>OU342578.1:8777500-10027500 GCA_910589295.1 Noctua janthe
CTCCAATGGAGAAGCTAATTCAAAAATAAACAATATCATTACCCATGTTTTTTACAAAAAATCTTAAAGGACAGTAACCTAATATTATTTCACACTTCGCTTCATTTTTCCTACTTGCTGTTTGTCAACAACGCACCCTGGATTACAGAGACTTCGCATTCGATCTTTTATTCGAATCACAAGATCGCTTCCCATTTTATTACGTGCCTTATTCGAATAAAAATGTTATTCGAATTTTTATGCTTGCGACTTTTCTTAATCTTTTGTCGCGCTCTCTTAAGTAGCTGGAGTAGAAAATGAGTATAACTTTAATCTGATTATATTATTAGAATTAATTATTTATTTAAGTATGTATTGCGAAAACTAAAGACAAAATCTATACATTTTCTTTAAAACAAATTCTTAAAATTGCTAATATTTTTAATAAAAAATAAAGGAGATCAATAATATTGAATACCTAAATTAAGTAGGTACCTAAAATAAATGTATTTAAGTATTATTAATCTATTTTACATTAAGATTTTCTGTATTATAACAATAAAAAAACTGCAGGTGCATTAAAAATAATCTTATCGATCCAATAACCTCACAAGAACTAATTTATTGATAAAAACATATAAAAATCGAATCAAAAGAATTTATGTCATCATCTCTGTACTAATGTAATGATTTTTTATTCTTAGTAACTAGACATTAATGATTTTAATGATTTAATTTTTTATGATTATTATTGGTAAAATTTATAAAAAAGTTAACATTTCTGCTTGATGGCTGCCATAAACAATTAATTATATTGAGGAGATTGGCGCTGATAGACGAAATACAGGCTATTGCCTATTTCAGCTACAGATGTTAAATTCTTTTGCATAATGAAAAATATAACCCGGAAAGATATTTGTAAAATCCTGTGACATTTATTAAAAAAAACTTATTATTATTAAATATTATTACTTCTTGTACTACATGCATGTTTACATCAAGAACATGAGGAAAGCCTAATATTACTAAGAAGGACTAACAGTTTCTGTTTATAATAAGGAAAATGTTCCGAAAATGGCTTACAACCTTTTTTTATGTTATACAGAATAATGATCTTGAAGACATTATTCCAAGTCACATGTAACACCCGTGTGTTACAAATTTGGAGACCAACCCTCTGGGGGGCGTTCGTAATTCCGCGTATATTGCTCTTTTATTAAATAAATTGGAGTACATTTTCCATACGAGTGTAGTGATGGGCGGATGATTGATATATTGGCTTAATAAAAGGGGTTTTCATTGCGTATATGAATAAAATGGTGTTCGAATTTCAAAACTTCACGTGGTTGATGTGAAGTTTTAAAATTGGAACACCATTTTTTTTTTTTATTTATTTATTTGAATTTGCGTAACTGTTTATTTAAGTCTGAAAAAAAACAGTTTTTTAGTCATTCAAAAACTTACCTTCTTATTTTGAATCCAAAACAGAACCGCTTCAAAAGCCACAATCAAGAAAAAAGAAACAATAAATTTCAAAAACAGAACGTAGAAATAAACAACTTATATGGTATCACACACGATCCTCTCAGCCCGTTCGAGAAAAAGTTAATTCGAAAAAATAAACAAACAATTTAATCCTCGAGAAAACGCGAATCTCAGAAAAATTATAGCACACACAAAATTTACAACACAATGAATTTGAAACAGCACAAATTTTTTACATAATTTCTGGAGTCGTAATTCACGGTCACACGCGCGGGGAGCACAACCGTCCGCGACTAGCGACGGGGACTGACTGGCTTAAAGCGGTGTTTCTGAGCCTGCTGAAACTGTTGATTCCCCCCTCCCCTCCGTCCCGCGTTTTCCCTCTGACGTCTTGTCGGAAAAATTTTAGTGCAGGGCACAAAATTGATGCCCCTAGCGGCCTTGTAAGTTTCCCTCCATTTTTGGTGAATGTTTCTTCGGCAATAAATTGAGTTTTTCGCGTGAGGTGTCATAGATGTTGATTTTTCTCATGTGTTGTCTTTTTTTTATAAGTTTCATGTTTTATTTAGGTATTTACTCACTTTCTCCGATATCTTTTAGACGTCGGCCATGGTCCTATCGTACTATAGAAATTGAAAGTGTTATATGTTTACCCGAGGTCTATCGTGGTCTATCTATCGTGTCAAATTTTATTCAAATCTATTTAGCCGGTCGAACGTGAAAAGATGTCTTTTACAGACAGACAATAGACAAGCAACTAATATTATTAATGAAGAAGTAACTTCGTTCGTCCAGCATAATAAAAAATTTAGATTACATAGTGTTTGTTTTAGATGCTAATTTCTTAATACAATAATAGTAACACTACGATAAGGGCAAGAGAATAATGATGGGTCACTGCCTCGACGATCGTCTGTCTAATAGTCGGAAACGGTACTGCTAGACATGATGTCCTGGGTCCGATTTCCAGGTCGAGCAAAGTATTATTGAGATTTTCCACGTGGAATTGCTCAGTGACAGCCAGGGAGCCTGGATGCATGCCCGTTTGATGGCAATAGGCTCGCCCTCTATTACATGGACCAACATAATTGGCGCCTATATATAACGTACACTATTGACTACCCCTGATAAGGATACAGCCTTGATAATGTCTTGTTAGGTACTTTTACAGACCCGAGACTACCTTGAAACTCTTTTGTTAGCTAAGTTCTTTAAAGTAATCCCAAAAAAGATTCTGAGAATTTTCCTAAACCTAACTATAAGTTTCCCAGCCTAGGATTTTGAGATTAAGTCCACCTAAAAGGAGTAAGTAGACCCTTAACGATGCCGAAAGGCACTCATTCTCCCCGTCATTGCGATATTTTTTTTGTTCTGGACCATACCGGTAAAACTCAATGTAACAGACTTTAAACAGTGAACAGATGGGAGCTCTGAATAGTAAACTCACTAATGGCAATGACTCTTTCAAAGAGCTTGCCTACCTCATCGAGCAAAACTATGGGCCCGTATGCGGACGGAGAGTCCTCAGGGTGCCCTGGCACCCTCTCGCCTGTAATTTCCCGTAGAGTTAAGCAGAGGTGTGTATCTACACCCACATTTAGTCAGGAGCCGATTACCATTCAAACTAATGTGTTGTATAATTGCGGTAGTAACCGTCTGTCTGTCGGTCTGTCTGTTACCTTTTCACAACTAAACAGCTGAATGAATTTCGATGAAATTTAGCTGTTTAGTTGTGTTAGAACTTATCTGGTAATACTGAAATGACAATAATATTTGTTCAACAAGCGGATATCAGACCGCTATACAAGGGACTTGTTAATTCATATTGTAACTAAATCAAATACATTCGTTTGTTTTAAATATTAATCTAACTAGCTTTTGCCAGCTGCTTCGCTTACGTTAATTTAGATTTTGACAATCAATTCGCACTACTAAAGTTTTATAATAATATTATTCAATAGCCGGTAGCTTGGACCCTGTTCCCGATACCGGTGGGCTACAATTTTTTTTATATTTTTAAATGTGTTTTTATTTTAAGGAATATTTAAAAATGTATTAGATTTGTATGCAAATAAACATAAGAAATAATAATTCAATCATGATTCGAAAGAAACGTGGCAACATGTATTATCATAAGAACGTCATTGTTGTTTTCCTCGGGGACAGTATATTTTTTCAAGATTAAAGGTACCCTATGTCGGTTTCAGTACACCTGACAACGTATATGCAAAATTTCAGGATGATCGGTTCAGTGGTTTAGGTGTGAAAAGGTAACAAACAAACTTACTTTCGCGTTTATAATATTAAAAGTTACGAATTTAGGATACTTACTCGTAATGTTACAGGCCACCAAGAGTGATCTATAAATCTTTTGTATAAATAAATAAAATTGAAGTGTCTCATTGTCATCTGTCTGTTTGTTCCAGCTAATCTCCGAAAGAGCTAGACCGATTTTGACGAGACTTTTTACTGGCAGATAGCTCATGTTGCTCAATGAGTAACTCAGACTACTTTTATTTTACAAAAATGATTTGTGGTCCGTGCAAAAAAAAAAAAAAACCTTGCAATTGTTAACAAAATCCGATTGCTATAGGTAAGTAATATTTTTATAATAATTTCACGCGGGGGAACGTAGCGGAGAACAGCTAGTTTTTAATAAAAAAATCGACCAAGTGCGTGTCGTATTCACACGCACACAGGGTTCACCAGGGAGCACCAAACAATTTAATAAAAATATTTTAAAGGCTCTCATTTGTTGTATTATTGTATTACATTCAACAGCAAAACTAAATTTGTTTTTCATAGAATGTTAATGAAAAACAAAGTTACTACTGCAGTTGAAGTGTTCCGTACCACAGTAGTAGGGGAGCCCCCCTATTATTTGTTGTTACAGCGGCAACAGAAATACACATTCTGTGAAAATTTCAACTGTCTATCTATTACGGATCATGAGATACAGCCCGCTGACAGACAGACGGATGGACGGACAGCGGAGGCTTAGTAATAGGCTCCCGTCGGTTACTCTTCAGGTACCGATCTCAAAAACGGAAAAAAAAAATCCCTCATGAATTTCTCAGTACGCAGTAACGGAGTCTGGATTTCTGCCCGATTGATGGCAATAGGCCCACACCCTATTACATGGTTCTCAAACATTACTGGCGAAATAATAATAATAATAATGTATTTATTGTTCCACAAAATAGGTGACATACAAGTTCAGTACAAATTTATGTGCAAGAATGAACAGATGATGTACTGCTGGTACTTAAAAAAGGAAACCCTGAGCTATAAGTACCAGGGTACTATTAGATACACGGATTGTTTGTAAATGTGTGAACATTATAGGCTTTGTAGATTCTCAGCTGCTTGTTAACTTTTCATTTTGTTTTATATATTTTGTGTAGTAAGCAACGACTTATTGTCGGGCCTACGCTGTCCCCCCATACTTAAGTACAAATGCTGTATCCATGATAATATTTTAATACCAAATGATTTGAAAAGAGTAACCATGTAGTTTCTTTCCGGTTCTTCTCCATAGGAAACGACCAACCCGAACCGTGCACCTTTTTGGCGACGTTTTATAAGTGCCCATCTAGGCCTATGTGAAATAAAATATTTTGATTTTGATGATTTTTGATCTCTGCCTACCGCTTCAGGGATTACAGGCGTGATGTTATGTGTGGAGTCTTGAGTTCTCTTCTAATGCACCAATTTACGAAGTTATTAGCCCCCCAGGAGAGACAAGAGTGAGCATAATAAAGATCAGATGACAAGGCAAGCAATTTCCCTGAGAGATGACCTAATTAAACAAAACACACTTTATAATGACTGATCTGATTCTTGTAAACAGATACTATGTCTTGGGAGGAGCCAGTAGCTAAATCATAACAGAGGCTCGGATCGATCTTTAGGTTAAGCCGAGCTTGCCTAGGTTGGTCTGTGGATGGGTGATCACCCTTTACATACCTAGTTTTCTCCGTGCCTCGAAAAGCACGTTAAGCCGTTGGTCCCGGCTGTTTATTTGTATATCTTTGACAGTCGTTACAGGTGTGGCCTAAAAGTCTGATAACCAGTTTTACTAAGGGTAATGGTATTCCGCGGTATAAACTTACAGGTAGTCGTGACCCGAAAGTCTGACAACCAGTCTTACCAAGGGGTATCATATTACCTAGAACTAACTGGTTTGAAGAGGTCAGATAGGCAGTTGCTCTATGTAAAATACTGGTATACAGCTGCATCCGGTTAGACTGGAAGCCGACCCCAACATAGTTGGGAAAAGGCTAGGCAGATGATGATGACATTTTATCTCAGCAGTAAGATCCCATGAGAGAATAACTGAACTCCACGCGGGTGAAGCCACGGACATAAGCTGGTGTAAATTCTAGAGAAAACGGACAGTATGTCATGTTTACTCATTTTTAATACCTAATTGCCCTGCCATTGCCTGCTGTTATTGGATCCCTCGTTGGTCTAGCGGTCCCAACCGTGACTGCTGAGCATCAGGTCCTGGGTTCGATTCCCGGGCCGGGCAAAGTGATATTGGGTTTTGCCATCAGGTATTTCTCAGTAGCAGCCACGGTGTCTGGATTTGTGTGCGGTTGATGGCAATAGGCTCGATACTTATTTACATGGGACTTAAACATAACTGGCGAAATGAGGATGTACTATTAGGTACACCTCTGCCTAACCCTTCGGGGATTACAGGCGTGATTTTATGTTTGTTATGGAATACCTAATTAGAATTTCCGTTTAAAATCAAATCAAATCGTTAATTACTATATATCCATCATGTACACTTACAGGTGGTCAAACAAAATATATAAACAATTATGGACCCCGTCGGGCACAGCATTTTTTTTAAATAAGTAGAGAGAGGAAGAGCGCTTTATTACTTTTACTTGTTGTTAAGTTTGAATTATTTTATATCATAATAACAATTTTATATTTCTATTCATTTACTTATTCTATTAATATTGAATGCAAGTCTACAGTCTTACACGGCGCAAATAAGACAAAATCTGTTTTGCCGCGAAACGACAAAAGGGGATTGCCCAATTTATTTCCCATCTGTGAAAATGATCGATGAGATCGTAGCAACGAAACAAATGCCAATTATTTATTCGACGTTTTTTCTCAAAAGGTTACAAAGTGTTGAAATAAATTCATATGATATACGCGTTAGCGTTTCGCTCCATACTTCTCGAGTATGATTTACTAGACTTTTAGTTTGGCGACGATATTGTACTTACTAGGGTTGCTAGACGAAAAATATCTATTATGTCGAATCCGGTCGTTAGTACGGACATAACATGAATTGGAAAGCGCGCCTGTGTGCAGTGGTGACATCACGCGGCCTATTTACCAGTATACCCACAACACAGCGTGCTTCTACAGAGCCCTGGTGTTCAATTCGAGGAAGGGCGACATTCAATGTCTGATCGCGGGGGAGTTGAGACGTTTTGGAACTGTACCCAATTCATTGTGCACCGTGTCATTGTGTTAACTTGTAATCTCAAGAAATTTGTTAGTTTTGCTAGAAACAGTGTATTGCACCCTGTGTGTTTTCATAGCACGAAATCCATCGTCTGCCCACATGATGTACGAGCCTTACGGAATAAATCCTGACATAACCGACATATAAATAACATGAAGTACTTTCAAGAATTTGAGGTGTTGTTCTGAAACATAACTGGCGAAATGTCGGTGTCCTGTTAGGTATACCTCTGCCTAACCCTTCGGGGATTACAACCATGATATTAAGTTTTGTTCTAAATTATAACAGCTGAACGGGTCGATCTCAAGGTTAAGCAGCACTTGCTGTGGTCGTTAAGTGGATGGGTGACCACTCATTACATATCGAGACTCTACTGTTCCTCGGAAAGCATGTTATGCCGTTGGTCCCAGCTGTTATTAGTAGAACTTTGTCAGTTCTAACAAGTAATCTATAGCCTGAAAGTCTGACAACCAGTCTTACCAAGGGGCATCGTATTACCCAGTAAGTACTAACTGGGCTGTGGAGCTCGGATAGCCAGTGGCTCTGTAAAATAGTGGTATGCAGCTGTTCGGTTAGACTAGAAGCTGATCTCAACACAGGAAAGGGCTAGGCAGATGACGATGACAATCAAACTGGATGAAAATGTCCTCACATTTGGCATAATTAGTTCCCTGTACAGTGTGTAGACGAACTCTCTAGATATTGTGCCGCAAGTTAAATGAACCGTCCTGAGAGTTTCTAGCCAGTCTGATGTTACAATGTATTTCATATTCATACAATATGCAGTAACTTTGTGTAGGGAACTGAGAATCGGGTTTTGGGACTTAAATGTTAGTACTGGTCTGCGATGGCGTGGTATCGTTAGTCCTTTATAACTTTATTTATAACAGACAGTCAGATCCTGGAGTCCAGGAGTCCTCAGGCTACCGGTAACGACAGTCAACTATCTACGAACGACAGCCGGGACCAACAGCTTAATGCGCTTTCTAAAGCACGATGGGGTATCGCCATGTTAGACACGAATGCTAACCCATCCAAGAACCGACGTCGGTAAACTTAGCTTGAAGATCGGGCCGTGCGACCTCGCTAGCGCTGATTTTTCCAACTTTTTTGGATGGAGGTGTAACTCAATAGTGACATGACTTCCGGATAATTTAAACAAGGCAAATCCCGCCTTATTGTGGTCAGAGCTTTAACACGTTGAGAAAATCTTAACAAGTATTTAATAAAAAACATGGTCCTAGTTTCGAATCTTTGATCAGACAACATATTATTGGGGTTTTCATCAGGAATTTCATAAGAAAAAAGTCACGGAGTCTGGATTTGGGCCGGGTGATGGCATGGGACTTAAAGTATACTTAACTGGCGAAATGTGGATCCATTAGGTACACCATTACTTAACCCTTCGGGGATTACAAGCGTGGTGTAATGGAAATAAGGATATCATCAGAAACTCGCAAACAAATGAGCAAGCATACATTCCAATTAAAAGCATTCATCATTTGCCTTTTCCCTAGCTGTGTTGGGGTCAGCAGTCTAACCAGATGCAGCTGAATACCAGTACTTTACATAGAGCGACTGCCTATCTGACCTCCACAACCAGTTTATACTGTGGAATACGATTACCCGAAACTGGTTGTTAAATTTTAGGGTCACTGACTACCGTTAACGACTGTCAAAGATCTACAAATGACAGCTGGAACCAACGGCTTATTGTGCTTTCGGAGGCACAGAGGTAACTTGGTTTGTGATGGATGGACACCCATCCACAGAACGACCTAAGCAAGCGCGGATTAACCTAGAAGATCGAACCGTGCGGCGAGCTCTTCAGCCACGACCTCCGATTAAAAGAATTGTACAGGGTATAAGGGACAGCCCTCCACAAACTGACAGGTTGCATTCAGCTCCTTATGTTGAATGCTAAATAGTGTCTCTCGGCGATTGGACATATTTTCTTGCTCTTTGGCGGAATTCCAGAGGGTGGCACTTGGTGTGTTGTCTGCTGTTTAACTTGTGCCTCTACCCAGTCCCGTTACTTGGGACTGGATTTTTGCAATTTATGACGAATTTGTTAGCTTGGGTCTTACCTGTTAAAACAAATGTGTGTGTTAAGGAATAATAAATAAATAAATAAATATTCCACCGGGTTCCATTTTTTTTTGAGTTCTATTCCTTTATTTCAATGTAAAAGTACATTCCCTGCACGCAGCTCTCTATTTATGTAAATAATACGGCTAAAATCAAAAAATTAACAACGGATGCCGAAATACTCTAACAAATGACAATAACAAATAACAGGAACCTAGCTACAGAGTTCATCGAACTAGTCGTCGCGCTTGCCGTTCGCTACATGCGTTTTGCCATGGTTACGAAACATTGCGTATAAGGAAATAAAACAAATCAGATTTATTGGATTCCCTAAACATTCCTGAAATAATTTCTTGTACCGGTCATTTTAGTATGATATACTAAATTGACCCCATCAGTTTGTGGAGGGCTGTCCTACCTACTACCCTGTAGTATATGACTTTATTGGATGAGAAGGAATACAGTACATCCAAATTGCTATAGTAACCTTAAAAAATACCAATACCGTATATTTTTTATTCGATTCCGGTAACTGAACTAACGAAAGGTCACTCAATATTTTAGCCTGAAATTGCCCGAGATATATTTTTCTCGTTTATTTTTATCATATTAAGTTTTATTTATTTTCCCTATAACGATCCTGAGTACGTTTATTTAAAGTTATAACCATTTATTTTTTCTTACGTTTTTTGCAATTTGCAGGTCAGTGTCAGGTGGTATGTTGAACAAAATATGATTCGTAT
This sequence comes from Noctua janthe, assembly GCA_910589295.1. Classification (NCBI taxonomy): domain Eukaryota; kingdom Metazoa; phylum Arthropoda; class Insecta; order Lepidoptera; family Noctuidae; genus Noctua; species Noctua janthe. The sequence goes on from OU342578.1 coordinate 8,787,290, forward strand.
GTATTTACTGAATCATAAACATTATAATCATCAATACAACCCTCTAAGTTCATTAAATCCTATTGAATGAATTTTTCATGAAATACCTTGAATTACAAAAAACATAGGAAAATGTGAATTTCACGGGATACCTTTGCGTTTCTACCTGAGATAAATTGCATGTCACAATTATGTTTAAAGCCAACTTGACCAACTGAGCCCAACTCTTAATTATGATTCTTTTCATAACAAAACAGTAATTAATCATCATCTGCCTAGCCTTTTCCCAACTATGTTGGGGTCGGCTTGCAGTCTAACCGGATGCAACTGAATACCACTATTTTACATGGAGAGACTACCTATCTGACCTCCACAACTCATTTAATACAGGGTGATACGATACTCCTTGGTAAAACAAAGCAGTATTAAAAAAAAAATATATGACCGTTTTAAGTAAGGATATACAGGGTGGAATTGACACCGACGCGAAAACGGTTAGCACGTATTCAGTACATCAGTCTGAGAAATTTTTCATCCATTATTAAAGAAAAAAACAGCTGTTTCCTACAAAAGTGCAATACCTACACGGTCAAAGTGTATGAAACACCTGATTTTTTTTTTAATTACAGAGGAAAATTTTCCACGTGTCCGGCTCAGAATGATGTACTGGATACGTGGTAACCGTTTCGCGTCGGTGTCCCTAACACCCTGTATATATCATAAGCTAGAAATAGTGACAATCATAAGCTAGAAATAGTTAGGCCGAGCACGACACTGATGCATAAAAGTATTTCGTTTCATTTAGTTTTCTAATCCTACTTTCCTCTCGCAGGTCTGCTGGAAGAGATTTCGCATGAAATAAGCAGTACCTTTGTGCTCTTCTGTCTTAATGTTATGTCTTGTTGAGTATTTTGTGTGTACATAAATAAATAAATAAATAAATATTTTCTATTTGGCACCAATTATCTATAATAAAATCCCTAATCTTGTTAAGCAGTTACCAACTAGACTATACAAAATACAGCTTAAAAAATTTCTTTTAGCGAAATGCTACTACAGCTTATCAGAATTTTTAAACGAGTAAAAAACAATAGGTACATCGGCAATTAAGTTAGGTACGACATTTCTTATTTAAATATTTTTAGTTAATAACGTCTATTTTTTTCAACCCTATTGTCTAAGCCTTTTTTAAATTTTATATCTTTTATAATAATTAATATACCCTATTGTATAAGCCATTTCTCGTAAATTTAATATTTTAAGGTAAAACCTTCTATTTTTTTAAATTAAGTTACTACCTACTCGTTTTTTAGCCTAACATTTTTTTTTTGTACGCCGTTCCTGTATGGCAAAACATGTAGAAACTTTATTTTTATTTATAAGACCTGTATAGTGCATACCATACCACTCATGTTTTTGTTTGTTTTTTTTTTTTGTTTGTTTGTTTTTTATCTTTATCTTTATATGATGGAAGGGACACTCACGCACAAACGGTCACCACGATTCAGTACATCATTCTAAACCTTTTGATCTGCAAAAATGTCATCGGTATTTAAAAAAAAATTAACAGATGTTCCATACTTTTTGACCGCATTACACTTTTGTAAAACAGCTGTTTTTTTTTAATGACGTGAATAAATGGTAACCTTTTCTGTGTCCGTGTACCTTCCTAATTAGTAAATATTAGTAAATTAGTAATTAGTACCTATTTAAGCATTTGTTAAAAGTAAAACAAGTAAAAATTAAGTGTCCGCACTTGTTCTTATTTCTCTATACTGTTTGTTCCGTTCCCTCAGACAAACCGTGAAAACGGTTTTGTGGGGCATAGTTCTTATGTTAAGATTTTTTTTTCTTTTTCTGCATTCTAGGTACACAAATTTTACTACGTAGCTGGATACGGAAATGGATATAGGAATAAAATTATATCGGTTTCGGATACGGTTACGGATATGTAATTATTTCGGATTATCCGTTAGTTTCGGATAGTTTCGGTTACGGATATTAGATTGAAGTAAAATATAAACACAAATAGTATGTAATAATTTGGTTTTATTTCTATAAATAAAACCAAATTATTACATACTATTTGTGTTTATGACCTATGTCTTATCTATTCTAGGACTCATTTGGTATTATAATCAGTCATATAGGTAAGTAACTATCCAAAACTTGTAAAACGGCTACGGTTACATACGGATATATTTTTATTTCGGATATGCGATAGTTTCGGTTACGGTTACGGAGCTCCATAAAATCCCTACTACATAGCATGGCAACAAAACCCGGTACGACAAACTAGTGTTCACTGTAATCTTTCATGAGACAAGGGGTCGACATTTAGGAGTATCTATAAGAGACTAGGATTACTCAGTAATACGTGGGTCCTGTCACTAATATTGTGTAGGATTTGTTCGAGTGACGTATTGGACAAGCATTTATTTTTGTTATTTCTCGTATATTTATTTATTTATTTGTTTAGGATCTCCAACAAAAGATGTTCACAAACACACGAAATAAACAATCGACGACAAAAGTATTACGTAGGTGTACTCCTTCACTTACAGGAGACCACAGCATGCTTAATAAAATTTATAACTAAGCTAACAAATATATAGTGGCATTAAACACCTCGTCTTACAACGGCAGCCCACTTCATGTATCCAATGAATACTAAATATTCATAAAAAAAATAGGTATTTATGAGATTTTAATAATTTAAAAATAAAAATATTATTCAGTATTATGACGCATGACGTAGTTAAAACACCCTGTTGCGAGCAATGATCTACTAGATTCGAGTGCTGGGTAGGTATATGTTCTCCCGTTTGACACGTAAACACCATTCACAGGATGTTTCATAATTTTATTCTAATTTTTTATTATTATTTTTCTTTGTACCTATTATAGAAGATTAAAAAAATCGCGCTTAGAGCTATTTTATGTCGGGTACATGGAGTAAAAAGTCGGTGTATATAGCATATTATTTACTAGTTGTGCCCCGCGATCTTCGTCCGCGTGAAATGATTATAAAAATATGTCTTCCCTATATGAATCGGATTTTGTTAACAATTTCAAGGGTTTTATTTTTTGGCACGGAACCCTAATTTTTTTTTAGGTTTCCGTACCCGAATGGTAACCAACGGCAACCTATTTATTTATTTATTTATGTACACACAAAATACTTAACAAGACATTACATTAAGATAGAAGAGCACAAAGGTACTGCTTATTTCATACGAAATCTCTTCCAGCAGACCTGCGAGAGGAAAGTAGGATTAGAAAAGTAGACACAGTGTGTAGAAAAGACAAAAAAGGAAAATTGAAATGGGAACTTAAAACAAAGTTATACCTATATAAAATAAACATACATACAAATATACACATATAAAATAAATACTTGTACTGTTAATATATACCTATAATATATATCCAGACTATTACAGTATAGAGGAGAGGTAATGTTCTTTGACTTGCTTTTTAAACATAAATAAAGTTTTAGAATCACGAATGTTAGGCGGAAGTGGGTTACGTACTGCGTGAACAGAGAAGGAGTTAGTCTCACATTCTTCAGTTTTGTTTGAAGTAGCATATTATTGGGGCGAACCTAATTGCTATCAACTGGGCACAAATCCAAACTCCGTGGTTGCTAACGAGAAATTCCTGATAGAAAATCCCAGTAACACATAAATTGCCCGACCTGGGAATTGAACCGAGGACCTCGTGCTCAGATGTTGTGCTTGCCACCACTAGGCCAACGAGCAGATCTTTTCTAATTCCTATCGTTCAAGATGTGATACACCTAAATGTGGTGTTCTGACAAGTAGCGCCATCTATCAGACACACAACTAACGATGGCTCAGTGTTGGCGTGCAGCAGCCGAGTTGGAAGTGACGGCTCAGTGGTGACATCTGTCTTCAGTAGGGAAAACTAAAGGCCTATTGAAACCAAGCAAGCAAAATGTTATCAATTCAGAAGAAGATGCTTTGTTGAATCGAAAACAAATCTCTTACCAAGTTAAAGTGATGTCGTTATTTAAAATGCGATTTTTATTCTATAATTTAGTAACTGCTTGAATTTAGAACAGTCAAAAGAAGGAATTCTTAGCTTTGCATTCTTTGATGGTTCTTACTTTTTTTTTTTTTTTTTCGGATGTGTAATCATCAAATGACCCCCCCCCCCCCCCCACTCTGGGCGGATGTTCCTTCTTTGCCCTTTGCGTTCCAAGGATGATGATGGTTCTAACTTTGTTTTTATTCTTGTCTATTGCATTTCGACGGGTCCTACGTATACTGGTGTAACCCGCAAAACAACGAAAACAGTTTTTTTGCATCAAAAGCCTTAAAATTATCAATATTTTGTATCCTGTAAAAATTATACTAAATTATCAAATAATTTCAAAGTTACAAACTTGTAAACTGTTGTAAGTGACATCATTTTAGGGACCACGACTGCCTACACTGATGTAAGTAACTTGTACATGGTACATTAAGGCTTATAAATAGGTTTGTGAACTTACATATTTCGCCATAAAATGGCATACAAATATCCAATAATAATGGTATAAGAATCGACAAAATGACAGATTGTGTCGACACAATGGCAGATTTCTTTGCACTATCTGTCATTTTGTCGTTTATTTCGTCAAAGAAATCCTTGTCTACGGTGGTCATGCTACGGGGGCTGGAACATAAAATCGCATGATCACTAATTGTTTTGTTATGCATGTAAAATTTGCACGCTTAAATCTATTTATCAAAACACGTTTGTTCACATTATTAACACTACCATCTTTTATACCATGTTTTTAGCAAATAAATTATATTCTATATATTCTATTCTAGGAAGTCTGGAACTTCTAAATGCCTTTCGGCTTCGTTAAGGGTACTTTTACACCCCTTAGGTAGGTTTAAACCGATTACGCTTTATTTGCGTCACGCCCTTTAGTCTTTAAGCCGTGGTTTAAGTATAAGTTGTTCGAAGATAATCCATTATTTCCACACCCTCTAAAAACATTTATACAGACAACGCTTAAAAGCCAAAAAGTTTTTAATCAATTTTGCTTAGCAAAGCTTTCGTCATTTAAAACAACAAGACAGTTATTTAATCAATTAACCGTAAAGAGATTAGGCCTTTCCCTAATCCACGTTCTCCCAATAATATATATCGGATCCGGTCGTTAGTACGGACATAAAATAAATTGAAAAGCGCGCCTGTGTGCAATGGTGACATCACACGACCTACTAACCAGTCTACCCACAATACATCGTGCTTCTGCAGAGCCCTGATGTTCAACTCGAGAGAGGGTGACAGTCAGTGTCGGATCGCGGAGGAGTTTTGGAACTGTACCCGATTTATTGTGCCCCGTGTTATTGTGTTAAGTTGTAATCTCAAGTAATTCGTTAGTTTCGCTAGAAACAGTGTATCGCACCCAGTGTGTTTTCATAGCACGTAACCCATCGTCTGCCCACATGATGTACAAACCTAACGGAGTAAATCTTGACATATCCGACATATATATGTGAAAGTGAGTTTGTTTAGTGGTCACAAGCGCGATTACTGAGCATGAGGTCCTGTGTGCGATTCCCAGGTCGGGCAAAATTTTATTGGGTTTTGCCATCAAAAGAACCTCAGTAGCACCTACGGACTCTGGATCAGTGCCCGTTGATAGCAAAAGGCTCGCCCCCTATTACATTGTACTTCAACGTAACTGGTGAAATGTGGGTGTACTATTAGCTACACCTCTGCCTAACCTCGTGGGGATAACAAGCGTTATGAACTTATGAGTTTGTTTGTTTGTCACGTCCTAGGCCTCGGTTAGCATACAAGATACATTTCAAGTGAAGAATTGCGACCTTCAGACTAATGAAGCTCGTTGCTAAATAATATCAGCCACAAGAGTCGATCTTCAAGGAGAAGTAATGCTAGCTAAGTTCGATCTATGGATGGGTGACCATCCATTACATACCGAACTTCCTCCGTGCCTCGGAAAACACGTTAAGACGTTGGTCCCGGCTGTGATTTGTAGATCTTTGACAGTCGTTACAGGTAGTCAGTGGCCCAAAAGTTTGACAACTAGTCTTACCAGGTGGAATCGTGTTAGTTTAATCCAGTACTAAATGGGTTGTGGAGACCAGATAGAAAGTCGCTCCATGTAAAATACTGGTTAGACTGGAAGCCGACACCAACATAGTTGGGAACCAGCTAGGCAGATGATGTGACCAAAGAGGCAGACTAACGTATATTTGAAATCTTGCAAACGTAATGTTATGAGGCTCTGCTGTGAACTCCTCAAGGACCATTGCCAGTCGGATCGCGTTTACACTGATTGTCGTTCATTTTGACGAAGCACGAAGAGCCCATTTACACTGTACGATTTACGATTTGTTTTGAGAGTAACCTCACCCCCTAATATAATTGTGTCAATGCTATGAAATTGATTGGCTCGAATATAATTCGAAAAATTAATAATTCTGTGACTGTTCCACAGAATTATTATAAATAACTTTTATCGAATTTCGGCACGGTTTGCGCAGTGGCTGAGCGATTTTCTTCGGCGCTGCGTGTCGCGCGACCCCCGCACTAATCAAATATTTTAATTGATTACAGGTAGTTGTTCAGAGTCTGGCTGTTTGTTTATGTGAGTTTAAATGTTTGTAAACGCACCCACGATACAGTAGAAATCCCTAGAGTAGTGAAAAGCTCTTTTTAAAAAAACCTGAATTGCAAATTCACAAAAACTAGATTTTACTTTTACAATAGATTAACTTTTCCTATTCACAACCCACTTTGATACTCCCTCACAACCTCTAAGCAAACAATGAAGTAAGGTGCACAAAAGCCAATGTAACAAAACAAGCAATTGATGTGATCGGCAGCACCAAACTTCCTTTGACAACAATACTGAAAGCGATTCGTCTCCAAACAAGGCTGAAGAAAAACTTCTTTGATATGAACCCATGTGTAAAAGAAAAGTTTATTTCTCAAGTATTGTAAGGGTTAGTGCAAACCTGAGCCCTCCTTTGTTTTGTTTAGTAGGAGTACTGTAGAACTATATTCGCGGGGAATTACTACAAATAAATAGTGTAAAAAGACCTTTAATGAAGCCAAAACGCACTTTTGTTCTTGACCATACCTGGGAACCTTCTTGTTACGGAGATATTGGAGGCCAAAGTTACAATTTTCTCATAAGTTTTTTTAAAAACTACTTTTTAAGATTTTAACTTTACTTTAACTACCTCCATGCCCCGTTTACAAAGCATCCATCAGGATTAAGTTTTAAGTGCGTTCCATCGAGTCCTGCCGTAAACCTTGATTTTCCACCCCAAAAAAAGTCGTTACCCACCAATAATTTTTGCGTAAAGTTACTTATTTTGATGTACAGAATGCTTGGTTGACGGCTTCGTGAAGAGTCTGTTTACACCCTGTATACTATTTTCAGCTATCATATCAAACGACATATAACATATCAACGTTATAAAAAAAAAAAAAAAAACGGTTTTTCACCAATTACCTACCATAATAAGCACGGTAGAATACCAACATGGCTGTCGTATTCTATTTTAAATAAAAAGCATTTATACCAATAATTATTTAAATAGAAATCATATTATAAGCTTGTCGGATCCGGTCAATAGTACGGACATAAAATGAATCGCAAGTCAGCTGGTGGTGACGTCACGTGACTTACTTACAAGTCTACCCCCACCACAGCGTGGCTTCTACAGAGCCCTGAAGTTCCAACGCGAGGCGAGGAGGACATTGAATGTCTGATCGCAGCGGAGTTGAGACGTCCTGGAAGTGTACCCGATTCATTGTACCCCGTGTTAAGTAACCTCAAGTAATTTGTAGTTTATTATAAACAGTGTATCGCACCCAGTGTATTTTCATTGCACGAAACCCATGGTCTGCCCACATGATGTACGAGCCTAACGGAATAAATCCTGACATATCCGACAAGCTTTTATTTAACTTGCCTTCTAGTTACCATTTTGTACAACGTATTGCGCCGACCCCAAGTAACATAGGAAAAGGGTTGGAAGATGATGATGTCCATTTTGTACGCTGCTTAAGGAAACTCACATTTGTATGTATCATTCGTATCTTTTGAAAAGTTTTTCCGTCCTCGATATAACTAAACGCTTTTATCTTGCCAGTTCAACTCTAGTATAGTATGTTTGTCTAGATCATATTATTTATGAATATAGATAAAAATACGGAATATGTATACTCTTCACCAGTAGCGAAGTAGATTTAAGGTTGGAAATTTTCGCAATTGACAGCTATCAGCAGGAACTACCCTACCTATCTACCCTACCCTACTACCTACCCTACCCTACCAACATACCTACCTACCCTACTCTACCTTACGTACTTAAATAGTGTTACAGCTAAATTAGACCGATTTTAGATTTTCCATAGAAACAGAAATTTCCAATTATCTTTTTTTAAAAAGACTTTTCGAAAAGTTCTCCGTCGAAGCTGTAGACTTATGTATCCTACTTATGTGTACGAAGTTTCATTAAAATCGGTTCAGACATTTCGAAAAAAAATCACTTGAAAGTTTGTATGAAATGCCGTAAGACGTTAACGCTCTTAAGTCCTTTATACGCAGGTGAATACTTTGGACTGCTACCGAGAAATTCCTGACGGAAAAGTACTATACCCGACCTGAGAATTGAACCCAAGACCGCCTGCAAAGCAGTCGCACTTGCGAACACTAGACGAAACCATCACTTAACAAAAGCCGTGCCGTGTAAAAGGTCCCTCGGTTTAACAGTTTAATTTCCTCGTCGCAATGTAGTTGTCAATCTCTCGCTTCACAGGCGCCATCTCGCGAGAACAACTATGTAACTACTAATTGTTTAGTGTGTGCTGTAACTGAGTACTTAATTATGTATGTAGATGTCACCGTAAAGTTGTAAAAACCGTTAGATTATAATCTATTTAGCGAGATTGTAAACTGTCGAAATATTGTGAACCGCAGCATACTGATTACAATTTAACGCTTTATTTTTAGGTTGATTATAATCTATCGAAATGAAACCGTCAAATTGTGTAATGGCATGCAACGGAACGCACTTCGCGCGCTGATTTGTTGAACGTCATGTGGGCCGCGGTAACTGTGTCTCACGGTAACTGGCACAATCTTTCGACAGATTACAATCTCGCGAGACGGATTATAATCTAACGGTTTTTATAATTTTACGGTGACACTGATATTTTGACTGTGGATTTCGGTATTCCTTGTTCTTGCTTCAATGAGTACCAGCCTCTGAAAGAAGAAAGAAGTCCTAGGAGCAGTAAATTGGTAGGTACTTGTTTGGATAAGACATAACGTTATTTTTCACGATTTTTTCTTGAATCGACACCGCTTAAATTGGGTGGGAAACGCCTAATTTGCGTAAGATAATAATAACATTTTTGGAGGAGCTTGTGGCTAAGTAATATCCGCCGCTTGGATCGATCTTTAGGTTAAGCCGTGCTTAACTAGGTTGGTCTGTGTATTGGTGACCACCCATTACATACCGAGTTTCCTCCGTGCCTCGGAAAGCACGTGGTCCCGGCTGTCATTTGTAGATCTTTGACAGTCGTTAGATAGTCAGTGGCCCAAAAAGTTTGACAACCAATCTTACCAAGGGGTATCGTATTACCCAGTACTAACTGGGTTGTGGAGGTCAGATAGGCAGTCGCTCCATATAAAATACGGGTATTCAGCTGCATGCGGTTAGACTGGAAGCCGACCCTAACATAGTTGGGAAAAGGCTAGTCAGATGATGATGATGAATAATAACATTTTGGTGTATTCCTTTAAAATTTAACATGTTGAACAGTATTAAATGTAATAATCTCTATCTAATAATTGCTTCGAACACATCGGCATTTCAAAGAAGACAAACACATTCACACACTCAAACACCCACACACACACAACAATACAAACACTGTTTATAAACAATACGCACACATAGTGTCACAAAGGCATCCAACTACAGTTAAACAAAGAGCTGCTAATTAGTTTATAAGTCATTTACTGTTAATTTTTGTTCTTAAATTATTTTTTGTCACTTTTTGTAATAATTTGTGCAATACCCTCAATATTGTTAATAACAAATAAAAAAGAGAAAGAGCGAGATATCCCAAACACAAGTATTATCAATTACTTACACTGCTCTCAAAACGGTGAAGGAAAACATCGTGAGGAAACGTGTCCTAGAACCAAAAATTCGAAGACATGTGACATCTGCCAACCCGCACTGGGCCCGCGTGGTGGACTATAGCCCATTCCCTCTCATTGAGAGGAGTCCTGCATCCCAGCAGTGGGAACATTAATAGGCTGATTATGCTATGCTGCTATGCTACTGGGGATGTCTCATTTATAATCTATGTCACTGCTTTTGGGACAAATAAACATATTTATTTTTATTTTATTAAGACGAGCTGAAAGTCTAACAGGTGAGCAACTGCGCCTGAGCATGGCTGAGCCTGTATTTCAGATCACAGTTCTCTTCTCAGAATTATAAGCGGTATAGCGTTAACGTCTTACGGCATTTCAAACCACCTTTCAAGTGATTATTTTTAAAATGACTGAACCGATTTTAATGAAACTTCGTACGCATAAGTACTACCTATTACTATCCGTCTTTTACTCCCCCGTCATTGTGATATTTTTTTTTGTTCTGGACAATACATGGGAACTTTCTATTTACGGAGATATTGGAGGTCAAAGTTCCAAAATTTTCACAAGTTTTTTTTTTATTCTAGTTTCCAAGGTTATAACTTTTCCTACTTGAAAAACCTCCATGACTCCATAATTTTTGCGTAGGGTTACTTAGTTTGATGTACAGAATGCTTGGTTGACGGTTTCGTGAAGGGTCCGTTTACACCTTGTATAAGTACTCTGAAATAAAAGAACAAAGAGATGAACGTTACTCAAAAGCAACAGTGTTCAACATGCAAACTTCCTACCATTCACCAATCATTAATAAATTCTTTATTTTTATAACTAGGTCACTATAATGTTAATACTCTGACTCCTAAACTAGGGGTATGTGCCTGTATCTTAGGAGTCAGTGATTCTCCGTAACTAACAAAGCCATTATATACTAAAATGGGACGTTACAACAAAAAGCAAATGGTGTAAAAGAAAACAGGATATAATTGACGGCACGGTTGGTGCAGTGGCTAAGCGATTGACTGCTGCGCTGCGTGTCACGAGTTCGATTCCCGCACGGAACAAATATTTGTATGGCCTGCAGGTAGTTGTTCCGGGTCTGGCTGTTTGTGTATGTGAGTTTAAATGTTTGTAAACGCACCCACGATACAAGAGAAATTCCTAATGAGGGGCAAAGTATAAAAAAATATAATAATAATCTACGTAAATAATACAAAAAATGAAAAACGTTTAAATGTGTGGTGAGGTGAATAAATGTAGGGTGTGTGTAGTGAGTAAGTGTAGGATGTGTGTGTGCGTATGTGGTGTGTAGGTGTAGGGTGTGTGTAGTGAGAAAGAATGTTGATGGGTAGATTTAGACTTAGATTCTTGCTTGACAAAACCAGATACATAGTTAACAAGACAGCGATCCTGACTGAGCTGCTGTGCTCGATCGATGATCAAAATCAAAATCAAAAATCAAAATCAAAGCATTTATTTCAAGTAGGCCAGTTACAGGCACTTTTGAATTGTCGAAACAAAGACAACAGTAAAAAATATCTACAGTCCCAGTCACAAGGCACAAAAACTGTGAAAGTACTGTAGTTGCCCATTCCCTAACGTAGATCTCTATGGAGAAGAACGGGCAAGAAACTCCATGGACACTCTTTTAAATCAGAATACTTTAACAAAACCTTGGTTACATCATTCATTTTGAGATGGTACATTATGTGAGAACGATGCAGCAAGATGTGTACGTTAAAAGTGTCCATAGTAAAAACAATTCAAAAATAAAATAATTAATTCAAATAAGCCGTGGCAAATTCAAATTCAAATTCAAATTATTTATTGCAATCCATAATGTACATATACAGGTGGTAAAAAACAATTAAGAAGAAACAATTATGGACCCTGTCGGGCACAGCAAAATTAAATTAATTAGGAAGGAGAGAGGAAATAAGAGATGACCAGTCACAACTGACAGTGCCCGTTCACGAACATGACGCATATATCAGCACCATTCAACTCAACCATTTTGAAGGGAACTAAATGATCCGACACACGTGCCACCATCAGCGAGACATTTGAGTGAGCATGACATACTCCTAACCGCCAGGGCACATTCAAGTCAAGAAAAGACGCAGGTTTCCAGCGAATGACAGCTTTCTAGTACATAGTACTCTCACAATATGGGCTAGGCGGCTATATAATACAAAAGAGATTGAATCTATACAATGCAAAGATAGTTATACAATCTTCAGAAGCTCCGACAATACTATTTAATGCTATCAATTTAGGCGCCCCTGTTCTTGTGGAGCAGGACCGGCATTGAGCCAAGCATTTTTATCAGTGATATAATCGTCCAACTTGTAATATGCTTTCTTACATAGTGTGCGTTTAATGCATGTTTTAAATTTCGTTTCATTCAGTTGAAGAATACTTTGTGCAATTTTATTATAGCATCTCAAACAGTACCCCATGAAAGATGAGTCTACTTTAGCGAGTCTGAAGCCTGGCTGAACTAATTGGTCTCTATTTCCGCCCCGCAGAGCGGACGGCACGCGTGTCAACTTGTCCTAGCTCCTACATGTAACATACGGGAGCTGCGGTTTGGGAGTCCGAGCTATTCCTCGATTTTCTGTAAGTAAGTAGATTGTAAAACGAAGGAAAAGAGGATAAACGTTAAATTGTGTTGACGGCGTTAGTCTAGTGGTAGCAAGTTAGAAGTGGCAACTACGAGTAACTAAGTTAGAATTTTGAGTTAGGTAAGACGTTAACACATACAGATTTTTTAACACTAAAAGTTTATTAGATGTACTGGTAGAGAATGCCTCCATTTCATGAGGAGCTCGTGGCTAAATAATAACAGCCGCTCGGGTCGATCTTTAGGTTAAGCCGTGCTTGCCTAGGTTGGTCTGTGGTTTGGTGACCGCCCATTACATACCGAGTTTCCTCCGTGCCTCGGAAAGCACGTTAAGCCATTGGTCCGGGCTGTCATTTGTAGATCTTTGACAGTCGTTAGGCAGTCAGTGGCCCAAAATGTCTGACAAACAGTTTTACCAAGGGGTATCGTATTACCGTACAGTACTAACTGGGTTGTGGAGGTCAGATAGGCAGTCGCTCCATGTAAAAATACTGGTATTCAGCTGCATCCGATTAGACTGGAAGCTGACCCCAATCATCATCATCTGTCTAGCCTTAACCCAACTATATTGGGGTCGGCTTCCAGTTTAACCGGATGCAGCTAAGCCGACCCCAATATAGTTTGGGAAAAGGCTAGGCAGATGACTGGTAGAGAATGCCTTGTGGCATTAAGTCCGCCTATGTACCACTATTGTACATGAAGTTTAAATAAATAAAAAAATGTACCGATCACAACTAAGTTAGAGTAGGTTGGATGCTAATCCGCGGTGTTCGCGTATGTAGGTAATTTGTCAACTAAATTAAAATTACAGTGGAATTCGTTTATAACGGCATCGAAGAGAAATGACAAACACGTCATACCAAGCGGACGTCATACAAAGCATTTTGTAGAAAATAAGCAACCTCCTATTTTTGTTAGGTACTTGTATCATCATCATCATTTCAGCCGAAAGACGTCCACTGCTGGACATAGGCCTCCCCCAAGTGTCGCCACATTGACCGGTCTCGTGCGACTCGTATCCAGCAGATCCCTGCAACCTTCACCAGGTAATCGGTCCATCTAGTGGGAGGCCTTCCAACGCAGCGTCTTCCGGTTCGCGGTCGCCACTCCAGAACTTTTCGGCCCCATCAGCCATCCGTTCTGCGAGCAATGTGCCCTGCCCACTGCCACTTAAGTTTAGCTATTCTTCGGGCCACGTCGGTAACCTTGGTTCTCTTGCGGATGTCCTCATTTCTGATTTGATCACGCAAGGAAACTCCGAGCATAGCCCTCTCCATTGCCCTTTAGGTGACTTTAAGCCTTCTGATGAGGTCCATTGTGAGCGACCACGTTTCGGTTCCGTAGGTACTTGTATGTATTTATTTTAATAAAGAGAGAAACACAGCATATTAATTATTAGAAGGTGGACATCGCCGACGAGGTCGACCGTGGCGGAGGTGATGTGATGATCTGATCATGTTCGCGGGGCAAACGTGGCCAGAAATTGCACATAACAGAGAGGTTTGGCGGGAGAAAGGGGTTTGCAGCGGGACACTTTGTTCGCAAACCGTACACAAGGTGTACTATCATACACGCAAGACCTCTCGTGTGGTCTCTCGGACCCTGAAGCCGAACAACTTTTGTTATACGAGTTCACGAAATTTGGAAAAAATGATTGTTTTTGTTTAGGAACTGACGCAAACAGCTGATCAAAATGTACGACACAAAAAAATATGAATTTCCAAAAGTCATAGAACAAAAGTCGTTCAGCTACGTGGTCTGAGAGACCACACGAGAGGTCTTGCGTTTATTATATTGCTCTATGTATACTTCGAATGTGGCAAGCAACGAGACCGCCTTCTTCAATCTCACCCGTATGTTTCCACCCAATTGTCACTCTTATCATACACTTGTTCACTTTTGCAAACTAAGGACTTAGTGACCCAACCTTTACATTGAAGCTGTAAGAAACTCCAAGTGCAGTTGTTGTAGTTATGTCTCAATCTTCTTCTCTAGTATCGGCAAGAACTTTGTGAGAATACCACACTTGTTCACTTTTGCATACGAAGGACTTAGTGACCCAACCTTTACATTGAAGCTGTAAGAAACTCCAAGTGCAGTTGCTGTAGTTATGTCTCAGTCTTCTTCTCTAGTATCGGCAAGAACTTTGTGAGAATACCACACTTGTTCACTTTTGCATACTAAGGACTTAGTGACCCAACCTTTACATTGAAGCTGTAAGAAACTCCAAGTGCAGTTGTTGTAGTTATGTCTCAGTCTTCTTCTCTAGTATCGGCAAGAACTTTGTGAGAATACCACACTTGTTCACTTTTGCATACTAAGGACTTACTGACCCAACCTTTACATTGAAGCTGTAAGAAACTCCAAGTGCAGTTGTTGTAGTTATATCTCAGTCTTCCTCTCTAGTATCGGCAAGAACTTTGTGAGAATACCTCATGTCGTGGTAAAATTAAAACACTAGTTTACACACTCAGCTTCGCCCACATATTTTTTTTTTTTTAAATTTTTTATGTATCGTCACTACATAGTATAAAACAAAGTCGCTTCCCGCTGTCTGTCCCTATGTATGCTTAGATCTTTAAAACTACGCAACGGATTTTGATGCGGTTTTTTTCAATAGATAAAGTGATTTAAGAGGAATGTTTATATGTATATATTGCACCCGTGCGAAGCCGGGGTGGGTCGCTAGTAAAGGATATGAAGGAGGCCTTTGAAAAAATATTTATGCTGTCTTGGCTTCCGTACGTTTATTCACGGGTGACCACTGAAAACCAGCGCTGTGTTGTGGGCCCCCCATAGCACAGCATCATGCTGAGTGGTAACCTGCTTGTCGCAGTCACGACGTGCAAGCTGTTAACTTTCATTCTTGTTTTTTGTTCCATCTTGTTGAATTTATAGATTTTTTTTTTGTAATTTTGTATGATGCACGTCATGTCACAAATAAATATTTTTTCATCCTTTTTTCTTTCTTTCTTTGCCCAGTAGTACATACAAGGCGAATGAAAAGTTTCATAAAAATCCGTTCCGTACTTTTTGCGTGAAAGAGTTATAAACATCATCCATCCATCGTCACAAACTTTCGCATTTTTAATTGTAGTAAGATTATAAATTATAAGTTTCTATCGTTTTTTTTTTTTCTATCTAAACAAACAGTTTAGTTTGTTAATTAGTAAGGCTGCTATTGAGGAATTGCTTCTGGAAAAACCCAATAACACTTTGCCCGACCCGGGAACCGAACCCAAGACTGAGATTCAATAGTCGCATTTGTGACTACTAGACCAACGAAACAGTCTTTAGGATTCTAATGATAGGTTATATAATCTAACTTACAAACAAATAAACCCAACGAACTGAAACTTTCATAGTCTACATAAAAGCCTGTAACACGAACGAAATTCAATCTCCACGGCCGAAACTGGGATCGCGTTACAAGAGTACAGGATTTCTATATGGGGTCGTAATGGCTAGAAAAATATCGCTTAATGCGTTAGTATCGCTGATAGGGAAACGTTTAAACTCGCTGGCGTAGCGTAGATTTTAGTTTATCTTATGTGCAGACTTTTTCTCGAACATAAATAGCGTCTGAAAAAGTTTAGGGACGCCAAAATGTGGGTTTAAATGAAACTTAGGTGTGATAAAATGATTTTGGAAGAGAAACAATGAAGATAATATAGACGCTTTAGCTGTCGTGGTTATAAAGCGTGTAAATAGACCCTTAAGGAAGCCGAAAGGCACTTGTTCTCCCCGTCTTTGCGATAATTTTTTTGTTCTAGACCTACCCTGGGAACCGTCTAGTTAAGGAGCTATTGGGGGTCAAAGTTCCAACTTTTTCATAAGTTTTTTTTTTTAAATACATGTTTTTAATGGAAGATTTTTACTGTAAACACCTCCACGACCACGTCCCTTCTATTCAATCCAGCCATCAGCACAATGCTTTGAGTGCTTTCCATTAAGTCCTACCGTAAAACGTGATTTTTCACCCCCAAAAAAAAAATCATTTCCCAGCAATAATTTTTGCGTAAAGTTACTTAGTTTGATGTACAGAATGCTTGGTTGACGGCTTCGTGAAGGCACAGATAATATAATGCTACGTAGTGAAGGGTCTGTTTACACCCTGTATTTAAAGGCCCTCGCCCACCGTGACTTAGCAGCGATGCGAACTCAAAACGGCCCGATAAAGTCTCTAGTCGCGATGCTGTCGCCGAGTACCTTCGCCGCGTAACGCTATTTCACGATGCTGTCGTGCTTTATTCGTGATGATCATCACCATATCAGCCCGGAATCACCCACTGCTGGGTACAGGCTTCCCCTTTTGTCTGCAACACTTCCCGGTTCTGTACGTCCCTTATCCTGGTGTGTCGACCCAACGAGCTTTAGGACGGCCCTGTTTTCTTTGGCCTGACCTGGACCAACACTCGGCCAAAGCCTTGCTCCATCAGCCATTTCGCGTCTATCCAGATATCCTGCAGAAGTCCACGTGAATTAGAAATGCCTGTGAACGCTAGTTCCGAAGTGGATTCTGTCGAGACAACAATCGCACGTTTGCAGCGATGCTGGAGCACCTTTATGAAACGCGCGACATCATTATAAGAAAAAGTCGCTCGTGAACGAAGGGCCTAATAGTTTTGATAAAAATAATGGAGCGGAAATGCGCCGAGTGGGAATTGCTAGATTTTATATTGACTACAGTACTGCCTCGTTGGTATAGTGGTCCCAAGCGCGACTGCTGAGCACGAGATCCTGGGTTCGATTCCCGGGTCGGTCAAAGCGTTATTGGACTTTCTGTAATTGGTTGTAAACACAACCGTTGTACTTTTATGAACAAATTAACATGTTTATTTATTTGTGTTTAAATTAAAAAAATATTTGACTTTTCTGTTTTTCATATTTCAGCACAGTTTTGTATTAGTATTTTCTGTTTTTCATATTGAGCTGTTTACTTACGCTAACTCCGCCTCGAAGGCAGTAACAGGGTTTCCCCACTTATACCAAAATGTACTATGATATGATTAAACCATAACAGTAGAATTTATAAGAAGTAGCTATTTAAGTAAGGTGGTTCATTGTTATGAAAAAGAGCACCTCACGCCAACAAACGATGTCATTAAATAAATAAAAATAAAAAAAAATATAAAAATTATTACGTATCATGAGATACAGCCCGCTGACAGACAAACGGATGGACGGACGGACAGCGGAGGCTTAGTAATAGGGTCCCGTTGTTTACCCTTCGGGTACGAAAACTTAAAAAGGAATAAATCGTGACGGCTGACAGGGAGAATAAAAGATAAAAACGTGTTGCTCCAACCCCAAGTAACGCGAGACAAGAGCAAGGACATGATGATATTATTTATTTATTTAAGGAAAAACAAACAGTAGCACAATAAAAATAAGGCACAATATCATAAATTAAACATTTTAAAACAATTTTTCTACCGACTACGTTCTCCACAGATACATTATAATTTTAAACTGAGTGACAAGCTCAAAATCAATCTTTACTTTATCTTTTTTTCATTTAACTTCCAATCACTCAGTATCCGTTCCGGACAGTATCGCTTAATCGTTTTTTTTTAATTCAGTGTATCTGCGACATGGGTAAAACAACATGTCTACTTATAATCTATATATTTGTCAATTTATGCACTCTGGTTCATCCTCAGGGCAGTCTCCCGGATTTTTTTTATGATGAAGATGTGGATGTATTGGTATATATCATATGTCTTTGAATTTTTCGTTGAATGTTCTAGAACGTTTGGAAACGCACCCACAAAAAGGACATTGAAAAAAAATTTTTTTTTTTTTTTATTGTATTATGTTTAAGTTTTTATGTTTTTTAGGAAGAACCAATCGATGAATATTCTGTGTTTCCTGAACCGGATGGGTTACGGTACAGTGCTCAAGACGAGCGTGATTTAGAAGAACTGGTTTGTTCAATAATCTTATCTTCAAAATCTTCATCTTATGTTTCTTTAACGTACCCATTCCTCTCAAATAATAACAGCGGCCCAGGTTGATCTTCAGGTTAAGCCGCGCTGGCCTAGGTTGGGCCGTAAATGGATGAACACCCTTTACATACCGAGTTTCCTTCGTGCCTCGAGAAGCACGCTAAGCCGTTGATCCCGGCTGTCATTTCTAGATCTTTGACAGTCGTTACAGGTAGTTAGTGGCCCGAAATTCTATTAATTACTTATTTTTTTTATTTTAGTACATGGAGGACTTACAGCTAATAAAAACAAACAAACAAGGAAACCATAGTCACCCGAAAGCCAATTACAAATCCTCACGTATAAACTTTGAATAAAAAAATGTATGGTGTGAGCACAGAAACAGAAAATACACCGCTTAAATCAAAGTAAGAAGAATATAAATACTTGGCTTGCGATTATATGACTAAAATAATACAGAAAAAGTAAAATAATACAAACAATAATTAACCTACCGCTACTTGAAAAATTTGAGGCTTAAGCACCTTCTTTCCGAATTGACACTAATTGTGTAATTACCTAGTAATAACTGGGTTGTGGAGGTCAGATAGGCAACCGCTCCATGTAAAATACTGGTATTCAGCTGCATCCAGTTGGACTCGAGGACGACCCTAACATAGTTGTGAAAAGGTTAGGCACGGAGTTTTCTCCGTACCTATCCACGAACCAACCTAGACAAGCGTGGCTTAATCTAAAGATCGACCCGAGCGGCTGTTATTATTCAGCCACTAGCTCCTAATTTTCCAGGAACGTGGGTCGACAAAAAATTTATTGTACTATTCATACTAATTGCGTCTGCTGATGCGATATTTGGAATAGGACCCATTTTCTTTTTTCGACCCAACGTTTTCCAGTTTGATGGTATGAAATACCAATTAAGAGATATTGTGCTTATCCTGATAAATTCTTCATTATTTTTGCGACAGCAAAAGCTTGTCATGAAATACAACCATATACCTATCTCATTTATTCTCAGGGACCGAGATTGACTGAGACGCATAAGGTATGTTCATTATCAATTTAACATTAACACTAGAAACGGGATATTTACCATGTTTACTGATTAATTTGTTTGTTTTCCGTGATCATGGTGCTTGCAACAGCGCCGAAATATTCATGATAATGTTAGTGACTATAATAGTTTAAAATCTTATACATTATCAATTTGATATACAGAAGATCAACACAACATACAATAAACAGATTTTTCCCACCTGCTCACAAATTTCAAATGATATGCCATAAGTACCTAAAATAAATAGTATTGTTTCGTTTATTCATTTTCTTACTTAAAAAACCATATTAAAAACATTTAAAAATATAAAAAATAGTGATCCGGCGATATCGGGAGCAGATTAAAATAATATAATTTAGAATAAATAAGAATAATGTCAAGTCATTATAATGAATGAAACAGAAATGGTTGCAAAAATGGCTTACACACTGTAATGTTATTAATTTTGTTTATTTTCCAGTGGCGTGAGTTCAATACATTATTGAATGATCCAGAGGTAACATTAAGATAATTATGGTATTTAACTAACTTAGAAATCGTTAAATAGTTTTCAAAGGTTATCACACATAGTTCTAGCCGGCATAATTCAAGTTAATCGACCCCGAGAATAAAAAGTTTCACAGAAAATTCAACACCCTATTTCACCCTCTTAAGGGTGGAATTTCAAAAAAACTCTTTCTTCGTGGATATTTACTCTTCACAAAGAATACACCTTCCAAGTTCCATGTCTCTAGGACCAGCGGTTTGGGCTGTGCGTTGATACATCAGACAGCCAGTCGGGACATTGAATTTTAAATTGGGAAACTGAGATACACATGTCTCATAATTTTAACTGAAGAGTATCAATTTTCAAGTCAATCGACTCCGAGAATAAGAAGTTTTACGGAAAATTCAACACCCCATTCACCCTCTTAGTCATTGAATTTCGAAAAATCCTTCTTTATTCCTTGTCTACGTTATAAAGGGAACCTCTGTGCAAAATTTCAGCATTCTAGGTTCAAGCGTTTGGGCTGGGCGTTGATATGTCAGTCACTCAGGACTTTTCTTTTTATTTGTATAGATGTTATCAGTTATTTATAAATCTATGTATGTACTGTACATACATAGATTACTTAGTATCCCAGAAGTTAGATCTCGTGAGCAATTCCCGAACTCCACGCGGGCGAAGCCGCGGGCATAAGCTAGTTTATCATAAGAGAAGTATGGAAGATAAAAACTTACTACGCCAACCCCAAATAAATTGGGATAAGGGCAGAAGAATGAATGATGGCCTACCAAAATGATAGATCTATGATGTAATGAAACATTTTCAATTAGAAATTGTTGTTTTTTTTTTCATTGCCATTCAGCGTGGCAATGCTGCCAGTGGGCAAGTTTCCAGATGACAGCGATGCGGAGGAGTACTTTGTCGTCGTTGATTAGATGTTTATATTTTCTTACTTTTAATCTTATTTTTATCATTAGTTTAGTTCTATTTGTAGTCTGCATATATAATGTAAATATATTAAGCCTAAACTTCATTTTCAATTATATTTTTTTTAGAGAAGATATAGACAGAAATTTGCGGAAAATGTAAGTTTGGTCTACACTTTTATTATTTTTTACTACACACTTCATTCTTCTTCCAGTCTTACCAAAAGATATCGAATTACCCAGTAACTGGATTGTGGAGGTCAGATAGGCAGTCGCTCCATGTAAAATACTGGTATTCATTTGTATCAGTTAGACTGGAAGCCGACCCCGACATATTTACACCACTTGTTTTTTTTTCTGTTATTAGATTCATTTATTATTTCCTTTATTTATTTTTATACAAATCTTCTACATTTTTAAATATTTCATAAACTAAAAACAATATAAAAAAAAAAAAAACATTTTCTTATTTGTATTGTTTTATGAAATAAAACAAAATTTGGAAAAGGTCAGCCAGTATGATGATGATTTTATTCATCTCCAGTTCCAAAACAGTAATAACGACTATGGAATATCAATAAACTTAAGAATTTCTTAGTGGTATATCGTGATCTGCGCCCTGAGTAGCTAACCCACCCGCCAGAGAAAAGTCATCATACAAAGACTTAATGATGGGTGCACTTCAGTTCTTTCGCATTTTACCTCTGACAGTAGCAGTCCAACTATCCACTTTTGTATCGAGACTGCAAAAATGCTCTGACTGAATGGCTAAAGACAAAAACTTATGACAAGATTGAGAATATAGTCCAAACTATATGTTCTTAGATGCATATTAATAATAATCGGTTTTATTAATGGAGACTACTTTTCTTCACTAGCTCATATCCAATGATATTTAAATACCTTATATTAACATTAAACACACATACACTCGCACTCACTCACACACACCAACACACGATTACACACCCTCACACTACAGCGCGCCTTTTATGAATCTTTATTTTGTGTTTTTGATTTATATCACTTTATTTTCTAATACCTACTGTAGTGGAATGTCTATTCAATAGCTTATACAAGTTGTAACTACTGGGAGAGCGGAATTTCCTAACACAAGTTTACTTTATACTTAAATGGAAATTCCCTGAAGACCAAATGTAAACGTATTCTTAAGTTATTGAAATAAACATTTATTATTATTTATTATTTATTAACTATAATCTTATTTTGATGAACACAAAGATCACTATGATTTTGCTATAATTTGTTTAAAGATCACCTAGGAGTTTTGCCTCTATGAGAGGTTACTCTTATGCTAGAGACACAATTCCGGGATTCCTCAAACCGTTTCACGAGGTTCGGGGTAATTCGGCTACACGAAGATTACCGAAGCCCATATATTTTCTGGTGTAACTTTAAATGACGTGAAACTTAGTATGTGTCATTACATGCACACAGTTCCCTCCGTGCCTGGCCAAGCACGTTAAGTTATTGGTCCTGGTTACCATTGGTAGACCCTAGAGAGCAGTTACTGGTAGTCGAAACCTAAACTCTGACAACCAGTCTTACCAAGGGGTATCGTATTATCTCGTAACTGGGTTGTAGAGGTCAGATAGGCAGTAGTTCCATGTAAAATATTAGTATTCAGCTGTATCAAGTAAGACTGGAAGCTGACTCGAATATGTTTTAGAAAAAGATGGTGATATGTGACACAGTGAAAGTCCCCTTTCAGGCGTGTGAGCTAAAACTTAGAGACCAATAAGTTTTAAATGCATTATTGAATGTTCTATAATGTTCTACAGTTTGAGGAAAACGCACACATGTGGGCCGTGAGTATTTAATTGATTCTTCTTTCAGCGTGTCGATGGCCATTATTATATATAACCATTTGACAAACAGTATTCAAGATTTGCATTACTGTTGTTCAAAAGGGTCCCGACTGTTATTAGAAAAAAACTATTACTGTGTTCAAGAATATTTAGAGGATTAGTCGTTACTGACAAGTATAGCAAAATAACAAAAAATAACCTTAAGTCTATAACATGAAAATTACATAGTCATTATTAATTATTTCGTTTATTAATTTTTCTTACTAATGACATTTTTTTGTTTTAATGTTTTTATCAACAAACGTTATTATTATTAATTATTATTATTTTGACATCTTTTTTATATATTTAATTAATATATTAATAAAGTAATGTAATGTAATGTATGTAATTTTTTTTTATTTAGTACTGGTATTCAGCTGCATCCGGTTAGACTGGAAGCCGACCCCAACATAGTTGGGAAAAGGCTAGGCAGATGATGATCTTTATTAATATATATTTTTCAAATTTATTCTCTAATTGGTAATTATTAAGAGGTTAGTAACGTAAGCTTTGTTTTTGTAAAAAAAATATTTGTACGCCATATTATGGCAGGATATGCTGGAACCAATATTGTAACATCTATTTGTACCATATTCTGACAAATAAACATATTTGATTTGATTTGAATCTAAATTGAATTGACCCAAAACTGGGCAATGAGTTTCGCGCCTAGTAGCTTCCATCACATGCAGGATACGATATTAATAATTGTTTGTGGAACAGCACCACATTATAACTGTTAAAATAATCTATTTATAAACTTACTAATCAATCAAAACTAAAATAAAAGCATTTATTTCAAGTACGCCAGTTACAGGCACCTTTGAATTGTCGAAACAAAGACAACAATAAAATGAAGCTATAGTCCCGTCTCAGTCACAAGGCATAATAACTGTGAAAGTACTGTAGTTGCCCATTCCTAAGCGTAGATCTCTATGAAGAAGAACGGGCAAGAAAATCAATGGAAACTCTTTTAAATCAGAATATTGTTGCAAAACCTTGGTAATCAATGCAACGCTCCGAATACATTTTGTGTGGAGTTTATTTTTACATTATTTATTGTGGGTGGGATAGAATACCTTCTAATGACGGTGGTAGTCTATCTATAATATCGACAATCGTAGCTGTGACATCCGCAGCCTACGCATTAGTAGTTGACGACACGGTTGGCGCAGTGGTTGAGCGATTGACTACCGCACTGCGTGTCGCGGGTTCGATTACCGCATAAGCATAATCAGCCTATAATGTTCTCACTGCTGGGACACAGGCCCCCTCTCTATGAGAGGGGATAGGCTATAATCCACCAGGCGGGCCCAGTGCGGGTTAGTAGATGTCACAAGTCACCGAATTTTGATTCTAGGATATGCCGGTTTCCTTACGATGTTTTCCTTCCCGGACGAAACAAATATTTGTATGGCCTACAGAAAGTTGTTCCGGGTCTGGCTGTTTGTGTATGTGAGTTTAAATGTTTGTAATCGCATCCACGGTACAGGAGAAATTCCTAGTGTGGGGTAATGTTTTTTTTAATAAAAAGCAGATAAAATTTCTATTTTCAGGGTTATTCCAGAAATCTTCTGGAGAGAGCGAAACGTGAAGTACGTTTAAAATAATCTTTTTATTACTATTATAAATGTGAAAGTTTATGAGGATGGATGGATGGCTGTTTGTTATTCTTTCACGCATAAAATACTGAATGGATTTGGATAACATTTGACATATATAGTTTGCCGGAGCTCGCGGATAAATAATATCAGATGCTCGGGTCTGTCTTCAGGTTAAGCGGCGCTTGACTAGGTTGGTCCGTAGTTAGGTGACCACGAAGTTTCCTCCGTGCCTCGGAAAGCACGTTAAGCCGTTGGTCCCGGCTGTCAATTGTATATCTTTGACAGTCGTTACAGGTTGTCAGTGACCCGAAAGTCTGACAACCAGTTTTACGAATGGGTATCGTTTTACCCAGTACTAACTGGGTTGTGGAGGTCAGATAGGTAGTCACTCCATGTAAAATACTGGTATTCAGTTGCATCTGTTTAAGACTGGAAGTCGACCTCAACATAATTAGATTGTCAAAGATCTACAAATGACAGACAAAAAATTTAAATAAAAATGAATTACAATTCCGTAATGCACACTATTTTAGAAATCTTGTTTCTACCACCACCATCCATCTGAGAAACAACCATGTGCTGCCCATAATAAATTGGGATAGCCTTTATCCCAGAATAATGATGGTACTTTGGTGGTTTTTCTTCGCAATAATTTTAATTATCATTGATTTGACACTGATTTTTTTCAAAGAAATCAGTCAACATGGTAAATATCCCGTTTGCAGTATTAATGATAACGTTAGTGATGTTTAAAAAGATTTTTAAATTTAAATTGCTTGCCTACAGAAACAGAAGGGAGATTTAGTAAGTATTATTTTTTATATACAACCTATCACCACGGTATAACCACCGAAGGGCTGGGCAGAGGTGTACCTATGGTATCTACATCCACATTTCGCTAGTTACGTTAAAGTCTCATATAATAGGAGGCGAGCCAACTGACATCAACCAATTAGAAAATCCAATTTTCAACTCCCATTAACACTTTGTCCGGCTTGGGAACCAAGCTCATGCTGAACAGTAGCGAATGAGACAACATTTTGGTGAGCAGAATAATTGAAGTACCTACTACCTTATTTTATTTTATCATTAACACTAGAAACGAGATATTTACCATGTTTACTGATTGTTTTGAGTTCCCGATATTTCGGCGCTGTTGCAAGCACCATGATCACGTATAAACTGAAGTTATTGCGGGTGGGAACGAACAAGAAAGAGGGTAGACCGATTTGTCTGCTCATAAACACCCACCCACAATAATTTCAGTTTATCCGTGATCATGGTGCTTCCAACAGCGCCAAAAATATCGGGAACTCAAAACAATCAGTAAACATGGTAAATATCCCGTTTCTAGTGTTCATGATAATGTTAGTGATTTAATAGTGACTTAATTTTATTTTTATCGGTACAAAGAATTATATGTATTTTTTTTTTAGCGTGTCGACCGTGAACCTTTTAATACTAAACCGGTTTACAACCCAAATGTTGGTGTAAGTTCTCATTGTACTTTTCTATCATTTTTCACGTCTGACCCATCTTCACACTGAACATTCACACCAGTGTTAAGGTGGAGAAATTTCTTTCCCAGCCTTCACACCAGTGTGAAAGCTGCGAAAATTTCTTATACATGTCGAAATGTTGACAATCTTGACATTTCTCGAGTCTCTGGGTAACTAGCAAGAAAGATGGGCGGGCAGTTCCGACATGTTGATACGTTAGAAGTAGAACTGAGACGTAAGTGTGCGCTGTTGATGCACTACTATACAGGGTTATTTGTAAAACACCAACAACCTCGAAGGAGTACATTACTAACATCATAAACAACAACATTTGTTCTACGACTTTTTCGAAAACAGGCAAAAAAAAACGACTTTTCATACAAAACTCGATCAGCTGTTCGGACATATTTATGGAGAGTTGAATTTTTTTTGTCTGTTTTCGGTAAAGTCGTAGAGTCGTGCGAGGTTTTTAGTGTTTTACAAATAACCCTGTATACTACTAGATGATGAGTAGTCAGAGTCAAACCATTTATTTCAATTACGCCACGGAATTTCTGAACGTCAAACACTTGAACTTGAACTGAAAAAGAATGGAATATCCCGATGACAACCACCACAGGCATTTTTATTCGCCGTAGCTATTGCAACGATTCTGCTACCCGACTCTGCTTAGCCATGCTTTTGTACCCATAGATGGCACCACCAATTAACTCAACTTCTCGCCGCTAGATGGCGTTGTAACAAATAGATCTTGATTCTTAATCTCCGACATACATAATTCATCTTCCTGCCCCTGTCCTATGTTATTTGGGGTCGACGTAACAGGTTTTGTTCTTCCATTTTCCCCTGTTAATCGTCACGCTATCATCTTCTCTTTTTTCCTTCATATATTTCCTAACACAATCCATCCATCTTTTCTTTGGTCTTCCTCTCCCTCTCCATCCATCAATATTCAAAATCATCATCATCATCTGCCTAGCCTTTTCCCAACTATGTTGGGGTCGGCTTCCAGTCTAACCGGATGCAGCTGAATACCAGTATTTTACATGGAGCGACTGCCTATTTGACCTCCACAACCCAGTTAATACTGGGTAATACGATACCCCTTGGAAAGACTGGTTGTCAGACTTTTCGGGCCACTGACTACCTAATGACTGTCTAAGATCTACAAATGACACCCGGGACCAACAGCTTAACGTGCTTTCCGAGGCACGGAGGAAACTCGGTAATGGGTGGTCACCCATCCACAGACCAACCTTGGCAAGCACGGCTTAACCTAAAGATCGACCCGAGCGGCTGTTATTATTTAGCCACGAGCTCCTCATCAACATTCAAAATGATAATACTAAAATGCAATGTTTCTGTAGCCTTTATTGATCCACTGCAGGACAAAGGCTCCCATTACTTTTTGCTAGAACTTATTTGATTATAATCCGTTTCTGATGGGTACGGGTAACACACACACATACAGCAGCGGGGCCAGTGGTGGTGGTGGTTCCCACGGATCTTTAAGGAATAGTCAATATTTTCCCAACATCTCCACCTGGGCCTTCCGCGTTTTGTCTTTAGCCCATAACTCCTTCGGTACGCGAGAGACGTGGCCAGCCCATTTATACTTGGCAACCGTGTGTACACCCACATTTTGCGATTTTTGTTTAAGACCCATGTATTAAGGAGTAAGCCTATTGCCATTAACTGGACACAAATCCAGACCACGTTTCTGCTACTGGGAAATTCGCAATAAAATTCTAATAAAAGGTCAGGTGAAGTGTTACCTGACCTAGAAATTGAACCCAGGAGCCAAGCCGTTACGCTTGCGACTACTAGATCGACGAGTACCAGAAGAAAACAATATCGAGTTCCTTTGGTGTTCAGTGAAATTAAGTTCTAGGATACTGCGTAGAAAGAAAGAAAAAAAAAACAGAAAGAAAATACATTTATATGGCACATGCCACAAGTGCACACAGTGTAAAAAAATAACAAATAAAAAACCAAAAATTTAAAAACTTAAATCTAAACAAAAAAGACAATTTTTTTTATTTTTTTCAGTAGACAATAGACGTCTGCGACCAGTCAATGGGGGAGGCCTATGTCCAGCAGTGAACGTCTTTCGGCTGAAATGATGATGATGATGATACTGAGTTTAATTGCTTGGTCACAGATGATTTCAATTTTTTCTGTTTTTATTATTCCAGTTCTTGCCATATTGGGAACCAGAAAATGAGAATGATAAGGTATTTATGTCTTATTTTTTATGGATGTGTATTCATTTAGCCAGTTAGTAGCTGTACTACCCATGGATAGGCGCGTTTTTGAGTGAGACCGCGAATCGGCGTGTGTAAGGTGGGGTGGGACGCTCTCAGTCTAGGTGGAGCGATGAGTTTTGCAGGCTGGCCGATATCAGCTGGATGAAAGTTGCGTGAGTACAAATAAATTGTGACCATTTGGAGTGGCCGATATCCAGATGTTGACTGAGGTAGGTTGTCGATGATATTAATTTTATAACCGGCAATTTTTTTTGCATATTTTTTGGCGACTTTTTATTTAAAAAAAAAAATATAAAACGTTGCCCCACACTAGGAATTTCTCCTGTATCGTGGGTGCGTTTACAAACATTTAAACTCAATACACAAACAGCCAGACCCGGAACAACTACCTGCAGGCCATACAAATATTTGTTCCGTGCGGGAATCGAACCCGCGACACGCAGCGCAGCAGCCAATCGCTCAGCCACTGCGCCAACCGCGCCGTCGAACTTGTATAACTGTTTAACTGTTTGATTGTTTAGTTTGTATAACTGTTTAGTAAAATTAACTATGTCCCACCTTAACGATTAATCAACTAAGCCGTTTTCGATGCACTATGCCGACGTTTTTTTCGGTTTTCGTATAACCGGGGTTTCACACCTACATATCACTATTTCATGAAGTATTTAGTATCGAATGACCAGCTGAATTTGAATTTCTTAATTTTTTTATTCCAGCAGTCTTTTGAAGGATCTGCTCCAGTGGTGAGTGTCATCAATCGCTTTTTAGGGTTCCGTAGGACTTTTTTTTTCGGTTTTCGTATAACCGGGGTCTCATACCCAAATATCACTATTTCATGAAGTATTTAGTATCGAATGACCAGTTGAATTTGAATTTCTTAATTTTATTATTCCAGCAGTCTGCTGAAGGATCTGGTCCAGTGGTGAGTGTCATTAATCACTTTTTAGGGTTCCGTAGCAGAATGGCAAAGAACGGAACCCTTTAAATAGATTCGTCATGTCTGTATGTCCGTCTGTATGACACAGCAACTTTATTCCGAAACTATTAGGACTACACACTTGAAACTTGGTAAGTAGATGTATTCTGTGATCCGCTTTACGATTTGCATACCAAAATTAAAAGATTAAGGGGAGCCCCCCTTAATCTTTTAATTTTGGTATACATAAACTGAAACTAAAAAAAATAATTCTTAAAACCTAATTCTTCAAACCTACACGTGCGGGATGTCTAATATAGACAGGTCTCGGTTTTAAAAACCATTTTTTTCTCAAAGTCAACCGTTTGAAAGATAGACAGTTCCAAAGTGGTCCCCCTAATGTCAGAAATTAAGAGAAAAATACTGAAAAAATGTAGGATTGTAGACATAAAAAGTACTTTAAAAAAATTCATTATCATATTAAAAACAAATTTAGTCTTGCTGTTGAATGTACAACAATACAACATAAGAATGAGTCTTTTTTTTTTTTTTTTTTTTTTTTTTTTTTGTTCTTTCCCTCTCACGTCCCGCCACCTCCTTCACTAGCATGACTGCTTCGGAGAAGGAGGTGACGGCTTCCCATTCCCTCTCGCTCCGGACCATGGCTTGAACCAAGGCCGGACGCGAGAGATCGCCGCCGCCAATCGCCGCTACGAGGACACGGCGGTGCTCCGCCCAAGCGGGGCAGACCTCCACGGTGTGCTCCACCGTGTCCTCCGGACGATCCTCGCAGTGGAAACACCCGGGCGTTTCCTCCCGCCCGATTCGGTGCAGGAACCTCCCGAAACAACCGTGTCCGGTGAGGACCTGCGTCAGGCGGTAGGTGAGGGCGCCGTGGCGCCTCTCTAGCCACTCCTCAAAGAGGGGACTTATCGCCACTATGGTGGCGTGCCCTGCACGGGGTTGCGACAGTCGCTCTCTCCATGTCGCCATGAGATCACGCCGGAGGTCTGTCCGCTGAGCAGCAATTTGCCGCGGCAGCGGAGTTTCCTCCCGACGTAGTGCCTCCGCGCGCCATTCGTGCAGGCGTGCGAGGACTATCGCCTCCAGATCCCATGGCGGCAATCCGGCAAGGAGGCTAGCCGCTTCGCCGGAGATCGTGCGGTACCCCCGGATTAGCCTTATGGCTATTACTTTTTGGGGCGCGTTCAGGTAGTGGGCGGCTTGCCGCCTCAAAGAACGCGCCCACACCGGGGCCCCGTAAAGGGCCATGGACCGCACGACCCCGGCGTATAGCCTCCGGAAGAATAAGAATGAGTCTTCAAAATATTTTTTTATATTGTCTGGTGCTACGGAACCCTGTGTGCGTGTGAGTACGACTCGCACTTGGGTAGTTTTTAGTCACATGCGTTCTTCTGCTCCGCATCATAATTATGCCGATATCACGACAATCTACAACATTAGTTTTAGTATATGCGAAACCTGAAACACGTGTCGAGTATTTTTATGTAAAGAATCTATGTACAAAATTTCAAAACTGTATCATGAAAAACCACAAAATTATAAACTTATTCTGTTACCTGGTTGTTCGCACAAAAGCGTGGTCACCACGCAACGAGCCCGCGCGCGGGCCTCCAGCATTGTCTTGAGGTCATTGATAAACATAATTTGGCAGTAGGTACCTAAATTATTGCGTTAGGTACTTAATGTCGCTCGGTGTCCAACATGTAACTTTTTTTAAATATTTTTGGAACAAAATATAATATGGTTTAAAAATTATTGGAATCGATTCAGTTACTTATTCTGAACAAACTCAGATGTGTGTCAGAGTGATTCTGGTTTCGCATATACTAAAAATAATGTTGTAAACCTACATCCGATTTGAGGGAATGCTAGGCAGATGATGATAAAGAAGTTGTCCTTATGATCATCTGCCTAGTCTTCTCTCAAATATGTTAAGTTCGGTTTCCAGGCCAAGGGTATGCAGATGAATACACCAGTATTTTACATGGAGCGACTGCCTGTCTGACCCTCAAAACCAGTTACTGCGAGAGATACGCTACTCATTGGTAAGACTGGTAGCCAGAATTTCGGGTTCTAACTTCTGGTAACGACTGAAAGATCTACACTTAACAGCAGGAATCAGCAGCTCAACGTTCTTTCACAGACGCAGCACACTTTCATATTCTTTTGTTGTATAGGTACCATGGGGGAATGGTGAAGGACCAGGGGCTGCCATAGCAAGGATGAAAGGTCCAGGACCTGACGAAGAGGAACCATTTCCGTGGCTAAAGGAGGGTCAAGGCGGAGGCCCAGGTGGTTCTGGCATGGGCCTGCCCCCAGGTTTCGCTCAGGGTGGGGGTCAAGGTGGTGGTCTACCCCCGGGTATGGTTCAGGGTGGGGGTCAAGTTGGTTTAGGTATGAGCGGTGGCCTGCCCCCAAGTATGGCTCAGAGTGGAAGTCAAGGTGGTTTTGGTATGGGCGATGGCCTGCCCCCAGGTATGGGTCAAGGTGGGGGTCAAGGTGGTTTTGGTATGGGCGGTGGTCTACCCCCGGGTATGGCTCAGGGTGGGGGTCAAAGTGGTTTAGGTATGAGCGGTGGCCTGCCCCCAAGTATGGCTCAGAGTGGAAGTCAAGTTGGTTTTGATATGGGCGATGGCCTGCCCCCAGGTATAGGTCAAGGTGGGGGTCAAGGTAGTTTTGATATTGGCGGTGGCCTACCCCCAGGTATGGCTCAGGGTGGGGGTCCAGGGCCAGGAATTGGACCAGGTCCAGGAATAAATAATGATCCAAGTATGGGAGACTATGGTCCTGTTGGACCACCAAGTCCAGATGGAAGTGGGGGCCCAGGGCCAAGGATGCAGCAGGGCCTAGGAATGGGTTCCAATATGGGTCAACGAGTGGATCCAGGTGTGGGAACAGGTATGGGACCAAGTATGGAACCAGGTAAGGGACCAGGTATGGGCCCCGGTATGGGTGAAGGATTGGACGAAGATATGGATCCAGGTATGGGACCGGGTACGGGACCAAGTATGGGACCAGGTATGGGACCAAGTATGGGACCAGGTATGGGTGAAGGATTGGACGAAGTTATGGATCCAGGTATGGGTCCACGTATGGGCCCAAGTATGGGTCCAGGTATGGGTCAAGGAATGGGTCCAGATACGGGGTCAGATATAGGTCAAGGTACGGGTGAAGGAATGGATGAAGATATGGGTCCAGGTATGAGTCCAGGTATGGATTCAGGTATGGGTCCGGGTATGCGTGCAGGAATACGTCCAGTAATGAGGCCAGGGATAGGTCATTGGTCAGGTGGGCCACCAGGGGCAGTCGGACCAACGGGGACAACTGCTCCTCTGAGGACAGTCGGACTACCAGGGGCAGGCAAGCCACCATGGGCAGTCGGATCTACGGTGACAAATGCACCTCCAGGGACAAGCGGACCATCAGCGGCAGATGACCCGCCAAGGGCAGGCGGAGCATCAGGGGCAGATGAACCGTCAGGGGCCGTTGCATCAACAGGGGTAGGTGGGCCTCCGGAAGCAGTCAGACCAGATCAGCATCGACGATTTTACGATACAGTAATTATTCTTCAATTTTCAGTTTCTCAAATATACGGGATGTACAAAACTTCAAAACACAATCGACCCAAATACATGGGACAGCTGATATTTTTTTCGCATTTACGATATTAGACCCAAGGAGAATGTTGTTCAGTTTGATGGTCTATAGCATAACCTTTCATATGACTATACCCTTTCTGTTACACCCTGTATATATATTTTTTGTTTTATTTAGATTTAATTTGTTTTGTCATGATTGGATATCGACATGTTAACGTAAAAGCTTGAATAACGGTAAACCTTAGTATTTACCAAGTCTCAATCTTAATGGTAAAAGTTATTATTTTCTACTTAATATTAATTTTCTTCTTTTACAGCGCAAAAACAATTTTATGCATGGTGAATTTGAACGCCCGACTCGATCACCAGATGCACCGGCACCGGTATTAGATAAACGCTACCTCCCACCCGGGGAAAGCAAGGAATATGACGACCCTAAACCAGAAACACCCATGGACTTAATGCAATCTTTATCGCAAAAACGTCACACTTTTGGTTCTTTTGTTTTCACCGAAGAGCAAATGGCTGGAATCAATGTTCCAAATACTCAAAAGAAAAATAAAATTCCCGGGGTGGGCTCCGAAGCTGACTTTCCCGACGGTTACCGACCAAGTTTTGCTAACCCTGAGGACCTCAGTAAAGGATTTCCTGGAGGTAATTATGGGATGGGTCAAAAACATACTAGAGTTGGTTATCTAAAGGCAAAGCCACCTGCACCACGCTTCAAATCCACTTTCAGACAAGGTCCGGGATTACCGTCAATGAATGATTATGTGGATCCAAAAGGCCCAGGAGGCCCTCGTGAGCCATGGCCGGGACACTCGCAGGAGCGACTACCGCCAGGAATGCACGGCCCTCCTCCACCTCCCCCGGGACACGAGATGAGAGGGCACTCAGTAATGGGAAGAGCGCCTTCCCCGGGATACATGCAGGGTGGACATTACCCTGGAATGGGTGGCGGCCCTCCAACAGGATTCGTGCAGGGAAGACAATCGCCAGGAATGGGAGGAGGTCCTTCACCAGATTATATGCAGGGAGGTCAATTTCCTGGAATGGAAGGAGGACCACCACCAGAATTCATGCAGGGAAGACCATCCCCAGGAATGGAGGCATACTATGGTGATCGACGATCATTAAAAAATGTAATTTATTCCGTTATTCCACAGACGTTTTATCGTCATGTGATACTTGACTGTCAAATTTCGCCAACTCATTTAAATTATCTAATACATTTTTACTTTTTTTTTTGCAGAGTAACATTGAAGAAGGAGATCTGAAGCCTTCTGCACCAGTTTCAGAAAAATCAACACGTATAGATGAAGATCCTGAATCAAAGAGGGATCCACCAGGCGAGCTGAATTACCCAGAAATGGTTCAAAACAGACTCCTTATGAACGACTTGAGGAAAAAATCCGAGTATGGTCAAGAAGGAGGATTCCTGAGGGGAGGCCAACCCTCGGGAATGGGAGGAGGACCACCTCCGGGATTTATGCAGGGTGGACAACTCTCTGGAATGGGAGGAGGACCGTCAACGAGATTTATGCAGGGAAATCAACCCCCTGGAATGGGAGGAAGATCACCACTAGGATTCATGGAGGGAGGTCAATTTCCTGGAATGGGAGGAGGATCATCTCCGGGATTTATGCAGGGAGATCAACCCCCTGGAATGGGAGGAGGACCACCACTAGGATTCTTGCAGAGAGGTCAATTTCCTGGAATGGGAGGAGGACCACCTCCGGGGTTTATGCAAGGAGATCAACCCCCTGGAATGGGAGGAGGACCACCTCGGGGATTTATGCAGGGAGATCAATCCCTTGAAATGGGAGGAGGACCACCACTGGGATTTATGCAGGGAGATCAACCCCCTGGGATGGGAGGAGGACCACCACCAGGATTCATGCAGGGAAGACAATCGCCAGGAATGACAGGAGGACCGCCATCAGGATTTATGCAGGGAGGTCAACTCCCAGAAATGGGAGGACGACCTTTTTCAGACCACGTGCAGGAAGGTCAACCCCCTGGAATGGAGGAAGGACCTCCGAAGGAGTTTATGCAGCGAGGTCAACATCCAGGAATGGAAGGAGGCCGTCCATCGGGATTCATACAAGGTGAACCACCTCCAGGGATGAAAAGAGGTGATCCCTCAGAATTCCAAGGAAAACCTAAAGGTCCCCCGGCCACATCCGGGTTTCCATTCGAACCACCTCAAGGTCGACCACTAGGTTCTCCGGATTACGGTGGCCCTGGTGGTCTAGGAAATCCACCACCAGAGGGAAGACCATCAGTAAGCACAAAGAGCACTTTTTTTTTAAGAAAAGACATAATGCCCAAGATAAAACCCTTCTAGAAATTAAGATCAATCAAACATAACATAAAATAACGCCTGTAATCCCCGAAGGATTAGGCAGAGGTACCTCTGCCTAATCCCCGAAGGATTAGGCAGAGGTACCTCTGCCTGGTGAAATGTGGGTGTACTATTAGGTACACGTGTTGCCTCAGAAAGCACGTTAAGCCGTTGGTCGATGCTGTCCTTTGCAGATCTTTGAGCGTCGTTGCGTGTAGTCGCGATCACAAAACTCTGTCAGCCAGTCTCCACTACGATTAGGTTCAACATGCAATGTATTTCACACGCGTGGATTTTTAATATTTTACCGCACACGAGCGGAAATAAAAAAATATTTTCAGATAACTATAATAAAATTATACTAAATTCAAATGGGTTCAATGACTATAGTCGGCGGTGTTTGTTTTTTTTTTAATCTAGGCAAAGAGATAAGCGTATTTACGGCGTATATATTTTTTGAATTTTAAATTACGTTTATAAATAGAATATCATATTTTTAAGGCAAACGTGTACCTAATAGTACACCCACATTTCGCCAGTAATGTTTAGTTTAAGTTCTATGCAATAGGGCCGAGTCTGTTGCCATCGAACAGGCAAAAATTTAGACTCCGTAGCTGTTGTTGAGAAATTCAAGATGGATAAACCCTACCAGACCTAGTAATCGAACCCAGAACCCCATTACCAGAAACTCTAACCAAGGAGTCAGTTCACTGTTATATTCTGGTCAAAAAAATTAATCGATACAATATTACCTTACAGCTAGCTGGATTTGCATTGATGGAAATGGTACAAAGGAAGATTGACGTACGTAAAGCTGATAAAAACAAAAATATTTATTTATCCTTATCTGTGAATGTCTCCTAAAAAGGGACAAAACAGATATATTAGGAAAATCAATATCAATTATTTGAGGGGCTTATGGCTAACAGCCCCATGATTCGACTACGTTGGGAGGAGGATTCCATGGGTATTTTCCATGAAAGAAATAGTACATTTTGATATATTAAGTGGGGAAACTTTGTTATTGCATTCGAAACGGAATTAACACCCGAGCTTCAGGCGAGGGTGTTATGGGGCCGAGAACTGCAGTAACAAATCCCCACGCGTATCAAACGACGTTTTTCAATACACTTTCGAAGAAATAAAATATTAGAACGAAGAGTATTTTTGTCAGGAATTATTAGGAAACTATGATTTAATTTGCTTTTTTTACGAGCTTTGCTTTCGCCAGGTTGAAGAAGAAGCAAAAGTATGCCGCTAAACAACCTAATATGAAAAATAGAAAATTTAAATATTTTTGAACTTAGAACACAAATAAATGTTAATTTGTTCAGAAAAGTAAATATTTGTTATAAATAATCATGTTTAAATCTATGATATTCTATTTATAAACGCAATTTAAATACTCAAAAAATATTAACGCCGTAAAGATGCTAATCTCTTTTCCGAGATTTAAAAAAAAACAAACACCGCCGACTATAGTCACTATAACTATAATAAAATTATACTAAATCCAAATGTGTTCAACCCATTTGAATTTAGTATAATTTTATTATAGTTATCTGAAAACAAATTTTTATTTCCGCACGTGTGCGGTAAAATATTAAAAATCCACACGTGTGAAATACATTGCATGTTGAACCAAATCGTAGTGAAGACTGGCTGACAGAGTTTTGTGATCGCGACTACACGCAACGATGCTCAAAGATCTGCAAAGGACAGCATCGACCAACGGCTTAACGTGCTTTCCGAGGCAAGAAGGGAACTCAGTATATCGATGGCTCCCACGCAGAAGGTCGGAATATTATTTTTAACTAAAATCGTTTTTTTGTGCCATTACAACCATCTTGAATAGTATTATGTATTACTAAAATCCAAATTTTAATATCTTATTTAAATAATCAGTTTTTGAATGGATAATGGTCTTAACATTTAAACGCTCCCGCGCATAAAGTCGCGCGGAGAGTTCCGACGGTATGCTCCGATCTAATTGACCGCGGCCGGCCAATCAGAGCGCAGTACCGACCGCGACGTCAAGTCGTATGTCAACAATAGAGAAGTTTGATTTTTAAAATAAAACAATTGATTGTGTGTGTTATTATTTATGTGGTTTGAGAAGTACTAGTAATAGATATAGTAAAATGAGTAACGTACGTGCTTCCAAGATTATGAAACTAGTCTTAAATGAACAAATAAACCAAAATAGTGAAGTAACGGTCGATGACAATTTTGGAAATGGTAAGTTTTACTGATATGTCTTGTATTATATTTATTTTACTTGTTTATAAGTGTGGTATGAATATAATAATTAGTATGTGATAGTGTTTAATAGGTCTCAACAAAAAAAACAATGATTACGACCGTTCCGACGCATAACGTCGGAACGTTTATGTTACGACTATATGCGCTGTAATCAGTGGTCAGTTACGACTTTATACTACACAACAATTTAATTCTAGGAGTCGTAACTTAAACTTACGACTATATGCGATGTTTAAATATAACAATGAATAAACGTATAAAGACGTATCATAGACATACAGCTTTATGCTCCGTTAAAAAAATAAGATACGATTCTCTGCTTTTCAAATTATAGTTGAAATATCATTAAAATTAACTTTCCACATGCTTAGTTGGTCTAGTGGCCGCGAACATGACTGCCAGCCACGAGGTGTCGGGTTCGATTCCCGGGTCGGGCAATTTATTATTGGGTTTTACAATTTCGAAATTCTCATAACACGGAGTCTGGAATAATGCCTAGTGTTTGACAATAAGCATTGAAATGAGACTAATAACTGGCGAAAAGTGGGTGGACTATAATGTTCTCCTATCTCTAACCTCTCTAAACTCTGCCTATTGCTTTGGGGAATAAAAGAAGTGATGTTATGTTGATATATGTTAATTTTCTAACTCTCTATATATTTGTATTTGTCAGTTGTGTATAGTTTTTAACTAATTAAAAACTTGTATTTATAGAATCGCCGGTACCACTTGAAGCTGAAGACCAGTGGGATCAGTACAAGACGATGTTCGGGCAATATTTTATTAATAGTACAACAAGCATTGACAACAGTGTTATACCAAGTATTACCGAGGTAATAAATAATCCAGCCGCAATGTTACCCTCAACTTCATCCCCAATACCAAATGAAAGCCCTACACAACGTATGGACTCAGAGCCATGTGTTGAAGAATTTTCACACGAATTAGCTGATATAATAGAACCTTCACTGGACTTAACACCAATGCCCTCCCCAAATAACGATTTTTTGAAGGCCATTTCGACTCCACTATTCAGAAATTTATCGATTTGTGATGCTGAGAATTCATCTAGTAGTGCTAGTAGAGCCAATACACCACAGCTCAGTAACGCTTCAAGTCAGGACTCTTCTGTCTGCTTGTCAAGTGAAAATACACCGTCAGCTAGAGTTGCAAGAAGACGTCACCGTCGCCGTGATGAGTGGAAAGATATTAAACGAAAATGTTTAAAAAATTTAGGAAAAGCGTATTTGAGTAAGAATGGCGTTCAAAGAGATGGAAAGATTTTAAAACAACCATGTCCGGGTACTTGTCGTCTTAAATGCTTTCAAAAGTTTGATGCACACCAACGGGAACGTATATTTAGTTCTTTTTGGAAAATTGGAGATCACTGTCGACAGTGGGATTACATCGTCAATCACACCGAAGTAGGCGATACTAAGTATCCTTCTACGACGAATCTTGTGTCCAGACGTAAGAGATCTGTTAAGTATTGCTTACCTCTTATTGAATCTAATTCTGACTTACCTAATAAAGTGTTCGTTTGCAAAACGATGTTCCTAAATACACTTTCAAAAAATTATAAAAAAAATCTGTATCTAACAGAATTTTTGGAACCATGTTTCTCTGATAATTTACCTATTACATTGGCAAAATTTAATGATTTACTAAGTCTATGTCAAGGACGTATAATACCCCAAGTGTACCATAGTTTTTATCAATAGTTGTCACACAGTGGTACTGTTACTGAAGAGAACAGTAGTGATTCCTCTGATTAATCATCAATTACTGTATACATAATATAAGTTATTGATGATTTGTTGTTTTTTCTTAAATATTCTAACTTCTATTATAATTATTATGTAACATACAAGAGTGTTTAATACTTATTTTAAGTGATTTTTATTTAATTTAGAAGATAATTATTATTTCATTATAATTTCATTTCCTTTTAAGTTGATTTTATTGTAATATTATGTCAAAGATATTACACGTATTTTTTTATTAAGTTTTGAAGAGCCACAGCCAGTTTTAAGTGTTTGTTTTTTTTTAATAAAAGTTTGTAATAACGTGAGTTGTGAGTTAAGAAGACTGAATTATGTTCCTATGATGAAAGTTATTGTAATAAAATTGATTTGAGCTGAAATTTTACGGTGGTTTTTATTCATCAAGTATCTTATTACGACCCCCTTTTAGAGAGATACGATAGTTTGCACGTCGCATATAGACGTAATTCAAACTTACGACTTTATTCGTGTTGTTTATATCAAGTTTATGAACGCATACAGTCGTAACAATAAGATACGACCTTTTTTTAATAAGTATAAGGTCGTAAGTTAGTAAAACGAGTTTTTTTCGGTAACTACAATTCCTTACAATAGCCAGCGCCTGGGGATACATTATATAACTAATAATTGACAGCTTAGTGCAAAAATATCTGTTAAAAATCTTTCACAATAAATTTTATCATTATCGTATACAAAAAATGCTCTCCTGAAAAATTGACTTTTTAGCCTTACGACCTTATGCGTGGGAGGCGTCGATATAAAGGATGGTCACCCATCCTCGGACTAACCTTGGCAAGCGCTACTTAATCATAAAATTCGACCCGTTTCGTTGTTATTATTTAGCCAGAGGCAAATAATCTCCCCAAGAGCCTCTTTGAAAATCAACTCCGGATAATTAATTTGTAATCTAAACAGTCTGTCTGAAACTCATATCTTCTTCAAACACACGGGATGTAAATATAAGTTGGTATCTACCTTGGTAGGTATTATTGCTAAGTACGAAGAACTGTACCACCATCTCTTAAAGCAGTATCATAGCTAGATTTTATTTAACTCGCCTTGTTAGTTAGCATGTACTGGTCAAATCTTGCAACTGAATTTTAAACCAGTTCCCTTATTCGATCGTGCTGAAAATTGACACACATCTTTGATTCTGGTAACAACATAAATTTGTCGGACCCGGTCATTAGGATGAACATAAAATGAATTGCAAGTGCGCTGGTGGGGACGTCGCGCGACCTACTTACAAGACTACCCACACCACAGCGTGGCTTCTATAGACCCCTGATCAGCTCGACGCGGGGAAGACAGTCAATGTCTGATCGCAGCGGAGTTGAGACGTCCTGGAACTGTACCCGATTCATTGTGCCCCGTGTTATTGTGTTAAGTTGTAAAATCAAGTAATTTGTTAGTTTATTATAAACAGTGTATCGCACCTAGTGTGTTTTAATAGCACGAAATCCATCTTCTGCCCACATGATGTACGAGCCTAACGGAGTAAATCCTGACAAATCCCACATATTTTGTGACAGACATGGCATTATTCTGCAGCCAGGATCGTCTCCTTACGAGAGAACTCCTTAATGGTCAATAGCAGGGACACGAAACTTTGTATACGCGTTCAATTTTGGTTGACAAACATGTTTTTTTTTCTTTTAGTGCATTTAATCAAAAGTTTTTATTGTATTTTAAAATACAGAGTGTAAACGGACCTTTCAAAAAGCCGTCAACCAAGCATTCATCAAACTAAGTAACACTAAGCAAAAATTATTGCTGGGAAACAACTTTTTTTTTTGGGGTGAAAAATCACGTTTCACAGTAGGACTCAATGTAATGCACTCAAAACATTCTCCTGATAGATGGATTGAATAGTACGGGGGACGTGGAGGTGTTTAAAGTAAAAATCTTACATTAAAAACATTCATATAAAAAATTGTGTAAAAATTGGAACTTAGACCCCCAATATCTCCGTATGGTCTAGAACAAAAAAATGATCGCAATGACGGGGAGAACAAGTGCCTTTCTGCTTCGGTAAGGATCTTGTTACACCCTTTATGTTTATTTTTTTAATTTTACATCTATTTTCTTATTGTCGTACTGATGGAAAATTTCAAATAATTATGTTCGGCTCAAAACAATCTAACGGTTATCAAGTGCACACGCGGTGCAAGATGGAAGGTGGGCCATGGTCTTTGGGGAGACGCCTCATACGCTCTTGGAATCAGAGCCGTCCACGAACCCCCATCTGTGCAGATTGTCTTTGCTCCGGCAGATAAGAGATGGAGTTAGCTGCATCTCTTTCACACACGGAATCCAAACTAATATTATTAGAAGAATTTGTTTGGTTGAACGTGCTAATCTCAGGAACTACTGCATGGTTCAAATTGAAAAATTATGTTAGTGTTGGATAGTCCATTTATTGAGGAAGGTTATAGGTTATATACCATCACGCTACGACCAATAGGAGCGGAGCATCAATGAAAAATGTTGCAAAAAACGGGGAAAATAGTACTTTTATAATAATTATGCTTATGTTTATAATAATTTCACTTAGGCAACTACTAATCAACAATAAAATGACTTTGCTTTAAAAAGTGGCAGTTGCCCTTCTGTACGTATTATTTGAAATTAATCGTTTATTTGTAATAATACAGTTAAAGGATCGACGGCAAGAAATCAAGGTGGAACCAAAAGTAAGTAAATTTTACTTTGGAACTCGTAAAATCAAAGGCCTACAGATGAAGCTGCAGTTCCGCTGCAGTGCGTTACCGCAGACCGCAAACGGCAGCTGCAAAGCGACCGGTTTAACAGACCGCAGCGACGAAGCCTACTGGTTTCATTGATGTTGGCTTGTCGACGGCGCGTTCGTGTTCCACGCGCGCCTCAAAGAGATCAACAATGTAGAGGTCCGTAAGGGCCGATGCCTGCCAGGGCTGCGGGACTGTTCGAAAGAGATACCGTGGCCCTGGAACACAAAAGGTAAAGACGGAACATGAATGGGTTTTAGTCAGTAGAAGTCTGACACTCCCTTCCGCCTAGAGCGGAGCGGGTCATTTGATGATTTTCCATCCGGAAAAAAATGGTGGCTTTACCGGCTGCCTATTTTTTAACAATACATTTCAATAGGTTTACATGTTCAGCCCATTTTCAACCAAAAATATTCGTATTTTATTCTCAATAATTTTGTAGATAGTCCAATTATAATTATAAATATTAAACATTCAAAGAAATATGACACTCCTTTAGATATTTTATAATCGCTTTTACAACAAAAAAAAAAAACAGATAATTGCGATTTCTGAAAATTGCTTGTGGATTATACTATAAAATAGTGTTTTTAAAAATAATGCTACCTCTCAACTTTGCATAAAATGCTTTTTCCCATACGAGTTTAAAGTGAGTGAAACTCTTAGTAACGACCTCTTAAGACTGAAATAACACCGCATTCGTAATCAAATGTTGTCAGATTATGAAGTTAATTAATTTATTCGTTAATTAAGCTTAACTTTAGTT
Organism: Noctua janthe; assembly: GCA_910589295.1. NCBI lineage: Eukaryota > Metazoa > Arthropoda > Insecta > Lepidoptera > Noctuidae > Noctua > Noctua janthe. Next base: position 8,830,161 of record OU342578.1, read on the forward strand.
AGGCAGTGTAGTTATGTACTGATTTATGTATTTTACGTTAATTTAATCCTTTAGTGATTCACATAAATAATTCAATCATAAAGTTCTATAATAATTATACAGGGTGTAAACAGACCCTTTACGAAGCCGTCAACCAAGCATTCTGTACATCAAACTAAGTAACTTTACGCAAAAATTATTGCTGTGAAAAGGCTTTCTTTTTTGGGGTGAAAAATCACGTTTTACGGTAGGACTCGATAGAACGCACTCAAAGCATTGTGCTGATGGATGGATTGAATAGTACGGGGGTCGTGGAAGTGTTTCAAGTAAAAATATTACATCAAAAACATGTATTTAAGTCTACTGTTCCCCATGTCCTTTATTTATACTATTTTATATTTATGAACAATGTGGTTTTAAATTACGAAAAAATAAAAAACAGGCCCATTTGTACTTTGTTGTTTTTTTTTTTGTACTTTTAGTCAAATTCTTTTATTAGGGACTATCACACGGACACGTAAGTATGGTCTGATGTTAATGCACTTATAAATAAATGGGCCACAGCCCAAAAATTATGACAGAACTTGTTAATGTCGTTAATGGGTAGTAATAATAATATTTATAGTTTTATTCAGATTAAAACAGATTGCTCATTTTTCTGCGAGAGTTGGGCTGACCTTGCATCTGGACTGAACCACAGTTTTGTATGAAAATGCTAGGGAGTTGGTCCGCTACTTCTTCTGCCCAGCTTAAACAGAAGAGTTTCGAAAAGCGGGTGTTTTAGAAGACTGTTGTTTGTAAATTTTGACGTGCAAACAGTGCTGATTCTTTTTTTTCTATTTTTTTTTTTATTACATACAAACCGTTGCCCCACACTAGTAACTTCTCCTGTATCGTGAGTGCGTTTACAAACATTTAAACTCACATACACAAACAGCCAGACCCGGAACAACTACCTGTAGGACATACAATTATTTTTTCCGTGCGGGAATAGAACTCGCGACAGTAGTAAACACATCCCTGACATTTCCTTTTTTTTTCAGCAACAAATAAGTAAAGAAAATATGGCCCTCCAAATATGATAAAAAAATCGCCATTTTTACGGCCCTGGTTAGAGGTCTACCAGACAAGTTCGAAAAGTTTAACATAAAATAAATTGTTAGGAACGTGGACAAAATCTTTCTTAAAATTTTAATGTCAATAGTAATTGGCTCAGTTTCCGAAGAGAAAAAGGGGAAAATGAATTTTCAAACCCGTCAAAGTTTTTGTGATAAAATCGGTCTGTGCTGCAGCTGTCCGTATCTCTACGGGAGCAGGCTTGATGCAGCGCGACGGGAATAGTTTCTTCAAATACCTATTTTTCAAATAGCTCGTAGACTCTATTCCCCCTTAACAGATTCTAGACAAGAAATAATCTACTCACATATTTTAATTATTTGGATCATTTTACAGATACCTACAGTACCTGAAAGGCTTAAGGCCTTGCGACAATACGTAAGTAGAATAAATTACATAACTTTAAACTCCTATTGTTTTGATATATTGTAAGTTTTTTTTTTTTCAGGACGATTTCGGTGCGCCCGTACGCTGGGTTACAGTAAATTCGGTGAGGTTTTAAAAAAATAGTTTAATCGTAAGGTTACCGTGTTGGTATGAAATTTTAAGAACCCATTTATTCATTCATTTTATTTTTATTTTAAAACATTTACCAAAAGTATATAAGGTCTATCTTTTCAAACACGAAATATTTTAAGAGTAACTTCTTAAGTCGTAAAGTCGCCATAGCAACGAAAAAAAAAATATCTGAGTGTTTTTTTTTTACGAAATTATTATAATTCTAAAATTTTTTGAGACTTTTTGCAAAAAACCTTTCCTCCCATATTCTAACAATGATAGCAGGTAAATACGACGTAGTAAACTAGCGTAATGGATGTTTAAAAATAAGGAGCCAGTATTTATTTTGTGGGTCAAGTAATTTTAAATTATTTTTTTAAATATACTCAGATAAAAAAAATCCCTTGAAATGGCTTTGTTATAGCCATTAGATATTTCCCAGAAAATATTTTACAAAGATAAAATGATTTTATAGTTTAGTTTTTAGCGATGTATGAATAGCCAGTGTGTACTACACATACATACTTATTATCCCAGAAGTAAGATCCTGTGGGCAATTCCCAAACTCCACGCGGGCGAAGCCGCGGGTATAAGCTAGTTAGCTAGTATACAGATTGGGTTACAAACAGTTACCACGTACTCAGTACATCATTTCGAACCCTCATCAATATTTCTCATCGATCGATCTTTTTTTTCTTTTCTCTCGATTTTTCTCTTTTCATAGGATTTTTTTAAATCTGCTATTCTAAACATTTCGACCGTGAAGATATTTTAAAGTTGCTATTGCAAATATTTTTAATTTGCAGCCAGATACAAAAGATGGCTTGGCCCGAATGACGGTAAAGTATAAAAATAATATTCTTGCAACCATAATTGGCTAAATATACCCTCTCACACAAACAGACAGACAGAGAGACAGAAATTAAAAAATATAAATATTCTTGTTACAAGTACCGTATACATGGTGGTAAACGGACCCTTCACGAAGCCATCAACCAATCATTCTGTACATAAAATTAAGTAACCCTACGCAAAAATGATCGCTGGGATACGATTATTTTTTTGGGGTGAAAAATCACGATTTACGGTATAACTCAATGTAACGTATTCAAAACATTGTGCTGATGGATGCTTTGAGAAGTAAACAGGTCATTGAAGTAATTAAAGTTAATTTAACTATCCATTCAATCCAATCATCATTATCTTTTCATTCCATTCATTTTTTTTTTCTGTTTTTTTTATTACCTTTATAAATTTGTATTTAAAAAAAAACTTGTGAAAAAATTGGAACTTTCACCTCAAATATCTCAGTAACTAGAAGGTTCCCAGGTATGGTCCAGAACAAAAAAAATATCGCAATGACGGGGAGAACAAGTACCTTTCGGCTTCGTTAAGGGTCTTTTTAGACCCATTCTAGTTTCACATTCATTCAGTATAATGCTGTTATTTTGAAATTACAAACAGACATTTCAATTTTATTTATTTGTATAGATGAGGCGATGCGACATCCAAATGAGTGGACTTTAATAGTTTTACTATTTCAAATAATTTCTTGTTTTTTTTTTTGTTTTTAAGGACAATAATACTCATAAGAATGAACAGTTTGAGATAGAGGTAGGGACAACCAACTAAAAAAACTTAATTTAAAAAACTTAAATTAACTGAATTTTTTAAAATAACTTGAGTTCTTTTAAAAAAATCTGTCTTTTAAATTATGGCCACCGCCCTCTTAATTCTAGGATTAAGCAGTGTTCGTGCAAACCATGCGGTTTTCTTGGTTTTAACAATGATCATAACAACACGCCTGTAAAAAACTTATACTGTCACTTACGGGATATCTTCCGTGATTGTTCATTGTTTTTTTGTTAATTTTTTGTTTGCTTTATTATTTTTTTTTTGTTAGTGTTTTTGTTTATTTTTTTTTTTGTTTTATTATATCATCATCATCATCATTTCAGCCGAAAGACGTCCACTGCTGGACATAGGCCTCCCCCAAGTGTCGCCACATTGACCAATTCCGTGCGTCTCGCATCCAGCGGATCCCTGCAACCTTTACCAGGTCATCGGCCCACCTAGTGGGAGGCCTTTTAACGCAACGTCTCTCAGTTCGCGGTCGCCACTCCAGAACTTTCCGGCCCCATCGGCCATCCGTTCTGCGAGCAATATGCCCTGCCCACTGCCACTTAAGTTTGGCTATTCCTCGGGTTACGTCGGTAACCTTGGTTCTCTTACGGATTTCCTCATTTTATTATATCAGGAGCTAAAAATAATGAACAATCACGGAAGATATCCCGTAAGTGACAGTATAAGTTTAGTTGTAAACCGTGAAAGCTTAAACCAACGCCTGTAAAACCCGAAGTTTTAGGCTGATTTGTACCAAATAGTACACCCACATTTCACCAGTTCAGTTTAAGTCTCATGTAATAGGTGGCGAGCCTTTTGCCATCAACAGGGCACAAATCCAGACTCCATGGCCGATTGAAATTTCTGATGGAAAAACCCGTCTGTCCTACTTTGCCCGATCTGGGAATAGAACTCAAGACCTCATGCTCAGCGATTGTGCTTGCGACCACTAGGCCAACGGGAAAATATGATATTCATTGAAGTTTCCCAAGGGCTGGCTTTTACTTTGGCAGAGGCTAAGTGTTGCCATACAACGTGGCAACGCCGCCAGTCTCTTGGGCACATTACCGTTGAGGAGGAGTTTTTTGATGCCCTTTTGTAGTTTGTTGTTAGTTTATTTATTTTAGGTTATTTAATAGTTTTTAATTAATAATGTATTTAGTTAGTTTATTCAAATTAATAAAAGTTATTTGAAGTTTTAATTTAACAGGGAGAACTTTACGTGCCAATTGTGGACGACAGCATGGCAAGATTGGGATGGACAGTAAGTTACAGCATTTATAACAAAAGTATAGGGGGAAAAATTCTCTCTACCGTGTGAACATCTTAGTCATCTCATTCACCGCATTTTTCATCTGAATGAAAAAACCAGTCAAACGCGAGACGGATTCGCACACAAAGTGCGAATTCTATACCACCGTACAATATTTAATTTTTAACGCTATCATCATCATCATCTGTTCAGCGGATCCCTGCAACCTTCACCTTTTGACTTAGTCTATGATTACAATACACCCGACTATTTCTAGAGAGGGGTGTTTCACAAACCGACTCAAACCGGATACAAATAAAGTTTATTCTCCTTCGACCCTACAGACAGAGACCTACTGTGACTGTTTTAAAAACCGACTCTAACGGAATACAAAAACAGTACATTCACCTTCAACGTTACAGACAGAAGCCTTCAACGAAGCGCTCATCGAAGTCGCAACCAGATCTAACGTCAACGAATACCCGCTCAAAGTGGTTAAGAAGTCAATGAACCTTAACTACACCACACAAACGGACTGGCTGGTATACGAAACTGTCTTAGGATCCAAGTATGATTACGTATCTGAGGTAAGGAATTGCAACATAAACATACATACAGGGTGTAAGGGACAGCCCTCCACAAACTGACAGGGTGCATTCAGCTCCTTATTTTGAATCAAATTCCACCGGTTTTTTTTTTCAGTTTCTATTCCTTTATTTCAATGTAAAATTATATTCCCTGTACGCAGCAATCCATATATGTAAATAATACGGCTAAAATCAAAAATGCCACAATGGATGTTGAAATACTCTAACGAATGACGCGTGAAATCAGCTGTTCCCTTCCTGCCTAGCTACAGAGTTCATCGAACTGGTCGTCGCGCTTGCCGTTCGCTACGTACGTTTTGCCACGGTAACGATATATTGCGTATGAGGAAATAAAACAAATCAAAATTGGATTCCCATAACATTCCTGAAATAATTTCTTGAATCGATCATCTTAGTATGATATTTATATTTTTTTTATTTTTTAATATGATTTTATAGTACAGAGGTGTTGCTTAATTCTAAACTCCCCAAATTTTTACGTTTGATAGCGAAGTCTCCCCATCAATTTTGCTGTCCCTTACACCCTGATACAGTGTGTAAACTGACCCTTCACATAGCCGTCAACAAAGCATTCTGTACATCAAACTAAGTAACCCTATGCAAACATTATTGCCACTTTTTTTTGGATGAAAAATCACGTTTAACGGTAAAACTCAATGTAAAGCACTTAAAACATTGTACTGGTGGATTCATTGAATAGTAAACGAGTCATGAATGCATTTAAAGTAAAATTATAACCTTAAAAACTAGTACTTAAAAAAAACTTGTGAAAAATTGGAATTTTATATAATATCTCCGTAAATAGAAGGTTCCTAGATATCTTCCAGAACAAAAAAGTGATCGCAATGACGGGGAGAACAAGTGCCTTTCGGCTTCGTTAAGGATCTATTTACACCCTTTATGTAGAGATAAGAATATGTAGACATAATGAGAAGCTAGTGGAGAAATAATAACAGCTGCACGGGTCGATCTGCAAGGTTAAGCCACGCTTGCCAAGGTCAGTCTGTGAATGGGTGACCATCCGTTACATACCGAGTTTCCTCCATGCCTCGGGAAGCACGTTAAGCCGTTGGACCCGGCTGTCATTTGTAGATCTTTGAAAATCGTAACAGGTCATTGGCCCAAAAGTCTGACAACCAGTCTTACCAAGGGCTATCGTATTACCTAGTACTAACTGGGTTGTGGAGGTCCATGGAAAATACTGGTATTCAGCTGCATCCGGTTACACTGGAAGTCGGCTGCAATATAAGGTCTAACTATTCATACACGAAATATTTTCAGAGAATCATCTAACGGCTATAACAAAGCTATTTCAAGAGAAGAAAAAAAAGTATTTTTTATAAAAAGTAAATAAAATTTAAAATTACTTGACCCACAAAATAAATACTGGGTCCTTATTTTTCAACACCTATTACGCTAGATTACTATGTCGTACTGACATTGTGAGAATAGGAAGTAAAGGTTTTATGCAAAAAGTCTCAAGAAATTTTCGATTATAATAATTTCGTAAAAACAAAAACACTCAGATATTTTTTTTTTCGTTGCTCTGGCGTTTTAACAACTTGTAGAAGTTACTCTTAAAATATTTCGTGTATGAAAAGATAGAACTTATGTAATTGAGAAAAGGCTACGCATGACTCCACAGAATTGACTTTCTGGTAAAGATGTGGCTGATAATTATTTTTCTATTGTTTAACGGTATCCTATTTGTTGTTTTAGTGTGCGTCCGAGGGATGTCAATCCAGAGTAAGTTCTTCTTGAGATTTTATTAATTACTAGCACTTCGCCCGCGACTTTTTCTGCAAAAATTGTGATAGCTCGGCTAATATTCATGATATAAATATAAGTTATAGCCTACAGCACCCACGAATAATGTAGCTTTTATTTATTTATTTATTTTATTTAAACTTCATGTACAATAGTGATACATAGGCGGACTTAATGCCACAAGGCATTCTCTACCAGTCAACCTTTGGGTTAAATAAGAAAACATTGTGATAGGGTACAAAATAAATATATAAAAATAACTTCTTGCTTTCGAAAATTTATATAGGCACTTATAATGATACTAATACAATACCAAAATTAAAAACGAGAAACCTTATAATAATTACCATGACTCGACTTCTAATAGAGAGAGACCTGCTTTTCGCCAGTGAAAGAATTTTTAGCATTAGATCATTCCCTTAAAGTTAGGCGTGCTGTTGACCAAATAACAAAAGCGTATAAAATTATACATGGTTATACCGACGCCTCGGATTTACAAGCGGATTCCAAATAATTATAATCGCTCTAGAAAGCATAAATTGTTTAATGTCCCATTTTGTCGCACTGCAGCTCGAACCCACCAATAATATAAATAATAAAAATCTTTATTAACAGGTGATTGTTAGTAATATCAGCGTAGCTCTGGCTCTTGTACTAGGATTCCCTGTATCACAAGACATACCCTATGCCACGTATGCTTACGATACTCAATGCACTCGTGGAGACCAACCCTGGATTGGACTCGTTTGCTGATGAATGGTAGACGATAATGTTACAATGTTTGTGATTCTGTGAGAAGACAGAATAAAAGGATTACTTCATTTAGTGTTAATGGCTTATGCTGTACTAAACATAATAAATAAAAATATTTAAAAAAATATTTGTTCCGGATAAGGAATGACTTTTTCATGAAATAGTGATCGAATGGAGTTACATGTACTTAGAGAGTTGTATTAATGATTTTCGTGATTACAATTCTGTAACTACATACGTGTTACTTGCGTGACTAATTGTTCATCATTACATGGCCTGACACTGACATGCATTTTTTTTTTAATTGCTAATCACGTAAGACAATTTCGCGGGCCTCCCAGGCGCTATATCCATTTAATATCCATTTAAAAACTATTGCTCACAGCTTTTATATGACGCTTTTCGTGACCCAAGGGCTGGCCTTTACCTTGGCCGGAGACTAAGTGTTGCCATACAACGTGGTAACGCCGCCAGTCTCTTGGGCACATTACCAGCTGACAGCGTTGAGGAGGAGTTATTTGATGCCCTTTTATAATTTGTTGTTAATTCATTTATTTTGTATTAATGCGTATGCGTAATTAAATACACCAAATTGATTGATTAAAACAAATTTTTGTATATAATTTCAGTGCCACAAATCTGGTTGTGATACCACGGTAAGAATAAGTTTAAAAATACACGCTCTTTAATACAATATTGCATCTCAGATTAACCAGGTCAGGTTTTTTTTTGGGACAAGCCCGCAATATTATTATTAAACCAAAGCAGCTCCTGAAAGCCAGAATCAACAATGACGACCACCAGAAAAGCACCGAGACAATGAAGCTCGACGAAGTCCCAGAGTTAACTGTCTTGGATCCCGAAACGAAATTAATCAGAAAAAAATAGCGGAGGAGTAGGAAAAACATAATTTCCACTTCCCTCCGTATCAGCAGTAGTTACAATGTACTACAATATAACTTAATGTGCAAGGGACGTGTCTACAGTAGACCTTGATTTTATGAAAATAAAAAATGATTGCTCTAAAGGCATTATTCGGGAGAAAAAAACGGAATAGACCTTGATTTTATGAAAATAAAAAATGATTGCTCTAAAGGCATTATTCGGGAGAAAAAAACGGAATACGTCAATTTCGTCAAAATTTCGTTAACTTTGCTTCCGCGATGCAGGAGGTTGTGTGACATCAGGATGATGAGTTTTATATAGTGTTGTAGATACTGCCACACTATTAGCAATTTCTTTATAATTTCAGTGTAAAGGCGACAGTTGTCATTCTGGGGTATGTAACCTTTAAATTAGTAAAGCAAATACAGGGTGTAAACGGACCCTTTACGAAGCCGTCAACCAAGCATTATACACATCAATCTAAGCAACTGTACGCAATAAATTTTGCTGGGAAACGACTTTTTTTTGGGATGAATATCACGCTTTACGATCGGACTCAATGTAACGCACTACAAACACTGTGCTGATGGTTGGATTGAATAGTACGGGGTCTTGGACGTGTTTAAAGTAAAAATCTTACATTAATAACATGTATTTAAAAAAAACTTGTGAAAAAGTTGGATCTTTGACCCCCAATATCTCCGTAACTAGAAGGTTCCCAGGCAAATCATAGTGGGAGACAGAACGGCGTCACGCGGCTAACAGCTGATAGGTCACAGGCGCGCGCGTAATTCATACGGCTGTTGTGTTATTGGGATAAAAGTGAACGAGATGGTATAAAAAAAATGTTTGTTTTGTTTGTTATCATGAGTATAATCACGTGTTTAAGTATCGGTCACTAATTACTAGTCACCTTATATAGGGTCTAACTATTCATACACGAAATATTTTCAGGGAATCATCTAACGGCTATAACAAAGCCATTTCAAGGGATTTTTTTTTATCTGAGTATATTTTTTATAAAAATACGTAATTTAAAATTACTTGACCCACAAAATAAATACTGGCTCCTTATTTTAAGTATCCATTACGGTAGTTTACTACGTCGTATTTACCTACTGTCATTGTTAGAATATGGGAGTAAAGGTTTTATGCAATAAGTCTCAAAAAATTTTTGAATTATAATAATTTTGTAAAAAAAAGAACACTCTGATAAATTTTTTTTCGTTACTATGGTGACTTTACGACTTTTAGAAGTTACACTTAAAATATTTCGTGTATGAAAAGATAGACCTATATTTGTTTCTATTCAGTGTGTAGGAGTAAACTGCAATGCTGTTGTGAGTATTTTTATTGTATACTTGTGACTCGCCTAGTGACTCCACGGACGCAATTTACTATTGAAAAAAATGAAAAGTGCGCTTAGCAGAAATAAAAATTCTTTAATACAATTCTGTCCTGGTAATATGAACAAAAAAATAACAGCCAAGTTAGTTGAGCCGTCCTCAAGTGATGCTACGTCATAATTTTAAGGAGCAATTGATTTTAATTTATACAGGGTGGAGAGGACACTGACGCTAAAACGGTTACCACGTATTCAGTACATCGTTCCCCACATAGAAATATTTCGTCAGTTTCTAAAAAAAAATACAGCCCTTTACTACAAAACTGCAATACCTAGAAGGTCAAAATTTATTTATTTATTTATCTCAAACATTACTAACGTTATAGGGAATTCTAATGCGTTAGCGTGGTCCTAAATTAAACTAACTTATATAAATAAATAAAAAAATAAAAAATAAAAAAAAATGTGTGGAACAGCAGATATTTTTTAAACTACCCTTTCACTCTGTATATTTTATCTCTATTTAAGAACCGACGAAATTTAGAATGTTGTTTTTTCTCAAATTATCCGAAAATGAACGATGGAATCCGAATTTGTATTTTTTTATCCAAAAGAGTGTCCATGTAGTATCTTGCCCGTTCTTCTCCATAGAAATTATCGCTTTGGAATGGGCAACTACAGTACTTTTACAGTTATTATGCCTTGTGACTGGGACTGTAACTTTTTCTTTTTGTTTTTGACTGGACACTAACTAATGTTAGTGCTAATCATAAACAAAAAAAAAACAAAAAAATAAGAAATTGCTCATGAAATAAGCAGTACCTTTGTGCTCTTCTATCTTAATGTAATGTCCTGTTAAGTATTTTGTGTATACATAAATACATAAACATTGACAATTAAACAATTTATTTTTATTTACAGGCCCACGATCCGGGAAGTAACGCTATGGTATGAAGAATGTTAAAAAATTGGTCTTCTTACCCTCCTTACAAACTAACTAAGGGATTTTGTTTAAAGAATGAGCCATTGAAGAAGAAATCTCCAACTTGGAGCCAGATTGTTTAATTTCCAAGAAAATGGCAAACAAACCGCAATTTGTCATTACTTTTGCCCCACTCAGTAAAATACTGCTACGCCGTAGTAGCTACGAGCTACGGACGAGCTACGGCGTAGCATCCACGATACCTGACGGGGTTCTACCGGTATGTCCAAACTACCAAATAATTTAAATCCACTTAGAGAAGTTTCTTGTTTGATGAGAATTATTTACAATACAGGGTGTAAACAGATCCTTCACGAAACCGTCAACCAAGCATTCTGTACATCAAACTAAGAAACTTTACACATTTTTTTTTGCTGGGATATGACTTTTTTTTTGGGGTGGAAAATCACGTTTTACGATAAGATTCAATGTAACGCAATTAAAACATTGTGCTGATGGATAGATTGAATAGTAAGGGAGTCGTGAAGGTGTTTAAAGTAAAACCCTTAATTAAAAACATGTATTTAAAAACAAAAGTTGTGAAAAAGTTGGAACTTTGAACCCAAATATCTCCGTAACTAGAAGGTTCCCACGTATGGTCTAGAAAAAAAAAATATCGCAATGACGGGGAGAACGAGTACCTTTCGGCTTCGTTAAGGGTCTTTTTACACCCTTTATATCAGAGGTTACCCATCTCCCTGTAAAAATGCTTAACCATATAGCTGGATGAGTCGATGTTTTTTAAATTATTCCAGTTATTTCAAATTTATTTATTGGTGTGATTTTTGGTACATTTTACATGAGATTTTAATAATAAATAATTAGTTCCTCAAAAATCTCTACCTTAAAGGTGTACACTCTTTTACATTATTGGTCATTATTATAAAAAAAAGAAGAATAATCAACATTTTAAAATAAAATAATTGCAACAAAACACAACATAACTTAAAACAGAAAAAAGCAAGCAAAACATTAACAATTGAGTATACTTATAAATAATGAATAGAATAAAGATTTCAAAATCAAATAAATATCAATGTCAATTCATTACAATTTATCATTAAGGAATTCGTCAATAGTATAATAACATTTTTCCAATAATAGATGTCTTAATTTGTTTTTAAATTGAATAATATTTAAGTCCTGATTCCATTTGGTAATTTATTGAATATTTTTGGGGCCATGCAAAGTATGCTTTTGTGCATCAAGGCGGTATTTAAGTTTACAATTTTGTATAAAATAAAACCATGTTATTAATAAGGTTCTTACAAATGTGTAAACCTCGATTTTTGCTTTTTATTTCTAGTGCATCGGCGACCAGTGTACTGCGAAGGTATTTTATTTTATTTTCAATTTATTAGTTTCCCAACATTGGTAACCGAGAATTTAAATACTGTGGGTTTTTTTTTATCTTGAATGGGCCTACTCTTGACCTCAATTAGGCCTGAGGACAGAGACGAGGTCGACGATGGAACGAGCTAACCCAAAAGAAGCCTATTATTATAATATTTGTTTGCTGCAATTTTTCTCCAATAAACCGATTAAAAAAGATCTTTCTTCCATTTCATTGGCCTATTGATTTTTTCATTTAAAACTAAAGAGGTTTGAATATTTTAGTATGAAGCACGGTCTACCAAACTGTCCGCCATTTTATATTATTTCCAAAACAGCAGTCATGCAAAAAAAGTTCAAAAGAAAAAAAAAACGAGACAAAATCGTCTAAAGACATGATGTCTCCATTGCCAGTAAATAGATTATGGTACGTGTTTGTATTGATGCCAGCTATTGAAATAATCAGGTAATAAACAAGGCCGCAATTACAAAAACAAAAAAAAAATGGCGGTAACTTTCCACCTTTTTTTTTTTTTGTCAAATGGCTTAAAGGCAGGTCATAATATTTTTAAATCCTTAGTATTTTACGCGGCATTTAAAGCTTTTAATATTTTTATGTATATCTGTTGTGTATGTTTCTATGTGTAACGGTTTTTATGTACTTACATATCTTTTTTTAAATAAAAATCAACAAAAATAAGTATAATTGAAGTGGCTGTTTGTCATATTAATATAACAGCTTTTTCTGAATGCATATGAAAATATATACGGCACTTATAAAGTTATATCAAACAAAACACATTTTTTTTCTATTTTTGTCGCTCTGTCTGTTTGTTCCGGCTAATCTCCGAAACTGCTGAACCTATTTTGATGGGACTTTTACTGGAAGATAGCTGGTGTTATAAGGAGTAACTGGTGTTACTTTTAATTAAAATAGGGTTCCGTGCAAAATGAAAACCCTTGAAATTGTTAATATTTATTTTTTACAATAATTTTACGCGAACGAAAATCGCGGGCAATAGCTAGTACGCACGACGACGGCCAATCAAGCTTAACAAAACCTGTTTATGCGGATCGCTCATTGTATAGGAAATCTATACCAAGCGAGGCCAAGTTATACTGGAAATGTACAGTTTCTTGGCCGCCGTGTGTACACAATATAACAGTACACATTTCCCACGAAGAAATCGAATGCATGCCGCAGAATCCACATTGTATGTTGAAGTGTATTGAACTTGTTGAAATGTAAGTATTGTATGTTGGTCACTTTTATTGGATTTCAGTGCGATGGAATGAACTGCGAGGCCACGGTATGTGCAAGGATTCTTTATTTTGTTTAAAACGAAGATTTTCTTTTACTTTAGGTATTTTGTTTCAAAGAAAAAATGTCAATTTCAAAAACGCCTACAGATAAAAAGTAAACTTATACTTCACGATACGGGATATCTTCCGTGATTGTTCATTATTTTGAGCTCCCGATATTTCGACGCTGTTGCAAGCGCCATGATCGCGGGTTGACAGGAGAATGCGGGTCAATGGAAAATAAATTGTTAAGAGCAGACAAATCTATCTACCCTCTTTCTTTGTCTTTTGCTACGCGCACTACGGGAATTAGACACTAAGTCACGGCAAAACACACGCACATTATCACTAGGTTTTGTGGATAAAAAGTAGAAAATAATAAAGGGTGTAAAAAATACCCTTAACGAAGCCGAAAGGCACTTATTCTCCCCGTCATTGCGACCATTTTTTTGTTCCGAACCATACCTGGGAACCTTCCAGTTACGAATATTTTGGAGGTCAAAGTTCCAACTTTTTCACATTTTTTTTTTAAATACTGGTTGTTAAGGTTATAACTTTACTTTAAATACGTCCATGACCCGTTTAAGATCGAATACAGCCACCAGCAGAATATTTTGAGTGCTTTTGGCTATAAAACGTGATTTTTCACCCCAAAAAAAAAGCTGTTTCCCAGCAATAACTTTTGCGTAGGCTTACTTAGTTTGACGTACAGAATGCTTAGTTGACGGCTTCGTGAAGGGTCCGTTTACTGTAAGTATGTACGGTGTTACACAGTGAGATAACCCATACAGTGCACACCAAAACCGCTGATCCGCTGACATGACGTGTCTTTGTTGTTGTGGGACTAAATGGCGGCTTCAAATCACGCGCACGAGATGCGCCACTTCATCCACACCTTGAGTGTCCCTTAGCAATCGTGCGCATCCGCAAGTTGCGGACTTTGGTTTGTAGAGCTCATAACACTGCGTTGGCAGCTTCGAGAAGGGTCCGTTTACACCTTCAAGCATTCTGTACATCAAATTAAGTAACTCTATGCAAAAATTATTGTTTACCCCAAAAAAACTTGACCAAAAAGTACGTAACGTACACAGAATATTCAGTTTTTCTTTTTCAAAACATTTAATTTTATGGTTTTATTTTTTGATAGTGTTGGGGCAAAGATTGTATTGCAACAGTAAGTTTTTGGTTCTTTCGAATAAATAACTATAACTTTGATATGATTATTGTTCACATTAGAATAACATAAACAAGCACATAAATCTTTTATCTTAGGTGTATTCTTGTTGACCCCACAGCCATGGCCCCACTGGTGGGGCCAACGAGTAAAATCAAAACCGTCGTTTCGTTGGCCCCACTACCCTGCACCACTACCTTATAACAATAACCAGAAAAAATCATCTTTCGTTCATCCTGTCACAGAAACTCAAACATCCACGACACACGTCTACCCGTCTCGAGGCAGATAAATCATACTCCGGCGCCGATGCCAGTAGAGCATTCAGCAACATTAAACAATCTGAAAATAATAATGCACCCGCCTGGCTCTGCTACTCGCGAGCTAGCTAAACAACCACTGCTATCATCCAGGCGCAATAATATTATTATTGTTACGAGCTGGGTATGGGATAAATTAAATCCTACCAATAACTTTAATAATCACAAAACACTTAAAACTTAATCACAAACACACTACTGATCACTATTCACTTAGATATGGCACTTCTATTTCACTCCGATTCACTTCGTTGTGTAGCCAAAATCAGACTGACTGTTCCCGCAAACACGACGGCTATTTATATGCCGACCGATCCCTCAAAAAGGTTCCACAACTTTCGAGAACCTTCTTCACAGTTCTTAGTGGAGCATCATCCTTCGAGAAAGTTCCACAACTTTCTAGAATCTTCTAGAAAGCTCCATAGTAGAACATTGTTCTTCGAGAAAGTTCCACAACTTTCTCAAATCTTCTAGACAGATCTATACTGGAATATTCAAGACTCTAATCTTCTGGACAGTTCTATACTGGAACATTTTAGACTCTAATCTTCTAGACAGGTCCTTACAGGAACATTCGAGACTCGCACGTAATCTAGAATGTTCTCGTAAAGCAATCGACGTAATATTATGTTTGTTTGTTTCAGTGTTCACAGTTATCCTGTTTATATACTGTGAACGGACACACTGGTCAAAGTACGGCTACCTGGGACGAGCTGTATCCACAATATGGCATTAAGAATCCGAGCCCTCATCAGCAAGATTATCAATCTGGCCCAGACCAGGTTCCTGTTGGACGTCAAGAGGACTACTATGGTCCTGGCCATACAGATTATAATGATAATTAGTAGTTAAATAAACAACCGTAGTTTTGTTTTTCTTTTTACTGTTTAAATTCACCAGAAGTTCATGGTAAACATCATTATTTTGTGATAGGCGTAGTCGACGCATTTCTGTCTGCAGGGCTTAAAGTAACCTAACTCTGAGAGGATGGTACGCCACTCGCCATGCCCTTTGAACCTAACCTGTCAAAAACAGGGTGCCACAAGTCCCGAGCTCGCTTCGCTCGGTCTTGCTTGCTCTTTTCTTCTTGCCGCAATGCCTTTTTTGCGATGTTAAGGAGTGTTAGTGTTTATTTTAACTAATTCAAAGATCTACTTTAAATAAAGAAGCAAAAAAAATATTACCTAGATTTTCGAAAAGCAGCGATGGCAGTCAATACGTGGACATTGGCAGGCGCTTTTCTGAAATCTACTACAGAAGATCAGGCGTCTGCCAAGGTAGTAATGTAAGACCGTTCCTGTTTATCCTTGTGGTAAACGACTTACCGACAGAAGTCAATGATGCAACTTGTCTGCTTTTTGCTGATGACCTATAGCTGATTAAGATAGTGACAGATAATGACGATAAGGACAAACTGTAGAAGGAGTTAGATCGAGTCGCTAATTTGATCCGTTACAGTTCATCCCTTTAGAACCTACGATGCCACCACACATCGCACGATCAGTTCGCAGAATTTTGGCCGAATATCGATATGATTAAAGATCAGTGCTTTAATCGTATACATCCTACTTACTTTATAAATGCGAAAGTTTGTGGGAATGGATGGATGGACGTTTGTTACTTTTTCACACAAAAACTACTGAACGGATTGGATAAAATTTCGCACACAGATAGTTTATAACCTGGATTAACATATAGGATACTTTTTATCCCGGTAGTATGATCCTATAGGTCAATTATTGAAATCCACGCGTGTGAAGCTGCGGACACAGCTAGTAAGCCGAAAAAAATTACGAATATTCGCTACATCCCTAATACCCATCATCATCTGCCTAACCTTTTCCCAACTATGTTGGGGTCGGCTTCCAGTCTAACCGAATACCAGTATTTTACATGGAGCGACTGCCTATCTGAAATCCACAACTTAGTACTGGGTAATCATCATCATCATCATTTCAGCCGAAAGACGTCCACTGCTGGACATAGGCCTCCCCCAGGTGTCGCCACATTGACCGGTCCCGTGCGTCTCGCATCCAGCGGATCCCTGCAACCTTTACCAGGTCATCGGTCCACCTAGTGGGAGGCCTTCCAACGCAACGGCTTACAGTTCGCGGTCGCCACTCCAGAACTTTCCGACCCCATCGGCTATCCGTTCTGCGAGCAATGTGCCCTGCCCACTGCCACTTAAGTTTGGCTATTCTTCGGCTGTCACTGGGTAATACGATACCCTAGTAGGAAACAATAAAAAATACAAAATAATATTGAGTAACGTTTATTTTAAGTAAGGTACACCAGCATTACGTAATCGATCGATCTTTTCCTTAATTACGGTTACTTTATTCCGTAAATAGTCCCCTAGCCGTTTATTTAGCTGTACATTAAAGGCGTATTGTATGTTTACCGTAGATTCGTTTTTGTTAAATTTGGAGTTATTTTTATTAAAATTTTTCGTGGCGATAGAAGTATCTACATGGTCTGATGCTTCATGCCTGTCCTTAACGTGATGTCTATTGCCATAGTAACCTTCATCATTCCGTTTTCTAGTATGTAGGGAAGCAGATTCTTTTCGTGATACCTTTTGTGTGGATTTCTAAAAACGATAGAAATAAAATTATTGGTTTACCGACGAAAATCATCATCTGCCTAGCCTTTTCCCAACTATATTGGGGTCGGCTTTCAGTCTAACCGGATGCAGCTGAATACCAGTATTTTACATGGAGCGACTGCCTATCTGACCTCCACAACCCAGTTAGTACTGGGTAATACGATACCCCTTGGTAAGACAAAATTGTGTCTAAAGGAGCCTACTTTTCAAAGCCGTTTATCGGCAACTTTCGTATGCTTTCAGGTGTCATGTCGCCGACATGTTTGTTCGGGCCTTGTTTTGTGGGCTCCATTATCCATGCGTGGGCCAGGTAGCCCGCGGAATTCAAATTGTCTTCCGTTTTTTGTAATTTGCAGTTCAGTGTCAGGCTGTATGTTGATTAAAATAATGATTCGCAACCGTAACAAATATAGCTTTCCAGCTCTGTTAAGCTAATTTTAATGATTATTAGCTCTATAATCATTAAAATGATCAATACAACCATCTAAGTTCATTTAATCCCATGAAACACACACACACACACACACACAGTCTTCACTTTCACACTTCTTCATGAAATAGTCATTGATTATGATTAAATGAACTTACAGCGTTGTATTGATGATTTTAATGATTCTAATTCTGTAACTACAAACCAGTTACGGTCGCGAATCATATTTGATTTTCGTCGGCTAGCCTGGCGTTACCCCTCTTTTTTTTCTCATTGGAAATCATCAAATGACCCCCCCCCCCCCCCCCCCACTCTGTGCGGAGCGGAAGGGAGTGTCAGACTTGTACTGACTAAAACCCATCCATGTTCCTTCTTTGCCCTTTGTGTACCAGGGCCACGGTATCTCTTTCGCACAGCCCTAAGCGTTTCCCCCTTAACCTTTTGACCGCCATAGTCACATATACGTGACAAGCAAGCGCGTGCCCTGTACGCCGAACGACACAAATATGTGACAAAATGGTAGGTGAAATTATGGCTTGGCGTGGAGAGCACGCGCGTGCTTTTATGCTCTGGTGTTCAAAAGGTTAAGGTAATACAGCTATAAGAAGTGGTAGTGAGGGATCCCTGGTTAGATTTATTTTGGTAAAAATAATAATCACTACAAAAATAAATCGGTCAAGTGCGAGTCCTCAAATATAGGCCGTAAGGTGGAAAGGAACAAAAGACTGCATTGTACCTACCTAATGTAATAACCCTTTTGAAAGCAATTTTAGCGAGAAATAACTCTAAATATAAGTTCTAAAATACTATGTTTATAACAAAATGAAATTTTAATCAGAACAGTAGCGAAACACACTTTTAAAAGTCTTCTAGTCGAATGGGCGCGGACCCGGGGCTACTAGAGATGACGACTGGACAACAGATCGGGCGCGGTCTGTTTTAAAAAGACGAAAGAGAAAGAAAATAAGGGGTGTAAAAATACCCTTAACTAACTTTACCCCGTCATTGCGACTTTTTTTTGTTAGACCATACCTGGAAACCTTCTAGTTACGGAGATATGAAATGAAAAAAAAAAATAACTGTTTAACTGTTTACTTTTTAATATTATAACTTTACTTTAAATACGTCCACGACCCCTGTACTATTCAGTGCATCCATCAGCACAATATTTTGAGTGCGTTACATGTTACATTGACTCCTACCGTAAAACGTGATTTATCAACCCAAAAAAAAAAGTCCTTTTTCAGCAATAATTTTTGCGTAGAGTTACTTTTTTGATGTACCTAATACCTGATTGACGGCTTCGTGAAGGGTCCGTTTACACCTTGTAGAAGATGATGAGATGAGAAGTGAGTAACAGAAGTAAGTATTCAAAGATCTAAAAGTTATTAGAAAACCATATCTACTTTTGACTTCAGTCCAGGATGGTGGACTTGGATTTCCGCCGATAATCTGTCTTTACTTCTAGGTTGTATCTCTACTGCTGCCTGCCATTGAGGCGCCGGATGATTGATCAGAGACGCACTGTGTTTCAACTGTTCATCATTAATCAAATCTAGATTTTGAAATGCTTTCCGATGCCAGTGATGGCTAAACGATCTGACCGGAGTCTCTGATTTTCTTGTATTTTTCCAGTTTTTTGTCTCGCTGTAAAATTGGCAAAGCACAATGTTGAAATGGTACGTTATGAATATTAGTACAACGATTAATTTCAAAGTTACACCCATTTTACACGTTCTTTTAAATATAACATGAGCAGTACACTGCATTGATTTCACTGTCTTCCTTTTTCATGGTAGTTTCCATTTCAAATTGATCATCTTTCGTGAAATTGCGTTAAATTGCATTATGCCTTGTCTACGCATGTGATATTCTATTCTTAAGAAAAGGGATTTGAATATTTCGATCCTGCGTACCGTCCGCCATTTTATTTTCTTTTAAAAATTGCGGCCACGTATATAACCTGTTTTTAATCAAAAGCTAGCATCAATATAAACAAGTGACGAACGGCCGGTTTTTGACAGTAATTCTTACGGCCGTTTTCTATAGCTTACTTACATATAACTGTTAGTTAACATGCCTATCTGTAGTAGCTATCGGTATTTCTATAAACAAAGTTAGCAAGTAATATCCTATTCATGTTACCTACCTGTCTCTCGGAGGGTCGATCGCTTACAATAGATAAGTTGATTCATAGAAAAAAACAAAGAAAGCTTTTCTGAAAAGTTTTGTTTCTTACTGGCAGTAAACTAAATGTCAAACGGTGACCTTTCTATTTCGGGAGATAATCAAAAGTAACCGGCCGTATCAGAGACACGCCTGAATCTGTGGGCAACCATATTAGCTGTCACACACAGCGCCCTCCGCTCCCTATGCTAGGATCATTTACTGGGATAACCCTCACTACTCGGACGTGTTATCATCACCATCACCAACTGCTGGATAGAGTCCGCTCCCCAAATCCACATTCCCGTGTCAACGTCAACCAGAATTTACCAGATATCGTTTGAGAGGATACAAAAAAAAATACAAAAAGATATTCAGTAAAATTTATTTCATTTCAGCCGACAGCCAGCAGTTTAGGTATATACGATGATAAGGCAACGTCATGATATTCTTTTATTTTCTTAATAAGATTTTCTTCCAACTTTTCATTTAGCTTTATAGCTAATTCGTAGTTGATCTTCGACTTATCATCTTCATCCATGTTGATACCTTTATGTTTATTATTATTTGCGTCCTTTTTTTGTAGTCCGTAAATCCCAATTACTCCTTTAGTCTTTAATACACCATATTCATCATTCGTTTTGTTAGTTTTATCGGTTTCAAGGCTTAAATCAAGGACTTCTGTGGATATCTAAAACAAAGAAAGAAAATCCTTTTATTTCGACAAATCATGAATATTTTTTCGCCATCTGATCAACCTCGAGGCGGTACTTGTATAAAGGGTGTAAATAGACCCTTAACATAGTCGAAAAGCACTTGTTCTTCCTGTCTTTGCGATATTTTTTTTGTTCTAGACCATACCTGGGAACTTTCTAGTTACGGAGATATTGGGGGTCAAAGTTCCAACTTTTTCACAAGTTTTTTTTTTTTTAAATACGTGTTTTTAGTGTAAGATTTTTACTTTAAACACCTCCACGAACCCCGTACTATTCAATCCATCCATCAGCACAATGCTTTGAGTGCTTTCCATCGAGTCCTACCGTAAATAATTTTAAATTTTTTAATGTACAGAATACTTGGTTGACGGTTATGTGAAGGGTCTGTTGAATTAAAGGGTAAAAGAATTAAGCTTTGAGAAGCAGTATGAAGTTTGTGAAATTGAAATTAAAAACAATGCGCTTATTAATAATGTGTGTTTACAGGACACCGAGTTCTAACTTAAATATTTTCTACGACCATTTTGATTAAACATTACTCCAAGATCTTAGAACCTTTAGCTTACATTATAGCTTAAACTATCTGTAATAAAGCCTTTACCTAGAAAAAAATTAAAGACGAATAAAAAAAAACTGACAATCTGAAACCTGTAACATTGCATTAACACCAAATTTATCGAGCGAGTAATAAAAAAACGGTTAAGAAAAGTAATACACTTTTCTTTATTAACAAATACGATGTACTGGAGACCAACATGGATTCAGGAAATTTGGATCAATAACAGCGGCGACTTTCAAGTTAGTAAAATCATCAAATAAATAAACGAAACTATAAAATTTCTTCTAGTGCTCTATTTCTAGATTGAAAGCGTTCCACTCTGTTGACCATTCTATTTTCATCAACAAATTAGAAAAAAAGTGGCTTGCCCTAAAATGTTTTGAATCATATTTAAGCAATAGAAGAAAGATCACAAAGAATAATAACAAAATATAACAATAACACGAACAGCATAGAGGAGTTTGATTCTGAACGCAGAATTAATGATCTTGGCGTACCACAAGGAAGTATATTAGGACCCCTCCTATTCCTTATTTATAATACTAGGATTTATTATAATACGCCGGAGACCAAGCGGCAATCGAAACAAAGGAGAAAAAAAATCAGCTCAAACGAAGCGGTTATCCCATGGGATTGGTTTCATTTAAAATATCAACACCGTAAGCTATTATTGTATTTGATATTGGTCGGACTGAAGTTTTTCAAATGAAAGTTTCGCATCACGTAACGGTGACCAATTTTCCCCATGCTCAAAAATTCAGTGGCAGTGTTCACTACTTGATGGACGCAAAACTAATAATAAATGGTGGTGAAACTCTAGTTTTTAGTTTTATAAGGTTGGAACTCTCTCCCATTATTTTCAAATAATAACCGCCATTGATACATCAGGTGGGGTACTTCTGGGATCGCCCTTGTGTTGTGCAATTCTCTTATAATATCCTTAAATAAAAGCAAACAAATATCATCAAAGCTTAATTCAAACAGTAATAAGTTACTAACACCCTCTGCTCCAACAGTATGTTGTTCTCCATTTATTGCAAAAAATTTACAGTCGTTGCCTGCACACTGGAAGAACAAATATAAAACATGTAATTTAATTTAAAAAAAAACTTCATTTGAGCGTAGTTCTGCAACAATGAACCAAACCACATCAACGGACATCATTCACGTTGCGAAGAAGTTGTGCCCAAAAATTAAAGTGAAAAAAAATCTTATGGGAAATAATACCCGCAATCCGATTGACTATTTTACGGTAACGTCACTCACACGTCGACTTTTATAACTCGAAGTCCTGGATAATTTATCCACACCATTTAACAGCATAGGTAGTCTTTTTTTATAAAAGTATAACGTTAATTATTTTTCGTACTATAATTACATTTCAAAATTGTTTGCGTTACTACGGCTCTAACGTCTGGTCGACACTGAAGAGAATAGATATCATCATCTGCCTAGCGTTTTCCCAACTATGTCTAGGCTAGGGTCGGCTTCCAGTCTAACCGGATGCAGCTGAATACCAGTATTTTACATGGAGCGACTGCCTATCTGAGCTCCACAACCCAGTTAGTACACGATATAGCTAGGTAATACGATACCCCGTGGTAAGACTGGTTGTCAGATTTTTCGGACCAGTCACTACCTGTAACGACTGTCAAAGATCTATAAATGACAGCCGGGACCAACGGCTGAACGAGCTTTCCGAGGCACGAAAGAAACTCGGTATGTAATGGGTGGTCATTCCTCCACAGACCAACCTAGGCAAGCACGGCTTAACCTAAAGATCGATCCGAGCAGCTGGTATTATTTAGCCACGAGCTCCTCTCATCATCAAGTACGCGCATCACTATCGAGCACATTTGTTCTAACTCATGGATGTGAGGTGCGCACAAGTTGTTGTTGTTAGTTGTTGTTGTATACGGAATCTAGAGGCTGTTATCTGTGAGTCGGACGTATTTAACTAAATAAATAAGATATTGTGGGTTGACTCATTTTAGCAAAACTATGTCCATTTGGGTAACAACGAAAAATTACACTCCGTCCAATCATTTATTTCAGTTTTGACAGCTCGAGTACTAATCAATTAGTGATGTCCTAATGCGTTAAGGATTCGATTTCTTGATGAAGAAGTTTAACAATAATTTTATTTTATTTGTGCTCAACATTTTGTAATGTATAATAAACATACCCAGGTGTTTTAACTACAGTACCCATTAATAATTCAGTAACCATTTATGTATAGCAGAAGTAGCGCAGTGTGGGTGGGTAGACTTGTAAGTAGGTCGCGTGATGTCACCACTGGCGTACTTGCGATTTATTTTATGTCCGTACCAAGGACCGGATCCGACATATATATATATATCAAATATCTTGACTTGGCAAACGAGGTTATCGACTTGTGTGATGTGAAGTGAGGGATCATTGTTCAGATAGTCGTGTCAGATAATGGCCAAGAGCCTCGATCAATACCTGAAGAGGCTCTGCTTAAGCAGCTGGATTAAAGGCTTGATTTAGGAATTCGTATTGTTAGGATGTTCCTTTCAGCATTGCCAAGAGCCTCGATCAATACCTGAAGAGGCTCTGCTTAGGCAGCTGGATTAAAGGCTTGATTTAGGAATTCGTATTGTTAGGATGTTCCTTTCTCTGGAGCCCTGACCACCGGTGGTTTGGACCCTGGTCTCGATACAAGTGGGCTACTATTTTACATTTTTTTATATTTTTTTTGAAGGAATATTAAATAGATCTGTAAAAAATTAATAGATGTGTATAGGAATAAAATAAGGAAGTATATGATAAATACCGATGCCACGCAGTCTGTTCCTTGGCACTGTAAAAAAATGTAATAACAATATTTAAAACCATAAACCAGCCGTCTTGGGCATATTCCTGTTCTTTTCCAATATACTTGAAGTCGGCGAGATTTTAGGTTTAGAGTAAGAATGTAGATGGCTATAATAAATAGAAAAACACCAAAGAAACGATGGATGGACTGTGTGAAAGATGATATGGATAGAGAAGAGGTTCGTCATGAGATGACGACTAATAGAGAAGTACGGAAGAAGTGGAGTGGCGACCACGAACCGGAAGACGTTGCGTTGGAAAGCCTCCCACTAGGTGGACCGATGACCTGGTGAAGGTTGCAGGGATCCGCTGGATGCGACACGCACGGGACCGGTCAAAGTGGCGATACTTGGGGGATGCCTACGTCCAGCAGTGGACGTCTTTCGGCTGAAATGATGATGATGATGATGATGGAAGGAGAAGACATCATGCTCCGATTCCAAATACAATGGGATTTGGGCAAGAGAATGATGATGATCATCTCAATGAGCTTTTAGCCATAAACAGCTTTATTTTGCGATAGCAAATTGTGTGATTGAGATTTTCTTGTCGCGTGCACCTCATTCTTCCTCATTATAATAACTAAATACTTTCTCATAACTACATAGTATCACTACATAGTATAAAAGAAAGTCGTTTCCCGTTGTCTGTCTGTCCCTATGTATGCTTAGATCTTTAAAACTACGCAACGGATTCTGATGCGGTTTTTTTAATAGACAGAGTTATTCAAGAGGAAGGTTTTTATGTAAATAGGGTCTAACTATTCATACACGAAATATTTTCAGGGAATCATCTAACAGCTATTACAAAGCCATTTCAAGGGATTTTTTTTTATCTGAGTATATTTTTTATAAAAAATTAATAATTTAAAATTACTTGACCCACAAAATAAATACTGGCTCCTTATTTTTTAGCATCCATTACGGTAGTTTACTACGTCGTATTTACCTACTGTCATTAATAGAAATTTAGACAATAAAGTCTCAAAAAATTTTAGAATTATAATACCTAATTTTGAAAAAAAAATACAATCAGATATTTTTTTTTATTCGTTGCTATGGTGACTTTACGACTTATAGAAGTTACTCTTAAAATATTTCGTGTATGAACAGATAGACCTTATATATTGTACCCGTACGAAGCCGGGGCGGGTCGCTAGTTCTATTATAAATGTGAAAGTTTGTGTGTGTGAACCATCCATACATCCGAATGGATGTTTGTTACTCTTTCTCCCGGTCCCGAGAGATAATTACCGAACACCAAGCAAGTGAAGCCGTAGGTATAAGCTAGTTAAAAATATTTACCACAGATAAACAGTTTTCTCCGATGCACTAGAAAAAAATGCAAATTAAAACATAAGTCATTTTGATCCACAGACGTTTCTTGGCTAAATAATAACATAATTATAACTTGAAAATGGTAACGATATTTACCGTGTTTACTGTTTTCTTTGAGTTCCCGATATTAAACGACAGACGACGACAGTAAACATGGTAAATATCCCGTTTTCTGGTTATAATAATGTTGGTGATCATGATAGTTTAAAATCTTAAATAATAACAGCCGCCCGGGTCGATCTTTAGGTCAATTTGTGCTTACCTAGGTTGGTCTGTGGCTGGGTGACCATCCATTACATACCGAGTTTCCTCCGTGCCTCGGAAAGCACGTTAAGCCGTTGGTCCCGGGTGTCACTTGTAGATCTTTGACAGTCGTTAGATAGTCAGTGGCCCAAAAAGTCTGACAACCAGTCTTACCAAGGGGTATCGTATTACCCAGTACTAACTGGGTTGTGGGGGTCAGATAGGCAGTCGCTCCATGTAAAATACTGGTATTCAGCTGCATCCGGTTAGACTAGAAGCCGATCCCAACATAGTTGGGAAAAGGCTAGGCAGATGACGATGAAAGACGTTTCTTGGCTATGAATCCTAAAAACTTTAAGAATCCTAAAATGCTCGTGGCTATAAGGTCGCTTTTGACAGGTCGCAGTGACAAACCTGAAAAATCTACTGCGATTTTTATTTTGGTTGCAATCAGGATGATTTTAGGTTGTTGCTATCAGCGATAAAAGAATTGCTAAACGACTGTAGATGAAACGTCTTACTTTGGCAACACACTTGTGTCCTGCGCACTGTAAGAGCAAAATAATACATACATTTTTAATATTTTATACGCAAACCCTGCGTAGGGAACTATAGCTGTTTTTTGACATGGAAAGAAAAATTCCAGTGCGAGCAGGGTTTGAACCTGCGACCTTCCGATTAAAACCCTGCTCGCACTAGAATTTTTCTTTCCATGTCAAAAAATACATACATTATTGTCAGTATTACATAAATATTGACAGTCATAAGTAATATTGACTTTTAGGGTCTTATCATACTAGCGGATTGAGAGCGTCCTCAAAGAGGAGCAGCCGCGCAAGGAATACGTTACGGGCGCGCGACGAACCCGCCGCGCATGCGCAGCGAATTCGTTGCGGATAATGGATCTTCCCAAATTCTTCGACGCTTTCGTTTTCGTCTCCGGCGTCTTCGCAGTAACAAAGCCAACAGCAGTGTTTCCTCGTCTGAATCAATTTTGTTACTGAGCGTATTGTACGTCGTTAACTCGCTACAAACACGTTACGAAAACGTTGCACATTTTTCACGTGTCCGCAACGTCCTCGCTGTGCAGCCGTAGCGTGTTCGCGACGCATTCGCTGCGCGCCCGCCCCGCCCCGCAGCCGTTCACAAACCGCTAGTATGATAAGGCCCTAAGAGTATTAGTGTTAAAAATCTTAATTCGAAAGATAAATTATTTTAAAATAAAAATAGTTTATATTCTCACATTCGCTTTACAAGATCTTCCTTCACACTGTAATTAAAAATCACACAAAATTATTGTCAAGAAAGATATTTTCCATCGCTGTTACTTGAGCGTAGTTCTGCTAAAATGTACCAACCCACATACAAATTCCTCCCATTTACTGAAGTAACTGACGGTTAACGGTAGTGGATAGTTAACGGCTGTTTTTTTTTTCATAGGCTGGGAACGTACAGTTAACTGCAGTGCGCTCGGTACAGAGACATGATTACAAACTTTTCGTGACATACACAATTATGTCACGAAAAGTTATCACCTTGTCGTGAGTACATAAATTATTTCAACAAGACGAAGCATCATGCCAAACAGAGTGAGATACGATTAATTTACTCAACACTACATGTGATTATACTCATTATAACAAACAACTTTCCCAAAGAAGCATTTTTTTTATACCTACTCGTTCACTTTGTCCCAATAACACAATCAGCTGTTAGCCACGTGACGCCGTTCTATATAATTTATAAAATTACCTGTGAATTTGTTTTGGGTCCAGTTATCTGTAAAATGTCTTCAATGATATTATAAAGAAAGATACGCTACGTTCATACAGAGCAGCGTTCAAATATCGTTGCGTTGTTACGAGATAATACGGAACGTATGATGCAGAAAGAGATAGCTATTGCGCTTAAATTACGACAATTGTCTGAATTTGTCTGCAACAATTTGGGCGCGCTATTCAATCAATCAATCAATCAACTTTATTTTCTCACATTTTACATCGGTCAGATTCGACAATGATACACAATTCAGGTAATTATTACGATACCTTTTTCGTATTTGTAATATCATCCCTACTAAATAATTATAATTGCGAAAGTTTGTGAGGAAAGATGTTTGTTACTCTATCACGCAAAAACTACTGAACGAATTTGGATGTAATTTGGCTCGAAGATAGTTTATAATCAAATCATTTTTTAAACGACGAGCAGTAAATTGAAATTAGCTCTTATAATACTTTTCTTGGTTTAATAGTACGCAATCTAGCTTATACAAAACCAGTTTATGCGAATCTCTCATTGTACGTGAAATCTATACAAAGCGAAGCCATGTTATATTGGAAATGTCTAGCTAGATGTTTACTGTACTTTATTGATTTAAGTGAAGAAAAAATATAATTATAAGGTCTATCTTTTCATACACGAAATATTTAAAGAGTAACTTCTATAGGTCGTAAAGTCGCCATAGCAACGAAAAAATAAATTATCTGAGTGTTTTTTTTACGAAATTATTATAATTTTAATTTTTTTTGAGACTTTTTGCATAAAACCTTTACTCCCATATTCTAACAATGACAGTAAGTAAAAACGACGTAGTAAACTAGCGTAATGGAAATTTAAAAATAAGGAGCCAGTATTATATATTTTGTGGGTCAAGTAATTTTAAATTATTTATTTTTTTATAAAAATACACTCTGATAAAAAAAACCCTTGAAATGGCTTCATTGTAGGCAGTTAGATGATTCTCTGAAAATATTTTGTGTATGAATAGTTAGACCTTATATTTATATTCCATGTCGCGAAAAACATCAATTGATGAAATTGTTGCATTTTAATGTTTTTGATGATTATAATCGTGTGTTTTGTGTGTAAAAAAAGGTTAGGGACTTACAGAAGAAACGCAGCGCTTATTCTTGCACTAAAATTTTTAAAAAAACAACGTAATTTTATGGTAAATTTCTGATAGGAAAAACTAAGTTTTAGATGTTCAAAACTAACTACATTTTACGATAACAAATGATTAAATAAACAACAAACTATAACAGGACATTTAAAACTACTCCTCGCTGTCAGCTGGTAATGTGCCCAAGTGACTGGCGGCGTTACCACGTTGCATGGCAACGCTTCGCCTCTGTCCAAGATAGAAGCTAGCCCTTGGGTCACGAGAAGCGTCACCAAGGCGTTTATTTTGTTCAAACATAACCCTCCTCAGTCGGGTAAAAAGACTGAGAGCACTCGGACTCCACGGCCCTAGAGTTCCAACCCCAAACGGCTCGAAAATATGATTTCCACTGAGGTGACTATACATTTTTACGCCGCTTGAGGTTCTTTGTACAGGGTCTGGGCTAGGCTCGCCCCTTATTATCTGGGACTTATACAACATTATTTTTAGTATATGCGAAACTTGAATATAGTTTGTTCAGAATAAGTAACTGAATCGATTCCAATAACTTTTAAACCATGTTGTATTTTGTCCCAAAAATATTTAAAAAAGGTTACAAGTTGGACATCCAGCGACACTAAGTACCTATCGCAATCATTTAGGTACCTACTGCCAAATTATTATTATAAATGAGCTAAAGACGACGCTGGAGGCGCGTGCGCGGGCGCGCTGCGTGATGACCACATTTTTGTGCGGACAACCAGGTAACAGAACAAGATTATAACTTTGTGATTTTTCATGATGCAGTTTTGAAATTTTGTACATAGATTCTTTACATAAAAATACTCGACACGTGTTTCAGATTTCGCATATACTAAAACTAATGTTTTATAAAACTAGCGGAATGTGGGTGTACACCCTTGATTAACGCTTTGGGGATTATAAATTCAAATTCAATTCATTGTGTCTGAAACACAATGAATGATCCATAATTTTGTTAGTAGGTACACTTAAAAATAATGTTTGTTACAATGTAACTACCATTATTTTTAAGTGTGTGTGTGTGTATTATAATGTTGGTTGTGGGAAATAAAGTTGTTGTTATTATAGGCTTGATTTTATGATTTGTAGAGACAGCTGTGCGAACATTATAAAGAGAGCGACATAATCAACCATCATCATCTGCCTAGCCTTTTCCCAACTATATTGGGGTCGGCTTCCAGTCTAACCGGATGCAGCTGAAACCAGTATTTTACATGGAGCGACTGCCTTTCTGACCTCCACAACCCAGTTAGTACTGGGTAATACAATACCCCTTGGTAAGACTGGTTGTCAGACTTTTTGAGCCACTGACTAGCTAACGACTAACATAATCAACAAAAAACAAATTAATCAAAATTAATCAAAATTAATCTTTTTTTTTCTGTTATTGCACCTACTGTATATTGTCTCTGCATCACCCTAAGGTAGACTGGTAGAAAATGTCTATGGCATTAAGTCCGCCTTTGTACAGTTTTTAATTGTGCATAAAGCTTTAATAAATAAATAAATAATAACGCAGTATGAGGTGGCTTTCAATATCTAACTTCTTACTACTGATTTATGACCAGAAATTCATTGAAAAAACTTACTTTAGCTGAAGATTCATCTCCTTTCCCCTGTTGACAAAGTTAATCAAGTCAAGTACTTATTTCTCTGCCAGGGCTACGGGACTGTTCGAAAGAGATACCGTGGCTCTGGAACACAAAGGGCAAAGAAGGAACATGGATGGGTTTTAGTCACTACAAGTCTGACACTCCCTTCCGCTCCGCCCAGAGTGGGGGGGTCATTTGACGATTTCCCATCCGAAAAAAAAAAAAAAAAATATTACTTTTTCTTCTAATTACGCAGGCATAGATTACATTATATGTTCATTTTCCACTTTTAACATGAATATTTTTTTTTCTCCGTTTCAATTTCGTAACAAATTCGTTCAAAAGACTTTACGACACGACGACGTTACGTTTACGACAAGACGAATAGAAACGTGACCCAATACTTTTTACTACTTTGTAAAAACTAAATCGACTATGTTTTTGATACAATTGATGATGTTTGTATGAAAATATTCCCAATGCCCGCTTAACTCTTTCAAATATCTATGGTAAATTCACTTTAAATTATTTTTTTATTTTTTATTCAGTACTATGTACATTATACTCTATGTACATATAATGTACATAGTACTGATTATGTATTATTATTTCCTTTATTTATTTTTTTTACAAATTCATTTACATTTTTAAATATTAATTAAAAAACATAAAAAAAAACATTTAAAATAAAAAAAATTGTAGCCCACCGGTATCGGGAACAGAGTCCAAGCTACCGTCGGTCAGGGCTCCAGAGGGAGGAACCTCCTAACAATACGAGCCGTATCCAGGAGTACCGCTTTCTGACTAAAGCCCTTGATTCGCTTCGTATTGATCGAAGCTGTTGGCAATTAAGCCATGGGCTGATACGACTATCGGCACAATGATCGCTGCGTTCACATCCCACATGTCGACAACCCTGCGAGCCAAGTCAAGATACTTGATATGCTTATTTTTCTCAGCTTCCACGCAGTCCTCATCATGCGGGACCGTTATGTTAACAATCATTGCACGCTGCTCTGATCGATCCACCGTTACAAGTCACGTTAGCATCAATACAGTAGCGATGCAGACGCGCGTTTACATCTCTTCTGTCGCGCGATGTAAATGCGACTAAACGTTTTGTACGTCACCGTAAGCGAAGGCCCATAAAGTCCAACGTCCGCATCTTGCTAGGAGCTTCTGTGACGCTGGGTAAGGTTGTGTCTACGACCTCGACAAGAAATAAGCTAAAAGTAGAGTGAAGTTGTCTCACTTACTGCTGTAGTACAACTTTCGCCTGAGCACTGAAATAAAAAGCCCCTTGTTTATTTAGTACCCTATCACAATGTTTTCTTATTTAACCCAAAGGTTGACTGGTAGAGAATGCCTTGTGGCATTAAGTCCGCCTATGTATCACTATTGTACATGAAGTTTAAATAAATAAATAAAAAGAATAATAAAGGTATACTACTCATCCGTTACTAATAAGGGTGGTGTCTAGATAAGGTAGGAATTTGGCTTAAAACTTACAAAAAATGTGTAACTTACTTTTGTATAGCAAGTTGATCCTTCGCACTGTTAAATACCAAATAAAAATTATAAACTTTCTAAAGTATCCAAATGGTATGCAAAATACAATTTGTAAGCGGACCATTCACGAAGCCGTCAACCAAGCATTCTGTACATCAAACTAAGTAACTCTACGCAAAAAATATTGCTGGGAAACGGCTTTTTTCCGGGGTGAAAAATCACGTTTTACAGAAAAACTTAATGTAACGCACTCAAAACATTGTGCTGATGGATGCAATGGATAGTAAACGACCACGGAGGTATTTAAAGTAAAGTTATAATGTTAAAAAGTAATATTTTGTCCTTCGAATATCTCCGTAGCTAGAAGGTTACCAGTTATTTATTTATTTATTTAAAATTATGTAAATAACACCTTTACAGCTATAACGCCAATGCGATGTTACCACCACCAAGATACAATAACTTGCATAAGCTAACAAAAATACAATTAAAACACAATCAGAATACATATAAAAAAGAAAAAAAGAAAACCACTATTAAAAATTAAAAATACAATAGGAACACCTCTAAATATTTTCAATGCACTTCAGTGCTGCTCCTGTGAACTTCATCAGACTGCAGTGAAATATATCTATCTCATCTGAGATAATATTTAACAGTCTTATGGAATATTTAACAGTCTTATGGAGATGTGATGGTCCAGAAACAAAAAAAATATTGGAATGATGGGAGAACAAGTGCCTTGCGGCTTCGTTAAGGGTATTTTAACTCCAATTTTTAAGTTTGATGCCGAAAATAAATCAAAGCTGCATGCAATCCAAACAGGATACTGCACCTGGAAGCCCGCATAACTATGCAAATGCAGGAGTGCGAAAATTACCGCAGATTTCATAGAAAAACACTAGATTTATATAGAAATCAGATCTGGTCACCCTACCAGTAATGCACTTTTAACCTTTTCACCGCCAGAGCATAAACCAGCCAAGAGCCAAGCCACAATTTCACCTGCCATTTTGTCACATATGTGTGTCTTTTGGCGTACAGGGCACGCGCTTGCTTGTCACGTATATGTGACTATGGCCGTCAAAAGGTTAAAGTGAAACAGTAGCTAGAAAACCGCGGAGCAACTAAGGTTGCTGGATTATTTTTTCAAATCAATAGTGGGCGCTATGAGCATTTTGCCGCTAAGGTAATTTTTTTTTCTTAATTCGATATAGTTGGGGCTCTAACTTTTTTTTTATTTAGTAACTGGCCCCGCTTATATCGTCGACCCGTTGTTTGAACACGTTAAGAATACAGAGCGGTGCCTAAGGGGATATGGAAGCCGTCAGGCGACGCGTGGCGGCTATTTGCTCACTGCATGAACACTCCTGACTGAACATACTTCGACATTCCGGACCCACAGACTCGCAGACCTGAGCACTTGATGCCCTCACTACTGCATCAGTGAGCGGAGTCATCGGTCACATTTAAGAAGTTTCTTTGCCATCGACACTCTAAGAACAAAATGTAGAAATACGTTACCGTTGCCATACAATCCATCCCGTGGCACTGAAAAAAGGTATCACATAAAAAATAATAAAGTAAATTGACCAACTAAAATGTGCCAACGTGACTACTTGTTGCAAGATTTTGTCCTATAATACTCATGATACATATGTAGGTATACAGGACGCAAACGGACCCTTCAAGAAGCCGTCAACCAAGAATTTTTCTGTAACAAGTAATTGTGCGCAAAAAATATTGCTAGGAAACGACTTTTTTTGCGAAGTGAAAAATCACGGTTCACGGTAGCGTCCAATGTAATGCACACAAAACATTGTGCTGTTAGATCATTCATTGCATAGTACAGGGGGCATTTATAATTTGTTTTTGAAAAAAAGCTTGTGACAAAGTTGGAACTTTGACCTCCAATATCTCCGTAGTAGAAAGTTCCCAGGTATGGTCCAGATTAAAAAGAACAAGTACCTTCACAGCTTCGTTAACCGTGTTTTTACACCCTTTTTTTGCGGATGGGAAATCATTAAATGACCCCCCCACTCTGGACGGAGCGGAAGGGAGTGTCAGACTTGTACTGACTAAAACCCATCCATGTTCCTTCTTTGCCCTATGTGTTCCAGGGCCATGGTATCTCTTTCGAACAGTCCCGCAGCCCTGGCAGGCATCGGCCCCCTACCATGCGGACCCCTACTTATTTGCTGACATCTCTTTGAGGCGCACGTGCAACACGAACGCGCCGTCGACACGTCCTGTCGTCATAAGACGGCCGGACGGCGAGCTAGCCCATAACTCGCCGTCCACAGGCCCGCGTGTTTTTACACCCTTGTATCATGTTTTGAACTTATAGGTTTAGGTTTAAAGATATTTATTCTCAAAAAAGACACAAAGTCACTTACATGAGAACAATGCTTAATATAACTTATATTTAAAGTTCGTCACAGACGTCACGGTAGCACTTATTATATTATAATTTATTACACCCATCCAATGAATTCAGATTTTAGGATTTGTGATCAAATGTTCCGCTAACAGAGTTTTGAATGCATTGAATGAGTGTAATTTTTTAATACATGAGGGTATTTTGTTGTAAAATTGTGCTCCTTCAAATGTTAACATTTTTTTGCCAAACTTAGTTCTCATCTTCGGCAAAATCAGAAAACTAGCTCGGCGAGTGCTACGTTGGGTTACTTGTTTCACTTTTATAAACGATAAATTAGTCTGTATGCTTTTGTTGAGTGCCTTACGAATAAAAATACTTATTGTGTAATTACCTGCGAATGACAACTTCCTCCTGCACACTGTGAAATAAGAGAAATGCAACTAACATCCTCGTTGGTATAGGGAGCATGAGGACTGCGGAGCGTGGGTCCTGGGTTCGATTTCCAGGTTGGTCCAGTAGTTTGCCTCAGAGCTTGCTCACTGGATTTCTGTCCTAATAATGTGCCTACCGGCTGTTACATGATACTCGCCATTCGGGGATTACAGGCGTGATGTTTACGTTTTGTGTAAATATAATTTTGTTTGAATTTTTATAACAGCAGTAGGTACTAATTTCATCATCTCATCATCTGCCTATACTCATCTCATCATCATCTCCCAACTATGTTGGGTCGGCTTCCAGTCTAACCGGATGCAGCTGAATACCAATATTTTACATGGAGCAACTGCCTATCTGACCTCCACAACCCAGTTAGTACTGGGTAATACGATACCCCTTGGTAAGACTGGTTGTCAGACTTTTTGGGCCACTGACTACCTAACGACTGTCAAAGATCTACAAATAACACCCGGGATCAACGGCTTAACATGCTTTCCGAGGCACGGAGGAAACTCGGTATGTAATGGGTGGTCACACATCCACAGACCAACCTAGGCAAGCACGGCTTAACCTAAAGATCGATCCGAGCGGCTGTTATTATTTAGCCACGAGCTCCTGTCAGTAGGTACTAATTTGTTAAGTTCAATTAGGACTCAAGTCACTGATACATGGTCGGCTTGGCACATTAGGTAGCACTTGGCTATATTCGACTTTCGTTTCATCAGATGATGAAGATTTGATCATGTTCTTACCAAAGCCGTTGAATCTACACCGGTAGCCTGCAATAATTTCAAACAGTGGAATAAAACAATTATTTGGGAAATCTTAAGGAGGTAATTAAAAAGCGTGTCATAGCTAAAGGAATATTTTTAACTGAAGCGTAAATTATGTTTCTAAGCATCCGCTGTCCGTCCATCCGTCTGTCTGTCAGCGGGCTGTATCTCATGATCCGTAATAGGTAGACTGAATAGTGATCTTCCTGGTCTTAACATTATCCATGGACAATGGTGGTCACCATTGTCCAATACCGTTATACAATATTTGAGTTATATTATTATTTTCTAGTAAAAAAGCACTGAAAAATAATATAACCAAGGATACATACCGAAGCTTTACATTCTCGTCCCTTGCACTGGAAATAATTGTTTATTTAATAGAATTGTATTCTTAAGTTTTTAAACTATCTTGGTCAATAACATTATCATTAAATAAATAATATAATAATAAAATCTTTATTAACAGGTGATTTTTCAAACATCAGTGTAGCTCTGGCTCTTGTACTAGGATTCCCTGTATCACAAGAGCCAGACCTCTCAATTCACAGGGAACATACAAAAAATGATAGACAAAAAAAAAAAAAACAAGTGGGATTCACTGTAAGAAAATACATTAAAGAAATAATTTTAACTATTTGAATATAATTTATATAATTTATTATTTATCCCTTTTGAACGCCAGAGCATAAAAGCACGCGCATGCCCTCCACGCCAACCCACAATTTCGCTACCATATTGTCACATATTTGTGTCTAAATTCGTTTGGCGTACAGGGCACGTGCTTGCTTGTTAAGTATATGAGACTATGGCGGTCAAAAGGTTAAATTATTTCTTATTTAATTTCTTACATTTTTCTCTTTTTTCTTATTTATTTTTTTCTTATTTGTATAATTTTGAAGATATTAATTATTTTATTTCAGTGATGTGACTGACTTTATTTAAGTTGCCAATGCTTTAAACAAAATTGGATTAGACGTTCTGGAAATATAGAACATTTAGAAATAAGTGGGGAAAAAATTGTTATTGCATTCGAGGCAGAGTTAACACCCGAGCTGCAGGCGAGAGTGTTATGGAGCCGAGAACTGCTGTAACAAATCCCCAAGCGTGTCAAACGACGTTTTTCGACGTTTTTCACTTTCAAAGAAATAAAATATTAGAACGGAAAGTATTTTTGTCAGTAATTATTAGGAAACTATGATTTAATTTGCTTTTTTTCCGCGCTTTGCGTTCGCCAGGTTGAAGTATAAGCAAAGGTATGATGCCGCTAAACAGCCTAATATGAAAAATATGAAATTTCAATTTAGAAAACAAATAAATGTTAATTTGTTCATAAAAGTAAATATATTTGTTAGAAATAATCATGTTTATCTATGATATTCTATTTATAAATACATTTTGTATCCTCAAAAAATATTTACGCCGTAAAGCGTAAGAAAAAAATTGTTTCACTTGCATTCGTGAAAAGTGGTCTAGTGAGGAATTCGGCACAATGGCATCCTTATGCAGCATAAATTGTTAGGGGGAATTCCTTTAAAAGTGTTCTGTTATCCACTGCCCGACGGGGATATGCCGACAAAATGATGCCCGATCCCCTGGAGCACGCCACTGGCATGGAGAGGAAGGAGCTGATAGCCATGCAAGCCGGCAACGATGATCCCTTCAACATGAAGGTGCTCAAGAAGAGCGCGGGTACCCGTGATAACCCCACCCTAGTGCCCTCTTGCTTCGATGCCCGTATTGTTGGATGCATATGTGAAGAGCATGCCACAGCCGTCACATGGCTCTGGTTACACAAGGACCACCCCCGCCGCTGTGAGTGCGGTCACTGGTACAAACTGATCGAGAAGCAGCCCGTCTAAATGCGTCTTAAATATTTTAGTTTCTATAGAAGTGATGTAACACGCAATAATGCGCATCGCACTTCCTCTATGGTCTGTGTTACCATGTGTATAAATTAATAACAATCGAAGATGCGTTAGTTGAACATAATTACCAAAATCGACAAATCATTAAATAATTGTAAGCATACTCAAACACTTGTTTTATTGCCTACCGTTAGTTGTGTATTTGTTGGATTCACTTTGTCAGTGTGTAGTTAAATAAACAAACTAAAATTTAAAAAAAGACATCTTTTCGCCGAGGACTGTGGTTATTGCATCCATTTTTACTTAGAATACCTAGGGCGAGGGCATAGTTATCTGTGGAAATTTTTGTTTCCGCACGAGTGCGGAAAAATATTAAAAATTCACGCGTATAAAATACATTGCATGTTGAACCTAATCATAGTGCAATAAGAACCAGTTTTCGAAAAAGTACATTGAAAAATAATTTAATAATTAGTTAGTTTTACGTACCGCTACTAATGCTTTATCACCTTCACACTTAAATAAATAAATAAAAATGATTAGTCAAAACCCGGCCAAATGCGAGTCGTACTCAACGACGTCATAGTATGACGAAGGTATTTAAAATTAAAACTTGAAAAACGTTTTTAAAAATCAAACTATCTCCGTAACTAGGTTCCCAAATCTAGAGCATAGAAATAATTGAAATAACGAAGAAAGCAAGTGCCTTTAACCTTTTGACCGCCATTGTCACATATACGTGACAAGCAAGCGCGTGCCCTGTACGCCAAACGACACAAATATATGACAAAAAGGTAGATTAAATTGTGGCTTGGCGTGGAGGGCACGCTCGTGCGTTTATGCTTTGGCGGTCAAAAGGTTAAGGGTACTGTATGGTGTTGGACGTAAAGAATAGCACATCCCATATCTTCCCGTGGGTGTCGTAAGAGGCGACTAAGGGACTTACCAGAG
Organism: Noctua janthe; assembly: GCA_910589295.1. Lineage (NCBI taxonomy): Eukaryota > Metazoa > Arthropoda > Insecta > Lepidoptera > Noctuidae > Noctua > Noctua janthe. Next base: position 8,868,425 of record OU342578.1, read on the forward strand.
AGCGGGCAGCAGCGTTCTCTGTGCTTTTGTAACAACCGTACTGCGATCGCCAACCCGCTTGCCAAACATGGCGTTTACGGCAAAACCCCCCTTTGAGGGAGACCTATGTCCAGCATAGACGTCTTTCGGCTGAATGATGTTGATGATGAAGGGTATTTTTACACCTATTAGATGAACTGCGTGAAGGATGATATGACTAGAAAGGAGGTGACTGCTGAGATGAATAGTAATAGAGAACTATCGAAGAAGCAGACAATGAACAATGATGAAGAACTTATACCATTGGAGATAGAGAGAAACCAGGATATAAGATTAAAATTACAAAACTACTTACCGAAACAGAGCATTGCGGAGTGTCACACTGAACACGCAAAAGAAAATATTTTTAATAAGGTAATGTAAATAGCATGGTATAATAATATACTTGGCCTGGTATTCTCTTCCCACGATGGCCCAAGACTACGTCACGATATGTGTTACCATTGATTGTCCTTTTCAGTAAATTTAGGGACTCTCATTCAGTGAATGAAAATAAAATGAATTACTAACTAGCTTAACTATTTAGTAACTCGTGTGCTTCATCTATTTAGTTTTAAATTAATTTACATATTTAATTATTAGTTCATAATTGCTTTGTTAAGTTAAAAAATGCATTTTACTCGGGTAATTCAATCACACAACGTGGCAACACATCGACAGCATCGCAACTGGTAATGTATTCTTGGGCCAATCACGTGACCCAGCTGTCACGGGAAGAGAATACCAGGCGAAGTACGTCATTATACTATGGTAAATAGATACTGTTTATTTTCAAAATGGTATCATGTACGAATGAATCGACAGTGTATCGTATTAATCAGTTACTGGGTAATATGATTCAGCACAGTTTATTGTTTCGTTTACTGAAGGCGGTGGTTTGCGTGCTTTGGTTATCCCCTTACAACTTAATCTATCTGAGTAGGGGTGTCCCTAATTCCCGCGATCGTTTGATCTTTCACTGATTATATCGAGGATACCCGCCATTTTGTTTTTCTAAACTTTTTCCTGGCAATACCTCAAATAATGTTGTACATTTCTAAAACGTCGCGTTTTAGAAATATTTAACATTACTTTTAGTATATATGAAACCTGAATATAGTTGGTTCAGAATAAGTAACTGTATTGATTCCAATAATTTTTAAACCATGTTATATTTTGTCCCAAAAATATTTAAAAAAAGTTACAAGTTGGACACCGAGCGACATTAAGTATCTATCGCAATAATTTAGGTACCTACTGCCAAATTATTATTATCAATGAGCTCAAGACGACGCTGGAGGCACGCGCGCGGGCGTGCTGCGTGGTGAGCACGTTTTTGTGCGGACAACCAGGTAACAGAACAAGCTTATAACTTTGTGATTTTTCATGATACAATTTTGAAATTTTGTACATAGATTCTTTACATAAAAATACTCCACACGTGTTTCAGGTTTCGCATATACTAAAACTAATGTTGTATAGGGTGACTGGTAATTAGTGACCGATACTTAAGCACATCATTGTGTTCATGATAACAAACAACTTTCCCAAATAAACATTTTTTTTTTACTCATTCATTTTTATCACAATAAAACTTACGAAGCGGGTTTGCTTGCCGCGCGGGTGCTCTGCCTACCCACTGTTGCACGGTACGATAGTAATGAGACAGAACGACGTCACGCGACTAACATCTGATAGGTCAAAGCGCGAGTTTCATACGACTGTTGTGTTATTGTCATAAAAAATGAGTCTAAAAATAAGAAAAAACTTTGGGAAAGTTGTTTGTTATGATGAGTACAACCACGTGTTTAAGTATCGGTCACTAATTACCAGTCACCCTATATGCTACAAAAATTGGATTAGTAGCGCCTTCAGCGAATAAATTCTAACTTTGATAGCTTATATTATTCAAAACTTGTTTGTGTCTGATATATGCCAGCTATTGATAAAATCAGGTAATAAGCGCGGCCGTCATCGTCGCTTGTGCAAATACGAATCCTCAGATTCTTTGGACACGTTACCCGCAACAATATGATTCCATGGAGCATTTGGTGATTCAGGTCAGAGTCGAAAGCACGAGACCACGTGGTCGATCACCAACCCGATGGACAGATCAGATCCCTATTGGTTGCATGACCAGCACATTCTGCCACAGGGATCTTGTGAACAGAGATGGAGCTCTGTCACCAAGATCCCTGTGGCAGAATGTGCTCGTGGATGGATCGTGAAGACAGCGGCCGCAGTTGTGGGTGACCCCCATTACCACGACCACTTCAAGAGAGAACAACTGAGAAAAAGAAGACATAAGTGCACGGACAGAAGGGAGTTGTTTCCCATGCAGTTCGGCATGTCACTTACATCTTCGGCATTTAGATAGGTCTTATTTATTTATTTAAACTTCATGTACAATAGTGATACATAGGCAGACTTAATGCCACAAGGCATTCTCTACCAGTCAACCTTTGGGACCTTTGGTCCTTTGGGGTCTTCTAAATTAATTACCTTTTCAGAGCAGAGTGCTTTGCCTTCATGTTTTGTGTGGGTGCTACGAAGTTTCGATTTTCTTTTTCTAAGTATAGCCGTCTTACTTGGTTCTGATTGAAAATTCTAAAACCAAAAAAAAATATTAGGACTGTTAATAGTAGACGCTAAAAAAGGCTAAAATCGCGAAGCATGATGTAGTTCTGCATTTTTGATATGTTTTATAGAGTTAGGGTGTTGTGAATCCAAATTTGCAACTTCGAAAAAGTTGTGCTCACTGCGCACCACGCGATAAACTGCGATTTTGGTACTTTTTTCACTTTTTGCTCTAAAACTCAAAAACTATGCAAAAATTTGCTCTTTTTTAATAACATGCAGGAACACTAAAATGAAAAAGAAAATCACAATCACAGGAAGGTTTAACAAGCTTTGTTGCCAACATGTACCTTGGTAAACGTCCTCATTGTAGGCCCATCCAGCCTCTCTGTAAACACCTTCAGAATACTTTTGCTGGCTATAGCTGTTTTGCGGCTATAGCTGTTTTTGCTCGCTATAGCTGCTTTTGCTGGCTATAGCTGTTTTTGCTGGCTAAAGCTGCTTTTGCTGGCTATAGCTGCTTTTGGCTATAAATGGTAAGGCGAAAGGCTCTTGTTCTCCCTATCTTTGCGATATTTTTTTTGTTTTAGACCATACCTGGGAACTTTCTAGTTACGGAGATATTGGGGGTCAAGTTCCAAGTTTTTCACAAGTTTTTTTTGAAATACATGTTTTTAATGTAAGATTTTAACTTTAACACCTCCACGACCCCCGTACTATTCAATCCATCCATCAACATAATGCTTTGAGTGCTTTCCATCGAGTCCTACCTCCCTAAAACGTGATTTATCACCCCAAAAACAAGTCGTTTCCCAGCAATAATTTTTGCATAAAGTTACTTAGTTTGATGTACAGAATGCTTGGTTGACGGCTTCGCGAAGGGTTTGTTTACACCCTGTAGGTGCCTGTGCCTTGAGAGTAAGTCTAATCGTTGAAATACCTACCTTCGGCGATCTGTGCTTGCTTCTAGCTCGTGGCTCTACTACTACTTGCTGGGAACTTTGCCCACCTGGATTTACGTCATTTTCTTCCGCAAACATTCCAATAGATATTTCTGGAAATTGTAATGATTTGATAAAAGATTTCCTTGGTCTGTAAATCATTCTTGGCTTGTTGTGAAATTGACAGAACACAAAACTGAAATGGTACGTTACGAATATTAGGACAACGATTAATTTTGAATGTTTAGTCATTTTACACGTTGGCAATACTGAGGAATGATCAGAACACTAGATTGATTTTACTATCTATCTATTTCATGGTATTTAAGTTGTTTTTGTTTTCGTGACGAATTCGTGAAATTGAATTAGGCACTTACGGTGACCAATCAAGCTATGCAAAACCAAATTAAGCTGATCTCTCATTGTACGGGAAGCGCATACAAAACGAGGTTAGGTTATACTGGATCTGATAAAGATTGATGTGTCGCCGCGCACCGTGTACAGGTACATAATTATCCACCAGTGCATTAAAATGAATGAATGAATTTCGAAATGGTTTCGTAATCAAAGGTTAATTTTGACTGTTGCTATTTGACTTAAAATTATAAGATGACGTTTATTTTAATAAAAGTACTTGAAACCATTTGACTTTTATTTCACCTCTAGATTACGTCACACGCTGGGCTGATTGAGGTATTTTTGGTGTATTTGACAAGGTGTCAACTTTAAAGTTTCGATTAAAAAAGCAATAACTTCAATTCTTAGTGTTTTATTCTTGTACTTTAAGTGGCAAAGACATCAAACAATTTAGCACCATCTAACCTCAATACGAGCAAAAATTTAAAATTAACTATAGCTTGAAATACAAAAATAATGAAATCAGTTGCTAAAATGGACCCAAACTACAAAATAAAAAAGTAAAAAAAAAAAAATCTGACAAAAACTGTACATACCGAATTGCATCGACAGATGTGAGGTGACACGTTGGCTAAGAATAATTATTTAAGGTGGAGGTTTTTGCAATTTGCAGCTTTTTCATTGTCAGGTTGTATGTTGATTAAAATATGTTTCGCGACCGTAACAAATATGGCTTTACTGAGTCGATGAGTTCACCATCTGCCTAGCCTTTTCCCAACTACGTTGGGGCCGGCTTCCAGTCTAACCGGATGCAGCTAAATACCAGTATTTTACATGGAGCGACTGCCTATCTGACCTCCACAATCCAGTTAGTACTGAGTAATACGATACGCCTTGGTAAGACGGGTTGTCAGACTTTCGGGCCACGGGCTACCTGTAACGACTGTCAAAGATCTACAAATGACAGCCGGACCAACGGCTTAACGTGCTTTTCGAGGCACAGAGGAAACTCGGTAAGTAATAGGCGGTACCCACCTAGGCAAGCGCGGCTTAACCTTAAGAGCGACCTGACTGGCTTTACTGAGTTATAATCATTAAAAGCGTAACTGGGTTGTGGAGATCAGATAGGCAGTCGCTCCATGTAAAATACTGGTATTCAGCTGCATCCGGTTAGACTGGAAGCCGACCCTAACATAGTTGGTAAAAGGCTAGGCAGTTGATGATGATGAATCATGAAAAGCGTCCAAGTTCATTTAACCCCACTGAATGACTTTTTCATCAAATAGTAATTCAATAGGATTAAATGAACTCATGATTATAATTCTGTAAAATCATAGATACGTATTCCGGCCGCGAATCATATTTTGTTCAACATACATTCTGACACTGACCGAGAAAGTACAAAACACGTAAGAAAATTTGAATTTAGCGGGCTATCGTCCACCTTAACAAGAAATTCGTAGCGAATGCATCCGTGCGGGTTTTAGCGTAACTACGCCCTAAATGGAAGCAGCTTGCTGTGTGTTGATACTGTAGTGAAAAGATATTTGAAAATATTTATACAAAGCACAGAGAGTGTTATATATAGTCTCTCTCTCTCTCTTATACCCCACAAAGTATTTTGAGGAAACAACCTTTGTGTAAAAGATCTTGATTCTTCCATTGTTCATCAAGGCATTCTCGCGCGAATTTTTAAGATGACATAAATACTGGGTAATTCTGGCTGACAACGCATAAACAAATCCAAACAAAACTACATAGAGTGTTGCCATTGAAAAAGTTGAAATCTTCTATTAAAATGAAAAAAAAAATTAAAAAGGTGCATTTTGATACAAGGTGGGGAAAATTTGTCATTGCAACCGAGGCGGACTAGGGCGGTTATAAAGCCAAGAATTTCAGTAACAAATGCTCACGTGAATCAAACGACGTTTTTCAAAACACTTACGAAGAAATAAAATAACAGATGAAAAAGTATTTAGGCAGTTTTTGTGTTCGAAGTAGTTTTTTGTTGTGTGTTTCACTATGAAACTATGATTTATTTTGTTTTTTCTTTGCAAGTAAATGTTGTCTTGTTGATAAAAATAAATAATTTTATAAATAATGACATTCATAAAAATTATACGCCTCTTTGCTGAGCTTCACTTCTGCCACATGTCGGAGGAGCATAGGGCGAAAATAACTGCTCAGTGGCTCCCAACAGGCGGGAAACGACAACGCGGGTGGCAGGCCCAGAATGAGTTGGCGAAATTAGCTGGACTCGTTTCTGAAGAAGTGGTCTACACTAGCATTAGGTCGAGAAAAGTGGAAGGAGGGAAGGGAACCCTTTGCCCTGCAGTGGGACGACTTGGGACTATTAGGAGGTTCCTCTCTCTGGAGCCCTGACCGCCGTTAGCTTGGACCCTGTTCCCGATATCGGTGGGCTACAATTTTTTATATTTTTAAATGTTTTTTATATTGTTTTTTTCTAAGAGGAGCTCGTGGCTAAATATTAACAGCCGCTCGGGTCGATCTTTAGGTTAAGCCGTGCTTGCCTAGGTTGGTCTGTGGATGGGTGACCGCCCATTACATACCGAGTTTCCTCCGTGCCTCGGAAAGCACGTTAAGCTGTTGGTCCCGGCTGTCATTTGTAGATCTTTGGCAGTCGTTAGGCAGTCAGTGGCCCAAAAAGTCTGACAACCAGTCTTACCAAGGGGTATCGTATTACCCAGTACCAACTGGGTTGTGGAGGTCAGATAGGCAGTCGCTCCATGTAAAATACTGGTATTCAGCTGCATCCGGTTAAACTGGAAGCCGACCCCAATATAGTTGGGAAAAGGCTAGGCAGATGATGATATTGTTTTTTTCTAAGGAATATTTAAAAATGTAAATGATTTGTAAAAATATAAATAAAGGAAATAGTCACTAAATAGTATAAAACAAAGTCACTTCCCGCTGTCTGTCAGTCCCTATGTCTTTAAAACTACGCAACGGATTATGATGCGGTTTTTTTAATAGATAGAGTGATTCAAGAGGAAGGTTTATATGTATATATTGCACCCGTGCAAAGCCGGGGCGGGTCGCTAGTAAATGATAATCGGAGCGCGTGAGTCTTAGCGCACGCCCCAACAAGATTTTTACCTCATAATTGAATTTAAAGTTAACGATGGCAACACAAGTTTTTACGTAAACCGTTATAAAAGCCGCCATTGTCAGTAGTTTGCGAGACAGTCCCCAAACGATAGTTCTTGCGAAAGGGTTTCTATGGTGTGTAAACATGCGAAATTTCAAGATGAAAATTTGGTGGTATGTATTATATATTTACCTTTTTTTCTGTTAACTGCCTCGTTCTCTGTTGCAACTGCAACTGCTGAGCAAGAGGTCCTGCATGGTTTCAATTGCATGATAGGGCATGGTTTTATTGGGTTTCCAAGAGGAATGTCTCAGTAGCCACAGCCACGGAGTCTGGATTTGTGTCCGGTTGATAGGCTCGCTTGTTATTACATGGGACTCGGAAATAACTGGTGAAAAGTGGGACTGGGGGTACTACACATTAATTACACCACTGTTTGACCCTTTTTTTTTTTTTTTTTTTTTTTTGGATGGGAAATCATCAAATGACCCCCCCCCACTCTGGGCGGAGCGGAAGGGAGTGTCAGACTTGTACTGACTAAAACCCATCCATGTTCCTTCTTTGCCCTTTGTGTTCCAGGGCCACGGTGTCTCTTTCGAACAATCCCGCAGCTCTGGCAGGCATCGGCCCATGCGGACCCCTACTCGGTTGCTGACATCTCTTTGAGGCGCGCGTGGAACACGAACGCGCCGTCGACACGGCCTGTCGTCATAAGACGGCCGGACGGCGAGCTAGCCCATAACTCGCCGTCCACAGGCCCGCGCCTACGGTGGCCGGGAGCCACCACGTGACCCCCGACGCCCAGGGCGTCTCCCGCGGCGGCTGGGACGTGAGGTTCTTTCCCTCTCACGTCCCGCCACCTCCTTCACTAGCATGACTGCTTCACAGAAGGAGGTGACGGCTTCCCATTCCCTCTCGCTCCGGACCATGGCTTGAACCAGGGCCGGACGCGAGAGATCGCCGCCGCCAATCGCCGCTACAAGGACACGGCGGTGCTCCGCCCAAGCGGGGCAGACCTCTACGGTGTGCTCCACCGTGTCCTCCGGGCGATCCTCGCAGTGGAAACACCCGGGCGTTTCCTCCCGCCCGATTCGGTGCAAGAACCTCCCGAAACAACCGTGTCCGGTGAGGATCTGCGTCAGGCGGTAGGTGAGGGCGCCGTGGCGCCTCTCTAGCCACTCCTCAAAGAGGGGACTTATCGCCACTATGGTAGCGTGCCCTGCACGGGGTTGCAACAGTCGCTCTCTCCATGTCGCCATGATATCACGCCGGAGGTCTGTCCGCTGAGCGGCAATTTGCCGCGGCAGCGGAGTTTCCCCCCGACGTAGTGCCTCCGCGCGCCATTCATGCAGGCGCGCGAGGACTATCGCCTCCAGATCCCATGGCGGCAATCCGGCAAGGAGGCTAGCCGCCTCGCCGGAGATCGTGCGGTACCCCCGGATTAGCCTTATGGCTATCACCTTTTGGGGCGCGTTCAGGTAGTGGGCGGCTTGCCGCCTTAAAGAACGCGCCCACACCGGGGCCCCGTAAAGAGCCATGGACCGCACGACCCCCGCGTATAGCCTCCGGCAGGAGGCGTTTGGACCCCTCAGGTTGGGCAAGAGCCGCTTGAAGGCAGCCCCTGTCCGTTCCAGTTTGGGAGCCAAACGTCGGAAGTGCTCCACGAAGTTCCACCGGCTGTCGAGGACGAGTCCTAGGTACTTCAACGTCGACCCGACGCCGATGGAAACCCCTCCCGCCGTCAGTAGGGATCCCGACGGTGGCGCATTCCGAGGCCCATGAAAACACATGGCCTCGGACTTGTGCAATGCCACCTCGAGACCCAATTGCCGGATCCTATCCACGACTATCGCAACCCCGCGTGTCATGTTTTCGGCCGCCGCCTCGTGCGACCTCCCTTGTGCCAGTACCAGCGTGTCGTCAGCGTAGCAAACTACGCTGACGCCGGTAGGGAGGTCGGCGCGCAGCACCCAGTCGTAACCGATGTTCCACAGGGCCGGTCCTAGAACCGATCCCTGTGGAACACCGCACGACATCTCTCGCCGGTTCCATTCTCCGCTCTGACCAGGGTAGATCACGGCCCTATCCGTCAAGTAGTCCCCGACCACACGACGAAGGTAGGTTGGCACCCGGTGATACCGGAGTGCCTCCCCAATGCAGCTCCAGGGCATGGAGTTGAAGGCGTTGGCGATGTCAAGAGACACCGCCAAGACGACCCCGCCCCGGGACACCGCGTCCCCCGTCGTGAGGGCTCTCACGCGCATGATGGCGTCCACCGTGGAGCGCCCCTTGCGGAAACCAAACTGGTGTTCCGCAAGATCCGGCCCAATCCCCGCAAGGTGCCCGGCGAGGCGGTTGGCAATGACTCTTTCGAAGAGCTTGCCCACCTCGTCGAGCAACACGATGGGCACTGTTTGACCCTTCGTCACAGGCGTAGCGTTAATTTATACCTACTCTATTCATATTTTGACATTACAACAATGATGGCATTGTGGAGATGGACATGCGATCATAAATTAAATACAACATTATTTTTACTGAAACTGAACAACTAATAATTGGTTCTACGATACTATATTTTCTAAAGGAATTGACGCGATCCGCTGTTTAACATGTATGGTAAAACTAAAAAAAAAAAAATATGAATTTCCAAAAGTCATAGAACAAAAGCTGTTTAGATTCATGGTCTGAGAGACCACAAGAGAGCGTTTATTATGTTACACTCTGTATATTACCTAAAGGGTGATAGATAGCAAATGCCTGAGGCAAGTCCGCCTCTGTACTCTGTGCTTGAAGTGTTAAATAAATAAATAAATTATCAAAAATTAAGAGAACACAAAATTAGAAGTAGCCCTGGGCGCCAAAATAGGCACAGCCTGTATATTGGTGGCCCAATATCACCAAAAAGGCAGAATGAATGTTCAGTATGCGACTGTTGAACATGAGGTCTTGGGTTTTTTTTCCCAGGTCGGGGAAAGTGTTATTAGGATTTTCCATTTGGAAAATTTTCTCAGTAGCAGCCATGAATTCGGAAACTTGGATTTGTACTCGGTTGATGGCAACAGGCCGCCCCCATAACATGGGAAATAAAAACTCGCGGAATGTGTGTGTACTATTTTAGGTACACCACTCCCAATCTTTGGGGGATTAAGAGCGTTAACGTCTTACGGCATTTCATACAAACTTTAAAGTGTTTTTTTTTCGAAATGACTGAACCGATTTTAATGAAACTTCGTACGCATAAGCAGGATACCAAAGTCTAAAAACTTGACAGAGAACATTTTCGAAAAATAGTGTTACAGCTAAATTAGACCGATTTTAGATTTTCCATAGAACATTTCCAATTCAAGAAGTTTCATTAAAATCGGTTCAGTCATTTCGAAAAAAAAATCACTTGATAGTTTATATGAAATCCTGTAAGACGTTAACGCTCCTAAAAGCGTGATGATATACTATAATAATGTTACGAATTGAATAATTAATACTTTTGCATTGATTTCAGGGTCATCTCGTTAATTATTTGTCAATTCAGACAATGTTCATGTTATAACTACAAAGGTTATTATTTATATCCAACGAATGAATACTCTTGGCTTGTAAGGCTTCATTATCCCGGACGTTTCACCACTGAAATGACGCCGTATATCAATGGAACTGATACAAAGATTCCATCGGTTTATGATACACCCGATTATCGCATTGAAGAGCCACATTTCATACCGCAGTCGACCAGATACGTGGAACACGAGCGACCCTACTTAAACTCTCCCCCTTATAAGAATTACGCTTATTATTACCAACGTGGACTGCCGGGCCAAAGTGTAAGTATATTATTATTAACACTAGAAACGGGATATTTACCATGTTTACTGAGCAATCAGAGTTTAAGTTTGAGTTTTTTAGTTTGTGTTTTTGAGTTTGAGTCTTTAGTTTCAGTTTTGAGTTTGACTTTTTTAGTTTGAGTTTGAGTTTGTAGTTTCAGTTTTTTAGTTTAAGTTTTGAGTTTGAGTTTGTGATTTTTTGTGTTGTTTATTTGTTTGTCTGGTTGTTTTACCTTGTGTGTTGTTTGTTGTAGATTGTTTTGTCTGATTGTTTTTTTGATATCGGGAATTCAAAGCAATCAGTAAACATGGTAGATATTCTGGTATAATGTTAGTGACTATGATAATTTAAAATCTTATATTACTTGATTATTTACTAATACATCGGCTTCAGCGACGGATCATTTGGTGTAGTGGTCGCAAGCGCTACTGGTGACCGTGAGGTACTAGGTTCTATTCCCAGTTCGGGCAAAGAGTTATTAAGTTTTTCCTTTAGATATTTCTCAGTAGCAGCCACGGTAGAAAAAGAAAGAAATGGGAAATTTTATTATGAGAGGAGAGAGTAAGCTTGACAAAAAGTAGTTGTTAACAAATAGATGTTTATCTATGGATCTACTTCCTACAACGTTCTCACATCCACAAACAGGGTGTTAAGAGGTTAAGGTCTTACGGCATTCCATACAAACTTTCAAGTGATATTTTTACGAAATTACTGAACTAATTTTAATGAAACTTCGTACGCCTAAGCAGGATACATAATTCTAAAAACTTGACTGCGAACTGTTTCGAAAAATAGTGTTACAGCTAAATTATACCGATTTTAGATTTTCCATAGAAACAGAAATTTCAATTAAGTATCTTTTTTTTTTAAAGAAGACGTTTCGAAAAGTTCTCTGTCAAGTTTTTAGACTTATGTATCCTGTTTATGCGTACGAAGTTTCATTAAAATCGGTTCAGTCATTTCGAAAAAAAAACACTAGGAATATTATATGAAATGCCGTAAGACGTTAACGCAGCCTGCCAGGGCTGCGGGACTGTTCGAAAGAGATACCGTGGCCCTGGAACACAAAGGGCAAAGAAGGAACATGGATGGATTTTAGTCAGTACAAGTCCTGCCACTCCCCTCCGCTCCGCCCAGAGTGGGGGCGGGACATTTGATGATTTCCCATCCGTAAAAAAAAAAAAAAGACGTTAACGCTCTTAACATCCTGTATGTGAATGTGAGAACGTTGTAAGAAGTAGATTCATAGATCCTTCGATTTGTTAACAACCGCTTTTTGTCAAGCTTACGCTCTCCTCTCATAATCAAATTTATCAATTCTTTCTTTTTCTACCGTGGCTGCTACTGAGAAATATCTGAAGGAAAAACTTAAAAACCCTTTGCCCGAACTGGGAATAGAACCCAGTACCTCATGGCCACCAGTAACGGTTGCGACCACTAGACCAACTAGGCCTAGCAAATAGGCTGTATAACAGGAAAATATTTTTTGTATTCCACAGCGTTTGATGTACCACATGGCGTGCTATTGCAATACCGTATATAAAAGACTAACATTGCTTGCCGGTTGTGCCGTGATCACTACCCGGCACGTTTTGACAACTGCCACCCCTACCACGTTGATATTACGGTCTTATAGTCACAAAAATAACTTGGATAACATCTTCGGAGGCTGGTATGACGTCGACAGGAACACATACAACGCCAGCCTGTATTTTTCACCTTCGAGAATACATATTCACCCCAAAGTAAGTAAATAATAATATAAGATAAATAAATCATTTATTGGACTCAATAAAATATAGCCTAATACAATTTGAATTAAATATAACAATAATATATATATACAACGTGGCAACGCCGCCAGTCTCTTAAGCACATTACCAGCTGACTGCGTTGAGGAGGAGTTTTTTGATGCCCTCTTATAGTTTGTTGTTAGTTTATGTATTTTAGGTTATTTAATAGTTTTTAATTAATAATGTATTTAGTTAGTTTACTCCTTATAATAATAAAATGACTTTCTCCAATAAAAAAAAAAATAATTAGAATTTATATGTATATATTTAGATATTTTTTTGACTGAATATATTTTGATATATTGTGCATATTTATGGCATTTTGACATATTTTTATAGTATTTTATATCTGTGGCCTGGTGCTAAAAGGGCCAAAATCTGAAAACCTTATTTCTAGAAATTAGCATTAGAACAATGAACAAACATTGATGGTTGCAAAAATACATATTACATTGTAGGATAACGAAATTTTTTTCTGAAGATGCATGTTTTTATGTAGATTTCTGTATTATAAATAATAAAAATTAAAATATTTCTAACTTAAGCAAAATCAAAAAAAACAAAATCAAAGCATTTATTTCAAGTAGGCCAGTTACAGGCACTTTTGAATTGTCGAAACAAAGGCAACAGTAAAATATAGCTACAGTCCCAGTCACAAGGCACAAAAACTGTGAAAGTACTGTAGTTGCCCATTCCCTAACGTAGATCTCTATGGAGAAGAACGGGCAAGAAACTCCATGGACACTCTTTTAAATCAGAATACTTTAACAAAACCTTGGTTACATCATTCATTTTGAGATGGTACATTATGTGAGAACGATGCAGCAAGATGTGTACGTTAAAAGTGTCCATAGTAAAAACAATTCAAAAATAAAATAATTCAAATAAGCCGTGGCAAATAAGAGATGACCAGTCACAACTGACAGCGCCCGTTCACGAACATGACGCATGTATCAGCACCATTCAACTCAACCATTTTGAAGGGAACTAAATGATCCGACACACGTGCCACCATCAGCGAGACATTTGAGTGAGCATGACATACTCCTAACCGCCAGGGCACATTCAAGTCAAGAAAAGACGCAGGTTTCCAGCGAATGACAGCTTTCTAGTACATAGTACTCACACAATATGGGCTAGGCGGCTATATAATACAAAAGAGATTGAATCTATACAATGCAAAGATAGTTATACAACCTTCAGCAGCTCCAACAATACTATTTAATGCTATCAATTTAGGCGCCCCTGTTCTTGTGGAGCAGGACCGGCATCGAGCCAAGCATTTTTATCAGTGATATAATCGTCCAACTTGTAATATGCTTTCTTACATAGTGTGCGTTTAATGCATGTTTTAAATTTCGTTTCATTCAGTTCAAGAATACTTTGTGGAATTTTATTATAGCATCTCAAACAGTACCCCATGAAAGATGAGTCTACTTTAGAGAGTCTGAAGCCTGGCTGAACTAATTGGTCTCTATTTCTAGTACTGTAACCGTGTCTGTCACCTCTTTTATTAAAAAGTTGTAGATTTTTTCTTACATACATTATGTTTTCGTAGATGTATTGACAATGTAGCGTCATGATGTTAATTTCCTTAAACAGTTCCCTTAGAGAATCGCGCCTACGAAGATTATATATGGCTCTGATGGCTCTTTTTTGCAGAATAAATATAGACTCAATGTCTGCAGTCCGTCCCCACATTAAAATGCCATAAGACATAATACTATGAAAGTAACTAAAATAGACCAGTCTAGCGGTATCTACATCAGTATATTGACGGATTTTTCTTATAGCATACGCTGCTGAACTTAGCCGCCCCGCAAGAGATGTTAAATGAGAACCCCATTGTAGCCTTGAATCAAGCGTAATCCCCAGGAAAACCGTTTTATCTACAAATTCAAGTTTCTCTTTATTCAATACTATATCACAATCGCTACTTTTAACATTCGGTAAAGCAAATCTTACGCATTTCGTTTTTTTTTCATTTAACACTAAATTGTTTGCTGTGAACCAATTATGGACCTGAAGTAGGGCATTATTCACGTCATCTAGATTTTGGGCCCGTCTATTTATCTTAAAAATTAGGGAAGTGTCATCAGCGAATAACACCATATTTTGAGGTTGGTTTTTCAATAAATAGGGGAGATCATTTATATATACTAGAAAGAGGAAAGGACCCAATATTGAGCCTTGCGGTACCCCCATTTTTACTTTTAAACCCTGTGAAAGCCTTTTTAGCACTGACAACTGACACTTTAAAGTAAGGCCTAACATTGTAATACAAAATGGGCCTAAGTTTTCTTTGATCGTTTTAATTTTAATGAACTCCATTACACGAGAAGAGTTTTTTTTTTTTAGGGATATTTGATCGGGTAAACTTTAATAATTATTTTTTTTTTTTTTTAAACACTGTTTTATACTTTCACGGTTTAAAACTAAACTTATACTATCACTTACGGGATATCTTCCGTGATTGTTTATTATTTTGAGCTCGCGATATTTCGGCGCTGTCGCAAGCGCCATGATCGCGTGTTGACAGGGGGAAAAGCAGAAAAATCTATCTACCCTCCTTCTTTTTCTTTTGCTACGCGCACTACTGGAATTCGACGCTAAGTCACGGCAAAACACACTCACAGTATCACCTGATTTTGTGGAGTCCTTATTACGATGCCGGCTGCTACTTTTGAGCTTGCTCAAAACTGGATTCCACGTACTTGACAATTTGGAGCCATCCTCTCGATTAATTTCAATCACGGAAGATATCCCGTAAGTGACAGTATAAGTTCATATTTTTTTTATTCTTTCAATTGTTTTCAAATGTACCACCTACCACTGTTTGTCTCTGTAAAAGGGTGACTGGTAGAAAATGCCTATTTCATTAAGTCCGCCTCTGTACTTTGTGCTCGAAGTGTTAAATAAAGAATAAACCTTTTTTCCAGGTTTGGTCTAGACAAGATGGCGATTGATCTTAAATATAACTGGTGACTGGTGTACTATTAGGTACACCTCTTCCGGACCGTGATTAGAGGCGTGATGTTAAGCCGCGTACAGACATCGCGAGGCGTCGCGTATGGTTCATCACGCATGCCTCAACCTGAGGCATACGACGGTACATTTATGCATTCGTCCCGAACGACACATGCTCAAGCTGAGCACGCAAACACGCCACGCCGGCTCGCACTGAGGCGATCGTATGACGCGAATGCTCACTGTGAGCACACACGTCCACACAGCCCGAGGCATGCGAGACGAACCATTCGCAACGCACGCCTCGCGATGTCTGTACGCGGCTTTATGTTTATTTACATGAGTAAATTAACATAACGTCACGCCTGTAAGTTATGAAACCTAAGTTATTTACTAACCAAAGTTTTTTGTTTTCAGTATACCTATCCTCATGAAGTAAATGTTTCGCATCCGATCCCCGCTATGTACGATCTTGCAATAATTGCTTCACAAATTACCTTCTATAAACGACAATACACACACCCTTTCATATGCGCTAGAGCGGGATCCAGCTAGTAAGACAATTTAATGTACTTATTTTTTTTTTCGTAAAGCTTTCCCAACTAATCTTGTGTAAACACTGTTTTAAGCTTTCACGATTTACAACTAAACTTATACTGTCACTTACGGGATATTTTCCGTGATTGTTCATTATTTTGAGCTCCCGATATTTCGGCGTGACCATGTCAACCCGCGATCATGGCGCTTGCAACAGCGCCGAAACATCGGGAGCTCAAAATAATGAACAATCACGGAAGATATCCCGTAAGTGACAGTATAAGTTTAATCTTGTGTAGCTAGCCAACGAACTAGTCTCACCGAACTAGTTAGTTCGTTCGATAAAACTTGTAATAGTGAGAGCGCGGCGTCGCCCGCACGCACAATGCGCTTCTCATCGTTCGTTCGGTCAATGGAGTAAAAAAGAAAGGGAGAAAGTGACAGCGAAATAACTACACTGCAAAACAGACGAATTATCTGCCTTCTTCTGGTTCAGGACGGAACGATCAAAAACAGAGACCTAGTTCGCTAAGAAACCACGAACGAAATTGAGCAAGACTATTACCAACACACACACTACCCTCTTTCCCTATGTTGGGGTCGGCTTACAGCTGCATACCAGTATTTAACATGGAGCGACTGCCAGTCTGACCTCCACAACCCAGTAATTGGGTAACACGATAATCCTTGGTGAGACTAGTTGTCTGACTCCGATTGCCAAAGATCTGCAAATGACAGACGGGACCAACAGCTTATCGTGCTTTCCGAGGCACGGAGGGAACTCTGCTCAACTCGGTATGTCACCTAACCGCGATGGTCACCCATACGCGGACCAACCTCTGTGATCGTTGAATATTGACTTCGGCTGTTATTACTTAGCCACGAACCCCTCAGCCCCAGCTGATGATAATAATGAAGGTTTACCAACAGCTTCTGTGTGTTTATACAGGATGTAAGGGACAGTCCTCCGCAGACTGATGTGGTGAATTCAGTATATCATACTAAGATGACCGGTACAAGAAATTATTTCAGGAACGTTATGGGAATCCAATAAATTTGATTTGTTTTATTTCCTCTTACGCATTGTATTGTTACCGCACGTAGCGGACGGCAAGCGCAACGACTAGTTCGATGAACTCTGTAGCTAGGCAGGAAGTGAACAGCTGATTTCACGCGTTGTTGCTTAGAGTATTTCAACACCCATTGTTGGATTTTTTATTTTAGCCGTATTATTTACATAAATGGAGTGCTGCGTACAGGGAATGAAACTTTACATTGAAATAAAGGAATAGTAACTGAACAAATAAAAATTTTAAAAAATCCGCGGAAAAATTACGGTGAAATATGACCCAAAATAAAGAGCTGAATGCACCCTGTCAG
Source organism: Noctua janthe (assembly GCA_910589295.1). Taxonomy (NCBI): domain Eukaryota; kingdom Metazoa; phylum Arthropoda; class Insecta; order Lepidoptera; family Noctuidae; genus Noctua; species Noctua janthe. The sequence goes on from OU342578.1 coordinate 8,885,926, forward strand.
TTTGTGGAGGGCTGTCCCTTACACCCTGTACACAGGATGTAAGGGACAGTCCTCCGCAGACTGATGTGGTGAATTCAGTATATCATACTAAGATGACCGGTACAAGAAATTATTTCAGGAACGTTATGGGAATTCAACAAATTTGATTTGTTTTATTTCCTCAAACGCAATGTATCGTTACCGTGGCAAAACGCACGTAGCGAACGGCAAGCGCGACGACGAGTTCGACGAACATTGTAGGAAGCTGCTAGGCAGGAAGTGAACAACTGATTTCACGCGTTGTTCGTTAGAGTATTTCAACATCCATTGTTGCTTTTTAGGGTTCTGTAGCCGAATGGCAAAAAACGGAACCCTTATAGATTCGTCATGTCTGTCTGTCAAAGCGTTTGCCAAAGGTTATGGATAGCATGAAGAACACGGTGTATAATTTGACTTCGACTAATGAACTAATCCAACCCTTTTCTTTGTTTTAAGTTTCGAGTACACGTCGACTATTCCACGATGGTCTGATGTTAGCATCGTTGCTGGATTTCAATTTATAAAGGCTTTTAAGCGTGTCCCCATGCCTTGGTTTAGGTATATCGTTCATACGAAAATGCACGTATGGCCTTGCCCGAAGGTAAGCTCACATTTAATCACTAAGTTATTAATCTATACAAATAAATATAAAATTGAAGTGTCTGCAATATCAAAATAACAGCTTTTATTTTGATACTGAATGCATATGAAAATAAATACGGCACTTAACAGAAACACATTTATTTTCAATTTTTGTCTGTCTCTCAGTCTGTTTGTCCCGGCTAATCTCCGAAACGGCTGGGCCGATTTTGGCGGGACTTTTACTGGTAGATAGCTGATGTTATAAAATCTCAGTTAAGCTACTTTTATTTTAGAAAAAAATAATAGCCTGGACACGAAACTTTGTATAAATACGCGTTCAATTTGGATGTAATAATATAATCTATATCGTGACCTGATCCTTCACCGAGGATTGTCTTCACACGAGGAAACTCCTCAACGGTTAATAGCATGAATACGAAAAAAGTGTTGAGAAAATGATGCGTTTGATCGCAAATGTACAGATGACGACAAAACTAAAAATTTGAAAATAAATTGTTAATTAATAAAAAAAACCTTTATAAAAGAAAAAATAAATGTTGGAGTAAATGAAAACGAAAGAGAATATTTTTACAAAAGCTTGTCGCGTGAAATGGTAAAGACAAAAAAAAAACGCGGCAAGCTTTTATAAAAACTATTCTTTTTCGTTTTATTATAGTCCAAGGTTTAATTTCTTCTTTTAAGAGCACTTTAAAAAAAGCTTATTTTTAAAAAGTTTTTTTAATTTATATATTCCGTCCCAAATACAATGTCAGTCATATGCCCCACCTCCTTTCTTGCCCATCTTGCACAACCACCTGCACCTTGAAGAATTTAAACGAAGCCAATGACAGAGCTGTGCTGGTGACAATAGACTGGTCGGGTATTATTTGAGCCCATCGACACGCAAAGACGAAGAAAGAAGAACTTAAATAATTTTTTAACAAAACTGCTTTCTTTCCAGAGTGATTGGCATTGGTTCCATTGCATTATGGGAGAATATTGGGGCAAGTTTGGTTTCGATTCTGGGGGTGGAATGGGAACAGGTTACAATGACAACTGGCGTTATGATGGGCTCGCTGGATTATGCGCGTTCTCTCTGAAGCTTAGATCGAAGCAAACGGTTCATTATTTTACTGTAGTTGACACTCATCCAGTTTTGGATTTCATGTATGATGCATTTTTGGGGCTGTCCAAATGTGTGTGGTTGGATTATCGCTTCGAAGATACAAAAGGGGGGGCACCCGTGTTGTATTCGGGAGAATCAGTCACTCCCTATCAATGGGGAGCTGTAGTCATTAAAGGCCCATGGGCATTACCTTTTTATTAAAGTGTATGCGCATGCTGCTCTGTCAAACTCGCCCAAAAATGCTTGCTAATTCACCAAGCGCCGTATGAGAAAGTGAAAAGCACATTATTGAACATATTATTTCAGCAAAAAATATACTGTGTTAGTGTTAATATAATCAGAACAGTAAAAAGCAAATTTGTTTGGAATTTATGAACCTGAAAAGATCATCAATCCATATTTAAACACAACTTTGGGCGTAAAATTCTTTGCATTTGGCTTATGACGATATAAAAAATAAATTTAGCAGTCTTTCGGCAAAAAGGTCATTACAAAAAATCTTTAAATATCTTTTTTATATTAAGTTATTACTAGTTATAACAGTATTATTATTAGTTATAACAGTTCTGATTATATCAGCAATAACTTGGTGATATAAAAGCAAGCATTTTTGGGTCGGTAATTTTATTAAGACTTTTTTTTTATTGTTCGATTTAATTGGCCCTAATTAATACCCATATTGTTATATACATAGTGTAAAATACTGACTGCCTACATACAGAATATAAACAGACCCTTCACATAGCCGTCAACCAAGCAATCTGTACATCGAACTAAGTAAATTTACGAAAAAATATTGCTGGGAATCGACTTTTTTTTTTAGGGTGAAAGCTCTCTATCTAACCCTTTTACACAAATAAAGGGTGGAAATAGACCCTTAATGAAGCCGAAAGGCACTTTTTCTCTACGTCTTTGTGATCATTTATCTGTTCTAGACCATATCTGGGAACCTTCTAGTTACGGAGATATTGGGGGTCAAAGTTCCAACTTTTTTATTAGTTTTTTTTATTTCGATATGACCAAAGCTACAAGTCCCTTTAGTTTGACAGCTGTCAATTTAATCAGATTGGGTTTTATGGACTGTAATGTGATTAATACAGTTATATATAAAACCACTGTGAAAAAACTGCAACTTAAATCTACCTACTGTTTGTATATTAAGCCAAATAAAATTGTCAACAAATACACTGAGTTTACTTTTTGTTTGTTACCATACTATCCCTGTTATTCCCCGTGAACGCACATTTTAAATAAAACAAAAGTTGGAAGCAGGTTGCTTGTTTTATGCTTTTCAGTTGGGTTTTTTAGTTTTTTCAATAAATATTTTAGTTTTACATTTTAACTATAGGTACCTAAGTTATTATGAGTAGGTACAGACGCCACATCAAGCTACCCGAAACTGTGAAATTTTCCCAATCAACCTAGAACCTAATGCTTTAGCGATAAAGTTGATAATCTATTAAAGAAAATTGACAGATTGTAGTGGCTTGGTGTGCTGGCGGTCCTATACAAGGTTATTCGGTTAAAAAATGAATTAAACATCTCGTTCTGAAGTCGCTTTAGAGACAACGCCATCTTTTAATAATGCTTAGAATCAATAGGTGAAACAGCGCTTTCTTCTTGGTTCTAAATTATTATTTAAAGATGGCGTTGTCTATACTTACAAACTCGCTTTCTTCTACAGTAGTGCTACTAGAGTACGACAGATGGCACTAGAAACAATTTGATACTGACGATCCAAAAAATAAGTAATTATTAATAGAAAATTCCAAACTCAATGTTTGCCAAAGAGCGATGGAACGTAGCATTCTAAATATTAGGCTCTCTGATCGAATGCGCAACACCTTAATATGGTCTAAGACAGGCATCGCCGATGTTAGCAATAAGTCTGCGAGGTTGAAATGGGTCTGGGCGGGTCACCTTTCTAGAATGAAGCCGGACAGATGGGCAAAGATACTCACACAGTGGGTGCCTGAAGACGGCCGTCGTAACTGCGGTAAACCCAAGAAACGCTGGAGTGACGGTCTGGACTCATTCTTAACAGATTGGCGGGGGAGGGCAAATTGTAAACAAAATTGGAAAGCCATGGGGAAGGTCTTTGCCCAGCAGTGGGACAGAGCAGGCTGATAAAAAAAATAACAATTTATTATAACGGTATATTATGTACATATTAACTACAGCTACTTATTTATATACAAATTGGGAATTAAGACGAAATCACAGCACTGTACTGAACATTAGACACCAAACAAATATAAAACTCAATTATATTGTTTGAACATGAACTTGCAGTATAATTTATGTAACAACAAAAATAACAATAGGCTTGCAATTTTTTGTTTTAAATATTATTTACAAAATTACAATAATATTTTTAAAAGGTAGTGTATGATAATCTTTTAGCCAGCAAAGAGTACATAGCCTATACAGGGTGTAAACAGACCCTTCACGAAGCCGTCAACCAAAAATTCTGTACATCAAACTAAGTAATTTGACGAAAATTATTGATAGGAAAAGACTTTTTTTGGGGCGAAAAATGATGTTTTACGGTAGGACTCGATGGAACGCACTCAAAGCATTGCGCTGATGGTTGGATTAAATAGTATGGGGGTCATGGAGGTGTATAAAGTAAAAATCTTACATTAAAAACTTGTACTTAAAAAGAAACTTGTGAAAAAGTTGGAACTTTGACCCCCAATCTCTGTAACTAGAAGGTTCCCAGGTATGGTCTAGAACAAAAAAAATGATCACAAAGACGGGGAGAACTAGTGCCTTTCGGCTTCGTTAAGGGTATATTTCCACCATTTGTTTGTGTAAAAAGGGTTAGATAGAGAGCTTTCATCCTTATTGATTTTCATGCTTATCCTCACTGAATTGTGAAGAAATCCAAGTCAACGCCCATTTTAAATTTGTGAGCATATACTTTAAAGCTTTAGTCCAATGTTCTTCCGAATTAAATTGTATCTTTATAGAATAGGCATGCGGAGGTGACGCTGTATCTTCAATCTTTCCCTTATCTATTCGGTACGGTAGACAGAACCCTGTATTCCCTTTCTCAACCTGCTCCTTAAATTGCTGAAGACAGTCCAAGAAAGCTACCATTGCCGCGTCAAACTTTGTGTCCCAGAGATATCGGAACCCACCCGACCCGTACAACGGCAAGACTTTCTGGTCTTCCAATACTTCTATGTACGAATGATTACCATATGGCACAAGGCGGTAACGTTGGAAATTAAAGCTTGTTTTCCTTGCTAGTGAAGCTAGAAGGAGGACCGTTTGCCCCCATGCAGCGTTGATCTCAGACCAGTCTACTGGTGCTGATGGCAACCGACCAAGTCTAAAGTTATTTATGATACCAAATTGGCCAGAATCAGAAATATGGAAAGTAGCCTTAAATACATTAGTTTTCTTCAATTTTTCTAGTTGTGACTGTGTATATGCCAGTTGACATTCATAAAACTTCATCTGATCTTCAATTGTCATCAGATCTTTCCGGTATCTAGTGTATTCCCTCCAATAAACATCTTGTTCTTTTTCCAACCTTTCCTTTTCTCTTTCTTGCACGTCAATCTCCTCTTTCATAGCTCTCTCCTCTTTCTGTAATGCTGACAACTCCTGTAATAACCTACTTTGTTCCTGTTTCCAATCATGCAATTCTTTTTCAAGGCCTTCCAAGTTTAAATCTTCCTTGTCATCTTCTAACTTTTTTAGATAATCATTGTAGTCCTTCCATTCGGCCTCCGTCTGCCTTAACTGGTTGTCCATAAGTTCTAATAAAGTATCTGTGCATTCATCGCAAAGAGGGTGGTCTACATCTGAATTATTAGATAATAAATCAAATAGAGTAGCTTTGACATGCAACTGGTGACCTAATGAAGTCGTTTCCCAGCCGTCGGATATGACCATGAAACCATTTGCGCCGTTGCCAGATTCTGACATGCGGAACGGTGGGACGTAGTGTTCCAAACTTGTAGACTGCATATCCAAGTCCACCTCATTGTTGCAACGTATCTGGAGGGTCAGATCAGCGATGGTGTGCTCACCCAGGTTGTGTAGAGACTCGTCGAGCTTCAGAGGCTGCAAACATCGCTGACACGAGAAGTTTACAAAGGATTTCGTTTCGTTCATTGTAACTTCCCTTCCCTGTTACGTCATTGACGAAATGTAGACTTAAATGATTTTTAGTTGTGGTCCTAAAACTTGAGGACAATCGTATTTGATCACTTTTAATCTGTTTAATTATTTTTTTTACTTAAATTTGAACAAATTATAACTATAACAAAGAACTTTGATAGATTGTGTTGATTTAGTTTGCAATTAGGAAATTGACGCTTGTAGGGATGTACCAACGCAAGGAAAGTGGGGACTAGTTGAGAGCGAAATCGACTAATTAAGGGTTAGACTGAATGTGAATCAATTCCTTGAAAAAATAATTTGTGCAATTCACGGAACAGAAAAAACAGTGGAAGTGCAAGTTCTTTATTATAAAACAAATAAAATCGTATTTTCAGATGATAGGAAAAACCTCAACCAAGCAAACTAAGATTTTTCCTCCAAACGTCATTTTTGCACTCTAAAAGGGAACTCAATACGTTATTGCTATGGAAGAATAAGATTGTCGGAAGACTGGCTACTCGAAGCGATGTTTGAACACGACTATAAACCACAAGGATCAAATTAGCGTAACAACAGCACGCGTGCCACGCCTACTTTGCACTTCCACAGTTTTTTTCAGTTCCGTGGTGCAAATCATTAAGGTTAGAGCACCAATAATTAGTTTTATGCTATTTAGTTTTTTTTTAGTTTTGACGTTCGGATCTATTTTATAGTTTAAAAATATTCCAATGAACTAATATAACCAGTGTTTCCATGTATCGTCGTATTGTCGTCATTACCTTGTATAAATAATTCAATGTGTAATTGCTATTGACTTGTCTTCAAGAATCGATAATATGTAATAGTACACTCATTTTGAGCCACACCACTGTAACAAAAATGACTACGAAGAAGTTTTAAGATTAACTTGTATACCTTTGAACTTCTCATACTAAGTGAATTTAATATATTCTTTTTGAAAAAGTCGTAAACCGTAATTAAATTTAGCACAAAATCCGTATCAATAATTTAAGTTGGAGTATTTTTTCAGTTTTGTACCTTGGTCAGCTGATGTATGCCATGCTCATAATAAAGTACCTTCACCTAGACATTAGGTTCTAGAAAACAATGTGATGGGGTCACCACTAGTAATCGTAGTCGTCATGGATAATGGCCATGATTGTTACAGATTAAAAAAAAATAATTTAAAAATAATGAAATGCCAATGTCACGGTCATCGAAGCGAAATTTCCAGGATATTTTTTTCAAAAAACCAAATCTCAAAACCTTACGTCCGTATCTCCTAGCGGCCCTCGCTGTTTGTGAAGTAGCTCCATTTACTTGGCCCCATGCTTGTGAACTATATGAGACTGTTGCCAAGGCCAAAGAGTAAAATGATGGGTATATTCGGCCGAAATGCATCGCTAAAGGCTTATAGAAAAACTAATCCACTAATTTAAAATAATACTACCCTGTTGGAGTGCTGTGATGTGATTAACAAGCTAGAAGTTCTTCGTCGTAGTAAAAACCAAAAAAAAATCGATGATGCTATTCGATGAAATAACGTACGATTCTAAGAACTTTTGTTGAATGTTGTGAATGTCTGGCTCATAATTCTATCGTTTTGGTAATATACAATTCCAAAACCCTACCGTGTGAAACAGCACATTAGTCTATGTCTTAAAATTAATGGTGGTTTTTACTTTAATTTATATTAATTGAATAATAAAGATAAATAAATCAAAATATTTGATCGTTTTTTTTTTCTATCTTTGCCCTGTCTGGTTAAAAACGTACCTATAAGAAATGCCTTGTTTTTAGGGCTCCGTAGTAAACAAGAAAAGGAACCCTTATAGTTTCGCTATGTCCGTCTGTCTGTCCGCAGCTTAGCTCAAAGACTCCCCGTAGGCGATGCTTTTACGTGACGAGATTGGATCGTGCGGCGGCGCGGCGGCGCCGCGCTCTCTCTCGCTGTTTCAAGTCGGTCGTCTTATCGAAAGAATAACGGAACTGGAAAAACTGAGGGATCTGGGAACTAGTTCGCGTAGTTATTTTTCAAATTCTCGTGTTTTTTACGTTAAATTGATTAAATAAAAGAGACTGTCTCAATCTTGGGGTCATAACCGCTACTGCTGAGCTTAAGGTCCTGGCTTCGATTCCCAGGTCGGGCTGTGTTATTGGGGGTTTCCATCAGGAATTTCTCAGTAGCAGTCACGGAGTCTGGATCTGTGACCGGTTGATTCCAATAGGCTCACCCCCTATTACAAGGGACTTAAACATAACTGGCGAAATGTGGGCGTACTATCAGGTAGACCTTTGCCTAACCTTTCGGGGAATAAGTTCAAACATGAGGTTATGTTTCAAAGGACTCGATTTATTTTTTACTCGGGATATATGTATAATACCATTTTTATATAGGGTGACTAGTAATTAGTGACCGATACGTGATTGCACTCATGATAACAAACGACTTTCCCAAAGAAACATTTTTTTTATACTTACACAGACTTTTATCACAATAACCGTATGAAATTCGCACGCGGGCGCCTGTGACCTATCAGCTGTTAGCCGTTTAAAAAATGATTCTTTGGGAAAGTTGTTTGTTATCATGAGTACAATCACAGGTTTAAGTATCAGTCACTAATTACCAGTCACCCTATATAAATCAAAATAAACAATATTCAATTCTTATAGAACTTTAATTCGCTTCAAGACTAGAATACAATGGTTTGAAACTTAAACAGCACCTTAAAATTACGAAGATGTAAAACAATGCATGATTTTGAGCACAAGTCACAAAACGAGAATGTTTATGTTGAGTGAAGTAAGATTATAATAATTTGTCTTTATTTAACAAAGTATTTAAGGTGGTAGCGCCAGAGTAGCCCGCAAAATTTAAATTTCCTTATGTTTTTTGCAATCTACAGGTCGGTGTCAGGTTGTATGTTGATTAAGATATGATTTGCGACCATCAAAAATATGGCTTTACAGAGTTATAGTCATTAAACTCATCAATACAATCCTCCAATTTCATATAATCCCATTGAATGACTATTTCATGAAAAAAGTCATTCAATGGGATTATATGAACTTGAGAGGAGGGGTTGTATTGATGATTGTAATTATTATAATTCTGTAACTACATACGTGTTACGGTCGCGAATCACGTTTTGTTTCACATATAGTCTAAAACTGACCTGGGCCCCTGACCATGACCTTTAAGGTTAAAATAGGACTGCTTTAAGACGTCTTGGTAGGGCCCCTGCAAACTGCGAAAGACCTAAGAAAATTTGAATTTCTCGGGCTACCCCGATGCTTCCACCTTAACTAAAGAACTTGGGCCTGTACCACAGAGCAGCTGAAAGTTCTAAACGTCGTAAATAGCTGCTAAATAATAATAACATTTTTTTTTTTAATCAGCTTCTCCCTACAAAAGCAATGCAATACCTACACGGTGAAAATGTCAGAAACAGCAGGTTTTTCTGAATGATGTACGGAATCCACCGTAAACCGTTTGTTCGGTGTCCCTTCTACCCTTGAGTTACATTGTTTTTTTTTTTATATTTAGTGTTTTGATGAATAAACAGTGGCGGATTTACCAGCAGGCTGAGTAGGCTTGAGCCTAGGGCGGCAAATTTTTGGGGCGTCAAATTTGGGGAACGAATTTTTTTTTTTTTTGTACCTAATGGAAATCTAAAAGATTTTGGCATGACGGTTTTCTGATGTCTGCAACAAATTTTACCTATGACGTTCCCCTCTCACTTGTCAATACACATTCCGAGTAGCAATCTTCCATATTCTAAAGTAAAACAGCTAGTTCACCGCCCCCCAACTAGTAATCGGTAATATACCCAAAAATTATTTTACGTGCAATTTCAACGAAATTGTTGGATTGTAAAAATAATGCAGGACATGACAATTGCAGAGGCAAGGGCGGCAAAAACTGTACAGCCTATACCTTGAAAACTTGTAAATCCGCCACTGTAAATAAAACAATATTAATAAATAAAATGATGAAATGTCTCTGTATTGCACTAAAACAGCTGACAAGCAGTAAATCGCCGCGAATCGGCAAACGTAAGGTGGAACGCCCTCAGGCTCGGTGGAGTGACGATCTTCGCAGGGTGACTGGTAGCAACTGGATGAGAGTTGCTGAGAATTGAGTTGAATGGCTTACGATTGAGGAGGCCTATGTCCAGCAGTGGCCTGCTATAGGCTGATGTTGATGATGATGATTACAAGCAGTCATAGCCTAGTGGTGTGATCCTTGGATTATCAAGTCATAGGTAGGTCTCAAGTTCGAACCCAAGAGGTACACTAGTTACATAAATACGAAAAACTTTATTCCGTCAGTCATAAATACGAATTTAAAAATACCGATTTTCATAATTCCGAATGGTTAAAAATTCCTGATATCACAAATTCGATTTATTTTATACGCTATTTTTATAATTCCTAAATTTCAATATTCGCAACGTTTATAATTACTCAAAATAATGAGTTTCAATAGATGTAATAACAAGTCCGACTTAATGATAATACGAAAGATCAAAAATACAAAATTCCGATTATTAAATTACCGATTAATTAGAATACCGAAATAAAAACGCCTTGTAAAACTGAATATCAAGACAAATAAACACATAATTGCTCGTCACAGAGAAGTATAATATTATGTTTTAAACTACTATTGTTTACTTTAGAATAAAAATATTTTCTTTCGAATAAAAATATATTCTTTCGAATAAAAATCTTTTCTTTCGCTGGTCACAGTTCTAGCCATAGAAATATAACAAAAACAAGAGAAGTGGCAAGGAGGCGTGTCGGTGTTCGCGCGACATGGTGAATTGACCAGGGGCTGCAGTCTCGACATAGATAGCGACAAAAATCGGTCGTTAAGTCATAACGATGTCAAATTTCTTTAATAGATTTTTAACTTTATTTCGAAACCTTAAGGTTGAACATCTATTAAAGAAATTTGACATCGTTATGACTTAATGACCGATTTTTGTCGCTATCTATGTCGAGACTGCAGCCCCATGTCATAGACAAATGGCTGTGCATAAAACTCTGACACCGGGTGAGACACTAACCACACGATAAAGAAAGAAGAACTAAAAGAATTATTGAAGTAAATTGCAATTATAAGGATGGATTAACTTTATAAACAGATATAAGCGTTTTAAAGGTTCCCAAGTGCTTTTTTTGAACCTAAAACAAAATATAACTAAACATATTGGTTACTGTAATTCAAAATTATATATTATAATTATAAATTATATATTAATATTAATACGGGCTAGAAGGGACACCGACGCGAAAACGGTTACCATGTATTCAGTACCTACACCACTCTGAGCATAGAAATTTTTCATCGGTTATTAAAAAAAAAAATCTGCTGTTTCTTACAAAAGTGCAATACTTATACGTTAAAAATGTATAGAACAGCAGATTTTTTTTTAGGTATTTTAACTTTAAAAACTATAAGGAGCTCGTGGCTAAATAATAACAGCCGCTCGGGTCGATCATTAGGTTAAGCCGTGCTTGCCTAGGTTGGTCTGTGGATGGGTGACCGCCCATTACATACCGAGTTTACTCCGTGCCTCGGAAAGCACGTTAAGGCGTTGGTCCCGGCTGTCATTGGTAGATCTTTGACAGTCGTTAGGCAGTCAGTGACCCAAAAAACCTGACAACCAGTCTTACCAAGTGGTATCGTATTACCCAGTACTAACTGGGTTGTGGAGGTCAGATAGGCAGTCGCTCCATGTAAAATACTGGTATTCAGCTGCATCCGGTTAGACTGGAAGCCGACCCCAATATAGTTGGGAAAAGGCTAGGCAGATGATGAACTTTAAAAACTATAAACAAATTTATTTTTAATACCCGATGAAAAATTTATATGTGGCTCCGGGGGCCCAGAATGATGTACAGAATACGTGGTAACCATTTTCGCGTCGGTGTACCTTCCACCCCGAATAGTACAAATCAGAGAGACATTTCACAATTTCAATTTATTTATGTAAACCGTGAAATAATAGAAAGCTATTTGCGACGTTTTCGCTTTCAGAATGCACAGCCTTAAATGTCACTTCAGCGTGTGAAACAGCTATACAGGGTGGCGCCGACAATACGACAATAAATAAAACTGTGTAAACCTCATGACGTTCCCAGTCTACATACAAAAATTCAATCGAATATATGCAGTAGTTTAGTCACAGGACATTATTTTCCATTTTCAACATGAAGCAGATTAATAAGCTAACGACGAAATGGTGACGACCCATCACCGATAAACACTTCGAAAACCTTTGCCTTTGTTCCTTAAATTTTATTTCCAGATGCGAATTAGCGCAAATTATACCTAAGGTTGTAAATTTTTAAATATAGGTATTTATAGTAATATTTTTTAAATAGTGTTCTATTTCGTTAACAGTTTTATGCTATTAGGTATGTTTGTTTCAAAGCGCTAGCCTCGAGGGATACTGATATATTATTGTTGCTACTGACTGAACCGACTGAATAAGCAGCACGTGTACACACGGCAGAATATCAAGCTCTACGTAACCAGTATAATCTGACTTCGCTTTGTATGACCTTCCCGTACGATGAGAGATCAGCTTAATTTGGTTTTGCATAGCTTGATTGGCCGCCGTGCGTACGCGCGTACGGTTTTTTGAAGCGAGCGTGTAAGCTCGTACGTTGATACGAGCTTATACGCGTAGAAAAAACACAATGTCAGACCGGCTGCGTGGCTTGTACAGTCCCTTCACAGTCGTTTACCCCTGACTTGGCAAAACTGTCAAAATCACTTTGTATCTTAACTGTCGTAACAATAAGGTTGTTGCTCGATTGCAGCAGTCAAAGTTAAAATAAATGTAAAACAACTATAGCCGCAAGAAAAATGAAGATGAAAGCAAAAACGCCGCGTGCCGGCGGTCCAACTCGACTAAGAGCCTATTCACACAGCGTATTTTAAGCGCAGGCAACATCGCCAGGCTCACTCGCTAGCTGGAGATGTGGCCTGCGCTTTATATGCGCCGACAACCCACCTTTAACACTCTTTAAACGAGATTCAGTCGTAGCCAGTAAACCTTAGCACACGTCAACTAATACACCGTACAAAATAGTACACCGTATGTACACGCAGTGCAGTGACGCAGGCGTGATGTATAACTTCGTACGCACATTTTAATAAGCAAACAAATGTAAAAATCTGTTTTACGGCGCTCTGAACGCGCGTTCGTGAATCGCGCGCCGTTGGTACGCATAAAATGTGCCGTGTGAATTCGCCCTTAGCATTGACCGTGCTCCCTAAAAATATTTAAATCGATACCTAAATAACAAAAAAGGAACTTAATTAAATAAAACTCGTGTTATCTTGCGATGTGATCGCGCCTCCTGGGTCACAGACAAATCAATAACACATTAGGGATAAGAACGACATTAGTTCTTATGTACAAGTAATTTCAAGGTTATAAGCATTTAAAATAATAAATCTTTAAGTCTTAAAGTAAAATAACTACCTACTTACACACAATTTTCTAGGTGCTTCAAACAAAGTAATTTATATAACACAGTCAATAATTTCTGTTACTTCTAATACTAAATAAGCTTTCTTTTCACTGGTATTGTTTAACTTCTTTTTTTTCATAATGGCAACTTTCACGGTGTTTCGCCTTATACTTGATAGTGCGCAAGGATGCTAGATTGGGTTTTCATAATTCTGTGCACTTAAAAAACTGAGTATAAAAAAACGGGTTTGAAAATGTAGTATGCAGACTGACCTGCCTAGGCGCTTATTAACTGCCTGTATATAGGCTGACTGGTAATTAGTGACCGATACTTAAACACGTGATTGTACTCATGATAACAAACAACTTTCCCAAAGAAACATTTTTTTTACTCGTTCACTTTTATCACAATAAAACTTACGAAGTGTGCTTGCGAGCCGCGCGGGTGCTCTGCCTACCCACTGTTGCGCGGTACGATAGTAATGAATGAGACAGAACGACGTCGCTCGGCTAACAGCCGATAGGTCAAAGACGCGCGAGCGTGAGTGTCAGACGGCTATTGTGTTATTGTGATAAAAGTGAATGAGTATTAAAAAAAATATGTTAAGGAAAGTTGTATGTTATCATGAGTACAATCACGTGTTTAAGTATCGGTCACTAATTACCAGTTCACCCTATACACCAAAAGCATCAATACAAACAAGTATTGTATGAGACAAAATCTTCTAGATCACAGATATAAATATACCGAGATATCGCATGAACACCTACTTCGAGTGCCCGGCTTAAGGTGAAAACGCCGCCAGGGTAGCCCACGAAATTAAATCATTAAAATCATCAATACAACTCTCATATCTCATTTAATCCCATCGAATAACTATTTAATGAAAAAGTCATTCAATTGGGGTTAAATGAACCTAAGAGGGTTGTATTGATAATTTTATGATTAGAATTCTGTAACTTCATACGTGCTTCTTGCGCGATCCATATTTACATCAACATACAACCTGACACTGACCTGCAAATTGCAAAAAACGTAAGAAAATTTGAATTTCGCGGACTACCCTGGCGCTACCACCTTAAGCATTTTATGCTTAACGCGGCTACTGTCACAGCAAGCTAATTTGTTTAAAACAACAACGTTACAACTCAAGAACTTAATTCTAAACGTGAACAAAAACGTAATCTATTTTGTTGAGTAGGTCACTTGTTTGTATAGTAACTAAATAGTGCTTATGACGTCATAGTAGGTACTCAAAAAATTGCACGGTTGGTTTTTTATATGGATCATGATACATACTTAGTTTGCGTTATACATATAGGTTAATGTATATCTGTGTTCTAGGGCGTCACATGTCCGAGGTATAAAACCTATCAGAGTTAGAATCTATAGTATTTTTTTTTTTGTATTAAATGGACCTTATTACTCTTGACCTCAATCTAGTCCCGAGGACAGAGATGAGGTCGACGATGGAACGAGCTAACCCAAAAGAAGCCTATTAACTCGCGACTTAAATAGATTGGGGTCATATGCATAATAATTGGTATATCTTATGGTAGCTTGTGATTATTTCGGAACGTGACGCGTTATAAGATTTGGATTCCAATGATTCTGATTCTGTAAATACATTATTATTTTTTACGATCGCAAAATTAATCGTGGCTACATACACTGACGAATCTCCCAGCATCAGGGTAGGCCGCGAATTTCAAATTTTCGTACGTTTTTTGCAATTTGCAGGTCTGTGTCGAGTTGTATGTTGATTAAAATATGATTCGCGACCTTAATAAACATGTCTTTTTTTTCACTTGCTTTTTTTTTAGTTTTTATTATCCAATAAACACTGGTACACTATTACACAAACGCAAACATAACACACAAACCATCGTGGGTTTAACAGTGGTATGCCAGACACGGCAACTCGGTGCCACTACATTATTAATTATTACATAACTTAAGCTTCCGACTGTTGGACAAAGGCCACCCCCATATCCTTCCAGGTACTCTTCTCCTGCGCCACCTCGAACCAGCCTTCGTGATGCGCGTCTAAATCATCTCGCCATCTCTTTCTAGGCCGCCTCGGGCGGTGCCGTTCATCCTCAGGCACCCATCGTGTTGAGAACGTTGCCTGTGCTTTTTTAAATATGGCCTTACTAAGTTATTATAACCATTAAGTATTATAACCAGTAACCATAAGTTCATTTAACCCCATTAAATGACTTATTCATCAAATAGTCACTCCATGGGATCAAATTAATCCCAATTCCCATTACGGCCGCGAATCATATTTTGTTCATCATACAGCCTGACATTGATCGGCTAATTGCAAAAATCGAAAGAAAATTTGAATTTCGCGAGCTACCCTGTCGCGTCCACCTTAAAAAACTTCTTCTTTGGTAGAAATAAAAATCACATCTGGCAACCCTGATAGTGCGTAGGATCTTGAAGTTGATGATAGTAGGCACTTGGTAGTAATGCTTGTGCTAATCCGCCTTGTGGACCCGCATACTGGGCTGGAACTAGCATTTCACTGAAACAAAAATAGATCCTTTTAATATCGGTTTGTTAACATTTCAGTCCGCAAAGTTTTGAACAACGACCCGTAGCATTAAAAAGTATTCAGGCGTCATAAGTTACTCCTTATAATATCAGGTTTTTTCGTCGTCGCAAAAAACTACATATTATCATATTTAAATTAGTTACACTAAATACTTTAAGGTGCTGTAGGCTGGGACAAACAATACTTTGTTACCTACTGGCACAGAAAGATCTACCCAAAACTACGGTTGGCACCGCATGCGACACCTTAACTACTTTGAAAATTATGTAGTTATTTCATTATTTGATTAGGTAAGTATCTTAAAAAATAATGCATGGTATATTATACATTACTCAGTCGAATTTAATATAGTATTGTGATACCTGTTTCTCCCTTTTCAGTTCATTTTTTTTAAGCAGTCGGGTTTTTTGTTATTATAATAATAATTTTTCCATTAGAAATTCAGTAATTCAAATTCAATTATTGTTTGTCACAGATGAAATATCAGATAGAGGAGCTCGTGGCTAAATAATAACAGCCGCTCGGGTCAATCTTTAGGTTAAGCCGTACTTGCCTAGGTTGGTCTGTGGATGGGTGACCGCCCATTACATACCGAGTTTCCTCCGTGCCTCGGAAAGCACGTTAAGCCGTTGGTCCCGGTTGTCATTTGTAGATCTTTGACAGTCGTTAGGCAGTCAGTGGCCCAAAAAGTCTGACAACCAGTCTTACCAAGGGGTATCGTATTACCCAGTACAGACTGGGTTGTGGAGGTCAGATAGGCAGTCGCTCCATGTAAAATACTGGTATTCAGCTGCATCCGGTTAGACTGGAAGCCGACCCCAAAATAGTTGGGAAAAGGCTAGGCAGATGATGACAGATGAAATATCAGTTCTTAAGATTATTGTATAGGATTGCTATAACATACCTGTACAGTGTACAATATTTAATGCTAGTTCAATATTTATTTAACATTAATATCAATATTCACCCTAAGTTAACGTCCATCGTGCATTAATAATAGTTATTCATTCACAAAATCAGATTTAAACAAATTAAATAATAGGTACATACATTGATTGCATTCTAATTAAATTTTTCATTGATTTCATTCTAATTTAATGACTCATTATATAATCAGCCTATTAATGTTCCCACTGCTGGGTTACACGGCCTCATCTCTATGAGAGGGAATGGGCTATAATCCACCACGCGGGCCCAGTGCGGGTTGGTAGATGTCACATGTCTTCGAATTTTTGGGTACTAGAACATGCCGGTTTCCTCACGATGTTTTCCTTCACCGTTTTGAGAGTAGTGGTGATGAAATAACTTACACAAACTAATGCGCCTGGCTGGGTTCGAACCCACGACTTACTGCTCGTAAGTCGGGGTCTCCACCACTGGGCCACCTCTGCTCTCAATGACTCATTAAGTCATACAAATTGAATTACTCATTGAGACATTAGCATAGCTTATCTTTAGTAGCAGTGACGGAGTCTTGGTTTGTGTGCGGTTGATGGCAACAGGCTCGGCCCCTATTAAATGGGGCTTAAACATAACTGGTGAAATGTAGATACACCTCTACCTAACCCTTCGGCGTGATGTTAAGTTAACCACGCTTTTATCCAAGAAACAAAAATGGTTTCTTTTTTAAATCTGACGCAGCAATATAAAGGGGCATCCATAGACCACATGTTCTTTTTTTTTTATTCTGACCTTTGTTCCTAACTTTTCAATTGATTAATGAGCCATAATGACGGTTTATGACAATGGACGGACCCTCACGAAAAAAAAGGTGTATTATTCTTAGAAAAAACATTTTGTAAAAGCTTCATTGGTCGATATTCAAACATGTGGTGGCTATCCGGCTACTGTAGCAATCTTAATATAAAAAAGCGAAAGGTCACTCTCACACTCATCACGAAATATTGAAAACCGCTTGACGTATAAAGATGAAATTTGGCAGGGAGGTAGTTTATAGTTAGTAGACGTCCGCTAAGAACGGATTTTGCGACAGGGCCGGATTAAGGAGGTCTAAGTGCTCTCGCAAGTTTGTATGAAAGTTTTTCATTGTTTGTGCTACAAACTTGAAATTTGGCAAGGACGTATAGTTATCGCGGACGAAGTTGCGGGCAACAGCTAGTTTGAACATAAAAATAACAAGTCATCATCTGCCTAGCCTTTTCCCAACTATGTTGGGGTCGGCTTCCAGTCCAACCGGATGCAGCTGAATACCAGTATTTTACATGGAGCGATTGCCTATCTAACCTCCACAACCGAGTTAGTACTGGGTAATACGATACCCCTTGATAAGACTGGTTGTTAAGACTTTTTGGGCCACTGACTACCTGTAACGACTGTCAAAGATCTACAAATGGGACCAACGGCTTAACGTGCATTCCGAGGCACGGATGAAAATCGTTATGTAATGACCCATCCACGGACCAACCTAGGCAAGCACGGCTTGACCTAAAGATCGCCCCTGGCGGCTGTTATTATTTATGCTACAAGCTCCTCCATGAAAATAACAAGTCTGAAGACTTCATTTAAAACTGGCTTATGTCCGTGGTTACGCTCGCTCGCCCGCACAAATCGTTTATTGCTATATCCATTATGTACACTCAAATCAAATCGTTTATTGCTATATCCATTATGTACACTCAAATCAAATCGTTTATTGCTATATCCATTATGTACACTCAAATCAAATCGTTTATTGCTATATCCATTATGTACACTTACAGGTGGTAAATAAAAAAAATAGAAACAATTATGAACCCTGTCGGGCACAGCAATTTTTCTTAAACAAGTAGAGAGAGCACGGTTTATTACTTTTCCTTGTCGTTAAGTTTGAATTATTTTCTATCCTATTAAGTATTTTATATTTTCATTCATTTACTTAATCTATTAATTATATTCCATTCATTTACTTAATCTATTATTTTATATGTACCTAAGTCTATCTATTCATTTCTTATTTATCCTACGGGAACTTCAAAATTCTTCCGTAGATTCTTACGGATAAGGAGCATGATCGCATTTGCGAAAACGAACGCGATTAGTGAACTATTCAAGATCTGTCCTACGTAGTTATGAAGTTTGTAAAAACCGCTACTCAGTCTGACCACGTGGTCAGATTACCTGCACAAAATAATTCTAAACATCTGCCAGGCGTCCCGCGCCGCGACGGCACATTTTTTATTTAGCCACGAGGCTACAGACTCGAAACTTGCGACCATTACACTCCGAGCCAGACTTACCTACACTCAAGCTTAACGTAAAGTAAATAAACTTTAATAATTTATTGTTTCGACTCAAAGCCCCATTGTTTGGTGACGGGCGACTTTTGATCTGAAGGTTACCACGGCACCGTAGGTACAGTCATGTTCATTAACAAGTGCAGAGTTACTGGTAACTCGATTTATTTATTGAACACTTCAAGCACAAAAGTACAGAGGCGGACTTAATGCCATAGGCATTTTCTACCAGTCAACCTTTATATATTTTATTCCTTGCAGGATGTAATAGTAGGGTTAAAATATAACGATTTAAGCCACCATTTTGTTCTACCACAGTTCAGTAGTTTTTGAGTTAGTTAGTTTTTTTATGAAAAACCATTTGAAGTCAAGTTTTAGGGATTTTTGAACTTTTAATTAGTATTAACAAAGATCTGTGTTAACAACTATGATAATAACTTAAAATTTCAGTACAGTCACGCCGTAAATCATTTTTAAATCGGCTTCAAACGATTTTATCGATTTCGATTTTTTTTCCGGGATTTTTTTTTTCCGTGTGCACACATGAACAAAAGAGAGGTGCTGGTGGAATACATAACCTCCTCTTTTTTTAGAAGTCGGTTAAAAATCAGCCCGTATAAATATATAATATACATCCAAAACGTAGGTATGCTTAGAACAGATTAAAAATAAACAGCGATATCTACCTTTTTAATACCTAGATTAGTAGAAAATAGTGTAGTTACTGAAATATTATTCAAAATTGCAAGAAATATAAGGCTTTTTTTATCAATTTTTTATCTACCCAAAATCTAGGTATTTCGGAAAATGGCAGATATTTTGATGTGGAACCGAACAGACTACGTATGGTAACGTACTAGCTTATACCCGAGGCTTCGCCGTGGAGTTTAATAATTATCCCACGGAATCGTACTACAGAGATAAAAATTATCCTATCTGTTAATCCAGGTTATAAACTATGTGTGTGCCAAATTTGATTCAAATCCGTTCCCTAGTTTTTGCGTGAAAGAACAAACATCCATCCATCCTCAGAAACTTTCGCATTTATACGTATATACGTAAGAAGAAATATGATAGAACTGTGAATAGTTACTTATTTAAGTAATTGAAGACATTATTTCAAAAACCACCTTTGTCATGATATGAAACAGTGACAGAATTAGTGACAGTTTTGGTTTTTTTTCATAATCCTCATATGTCACTGACGTGACTGTTTTTGCCGAAATCATAGTTGACTATTTATTGAACAAATATGAATTGTGATCGGAAAGCTTACGAATTCTTCTACAAGATGGCGTAACTAACTCATATCATGAAATTTTTGACAAAGGTGGTTTTTGAAATAATGTCTTCAATTGATTCAGTATTCTACGAGAAATCATCGATTTTTTATTTTGTCAAGTGCGTACAATTTTTGCTCTTGACTGTACCCACACCTATGCTTATGTGGGGTATCGTTTAAAATATTTTCGTATAGCTGATTGGCTAAAATCGATAATTCCGGTACATTTGAATAGTGCACTTTGAAACCTTATCCAGTAAGTGTTCGAACAATGAAGAATCGAATCGCTAAAAATTGTGTTTCAATTACTAGATACCTATGGATACTCTGCTCGTGGTAATATACTGTACTCATGTAATACAAGCCAATAAAACATTTGAGACCCGAATATGACAACTGGTTGGATTCCTATTGTGTTCATCATTTGCCTAGCCTTTTTCCAACTATGTTGGGGTCGGCTTCCAGTCTAACTGGATGCAGCTGAATACCAGTATTTTACATGGAGCGACTGCCTATCTAAACTCCACAACCCAATTAGTACCGGGTATTACAGTACCCTTTGATGGAAGAGTTGTCAGACTTTCGGACCACTGACTGACTGTCAAAGAGCTGAAAGATCTACAAATGGCAGCCGGAACCAATGGCTTAACGTGTAATACTGTTATTCAGCTGCATCCGGTTAGACTGGAAGCCGACCTCAACATAGTTGAGAAGAGTCTAGCTAGGCTAAAACTTTGATAAAAGGTAAAACTTACGGTCTGTTAGGTTGCTGTGGGGTACGATCCCTCTGTCTCCTGTTCTTGAACCAGTTGGAGACTTGCGTGAGTGTCAGGCCAGTCTTCTGTGCGAGGGCTCGCTTCTCGTCAGGGGTTGGATACCTGTGGAAGAATAAGTTACGTAAAATTATCAAATTTAGTGAAAACAACTTCGATAAATGGGGCCACCCCATCGAAATAGCAGCGTTGTGTGGGTGTGGGTATATGTCACACACACAGTCACACACTATCTTCCATCTCCTACCCTGCCTTCTGATCCAAATAACATGCAGCACAGACGACGTAGTAGAGGTAGTGAAGTTTTGAGACAATAGAATATGGCGGTAGAATAATCCCGTAGGAGAATAACCGAACTCCACGCGAGGGAAGCCGCGGGTATAAGCCAGTCTTACCTATTTCTGTAGTAGCAGTCTTTCAAAGCGTTTCTGCTCTTCTCCTTAAAGCAATACACGGTCTCTTCTCCGTCCCATATCGTCTTCGGTAGCGGATACTTTTTCCTCAACCTGTATTTGTCTACTGCACCTGAAGTTAAATAAGGATTACAAGCTTACAATATAAAATATATATCGGTTCCGGTCATTAATACGGACATAAAATGAATCGCAAGTGCGCTGGTGGTGACGTCACGCGACCTACTTACAAGTCTACCCACACCACAGCGTGGCTTCTACAGAGCCCCAATGTTTACAGCTCGAGGCAAGGTGGACAGTCAATGTCTGATCGCGGAGGAGTTGAGACGTCTTGGAACTGTACCCGATTCATTGTGGGGTGTTATTGTGTTAAGTTGTAATTTCAAGTAATTTGTTAGTTTAATAGAAACAGTGAAACGCACCCAGTGTATTTTCATTGCACGAAACCCATCGTCTGTCCACACAATGTACGAGCCTAACGGAATAAATCCTGACATGTCCGGCGTACAAATGAATTTTTCGATTCCTCAAACCAGCACTGTGTCCGTAGCCCTTAAGACCTGCCCACTATTTCTAGCCCTTATAACATTTTAAGGTATGACGTATCCATGGATATTTCTAGCAAGTACTGAACTGAGACTCCTCAACACTGTTTCTAGATACCTGGAGTCCATTTCAGGGGTAAACAAATTGTATCCCTAATAAAAATATAGCTTTATGATGATACGAGTTTTGTTCATTTTTATTGTAATTTCATTGTGTTTATATCTAACATATCGTTTACTTCCTAATTTGATTATTATTTTATTTTTAATTAATTTATTTATTTACACTTCAAGCATAAAAGTACAGAGGTGGACTTAATGCCATAGGCATTTTCTGTCAACCTTTGGGTTATGCAGAGACAAGCAGTGGTAGGTGGTTAATTCTGATTTTGATTTTATGCAGTTGGTAATCCGACGGTCACATCACTAGGCTATCACTGCTTTTCTTTTTTTTTATTCTAGTATAATTAAAGTCTTCTTACCTAACGCTCTGCCTCGTACTTTCTCGGCCTCTTTATAATGCGCCTTGAACCATAGATTCTGTAGAGCAGTATGGTGTCTCGGCGGGAACGAATGCGCCTCTAGTATTGCGTAGAGTTCCTGGTATACACCTCTATGGTACGCTACCAGTGCACGTGCCCTGAGAAAATAAGAATGAGAATAAAAAAAGGCACAGACTATTTATTTAAGTGAAAACAATCTTATAAAAACAATGAAATTTTCTAGCAATAAAATAAATAATACAAGGTGTAAACGGACCCTTCACGAAGCCGTCAACCAAGCATTCTGTACATCAAACTAAGTAACTTTACGCAAAAATTATTGCTGGGAAACGACTTTTATTTGGGGCCAAAAACCATGTTTTACGGTAGCACTCAATGTAACGCACTCAAAACGTGCTGATGGATGGATCAAATAGTACAGGGGTCGTGGAGCTGTTTAAAGTAAAAATCTTACATTAAAAATATGTATTTAAAAAAAACTTGTTAAAAAGTTGGAACTTTGACCCTCAATATGCGTATCCGTACCTAGAAGGTTCCCAGGTATGGCGAAAACAAGTACCTTTCGGCTTCGTTAAGAGTCTTTCTACACCCTTTATTAGAGTTTAATAAAAACACGCTTCGTAGTGATGTCATTTTATTTATCGTTTTATTTTCAGCAAACCCTTTCAATTAATACATGGGTATCAAATGAAAGGGTCTTCCTGGGTACGAACCCCCGACCTTCTACTTGTAAGTCACGGCCGTTACCACTTGGGCCACTACTGCTTCGAACACATTATTAGTTTGCTGCAGTGTGAATTCGTGCAGTTTTATTATCGATACTAGCTGTGGCTCTGTGACCCGCGACCTTTGTCCGCGAGAGTTATTATAAAAATACTATTTTCCCCGTTTTTGCAACATTTTTCATTGATGCTCCGCTCCTATTAGTCGTAGCGTGATGTTATATAGCCTATAGCCTTCCTCGATAAATGGGCTATCCAAAACTAAAAGATTTTTGCAATTCGAACCAGCGGTTCATGAGATTAGCGCGTTTAACCAAACAAACTCTTCTGCTTTACAGATTTATCTTCCTCTTCTGCCCCATCCCAATTTATATTGGGTTGCTGCAGCATGTCTTCTTTCAATTTCTCTTTTGTTATTTTATCATCGACATTACAAGCATTTCGGTAAAATGGGCCTTTTCTTTGAATTTAACATGTAAACCACAGGTGTAAACAAAGACATTAAAATATTTATCGGAAGTGTCATCAGTACGGAGTCTCAATTGACAACGAAACGCAAGTGTGCAGTTGGCGCGCTTCGACAGAGTCTAGCCTGACGTTCGTGCGAGTCGACGAGGGCGCTACAGCGGCGGGAGCAGCCCTCTTAACCATCAGAAATCGTGCCGACAAGTGCCTAGAAACTGTCCAACGTTTCGTTTTGATAAATTCCTAATTTAATCTAAAATCAATTTCAGACTATTTCTTCTCGCCCGCAACACATCTATGCCCAGTAAAATGCAAAACGGGAAGATTCCAGTCTGCCTCCTTTTCCGAAATATTTATTTACGAGCGGTACGGGACAAGACGAAGAAAATCGTAAACCAATACTTGTTACTACTTAGTAACAAGTCCCTCTGTCTACTTGTCTAGTGTCATGCCTACGCTCGATTGTCAGGTGGCATTCGTGTGTCAAAATCGAATATTTTTTAACAACACTTTTATTTTAAATTTTCCCAGTAAAAGTACAATATTCACATCATTTTTTAAAAAGCTTATCTGTTGCCGACGGCTGAAAGCACGGGGGGCGACTGAAACTAAACTAGACAACGCAACGCACGAGTGGACATTTATTCCCCCCTCCCAATTGTTTCTAGTAATAAATACAGCCTATGTTACTCAGGGATAATGTAGCATTATAATGGTGAAAAAAAAATTAAATTCAGTCCAGTGGTTTTTGAGTTTATTCGTTACAAACACAAAATTCCAAATCTTTCCTCTTCATAATATTAGGTCTTTACCTATGAAATTGGAGATTTGTATGAAAATTTTAAAAACAATAATGTTTGTATTTTGTTTTTATTTTAGCTTATCTAGCTTTTTTATCTTTCCGATTTTACGTAAGTGCTTCAATGTCGTTTTGACACTAACTCCAAGGCCCGCAGCAAGCTCAGCCGTAGATTGAGTTGGATCCGTTTCCACTACCGCCTTCAATTCGTCGTTGTCGACAATAGATACCGGCCGACCGCGAGGCTCATTCTTCAACTCAAAATTTCCAGATTTAAAACAATTGAACTAATAATGGACCGTGTTTATGCAAGCAGTGTTAGGCCCGTACACGTCGTTAATGTTTCGTGTTGTTTGTGCAGCGGTATGTCCACGTAGGAACTCATATTCGAAAATTGTACGAATTTTCAGTTTATTCATGGTGCCAAAAACTACCACAATTTCACAAAAACAAAAAACTATCTAAAAACAAATGACTGAATTTGAAATTAAAAAAACACGGCTTTCGAATAAAATTTATTTGAATTTCGAATTGCGCGCCAATCCACAGATAATTAAATCTGAAAATGCTGGTTATTAAATCTCCAATTACATAGGTAAAGACCTATTATTATTGTAGATAACCACTACGTGGCACACTGTCACAGCTAGAAAGCGGTGAGGAGGCAGACCTTATAGAAGATTAGTTAGGAGGACTTCGTAGATTAGGACGACCTGGACAAAACCAACATCAGTGACTAAGATTACCCCTGGATAGAAAGATCTGAAATTTGAAATAGGGAAAGGCCTTTTCCAGCAGTGAGATGATGTAGGCTAACAGACACTAACCTTAGTATAGTTTCATGCCCTCTCAACAGCTCACTAGGCGGCAAACTCCATAAGAAAGCCTCCAGCTTTTCAATGTCACCCTTCTGCTGCAACGCCTCACAAACACACTGCACTTGCTCCGAATTAAAGTTCAAACACCTCCTCAAATTACTGTTCTCACTCTCCGCAAAATACGTCTGAGGTACTCTCTCCCTCTCACTATTAGCGTTAACATTATCAAAAATCTGTTGATTCAACTTCATTTCCAAACTAGGATTGTTTTCATTTTGAACGCAACTTTTTAGATCTTGGACTTCGTTAAAGTAGCCTGAACGCATCCGGTCTTCGCCTTCGATTTGAGAAAAGAGGTTGTCGTTAGTCGGCGGCAATTTGAGTTCGAAATTCAAATACTTTTTGTTTCTTGGCGGGGAAAGGTAGTTTTCGAACGCCATTTTGTTACTTTCTTGTAAATAAATGTCTTTTGGACTCTTTTCATCGTTTCTGGTTTTCTGTTTGCAAGAGAAGTATTGTTTTTCGTTCAATTCTGCTTGGTAGAAGTTTCCATTTTGATTTTCGTAGGGAAATGGCGGGAGGGATGTTTCAGATTCGCTTGTCAAGTCGCTGGATGGACTTAAGCGGTCGGAACACGACTCCATATTTGTGGATTTCATCACAGCACCTTCCTATTTATCTATTCAGTAACCTGAAACAAAATATAATTCTTATTTTTTTTTTTTTTTTTTACAGACTACCAGAAATACCTAAGTTCTAATAAGAGAAGGTTACCTAAATAGACCATAAACAAATGACCAACAGTTATAAGTTCTATGAACTTTAACAGACGTAAATAATAACGTAGGTATGAAACGCCAAAGGTATTGACTGTTTATCAAAACTTTTTATAATATTTTACAATAATTTTGTTTGTATTTTCTTTTAAAAGTATAACAAACATTAAAACAACCTTTAAATCAAAACTATGCAACGGATATTGCATATCCGTGACAATTACAAGTTATTTATAAGAATTTTCGTTGGTGTCAGGTAAAAATACGAAGTTATGTTTTCAAAACAAGACACCGAGCGGGCACGATAACAACATGGTTTCGGTGAACTGCGCGACTTTCCTAGAAATTTGAAGAAAAATACTGATTTTCTCACTGTTTGTATCAACTAGACGGTAATTTTAGACGTTTCTAACATAGCATACGAAAGTCAGCCTCTGCTAGGCAAAAGTCTCCTCTCGATTTTGGTTATCATCAGGGGGGTTACTATGACGTCGTGAAGCAGGTGTAATTCCAGTGTGTGAAAGAGATGGCGCTATACAGGTCGTCTGGCACCATCTCTTTCCCACACTGGAATTACTCCTGCTCTAAGACGTCATAGTTACCCCCCAGGTTATAAAAAGGTTACCCATATAGCAGTTTTAATCGGGTTATTATTTAGGGTTAGGTGTAAACGCTAGAGTAAAGTTTAACCAGTAATATAGGGTAAATCAGCCTATTATAACCGGTTCACGTACAGAGTTCATTTTTCTACCGACGCCAGCACATCAAGCTATAAAATAAGTAATAAAATAAGTTTATTGGCACAAAAACCTTTGCATACAATACCATTACATTCCACATAGGTACATTGAATTTTAATAGAAGGCTGTACAAATAGTTAAGCTACTACATATAATCTGTCAAAATTTCTATAATAGATTTTCAGCTTGAAAGACCTTCTGGTCCCCAAAAGATCACATGAAGGGAAGTCTTCCAATAACATTAAAAAGAAAACTCCTCGACATGTGCATCCTGCACGTCCGAACCTACGGTGCGCAAAGTTGGTCACTTACTGAACAACAATAGTCAAAGCTCAAGATTTGCCAGCGAGCGATGGAGCGCAGCGGTGCGATCAGATCGCGTTAGGAACACCACCCTGCTCTCCATAACTCAAGTAGCTGATGTTGGAGTTAAAACAGCCAAGCTAAAGTGGGAGTGGGCTGGCCATGTCGCACGGATGCACCCGGAGAGGTGGGCAAAGATCTGGACGCCTGAAGGTGGACATCGCCCACGAGGTCGACCGCGGCGAAGGTGGTGTGACGATCTGATCACGTTCGCGGGGCAAGAGTGGCCAGAAATTGCACAGAACAGAGAGGTTTGGAGGGAGAAAGTGGAAGCCTTTGCCCAGCAGAGGGACACAATGTAGGCTACCAAAAAAAAAAAAAAAGATTTTCAACTTTATCACTAATGGTTGAGAAAATTTGACAGTATCGGGTAGCTTGATGTACATGTACTGTTTTAAGCTTTTACGGTTTACAACTAAACTTATACATGGTGAGAGTAGCGGTGGCGGTCCCGACTTACGAGCAGTAAGTCGTGAGTTCGAACCCAGGCAGGCGCAGTACTTTGTGTAATTTACTTCATCACCACTGCTCTCAAAACGGTGAAGGAAAACATCGTGAGGAAACCGGCATGTCCTAGAACCAAAAATTCGAAGATATGTGACATCTACCAACCCGCACTGGGCCCGCGTGGTGGATTATAGCCCATTCCCTCTCGTAGAGAGGAGGCCTGTGTCCCAGCAGTGGGAATATTATAGGCTAACTATGCTTATGCTTATACACGGTAACAACAAAAAAAAGATCAGATCTCAAGTGCTTTGAGCAGTTTGTGGCTAAATAATAACAGCCGCACGGGTCAATATTCAAGGTTAAACCGCGCTTGCCTAGGTCGATCCGTCGATGGGTGACCATCTATTACATACCGATATTCCACCGCGCCTCAGAAAGCATGTTAAACCGTTGGTCCCGGCTGTCGTTTGTAGATCTTTGACAGTCGTTACAGGTAATCAGTGGTCCGAAAGCCGGACAACCAGTTTTATCAATGGGTATCGTGTTAACCAGTAAGTACTAACTAGGTTGTGGAGGTCAGACAGGCAGTCACTCCATGTAAAATAGTGGTATTCAGCTGTATCCAGTTAGACTGGAAGCAGACCCTAACATAGTTGGGAAAGGCTAGGCAGGTCAGACTTTAGGTCCACTGACTATCTGTAACGACTGTCAAAGGTCTACAAATGACAGCCGTGACCAGCGGTTTACGTGCTTTTCGAGGCACGGAGGAAACTCGGTATGTAATGGATGGTCACCCATCCATAGACCAACATTGGCAAGCACTACCCCGTGCGGCTGGTATTATCTAATCACGTGATTTTTTTACTCGTCAAGGTAACTGATGCTGCTGTGAGAAGTACAATAAATGTGACAGGACTGTAACTGTGAATTAACTAGAAAACTAGATGTGAACCTTTTTTGTACACGAAAAAGAGCATATTTTCGCAATTTTTTTTTATATTATATCGGCTTACTCTTGACCTCGATCTAGTCCTGAGGACAGAGATGAGGTCGTCGATGGAACGAGCTAACCCAAAAGAAGCCTATTAACTCGCGACTTAAATAGATTGGGGTCATATGAACTTGGGAATACCGACGCAGGCAGGGAATTCCACTCCTTGGCTGTGCGCATAATAAATGATGTAGCAAAGCGCTTTGTGCGAATGTGTGGAACATCCACAAGGTATGGGTGATAACCTGCAGTACGTCTAGACTCCCGATGGAAGAAGGGAGATGGTGGAATGAGCTCGTGGAGCTCTTGGGCACCTTCACCGAAGTACAATCTGTAAAAGACCGACAAACATGCAACTATGCGCCGGTGGGCCAGGCTATGAAGCCTGGTACCAACCAGCTTATCGTCACCAATGAGCCTCTTGGCTCTGCGCTCAACAGAGTCAAGTGTGGCTAATTGGTATTTGGCTAAGCCAGCCCAAGTTTTATTCAGTATTGCTACCTGCAATACTAAATAAAACCAAGTTGCGTTTACCAAACAGATTCGCACGTGCCGCCCTAGGATTCAAATTCAATCAAAATTATTAAAAATTATTAATAAATAATAATTAATTTTTAATAATGATTAATTTTTTATTATTATTTATATATATATATTTTTTTATTATTTATTCAATTTCATCTGCGAAGGACACTAATAAACATAACATGTTACAGGGGTTAGGCAGAGGTACAGTCACGAGCAACATTATGTTTTGGGGGTATGAAGAACGGGGTGTAAAGTTCTACATCCCCCATAGAAAAGGGAGGATCCTCCGACCAGACGGGTGTTATGGTAGGCTACTGCCCGACAGTTGTTGTCGGGTTCTTCTATATAAGGTCTAACTATTCATACCCGAAATATTTAATAATTTAAAATTACTTGACCCACAAAATAAATACTGGCTCCTTATTTTTAAGCATCCATTACGCTAGTTTACTACGTCGTATTTACCTACTGTCATTGTTAGAATATGGGAATAAAGGTTTTATACCAAAAGTCTCAAAAAAATTTAGTATTATAATAATTTCCTTAAAAAAAACACTGATATTTTTTTTTTCGTTGCTATCGCGACTTTACGGCTTATAGTAGTTACTCTTAAAATATTTCGTGTATGAAAAGATAGACCTTATTTTAGACCAAACGGTCGCGAATTACATCTTAATCAACATACAACCTGACACTGACCTGTAAATTGCACAAAACGTAAGAAAATTTAAATTCCGCGGCCACAGAAAAACTTCTAGAAGTTGTGGTTTGATTATGTTATCCCCTCGTATCTAATTGTACCTATATTTCTATATTTACTTAAGTTAGTTTTTTTTTTTTTTTTTTTTTAGCCGCTGCTGCTGCGGCTGCTGAGATCCTCAAACGGCGCAAATACTGTAACCTTATTGGTAACTACAGTTTTGAGCCGTTTGGGGTCGAAACGCTCGGGTCATGGGGCCCGAGTGCGCGTCTCCTTTTTAAGGAAATCTCTCGCCGACTGGTCGACACTTCGCGTGACCAGAGGGCTGGCTCTTTCTTTGGCCAAAGAATTAGCATTGCCATTCAGCGTGGCAATGCTGCCAGTCTTCTGGGCACGTTTCCAGATGACAGCGATGCGGAGGAGTACTTTGACGCCTAAGTGTCCTTTTGTCGTCGTTGTTTAGATTTTTATATTTTCTTACTTTTAGTCTTATTTTTATCATTAGTTTAGTTCTATTTGTAGTCTGTATATATAGTTAGTTTTAGTGTTTTTGTACTAATTTGATTATTTATTTACTAGTTGTTTATAGATTAATTTTATTTTATAATTTTTACTGTCCTAGTTAAATTGTGCTATGTAAAGTGATGGCCTGAAACACAGGTTTAAATAAACCTAGATCGCTACCAACACTTGATTTCAATATTATCGTTACTTGCAACTGTTAAATATATTTTAGTTATAGTTTACTTAAGCACTAATTATACCATTGTATGAGCGTTACGCGAATGGATAAAATAAGAAATGAGTATATAAAAGGAAGTCTGAAAGTGGCGCCAGTGACTGAAAAGTTGTGTGGTAATCGGTTGTCATGGTATGGGCATGTGATGCAGAGGAATGCGGAAAATGTCGTGAGGAAAGTTTTGAATATGAATGTGGATGGGTAAATGAGTAGAGGAAGACCAAAGAAACGATAGATGGACTGTGTAAAAATTGATATGGCAAGAAAGGAGGTGTCTGATGAGATGACGAGTAATAGAGAAGTATGGAAGAAGAGGCATGCTTCGCCGACCCCAAATGAATTGGGCAAAAGAATGATGATATACCATTGTATGAGAAATAACAGTACTGCACCTAAATGTACACTTTTGTAATACTTTTTAAATAAATTCTTGATCATCTGCCTAGCCTTTTCCCAACTATGTTGGGGTCGGCTTCCAGTCTAATCGGATGCAGCTGAATACCAGTATTTTACATGGAGCGATTGCCTATCTGACCTCCACAACCCAGTTAGTACTAGTTAATCCGATACCCCTTGGTAAGACTGGTTATCAGACTTTTTGGGCCACTGACTACCTGTAACGACTGTCAAAGATCAACAAATGACAGCCGGGACCAACGGCTTAACGTGCTTTACGTAATGGGTGGTCACCCATCCACAGACCAACCTAGGCAAGCACGGTTTAACCTAAAGATTGATCCGAGCGGCTGTTATTATTTAGCCACGAGCTCCTACTTTTTAAATAAATTATTCTTAATTTATTTATTTATTACTGGCTTTTGCTCGCGGCTTGGCTCCCGATAAGTGCTCACGGAAACGTTTTTAATGCCAAAATGTAACCTTATAACACTCGGGTATAATGTAGCTTCCCGTTAGTGAAAGAATTTTCGGAATCGGATCAGTAGTTCCGAGGATTACCCCCTACATACAAACTTACAAAAAAAATTTACTTCTTATAATATTAGTATAGAAGACTTTGTGCTCAAGTAAAAAAGGCGGACTTAATGCCTTCGGCCTTGCCTTGCTGTGTCATGTTTGAGCGCAAATAAAGGGTGTAAAAAGACCCTTAACGAAGCTTAAAGGCACTTGTTTTCCCCGTCATTGGGACCATTTTTTTGTTCTAGACCATACCTGGGAACCTTAAAGTTACGGATTAAAGTTCCAACTTTTTCACAAGTTTTTTTTTTAAATACATGTTTTTAATGTAAGATTTTTACTTTAAACACCTTCACGACCCCCGCACTATTCAGTCCATACATCAGCTCAATGCGTTGAGTGCTTTCCATCGAGTCCTACCGTAAAGCGTGACCCCAAAAAAAAAAAGGCGTTTTCTAGCAATAATTTTTGCGTAAAGTTACTTAGTCTGATGTACGGAATGCTTGGTTGACGGCTTCGTGAAGGGTCCGTTTACACCCACACAGGGTTTGGTTTTTCTTCTTCTTCTATGGTGGATAACGCGGCCTATTCTATTCTTAAGAAGGAACCCGGGCAGTGAAACATTTGAAAATTAGATATTTGAAGAAACTATCGCTGTCGACATTGATGCGATAAGGACAACTGCAGACCCAACTGTATAGCCTAAGTAAAAAGTCATAATTCGAGTTTTGGATCTCGACTATTTCCTCCTCCAATATTCGAATAATATAAAAGATATTTCATAAACTGAACAAGAAGGATATGTACTGTGTCCCTATGTTTTTCTTTTATCATTAATAGATTTTAAATTTGTCGACAGAGGCCTACTTTTGACAGCGGTCAAAATAGGCAATTTTGAGGATTTTGTAAAGGTTCTACTGCTTATAAAGATAATGTATCATCAAAAAAGACAACAGAAGAGGAAAAAATCAATGTTGGGGTCGGCTTCCAGTCTAACCAGACGGAGCTGAATGCCACTATTTTACATGGCGTACTTCTGTCTGACGTCCACAACCTCTTAGTAAGACTGTTTGTCTGACTTTCGGGTCGACCACCTGTAACGACACTCAAATATCTACAAATGACAGCCGGGACCAACGATTTCGTGCTTTCCGTGACACGGAGGCAACTCTGTATGTAATGGATGGTCACCCATCTACGGACCAACCTAGGCAAGCAATGTTTAATTTTGACGATCGATGTGTGCGGCTGTTATTATTTGAACGACAATGAATTAGTACCTATACTTAATCGTAGAAATCGTGGAGGTCTAACAAGCAGATGACGGATTGTAGGCATTTGCTTGATGGTTTAAAATCAGTGAGCTGATGGTGGATGCTGGTTCATGATGGATCTTAGAGATCTGGGTTTGGCTGGGAATGAACAATCTCGGGTTTAGGACGACCCTCTGACTCTTCCGTGCAAAACGATCAACGCGTTTAACTTAGGTTATTTTTTACTATCCTAAGTACACGGCATCGCTCGCATAAGTTCAACTCATCATATTTTTTATAAATTATAACCAAAGTGTTATTTTGATGTATAGGTAAGCTGTGTTACGGTAATATTTCATAAATCAAACAACATCTCGTTCTGTAGTTTTTGCGAGAAAGAGTAACAAACATCCATCCTTACAAACTTTCGCATTTATAATAGTCTATTATGTAGTAAGAAGATATTAAAGTACCAAGAAACTAGTAATTAGTAGTAATTGGAAAAGCGAGAGAGAGAAAGATAAAAAAAAAGTTTTTTTATGTAGGTTCGCATAGCGGCCAAATAAGCTATGCAAAACCAAATTAAGCTGATCTCTCATCGTACGGGAAGCTCATACAAAGCGAAGTCAGGTTATACTGGTTATGTAGAGCTTGATGTTCCGCCGTGTGTACACATAATGATGAGTCTTTAATTATGAAATTGCCGTTTTTTTTCTTACATTTTTTTTCTGTTTGTAACTTTGACGTATAGTTATATTTTGTCCTAATTCTATTTTGATTGGATTAATTGTTAAATAGAGAGAGCAGCGGTGGCCCAGTGGTGGAGACCCAGTAAGTCGTGGGTTCGAACCCAGCCAGGCGCATTACTTTGTGTAAGTTATTTCATCACCACTGCTCTCAAAACGGTGAAGGAAAACATCGTGAGGAAACCGGCATGTTCTAGAACCAAAAATTCGAAGACATGTGGCATCTACTAACCCGCACTGGGCCCGCGTGGTGGACTATAGCCCATTCCCTCTCATAGAGAGGAGGCCTGTGTCCCAGCAGTGGGTGTCATTAATAGGCTGCTTATGCTTAATTGTTAAATTATGTACCTTTTAGAGCCAAAAACCGTACTAGTAGTTGCATATTACCTCAAAGGGTAGTGTGCAAAACACCTGTTTAAATGTGCCGTCGGTATCACAACTTTTTTTTTTTTTTTTTTTTTTCGGTTGGGCAATCATCAAATGACCCCCCACACTCTGGGCGGAGTGGAAGGGAGTGTCAGACTTGTACTGACTAAAACCCATCCATGTTCCTTCTTTGCCCTTTGTGTTCCAGGGCCGCGGTATCTCTTTCGAACAGTCCCGCAGTATCTGGTGATACTTCAAGTAGGTATATTTTTGTCATAGACTGTGTTTTCAGAATTTAAGATACGCAGTACAGTGTAGCTTTTTTCACCTTAGCTAAAGTTCGCAATTGCATCATAATTGGTTCAGACGTTTCCAAGAAAAATAAAAAAATGTTAGTATGGAAATTTACAAATCAGCAATTTCATACTTTAACCCTAATATTAAGGTTATTGTAATCTAAGAAAATTAAAATTAAATTGGCATGCTGAAAATAACAAGAACTAAGTTTATGAGGAATATATTATGCTGAAAATAAGAATATATTATGTCACCTTGAGTAAAATGTCTTTTCCATAATTACTGAAATTTGTATTGTTCGAGGAGCTCGTGGCTAAATAATAACAGCCGCTCGGATCGATCTTTAGGTTAAGCCGTGCTTGCCTAGGTTGGTCTGTGGATGGGTGACCGCCCATTACATACCGAGTTTCCTCCGTGCCTCGGAAATCACGTTAAGCCGTTGGTCCCGGCTGTCATTTGTAGATTTTTGACAGTCGTTAGGTAGTCAGTGGCCCAAAAAGTCTGATAACCAGTCTTACCAAGGGGTATGGTATTACCCAGTACTAACTGGTTGTGGAGGTCAGATAGGCAGTCGCTCCATGTAAAATACTGGTATTCAGCTGCATCCGGCTAGACTGGAAGCCGACCCCAATATAGTTGGAAAAAGGCTAGACAGATGATGACTGAAATTTGTATTGTTTATTAATACCAAGTTTTCTACCTGTTCATGTTAATTCTACCTATCTGTTTAGTCGGGGACACTATTTGATTAAACACTCGTTAAAAATCAATGGATATCACAGCAGTCTCCGTACCGAAGTTTTCAAATTGACTAACTCCAAACAGAATTTATTTACTCTGTTACTTACGGCTATCTTCCGTGATTGTTAATTTTTTTGTTTCTTTTTTTTATCGGGGCCTCAAAATAATGAACAATCACGGAAGATATCCCGTAAGTCACAGTTTAAGTTTAGATTTTTTTTTATTAATATCTGGCAGTCGAGACAACTGATAGCCTGTAACCTGTAATCCTCCTGTTCCCCACCAGATTTTCTTCTTGCAGTATGAAATATTAGAATTATTATATTTCCTCCCATCCGCACTTTTTCATGACTTTTGCACAAAAACACAATTTACTTGTACTTATTCAAATTAAGGCACTGCGTGTAAAATTAAAAAAAAAAACTATCCTCACCTTACCACAGTCCAAGCACAATAATTAAAACCACTGTCACTTTTTCACTAAAAATATTAACGTAATATAAATTATTAATAATGTCTTTTTCATTTAGATAGTTACACCCTCACCAACCGAAGACGCAGGTTCGAATAACAAAAGCTATCTCGCATTTCAAAGCCCGCAGACAAAGACGGCAAATGTGCGAAAGAGACGGGAGACGGGGCGGAGCATCGCCGGGTGTTCCATTCCAAGTTTGAATATTTATTTTTATTTTTTAACGTTTGACCTCTAAAAAGGCGGGATTTTACGACTGGGTCCGTTTGATTTGCAAAATGGCGGTGGAAAGGTTTCTGTAAGGGGCCTATTGTGTTTTTTCAAGTCTGGGAATTGACTGTTGCTATTTTTTTTAACAAATCAATATTTTCAAGAATACACATATAGAAATTTGTGTAGGAATACACATATAACATGCATGGCAAAAGCATAATCATCAGCCTATAATGTTCCCACAGCTGGGACAAAGACAACCTCTGTATAAGAGGGAGTGAACTGTAATGCACCACGCGAGCTCAGTGCGGGTTGGTAGATGTTACAAGTCTTCGAATTTTTGGTTCTAAGACATGCCGGTTTCCTGATGATGTTTTCCTTCTCCATTTTGAAAGCAGTGGTGATTATATATACATAAATTACACAAAGTAATTACGATTTGTAAGTCGCGACTGCTGGACCACCTCTACACAAACTAAGTCTATTATATCTATCATTTTTTAATATACAGAGCGTAAACAGACCCTTCACGAAGCCGTCAACCAAGCATTCTGTAGGTACATCAAACGTCTTTTTTTTGGGATGAAAAATCACGTTTTAGGGCAGGACTCGATGGAACGCACTCAAAGCATTGTGCTGATGGATGGATATTAGTACGAGGGTCGTGGTGGTGTTTAAAGTAAAAATCTTACATTAAAAACAAGTATTTCAAAAAAAAAAGTTGGAACTTTGACCCCCAATATCTCCGTAACTAGAAGGTTCCCAGGTATGGTCCAGAAATAAAAATGATCGCAATGACGGGCAGAACAAGTTCCTTTTGGCTTCATTAAGGGTACTTTTACACCGTTCATAAGCTAAAGCCCTTTCCCGTGAGCAAAGAGAGTAGAGGGTGAAAGAAGTAACAAACATTTATCCTCACAAAATTTCGCATTTTTTTTGTAGTAGCAGGAATAAGATTTCTCAGCTACTTGGAGCACGGAAGCAACCAAAAGATATTAATTAATACATTTTATAAATGCGAAAGTTTGTGAGGATGGATGCATCTCCTGGCTAAAACCCCTCTCACCAGAACGATCATCGTAGTGAACGAGGTTCACGAGCGAATCGACATTATTTCGTGCACTTTGAGTGAATTCGCAAAAGTTTTGTTAAACGTAGTTTCTTATTTAAAAGTAGTTAGATAGTTAATGGACCTGTGTAAGAAATAAAAGTGATAGCCACACTATCGAATTAGGTTGTATATTAGGATTACCTGTAATGATAGTTGTAAGTTAAATAAATAAATGTTTGTTACTCTTTCAGGCGAAAACTACTGAACGAATTTGGATGAAATTTGGCACAAAGTTAGTTTATTAACTGGATCAACATATAAGATACTTTTTATCCCGGTAGTTTGATCCCGTGGGACAGTTACAGAACTTTACGCGGGCGAAGCTGCGGGCCTAAGCTAGTATTTTCTATGTTTCTATCATCTTTTGTAGAATACATAATAATTTTACCGCATTGCAAAACACATAACAGTGTGTTTATGTGACAATTGGAAAAAGGCGATACCGTGTAATACCGATGCAAAATTGTCTGTTTCCCTGGTGTCAGGTGTCTTACGGCAGTTTTACCTGGAACCCATGCGTGGGAACACTACACCTAATGTACTGCGAACCGACGATGGTATGTTTACGACTTGCCGCCGGTAAAGTGGGCAGAGTAACAACAGGCAACGGTTTTTAAGAAAGAAAAATACGAAGGAAATACATTTTGTTTAAACAAGACGCGAGACAAAGAAATTGAGCACAAAAACACAAAAAACAAGGAGGAAAATTTGTGGTCAGTGAGTCGTCTTAGGGGCGGATTCGTAGGAGTTGGAGTATACGCTTAGGTGCCCCTAACCTACTAATGACCAGCAAAGAAAACAAAAAAAAAATTAAGACAAAAAAGATCTAGTTTTATTTCATATTAGAATGCCTATAATTCGGAAACGGTGCGTCGGACGACCATGCGTCTCAGAACCTAAATGGTTTTTACGGTGTTGGTCAACCCGATACTGCAATAAAATTGGGATATTAAAAAAAAAAAAAAAAACTATGTCCACGCTCTATAGCGCCCCTAAGGCTACACTCCAACAAATTTGTCTTTTTTTGTTCAGCTAAAGTAATATTTAGGTAGGTACAGACAACTGCACATCAAGTTACTAAAATCGGTCAAATTTCTTTAATAGATTTTCAACTTTATCGCTAAAGCATTAGATTCAAGATTAATTGGGTAATTTTACCAGTTTTGGGTAGCATTGCAGCAATAGTGCAAAATAATAACATGCAGCCGCTCGGGTCGATCTTTAGGTTAAGCCGCGCTTGCCCAGGTTGGTCCGTGGATGGGTGACCATCCATTACATACCGAGTTCTCTCCGTGTTTCGGAAAGCACTTTAAGCCGTTGATACCTGCTGGCATTTGTAGATCTTTGACAGTCGTTACAAATAGTCAGTGGCCCGATAATCTGACAATCAGTCTTACCTAGGGGTATCATCATCATCAGCCTATAGTAGTCCACTGCTGGACATAGGCCTCCTCAATCGCACCGCAATTCAACTTGATTAGCACTTGAAAGCCACCCTGCGAAGATCGTCACGCCACCGAGCCTGAGGGCGTCCCACCTTACTTTTGCCAATTGGCGGTCTCCACTCCACGGTCATCGGTTCTACGGCTAATATGACCGGCCCATTGCCACTTTAGCTTAGTTATTCTGTGAGTTATGTCGACAACTCTGGTTCTCTGTCGGCGCACATCGTTCCGGATGCGATCCCTCAGAGAGACTCCAAGCATAGCCCGTTCCATAGCTCGCTGAGCGACCTAAAATTTATGGACCAGCTGTACTGTGAGTGTCCACGTTTCGGCTCCGTAAGTTATAACAGGCAGGACGCACTGATTGAAGACCTTAGTCTTTAGGCTCTGTGGAATACGCGACGAGAAGACCCGGCGAAGCTTCCCAACAACAGGTCCTGGGGTGACGTGTTCGTTGAACATAACCGGGGTTTTGTTTAAGTTCACCTTGAGACCAATGCCTATTGAAGAATCAACTAGGCCATCCAACATCTGCTGCAAGTCGTGCAACTATTCAGTCAGTATGACGATGTCATCTGCAAATCTCAAGAGTGAGATGTACTCACCGTTGATGTTTATGCCACGTCCTTCTCGTTTTAGCGTCTTAAACACATCCTCCAGTGCTGCATTTACTGAATAAAACAATACTGATTAGAAACAAAAAAACTGGCCAAGTTCGAGTCGGACTTGCGCATGAAGGGTTCCGTACCATCGTAGTAGGGGCGCCCCCTTTTATTTATATGTTGTTATAGCGGCAACCGAAATACACATTCTGTGAAAATTTCAACTGTCTATCTATTACGGATCATGAGATACAGCCCGCTGACAGACAGACGGACGGACGGACAGCGGAGGCTTAGTAATAGGCTCCCGTCGGTTACCCTTCGGGAGTACGGTACCCTAAAAATCGGGAATTGGCCCACTGATTAGGTCACCCAAAGGGCCTATGTATTTTAATAACAACCAAACTGCTTTGAAAGCATTTTAAAGTACTAGCTATTGCCCGCGACTTTCCTCCACGTGATATATTATTATAAAAATACTATCTACCAGTGGCGAAGGTTTCATACAACTCGATTCCTAAGTTCATATGACCCCAATCTATTTAAGTCGCGAGTTAATAGGCTTCTTTTGGGTTAGCTCGTTCCATCGTCGACCTCATCTCTGTCCTCTGGACTAGATTGAGGTCAAGAGTAAGCCAATGCATTATAAAAAAATAAAAAATAAATCCTACCGGATTCCCTTTGAAATGTGCACAGTCAGTATACCATAGACAAATAATATAATCACATTAAATATATGTACTCCGGCTTACTTCTTATAAAAATTGACCCTTCGCTACTGCTATCTACTAATCATTGATGCTCAGCTCCTGTTGGTTATAGCGTGATATTATATAGCCCTTCCTAGTTAAATGGGCTATCCAACACTAAAAGAATATTTCAAATCGAACCAGCAGTTTCTGAGATTAGCGCGTTCAACCAAACAAACTCTTCAACTTTATTATTAGTATATTAGTACTGGTAATAACAATCGTTCATTCACACGCTGTTTCCTGTATTTTTGCCAAGTAGTAACTTATTCCATTGATAAACACAAAGTTAGTGAAATAAGCACTAAGTTGGAACATGAATGTTGTGAAATGCTTATTATTATATTGCTGTATCAGGCCAATTCCCACGTCATGGTGTGATAACGATGAGATGGCTGTTTTTTTATAAACGGGTATATATGTAGGATTGTATTAAGTAAAACATGGTAGGTATGAACAGAAAGAGGTCGTGGATAAATAATAACAGCCGCTCGGGTCGATATTCAGGTTATGCCGAGCTTGCCTAGGTTGGTCTGTGGATGGGTGACCCACCTATTACACCCATTACTACTTACCGAGTTTCCTCCGTGCCTAGCTTTGGTCCCGGCTGAATAGATCTATGATAGAAGTTACATCGGTAGTCAGTGGCCCAAAAGTCTGACAACCAGTCTTACCAAAGGTAGGTCTCCAGAACTTAGTTCGGATAGACTGTACTTACTGCATGATTTAAGTATTGCCATAGACTACTAAATAAAATCAATGAAATTCGATAAAATGTTTGATTGTGTTACGATTATAACTGTTATAGCAAATAAGGCATTTGGAAAAATCTATTGATTGTTATTTAGGTAACAGTGACGTCAATATTTATACTTCTGCATAAAAGTAGGTATTAACTACGTATTACATGTAGGTCTATAGAACATGTAATACGTAGTTAGGTAGTTGAATATCCAATACATAGGTAATAATATAAGTTAATACTGCCAAACATACAGTTTGCACATATACCTACCTGAATACTTGGTTTATGGTTTCAAAATAAACAAGTATTATGTTTCTTGTAATAAATGTGATACATAAAGGGTGTAACAAGACCCTTAACGAAGCCGAAAAGCACTTGTTCTCCCCGTCATAAAGATCCATTTTTTTGGTTTAGACCATATCTAGGAACCTTCTAGTTACGGAGATATTGGGGTCAAAGTTCCACCTTTTTCACAAGTATTCTTTTAAATACTAGGTATTAATGTAAGACTTTTACTTTAAACACCTACACGACCCCCGCACTATTTAATCCATCCATCAGCACAATGTTTTGAATGCGTTACATTGAGTCCTACTGTGAAACGTGATGTTTTCACCCCAAAAAAAAGAAGTCATTTCCCAGCAATACTTTTTGCTTAAAGTTACTTAATTTGATGTACATAATGCTTGGTTGACGGCTCCGTGAAGGGTCCGTTTACACCCTGTATGTGACAGTTTAGGTATCTATTTAGATCATATTAAGTAAAAAACGTCTAAATCGTATTTAGAACTTTTTCAAATTCTGCCAAGGCCAGGGCCCTGAGAATAAGCAAGCTGAAATGGCAATAGACTGGCCATAGGTACTAGCCGTAAAACCGATGACAGTTGGGGCAGACGTGTTCTTCAGTGGAGACCGCGAATTGGCAAAGTAAAGTGGGACACCCTCAGGCTAGGTAAAGTGACGGTTTTTGCAGGGTGGTAGCAACTGAATGAGAGTTGCTGAGAATCAAGCTAAGTGGCTAGGCTAGCAATTAAAGAGGCCAGAGTGGACTGCTGTAGGCTGATGATGAATAGGTTGCGGTCCCTAACCTCACCCATCGTCACTTGGATCATGAAACATTCGGTCGTGATGCAAACGCGATTCAATATCGATAAAGTAATGCCTGTGAATGCTAAAATGGCAAGATCAGGTATCGACGGCGATGCAGTAATGATGTTCGCGATGTAATTGTGACTAAAGCGCTCGCAGAAGCACGTTTAAGAAACGTGCGACAGCATCATCTGCCTAGCTTTTTCCCAACTATCTTTTGGAGTCGGCTTCCAGTCTAACCGGACGCAGCTGAATCCCTGTATTTTACATGGAGCGACTGCCCATCTGACTTCTACAAATCAGTTAGGACTGGGTAATACGATACTCTTTTGTAAGACTGTTTGTCTGACTTTCGGGCCACTGACTATCTGTAACGATTTTCAAAGATCTACAAACGACAGCCGGGACCGACGGCTTAACGTGCTTTCCGAGGCACGGAGGAAACTCGGTATGTAAGCAATGGTCACTCATCCACAGACCTACCTTGGCAGGCACTGCTGAACCTTGAAGATCGACTCATGTAGCTGTTATTATTTAGCCTCGAGTTCCGTGCGGCATTAATACAAAAAGGCGCCATTAAATAAACAATAACAAAAAGAATCAATCGACATAACAATTATTTCTAACGGCGCCAACATAACCTGAAAGACCGCCCGGAGTGACAGCGAAATTGGCGGCAAAAGGCACCGCAGTGTGCCTGATATCATGTTATTGTAAACAACGAATTTGTAACTGTAAACTAAATGTAATCTTAGATAGACGAGTAGGTAACGTGCGGTCATTTGACCATATTTGTTTGTTGTTTTAATAAATAAATAAGTTGGTACTTACTATTTAATGAAAGGGCATAACTGCATAATATACACATGGTGACAGGGATTCTGAAGTTGTTATGTTGAACTAGTTAGAACTACGTCCGCGTGGAAATCGGAACAAGAGTCCATGTGAATTGTGATTTATTTGACAACATTAATCTTTTTCAAAGTTTGGCAACCAGTCTTACCAAGAAGGGATAATCGTATTACCCAGTACTAACTGGGTTATGGAGGTCAGATAGGCATTCGCTCCATGTAAAATACTGGTATTCAGCTGCATCCGGTTAAACTGGAAGCCGACCCCAACATGGTCGGGAAAAGGTTAGGCAGATGATGATGATCTTTGTCTGTGCAGGGAACTTCTACTTACTGTTAGAAATCTTGAAGTGACCGGAGATAAAACCAGATCCAAGTAGGCAGACATAGAATACTCACTTAGCGAAGGATCATTTTTTGTAAGAGGTAAGCCGGAGTACATATCTTTAATGTGATTATATTATTTGTCTATAGAACACTGACTGTGACATTTTTCAAAGGGAAGCCAGGGGGAATCGAGTTGTATTGAACCTTCGCCACTGATACTCAGCCTAAAATGTTCTCACAGCTGGGGCTTCTGAGAGCAGTAACACGCTGCGCCAGTGCAGGTTGGTAGATGTAATAATTCTTCGAATTTTTCGTTTTTGGCCATACCAGTGTTCTCACGGTGTTTTTCTCCACCGTTTTAAGAGCAGTGGGGATTAAATAAATTACACAAAGTAATGCGTCTAACTACGTCAAAATAACCGACCATGTACGCAACACCACACTGCGTTCCAAGTCACAAATTACTGACGTTGCTCAAAAAGCCCCTAAGCTGAA
Source organism: Noctua janthe (assembly GCA_910589295.1). Taxonomy (NCBI): domain Eukaryota; kingdom Metazoa; phylum Arthropoda; class Insecta; order Lepidoptera; family Noctuidae; genus Noctua; species Noctua janthe. The sequence continues at coordinate 8,929,073 of OU342578.1, forward strand.
ATGGGACTGGACTGGCCACGTATGCCGCATGCCCAATGAACAGTAGGCCAAAATAGTCACTTTCTGGAGCCCTGCCACAGCCAGAAGGGGTCGCGGCAGACCTCGTAGAAGATGGCGGGACGAGCTGGACAAAACGAACGACCAGTGGTCCACATTAGCCCTGAATAGAAACAACTGGAAGTTATGGGGAAAGGCCGTTGTCCAGCAGTGGGATAACGCAGGCTAAGTAGTATCGATACTGTTAGCCTGTGTGTCTTGGGTGTGTCCGAATAAGATATAAGCATAGCATAGCATAATCAGCCTATTAATGTTCCCACTGCTGGGACGCAGGCCTCCTCTCTTTGAGAGGGAATGGGCTATAATCCACCACGCGGGCCCAGTGCGGGTTGGTAGATGCCACATGTCTTCGAATTTTTGGTTCTAGGACATGCCGGTTTCCTCACGATGTTTTCCTTCACCGTTTTGAGAGCAGTGGTGATGAAATAACTTACACAAAGTAATGCGCCTGGCTGGGTTCGAACCCACGACTTACTGCTCGTAAGTCGGGGTATCCACCACTGGGCCACCGCTGCTCTCAATAAGATATAATTAAAATAAATTATCCAAACTTTTCGAACAAGCACCCTTCTACATCAAAATCCCTAAATCACTCGAATCACACTTAATAAGGGTTGTTATCTGACACCAAACGACGGTTCCACCCCCGTTTGTAAACAGCCAATCGCCAAGCGACAAACTCACCCCCTAATAAATAACGACCAATCAGAGTTGAGTATTACGTCAGGTGCGTTAAAGTGTTGGGTTTCCTTAGAGGATGCTTAAAAAAGTGATTTTGGGATCAAAACTGGTATCAAACGTGTTTTTGGGAATATTGAAAATGTTGAACCTTTTTTACAATGATGCTTGTAAAATTTTCGTATTTTTTTGTAAGTGGGTACAATACTTTACACTTAAAGATATGCAGTAGCCAAGGGTCCGAGCCCACTTGACCCGCTTAGACTCGACCCGAAGAATAATACCTGGATATTTCCGTTTTGATAGGCGTAAAAACGTCGATGAAATGACAGAAAAGTGACGGTTTAACGCTAACATCACAGAGAGTAGTATAACCGTTGGACTATCAAGTCATAGGTCTCGTATTCGAACCTAAGATTTTTCGGAATCATGTGCGTATCACATAATTATCAATTGCTTCGGTGAAGGAAAAAATCGTGAGGAAATCAAACCAGCATGCCTGAAACATATTTCTCGACGGCATGTAAAGTCAAGTCAGAGACCTATGGAGCACAATTTTGATGGGACTTTTACTGGCAGATAGTTGATGTTATAAGGAGTAACTTAGGGTACTTTTATTTTAGAAAATTATTAGGGTTCTATGCAAAAAAAATTAAAACCTTTGAAATTGTTACCAAAATCCGATTCAAATAGGAAAGTAATTTTTACTTATATTATTTACGAAGGTCACGCACATCATTAAGTTTTTTTATTAAAGTCCAAAGACATTTAAACAATGACCTTCCCTCACAAAACTCACACACCGAATTCCAATGGATTACAGAACACAACAGAAGCATTTTTAAATCTGAACAAATGACAATCTAAATCCGATCGCCATTCGTTTCCACAAACATGGTGATATTACTCGTGATGTAGATTGCTGATAAAGGATTGTCCTCACTCAGGACTGTTCCCATGTGATGGAGCATGGGATATGGGAAAATAAGAAGGAAGTAGCGTTTTTTTGGGATTAACCCGTAGAGGTGTGAAATTCTATTATTGTTATAGTTTTCATCTAATATCTAGCTAGCTGTTGTCCGCCGTTTCGCCGGACTCCAGTGAATCTGAGACGAGACGAGAGGAAATGTGTTGTAAACAACCAATAGAATGTCGTCATATACACTTCTCGTCTCCTCTTAGCTTTAGTGGAAACGGTTGAGCAGAGAGGAGAGATGTCTGGTAATTGTTTAGGCCAGCGGAGACGTGAGCGGCGTGCGGTGGGCGGTGTACGATGAGCGGCGTGCCGGCAGCGGTGTACTATGAGCGCTGTGCGGTGATCGGTGCCAAATTGCATATCTCCTCTCCTCTTCTAGACTCAATATGTCATACAGGGTGTAACGAGACCCTTCTCGAAGCCGTCAACCAAGTATTCTGTACATCAAACTAAGTAACTTTACGCAAAAATTATTGCTGGGAAACGACTTTTTTTTTGGGGTGAAAATCGCGTTTTTCTGTAGGACTCGATGGAACGCACTGAAAGCATAGTGCTGATCGATGGATTGAATAGTACAGGGGCCGTGGTGTTTAAAGTAAACATCTTACATTAAAAACATGTATTTAAAAAATACTTGGAACTTTGACCCCCAATATCTCCGTAATTAGAAGGTTCCCAGGTATGGTTAAGAATAAAAAATGATCGCAAAGACGGGGAGTACAAGTGCGTTTCGGCTTCGTTAAGTGTCTATTTACACCCTTTATACTTATTAGTAAACTAACCTACACACATAACCTAAAACAAGTGCCATAGTGCATATTTATGAGAATCCCTGCTACAAGCTTAACACCGACGTAGAAAGCATGCTGCAGCGATTCGCAAACTAGCTGTCAGCCAGTCAGTAGCGAACAAGCAATCTTCGAGGTCTTGCCACGGTCGGCCCTTGGATGGGTGACGTACATACATTACATACCGAGTTTCCTCGACAAGCCGTTGGTCCCGGCTGTCATTATTTTGTGAATCTATCACACTCATTACAGGTAGTCAGTGACCCGAAAGTCTGAAAACTAGTACCAACTGGGTTTTGGAGGTCAGATAGTCAGTCGCTTCAAGTAAAATATTGGTATTCAGCTGCATCCGGTTAGACTGGAAGACGACCCCGACATGAACGTAGAAGCAATTAACACGAGCTTCAGAACTCATCTCTTTTGCGCTACAAAAGCAATACTTACTTATTACAAACTTTTTACAGTTATTTTATAGCTAACTATTTAGTTGACTGACTTGAGAATGTGCCCTGTTTCTTGCGCCAACACATCTTCCGAGCTCATCGTCCTGTGTTGGCGCAGCCGCTGCGGCTGCAGAGAACCTCAAGCGGCGTTTGGGGTTGAAACTCTGGGGCCGTGGGGTCCGAATGCTCACCGCCAGGAAGGAAGTTTCGAAACGCCTAGTTGACGCTTCCCGTGACCCAAAGGCTGGCTTTTATCTTGGCCAGAGGCTAAGTGTTGCGATCTACGTGTCAACGTCGCCAGTCTCTTAGGCACATTAGCAGCGTACAGCGTTGAGGAGAAGACTTTTGATGTTCCTTTAATAGTATGTTGTTAGTTTAATAATTTTAGTTAATCACTACATAGTATAAAACAAAGTCGCTTCCCGCTGTCTGTCTGTCCCTATGTATGCTTAGATCTTTAAAACTACGCAATGGATTTTGATACGGTTTTTTTTTAATAGATAGAGTGATTCAAGAGGAAGGTTTATATGTATATATTGCACCCGTGCGAAACCGGGGCGGCTCGCTCGTGATGAATAATGAAATGGATATGATAATGTAATGTAATATGTACGATTTCACTTGAGAATTGAATGATACCCGTGTTGAACATTTTCTTACACAAACCTCAGGTTAAGTAGTAAACTAGCACTAAATACACTGTGAAAGGACCACGAAAGAATTGGATCAAAGATGGCGTCCCAACTTTTTAATATGTCACCAAAATGTGCACAGGACATCACTTCAACATCCTAATCCATTTTTTCCCGCCACTTCATTACGTCAAGTACACGTCAAAAAGGCGTGTTAGTTGACACTACTGTCGTTTCATTGTTATTGTACCTCTGGTTTTGGAAAGAGATCTTTATTGTTGTTGACATAAGGTTTAAGTAAGAAGTAAATTATCTTTCAAAGAACTTTAGTGTTGTGCCGTGTCCACGGGTTACAAATGCGCAATAGTTTATTGTTAACGTTAGATTTAGCGATGTAATACTCATTGTTGGTGATTCAGATTTAGGGTTGGCACTGTGATTACAAAATGTAAAAAAATCTAATTGATCTCACATTAAATGTTTTTTAACACATACACAATAACAATATCACACAACAATAATAACTAATATTTAAAAATGTATAAAATTTGAAGAGATAAATAAAGGAAATAATAACTAATAATAATAAATACCGCTCGGGTCGATCTTTGGTTTAAGCCGCGCTTGCCTAGGTTGATCTTTGGATGGGTGACCACCCATTACATACCAAGTTTCCTTCGTGCCTCGGAAAGCACGTTAAGCCGTGGTCCCGGATGTTATTTTTAGATCTTTGGCAGTTACAGTGGCATTACAGCCCGAAAGACTGACAACCAGCCTTCGAAGGGGTATCGTAGTACCCTGTTTTTGGAGGTCCAATAGGCAGTCGCGCCATGTAAAATACTGGGAAAAGGCTAGGCAGTTAATATTGGTCAATCCGTAAGAAAAAATCAAACTTAAAGACAGTTCTACATAAAGTGCACCAAAACTATTTTGACAACCCTACTTTATCGTTCGCAACTCGCAAGTGTTCACAATAGGGTTGTACATTTGCACCCGCGGTCTGTTGTCGCTTTGTGTCGCCCCCTGACACTCGTAGCAGGATTAACTGGCACGCCTTGGCCCAACAGGATCAAGATGTTACAAAAAAAAAGAAAATTAAAAAAAAAAACGTGACAAAAAATGTGAAGGGTAGAGATGTAGTAATGTCTGCGAATTTCGCTTAAATATATACTAAATTTCTTCGAGGTGAAGTGTAAATTAATTGAATAGAATAATTGTATTGTAGTGTTTGATTATAGATTACTTAACTAATAAAAAAACTACCTGCAATTTTATTTGTTCTTCTGCGTATCGATGTCGTTAGCACGACACTATTTTACATTTGTTCGCCCAGAACTTCGGTTCTTTGCGAATCATACAACGTTTTATCTCTCAATAATAATCTACAAAATTCCATTATATTATTTCAATTTACTATATTCCAGTAAATGCCGATAAAATCACTGTAAAAATCTATTGCGTAGTAACAATGAGGGCGTTCATTTGTCAACCACGCCATTGTGTAACTAGCCTAACAAAGGATTAACAGCGTCACGCATTTGCCCAACTGAATGGAGTAGAAAAAAAAGAAAAAAAAAAGTTTAGCGTGAGTGACGGAGATTTATCGTAGTTTGAATTTGGAAGGGCGTAAAATCTTTATAATTGGACTAGCTGGCCTTGTCTCGCAACCTCGACTGCTGAGCATGAGGTCCTGGGTTCGATTCCCAGGTCGGCCAAAGTGTTATTGAAATTCTCGGTAGATTTGTACCTGGCAATGCTACTTGCCTTTAAAATGTAGATCATCATTATCTGATTAGGATTTCATGAGTAATATATATATACGATACCCTTGGTTAGACTAGTTGTCAGGTCACTGACTACCTGTAACGACTGTCAAAAATCTACAAATAACAGCCAGGACCAACGGCAAACACGGAGGAGACTCGTAATAAATAGTCACCCATCCATCGACAGGCCTCGATCAGCATAGCTTAACCGTTGATCGAACCGTAACCACGGAGCCCCTGGTAACATGTAGGCATTAATAGGCCACTTTCTCGTCGGGGATTACCGATATGAAGTTGTCGAAATAAATGATCCGCATTGATTAAACTCACCAAATCTTGTATAAAGGTGGCTCTAGACAAAATCGACCTGCTCCTCCATAATCCTAAGGATATACAGGGGATTATCGCACATTTGCAACACAAATTGAATGCATTAGCCTGAATAAGATAAAATCGCGCGAAAAAAGATTTGAATTTGGAACGTTCTGGGGATTGACTTGAATGTATTGTGGTGACGTAATGTAGCATGCATTTGTTTGATTTACAATTACATGATGTATTCACACATCTAAAGAGTGTACGAAGCCGAAAGGCACTTGTTATCCCCGTCATTGGGATCATTTTTTTGTTCTGGACCATACCTGGGAACCTTCTAGTTACGGAGATATTTGAGGTCAAAGTTCCAATTTTTTCACATATATTTTAAGTTTATAAATTGACTTTAATTACCTCATCGACCTGTTTACTATTCAAAGCATCCATCAGCACAATGTTTTGAGTGCATTACATTGAGTTTTACCGTAAAACGTGATTTTTCACCATAAAAAAAGTCGTTTCTCAGCAATAATTTTTGCGTAGGGTTACTTAGTTTGATGTACAGAATACTTGGTTGACGGCTTCGTGAAGGGTCCGTTTGCACCCTGTATAGAGTATTGGCAGATAAAGATAGTCTCCGAATCTAAATAAAATGCCCTACTTACTTATCTGCTTACCCCACCTCGTTCTAACGACAAGGCGTCATTATGTAACACGACACAGGACATAAACAGTCTCCGGTATCTCCATTATTTCTATCATTCACGTGAAGTATTGTAATCTGAACTTACAAGATGGCGGCGATGATATAAAAATGTCTTCCCTCCATCTTTTAGATGGAATTTCCTATACTGTAACATAACATCACGCCTGTAATACCCGACGGGTTAGGCAGAGATGTACATTTCAGAACACACACATTTCGCTAGTTATTTATTATTTATTTATTTAATTACAACGGTTATGTTAAGAACCAATTACTTACAGTAATTAAATTTATAAAAATAAAAGAGACAATTATGACACATATTAAAAATTTACAAAATAACAAATTTAAGCAACATTTAAAGTGAAAACATAAATAAAATAAGGTTTTGTTATGTTTTACACTCGTATCTATAGTCAAGTTAAAGTAATTAGGTACTTGATTTAAGGTGTTACTTAAGCAAACATTTTTATGCAAAAGACAAGAATTTGAACGAAGTAATAACCGTCAAAGAAAGCAAAACTAAGAATTATAACTTTTGACAGTTCTTCAAGTAATTACTAAAAGATAAGTAATTGCTGTTGTGTGTTGTTAGTTAAGTAAATGTTTGGTAAAAAAAAAAAAAACAAATAAAAAAAAAATGCTTCAAATACTCACTTTGACTTGTTTATAGATACGAGGGGTTAGCCTTATGTAATAGGGGGTGAGCCTATTATAGGGGCATGGAATGTTCTGTGTTAAAGACTATATAAGTGCTAGAAAATCTTGAAAGGTATTTTTCTCGATGTCGTCCTCGTTTCTGCCTCATTGGTGTAGTGGTCGCAAGAGCGACTGTTGAGCATGAAGTTCTGAGATTCGACTCTCAAGTCGGGCAAAGACCACCTGGCCACCACTGCCCTCATTTAAACGTTTAGTCACAATTTAGTTTCGTTTATAAATACTCTGAAACAATAGAACAGGCACCACGCACGGGTTCCAAGCGACGTCGCGTGAAATGTAACTGTCGCTTTATTAGCAAAAGATACATGATACGAGAAATGCTATTTATACAGCTTCTGACGCTTCTTGTTTCTGTGAGGTGCTTCCCTGTTTAGCTTTTCTACACACTGTGTCTACCAGTAGCGAAGGGTCCATTTTTGTAAGAGGTAAGCTGGAGTACATATCATTAATGTGATTATATTATTTGTCTATAGAATACTTACTATGCCAGTTTTCAAAGGGAAGCCGGTAGGAATCGAGTTGTATGGAACCTTCGCCACTGGAGCCTATCAAGCGAGCACAAATCCAGGCTCCGGACTAGTTCTCAGATTTTTTTAATGAAACATTAGCATTACACACACAATTTTTTATTCCTATTTTAAATTACGTTCGCAAAATAATGTTTGTATTGGTTTGCTCCTAAAGCTTTGTAGTCACTGTCTACATTTCTAATACAACTTTCCTCTCGCAGATCTGCTGGCAGATATTTCATATGAAATAAGCAGTACCTTTGTGCTCTTCTATCTTAACGTAATGTCCTATTAAGGCCACGTCTATTAAGGTTACGTGTCTTCTGTTAAGTATACTTAACAGAAGACACGTTTAAATATGTTGTTGTTTTTTTAAATATTTTTTTTTGCATGGGGTATATTAAGTAGAGTAAACTAACTATAATTATACATTACTAATTAAAAACTATTAAATAAACGAGGAGGATTTTTTCGATGCCCTTTTACAGTATGTGCCTCTGGCCAAGGTAAAAGCCAGCCCTTGGGTCACGGGAAGCGTTCATTAGGCGTTTCGAAATTTCCTTGAACAGGCTATGAGCACTCGGACCCCACGGCCCCAGATTTTCAACCCCAAAGGGCTTTAAAATATAGTAAATTAGGATAATATAAATAAATGAGGTTCCCATTTGATCAATACAACATAACATTACGCTTGTAGGCCCCGAAGAGTTTAGCAGAGGTGGCCCTAATTTAGTACATACATTTCGCCATTTACTGTTATTGCTTAAGTCCCATGTAATAGGGGCCAGCCTATTGCTGTCAATCGGGCACCAATCCACACTCAGGCAGCTAAGGCAAGATAATGATTTAATTAGATGAATGTCGGTTTTGTTGCATTTTTTTTAAACAACGACTTCATAGAAACAAAAATGTAACAAACATACAAAGCTTAAATCAAAACCCTTCCTTTTGGCTCGGCCGTAGTCGGGTAAAAACCAAATTACACCCAACCCAACACGTTAGAATTTAACAAAAAAACAAAATACCTACTTCGTCAAAACTTACAAAATTTAATTTTGACACAAATATGACAAATTGGCAACAAAAAATGAACGAACATAGCCTCACGGATTCCTGAAAAGTTTTTATTGACTGACTAAAAACGCTACCATTCCAAGTATTTATTTTGGATTTTTTGTCATACGACACCTCATTATAGCTACTGAGTCTGTTTTTAGGGTTCGTAGCCGAATGACGAAAAACGGAACCCTCATAGATTCGTCATGACTGTCTGTCTGTCCGTCTGTATGTCACAGCCAGTTTATTCCGAAAGTATTAGGACTACACAGTTGAAACTTGGTAGGTAGATGTATTCTGTGAACCGCTTTACGATTTTTATACAAAAATTAAAAGATGGCTATGAAACTAATTTTTTTTTTCATCGAACTTATACGTGCGGGTGTCTATCGATAGGTCTTTAAAAATGACATTGGGGTTCCTAAAACCATTTTTTCTCAAAGTCAATCGTTTGAAAGATAGACATTTCCAAAGTGATAAAATGTGTCCCCCCTCTAATTTTCTAAAGTAAGACGAGGAAAATTCTGAAAAAAATGAAGGTTGTAGAACTTAAAAAAACATTTAACGAAAATGGGTTTGTTGGAATAAGATTTGATGTAGTTTTGTAGTTTTTTAGATATGGGACTTTTTCATCAAACTGCAGTAGTAACTTTGTTTTTCATTAACGTACTATGAAAAACAAATTTAGTTTTGCTGTTGAATGTAATGCAATACAACATATGAATGAGCCTTCAAAATATTTTTATTAAATTGTTTGGTGCTACGGAACCCTGTGTGCGTGTGAGTGTGACACTAACTTTGTTTGGTTTTTTAAACCAATGGCTAAGGGTGGAACTTTGATATGACGTGGATACGACGCCAGTATATCATAATTCATAATATAAGCTTTTATTTTACTTGCCTTGTTAGTTAATATGTGTTGGTGAAATTTTACAACTGAATTTCAAACCAGTTTCCCTCAACCGATTGAGCTGAGATTTGACACACACCTTTGGTTCTGGTGACAATACGATTTTACGACAGACATGACTTAATCCTGCAGCCAGGTTCATCTCCTCACTAGAGAATTCCTCAACGGTTAATGTGTTAATGCACGGTCACGAAACTTTGTATTCGCGTTCAATTCTTTTCATTTCAATAAAATGTTGTTTTTTTTTAAGGTTAGGTTATTTATTAATTATACAGGGTGTAAACGGACCTTTCACGAAGTCGTCAACCAAGTATTAGGTACATCAAACTAAGTAACTTTACGCAAAAATTATTACTGGGTAACGACTTTTTTTATTGAGGTGAAAAAACACGTTTTACGGTAAAACTTAAAGTAACGCACTCAAAACATTGTGCTGATAGACGGATTGAATAATTCGAGGGTCGCGGAGGTGCTTAAAGTAAAGTTCTTACATTAAAAATATGTATTAACAAAAAAACTTGTGAAAAAATTGGAACTTGGACCCCCAATATCTCCGTAAAGAGAAGTTTCCCACCTAGGTATGGTCTAGAACAAAAAAAAATATCGCAACGACGGTGAGAACAAGTGCCTTTCGACTTCTTTAAGGGTCTTATTACACCCTTTGTAAGTTTGTTTATAGTTTTTATGCTTACTATGCTTTTAGCTATGTGTAGAATATAAGTAAACTTCCATACTCACCACTATACAACATTATTTTGAGTATACACGAAACCAGAATATAGTTTGTTTAGAATAAGTAACTGAATCGATTCCAATAATTTTTAAACCATGTTATATTTTGTTCCAAAAATATTAAAAAAGGCTGCAAGTTGGATACCGAGCGACACTAAGTACCTATAGCAATAATTTATGTACCTACTGCCAAATTATTATTAACAATGAGCTCACGACAGCGCTGGAAGCGGACGGGTGCGTCGTGTGGTGACCACGTTTTTGTGCGGACAGCCAGGTAACAGGACAAGCTTATAACTTTGTGATTTTTATGAGACAGTTTTGAATTTTTGTACATAGATTCTTTACATAATAATACTAGACATGTGTTTTAGGTTTCGCATATACTAAAACTAATGTTGTATAAAGGATTCAGATGAAGAATTCTTTTTATTTAAAAAAATAATTTTGAATTTTTTATATTAAGAAATGTTGTCTTATTACAGCCACAGCACACAAAAAAAAAAACAATACATGTAAATTGCAACACTGCAGCTTATGTATACAAAGGCGAGCTAAGCTCTGCTCTGCTCTGCGCGCCCTAATAGTACGAGTACAATAATAAAATTAATATGTTCGAGGAGGCACGGGAAAAGAGCCCATGGAAGTAATTAGGGGAGGCCTTTGCCCAGCAATGGGACAGTACTGATTAATTATAAAAAAATAAAAAAATATTTAAAAATGAATAAACGGAATATGTAGAAAAATAATGAAGAATTTATAGAATCATAAATACTTATAAAAATATAGAAAAGAGTGCGTCCCATCCACACAATTCTCACACAGAAGAAAGTCTATACTCGTCCATTTTTTGTAGCAATAAATCTGTCACGGGAGGCAGAGTCGCGGGGTGTCACTAGTCGACACCGCACATTACACACACTAGGTTAATTTGCTTAATTAAAGGTTAAAACTTCAGTTTACATGCTTAAAAAACCGAAAACTTTAGAAAAGAAATTAGTTTGGAGAGGTGCTTAAGGAATGATTATTATTGACATTTATGATTTATTATTATTTTGACATTTATTTAATTCAATAATACAATTTTAATGGGATTATCTGTTTAATGATTGCATGATTATTATCAATAATTAATTTAAATAAAATAATATGCCTACCTTTTTTATATTTGCACGCCGAAATTAAAGGCAGAACAAGAGAACAATTCTGTACATTTTACCAACCTTCTGTAACTTATTTATGCAAATAAATGATTATGATTTTGATTTGATTTGATTTTGATTTTCATCCTTTACCCGTCTGTATATTGCGTAGGATATTTCAGAGAGTCTTTTGAGGAAAGAGCCCCGTGTGGCTCTTTCCTCAAAAGACTGAGATTGAAGATTTGAGTGAATCTATTCAGTCAGTGCAGTGAGTGCACGTATTTGTCAGTAATCTTGTCGCGCAACCAATTCTCTGTCTATGTTAGGACCTATTTCTTAGGCATACCTTTACAAGGTGGAAGGGACAACGACGCTAAAACAGTTATCACGTATTCAGTACATCATTCTGAAATGAACCCCCCTCATAGAAATTTTTCATCGGTAATTTTTTTTTTTAATCAGTTGTTCCATACTTTTTCACCGTGTAGGTATTGCAATTTTGTAGGAAACAGCTGCTTTTTTTTTTAAACTAGTGACCCACCCTTGCTTCGAACAGCACCACCTATCGTGTCCAAAACTATATCTAATGTAGCATCTAAAAAACGTGATTTTTCACCCCAAAAAAGAAAGTCGTTTCTCAGCAATACTTTTTGCGTAAAGTTACTTAGTTTGATGTAGGTACATAATGCTTGGTTGACGGCTTCGTGAAGGGTCTGTTTACAACCTGTATTTATTGCTGTGCCCTAACAGGGTCCATTATTACGAACCTGGATGTTGTCCTCAGCTATACGCCATTTTGTAACACCTTTTACCTAAATTATGGAACGCAAATAAAATGAAAATACCAAAGACGGCAAAACATAACAAAAAGGGGTAACCGAAAAATAGCATCCCAATTTGTCGACAACAACGCACAATTACTTGACGAGAATTATCTGGTATGGCAACATTGTTACCGGACCCCTGCAATACAATCTCTGCTCGCTAATGAATTTAATTGACTCCCAGGGGATGGCAGTGTTGCCATAAATTATTATTAGTCTGCCTGAATTAGCTCTTTGTGAGATTTAATGATTTTGTATTCGTTGCGTTTATTGGAGCGTGGCTTGGATTAAACCTTTTGAGGAGCTCGTGGATAAATAATAACAGCCGCTCGGGTCGATCTTTAGGTTAAGCCGTGCTTGCCTAGGTTGGTCTGTGGATGAGTGACCATCTATTACATACCGAGTTTCCTCCGTGCCTCGGAAAGCACGTTAAGCCTTTGGTCCCGGCTGTCGTTTGTAGATCTTTGACAGTCGTTAGGTAGTCAGTCGTTAGGTAGTCTCACATAATATGCCATCTCAACATGAATGATGTAACCAGGGTTTTGTAAAAGTATTCTGATTTAAAAGAGTGCCCATGGAGTTTCTTGTCCGTTCTTCTCCATAGAGATCTACGTTAGGGAATGGGCAGCTACAGTACTTTCACAGTTTTTGTGCCTTGTGACTGGGACTGTAGCTATATTTCATTGTTGTCTTTGTTTCGACAATTCAAAAGTGCCTGTAACTGTCCTACTTGAAACAAATGCTTTAATTTGGATTTTGAGTGGCCCAAAAAGTCTGACAACCAGTCTTACCAAGTGGTATCGTATTACCCAGTACTAACTGGGTTGTGGAGGTCAGATAGGCAGTCGCTCCATGTAAAATACTGGTATTCAGCTGCATCCAGTTAGACTGCAAGCCGACCCCAACATAGTTAGGAAAAAGCTAGGCAGATGATGGCTTGGATTAAACCTTTTGTATTTGCTACTGCCGGAGGCATTCTAATATTTACGAGTGACAGACGGGACAAGACATATACAATCGTAATCCAATACTTGTTTTTACTTAGTAACAAATCGGTATGTCTACTATGTCTGGTGTCACTCGCCCGCTTGTCAGGTAGCATTCGTGTGAAGCTAAAATGTACGGGATCAAATTTTTTTTAAATTCAAATTCAAATATTTTATTTGTAGAACACAGGTAAACAAAAGAACAATTGTCAATATTAATAAAATGAACGCTATGTCTTGCCGTCAACGGCGTACAAATATTCTAATTATAATTTAACAAAAATAATAATAATAACTTGGCCTTATAGCCAAGAGCCTCGACGACCAACGACCATCTTTCGAGGCTCTCCTTAGGCGGTTGGATCAAGGGCCTGATTCAGAAGGTAGTACTCCTCGATACGGCTCGCATTGTGAGGAGGTTCCTGTCTCTGGAGCCCTAACCACCGGTAGCTTGGACCCTGCTCCCGATACCGGCGGACCACTATTTTTTATATTTTTTAATGTTTTTTTTTATATTGTTTTATATTAGAATATTTAAAAATGTATTTAATATGTATAAAAATAAATAAAGGACATAATAACAATAACACAATCAAAATTAATAATGAAATATTTCCATATATACTACTACATGACCATAATTACTACATTATTGATTATATTTATTTATTTACAATAATCACAATGGGTCGTTTAAAAATTCTGTAATACTATAATAAGCTTTTTGTGCCAAAAACAATTTCATAGTTTGTTTAAATTTAGGTATAGTTTGCTCTTTCCAACTTTTGGGCAATTTGTTGTAGTTGGTGCCATGCAAAACACACTTTTGCGCATAAGAGCAGTTTTTGATGTATGTACACATAGTTTTGTATGAAAATATTCTCGATGTCCGCTCTATAAGTCTTTTAATTCTCTTTCTGCCTTTTTCTTGCAACCGGGCCTGTCTTTTCTGCCTAGCCTTTTCCCAACTATGTTGGGATCAAAATCAAAATATTTTATTTCCCATAGGCCTAGATGGGCACTTATAAAACGTCGAAAAAAAAGTGCACGGTTCGGGTTGGTCGTTTCCTATGGAGAAGAACCGGTAAGAAACTCCATGGTTACTCTTTTCAAATCATTTGATATTACAATATTATCATGGTTACAGCATTGGCTTCCAGTCTAACCTGATGCAGCTGAATACTGGTTTACATGGAGTGACTGCCACTGATAAGCAGATCTTCTTTCTTATTTATTTATTATTATTTATTTATTTCTTCTTCTTCTTCTTTATTCGTTCTTTTATTTTTTCTTTTTTTTTTCTTTCTTCTTTTTGTTATTTTCAAAAAAAGTTTGCCCCACATTAGGAATCACAAACTCTGATCAAAAACTACAATAAAAACAGCGCAAAACTTTACGCATAATTTACGATTACCCTCTAACAATAGTTATTATAGCATATGTCTAAGCGCGCGTAAAATTATCCGTAATCAACTAAGGAAGGGGGGAAACGAATCACTGGGGATAGGATCATCCCTAGTGATTTGCTTACCCCTCACTACAGGTGCTGACTGTGACAAATCGGTCATTTTATTGTAAAAAGATACCGTACGTTAAGGGCCTTCGTTTTTAATAAAAATGATTGTGTTTTATTAGATTTTATTTTAATTGTTGACAGTTATTTTATTGTTAAGTCTTTGTAATTGTGTTGATTGGCATCATTACCCAATAATTCCAAGACACAACTTCTCTTAAAGACGACACACACGACACATGACACGACACGACACTTTCACATTTTACCGACACTTTTCCTAAGTCTGAAAAGTCGATTAATTTTCAATTAACCGTAACATTCGATTTTTAGTTGCATTGAAATCTTTAAATAGTTGAGTCACTAATTTGCCAACTCATTTGGCACCCAAATGCCCATTGATTCGAAAACGAAACAAGAAGTAGTACTTTCATAAAAACATCGTAAATCCACATCTAGACAAGCGGTAGCGTGTCAAGCCAAGTTCAAGCTAACAGAACTGGCGAGCAGCATAAACATATCTGAAAATAGCTAAAATCGAAATCCTAAAATATTTCTGGGCATCTAAGGGTAAAATTTTATTTTATGTTGTCGTCAACAACATGAAATAAAATTTTATTTACTTTATAAACGGGGTAACAAAATCACGTGAAGCCTTTGAAACCTAATGTACCAGGGACCTAAGGGACCACGCCCTTCTGGTGATCCGACGTACTAAATGAATGCAGCTTTTAAAGCTTCAACATTTATTAATTTACTCTTTTTTATTTTAAATTAATTAATTTTCATGTTTTCTGTAGCTCATCATCATCTGTCTAGCTTCGGGGGTCGGCTTTCTATTCTTACCGGATGTAGCTGAATACCAGTATTTTACATGGAGCGACCGCCTATCTGACCCCCACAACCCAGTTAGTACTGGGTAATACGCTACCCCTTGGTAAGACAGACGTTCGGGCCACTGAATACATGTAACGACTGGCAAAGATCTACTTTCAGCTTAACGAGCTTCTCGAGGCACGGAGGAAACTCTGTATGTAGTGGGTACCCATTCACGGACCAGTTGTCAGCTACCAGTTAGCTAGCCAGAATTTTGAGATTTTGGACAGTTTGTTTCATTGTTTTCCTACTCAGGCAAGGGGCTTGAGTAGGAAAAGCTTAGCTTTTTTTGGGTCCCGCATTATTTGATACGGCTGATATAACGTTAGCTTCGCGACCCTGTTTAAATCTCTACTATTAAATGAATAAAATAAAATAAAATTTCTTTATTTCAGAATAGGTAATGTCCATATTTTGTTAGTAACAAAGTAATTTATTTATTACTAGCGACCCGCCCTGGCTTTGCGCGGGTGCAATATATATAAACCTTCCTCTTGAATCACTCTATCTATTACTGAAAACCACATCAAAATCCGTTGCGTAGTTTTAAAGATCTAAGCATAACTAGGGACAGACAGACAGCGGGAAGTGACTTTGCTTTATACTATGTAGTGATGTATTTATTAAGTACTGCCTCGATTGGTCTAATCCTGTGTTAGATTCTCAGGACAGAAAAGTGGTTATTGAGTTTTACGAATTTATCAGTAGCAGCGTTAGCATTGGTTCTTCGTAGATGGCAATTGGCACACCCTCTATTAGCATAACGAGTGAAATTTGTGTCTTTTATTAGGTACACCTCTGCCTAACGGTTTGGAGCTTAAAGGCGTGATATTTCTGTAAGTGCTTGAACTGCAATCAATAAATTAAACTTACACTGTCAGTTACGGGATATCTGCCACGATTCCCGATATTTCGGGAGCTCAAAATAATGAACAATCACGGAATATTATATCCCATAGTTTAGTTTAGTTTATTTATTAATAATTATCGAAATTACAGGTCATATTTTGAAAAAAGTAAAAACACAAATCATAATACATATCGGGAAGATATCCCGTAAGTGACAGTGTAAGTTTAGTTGTAAACCGTGAAAGCTTAAAACAGTGTTTAAACAATAAATTGTTGCCAATTTTAACTAAACGTTTATCTACCAACCAACCAAGTATGTAAAATCGGCATCACTCATTTTACAGACGCCAGCACATCAAGCCACCCCAAAACTGTAAAATTTTTCCTATCAACCTTGAACCTAATGTGATAAAGTTGAAAATCTATTAAAGAGACAGGTTGTGGTAGCTTGATGTGCTGGCGATCAATACTCTTTCCATCTCTTGTAGTCAATATAAAATTACAGTCTGTTGCGTAGGTAATCGTTATCCACACTCTAGGATGTATAACGCCATCTATACTTGAGATGAGGTACTAGAATGGAAAAAAGTACCTTTATCACTTACTAGATGGCGTTAAATTAAATGTAACGAAACTGTTTTTAGTGAAGTTCTAATGCTACAGAATGTTTAAATATATCGATTATAAATTGCTGAACTGGGAGAAGAATTAGGATTTGCTGGTCAAAACCCCTCTGACTCGAGCAATTCGCACCATCATATATTTACATGTCATTCGCAAAACTACTTTTGTTTACACTGTGTTACAAACAATGAGATGTGTTGTGCTTTAATTTTAATATTGTGTGTGTGACTTGACTATTGCATTAGGTTGTAATGATAGTTTAAGGCATTTAAATAAATAATTAAATAAAATTAATAACTGAAACCATTATTATATTTTGTCGTCATTTATTCATAAAGACAATTCAATAAATGAACGCACTAAATTACATTAACTTTGAGATATGTCACTTAAATATTAATCGGTGGTGATTATTATGATTTTATTTAATTGGTATTATTATAATTACTTTGGTGTCTCATATTTTATTTGTCTTTATAAGCAAATTTTCGGATCTAATGTGTTTGAAGCATCATCTTGAAAGAAGAGCTAGAACGCAACAATAAATTCATAATTTCACCACCTTTGCGTTATATTCATAATTATGTATATAATAAGCTACAATACTCGCTATTGATAATATAGATCAGTTACTGGAAGACAAATCGTATGGCTTTTAATATTTTAGTACAATATCATTTAATACAAATGCACCGATATGTACGTTATGCTACCAAACTATTGAGGAAAAAAATCTACAGGAGTACAATACAAAATATTAGGAAAATAGAATTATATTTTATTTATTTTTTCTCATCTAGTAGAAAAAGTTTTCAGAAACATCAGAATTCTTATAAATGAATTTAATTTATATTTTATTAGATAGTTAGAGCCCGACCAACATTGGCTTTTTCCGACGTTTCGTTTTTTTATATTATTTTCTGTTTCATTTACATTAGGTTTTGGTGCAAAAAATAAATCATCTAAATCGGTAAACATGACATTGCTGTTTGCTGTGCATTAAACAAATAGGAACCGACAATTTAAGTTTCCGTAAACCTCTCTGAGCCCAAAAACGATCTCAAGTCGAGCTCTATATAAGAGTAAAAACTTTGAAGATGAAACAGTGCTATCCAAATCGTAAATTCGAAAAGTGGCTTACTTAGTCAAGAAATATATACAATACAATAGAATGAGAAAAGCTATTGTAATATAATAAATATATGGAAAAATTTAAATATACAAAAAAAGCAAGGAGCTGTTGTCAAACAAAAGCTATGTACAGCTAGGCGATTACAAGGGACTATAAGACTAACTTATACTAACCCTAACTCCACACAAATTATAACTTATGATACAACAATGATCACAAACGCATTTCCACATTAACTTATATATTATTAATAAACGATATGTGTAGTAATTGATGAGTATTAGTAGTAAACAATATAAAGTCTTCCGACTTTTACATGAAGCATAACACACAGCGAATCTTAACTAGCAAAACTTGGTACTAGTGTCACAGATTATAATACCATTAAAAAATATCTCCATTACTCTAAAATATGTCTTTACTATACAAACTTAAACACTAAAAGGTATAGTTTTAAAATATACGCCTATTCCTATAGCAAGAGCTGTAGATAACTAAAAGTTTAGAAAAAAATATAGAATGGAAGATTGTAGAGGTAGATCGACAATGGGCACCTATTACTGAAAAACTTACTAAACACATTTTGATGCTATTTTTATCTTACAAACAAATGTAAAGTTATATTAAAAGTAGTCTTTAGCAGTAAAATATACACAAAAGATCCTTTACCAGCTAAAAAGTAATATAATTTGTTTTTATACATGTTTACTTAATTTAATCACTTAAAACTATAAAAACACTAGTGAAGACCAAGTTTTGCGCACAAATACAACATCTAGTCAGCCACAATGTCGTAACGACGGCATTCAATAAAAACGTACTTATTGCTTGTACACGTAATGACGACTGTAGTATAAAACTACACCGCAAACAATCACAAATTAATATATTTTTATTATAATTACAATGATATTTTTAAAAAGTATATTTTATTATCCTTTGATATGTATTTATGAGTAATGATCGATTAAACTATGATAACATGTTTAAATAATTCGAGTTTTTAACTTAATGTATGACTTATATGCGTTTAGCCAGGATTCATTCAAGAGTCGGTCGATGACAATAGGCTTGTTCCTTATAACATGGGACTTCAAAATGACTGGCAATGTGGGTGTATTCTAAGGTACAGCTTTGCCTAACCCTTCGGGATTTACTGGCAAATGAAAAGACATAAGTGTATTTTCATTCAACGACGCTTCTACTTAAATTATTGTTAGGTTGTAGTTGTAACGTTGTAAATAACCCAACTCATTTATTGCGTTTGGCGAGAAAATGAGTTGGTTTCCATCACCTATTAATTTTTCACTCAAGCCATACTTGCATCTTTCTGCAATCTATAATCGGTCAAAGGTTGTTTTTTTTATTTCTACATTTCAATTAGTTATCTCTTGGTATCTCAATAATCTTGGCTACACCCATATTAAAAATATTCTAATCTATTTCTAACGATATTTCAAATTATATGTAAGCCAATTTTCTCTTTAACACAGTTACAATTCATAAAACTATCCTATTTAGGTTATTTGGGGTTACATGGGGATTAAATACATTTTTACATTCATCATACCAACCTTTAACAACATCTTTAAACAATCACTTAATATTTTCTGATTATTTGAGAGATTTCTTGAATACACATATATCAATATAAAACAGTTATTTGATTAATAGTTTTTACTGTGACTATTCTAATGTCGATATTTCGAGCAATCTTATCGATAGGACGCGCACATCACTAAGTCAATCAAAGTGAAAATGTTTGCGCGCGAATTACGTTTTTTGTAATAAGTCTAAATATTTTTGAGTTTAAAATGTTTCTTTAGAGACATTTTGTACTTATGACAGTTAAGATAATTAAGAGAGATACATCCCTACGGAGCTTCTATTTTCATTTCATAACCGCCGATTTTTTATAATCGTTACAAATCGTCGTACACCGTGTACAAATTGACAAAAATATGACAGATTGGACTTAATATTCTAGAATTATTACAAAAACGTATTTTACAATAATTTCATGAAATACACTTATGACCACATGTAGGGGAAGTGGGTACCATTATTTGGATATATCAGCATTTCATAAGTAGATATTTTTTGATATGTAGATTTATTAAATTTTCCTTCTCTGCGCCTAAAATGTATTTTTACCCGACTACGGCAAAGCCAAAAGGAACGGTTATGATTTTAACAGTCTAATGGATGTTTTTCGTCATTAATTTCCCCTAAATATGTGCAAAAGTTTAAACAATGCATAATATCATTAATAAATCACACTTGATCCTTAGTTCTTACATGTAACAACAGTTTGGTCTACCGCACTAAGAAATTTAACCACTTGGCATACAAGATAATCTTTATAGATCTGACTATATCAACGATCTACATCAAAACTCGCTTTTTTTTAAATTAATTCAAAAAGAAGAATCAAATTCAAAGGCAAAAAGGTATCTTTCGATTTGAAAACAATAAAAAAAGATAAACTTAAGAATAGAAGGAAAATTTAATTTTTAATCAGAAATACATTTTCATTTAAATGTAAAGAAGTTTACCTTGAAAAGAAAAAATATTTTAATTAGATTAATTATTGATTTCTTGTGAATTTAGTATTTTGTTCTATCTAGAGTCAATTTATCTAACATGATGAAATTTTAGTAAGTATTCTTTTATTTATTATCTTCAAATCACGTACATTAATTCAAATGTCATATAGATATAATAAATCTGTTTTTTTTTATAAATCTTTCTTAACTCAGAATCTATGCGGCAAAAAACTACTTGAAAAACAAATTCAAACCCAGAAAACAACTACAACAACCCTTAAAAGAAATTTACAGAACAATATTTGGAACCCAGAAATCAGAGTCTAATCCGTCTGCTGTCTACTCCATAGTGTCATACTGTACCTTCTTGACCTTGAGGTAGCGCCAGGCGGCGTAGGCGCAGAGCGTGGCGGCCGTGGCCAGCGCCAGCGCCGCGCCCACGGCCACGGGCGCCCCCTCGGCGCGCGCGCGGGCTGCGCGGGCGCACGCCCACGGCGGCCCGAACTCGCCGCCGCGCTTGTACATGAACGCTTGCAGGCGCATCTCGCGGAGGTACAGCTTGGCGCGGTGGATTGTGGCGGGACTGGAAAATGTGCCTTGTTTACTACCTGATTGCATTCAAATATCATCTGTCTGCCTAGCCTTATTCTGGTCGGCTTCCAGTCTTACCGGATGCAGCTGAATACCAGAGTACGAGTTACTGGGTAAAAACGATATCCCTCGGTAAGATTGGCTGTTGCGACAGTGATAACGACCGTTAAAAATCTACAAATGGCAGCCGGGTCAACGTTTTAACATGCTTTCTGCGCCACGTAGAGAACGGTCCACCCCTCCGCGGACCGACCTCGTCAAGCACTGCAACTTTCTACCATTCCCTAAAATTCAAAAAGCTAAACCATAACTCACTTGGCATCCTCCTCCGCTAATTCAATGACAGTTTCTTCAGGACATGTGTAGGACTTGCCGACGGGCGTAGGGAATAGTAGTTCCCTGGAGTCTGTGCTGAGGGTGACCTTGCGACCCTGGTTGGCGGCGTGCTCGAGGATGCGGGCGCTGGAGTTGTATGTGAGGCGAAGATTGTCGGCATACCAGCGCTCTCCACCAGGAGTCTGGAAGGCGAAGTGAATATTAATACATGAACCGTGGCTCGCATGACCATGCGGGGTAATACCCGGCTGGGGGAGCGTACGCAAGTACTCCATCAACCCGGTCAAAGTTACTCAAAGAACACGGTCTGGTTTTAGTTAGTAAGAGTCTGACAGACCCACCCCAGGGTGGCGGACAACCATGAAGATTTCCACACGCAAGAAAGTGTGCCTATCACCACCACTTCTTAGCGCGTCGATGACGAAGTCTAAATTGAATCGGCCTATAAATTTAACGACTAGTTTGACATCTTCAGTGCAACAGCTCCTGTAACGTGCAAACAACAGGACAGGCAGGGCACGATATGAAGCGCCCCATCGTTCGTGGAACAACATCACATTAACACTCCAGGGCAAAGTCCTTAATGAATCCACGTCTTGTTTAAATCTTACCTCGGTAACTAACTAACGGATAGACCATGTGCTAAGTAAGGACATAAGTAATGGCGATATTTCCACAAAAGCCTAAAAGCGTAGCTTGTTTCAACCCTTCATAATTTAAAAGTTTTTGAACAGTCCGCTTGCCTTATGGACTTATCCTAGCTCGACGTAATGTTGACCCCAAGGCAGACCACTGGACATAAGATACTGTTTATCCCGGTAGCACCTTCCTATGGGATATATTCCGACCTCCAAGCAGGCAGGCTATGGTGACCACCATCCAAAACTCCAAACTCAAGGTTTGAAAACGAGGAATGGAGCGCAATACACTAGGTGTTAAATTAACGCGCTAATAGCTGACGTGGCTCACAAAGTTGCCCAACTCAAATGGGACTGGGCAGGACATGTTTTCAAGATGTCGGTCAAACTGTGGGCCACGAAGGAGATGGCGGGACAAACTGGACAGGCTCCGTCAGAACTGGAAGGAGAACTCGCGTGTTCGAGAGAAATGGAAAGATTGGACAAGGCCTTGCCCAGGACAGAGCAGGCTAGGAAACAGCATGCGATAGTAAGTGAAGATATAAATACATATAAGCACTTACTTTAGAAAACGAGAACTCTAGGGCGAAGTCTTTGAAGGTTATCAGCAGTGTTTCAGCATCGCTCTCCTTACACACGCCGGCTACGTTGGCATTGTTCGGGACGAAGGTATTCGCATCCTGTAAGCAGAAAGTTATCATTAAGTTTAGACAATACATAATATTAGGCTCACAGCCTTTTTAAGGATATATCAAAACGCCTACTTTATGCTTCCCGTGACCCAAGAGCTAGCTTTTACCTAGGCCAGAGCTTGGTAAGTCTGGTTGTCAGACTCTAACTACTGTCATAGATCTACCAATAACCAAAGCCTGGACCAAAGGTTTAACGTGCTTTCCAAGGTACGCAGGAGCTCGATATGTAATAGATTGTCACCCATCCACGGACCAACCTAGGCAAAGACTGCTCAGCCTTAAAGATAGAGCCGTACGGCTATTATTTCGAAGCCACAAGGTCCTCTTACACACACGTGTTATAATAAGCTCAGCTACCTACGCCCTGATATTAACGTCAAAACTTTATCAAAACATGGTAATTAATTAAAACCTTGCTGAACTTTAAGCTATAAGGTTAATTACTTAAAACCACCTACATGGCTCGTAGTTCTTGATTTATCGTTCAAAGTTCACACATTCTAGAAGGTTCTGGGAACTTTAGGAGTTGCGTACACATCATACCGATAATGTTGGAGTCAACTTCTATTTTATCTGGATGAAGCTGAATACAAGTATTTTAAATAGAGCGACTGCCTATCGGACCTACATAGCCATTCACAAACGCTTTGATTCGATTTTAATTTGGAAAGTAGTATGTCTATCTCGATCGCTTTCGTAACGCCAAAAAAAAATAGACATACTACTTGTCGAATCGAACCGAATCAAAGCGTTACACATAAACGCTTCGATTCGATTGAAAGAAGATCGAAGGCTGGTTTTCAGATTTCGGAAATCGTAAGTAGAAAAGTATTATACTCACGGCTCTCTCATTAAGTTTGGTGACGTAAGATATGTCTAGCAGCGCGTCCACCACCAGCAGGATGCAGGTTTCCCCGTCCCTGCCCAGCAGTCGATATGTTGCGGTGTTCAGACTTCTTTCTGTTACTGTCTGTTCCTGAAATTAATTTATTTGCAATTTCATTAAACATTATTAAGCGACATCTATCTTGCAACATACAAACTAAAAATCCTGCATCGTGCAAGCAAAGAATATCAGTGCTGTGACAAAAATGTCACAGCGCTGATATTCTTGGCCTCCTACAGGATAACTGCACCAATTTAGTGTATTGTATGTCTTGTCTTATATAAGTTGTTTTATTATATGCGCGCGAATTTCATACGGCTGTTGTGTTATAATTATTGTGATAATGAATGAGTATAAAAAAATGTTTCTTTGGGAAAGTTGTTTGTTATCATGAGTACAATCACTATTATGTACAATTATTATTAATTAGTGATCGACACTTAAGTATCGATCACTAATTACCAGTCACCCCATATGTGTAATATTAGTTTTTACTTTTAAAGTTGAATCGAGAGAGATAATATAATTCCATCCACTTGATTACATGTTTTAAAATAAGAAATGGCGTGTTCTTGCTTTTCAAGATGGTGGTATTTTTAGAGACCCTACCACGACTGCGCGGTGTAAACGTAACGTCAATTTTTGATTAGAAAATACAATAATCCTATAGAGTTTTAGTTATAGTTCTCGTCAGTGGTGTTCATTAGGTCCTCAAAAGTGCTGTTGTATGGACTCTAAGGGCAGTTCATTTAGTGGATTATGTTCTGGATAGATAATAAGAATAAAAGCGTTGATACCCAAATGTACATGTGTCGGACCCGGTCATTAGTACAGACATAAAATGAGTTGCAAGCGCGCCAGTGGTGACATCACGCGACCTGTTTACCAGTATACCCATACCACAGCGTGCTTCTATAGAGCCCTGATGTTTACAGCTCGAGGCGAGGACGATAGTCAATGTCTGATCGCGGAGGAATTGAGACATCTTAGAACTGTACCCGATTCATTGTGCCTCGAGTTATTGTGTTAAATTGTAATTTCAAGTAATTTGTTAGTTTAATAGAAACAGTGTATCGCACCCAGTGTATTTTTATTGCACGAAACCCGTCGCCTGCCCACATGATGTACGAGCCTAACGGAATAAATCCTGACATATCCGACACATGAATATAAATGTTGACGGAGTAAGAGAGCGAGGAAGACCAAAGAAAACATAGACGGATTGTGTGAGGATATGAAAAAAAAAAGAGTAAGTGATAGAGTGACGGCTGACAAGTGAGAATGCAAGAAAGAAAAAAACGTTGTGCCGACCCCAAGTAACATGGGGCAACGGCAGGAAGATTATCATACGAGCAAATGCTAGTTCCATAATAATTTGGAAGCCATTTTTTATTTTATTTTTATTTTCCTTTATTGGCCAACCAACAATTGTTTACACTATAAATATTTTAAGTTGTTATATACAAATTATATTTACATTATATACAGACTACAAATAGAACTAAACTAATGATAAAAATAAGACTAAAAGTAAGAAAATATAAACATCTAAACAACGACGACAATAGGACACTTAGGCGTCAAAGTACTCCTCCGCATCGCTGTCATCTGGAAACGTGCCCAGAAGACTGGCAGCATTGCCACGCTGAATAGCAGTGCTAATTCTTTGGCCAAAGAAAGAGCCAGCCCTCTGGTCACGCGAAGTATCGACCAGTCGGCGAGAGATTTCCTTAAAAGGAGACGCGCACTCGGGCCCCATGACCCGAGCGTTTCGACCCCAAACGGCTCAAAACTGTAGTTACCAATAAGGTTACAGTATTTGCGGCGCTTGAGGATCTCAGCAGCCGCAGCAGCAGCGCCTGCACAGCCCGCCGTGCTTGAAAGGTGAGATGGCGCAAGGGTGTCGACACAGGTTGCGTGGTGTAACAATTTCTTACAGGTTAGCACCGCATGCCCCATAATCATGTTGGATGAAGCCAAGACAACGTTTCTGTAGACTAACACAACGATAACAAACATAATATGATTATGATCTCTTTATCATGATCAAAGTTCAGTATAAATGTTACATAGTTGATAAACTGTCAGTCAGAGATATCTTATTAAATAACTGACTAACTTGCTAGATAGATCTAGATCAAAATACGCGAATACCAATACGTATTGTAATCGGATTACTAAGTTATCATCATCTGCCTAGCCTTTTCCCAACTATGTTGGGGTCGGCTGCCAGTCTAACTGGATGCAACTGAATACCAGTATTTTACATGGAGCGACTGCCTATCTGACCTCCACAACACAGTTAGTACTGAGTAATACGATACCCATTGGTAAGACTGGTTGTCAGACTTTTTGGGCCACTGGCTACCTAACGAATCTCAACAATCTACAAATGACGGATGACTAAGTAAACATAATTATTACCTACTTATTAAATAATAAACGTAAAGGTCACATTTTCTTGCACAAAAAATTAATAATTTGGACATAGTTCTGCCATAATGAGTCAACCCACAATATATTTTTACATAACAAACATAACATCACGACCTAATAGTACACCCACATTTCGCCAGTTATGTTTAAGTCCCACGTAATAGGGGGCGAGCCTATTGCCATCAACCGGGCACAAATCCAGACTCCGTGGCTGCTATTGTAAGTAATCTCTCATGGAAAAACTCAAAAACACTTTGCCCAACCTGGGATTCGACCCAGGACCTTATACTCAGCAGTCGCGCTTGCTCCCACTCTCTGTAGTTCTCAGCACAGAGATTCGAAATTGGCGGTATGTAAGCTACCCCCGTGCCTCGGAAAGCACGTTGAGCCATTGATCCTGCGCCCGATCTCTCTCCGGTCATGTCGGAGTGGTGTCCCATCGGACTATAAGGGTGAGAGAAGAGAGTGCACTTGTGCCTGCGCTGTGGCTAATCTCCGCTGAGATTGGTGGCCGTGACTGAAAACTCAGGACGACTATTATTATAATAATTACCAAGAGACCAACGAGGTATAATCTCTTATTAATTCAGTTAAATACGTCGAAAAAATTCAACATTATAAATGTAGTCAATTACTATTCAGTGAAATCAGTTTCATATACATCAAAACGTATGCTAGGAATAGATTTAAAATTACTCAGAATTTAATATCGCAAATCATTCGGAAAAAATCTAAATTTAAATGTGGCTTGGTACATTTTTGTGGAACTAGAACTCTTTTGAAGTCCCTCATCTACGAAAAGATATACAACATTAGTTATAGTATATGCGAAACCTGAAACACGTGTGTATTTATAAAATTTCAAAACTGTATCATGAAAAATCACAAAGTTATAAGCTTGTTCTGTTACCTGGTTGTCCGCACAAAAACATGGTCACCACGCAGCGCGCCCCGACGCGCGCCTCCAGCGTCTTCTTGAGCGTATTGATAATAATAATTTGGCAGTAGGTACCTAAATTATTGCGATAGGTACTTAATGTCGCTCGGTGTAAGTTGGACACCGTAACTTTTTTTAAATATTTTTGGGACAAAATATAACATGGTTTAAAAATTATTGGAATCGATTCTGTTACTTATTCTGAATAAACTATATTCAGGTTTTGCATATACTAAAAATAATGTTGTATAGGGTGACTGGTAATTAGTGACCGATACTTAAACACGTGATTATACTCATGATAACAAACAAATTTCCCAAAGAAACATTTTTTTTATACCAACTCGTTCACTTTTATCCCAGCTGTATGAAATTCGCGATAATGATCGGGGAACAGAAAAGCCGGCAGTGAATTCCACAGACTGGCGATGGCGGTTCGTACAATAAATGTGGAATATGCTTCCACATTCTCGCATATCGGGGAAGGTTATTATAAAACTAGTCTTACCGTAGATCCTCCAGGCGCGACCGTAGTCTTGCTATACTTGGTGACCCTCGGCCTCCTTGTAGAGGCCTGACTGTCCAGCTGCAGGCCCTGCACTGAGCACACCAACAGCACTGCCAACACATACCACATAGATGTAAACACACTGCACTTTATACATTAACCCCCTAGATTTAACTAGGTAACCCTTTTTGCATAGTGGTTTAATTGAATGGCCCTATTTTGTAAGTAAGTTGCCCATTTGTTTTATTAATTGTTCGCTAAATTCTCACTGGTTTATTTAAACATCTATTCTGAACTGTATGGTTAAAGTTACATTTCTAAGTAAGCACTCTGGTTTAATTCGGTTAAATTACTCTAAAAAATATACCGGCTTCACTAAAATAAATATACACAGGTCTTTTTGCCACGTAAATATGATAATATCCATTTAATTCGCACACTATTCACTAAATACCGCTTTCCTCTTAATCATTTAGCAATTTTTATTACAATTTTATGGAGAATATTTCAAAGCATCGTATTGACTGACACTGTGTACAAGAAAAGATGGTCAAGTGCATATAATGTGCGTTGATTTGCTTAGTGATGGGATTCACACTTGTCGATAACATTGAAAATATCGATAACGCTTAGCCCCAAGATACAGAATAACTGTCTTGTTTGGGGCTCACTAGCAACAAACACTATCTATGTAAACCAGTTTTAGGTATATTTTAAGCCAGTTTTAACATCTCTTCTCTTCACGAATAAGAAACAGGTTGCTCTCTCAACAAATATTGGTTGGTCAATAAAATATTCATTGTGAAGCAAAAACAAAATAAAGAATGTTATAAACCAGAAAACATCATAATTTAAAAATAGACGCAGCCTTTCAACAACATAGCATTACAACACTGTAAACCAACCTCTCTAACCTGGGGTAGGTTACCCAACCAAGACATTAGACGTCAGAAAGTAAAAATAAATGTTCTTTTCATTATGTCTGCCGCACTGCAAAGGGCATAATCCGTCTTATACATACGTCTGACCTAGATTTGATTCAACAAGAAGCTTAGCGTAAGATTAAAGGACTACGCATATTACACAGACTCAACGCTGACTTCAAGCCGACTCGACTTACAGTAAAGCATTGAAATGTCATAATAATATTATTTCCCTTTATCCCTGCCGTAGAAATATCAAAATTTACTTGAAATAAGTATGTGCCAAATAAACACAGGGTGGAAGACACATCGACGCATGAATGGTTACTACGTATTCAGTAGGTCATTCCAAACATGGACATTTATCGTCGGTAATTTAAAAAAAATCTGCTGTTTCATACTTTTTGACAGTGTAAGTTACAAACGTGTGTAGGAAACAACACTTTTCTTTTCGTAATGATATAATCACTACGCGGTAACCCTTTGTGAGTCAATGTCCCTTCCACACTGTATTTTCTTTCTTTACTTTGAGTCCAGTCCATGTGGAGTCAGAGTCGAGCTTGCGCAATGTGCGAAGGCCTTAATACTTTATGTAAAAGCTCTCACATTCAAAAGTAAATGATTAATGATCCGTCTGGTTTTAGTACAAAACATCTTTGTGTTGAAGCGAAATTATAATTAATTAAATTATCAAAAACGCTTCATCATCCGTGTAATAATAATGTTTTGAGGTTATTTTTATACGTGATAAAAGTTTATGCTTCATAGATATTTATTGTATGTGTTCCGTTTTGCAGATTTTGTAACTTTTTAATCGACTTCAAAAAAAGAAGCTTATCAATTTTTTTTTTATTTTTGTTAAAATTGAACCACATCCGTATATTCAAGCTCAAAAAGAGCTAGGTTTTTTAATACCTATTTAATCTACTTCGTATTTGTATTAATTAGATTAAGTACATTTAAAATTAATACATAATAAGAATTTGTGTGTAAACCATAACTAAAAAAGGTAAAATAAAAATGTTTTTTTTTGCATTAAATGTTATGTATTTTATTTTAAACAGCTGTGTTTCATATGTATACTTATCTTTTTTTTCGGATGGGAAATCATCAAATGACCCCCCCACTCTGGGCAGAGCGGAATGGAGTGTCAGACTTGTACTGACTAAAACCCATCCGTGTTCCTTCTTTGCCCTTTGTGTTCCAGGGCCGCGGTATCTCTTTTGAACAGTCCCAAAGCCCTGGCAGGCATCGGCCCATGCGGACCCCTACGTGGTTGCTGACATCTCTTTAAGGCGCGCGTGGAACACGAACGCGCCGTCGACACGGCCTGTCGTCATAAGACGGCTGGACGGCGAGCTAGCCCATAACTCGCCGTCCACAGTCCCGCGCCCAGGGCGTCTCCCGCGGCGGCTGGGACGTGAGGTTCTTTCCCTCTCACGTCACGCCACCTCCTTCGCTAGCATGACTGCTTCGCAGAAGGAGGTGACGGCTTCCCATTCCCTCTCTCGCTCCGGACCATGGCTTGGACCAAGGCCGGACGCGAGAGATTGCCGCCGCCAATCGCCGCTACGAGGACACGGCGGTGCTCCACCCAAGCGGGGCAGACCTCCACGGTGTGCCCCACCGTGTCCTCCGGACATGTATACTTATCTGAATATTATCGTCAATGCCGAGAAAATTCATAATGCGTGTCACCTACAAATAAAAACGTACGTAACATCACGCCTGCAATATCCAAAAAAAAAAAAAGGTTATACCAAGCTGTACCTAATAGTAGGTACCTACACCAACATTTTGCTGCTATGTTTAAGTCCCATGTAATAGGGGGCGAGCCTATTGCCATCAACCAGGCACTAAATAAAAAAGTAAACATAAATCATCATCTGCCTAGCCTTTTCCCAACTATGTTGGGGTCGGCTTCTAGTCTAACCGGATGCAGTTGAATACCAGTATTTTACATGGAGCGACTGCCTATCTGACCTCCACTACCCAGTTAGTACTGAGTAATACAAAACCCCTTTATAAGACTGGTTGTCAGACTTTTTAGACCACTGACTAGCTAACGACTGTCAAAGATCTACAAATGACACCCGGGACCAACGGCTTAACGTGCTTTCCGAGGCACGGAGGAAACTCTGTATGTAATGTGGTTGGTCTGTGGTGGTCACCCATCCACAGACCAACCTAGGCAAGCACGGCTTAACCTAAAGATCAACCCGAGCGGCTGTCATTATGTAGCCACGAGCACCACAAAAAAAAAAAGTAAACAAATAAACTATAAATAAAAACTATCGATACTTATGACATCACATGCACATCACTACGCTAGTTAGTCCATTGTGGAAAAGTTTATAGGCAGAACGAGCAACAGATTGATGGCTTATATACAACTGCTGTGGGTCATTTAGCAATTCAGTTTACGAGGTTTATATATGTCATAGTATGTATATGTTTTGTTATCAGTGAATAGTGTATTTACTTATTTAGTTAGAACAATAATTTTCGAATCTTAAATCATAACATAACGCTTGTAATATCCGAAGCATTAGGCAGAGGTGTACCTGATAGTACACCCACATTTCGGCACTGAGGCTGCTACCGAGAAATTCCAGATAGAAAAATCCAAATAACATTTTGCCTGAATCGGAAATCGAACCCAGGACCTCATGCTCAGACAGTCGCGCTTGGGACCACTAGACCAAAGAGGTAGACCTCTTAATTCCATTGACAAATAAAGTTTCTCTTACCATATACGGTCAGTAGCGTTCTTCTCCATAGAGATCTACGTTAGGGAATGGGCAACTACAGTACTTTCACAGTTTTTGTGCCTTGTGACTGGGACTGTAGCTATTTTTTAGTGTTGTCTTTGTTTCGACAATTCAAAAGTGCCTGTAACTGGCCTACTTGAAATAAATGCTTTGATTTTGATTTTGCGTATAAAAACTCGTACGGTGAGTCACCTTACATCTTGTGACTCATTCCGTAATGTTTAGACCATCCCAACACATCATTTTCCTCACAACATTCTCCTAATTCCACCGCAAAAACTAAAACGTAAAAATCTATCTTTGGAAAATGCTGTGAGCAGTGGTAAGAGCATCCAAAACGGTACATAAAAGATACCGCGGCCCTGGAACACAAAGGGCAAAGAAGGAACATGGATGGGTTTTAGTCAGTACAAGTCTGACACTCCCTTCCGCTCCGCTCAGAGTGGGGGGGGGGGGGTCATTTGATGACTTCCCGTCCCAAAAAAAAATTCCCAATAATAAAAAAAAAGGAAAGCATCACAGATTTCGTTCCTTAATCGGTATTATCCTGTCTAAAAGACACATTTTGAAGACATTTGCTACCTGCTGGGTGCTCTTATAAAACATTCTTTTAGCCTCGAGTGTGAACTTGTTCTCAGCTGATATGGCATTAATTTATTTATTTATAACCAACTTATACTTACAGTTTACACCACACATACAAGTTATTGTTTGAACATAAAAATCAGAATAAAAAAAATAAAAACAAAAAATAATAAAACTTGGAAGTAAACAATATGGTAGACGGAAAAAATAAACAAAACATTTTTAGTAGACAGAATAAACATAATTAAATTACAATAAAAAATGAACAAAACTCGTGTCATCATACAACTACATATTTTTTATTAGGGATACAATTTGTTTACCCCGAGGAGTTAGTACTGGCAGTGGCAATAGACTCCAGGTATCGAGAAGCAGTGTTGAGGGCATTAGGTACCTTCTGACTGCCTTGTTAGTCTAGTGATCGCAAGCGCGACTGCTGAGCATAAGGTTCTGGGTTCCATCGTACCCGGTTGATGGCAATGGGCTTGCCACCCATTATATGGGACTTGAACATGGGTGTACAATTAGGTACACCTCTGCCTAATTCTTCGGGCATTCGTGACGTACCTTGAATACTAAACGATTAACGACCAAAAAGTTCATAAATCGAAGCCAATAAACAAACAGACAAACGTTCCATTGTCTAGGGACCAATTAAAAATAAAAACAAAAGAGTTTTACTATGTTCATCGTCAAAACAAAACTGAGCGAGCCACCCAACAAATTAACAAAACACCTTTTATTTTTAGAGGTCGGAAGCCAATTCCCGATACGAAGTAATAGGGTAAAACAACAACAAAAAGCTGTTGTTTGTAGTTGCCTATAACTCTGTATTATTCACGTGAGTCCGTTTCGACTCAGTGACGAATTTCATTGGCAGCGCAAAAACTGGATTGATAAAACTTTGTATGTTATACGTAGGTACGTGTTGTGGGGAGGAGCTCGAGGCTAAATAATAACAGCCGCTCGGGTCGATCTTTAGGTTAAACCGTGCTTGCCTAGGTTGGTGTGTGGATAGGTGACCACCCATTACATACCGAGTTTCCTCCGTGCCTCGGAAAGCACGTTAAGCCGTTGGTCCCGGGTGTCATTTTGTAGAGCTTTGACAGTCGTTAGGTAGTCAGTGGCCCAATAAGTCTGACAACCAGTCTTACCAAGGGGTATCGTATTACTCAGTTCTGACTGGGTTATGGAGGTCAGATAGGCAGTCGCTCCATGTAAAATATTGGTATTCAGCTGCATCCGGTTAGACTGGAAGCTGACCCAAAAGGCTAGGCAGATGATGACGTAGGTACGTGTTGTCTAGTTGGAAGTTTCAAAGAACGATGTTAGATTGAACTGGATGGATGAAATGGCGGCAGGTCACGGGAACAATCTGCGACTCACACATTTATAAAACAATGGTTAGACCTGCTCTATTGTATGGATCAGAATGTTACGCCACAAAACGGATGAATGAAAAGCTTTTGCATGTAGCTGAGATGAGAATGCTAACGGGGATGTGTGGTGTTACGAGAATGGATAAAATAAGGACATAAGAGGAAGTCTGAAAGTGGCGCCGGTAACCGAAAAGTTGTGTGGTAATCAATTGGCTTGGCATGCGGAGGAATGAGCAAAATATCGTGAGGATAGTTTTAAGTATGAATGTGGAAGGGTATATGAGTAGAGGAAGACCAAAGAAACGATGGATAGACTGTGTGAAAGATAATATGGCAAGAAAGGAGGTGTCCGATGAGATGACGATTAATAGAGAAGTATGGAAGAAGATGACATGCTGCGCCGACCCCAAATAAATTGGGATAAACACAGGAGAATGATGTCAGACTGGACTTTGATTCTTGGCCAAAAAGGACGAAGTGTTATTAATTATAACATAACATAACATGACGCCTGTTATACCCGAAGTGCTGACTCCCAGCCAAGCCTTGCCTTGCTTACATATGAAATCAGGACATTCAAAGTAAGTAGTCATCATCATCATGCGCCTCACGTTTTGTATGTTGGGGTCGGCTTCCACTCTAACCGAATGCAGCTGAATATCTATATTTTACAAGAAGCGACTGCCTATCTGTCCTCATCCGATACCCCTGGGTAAGACTGGTCTGTTCGACTGGTTGAACAGAGTTTCGGGCCGCTGACTAGCTGTCAGTAGCGAAGGGTAAATTTTTGTAAGAGGTAAGCCGGAGTACATATCTTAAATGTAAATATATTATTTGTCTATAGAATTCTGTCTATGCCATTTTTCAATGGGAATCCGGTAGGAATCGAGTTGTATGGAACCTTCGCCACTGCAAGCTGTAACGACTATCAAAGATCTACCAATAACAGCCGGGACTAACGGCTTAACGTGCTTATCGAGAAAAAGTAGTGCCAGGTCCAAACACACAAGTTTGTTTGTTCCGTGAAACCCGATTTGTCTCGATCACGTACGGTCCGATCCTGTTCGCAAACTGATTTCATTAACACCGACAAACGAATCTCGATGGATCCTGTCTACGTGTTTTGTGAGTTAAACTAGCTTCTAGGAATTGACGTGGGCTTTGGTAGTTAGAAATAGGACCTCAAACTCAAAGCATTTCATTCAAATAGACCAGTTACAGACAGTTACAGTTGTTGTTGAATTATCAAAAACAAAAAGATGATGCGACAGTAAGTATTTTTTTAATTTTTGTATTCATCAACATTAAATAAACGAAACGTAATTAGGTATGAAATATTTTTCTGAAATTCATCAAAATATTGGAATTCGTTGTAGAATAGAAAGATTTTATTTCCGACCAGAGTCCATAGGGTTAGTATCAATTTTATTTAATTTCTAGTGTTACAGACACAGATGAAAATATACTACTAAAATTCAGCGTGGATCCACCTCCGCAACATCGGGAAATCCCACTGATCTGCAAATGCACTTAGAATACTGTTGGTGCTGCCGCGAACACGAGTCATCAGAGATGTTATTATACAAGATGTAAACGGACCCTTCACGAAACCTTCAACCAAGCATTATGTACATCAAACTAAGTCACTCTACGCAAAAATTATTGCTGGGAAACGACTTCTTTTTGGGGTGAAAAATCACGTTTTACGGTACAAGTCAATTACGCACTCAAAACATTGTGCTGATATCCATCAGCCCAATGTTTTGTGTGTCATGGAGGTATTATAAGTAAAGTTATAGCCTTAAAAACTGGCATTTACTTGTGAAAAAGTTGGAACTTTAACCTCCAATATCTCCGTAACTAGCCTTTTTCCAGGTATGGTCAAGTATGACGGGGAGAACAAGTGCCTTTCGGCTTCGTTAAGGGTGTATTTACACCCTTTATAGTACCTAAGTATTAAAAAAAATTAAAACTTGGAACAATTTAGCTACAGTCTATTTCAAGAGAGCAGCGGTGGCCCAGTGGTGGAGACCCCGACTTACTAGCAGTAAGTCGCGGGTTCGAACCCAGCCAGGCGCATTACTTTGTGTAAGTTATTTCATCACCACTGCTCTCAAAAACGGTGAAGGAAAACATCGTGAGGAAACCGGCATGTCCTAGAACCAAAAATTCGAAGACATGTGACATCTACCAACCCGCACTGGGCCCGCGTGGTGGATTATAGCCCATTCCCTCTCATAGAGAGGAGGCCTGCGTCCCAGCAAAGGGAACATTAATAGGCGGATTATGCTATGCTATGCTGCTATTTCAAAGCGTAGATCTCCATGGAGAAAAATGGGGAAGACACTCCATAATCTGGCACCTACACTCTTTTCATGGCTACTTCTACAGTTGCTAGCTGCAGTTTCAACTCGACCCTAAGCACGACCCTAAGTGACCCTAAGTACGTTCAAACTACATCAAAAGACACCCCACCCAAATATGAAATGCAAATCCGAAAGAATTAATGACAATTTCAAGAGACCGTTTCCAGTAACGAAATTCCGATATTCAGATTCATTAACGTTTCCAAAATGTTAATTGACATGAACGGACCGAATGGTTCCGCCAACCACAGTTTATTACGGGTTTGGCTACCACGCCAACCGCCCGGTTGTTTGGTTATACATGTTTGTCTATTAAATTGTTTTCAACCGCATTTCCATTGACCTGTCAACCTAACAATTTGTTTAGGATATTTGGTATTTAGTTTATATTGTATTTTGGTGTGTGGTTTCAATATGAACTTATTTTGATTTTGATTTTTCAATTCATTTTCATCATGTCATTCGAGCGCCAAAACTTTATTGTAGCTCTATAGGTAAACCCAAACTCAAAGCAAACATTTCAATTAGACCATAGACAGGCAGGCGCATTACTTTGTGTAATTTATTTCATCACCACTGTTCTCAAAACGGTGAAGGAAAACATCGTGAGGAAACCGGCAGGTCATAGAACCAAAAACTCGAAGACATATGTGACATCTATCAACCCGCACTGGACCCGCGTGGTGGATTATAGCCCATTCCCTCTCATAGAGAGGAGGCCTGTGTCCCAGCAGTGGGTGGCATTATAGGCTGATTATGCTTATGCAGGTGTAGAATGTGGGGAGGTATTTTATTGTACATTTTAAACAGTATCCCATGAAAGATGAGTCCAGTTTAGCTAGCCTGAAACTTGGCTGAACTAGTTGGTTTCTGTTTCAAGTATTACAGTGGTGTCTAACATCTCTTTTACTAAATAAATGCAGATTTTTCATGATATTTTCGCAGATGTACTAACAAAATACTGTCATTATGTTAATTTCCTTAAACTTATTCTCTTAGAGAATCGCGTCTACGTAGAATAAATATAGACTCGATGTCTGCAGCCCATCCCCATAGTAAAATACCGTATGACATAATACTATAAGCCTCGCAGTATCTACATCTGTAAATTGACGGACTTTTCTAACAGGATATGCTGCTGAACTCAGCCGTCCTGCAAGAGATGTTAAATGAGGACCCCATTTACGTTGTCAAGATTTGTGGCACGTCTGTTTATCCTAAATATTAAAAAAGTATTATCAGCAAACAACACCATTTGCGGTTGGTTTTTAAATAAATGGGGTAGTTCATTAACATACAAATACTAAAAAGAGGAAAGGACCCAATATCGAACCTTTGGGTACACCCATTTTTAGTTTTAAACCCATTGATTGACACCATTTATTTGTACTTGCTGCTATCAACTGAACGCAAGTTTACCTAAGCCGTGGTGCTCAAGTTTCACGAGCAAGGTTTCGTGATTTACGCAATCAAATGCCTTCGAAAGGTCACAGAAAATTTCTATGGCATCTTGAGCCTCTTCCCACGCAGTATGTGTTTTAACAAAATGCCACCGGCGTCAGTCGTACTACGTCACCCCTGTATTTCTCCATAGGCTATGACTGTAGGCGCAGGACAATTACCACCATCTAGTATCAAATCTGGGCTACAAGTACCACACGAAGTTTGTTCTTGCGCCTACTAACAAACCTACGAGCCAATTATATTCTCTACTTCACTTTGAGAGGTGAAAGTACTGGTATTCCGGTGCATCCGGTTAGACTGGAAGCCGACCCCAACATAGTTGGGAAAAGGCTAGGCAGATGATGATGATAATGACTTCACTTTGAGAGATGTTTCGTTGTGAACTCCAGATACAAATGAGTTCGCTTACGAATTGCATGCGCCATTTGAGTAAGGTTTGAAATGAACTTTACAGAAAATTTCGCACACCCTTAAACCATTAATAAATCCTGGTACATAAACTAAGAAAATTAGGTATATAAGTAGGTTAGACTTTTTTCTAAAGTGAGACTTGAACCATTCTCAAACCACTGCCACTCCTGAAAGCCAGAATCAACAGTGGCGACCACCAGAAAAGCGCTGAGACAATGAAGCTCGACTAAGTCCTAGAGAAACAAGCGGAGGAGTAGGAAAAACATTATTTCCACTTACCTCCTTATCAGCAGGAGACAGAATAAAACAAGGCCAATAGGCCAAGGTAAATAAAGATCATTGGAAATTTCTGTTTTTATGAAAAATTTAAAATCGGTCTAATTTAGCTGTAACACTATTTTTCGAAAATTTTCTCTGTCATGTTTTTAGACTTATGTATCCTGCTTATGCGTACGAAGTTTCATTTAAATCAGTTCAGTCATTTCGAAAAAAGGCACTTGAAAGTTTGTATGAAATACCGTGAGACGGTAACGCTCTTAACAGTTCAAACCTCTAAGTGAAAACGTGGCTTTACATAAACAGGGAGACTGGTGTTAAAATGGCCGAACAATGTAAAAGGTTTCGATCGTTACTTTTTATTATTTCACGTTATGATTACTGTCTGTCGGGCCCGTTGAAATTTTCGCGTTCCGTAACTAAATTCGTGGAACGGTGTTAGGAAATCATTTTGAAGTTACTCACCCTTTTGTAGGTTGGTACTTGGTACTTTCCTAATGTGATAATGACTGGTGATATAGACAAGCTTCATTTAAAAATGTAATTTAATTAAGAGGGAAGTGCCAGGGTAACTCCCAAAATTATTGAATATAATCTAACTAACAAAGCAAGTTAAACAAAAGCTTATAAAAATCTCCCAGTTGATCTACGTTTTGAAATTCTCAGGTAGATAAATATTACTCTGTTCTCATTTCTGCGGTCTGAAAAACTAATCAGCATAAAAAGATAGTATAAACCTTTTTACATTAAACTTATTTCATATTGAAGAATAAACTTCAGCTATAAAATGACAATGGACAACTTTTGTTTCTGAATTAATAAAAATGGTAGGTACATTCTAAGTTCTCAACGGTTCCAAGAATTATGACTACGCTTAAAAGTTTTTTTATATTACATAACATAACATTACATCACGCTTGGATGACATGGCAAGACAGGAGGTGGCTGGTGAGATGATGAGTTATAGAGAAGTTCCATATTTCTCTATAACTCGTCATAAGACTGAAGAAGACATTTGTTGTGTTATTGTGATAAAAGTGAATGAGTATTAAAAAAAAATGTTTCTTTGGGAGAGTTGTTTGTTATCATGAGTACAGTCACGTGCATAAGTATCGGTCACTAATTACCAGTCACCCTATATATACAGGACGTTCCCGTTAAATAATTTCCGACCATAACTTGTTAACATTTGAAGGAGCACAATTTTACAACAGAATACCCTCATGTATTAAAAAATTACACTCATTCAATGCATTCAAAACTCTGTTAGCGGAATATTTGATCACAAATCCTAAAATCTGAATTCATTGGATGGGTGTATTATAATATAATAAGTGCTACCGTGACGTCTGTGACGAACTTTAAATATAATTTATATTAAGCATTGTTCTCATGTAAGTGACTTTGTGTCTCTTTTGAGAATAAATATCTTTAAACCTAACTTGAGTGAAGCCGCAGACCAAAGCTAGTCCTAAACAAACCTGAATTAGTACCCAAATTCTATAAAATAAACGTCATCAGAATCTAAATATAACAACGCCTCCGTCAGAAGCTCCATTTCTCCATAAATAAAACAACAAAAATAACTCTTTAGAACGGACGAACACAAATAGCCTGTTCGAATTTAATTGACGCCTATTTTTAAAATGGCTGACGCTGAACGAGACCACGACCACGACCACGTTACACTAAATAATAAACGATCGATAATAAACCGAACATCATCATCTGCCTAGCCTTTTCCCAACTATGTTGGGGTCGGCTTCCAGTCTAACCGGATGTAGCTGAATACCAGTATTTTACATGGAGCGACTGCCTATCTGACCTCCATAACCCAGTTAGTACTAGGTAATAAGATACCCTTTGGTAAGACTGGTTGTCAGACTTTTTGAGCCACTGACTACCTGTAACGACTGACAAAGATCTACAGATGACAGCCGGGACCAACGGCTTAACGTGCTTTCCGAGGTACGGAGGAAACTCGGTATGTAACGGGTGGTCACTCATCCACAGACCAACATAGGCAAGCGCGGCTTAACCTAAAGATCGATCTGAGTGGCTGTTATTATTTAGCCACGAGCTCCTTTTTTTTTTTTTTTTTTTTTTTTTTTTATTAAAAAAAATACAATTTCTTAAGGCTAGTTACATTGCCCCACAAAACTGCTTACGCAGTTTAACTGTGAGATCGTTGAGTCTCTAATACATTAAACATAATATCAGGTACATCCATAAAACATATTTACTTAATACCTACACTTACATAGAATCCAATAAATATTTTTTAAGTTTACGTGTGAATTTTACTTTATTGTCTTCTTGTCTGATGTCAGCAGGCAAAGTGTTCAATAAATAGGGAATGCGTTTTTTTAAGGTTCTGTCGCCATAGTAATTGCTAACTCTGGGTACATTATATTTACCTGCTGTCATCGACCTGGTAGTATAGCTGTTAGATACTAGTGAGTCACTATCCCGACTGCCATGGTTATTAACCAATAATAGGTATTTATGTTTAAGGCTAACTGGTAGAATTTTACATATTTTGAATAACCCATTATAGTCTCTTTTACAGTTGTTTTTAGTTTTCTTGTTTACTAACAATTTTAAAAATCTAATTTGAATTGATTCTAGTTTCTGTATATTACTTTTAAAAGTCAAACCATAACAATCAAGAGAATAACTCAATATTGAGTCAACTAAGGACATATATAAACATTTCAAGGTGCTGGAGGGAACTTTAAAGCTTAAATGATAGAATTTACTTAGCAATATTCTAAGCTTACTACAAATGTAATCAATATGTGAAGACCATGAGAAACTTTCATCGACTTTAATTCCAAGATATGTGACACTTTCTACTTGTTCTATTGGTTTACATTTACAGGTTGAATTATTATTATGCATACACTCATAGCTATGGGTAAAAATGGATGTTTTATTCAAATGTATATAAGGGGAATGTATCATTAACAGCTTAGTTTTATCACCATTGAGAACGATACCGTTGTCGTGAGACCACTTTACCACTGCGTCTACGTCCTGTTGTACGAGCCGACAGGCACCAGCAAGGTCGGTGCCAGCGCGCAGCGCACACAGGTCGTCCGCGAACATGTGCGCCGAGCAGTGGCGCAGTACGCCGCACAAGCTGTTCACGTGCAATAAGTAGCACACAGGCCCGCATCCGGACCCCTGCGGCACCCCGCACCCCACCTTCCTCTCGTCGCTATATTCATCACCTACCTTTACTCGGTAGGAGCGTGATGTGAGATAGTCGCGGAACCATTTGTTCAGCGGCTGCCCCACTCCACACTCCTCCATGGCGTTCAATAAGGTCTCAGTTTCAAGGGTATCGAAGGCTTTTTTATAATCAAAGAATACCGCAACTACAAACTTTTTCTCACTTAAATATGTATTAATTTCGTCAGTATATCGTGTAAGAAGAGTATTTGTACTTCTACCTTTCTGGAAACCATGTTGACATTCATTTATTACATTATTTTTCTGCAGATAATTATTCAAACGGTTAATGATACATTTCTCAATAATCTTATCCACACTGGATAAAATTGATATAGGCCTATAATTACTATAATTTTTAAGCTCGCCCTTTTTATATATTGGTCGCACTATGGCTTCTTTTAACATACTAGGAAACATACCATTTTTCACACACAAATTGACTAGGTTAGAGATCACAGGGCTAACTGTATCTGCCAACATTTTGAGATCGGACATTCGCACAAGATCGCTACCCGGTGACTTATTTTTATCCATTTGAGTTATAATTCGTTTAACATAACTGCTGTCTACGGGCTGCCACCTCATACTTCTGTCCGTCTGTCCAACGTAGGTAATTCTATCCAACAACTTAATACTACAAATATGTTTGGTTTTCTCTATTTCTTCGGCAAATGTACGAGCAAAATTATTACAAATATTTTTCATAGGTTCATTAACTCCCATATTCTTTATTATTGCTTTATCCAAACATTGTTTTTCATTTCCTAATAAGTAATTTATTTTATCCCACAGTTTTTTGATATTATTATTACAATCTAATATGCATTGCCTATCGTAATTATTTTTATTTTTAAAAACTAATTTATGACATCTATTCCTATATCTTGTGTAATTTAAACGTTTTACCATATTTTTAGGATCATTACTCCAAATAACAAACAGTCTATCCCTCTCTAAGATCTTATTTTTTAAATCTCTAGTTATCCAGGGGGTGTTATCCCTGTTTGACTTAGTTAAACTTTTTAATACATAACAACTACTATAGATCTGTTGAAATATATTTCTGAATGCATCGTACAACTTTATGGGGCATGTAAAAAACATTAATTCTTTAAAATTAACTGACAATAGCTTTTCACGAACCGCACGATTGTCAAGCATATAACGTCTTTGTGAGGTTACGTTAGGCAAGTGAGCAGGACAGGCATGCACACGCGAGGAGGTGGAAGCGAGAGCACAGGCGCCGTCGCGCCGCCCGCGCCGTCCGCCACCGTCCACAGGCACTGCTACCGGAGTGCGTTTCCATTCCACCGCGACCGATATCATATAATGATCAGATATTTTATGCTGAATTACCGCGGAGTTTATTTTAAAGGTAGGTGCTCTAATATAAATATGGTCAATGCAAGATTCCACTAATGCATCAACTAAAATTTCACTACGTGTAACTTTATCGATACACTTTGTGAAACCGAACTCGGCCAAGAGATTTTCATAGGTAATGACATTTTTATCGTGTTTTTGCAGTAGGTTAATATTCATATCGCCACACAATATAGCCTTGGAGTTTTGCGGCAAGCTATTCAATAGATTCCTAAGTTCCTCAAAGAACAGAATTATTTTTTCCTGTTTATTTATTCGGGGAGGTCTATACAATGCGACAACATGGACAGGTTCCCCAGAGCAATTAATTGTAATGGAAACACACTCAGCAGCACATATGGTGACTGGTTGCACCGCCGCCCGCGCATCCAACTCCTCCCTCGCATACACAAGCACCCCTCCCCCCCTTCGCCCCGTTCGTGTAAAACTATGAACATTGTACCCTTTTATCTTAAATAAATCGATTAAAGAAAAGTCTATGTTGGGTTCTGTAATAACGATAATGTCTAACTTATCTAGGTGGCTATTCAATGTAATTAAAAGCTCACTGAAGTGTTTTTTTAGAGAACGTATGTTAATATGCACCAAACTAAAGTTTTGATTATAATTCCACGTCACTATCCAATTGTCTATGCTGTTCACTATTGACGCCTCGATTGAATTATCACTAATTACGCCGATACCGTCTATTAACGCCGTGAATTTGATAATTAGTTAAAGCACAATAAACACTTTATTTGAATAGGGTAGGTTCATTTTTTAATAATTTCTTCGAGGTCGCTCTCTGTTCTCACCCACACTGACTTATCACCATCATTCTTTTTTGCCAGAATCTTTCCATTGGTGACCCAGACGTACTTCCATAGCCCATGCAGTCGTTTCTTAGTATTCCACAATAACTCTTTGGCAGCTTTAGTAAGATCCTCGTTGATGAATACTTTGTTTTGCAAAGAACCTCCGGTGATAACGTCGCTAGTGAACTCCTTCAAATTGCGACGCTGCGCGAGCCAGGTGTCACGCTCATTGGCGCCGCTAGTGGTTACTTTGAAGCCAATCAAGATTGGTGCTGGCTTACCACTGTCGGTACGCTGCTGACGACGCCGGCTAACCCACTCAATTTCCGTGCTGCTTACGTTGATGAGTTGTCCAGTTTTGGTCACCACTTCAAGCAGTTTCTCTCCCGGCAGCTGTTCCACGCCTACAATCTCGAGGTCTGATCATATTCCTGAACCTTCTGTTCCAATGCAAAGTTACATTTCTCTAGATATATAATCTTATTATTTATGTTTGTGACGTTCTTTTTGAGCTCTGTTATTTTTTGCTTAGATTGCTCGTGTTCCGCGATAAGTGTATCATATTTCTCCGAAAGCATACTCATACTGGTACTTATCGATTCGAGTTGACTTTTTAAGGTAGGTATTCCACTGACCTTTCTCTGAATATCCTTCAGAATTTTCTCGAAATCCTTTTTTATCTCGTCTTGCTCTTCATCATCGGTTCGGGAATCAATTTCACAATTGTTACAGCAGGTTCTACTGATACCTGCTCGAATATCTGCGAGAAGTCCCTTAATACACCCTCTATGGAATGTTCCAAAACATGCTTGACACTGAAAGTGCCTTATCAACCGATAACAAACCGAACGAACGAACCACAGAATAATAAA
The DNA here is from genome assembly GCA_910589295.1 of Noctua janthe. Taxonomy (NCBI): domain Eukaryota; kingdom Metazoa; phylum Arthropoda; class Insecta; order Lepidoptera; family Noctuidae; genus Noctua; species Noctua janthe. Next base: position 8,973,338 of record OU342578.1, read on the forward strand.
CGATCATGGCATCATTCATTCTCCTGCCCTTGTCCTAATTAATTTGGGACACCAAGTCTTCTTTTTTTTATTTATTTATTATTTATTAGGCTTCTCAACAATGAGTACACTGTTACGTTATAATTTGTACATTGCAAACTTAAGTCTAAGCGCCTCATCACTTACAGAAAAGCACAGCATGCACTACATTATGCGCAGATAATTACACAATTAAATAATTAAAATAAATAAAAAAGAATAAAAAAATAAAAATAAAACTTTTAAAACTAAATTGATTACATTGAAATAAATTAAATTGAATAACATAGATTAAAATAAATTAGAAATAAATAGATTCTTCTTGCATACTTCTCCATTACTCGTCATCTCATCAGTCACCTCATTTCTAGCCATATTATCCTTCACACAGTCCGTTCATCGTTTCTTTGGCCTACCACTATACTATTATACCTCCTTCATACTCAAAACCCTCTCTCTACTTACGACATATATGTCATTCTTCCGCATCACATGCCCATACCATGACAAACGATTACCACACAATTTTTCAATCACCGGGGCGGCGGCGTCACTCTCAGACTTCCTCTCATGTACTAATTTCTTATTTCATCCATTCGAGTTATACCACACATCCCCCTTAGCATTCTCGTCACTCTAATAATCCTACAAAATAATAATAATAAAGCTTACGTCATGTGTCATGTGGCGGGAATTTCACCGATCAGTGACGTCATCGGGAAAATCTTTCTTGCCAAGTGACGTATAAGGCTGAATGACGTAAGCATAGGCTGAATGGAGTTTAATGTGGTTGCCTGACATTCGGTGATTGATCACTGAAGATTTTTGTATAGCTATTCATAGTATTTTCTTGAAAAAAATATTGTCGTTTTACAAAAAAATATGGCATATACTCCTTGGTTTTTCCGAGGAGTTCGTGGCTAAATAATAATAGCCGCTCGGATCAATCTTCAGGTTAAACCGCGCTTGCCTAGGTTGATCTGTGGATGGGTGACCATCCGATACATACCGAGTTTCCCCTGTGCCTCGGAAAACACATTCAGCTGCCGTTAGTGCCGGCTGTCATTTGTAGATCTCTGACAGTCGTTACAGGTAGTCAGTGGCCCAAAAGTCTGACAACCAGTCTTTCCAAAGGGTATATAGTATTACCCAGTTCAAACTGGGTTGTGGGGGTCAGATAGCCAGTCGCTGCATGTAAAATACTGGTATTGAGCTGCAACCAGTTAGACTTGAAGCCGACCCCAACATAGTTGGGAAAAGGCTAGGTACATGATGACTCCTTGGTGCAGGAAAGATACAATTTTCTCACAACACATATATACATGATACATAAACTCACCCCTTTTTGCCATGCGGCAGCCAGAAACTGTAGAACCTGCTACGGTCCTTACATACTCCTTTCGCGTCATCAACATTAATGTATCTAGTCATACACGCACGCCTGACCTTTCTGAAGAACATCACCATTAAGGTCAGCCGCTTATAAAGATCATACCAGAGGCATCGCATATGAGTTGCGATACCAAGGACAATGCTGAAAGGTCTCACGATCGACCTGTAATTACATCGGCGCTACTCTGAAATCGGAACAATACCCTTCAATGGCTTCAATACGTAACAGACTAGCTTTTTGGCGGGAGAAATAGGCTTGATGATAGTAGTCATTTTAATTTTGAACAAGCCCGCCACACTATTCCCTAATCCCTGTAACTCCTGAAAGCCAGTATCAACAGTGGCGGCCACTAGAAAAGCGCCGAGACTGTGAAGCTCGATGAAGTCTCAGAGAAACAATCTAACTCTTCTTTGATCCCGCAACGAAATTAATCTGAAAAGAATAGCGGAGAAGTAGGAAAACCATAATATCCACTTCCCTCCATATCAGCAGGAGATAGAACAAAACAAGGCCAATAAGCACAAAGGGACGTTCACAACTGATAATAGTACAACTGATGTCAAAATCAAAATCAAAGCATTTATTTCAAGTAGACCAGTTACAGGCACTTTTGAATTGTCGAAACAAAGACAACAATGAAATATAGCAACAGTCCCAGTCACAAGGCAGATGATAGTAGTCAGTGGCCCGAAATTCTGACAACCATTCTTACCAAGGAGTATAGACACATAGGTGTATGGGGGGCTGTGATAGTCTACTGGTGTCACCTTCACTCCAAGTCACAGGTCTGGAGTTCGAACCCAAGACACAACACCTCTGATTTTTTGAATGCATGTGCGTATTGTATAATTCTTACTGTGAAGGAAAACATCGTGAGGAAACCAATATGCCTGAGAGATATTTCTCGACGCCATGTAAAAGCCAAGTCAGAGGGGAAATACTCTGACACCAGGTTAGGTAATAAGCACACGAGAAAGAAGAAGACCAAGAGGTATCGTATTACCCAGTACTAACTAGGTCATCATCATCATCATCAGCCTATAGCAGTCCACTGCTGGACAAACACACTCCACAATCGCACGCCAATCAACTCAATTTTCCGCAACTCTCATCCAGTTGCTACCAGCCACCCTACGAAGATCGTCACTCCACCAAGCCTGAGGACGTCCCACCTTACGTTTGCCAATTCGCGGTCTCCACTCCACGATCATCGGTTCTACGGCTAATATGGCCGGCCCATTGCCACTTCAGCTTACTTATTCTGTGAGCAATGTCGACAACTCTGGTTCTCTCTCGGCTCACATCGTTCCAGATGCGATCCCTCAGAGAGACTACCTAGGTCGTGGAGGTCAGATAGGCAGTCGCTCCATGTAACATACTGGTATTCAGCTGCATCCGGTTAGACTGGAAGCCGACCCCAACATAATTGGGAAAAGGCTAGGCAGGTGATGACGATAGTAGTTCTTTCCCAGCAACCGGCAACTTCCAAAGTCAAGAGCTGCCATTGACAATTTTTACGCCGAAGTGTTTTATAATTCACACTCCAATGTCAAACCCCATACCTTTATGTACAATGTCAGGCAGGAGAAATAAAACTTTTATTGAGCTAAAGCTGATAAATAATTTACGGACACACTTAACGGTTCTATAAATCTATTCTTAGACGGTAATAAAAGGTCAGTATGTACTAAAGCCATTAATCTTAGCCTAGGTGATGTACACATAGCTTAGTATAACATGAGGAAGTACTTTTCAAAATGTATGAATTAAATGTTATGTAGCTTTACGTTTGGAAAAAGCCGGATAAGCTCGTGGCTAAATAATAACAGCCGCTCGGGTCAACTCTTAGGTTAAGCCGCTCTTGCCTGTGTTGGTCCGTGGATAGGTGACCACCCATCAGTGGCGAAGGTTCCTAACAACTCGATTCCAACCGGATTCCCTTTGAAAAATGGCACAGTCAGTATTCTATAGACAAATAATATATTCACATTAAACATAATTATCTACTACGACTTACCTCTTACACAAATTGACCCTTCGCTACTGCCACCCATTACATACCGAGTTCTCTCCGTGCCTCAGAAAGTACGTTAAGCCATTGGTCCCGGCTCTAATTTGTAGATCTTTGAAATTCGTTACAGGTAGTTAGTGGCCCGAAAATCTGACAACCAGTCTTACCAAAGGGTATCGTACTAAATGAGTTTTGGACGTTAGATAGGCAGTCACTCCGTGTAAAATACTGGTATTCAGCTGCTTCCAATTAGACTGGACCCGACCCCAACATAGTTGGGAAAAGGCTGGATAATACGCTACCCGTTAATATATCTGCTTGTTAGACTTTCGGGCCACTGGCGATATGCAACGACTGTCAAAGATCTACAAATGACAGCCGGGAGTGGGACCTACGGCTTAACGTGCTTTCCGAGGCACGGAGGAAACTCGGTATGTAACAGGTTGTCATCCATCCACCAACCTAGGCAAAAGAGTGGTCCGAGCGGCTGTTATTATTAAGAACATTAAGCAAAAAAATATTGATTGGTCTAATAACCGTAAAATACATTGAATCGTTTTACTGAAAATGGTTAGCAGCTACCTGTACAGTAAGTCGTTACGTAAAATTTGTTTTTATAACATCGAAACGTGTCGGACATTCAGGAGCACATAAAATTTTATTCCTCAAACATCTAGGCCACCTGGGGGGTTACCATGACGTCGTACAGCAGGAGTAATTCCAGTGTGGGAAAGAGACAGAGCTATACAGATCGTCTAGCGCCATCTCTCTCCCACACATTTTAAGACATCGTGGTAGGCCACTTGGTTCGATACTAATCTAATAAAATTTCAATTTCAATATAGAAAAATGTCTTTGGAACAGAAAAGGTACAAGCTATATAAAAGTTTAAAACTGTCCGTTGGTTTAATAAGTACTAAGTTATGCCTGCGACTTCGGCCGCGTGGGGTTTTTAATTGTCCCACGGGTTCGTACCACTGGGATAAAAAGTATCCTATGTGTTAATCCAGGCTATAACATGTGCCAAATTTCATCCAAATCCGGTCAGTAGTTTTTGCCTATGGCAAAATCCTACACTATAAAATTTGTTGGATCCGGTCATTAGTACGAACATAAAATGAATTGGAAAGCGCGGCAGTGTGCAGTGGTGACATCACGCGACTGACTAACCAGTCTACCAACCACACGGTGTACTTGTACAGAGCCCTGATTTCCAACTCGAGGGAGGACGACATTCAGTGTCGGATCGCGGCGGAGTTGAAACGTCTTGGAACTGGACCCGATTCATTGTGCCCCGTGTTACTGTGTAGAGTTGTGGTCTCAAGTGATGCGTTGGTTTTGCTAGAAACAGTGTTTCGCACCCAGTGTGTTTTCATAGCACAAAACCCATGGTATGCCCACATGATGTACAAGCCTAACGGAGTAAATCCTGACATACCCGACATATAGCATAGCATAGCATAATCAGCCTATTAATGTTCCCACTGCTGGGACGCAGGCCTCCTCTCTATGAGAGGGAATGGGCTATAATCCACCAAGCGGGCCCAGTGCGGGTTGGTAGATGTCAAATGTCTTCGAATTTTTGGTTCTAGGACATTTTTTTCTTGTAGGACATTTTTTGGTTCTAAATATTCAACGAAAATTATTAAGCAAGTTTTTTTAAATACATAAATTCAACGCAATCACACTAAAATTTGCATTTTTCAACCAATGCAGGTGCGGGGATCCGCTGGATGCGAGACGCACGGCACCAGCTAATGTGGCGACACTTGGGGGAGGCTTATGTCCAGCAGTGGACGTCTTTCGGCTGAAATGATGATGACGCATTTTGAAAAATCTCACGTGAGATTGGGTGTGGTTAGGGGGTCAAGTCAGATCTCACGGCGTCTCACCAAGGGAGGAGGGGGCTCGAAAAATCGACTGACGCAATTAATGGACGTCACCTAGGTACTACCAACTTTCCTAACGTTCAACCACTTTTCATCCTTATACCCTGACTCCTGAGTTATAAGGTTGCAAAGTGGTCGACCGTCATAAGTGCGGTCTTACATCACAATGTCCCACTAAACAAATTACTCTAAATAACTTTTAGGAAAAATCCTCATCAATATATAATTTGTGCCGGACATGAAATATCCATCAAGTAGATTGTTTTTTCAACATTATACTCGTAGTAACCTAAATGTGTATTATGTCATCAAATACATCATTTTTGTATTCAATATTATTTATGTAGATTGGTGATACCATAGCCTTTCATTACAAGGTAGGATGAAGGGGACGACGAGTAATGGACTAGCTCGCCGTCCGGCCGTCAGGCCGTGTCGACGGTGCGTTCGTGTTCCACGCGCGCCTCACAGAGATGCAACTATGTAGGAGTCCGCAAGGCCGATGCCTGCCAGGGCTGTGGGACTGTTCGAAAGAGATACCGCGGCCCTGGAATACAAAGGGCAAAGAAGGAACATGGATGGGTTTTAGTCAGTAGAAGTCTGACACTCCCTTTCGCTCCGCCCAGAGCTTTATTATTTAGATAATTTGATGATTTCCCACCTGAAAAATAAAATAAAAAAGGGGTTATAGCCATCGAACCTAAAGCCACTGACTGGCTATGTGTCTTCGCCCGCGTGAGGTGCTGTAATTTTACTGTCCCCCGGGATAAAAAGTATTCTACGTGTTAATCCATGTTATAAACTATCTGTGTACCAAATTTCATCTAAAACCGTTCTGTAGTTTTTGCTTAAAAGAATAAAAAACATACATTATCATTAATACTAGAAACGGGATATTTACTATGTTTACTGTTTTTTTTTTATTTATGGTACTCGTATATATTTATATTTTCTTATGTTTGTTCATATTTATTTGTTTTGTTTTTTGTTCCTGTTATTTTATTGTTTTGTTTCCCGTTATCAGTAAACATTGTAAATATCCCGTTTCTACTGTTAATGATAAAGTTAGTGACCGTGACAGTTTAAAAACTTATAAAAACATCTATCCAAACATCACCAATTTGAGGAGCTCGTGGCTAAATAATAACAGCCGCTCGGATCGATCTTTAGGTTAAGCCGTGCTTGCCTGGGTTGGTCTGTGGATGGGTGACCACCCATTACATACCGAGTTTCCTCCGTGCCTCGGAAAGCACGTTAAGCCGTTGGTCCCGGGTGTCATTTGTATATCTTTGACAGTCGTTAGGTAGTCAGTGGCCCAGAAAGTCTGACAACCAGTCTTACCAAGGGGTATCGTATTACCCAGTACTAACTGGGTTGTGGAGGTCAGATAGGCAGTCGCTCCATGTAAAAATTAGTTTTGCGTAACAAATGACCCCAAATATTTTTTACTAAAATTCGGTCACAAGGCTCACTCGCTTTTACTATCTCACCCCACAACCTTTACCTACCCCGATTGGGGAGAAAAAATGTAATATTACATTTAAGAACACACAGACCCGAACAAATTCTCTTTGAAGGCTAAACACAGTAACGTAACTAGATCACAATTTCCATAGTAAGTATTTGCTTTTAACCCTTGAAATAGCTGAATCAGGACCGAAGATAAAAAACAAAGGAGAAGACCCATCTCTTATTGATTCTCATATATGCGAACGAATATATCAAAGATGGCGGCCGTTGTGCCTTATTTTTATATCAAATTGGGGTCATATTTAGGCGTAGGTAGTTTTGTAGGGACTGACAAAGTGTGGGAGATTTTGGGCGTAGGAATGGCGACTGAATTTCAATAAAAGTCGAGATTTTACTTGGACTTTTAAAGGTTAGCCGATTACACAGACGCGCCAACATTATTAACTCTGCAAAAAAAAATGGTTAGAATATTAACAAATATCAAAGAAACAGACTCCTGTAAGCCCCACTTTAAAGAACTTCAAATATTAACACTGCCTTGCCTCTACATACTTGAAATTTGTACGAAAATATTCCCAGTTCTATACCAAAAGAGGAGACATCCAAAATAAAATTTCACTCAGACATGAAAATAGACTTAACATACCCACTTCAAGATTAAAAATGCACTCTTTTAGTTCATTTGTTATGTCTATAAAAATATACAACAAACTACCGGAAGACATTAAAAATATTAATAACAATAATATATTCACCAATAAACTGAAACAATTACTAATCAATAAAAGCTACTACACCATTAACGAATACTTTGACGATAAATAAACAATAATAAAAACCATTGTGACATTTTTCTGACATAATACCGACATTTAAATTTAAATTTGACTTTGAATTTATTTGTTTATTTATTTTAAAACGCGAAAATACTGTTCATTTAAAATACCTATACTAAATAGCGCACCTTTCAATCCAATTATCCAATTTATTTAAAAAATACTGTAATAAGAAAATAAAAAAAGTTCGTTTTAGATTATTATTATAACTTATAATTTTAGTACATAATGATGCAATAAAATAAACTAAAACCAAATATTACATTTAAGACTTACAAATTTATTAGTACTCAATTAAATATAATTATGATCTATAATGTAAATACCACAAAAGCCATTTTACTATTTTAATTTAATATTTCTTAACTTTTTAAAAAGCGCCTTCATCCTCTCTCCTATTACCTATTAATTTAACTTTGCTGTGCCCGACAGGGTCCATAATTGATTCAATGTTAAAACATTGAATCAATTATGGACCCTGTCGGGCATACCAACTGTTTTATTTAACATTATGGAATGCAATAAAGTATTGAGTATTGAGTACACCTATAACCCATTTGATTGATTCACAATTATACAGGTTAACTCTTATAATACAGGGTGTAAGATACAGCCCCCCACAGACTGATGGGGTGAATTCAGTATATCGCACTAAGATGACCGGTACAAGAAATTATTTCAGGAATGTTATGGGAATCCAATAAATTTGTTTTATTTCCTCATACGCAATGTATCGTTACCGTGGTAAAACGCACGTAGCGGACGGCAAGCGCGACGACGAGTTAGATGATCTCTGTTGCTAGGCAGGAAGTTAACAGCTGATTTCACGCGTCGTTCGTTAGAGTATTTCAACATCCATTGTTGCTTTTTACACGTGCGTACAGACGGAGAATGTACTTTTACATTGAAATAAAGGAATAGTAACTGGAAAAATGATAAAAAATAGGTTAATTTTATGGAGAAAAATTCCGGTAGAATATGATTCAAAATAAGGAGCTGAATGCACCCTGCCAGTTTGTGGAAGGCTGTCCCTTACACCCTGTATATTAACCATTTAAATATTAATGATTATAAGCATAAGCATAATCAGCCTATAATGTTCCCACTGCTGGGACACAGGCCTCCTCTCTATGAGAGGGAATCCATCACGCGGGCCCAGTGCGGGTTGGTAGACGTCACATGTCTTCGAATTTTTGGTTCTACGACATTTCGGTTTCCTCAAGATGTTTTCCTTCACCGTTTTGAGAGCAATGGTGATGAAATAAATTACACAAAGTAATGTGCCTGCCTGGGTTCGAACCCACGACTTACTGTTCGTAAGTCGGGGCCGCCACCACTGGGCCACCGCTGCTCTCAATATTAATGATTAACCACAATTAAAGCAACTTGAAAAAAATTTTCAGCCATTTTATAATCAAAGAGTTGGTCAACAGTTAAATTCACAGACAAAAGAGTAAGAACGTACTGTCTATACCAAAAAACACAAGACTATGAGGAAAATATTAAGACACAATATTTCGCAGAAGGAGAAGTTCATGAAATATTAAAGTGTTGGTACGTCCGTAACAATAACGGCAAATGAAAGGCTCTGAACGCCGTGACGCTAGAGCGTGATTCAGTTTCCAACTGTAATTGTTTGTTTACGGTACTCTATTGTTGCAAAATGAGTGTAAATAAAAGCATATTAAAAAATTCAAAAAAGACCCGATTTCACAAAAAAGTGAACAAGATTATGTATGTAGCATGCAGTCAGAGTCTATATATACACCGTGTTCATCATAAACTTTGGCAAACGCTTCTATAGCTTTTACAAATCAAATCTTACAAAGGAAGTAGTACTTAAAAAGGCTTCGTTACAAAGATATTTGTAATTTCATTTAATTAATTTTAATTGAGCTATGCAGTAAGAAAGGGTCTTAATTTGGCCTATGTTGCCGCTTAGTGCAATTAAATTATCAAATGGTATTTGCATTTCATTTGCACGTACGAGAGGGACCAGAGAGTAAATAAAAAAAAATAAGAATTCATTAATGTGTCCATAATGAAAAATGCTTATTGCAAAAAGTTTATGTATACCGTCCGGAACACAGTGTATAGCTATTCGCAAACTGACTGACGAAATACCAAAGAAGACTGATTTACCTAGAGTTTTTCTTCAGATTTAACCGACCCCTAAAATGCTGGTCCGGCCTTCTGAAGAAAAACTGGAAAATGAAGAAGACACATCTAACGACATTTCACTTTATAGTTTAAATCATTTCAGTAGTCAAACTCACAGCAAACTAACGAGATAAGGAAGCGTCCATTATTACGTTTACGACATAGAAAAATGAAAAAATAAAAAAATGCCTTGAATATTTCATACAAATATTCGAGGCATTTTTTTCGAAATAACTGAACCGATTTTAATGAAACTTCATACGCATAAGCAGGATACATGTCAAGAAAGTTTTCAGAGAACATTTTCGAAAAATACAGATAAATTAGACCGATTTGCGATTTTCCATAGAAACTTTGCTTTTTTTTTTAATCTCCAATTATTTAAAAAAAAAGACATTTTGATAATGTCCTCTGCTAACTTTTTAGACTTTTTAGACCAGAAAACTTGTGTAAAAATTGAAACTTTGACCTCAAATCTTTCCGTAACTATAAGGTTCCCAGGTATGGTAAAGAACAAAAAAAAATATCGCTATGACGGGGAGAACAAGTGCCTTTCGGCTTCGTTAAGGGTCTTTTTACACCCTTTATGACTAACATACAATACAGGGAAATCATCAAATGACCGCCCCCCCCCCCCACTCTGGGCGGAGCGGAAGGGTGTCAGACTTGTACTGACTAAAACCCATCCATGTTCCTTCTTTGCCCTTTGTGTTCCAGGGCCACGGTATCTGGGTCATACACATATGGGTGTTCGAATAAAATAACTTAAAAATTTACGACAGTAACTGAAGACTTTAATTTTTTAGTTAAATCATTGTTACCTTTCTATTTACTCATAATATTTCAAGCTATGAAATGATATTTCTATATTTTAAAAAAAATCAAAATGTTTCAAAAGTCTCTTCGTGTGGACTGTTCAGATTCGGGGTATGAGTGATTGGATAGATGTAGTTAATTATTTTGTACATATTTATCAAAAGATCATTGTCGCATTTACGTGATATGTAATGAATATTATTTTTATCACATAGTTGTTAATAATTCCACAAGATATTTTTTTTTATTTCCAATAAAGATGCTGTTATAAGGATTTAGGTCTTTTTGGTGGACCTAAAAATCAACCAAATTTTAATTTCTACTAAAGCTACCACGTATCGAATATTTTTTAAATTGACAACACTGGATAGCCGCCATTTGTTGGAGTCCTTGTCAGTACAGCTACGAGCCATTTTCTAATTTACGAAGTTTTAAAATAAAATTAAGTTTTTTTGTCAAAGTTCAGTGCGTCTTTCCTGCCTTAGTTGTAATTTGGTAAGTTATTATTTTATATTTTAGTAAATATTGCGCCGATATGCCTTTTGAGGAGTATTTTCAAAGTTTCTTTTGTTGTTTTCTAACCTTAAAAATAAAATGGCTGCTTTGATTTTAGTTTGAAATATCTCTCTCCTGTGGACATCTTTCCTGTGAACATAAATGTCCACAGGAAAGATGCATGTCCACAAAAAATAACATTTTAACGGTTTTCTATGCTAATAAAGCTATAATGTTGTTCAAATAAACGGGCAGGCTGAGATAGCATGATTTAAATACCGCATCATTGGTATCGGCACCCGAAAAAGGAGCTTTATTTATTTTCTGCAAAGTGTGGGGTGCTTAGCATGGTTGGGTTTGTTTCAGGTACAATGCCTCGATCCAGTCGGTCTAGAACCCAATTAACTGACGAAGAGAAGAAAATACGTCGTCGTGAACAGAAAAAACTTAGCATGCGAAGAGCTAGAGCTAAATTAGATGCTACTGCCATAGAAGAAAGAAATAGAAAAGAACGCGAAAGATATCATCTAAAGAAAAAAATGGGTTATTGAAGACAATTAAAGATTTTACACCCAGACAGCAGCGACAGATGAGAAAAATGTGGCGTGAAAAAGCCAAGCTAAGACGTGAAAGAGATCGACTAAGAAAACGAGCAGAAGAAATAGTACACGTGATTACACCGCTTTCTTCTCCCAGTTCTTCTCGCTCATCACACTCACGTGTAGAGGTGGGTAAAGCAATACGATTACGAAATCGCCGGATATTGAAGGCTCAAAATCAGTTTTTAATAGAAAGATTAAATATTTTAGAACGAAAGCGCTCTAAATATAGGATGCGAATAATACGATTAAAAAAAAGTAAAGGACAGGAGATTATCATAAATATAGAAAAAGGGTACATGATTTTTTAATCAATGAAAATAGCAGACTTACAGCTGGTAAAAAGGAAACGATCACGCGCAGAAAAGTCAAAAAGCAAATACGTCTTTTAAATGATACACTTCTAAACCTTCACAAAAAAATTAATAATACGACTGGTTTGAATGTTTCATACGAAACATTCGTGTGCGTTACCCCAACAAGAAAGTATCTCCTAGAGTTATATGAGTAGAACGTATAGTTGGTGCCTTATCTGCTGTAAATGTGCCCCCACATAAAAAATGTGTGCCCCCACATAAAAAATGTGTGCCCCCTGTCGTTTCGAAAAAAAATCGAAAAAACGATTCTTGCTGGGGTAACGTTTTTCTAGCAGGAAAATTCTAAACGAATGATCGGAGAGAGAAAAACTGTGCATGGCCAGATAGCTTATATGTGTGCCAAAATGTGCCCCCAAAAATAAAATCTGTGCCCCTTCAGATTTTCGAGATATTGCATTTCCTGCTGGAGTAACGTTTTGATGAATAGTATATCTCTAAAACCATTGCATGTGCCCCTGTAGAATAAACATACGCGAGTAGCTCTTAATGTGTGCCCCTTTGTGCCCCAATTAGATTTTAGAAAATATTTATAGTTTTCAAGTTATCGCGGTTTTATGAAAACCCGAAAAAACATCGCAGCGCCTAAATGAGACAAGGCATAACTTCGCTGAAAACTGTATTCGGTCTTTCTTGACGCTAATAATAACCATACAAAGTTTCAAAAATGTTCATGCATGCGTTTTTGAATAATCTTGCTAAATGTAAAAACGATGGTGTCATAACTTTGACGGCAAAATACAAGGAACTGGCACAATCCCAGATGTGTAGGTGTAAACCAAAATCTTGTGCCTTTAGTCAAAAATATATGGTGAAAATATTGAGCTTCAAATGTTACGCATTAAGTAAATATAAACAAAAAACCAAAATATGTAAACAACGGCTGGTTATCCGACCAAATCTGAATGACTACTAAAAAGCGACGGATTCATACATATCGATGACCTTCTTTACTTTACTCACTAACCGGTTCACACGTGTTGTGCCTGAGTACACTGAAGTAGAAAAGTAATAACTAATAAAATAAAGTTGTTATTGGATTATATTTTAATAGCTGTTTCTATGACCTTACACATGATTAAGTACATTTATAAGAGCCATTTTCAAATAAAATGTACATGTGACTAACATGCTCAAAATCGTGACCAAACTGTTTTGTGACATACCTGTATTTTTATACTAATGTAAGTCACATTTATTGTAAAGCAGAGTTAAAACTATGTCCTACTGCTCAAATTGAGCAGGGTCCGGCAGGGAGCTAAAATGCAGGTTTAATGATCAAATTTAGCATTTATTCGAAACCTCCAAATTATTATTTTAAAAAATTACACTAAAACTCTTTTATATCTATTTTCCGTAAATGTCGGATTTATTTATTAGTGAAACGTTTTGTATGGAGATAACACCGGACGCCGCCGGCATATAATTTGTTAAAATTTTCAGCCGCAGTGTAAACATGTTTTAACTTTACACGTAGATGTGAGTTACGTCATATGAGTGACGAAATGTGACTCATATGTGTAGCATTTTCGTGAGAAACAACCTCAATTAGCCACAATATCAGAATAACTTGTAATATACAGATAAAGACGATACATACATGAATTGTATTAATAGGCTAATGCTATGAAAATAATACTCGCTTCTTTATTTGGAAATGCACTGTTATTCACACGTATTTTTTTTGTACAAATTGCAGCGACGTTTCGTGACAACAAATAAACTGACACTAAATATTTTCGTACTAAATAAAGGCGTAGGAAAAAAGAAAAAACAGGAAAACTCATTCCTACATCTTTATGAACTTAGAGCATTGTATTGATGATATTGATGATTATAATTTTGTATCTACATATGTCTTACAGCCGCGAATAATATTTTAATCAACATACAACCTAGCACTCATAGCACTGGTGTGCAAATTGCAAAAAACGTAAGAAAATTTGAATTACGCGGGTTGGTTGGAGCATTCACCTTAACCAAATAAATGTTGGTACCTACAGTTTTGAGAGTTGTATTTAGTGTATACCTATAGTCAACCGCACAATGATCTGTGATGCAACAACGTGTTTCCATTTTGTATGTCGTATTACGTACCTATGAGGGATTTATAATTATTAACCAACGATTATATTAATGCTGATTATGTATTGTCACATAATTTTGATTTGATGGCGTTTTAGATATCTAAGTGTCATTCCACAGTCATGTGATAATGTTGTATGTATATGCAAGTTACTCGTAAGAATATTATTTATCTGTAATTTCAAATTTAATATTTTTTTACACAATATTATTCTTATACTTAATATTGATCTGTGATTTTTTGTGATGTTTACTAATTATAATTATGTTAGGCTATGAAAAACTGATCTGTGATTTAAATAATAATGACTACACAACGTGCAAATAATTTATAATATTTATAGGTAGGAAATTTGATCTGTGATTTGATGCAATAATTACTTTAAGAATTAAAATTAAGGGAATAAAAATAATAATTTCCACATCAACAAGCTGTTTCATTTATATAGTCACAAGGTGCATTTAATATATTTTTTAATTAGCCCTCAAAACTTTTGAACGCGACTGTAAGGACAACAGCTTAGGTATAATACGTCCAATAAAGAAGGTCCTCGTTGAGTATGAATCCGTCGCTTTTTAGTAGTCATTCAGATTTGGTCGGATAACCAGCCGTTGTTTACATATTTTGGTTTTTTGTTTATATTTACTTAATGCGTAACATTTGAAGCTCAATATTTTCACCATATATTTTTGACTAAAGGCACAAGATTTTGGTTTACACCTACACATCTGGGATTGTGCCAGTTCCTTGTATTTTGCCGTCAAAGTTATGACACCATCGTTTTTACATTTAGCAAGATTATTCAAAAACGCATGCATGAACATTTTTGAAACTTTGTATGGTTATTATTAGCGTCAAGAAAGACCGAATACAGTTTTCAGCGAAGTTATGCCTTGTCTCATTTAGGCGCTGCGATGTTTTTTCGGGTTTTCATAAAACCGCGATAACTTGAAAACTATAAATATTTTCTAAAATCTAATTGGGGCACAAAGGGGCACACATTAAGAGCTACTCGCGTATGTTTATTCTACAGGGGCACATGCAATGGTTTTAGAGATATACTATTCATCAAAACGTTACTCCAGCAGGAAATGCAATATCTCGAAAATCTGAAGGGGCACAGATTTTATTTTTGGGGGCACATTTTGGCACACATATAAGCTATCTGGCCATGCACAGTTTTTCTCTCTCCGATCATTCGTTTAGAATTTTCCTGCTAGAAAAACGTTACCCCAGCAAGAATCGTTTTTTCGATTTTTTTTCGAAACGACAGGGGGCACACATTTTTTATGTGGGGGCACATTTACAGCAGATAAGGCACCAACTATACGTTCTACTCATATAACTCTAGGAGATACTTTCTTGTTGGGGTAACGCACACGAAACATTCCGCCGACATCGTCCATTCTGGGTAATGTTCCCTAAAGCCGCGTCAAGAAATACTTGCCTGTGTGCCGTTCATACGAATAATGATTATATTGTTCGAGCCTTACACCAAAATAAGATATTAAATCATTATTCTGCCACCGATTTAGCAAAATCTCTTTGCTGTAATAATGCTTTTAGTGTTCCTTGCTTGGAACGGAAATGTTTACAATGTTCTGAGAGAGTTCCAAAGTACACTTTGTTAAATGGCAATGATACAATAATTTACCAAAGATGGGTAACTAAGAATTGTACTGTAATAATTAAAGGCAATGAGAAGATTTGCAAGAAAACTGTGAAAGAAAGCGTAAAGACATCGCATCAATTGCTTGTTAACATTTTAAATAAAAACCTACCTATATTCATGCAGCATCTTGCCAACATCACTAATCAGTATAACGCTATAAAATTCATAAAACAAAGTCTTGCGCCATCTGAGGGGTTACTACATATAGACTTTCCAGAAAACTATTCTTGCAAGTACGGATCTGAAATTCAATCAGCCCATTTTGGAGGATCGAAATCGCAACTTTCATTACACACGTGCGTCTACTATTCTGCTAATTCAGAACCGCCACAAAACGTAGTAAAAACTACGTCTTTCTGTTCGGTATCTGAAAATTTGAGACACGATCCCGTTCTTATTTACGCACATCTGACACCTATAATTGAACAAATTAAAATTATCTCGCCACATTTGAAAGAATTACATATTCTAAGCGATGGACCTACAACGCAATATCGGAACAAGACTATGTTCCATTTAATTGTAAATTATGTGAGTAAAATGTCCAATGCAGAGAGGATCGTGTGGCATTTTAGTGAAGCTGGTCACGGTAAGGGGGCACCTGATGGTGTTGGTGGCTGCGTAAAACGGACGTGTGACAATATTGTTGCCCATGGAAGAGATATCACAAATATTGACGGTTTTGTCAGTTGTTTGAAGAAATGTCGTCTGTTTAAAGGTACCTTCCAAATCCACCAAGTTGTATGGAACGCTACTGAACCTAATTTACTGCACGCCAGGAGATTAAGCTGTATTTCATGTGCCACTCACGTTCGTTGTCCTCATTTTGAAATAAAACAAATTCATATTGAATGTGTCTCAGATCCTGTAGAAGATTCATCAGTAGGTTTTTCAAGGCCTTCGTCAAGTATTTCTGTGACTAGTTCGCCATCTTCTCATAGAACAGCATCTGTATCAACTATCACTGGACCAAGAACTCCTTCGCCATTGTTGTTAACACCTCCAGAACTTTTAAAAAATGTGACTAGTTAACCGAGTACTTCGCGAAAGAGGATTCTCTGTGAGAATTCTGATGACTCAGTTACACCACCTAAAAAACCTAAAGTACGACCTTCGTTCTTTGAAAATGATGATAGTGATGAAAACATTTTTTGAAAGCTTATTTTTATATTATTTATTTATTAGTTTGACGTTTTATTGATCAAGATAAGAGGCTAAAATGAAAAATAATCAAAATATTTGGTATAATTTCAATATTTGAAACCTTGAAAAATTACATTTTATTACTAATATTATCAAAGAAAAAGATTGTTGGTAAGACTTATTTTTTGTTTGTATTTTCCAAAGTATATACCTGGATAACTTTTGTTAATTACTACGAGTTTAAATGGCAAGTAAATGTCAATATGACAGTGATTAACCTCTCTTCTGTGGAAAGGGGTCTTTTCTGTGGACGTAAAAAAAAATTAAAGTTAAATAACTTCCTGAAATCTGAATAACGATCTGGTTTTTGATTAATTACTAATTACTTGTAAGATTATCTAATAAATGAGACTGATTTGAAAAAAAATCAACGACTTTTCATTTCGAATATTTTTATAACCCGTTTTGTGTATGACCCATCTCTTTCGAACAGTCCCGCAACCCTGGCAGTTTGGTGAACGCTTAACTAAAAGAACTAGCAGACGCACTTTTTCTGTTATTTTCACGTTATACTTTGATTCTAAACTTAAAGCGGTGAAAAGTTAAAAATATATAAACACTAGGTTTTACCCGCGGCTTCGCTCGCGTTTATTTATAATTTGACAATCAATTCGGGTTGTACTCTGCTTGTAATAATATAATCCAATCATGATTCGAAAGACACGTGGCGCCATCTATTATCATAAGAACGTTATTGTTGTTTTCCTCGGGAACAGTACATTTTTTCAGGATGAAAGGTACCCTATGTCCGTTTCTGTACACCTGACAACTTATTTGCAAAACTTCAGGATGATCAGTTCAGTGGTTGAGGCGTGAAAAGGTAACAAACAAACTTACTTACGCATTTATAATATTACTACAGCTCTAGTTTCACGCTGTAGTGCCGTTAAAAAGTTCTGAACGGCGTGACACAGGACCCAGAGCGTGATTCAATTTAAAAGTTGTCCGACAAATGTTTGACAAAGTCATTTGTTTTTTTTTTGGCACGCTGAGCCAATATTAGACGAATAAAACGTTTGGGAACATTGGTATTCTTGCTATTCGTGATTTTCTGTCAACAATCAAAACATTGATTTGGTGAACGAAGTTTGTCACGTTTCAGAGTGTAACTCAAAAAAGAATACTGGTTTTTATAAAAGACTAGCACTTCGCCTGCGACATCGTCCCCAAAAATTGTGACAGCTCGGCTGATATGCATGATATAATTATAATTTAAGTCGAATTCAAAAGCATTTATTACAATTACACCATCACAGGCACTTTTGAATGTCAAAAAAAAAACAATAAGAAGCGAAGCTACAGTCACAGTCACAAGGCTAACATGAGAAAGTACTGCAGTTGCACATTCCAAAGCGTAGATCTCTATGGAGAAGAGTGGGCAAGAAACTCCATGGACACTCTTTTAAATCAAAATATTTTTACAAAATCAATAATTTGTAGCCTATATCACCCACAAATAACGTAGTTTTCTGCCAGTGAAAGAATTTTTAGAATTGGATTATTACTTCCGGAGAATATTAGTATAGAAGAAAACTCGAGATTAAAGTTGCAAACTCCTAGGTTTTTTTTTTTATATAATTGCTTTTGCGGTTTACTGTATTTACAACACGTAACGATTTTTAGTTAAACGTTAGCTTAGCATAATTATTTGAAAGCGAAGTCGTTTAATAATATTTAGCAGTAGCGACCTAATAAGAGTTCGACCTACATCTGTGCTACATCATACCTGCCTATCTCCTATCTCCCATCTCTCACGTCTTTTTTGCAATGGAGAGGGCTGTGCTGTGACTTTCCGTGCATGATCAAATCAGAAATGAGGAGAGGCAAGAGAACCAAGATTACTGACGTAGCCCGAAGAACTGCCAAACTTAAGTGGCAGTGGGCAGGGCACATTGCTCGCAGAACGAATGTCCGATGGGGCCGAAAACTTCTGGAGTGCCGACCGCGAACCGTAAGACGTTGCGTTGGCAGGCCTCCCACTAGGTGGACCTGGTTAAGGTTGCAGGGAACCGCTGGATGCGAGTCACACGGGACCGGACAATGTGGCGACACTTGGAGGAGGCATATGTCCAGCAGTGGACTTCTTTCAGCTGAAATGATGATGATGATGATGATGATTTGTTGTTTTAACGGCAAATTCTATGAAAATTTCAACTGTCTACCTATTACGGATCATTAGATACAGTCCGCTGACAGATAGACGGATGGACAGCGAAGCCTTAGTAATAGGGTCCTGTTGGTTACCCTTCGGGTACGGAACCTTAGAAATACCTTTTCATAGAAACGTACATCACAACTACAGAACGCCACCTACTATGACTATTACTTTTTTTTTGGGAAGGCAAATCCATCAAATGAACCCCCCACTCTGGGCAGAGCGGAAGGGAGTGTCAGACTTGTACTGACTAAAACCCATCCATGTTCCTTCTTTGCCCTTTGTGTTCCAGGGCCACGGTATCTCTTTCGAACAGTCCCGCAGCCCTGGCAGGCCTACTATGACCCTTACATACTCCTTTCGTCTCTTCTATGTTTACACATCATGTGACACACGCACGCCGGTTTCAAGTTTTTAATGCTGTAACTTTAAACACCTCCACGACCCCCGTACTATTCAATCCATCCACCAGCACAATGCTTTGAGTGCTTTCCATCGAGTCCTACCGTAAAACGCTACTTTACACCCCAAAAAAAAAAGTCGTTTCCCAGCAATCATCGTAAAGTTACTTAGTTTGATGTACAAAATGCTTGGTGACGGCTTCGTGAAGGGTCCGTTTACCCCTGTATTGGACAGCTATACAATGCACCCTCTTGAAGATGCTGCGTGATGCCGAGTGTGTATTTCTGTGAACCACATCACCAATAAGGTCACAGGTACTTAACAATGTAGACCTACTTGTGTCCCTGTTTACTACATTCAATGCGTAATATTGACAGAAGAGTACGCAACCACGTCCCACGCAGGTAGTAAATAAAGAAGAACGAGGACACTATCGGAAATCCCGTAGGAAGGTAAGACCTACGCACTCCGGTGATCTTTGACCCCTAAGTATTATTCATGGTCGTAAATCGCAATTAAGAGACTATTATCTTTCTGTTTCACTAAGTTCTGCCCACGATTTCGTCAGCGTCGAAGAAATATATTCTATGGGTTTCAGTAGCTTTACATCAGTCTATCTGTGGGAAGCTTCTAGTTACGGAGATATTGAAGGTCAAAGTTCCAACTTTTTTCAAGTTTTTTTTTTTTTTTTGTACAAGTTTTTAATGTTACAAATTTAATTTAAATACTTCCATGACGCCTGTATTGTTGAATGTATCCACCAGCACAATGTTTTGAGTGCGTTACATTGAGTCCTACCGTAAACAGTGACACACCAAAAAAAGTCGATTCCCAGCAATAATTTTTAGAGTTACTTAGTTTAATGTACATAATGCTTAGTTGACGGCTTCCTTCGTGATGGGTCATTTTACACCTTGTCATCATCTGCCTAGCCTTTTCCCAACTATGTTAGGGTCGGCTTCCAGTCTAACCGGATGCAGCTGAATACCAGTATTTTACATGGAGCGATTGCCTATCTGAGCTCCACAACCCAGTTACTCAATACTTTATTGCATTCCATAATGTTTTAACATACCAACTGTGAAACAGATAGGCTGTTGTAATTGATTAAAACATTGAATCAATTATGGACCCTGTCGGGCACAGCAAAGTTAGTACTAGGTAATACGGTACCCCTCGGTAAGACTGGTTGTCAGATTTTTGGGCCACTGACTACCTGTAACGACTGTCAAAGTACTACATATGACAGCCGAGACCTTCAACGGCTTAACGTGCTTTCCGAGGCACGGAGGAAACTCGGTATGTAATGGGTGGTCACCGATCCACAGATCAACCTAGGCTAGCACGGCTTAACCTAAAGATCGATCCGAGTGGCTGTTATTATTTAGCCACGAGCTCCTTTTACACCTTGTATAACTGACGAAACTTGGATGCACAATGGTACACCTCTGCCTAACTTTTCCGGGAAATACAGACGCGATGTTATATTTTGCCTAAAAACTACATTTCATACTAATAATTCTTGCTCAACTATCATGGGGTGCCATTACAGTACTAGGCAGACTCGCTTGTCTTCACTAATGGGTGGGTATCCTTCATTTCCCACGCGTATAGTCAACGCTACGAAATGCTACGGGCTACGGAGCTACGGTGCTACGGTGCTACGGTGCTACGAACTTTTGAGGTGTTAAGTTACGCGCATTCTGGTTGAGTTTTTGAGTTATTTCCTACGTACGTTAATTACTCCGTCAGATAGATTTAAAAAAAATATTGCGCGTATTTTTACTTTACTAACCTAAACAAAAAATGGAGACGATACAGTGTGTCGAAAACTCGTGTGTCGTCACATTTCGGTACACTTTGTAACGGAAGGTGACGTCACAAGCCCCCACTCATGATCTTTGATGCGTTTTATCTACGTCAATTTTTATTGATATGATAATACAAAAAATACGTATCCAATAACTGACCGATTCAATTGAATCTTATTTTTTTTACTCGGGGAAAAAACCCTATTCTACGGGGTGGAACATCGACGCGAAAATGGTTACCACGTATTCAGTACATGATTACTAAGTAACCCTACACAGGGGTGCGTTGTCAGAATTCCTCCTCGTGTGCCTGATGGCTGCCGGTCCCTCTCGATACGTCTGGAGGGAATAGCAGCTGCTGGGCCGGTGCACCCTGGGCGTGGGCAGTATCCTTCCCCGAGGAATGGGAAGAGATTCTTATTCCTCGGGAAATGTTACTGCCCATGGCTAATATTCTGACATGGGAGGGTCCCTGATGGACCAAGGGGGCGTTGCTCCGCGTGACCCTCTGAAAAGCAGAGGGCACAACGGAGGAGCAAGGGCGGGCTCGGTGTGCACTTACCCTGCCTCCGAGCAGACAGTGAAGGACGTGCGTCCTTCACTGTCTCCGTCGATATCGTAATCCCACCGTCGAAGTGTCGTGGAACACGTCTCGCGGCTTCGATTGGGACCGAGGGTCTTGGCTTAACCGCCCGGACCACGAGGTAGAAAACCTCTATAAAAAGTTACCCCGAATCTCAAGCGGCGGCGCACCGCGAGGAGATGTATGGCTGACGGGTTCCTTTGGAAAATCAGTCTCTAGTGCGAACCACTGCCGGGCCTGGCTATGGCTTATCTGGGTACAGGGGGCACTGCCCAGATGGACTATTTATTTCCCCCATACTCGTGGGAACAGTATGAAAGATTACAAAACCCAAAAAACGGCCGATAACGGCGAAGGAAGGGAGAAGAGGGATGCGGGGTCGGAGTCCGGCGCCGCATCCAGCGAGGTGAGCGCTGGCTCAGTGTGCTCCCAGCGCGGGAGGCCCGGGGCTGCTGCGGGGAACAGGGAGTTCCTACGCAAGCGGTCCAGGCCGGTAGGCGACCGAGAGTCGTCGTCAGATGGGGAGCTGGCTTCGGCTCGCAAGATCCCCACCAGCAAGCGCGGCGGGATCCGCGGCAAGGGGAGAGGCCTCTCTGCCACCGAGAGGTCGGCGCGGCTTGCCGAGGAGGGGCGCCACCCGGGGGTGGCCGCCGGTCACGAGGTGGCCCGTTCGGGCTTTTCTGGCGACGAGGCGGGCGCAGATGGCGGCTCTGATGCGGAGCGTAAGGCCGGGCTCGCGAAGCAGGTGGAGGCAGCGCTGAGGGCTGTCTCCTGTTCAAACAAAAGCCCTCCACCAGGCAAAGGGCTATACCTGCTGCGGTCGCCTCCATTATGGCGGCAGCGGAGGCTAGATTTGCGGGGCCGCCGCCAGACGGCGTGGCCAAACTGAGGGCAGAGGTCGCTCGACTGACAGCCGCCACGGAGCTTCTCAAAGAGGAGAATAGGAAGCTCCGAGCAGACCTGGCCAGTCTGCGCGAGTCCGGCTCTCGCGAGGCGCCCCAAAATGGGGGCCAGAAGCGTCCAAGCCAGCACGTGCCGGTGGAGAACCAGGTCCTGAATCTGGTTCGGCAGGAGCTGGCTGCCTTCCAGGCGCGGTTCTCCGTCCTGGAGGGCATTGTCTTACGCCCCCCCCTGGCGGCAAACAAGGCGCCCCCGGGCCTGAGGGCGGCCTCATATGCGTCTGCTGCGGCCTCCGCACCGGGGCCGTCCAGCCAGCCTCCCGGCAGGGTTATGTCGGCCCCGACGAAACCGGCTCCGGTTAAGAAGGTGGCGGCCCTGAAACAGGGCAAGGCGGCGGCCCAAAAGAAGGGCAAGGTGGCGAATATGCCAGCGCCAGCCGCGAGACAGCCGCTATCGCCGCCCCTCCCGCCCCCTAAGCCTTCCGTGGCCGAGACCGGGTGGCAGGTGGCTGGAGAAAACGCGAGGGAGCGAAGGGCGGCCAAAAAGGCCAGGAGGCAGGAGCAGAAACGCCGGCAAAAGGAGCGGGGCGTCGCGGTTAGGCTCAGCGCCCCGAAGACCGCAGCTGTAGTGATTACACTACAGCCGGACGCGGAAAAGAGGGGCGTGACCTACCGCGACGTGCTCGCTAAGGCGAAAGCGACGGTGGATCTCGGAGAGCTCGGGATCACCGGGGGCCTCCGGCTTAGAGTCACCGCAACAGGGGCTCGAGTGCTGGAGATCCCTGGCGAAACCCGTGGCTCGTCCGCTGACGCTCTGGCTGAAAAGCTTAGAGCGTCCCTAAATGCGGACGAGGCCAGAGTGTCCAGGCCTGTCAAATGCGCAGACCTGCGCATACTGGGTCTGGACGACTCGGTGACGGAGAAGGAGGTGGTGGCCGCCGTCACCAGGACCGGTGGGTGCCCTGCCGAACAAGTCAAGGCAGGCACCTTACGTCCGGACCTGTCGGGCATGCGAACCATAACGGTAAGCTGCCCTGTGACGGCGGCGAAAGTCATTGTGGAGGGCCGAAGGCTCTTGGTGGGCTGGGTTTCGGCGCAGGTGAAGCTGCTGGAACCCAGACCTCTGAGGTGCTTCCGCTGCCATGTGGGGCACCACGTGTCGGTCCGGTGCACTTCGGAGGTGGACCGCAGCGGCCTGTGCTTCCGCTGCGGCCAGCCTGGTCACATGGCCGCGGCTTGCTCCGCCGCGCCGCGCTGCGCCGCATGTGCGGCAGCTGGCAAGCCGGCCGGTCACCGGGCAGGGAGCAAGTCCTGCGGTACTCCCGCCAAGGCCAGGGGCAAGGGAAGGCCCTCCGCCACCACCGCCAAAACCCCCACCGTCGCCACCACCGCAGCTGCCGCCACTGTCGCCGCCGCTGCCGCTACTGCTGCAACTTCCGCAGCGGGGCCCTCGCAGGGGGCCCGGGAGGGGGCTGAAATGGAGTGCCAGTAACGGCCCCATTACGCCTTCTCCAGGCGAACATCAACCACTGCGCCTGCGCTCAGGATCTGTTGCTCCAGAGCGTGGCGCAGTGGTCGATTAACATCGCCGTGGTCGCTGAACCGTACTTTGTCCCGCCCAGGGATGACTGGGTGGAGGACCTTAGCGGCTCAGTGACCATAATTGCGTCGGTCGCCGCCGGTACCCCGACCCTTAAGAGTGTCAGGAAGGGTCAGGGGTGCGTAGCAGCACGGTTCGGGGAGATCGTCGTAGTGGGAGTCTACTTCTCCCCGAGCCGAACTCTCGCCGAGTTCCACAACTCCCTCACGGAGTTGAGTGTCGTCATCGGAAGCCATTCCCTCCTCGTGCTTGTGCTCGGGGACTTCAATGCCAAGAACTTGGCTTGGGGTTCTCGTTACACGGACGTGCGGGGTAGAATGGTGGAGGACTGGGCTCTGGAGACAGGCCTGGTCGTCCTAAATCGGAGTTCTGTCCCCACGTGCGTGCGGATGCGGGGCGAGTCGGTGGTGGACATCTCGTTCGCCAGCCCCGCTCTGTCGCCGCGTGTCGTTGACTGGCGCGTCATGGAGGGGGTGGAGACCTATTCCGACCACCGGTACATCCGGTTCGACGTCTCCACCCAGTCCTCAAGCGTGCCGGTCCTACAGGCCCCGAGTGGTCCGCGATGGGCGCTGAAGCAGCTGGACCGGGAGCTCCTCCTGGAAGCCTCGATCGTGCAGGCCTGGGTGTCATCACCAGTCAGGCCTGCCGACATCAACAACGAGGCGGGTTGGTTCCAGGAGGCCATGTCCGACATTTGCGATGTGGCAATGCCCCGAGTTCGGCCAGGAAGCGCCCGGCGTCAGGTGTACTGGTGGTCGCGAGAGCTGACGTCTCTGCGCAAGGCGTGCGTTGCCACGCGGCGCCTGTACGCCAGGCATCGCAGGCTCCGCATCCGCCCTCCGGATGCGGCAGCCATTGAGGCGGAGCTGTACGAGGGGTACAGAGCGGCGAAGACCGCCCTCCAAGAGGCTGTCCGGCGGGCCAAGAACTTGGCCCGCGAGGAGATGCTGGAGTCTCTGAACGGAGATCCGTGGGGGCGCCCTTACAAGATGGTGCGGGACAAACTCCGCACCCGGGCCCCCCCGTTGACGCAGAGTCTCCGGCCTGAGCTCGTGGAGGACGTGGTGAGCGCTTTGTTCCCTTCGCGAGGGGAGCATCCTCCCCCGCCTATGGCTCCGCCGCCGCGTGCGGTGCCGGAAGCAGACCACACCTATGACGATGACGACGTTCCGGAGGTGACTGGGGTAGACCTGAGAGTGGCGGTACGCAGGCTGAAAACCAGAAACACCGCCCCGGGACCCGATGGCTTGCCTGGCAAAGCCTGGGTCCTGGCCTCTGAGGCTCTCGGGCCCCGACTGGAAGGGCTCCTAAGCGCATGCTTGGAGAGTTTCCGCTTCGTTGGAAGACGGGGAAGCTGGTCCTCATCCGGAAACCAGGGCGCCCTGCGGACTCACCGTCCGCATACCGGCCCATCGTGCTGCTCGACGAGGTGGGCAAGCTCTTTGAAAGAGTAATTGCCAACCGCCTCGCCGGGCACCTTGCGGGGATGGGGCCGGATCTTGCGGAACACCAGTTTGGTTTCCGCAAGGGGCGCTCGACGGTGGACGCCATCATGCGCGTGAGGGCCCTCACGACGGGGGACGCGGTGTCCCGGGGCGGGGTCGTCTTGGCGGTGTCTCTTGACATCGCAAACGCCTTCAACTCCATGCCCTGGAGCTGCATTAGGGAGGCACTCCGGTATCACCGGGTGCCGACCTACCTTCGTCGTGTGGTCGGGGACTACCTGACGGATAGAGCCGTCATCTACCCTGGTCAAAGCGGAGAATGGAACCGGCGAGAGATGTCGTGCGGTGTTTCACAGGGATCGGTTCTGGGACCGGCCCTGTGGAACATCGGTTACGACTGGGTGCTGCGCGCCGACCTCCCTACCGGCGTCAGCGTAGTTTGCTACGCTGACGACACGCTGGTACTGGCACAAGGGAGGTCGCACGAGGCGGCGGCCGAAAACATGACACGCGGGGTTGCGATAGTCGTGGAGAGAATCCGGCAATTGGGTCTCGAGGTGGCACTGCACAAGTCCGAGGCCATGTGTTTTCATGGGCCTCGGAATGCGCCACCGTCGGGATCCCTACTGACGGCAGGAGGGGTTCCCATCGGCGTCGGGACGACGTTGAAGTACCTAGGACTCGTCCTCGACAGCCGGTGGAACTTCGTGGAGCACTTCCGACGTTTGGCTCCCAAACTGGAACGGACAGGGGCTGCCTTCAAGCGGCTCTTGCCCAACCTGAGGGGTCCAAACGCCTCCTGCCGGAGGCTATACGCGGGGGTCGTGCGGTCCATGGCCCTTTACGGGGCCCCGGTGTGGGCGCGTTCTTTGAGGCGGCAAGCCGCCCACTACCTGAACGCGCCCCAAAAAGTAATAGCCATAAGGCTAATCCGGGGGTACCGCACGATCTCCGGCGAAGCGGCTAGCCTCCTTGCCGGATTGCCGCCATGGGATCTGGAGGCGATAGTCCTCGCACGCCTGCACGAATGGCGCGCGGAGGCACTACGTCGGGAGGAAACTCCGCTGCCGCGGCAAATTGCTGCTCAGCGGACAGACCTCCGGCGTGATCTCATGGCGACATGGAGAGAGCGACTGTCGCAACCCCGTGCAGGGCACGCCACCATAGTGGCGATAAGTCCCCTCTTTGAGGAGTGGCTAGAGAGGCGCCACGGCGCCCTCACCTACCGCCTGACGCAGGTCCTCACCGGACACGGTTGTTTCGGGAGGTTCCTGCACCGAATCGGGCGGGAGGAAACGCCCGGGTGTTTCCACTGCGAGGATCGTCCGGAGGACACGGTGGAGCACACCGTGGAGGTCTGCCCCGCTTGGGCGGAGCACCGCCGTGTCCTCGTAGCGGCGATTGGCGGCGGCGATCTCTCGCGTCCGGCCTTGGTTCAAGCCATGGTCCGGAGCGAGAGGGAATGGGAAGCCGTCACCTCCTTCTGCGAAGCAGTCATGCTAGTGAAGGAGGTGGCGGGACGTGAGAGAGAAAGAACCTCACGTCCCAGTCGCCGCGGGAGACGCCCTGGGCGTTGGGGGTCACGTGGTGGCTCCCGGCCACCGTAGGCGCGGGCCTGTGGACGGCGAGTTATGGGCCAGCTCGCCGTCCGGCCGTCTTATGACGACAGGCCGTGTCGACGGCGCGTTCGTGTTCCACGCGCGCCTCAAAGAGATGTCAGCAAATAAGTAGGGGTCCGCAAGGGCCGATGCCTGCCAGGGCTGCGGGACTGTTCGAAAGAGATACCGTGGCCCTGGAACACAAAGGGCAAAGAAGGAACATGGATGGGTTTTAGTCAGTACAAGTCTGACACTCCCTTCCGCTCCGCCCAGAGTGGGGGGGGTCATTTGATGATTTCCCATCCGGAAAAAAAAAAAAAAAAAAAAAAACCCTACACAAAAATATTGCTGGAAAATGACTTTTTTTTTTGGGGTGAAAAGTAACTTTTTACGGTAAAACTCAATGTAACGCAATCAAAATATTTCTGATGGCTATATTGAATAGAACAGGGGTCGTAGAGGTATTTAAAGTAAACTTATAACTTTAAGAAATAGCATTTTTTTTTTTAAGTTCTGAAAAAGTTGGCACTTTGACCCCCAATATCTCCGTAACTAGAAGGTTCCCAGGTATGATCTGGAATAAAAAAATTTCGCAGAGACGGAGAACAAGTGCCTTTCGGCTTCGTTAAGGGTCTATTTTTACCCTTTATACAGGGTGTAAACAGACCCTTCACGAAGCCGTCAACCAAGCATTCTGTACATCAAACTAAGTAACTTAACGCAAAAATTATTGCCAGGAATCGACTTTTTTTGGGGGTGAAAAACCACTTTTTACGGTGTAGGACTCGATGGAAAGCACTCAAAGCATTGTGCTGAAGGATGGATTGAATAGTACGGGGGTCGTGGAGGTGTGTAAACTAAAAATATTAAAAACATGAATTTTAAAAAAAACTTGTGAAAAAGTTGAAACTTTGACCCCCAATATCTCCGTAACTAGAAGGTTCCCAGGTATAGTCTAGAACAAAAAAATGACCGCAAAGGTGGGGAGAATAAGTGCCTTTCGGATATGTTAAGTGTCTATTTACACCCTTTATTACCTAAGCGAGAAAACACAAAACTAGGCGAGTTTCTTTGTGACACAAAAAAAAATAAGATTAAGCGTGTATTCATGTAGCCATGGTACCTACATGTTTCATCATAGCCTTCCACTACGAAAAAGGCAGAAAGGAGGATGCTTCTACTCATCCTGTTTACTTAATCCTCTTATTTCACTAGTCTTCACCAGGAACCAAGTAATAATTAGGAAACTGTTTAATTATTCCTGAGACGTAAAGTGCTGGGTAGATTTAATATGGACTGGTCGTTATTAACTTAAAATGGCATCGTTTTAAAGACGAGAGAAGCGGTTGCCAGACCGACAATAAGGTTTACATGTAAATAATATACAGGGTGTAAAGGACAGTCCTCCACAAACTGATGGGGTGAATTCAGTATATCGTACTAAGAAGACCGGTACAAGAAATTATTTCAGGAATGTTATGGGAATCCAATAAATATGATTTGTTTTATTTTCTCATACGCAATGTATCGTTACCGTGGCAAAACGCACGTAGCGAACGGCAAACGCGAAGACGAGTTCGATGAACTCTGTAGCTAGGCAGGAAGTGAACAGCTGATTTGACGCGTCGTTTGTTAGATTATTTCAACATCTATTGTTGGATTTTTGATTTCAGCCGTATTATTTACATAAATAGAGTGCGTACAGGGAATGTAATTTTACATTGAAATAAAGGAATAGGAACTGAAAAAAAAATTAAAAAAGTAAAAACTCCGGAGAAAAATTCCGGAGGAATATGATTCAAAATAAGGAGCTGAATGCACCCTGTCAGTTTGTGGAGAGCTGTCCCTTATTCCCTGTATTTTGTACAGTGGTTTCCAAGTAGGGTTGCCAACCGTACTCTAAAATAGAGTATTGGACTATATATCATGTAGGCGTACTCTATAATCTATAACACTAATAGAGTATGCTAAAATAATCTTTTTTACACAATGTTTACTATACTAGTCCCAGTCACGTAATATTTTGCAAACCATTATCATAACCAAAAAAGTTTACGAAGACTAAACATACACATGGACAGTTTATATTCAGAAGTTATAATTTTAAAAGAACTCCAAGGTGAATTCTTAAATAACACAGATTTTACGCAAAAGTCCACTGCAAAATAATGGCAATTTATTTGTTTTAAAAAAAATATTAGCTATAGTACATAGCTAATATTTTTTTCTGTTCCCGGCAGAGTCTTTACGGTCATGAATGTGAAGTGGCGAAAAAGAGAAACAGCTTCATTGAAATTGATTAAAAATGAGCTCTTGATCTTATCAATTTAGAGTTAGAATGTTTGGAGTCATACAATTTTTTTTAAAAACCACGAAAATTTGTTATGTGCTGCAAAAAGTACAAAATAAATACCTTTTTAAAAATATAAAATAAATGATACTCCTTTTTGAAAGAAAGAAAGAGTACGGCTCTTTATTTACCTCCTTTGAAATCAGATATACTCTATTTCTTCTAATAAAAGTTGGCAACCCTACTTATAAGCCCGCTAAGGAGCCACAACAGCCTCTTAAATCGATCTTCAGATTAGGCCACACTGACCTTGGTTGGTCCGTAGATGGGCAACCACCCATTACATACCGAGTTTCCTCCGTACCTCAGAAAGCACGTTAAGCCGTTGGTCCCGGCTGTCCTTTGTAGATCTTTGACAGTCGTTAGGTAGTCAGTGGCCCAAAAAGTCTGACAACCAGTCTTTCCAAGGGGTATCGTATTACCCAGTACTAACTGAGTTGTGGAGGTCAGACAGGCAGTCGCTCCATGTAAAATACTGGTATTCAGCTGCATCATTGAGGTCAAGAGTAGGCCCATTTAATATTAAAAAAACCGGTTAGACTGGAAGCCAACACCAACATAGTTGGGAAAAGGCTAGACAGCTGATGATGTCACTTGTTATTCTGACATTTGAGTTGAGTACTAAACGCCTATTTATTTTAGATGACAGCTGTCACGCTGTTCAGAATCATCATAATGTATCAGAGAGAACTTGTCACGTTCACGTCGTAATATTAGAAGAATAACCGACGAAAGATGAAAAGTGTTGATCGCACAGCGTGTTCGCTTTGGGAGCGTGATTCTATTTCAAAGTAGAAGCGTGAAGAAATTGGTAAGTCCTAGAACCAAAATTCTAAAATTCATTTATAAAGCGATGATCAAGCAATCGAGTATTAGTAAACAATTAAAAAACAGACTGACATAACATAATATAACATAACGCCTGTAATCCCCAAAGGGTTAGGCAGAAGTGTACCTTATAGTACACCCACATTTCGCCAGTTTTCAAATCAAATCATTTATTTTGCTTTTGCTTTATTTTTTATCCTACCCTAACAGGTTTTAGTCCCATGTAATTGAGGGCGAGCCTATTGCCATCAACCAGACACAAATCCAGACTCCGTGGCTGCTACTGAGAAATTCCTGTTGGAAAAACCCAATAACAATTTAGCCCGACCCGGAAATCAAACCCAGGACCTCATGCTCATCAGTCGCGATTGCGACCTATATGTCGCAGTTATGACGAAGCACAAAAAGTAATATTTTTTTTAAATTAAATTGTCACTGTATAATTATGTTTAAAAGATGTTATAATCTAGGGCTCAGAATGATGTACTGAATGCGTCGGTGTCCCTTCCCCTCCATGTACTTTTATATGCATTCAGTAAAAAGCTGTTATTTAGAAATTATAAACCTACATTTCAATTTCATTTATTTGTATAGATATAAATTCTACGATAACACTCTTCTGTTTTTAGAACAATAAACAAAAGATGAAGTTCTATTCTAAACAACGTGACATTTGAACCGTGATTTAATCTCAACCACAGACCTCAACGTTGCAACAACAACGACTGTGCTAGACTCAACCTTCCTTTGTTAAAGAAACTGCCGGCGTATCACCGTGTTTTTTATATGAATAAAAACGTAAAACCCCTTGTATTTTATTATAAAATACAATTGTACGAGGTGTATAACATAGCATAGCAGCAGCCTATAATGTTCCCACTGCTGGGACACAGGCCTCCTCTCTATGAGAGGGAATGGGCTATAATCCACCACGCGGGCCTAGTGCGGGTTGGTAGATGTCACATGACTGCGAATTTTAGGTTCTAGGACGAATGTTTTCCTTCACCGTTTTGAGAGCAGTGGTGATGAAATAAATTACACAAAGTAATGCGCCTGCCTGGATTGGAACCCACGACTTACGGCTCATAAGTCGGGACCGCCACCACTGGGCCACCGCAGCTCTCACGATGACGAGGTGTATAAACTGACCAAAATAACAAAATCATTATCAACAAAATCATCAGCGTAGTTTTTTTCCTAATTTTTTTATGTTTTAGTCGACTTCTAGTCTAACAGGATGTAAATGAATACCAGTATTTAACATGGAGCAACTCACTATCTGACCCCCACAATCCAATTGGTACTGAAAAATACGATACCCCTCGGTTGTCAGACTTTCGAAACTAACGACTGTAATATACAAATGACAGCCACAACCAACGGCTAACAACAAAATAATGACCAACACATTCTATCTCATTTTATTACATCAGAACAACTAATTTTACAAAGTCGTCTGTAACGATTTCGGCACACGAAACTGCCTTTTCGTAAGAAACAGTTTAGGAAATTAATTTTCATTCAGAACGGAAAACAGGCGATAAATACAGAAAGTTTACAAAGACCGCCCCAAACATTTAATTTCAAAGTAGCAATAGCCGGCGTGTTGGACTCAACTTTCTTCTTACTTTCTCTCCAAATGGTTGTTTTAACAAGTTATGTTTTTCTACCCATACAGGGTGTAAACAGACCCCTCACGTAACCGTTGACCAAGCATTCTGTACATCAAACTAAGTAACCCCACGCAAAAATTATTGCTGGGAATCGACTTTTTTTTG
Source organism: Noctua janthe (assembly GCA_910589295.1). Taxonomy (NCBI): domain Eukaryota; kingdom Metazoa; phylum Arthropoda; class Insecta; order Lepidoptera; family Noctuidae; genus Noctua; species Noctua janthe. The sequence goes on from OU342578.1 coordinate 9,005,812, forward strand.
GGGTGAAAAATCATGTTTACATTAGGACTCGATGGAACGCACTCAAAGCATTGTGCTGATGGATGGATTGAATAGTACGGGGGTCGTGGAGGTGTTTAAAGTAAAAATCTTACATTGAAAACATGTATTTAAAAAAAAACTTGTGAAATAGTTGGAATTTTGACCCCCAATATCTCCGTAACTAGAAGGTTCCCAGGTATGGTCTAGAACAAAAAAAATATCGCAATGACGGGGAGAATAAGTGCCTTTCGGCTTCGTTAAGTGTCTATTTACACCCTTTTTACATATAACACCATGTTTAAATAACATATAACAAGACCGCACAAGTCGATCTTAAGATCTACGCTTGACGAGGTCGGTCCGTAGATGGGTGACCATCCAATAGATTTTGAGATCCCTCCGTGAGTTTTTAATGTAAGATTTTTACTTTAAACACCTCCATGACCCCCGTCCATCAGCCAATGCTTTGTGTCCATCGAGTCCTACCGTAAAACGTTATTTTTCACCCCAAAACAAAAAAGTCGTTTCCCAGCAATAATTTTTGCGTGAAGTTGATGAAGTTTGATGTACAAAATGCTTTTGTTGGCGGCTATGTGAAAGGTCTGTTTACACCCTGTATGTATAGGTACATCACATCCTACCTAAACTCTCGAGATTTATTGTGCTAGGTTTTGTCATTTCCATACTAAGAGTTAGTAATCCTGTACTATGTTAGTCAGTTTCTAATCTTCATCATCATCTGCCTAGCATTTTCCGTTGGGGTCGGCTTTCCCGTCTAACCGGATGCAGCTGAATACGAATATTTTACATGGAGCGACTGCCTATCTGACCCCACAACCCAGTTAGTACTAGGTGATACGATTTCCCTTGGTAAGAATGGTTGTCAGACTTTCGGGCCACTGACTATCTGTAACGACTGTCAAGAGCTAGCTATTTTCCAATCAAAACTGAATAAAGGGACATCTCTACGCTGTGTGATAACTGGGGCGTGATTCAGTTTCAAAGTAGTAATACCAGCCGACCGTGTTGGACTCAAGTTTCTTTTGTTATTCGAAATACTGGCTATTTGTTTTTTTTAATTAAAAAGTGGTTCGTTTTTATCGTGTGCCTACCTACGCACTCTCCACTACATAGGTACCTTAGTACCTATGTAGTATACGTAACATTTATGGGACGTAACATTTATGGTCATTTAAAAAGAACAATGTTTTAAGCTTTCACGGTTTACAACTAAAATTATACTGTCACGTCTGTGCGTTATTTAAAAAAAAGTCTGGCACAACTATACAAATAAATAAAATAGAAGTGTCTTTTCGTAATTTCAAAATAACACCTTATTACTGAATGCCTGTCTGTCTGTTTGTTCCGGCCATTCTCCGAAACGGCTGAACCGATTTTGACGGGGCTTTTATTGGCAGATAGCTGATGTTATAAGCAGTAACTAGCTTTTATTGTAGAAGAAGGTTTAAGGTTCCGTGAAAAAAAACTACCACCCTTGAAATTGATAACAAAATTCGATTCAAATACGCAAAAGTTTTTGCTCGTAAAAGCGTTTTTTCTTGGTGGGAAAAATCACGTTTTACGGTAAAACTCGATGTAACGCATTCAAAACATTGTGCTGATGCATGAATTAAATAGTAAACGGGCCACGGAGGTATTTAAAGTAAAGTTATAAACCTTACAAACTAGTATTAAAAAAAACATGTGAAAAAGTTGGAACTTTGACCCCCAATATTTCCGTAACTAGTAGGTTCCCAGGTATGGTCCAGAACAAAAAAAAAATATTGCAATGACGGGGAGAATAAGTGTATTTCGGATTCATTAGAGGCCCCTAATGAATCCGAAATGATTAGGGGCCTTGTTACATCCATTATTAAGATGATAAGACTTGAATCCTAATTTGCCGACGTCAGAATAAAAATAAATTTATTTATTCAGTGAGTACTGTGAGTATCAGTGGCGAAGGTTCCATAAAACTCGATTCCTACCGGATTCCCTTTGAAAAATGGCGCAGTCAGTATTCTATAGGATGACTGGTAATTAGTGACCGATACTTAAACACGTGTTTGTACTCATGATAACAAACAATTTTCTCAAAGAAACATTTTTTTAATACTCATTCTCTAGTATAATACCCACATCACAACAACACAACAGTGGAACACTACGGAGCGGGCTTGCAAGCCGCTCGGGTGCTCTGCCTACCGATTGTTGCACGGTACGATAGTAATGAGAACGGCGTCATGCGGCTAACAGCTAATACACAGGTCACAGGCGCACGCGCGTGAATTTCATACGGCCCGCTGTTGTGTTATTGTGATAAATGGAATTAGTAGAGTAAGAGAGTAAATATTTGTTTTTAATACTCATTCTCTAGTACAATAACTAGAGAATGAGTATTAAAGAAAATGTTTCTTTAGGAAAGTTGTTTGTTATTATGAGTACAATCACGTGTTTAAGTATCGGTTACTAATTACCAGTTACCCTATATAGGCATTATAATATACTCAGATTAAAGATAATATAAGTACTCCGGCTTTTTTTTTCCCGGATGGGAACCCCCCCACCCCCACTCTGGGCGGAGCGGAGGGGAGTGTCAGACTTCTACTGACTAAAACCCATCCATGTTCCTTCTTTGCCTTTTGTGTTCCAGGGCCACGGTATCTCTTTCGAACAGTCCCGCAGCCCATGTACTCCGGCTTACCTGTTACCCTTCGCAACTGGTAGTGTTAGATTACGCTGTGAAGCATGCCCTAAATGTCTTATGCCCTATTAACAACTAATAAAGCCGTCCATTGGTAATTGATTTTGTAGGTGACCCACTCGAAGCGGACTAATTTCGAATGGAACTCGATGATATATTAACTACTTAATAATTACACAAGAATCGATACACTAGAGTTATTTGTAGAAATTGTGTTGATGAACTGAAATTAGAAAAGACATATCATCACGCCTGTACTCTTTGAAGAGTTAGACAGAGGTGTACTTAATAGTACACCGACATTTCGCCAGTTATGTTTAAAAGCGCTTGTACAGAAAGTGGGCAACGTCGCAAATAGCTGTCAAATATTTCACTGTTTTGATTAATTTGGCAATATTACTGCATGGAAATAAGAAATGAGGCTAACTAGTAAACTAGAATATTAATAATGAATTGAAATTAAAACACTGAATTTGATGTTGTAACCGTTTTAGGTGTAAAAAAAGGCATTTGGAAAGTTTCCAAATACTTTTTTTACATCTAAAACTAAATATTCGGTGTTATGATATTAATTATTGCATTTCATTAATACTTTAGTTCACTAGTTAGCCATATTTCTTATTTCCATACAGTAATATTGCCAAATTAATCAAAACAGCCAAATATTTGACAGCTATTTGCGACGTTGTGCACTTTCTGTACGAGCGCTCTTAAGTTCCATGCAATAGGGGGCGAGCCTATTGCCATCAACCGAGCACAAGTCTAGGCTCTATGACTTCTACTGACTAATAACAGAACAGTGGAACAGTAGAAATATCTTTTTAGGCTTCCGTACCTAAAGGGCGACCAACGGGACCCTATTACTAAGCCTCCGCTGTCCGTCCGTCCGTCTGTCTGTCAGCGGGCTGTATCTCATAATCCGTAATAGATACACAGTTGAAATTTTTACAGAATGTGTATTTCTGTTGCCGCAATAACTACAAATAATAAATTAAAAATTAAAGGGGGCATCCCACGATGGTACGGAACCCTTTATGCGTGAGTCCGAGTCGCACTTGGACGGTTTTTGACAATAGAAAGACACATAACCTCACATCTGTAATTCCCGAAAGGTCAGGCAGAGCAGACACATTTTACCATTTATTTAGTTTTAGTTATTTGAAATCAAAGGTTTGAACTTACTGAACCCTAAATATCGTAACGGTTCAATTTTACACAGCTTGTACGAAAACTAAAGACAAAATTTAAAAAAAATACATCTGTTTTCGTAGGCCTCTACGAATACTTCGCTACGGAAAATCCGTAGACATCTGCTACGAACGTGCGAACATTCGCGTCATGCGTAGCAACCGACATGGAAAGTTGGAAACGTGTAGATTCCATAATATCATCCACATACAAAAACCTGCTAGTTCTGCTAATAGATCATTATAAAAACCTGTAGATTTTGGCTAACACCTATGACCGTCGCAGAAGTTCGTAGCAAATTGCTACGAAAAAGTGTAGCCGTCGTAGGCCGTAGCCATTAGCATCTGCCTACAACTATGTTAGGGTCGGCTTTTGATTTGATTTAATTTGATTTGTTTTATTTGGTTTTAATTAACTTAGTTAGATTGTATTGCATTTGGTTTTATTTTGATTCTATGTTATTTTATCGGATATTATTTATTACATATCTTCGGATTTCTATTAATTTATGTGTGGTAATGGATGTTATTTACCTGAAATAAATGAATTTATTTATTATTTATTTAAGCCAATCTGAATACCAGTATTTTACATGGAGCAACTGCTTATCTGACCTCGACAACCCAGTTCAGTACCGGGTAATACGAAAGCCATTGGTAAGACTGGTTGTCAGACTTTCGGGTAACCGATTACCTGTCTGTAACGACTGTCAAAGATCTACAATTGACAGCCGGGACCAATAGCTTAACTTCCGAGGCACGGAGGAAACTCAGAATATAATGGATGGTCACCCATCCACGGACTAACCTAGGCAGACACAGCTTAACCTGAGTGGCTGTTATTATTTCGCCACAGAGCGAGCCAAAGCCCAGATACTAGGTAATACGATACCGCTTGACTATCGGGTATCCGAGTACCCATCGCCAATCGCAACGAAAATCAGTAAAGCAAGATAAAATCGAATACCACTTTCTGCGTCCCTGGACCTGACAAGAGTCTCTTAAAAAAAACTTTACCGTTTAATATTGTCGAAGAATTTGTATCAAAAATGTAGGAAAGAATCTACGGGCTTAATGTAAGTCCTGACAAAGAATGTCGCCCCCCCCCCCCCTCCCCGTGTCGACAGAGACTAAAAGATTATATAAGGTAGCTTGCGTACCACCATTTATTAACATTAAATTAATAAAGGGTGTAAGGGACAGCCCTCAACAAACTGGCAGGGTGCATTCAGCTCCTTGTTTTGAATCATATTCCACCGGAATTTTTCTCCGGATTTTTTTTTTTTTATTTTTTTTTTCAGTTTTTATTCCTTTATTTCAATGTAAAATTACATTCCCTGTACGCAGCACTGCATTTATGTAAATAATTCGGCTAAAATCTAAATTCTAGCAATGGATATTGAAATATTCTAATGAACGACGCGTGAAATCACCTGTTCACTTCCTGCCTAGCTACAGTGTTCATCGTCGCGCTTGCCGTTCACTGATATTTTGTACTAAAATTATTTGTTTAGTAGCCGCCGTTTGACTACACTGCTAGAAAGTCCATTTTTTTTTGCGAATAGAACTAAAGTTGTTTTGTTTTATAGTCGGCGAGACCACACGGGAGGTCTTACTTTTATTATGTTACATCTTGTACAAAGGCGTGAAAGGCTACTCTGACTCATAAAACACCAACAACAAGGGTAGAAATAAAGGATTTAGCATCTTCCTACCCTTGTCCCGTGTTAGAGGTCGGCGCAACACGTTTGTATGCGGGTTGCAGACCAAGAGCTAAGCTAAGTTAGTACAGCTTAGCTCGCATAGCTGACGCAGTTTTTCATACTTGTGTGCAGACTGCAAACTATGCAAGCTAAGCTATGTGAGCTAACTAAAATATGCGCAGCTAAGTTAGTTGTGTATGCCGATGCACAGCTACGCGAGCTAAGCTAAGCCCCACATTGTTTGCCGAGATTGAATGTGTTGACATATCCAAGGTCTGAAATGTCTTTTTTTTAGATAATCATAAGTCATTATTAATCTTCTTTTTCTATGTGTAACGTATTCATCATCGGAACTTTCTTCGTCAATATTATTTATGGCGAGCGTCCGTCGAATTTAACTTCGCAACACTGGACTGACCTTCCCCTTAGTTTTTGGTGTGCACAGGACATATTTTTAGCTTATCTTAGCTTAGCTTAGCTAGCTTAGCTTAGTATAGCTTCGGCATAGCTTAACTCTTGGTCTGCAACCCGCATTATCTTCCATTCTCCCGCGACAACCGTCACGCTATCATTTACTCCTTTTTCTTTCATTTCATTTGTCACACTTCATCTTTCTTCCCTGCATCTTTTTAAAATGTCGTAATTGATAATTATTTTTCAGTTGTGTCCTTCTTCTTAGTGTATCGATGGCAATCTAAATTGTGTCAGCCCAGAACTGAGCTACTATCGTCATCATCTGCCTAGCCTTTTCCCAACTATGTTGGGGTCGGCTTCCAGTCTAACCGGATGTAGCTGAATACCAGTATTTTACATGGAGCGACTGCCTATCTGATCTCCACAACCCAGTTAGTACTGGGTAATACGATATCCCTTGGTAGAACTAGTTGTCAGACTTTTTGGGCCACTGACTACCTAACGACTGTCAAAGATGTGACAGCCGGGACTAACGGCTTAACGTGCTTTCCGAGGCACGGAGGAAACTCAGTATGTAATGGGTGGTCACCCATCCACAGACCAACCTAGGCAAGCACGGCTTAACCTAAAGATCGACCCGAGCAGCTGTTATTATGTAGCCACGAGCTCCTCGTTTGGCGAACTGAGCTACTAGTTTGGCGCTTTCGGTAGCGTCCATCAGTTCCTGTAGTGAACAAACAACAGGACACGTAGGACACGATATTAAGTGCCCCATCGCTTGTAGAGCAGCACCACATTCACACTCCAGGGCAGAGTCATTAATGAATCACCACCTGAGCAGGTTTTCCTTACTGCGACCTTAGTTGTGTTAAATTCAAATTCAAAATTTTTAATTCAGATCAATGGATAGATACTGTTAGTATGAGCTTATCCTGTGTTACTAAATAACAAATTACAATAACTTAAAAATACATTTTAAAAGTGTACAAACATTTTAAAGTGTTTAACCAATTATATTTTCATTGATTTTTATTTTTATTTGTTTTACTAAGTTTTTCCAATAATTTGATAAAACTAAAATAGGCTTGCCCCCTATTACATGGGACTTAAACGTAACTGGCGATATGTGAGTGTACTATTACGTACATCGCTGCCTAACCCTTTTGGGATTTACAACCGTGATGTTATGTTATTAATAAAAATGAAGCACGATAAATTAACTGTTCTTAATTAAAAGTTCTGTTTTCATTTATCTTCCTTGTAAATATTTTGTTCGGAGAAGGTAAGATTTTATGTATCTTCTAGCGTACTGCGTAAGATTAATCTTAGTCATTATCTGACTACCTGTTCTGACTGTTCAAGATCTATGGTCGGTATGTAATGGGTGGTCACCCATCCACAGACCAACCTAGGCAAGCGCGGCTTAATCGAAAAATGGGTTCGAGCGGCTGTTATTATTTAGCCACGAGCTCCTCGTAAGTATAACCTTAGTAATATATGCTTATATAAGAGTAGAATAGGACGACCAAAGAAACAATGGATGGACTGTATGTACTGTTGACGAGTAATTGAGAAGAATGGAAGAAGAAGACATGCTGCTCCGACCCTAAATAAATTGGGACAGAAGAATGATGTTGTTCATTAAGATAGACAATCCTATTCCTTGTGTCAGTAACGTAGATTGTAGATAATAACTAACTTAATTATGACGAAACAAGAAGAAATACCGTATCAGAATTCTTCAAGATATAAACCACCATTTTACAGTCATCTCCGAGTTTGTTTCGTAGTTTTTTTTTCTGAGTAGTCTCATAAGGAACACCGGCGTCATTTTGTTTTAAAACATAATAATTTATTGTGACATGTAGAAGTATCTTTTTAAAGCAACCAGAAATAAACATCATTTATCATCCTTGAAAGTGTTGCAATGATTCTTTTCATGGATAAAAATACGCGTATTTAAGTTCAAGAAATTCAATTTTAGGAAAAACATCTATTTATTTATTTATTTTAATGCACAATCTAACTAATTTTAACGCACTTATACAGTCAAAATTACACAGCCATAAATAAAAATATAGTGCTATAAAAACCATTATACCATTATCGTATTTTAATCATGAAAACTGATTAGTAACTTAATCAAATTAACGTTAATTAAATTTTCCTACATATAATTTAGTACCGTACTAAAACTAATGTTGTTTTCTTTAACAACTTGTAACCAAGGAGGCCGTAATATACTTGAAATATAACAAAAAGCTAGTTGTTACAATAATCTTTCGACGCGTTAATTTACAGACAGAAAACACGCGATAGAAGTAATCTTAATTTGATTTTAATTAAAATAAAAAACACGTACTACACGCAGCGTAACAAAGGAAAGTGTATGTTGACGCTAATTGAACTTGTTAATTATTCAGCCCTTGAAACGAACACTACTCGAATAAAAAAAATATTTTGGCTTTATGTTGAAATACCATGTTGCTTCTTCTGGCAAAAAAAAAGAAATCTTTTTTTAATCTATGGGACGATTTGTAATTTTATGTAGAATCTTGAATTTGCCTTGGCAAATTCCTTTCGTCTTATATTTTTGTAGACAAAAAAAATAACAATGGAAAATTACACATTTCGTCTAAAATCGTAGTAAACGTTCAAAGTTTAAGTTAAAAAAGCAAAAAATATGTACATTGTACTCACATAAACATGTAAACTTGACCAGCATCGCGGTAGTAACGTCGAACATGCTCAGGAAATTCTTCTGTACTATACGATAAACCATCTCCTTAGCTACCGTATCACTTTCTAACTATACACACGCGATTTTATTTCATCTATCTACGAACTAGTGTAAACGTAACCTCTTTATCATCAGTCACTGAAGTATTTGGCATAAATATGTTACATTTGACGTCCTTTTAGTAACTGTAGCTCCTGTTTCTTATTTTAAAATGTTTTATACTGAGCTTCGCTCGTTCAAGCGGCAGACATCTTGTATTTGTGACGTCATAGAGAAGAAAATCAATTCTTTCGCGCATGCGCAAATTTTCTCCTTGGCCTATTTAGGGACGCATCCCGACCATGACAGGTTTTCGTTTTAAACATTGTAACCTTTCACAAAATGGCAGGCATTTTTATGAATGGAACGCATTGCTCATTCATTTGATATTAAGATGTTTACTTATAGTGATTAAATTCTAAAGCCAGGAGTTTTCTTTTTATTTTCAAAGGTTCAAGAGGAAGAAGGTTAAAACATGACCTTTTACGAGTATTATACTTGCTTAAAATAGCAGTGGAACTTTATCTTAAGTGGCGCACGTTTTACATATATTAAGTTGATATTATATACGGATATATATCAGTCGTTACAAGTAGTCAGTGTAAAAAAAATTAAAAGTCTGACAACCAGTTTCAACAAGAGGTATCGTTTTACCTAGTACTAACTGGGTTGTGGAGGTCAGATAGGCAGTCGCTCCATGTAAAATACTGGTACTCAGCTGCATCTGGTTAGACTGGAAGCCGACCCCAACATACTTGAGAAAAGGCTAGGCAGATGATGAAGTTGATATCATATACGGGCCAAAACTGGCTTACTATAGCAGGAGACGGAAAGAACTGGCAACAAATGGAGGAGGCCTTTACCCAAAGAGGTGTCCTTAATTAATCTTAAGAAGTTTTATGTTTATCTTGTATTTTTTATGTTTTTAGGGTTCCGTACCTCATCGCCAAAAATTATAGGACCACTTTGTTGTCCGTCTGTCAAGACCCTTTTTTCTCAGGAACGCGTGGAGATATCAAGCTGAAATTGATGTCAAATATTCAGGTTTGCTAGCTCTTGGAGCAGTGAATGAAACTGAAGTTAGTCAACGCGATCGAAAGATATAATCATTTATGCCGCAAATTTTGCGATTTCACAAGGGAATCAAAACCTATAGGATACGATTTGTTTTCAAGGCGTTATACAGGGTGTAAACAGACCCTTCACGAAGCCGTCAACCAAGCATTCTGTACATCAAACTAAGTAACTTTACGCAAAAATTATTGCTGGAATCGACTTTTTTTTGGGGTGAAAAATCATGTTTACATTAGGACTCGATGGAACGCACTGAAAGCATTGTGCTGATGGATGGATTGAATAGTACGGGGGTCGTGGAGGTGTTTAAAGTAAAAATCTTACATTAACAACAGGTATTTAAAAAAAAAAACTTGTGAAAAAGTTGGCACTTTGACCCCCAATATCTCCGTAACTACAAGGTTCCCAGGTGTGGTCTAGAACAAAAAAATGATCGCAAAGACGGGGAGAACAAGTGCCTTTCGGCTTCGTTAAGGGTCTATTTACACCTAGAGCTAGAGAGGAGTGGAGCTATGCAGATGTTGACCAATAGAATTGCATAGAATGAGTGGTGTTTACATTTTATGCAATTCTCTCTCTTCCCCGCTCCAGTGGACGACAGCCTTAGGGTCGGAAATTATCCTACGAGAATGTCTTTCATGATCCTACGACACTCGGGGATACTGTAGCTTCCCATTCATCATCATCATCATCATTTCAGCCGAAAGACGTCCACTGCTGGACATAGGCCCAAGTGTCGCCACGATAAGAATTTGAATTGATAATATGACATCTCTGTATTCCTGACTTAAATGATAAATAAATGTAAACAAATGACACCTTAATTACGGTTTCTGCAGGCGGAGGATTAAAAAAAAACCAATTTACTTATAATGAATTTAATTAAAAAGAAATTACAATTATTGATTATTGCTAAAGATTATGACTACGTTCGAGGTTGGAACCGAAGTGCCCGTTTCCGATGCCCGGGAACTGGTGGCGCGATCGTTGTCACGTTGCGCGAAGTCAGCATCTCGTGGCCCGTCCTCGTGTCCGTGGCTGATGCAATATGTTGTTCGGTAAAAATGGGGTTAACGCATCGTCAGCGATCTGCCTTGGGTACCATGGTATAACACCTCCCGCCGTAGTTCAGCAATTATTTGAGTACTTTCGTCGAAAATAATGTTGAATAGTGATCTGGCGTGTCAGATTGACGCATATTTGAAGTTTCAGCATTGATGTCTTGAGATGCGGTTTGCTTCATTTCAGTTTCTGATGATTCGTTAGTTCGGCGTTTTGCTAGGAATCTTCGGATGATGATGTAACTACTTAGTGCAGTTGCACTTAATAGGATGGCGTACATTGGTATTGTAGTATGATATAAGGCTGTATCTTGAGGCTTCTTTATATTGATCGGCGACTGTAGCGTTATCTTAGTATTGCTTGCGTGTAGATTTTCCAGGTTAATTGAATTTAGGGTTAGGACTGGTTGCGATGACGATTTAAGATTGGAATTTCGTGGAGGTAAATCTGTGATCTTGATAACCTGTCCCGTTGCATGGTCATTGTTATTGATGATGGTGAACTCAGGAGTCCGCAGGAAACAGTTATGAGGTAAGACAACTAAGAAGCTCCCTTGCAGATTGGTATATTCATTTCTTCCACAGGACGTCTGGATCTTAGTAGGTTTCGGGAACGTGACGGTATAATGCCTGTCGTCTAGTTGCTCCAGTGCCCCTCTGCTGAGTATAACAGGGGTAAGGTTGCATGTAGAGTCTATTTTCTGCGTTGTGATCAGCTGTTGAATGCAGTCCACTTGATCTCGAGGTCTGAAGCTAACTTTCATCTCGCAGAGATACCAAGTGCTTGCCTTCGGACATTCTGTCTCCATGTACATGAATTCGTCCTCATGTATTGCAATATAGGGAGAGGATGGTATTAGGATTTCGTGATTTTTATTGGGTACAATAGAGAGTTTGTATAGGTCATAGGTGCTGGACAAGGCAATCGGTACTTTGAACACTATAACTAAGTTATTACTACTATAATATGAACCCAATTTAATTATATCAAAATATTCCCTTATACTTATGTCTAGTATTTCTTCCTTATTATATAAACTACGCACTATATCTATCATACTTCTTAACGCATTTAGACTAAGCATTGAATGATGCGTACTCTTTGCATGAATAAAAGCTAGAAGATTCTCTATCCTGTCTAATTCTTCTGATAAATTTTCTATATTATCTTCCAAAATTAAGAATAACTGTGCCAGATGGGCGTAATTAAGAAGATCTATATTAGTAACTTCAGTGGTATTAATCATTACATTAACTATGTGGGATATATTCTGCTGGTTTTCAATAATACTTTTTAACACTTTTGAATGCTGTGATATCCAATCCTTGGTTAAACTTATATGCTGATTGAATTGCGACGTAATTTCTTGTTCGTTATCCTGAAGAACTTTAATGGCATTCTCATAACGTACAGCGTCTGTATAATCTAAGTTACCGGAGATGCTTTTAATTACTGAGCCTAGACCGTCTATAAGGCCTCTTTTAACGCGATTGGAATCGAACGTCTGCAATTGACCTGTGATCTTATCTAACTTACTTTTAAGGTGTGCGATGTGCGGTTCGTACAGGGACCGAGTTTTATTATTTAACTGGGGCTGAATATAATTCAATTGAGTTTTAACTATTGTTACCTTAGATTTAATTTCATCTATATTGATAGTCTGTAAAAAGGAATGATGCTGGGTTATGATCCTTGCAGAACCTAGCTTAAAAGGGAGAAGTCCTGGTCCATTGTCGAGGCTCTAAAGTGTTATCTCTTGAGCAGCTACCGCTTGAAGCATGTACATCAGTAGTATTCTGTAACAATTGTGCACTTTTAGGCGCTCTCTTTAAACGGGATTTGGCGATTGGACCGCGTTTTTTCTTTGTGTAGATATGTATTGGGAGATCTGCCAATACTGTATCTTGTGTATACCGGGGTGCTAATTTTTGACGACTAGCCTTGGGATTCTTTATAAATATCTGCTGCTCGGGATTATAACTTTGCTCAGGCTCACGACTCTTATTCAAGTTATTAATAATATCAGTTCTATCGTTTAAAGAACTTTCGCTTATTAATTCATAGACTTTACTCATTCTAATTTTATGGTTCTGAATATACTGTTGCATTACGTGCTCTGTCGCGTCCATGTCTAATGGATCACGAGGATCAAAGTGTCCGCTTATAAGCTCTAACGGTCTACACTTGGTGAAACTGTGTATGCTGCTGTTATACGCTAGTAAAGCATAAGGCATTAAATTTATAACTGATTCACAACGATTTTGTAATTTTAGTATTCTTAAGTGTTCTAATAAAGTAGAATGGAGACGCTCGACCATCCCATTTTCATTGGGTGTGTGTGCTAATATTTTATGATGGTTTATTTTATGAACTCTTGTAAATTCTGAGAATAACTGGTTTGTGAATTCTGTGCCACGGTCAGTTACTAATGTTAATGGTACTCCGTGGTGAGTACAAAATATTAACAAAGCTTGAACGACACTTATTGCAGTTCCGTCCCTTAAATGGTATGCTTGGGCATACTTTGAAAAGGAATCGATGAATGTGAGGAATTTTTCAGTTTCAGCTGTGAACAGATCGAGATGGATAACTTCAAATGGTTTCGCCGGTGGGGGAACTAAGTGCAATTGCTGGTTTATTGGTTGACGATCGTATTTACCCTGACCGCAGATGGTACACTCATTAATGTACTTCGCGATGTGTTCTTTCATTTTAGGCCAGAAGTATCGCCGGGACAGTGCAAGGTAGCATTCGTTAATACCGCGATGATTGGTTTTACCTTCGTGATATTTCCGAATTATTTCTTGCTGGCGTAAGTATTCCTTCACATTCTCTAGCTCAATTTTTGTAAGAACAAGATTCATGGATGAGCTCTTGAAATGGTTTTGGATTATGGGAATGATGGAATACATTTCTAAAGGTGGGTTAATTAATATTCCTGTCTTTACTTTAGGATTAACAAATTCTTTGATCGCGTTCACAACGTCTGTTTCGAGGTTAGATTTAGATAATTGTATGGCTGTACGGGTATGGGTGTCAAAAGGTTTTGTTACAACTGTTCTACCTTTAAAGTCACCTACAATCGTGAAATGAATTTGTCTATTGAATTTATTGAGTGGATCGTCTGATATCGGTACTTCTAAAATAGGCTTTTCCGCATCAGTATGAGCTGTAAGGGTCCTAGATTCATCTAACGTGGGCGGATTAACAGTGGGGTTAGCTATTACGGAACTTGTTTCCTCGTTGCATATTTCTATCCTGGATAAGGCATCGGCGTTAGTGTTTGACTTGCCTTGTTAATAGATTACTGTAAAATTGTACTCGCTTAATTTTAATCGCCATCTCGTTAATCGGGAATTTGGCTCTTTAAGATTCATGACCCATTGGAGAGGCTTATGGTCCGTGATGATTTTAAACTTGCGGCCGAATAAATAAGGGCGGAAATACTTAGTGGCCCATACTATGGCGAGCAACTCTTTTTCGATCGTGCTGTAATTTATCTCACTGGAATTTAATGTACGTGAGGCGTAAGCTATGGGTTTGTCCTGTCCTATCGGACCTTGGGAAAGTACGGCACCGATTGCTAAATTGGATGCATCTGTCGTCAGAACAAATTCCTTATTAAAATCGGGATATCGAAGTTTAGGGTCATTAGTTAAAAGGGTTTTACATTTTTCGAAGCAGTTTACATAATTTGTATCGAGAGTAATTTTTGATCCCTTTTTAAGACACTGAGTAAGAGGTTTTGCTAGTCGAGCGAAATCAGGAATGAACTTGCGATAGTACCCGAGTAAACCAAGAAAGCGTTTTATTTCGGTAGCGGTTTTCGGTAATGGATAGTTTTGTATAGCTGATATCTTGTCGGGGTTAGGTTTGATGCCATTTTTACTAATAATATGACCTAAATAAGCTGTCTCTAACTTTAAAAATTCGCTTTTATCTAATTGGATTTTAAAATTTGACTCCCGTAGCCTTTGGAAAACTTTTTCGAGATTGTTCATGTGTTCTTGCAACGAAGTGCTAAATACAACTACGTCATCAAGATAAACCAGACATATGACATTTTGTAGGCCTCTCAGCACATTGTCCATGACTCTCTGAAATGTAGACGGCGAGTTCTTAAGACCCATAGGCATTCTTAAGAATTCGAAGTGTCCGTGCTCAACATTGAACGCTGTTTTCGGTATATCCTCTGTTTTCATCTCGACTTGGTAAAACCCGCTTGCGAGATCTAGGGTGGTGAAGTACTGGCAGTTGCCCAACTTATCTAATATATCCTCGATGTTTGGTATCGGATATTTATCATCGATAGTCTTTTCGTTCAATTTCCTAAAGTCTACGACAATTCGCCATTTTGTTTTACCGGAGGCGTCTGTCTTTTTAGGCACTACCCAAATGGGAGAGCTCCAAGCTGATTGTGAAGGCCTAATTATACCCTGTTCTAACATTTTTCCGATTTGGTTCCTAACTTCCTCTCTATGCACGTATGGATACCGATAGCTCTTCGTGTATACGGGTACTTCATCTGTAGTTTTTATGGAATGTTTAATTTGGTTGGTAAATGATAACGGTTCGCCTTCTATATAGAATACGTCCGCATATTGTGCACACAATGATTCGAGATTTGCGCGTTCTTCTGGGTTTAAATGGCTAGTACGTAGTTTGGAAAGAACGTCTTGAGCGCGTGGCGATAGCTGTTTAGTGCGAGCGCACTCAGCATTATATACTTCGGCACTAACTTGACGATCGACAGAGAATATTAAATCGTTTTGAGTTGTGTTTGTAACTTCTAAAATACCTCGACTATTGCTAACCGACGTAATACATTCACCTATGGTACAGTTACAAATGACCTGTTCCGGTATATAGGCATTTCCATCTTGTATATTGATTGGTAATTTAATTAATTTAGAAGAACGAGCGGGTATTATATCTTCATAAAGATTGACGTTGCGAGAATCATATACCTGAATCGGATTAGTGGCGTGTCTGGTATTTAAGCGCATATTTTTATAGTCTATGGTTGACTCCCATTTACTTAATAAATCCGATCCTATTAAACCGTCAAAATAATTATGAAACTTATATACGAATAATTTGATATTATCGGACTCATTGAATTCTGAAAAGCACGGTAATGTGATCGAGTTATTGTTTCTGCTCGTCGCGTGGACATTTACGACTTCAAACGGTTCATAGTTTAGCGGCGTAAGCGGAAAATATTTCTGTATAGCCTCAGGGCTAATAAATGACTGATTAGCACCTGTGTCTATCAGTAATTTTAAAGGGGGGTTTGAAATTTGTATAAACGGAAGCTGTCTTTGTGTCTGAATGTTAATCTCTATTTTGGCTTGTCGGACTTCGAATCCGTCCGAAAATCCTCCTTGCTGGTGGATGGCTTAGATTCAGTTATAGGTTCGCTAGTGGCTAACTCATCAACAACAATTAATTGACCATTACTATAATTATCATCGACACACACAAAGTTATCATTGTACTCTGGCTCGATGTAATAGTACTCCGAGCAATCGTAGTAGGGGCCGTATGCATAGTACGGACATTCGTTAAAATTTAACTCACGAGCCTTAAAGTAATTGCTTGGTGGTGGGTTGCCTGATTTGGTCCAGTCGTGTCCTCTAGCTGGCATGGGTTTGCTGACAAAATGACTTACACCACTCATAGGTGTAGGCTTCTGTGGACCGGGTCCACTTTGCGCATTCCCGGGTGCGTTATGCGGAATCATTCTAAATACATTACTCCGTTCATTAAAATTTGGTGGTAAAGCCCTAAATATCTGCTGAGTACGTGTTGGCCCTCGGTTAGGCTGAGGTGGATTATTATTACCGTTAGGTCTCCATGGTTGTTGAACCAGCATCGGTGGTTGGCGTGAGGGGCCAGGCATGTTAAAATTAATTGGTGCCATAGTGAACGGTTGATTATTTGAGGGTTTAGATTGTGAGCCCGCGGGATTACTAGGTTGTTTTTTATTATCTAGGAAGTTATTATTTCGCTGTTGCAAATATAACGTATTAGTTTCTTCTTGCACGTATTCCAACGCCTTCTCTATAGATACGGGACGCATGCATCGAATACGAGAACCTAGCGGCTCTTTTAATCCGCGCAAGTATGATTGCAGCGTAAGCTTTCTGTAAAGTTCACGCTTCGCTTCTACGGTGGTAGACAGATTATCGTGCAACGTTACGTATGTCATAATGGTACTAAACAGGGTTTGACAATTTTCATAAAATTCTTGTGGCGTATTTTGACCTTGTGTTAATAATGAAAGGTCATTATAAAGTGCAGTTTCGTCGCGTTGATCCGCGAAATTATTAACTAATGCTGTACGAATGCCAATCCAGTCAGTCGGGATACCGTTGGAGTTAATAAATCGGGCGGCTGGACCCGTGACTTTATTTAAAATTCCATTAAGCAAGGCTTGGTTCTCCAGCTCATTTCCCGGATTAGGATTGAGAAATCTTTTAACTAATTGATCACTTAAATTTATAAATCTAGTTAGTGTATTTGGGTTCCCATCGAACTCTGGGAGTAATCGAAGGGACTTAAATATAGCGTCAATTTGGTCTCCATGAGCCATGGCGCTTGTCTCTTCTATAATATCACTTAGGTCTCTAGCTTGGTCTAACCTACTCTGTCTTACAGCCCTAGGGGTACAAGAACCAGATTGCCTAGGATGAAAAATCTTGAAGGATTAACGTAAGACTGGAAAAAGGAAAAATTACAACTATAGGGAAGCAACACAAGAGTGATTCAAGTGTACTCACAGTTTCATTTCTTGGTGTCTCTGAATCAGCATCGAAGTCTGGATGCACCGGCTGCAGCTTTCCGAGGTTCTGGATACTCGATGAAGGCTTAAAAGCTCAGGCAGCGGCTATGCGGAGCCGACAGGATCGATTTTAGAGTCCTTTACGCGCCGCGCACTGCTTCGAGTATCCTACCGGCTGCGCCAATTACGGTTTCTGCAGGCGGAGGATTCAAAAAAAACCAATTTACTTATAATGAATTTAATTAAAAAGAAATTACAATTATTGATTATTGCTAAAGATTATGACTACGTTCGAGGTTGGAACCGAAGTGTCCGTTTCCGATGCCCGGGAACTGGTGGCGCGATCGTTGTCACGTTGCGCGAAGTCAGCATCTCGTGGCCCGTCCTCGTGTCCGTGGCTGATGCAATATGTTGTTCGGTAAAAATGGGGTTAACGCATCGTCAGCGATCTGCCTTGGGTACCATGGTATAACACCTTACATACATAATGTTATGTATGTAAGGTGTCATTTGTTTTAATTATTGACATTCCAATTCTCCATGATTTCTTTTAATTGTAATTAAAATTTATACTAGTTTTGCACACCTGTTAAGGTAGGATATGGTCCTGAACTATATTTGTTGTGTTTCATCCTTATGCGTACCCATATTCAAGCAGAATAAATGATTTGATTTGATTTGATTTTTGATTTGTAGCTATTGATACTTCGTACCAAAGCCTTGGCTAGAATTAGACCTGCATGCAAAAAAGCAATATCTAGATATTACATGATACAGCGGCATTGCAAAATGCACTACACATATAGTAGCTTCAGCGAAATTGTTAAAATTGTTTATTGAATTTGTAACTTGTGTAGCTCAAGTAGCAAAATCATGTCATATAAATGGTACAATAACGTTTTTTATTTAACTTTCAGCCATATTAAAATGGTTTTATAATAGTTTTTTATACGTAAATATACATATTGCCAATAGACATTTGGCGACTGCATTTAGACATCTATATAACTATTGGTCTTATACATGTTTTTTTGTATCATCTATGGCGTCCACCATGACGGTTGCAATTAGGGTTCTTAAGTTATATTAGAATTCAACCTAAAAGTTACTTAAAGGTGGTATATACGACCTATTATGACGATTCTATAATAGTTAACTATAAAATCATTATATAACAGTTTGTTATTTAAGTGTTGAATAAAAGGTTCTAAATTTACAAAACATGGCGACTCATCACTATTTTCTGACTGAAACGTTTACTCGACTTAACGTTATATGACGGTCATATAAATTATTGAGATGACGTTTACCAGACACATTAATATGACTTAAATTATTATAACTAATGCGTCGAACTGAATACTACTTTACAACTGTTTAGTTGCTGCAAAATTGTTATAAAGCCCTTACATGTCTGTTAGTTGTATAGTTCTAATATTATATATAACTTTTTTGCTAGTTGGCTTCGTTGGTTTAGTGGTTGCAAGTGCGACTGCCGAGCATGCGGTGCTGGAATTGATTCCCAGGTCGGGCAAAGTGTTATCGGGTTTTTCTATAAGGAATTTCTCAGTATGACAACCCGGACCGTAGGCTTACGTGGGACAGCGGGAACTCGGTAGAGTAAAGGATGGTCACCCATCCACGGACTGGCCTCGGCAAGCGTTGCTTAACGTTGAAGATCGACCCGTGCGGCTATTATTATTTACCAATGAGCCCCTACCTATACCTAAGTAGTAACTACCCTCTTTTACAATCAATCAGTATCGTATTTGTGTAGTTGACAGCTCCTAACTAAGGGGTTCATGGCAGGACAACACGAACGGTAGTTCCGGTATACTTCCGGTTCGGTTACGTTTACTGAACGGCAAACAGGATTCCGGCACGTAGGTACAATCAACAGCACGTCCATTTTACATTGGTATTTACAGTACCTTTATTTTGCAGCTGTAAAATCTAAGATCAAGTGTTGCATCATAGTGTTTGGCTTAGGTTTTATACATGCTGTTGCCTGCGACCTTCGTTCACGTGAAATTATAATTATATTTATTTTTATTTTTTATATATTAAATGGGCTTACTCTTGACCTCGATCTAGTTCCGAGGACAGAGATGAGGTCGACGATGGAACGAGCTAACCCAAAAGAAGCCTATTAACTCGCGACTTAAATAGATTGGCGTCATATGAACTTGGGAACACCGACGCAGGCAGAGAATTCCACTCCTTGGCTGTGCGCATAATAAATGATGTAGCAAAGCGCTTCGTGCGAATATGTGGAACATCGACAAGGTATGGGTGATAACTCCCGATGCAAGAAGGGAGTAAAGAGTAGGAGTAATAATAAAGGCACAATTATAACCTTTCCTATTTGAATCGGATTTCAAGGGTTTTATTTTTTTGTCACGGAATTGTAATTATTATTCTAAAATAAAAGAAAGCTAAGTTACGCCTTATAACATTAGCTATCTGCCAGTAAAAGTCCCGTTAAAAACGGGTCAGCCGTTTCACAAACAGAAAGACAGACCAAAATTAAAAAAAAAATGTTTATGTTTAAGTACCGTATATACTTTCATATTCATTCAGCAAAAAACTGTTATTTTAAAATTACAAACAGATATTTCAATTTTATTTGCTACTAGTAGGGTTGGCAGAAACCATAGAACGCCACCTGCACTGCAACGATCCTTACGTACTCCATTTGTCTCGTCCACGTTCATACGTCTGGTCGTACACGGACGCCGGTTGCGAGTACTACGCACCTGACCTTTCTGGGGCCCAAGTCTGCTATTTCTATAAATTCGTCATTCCAACACGATCCCATTGTCATTTTGATAAAAGTTCGTAATCTGCTAAATTCATAATGGTCGATCATTGGTCGGTCAATGGTCTCGTAATAGAATTGTGTTATAATGACATTGTCGTATTGCCATTATTATAAAACCCGTTACAAGAAATGATTTTCGAAAAACTACAACTAAAGAATATTTATTGATGACAGATTTCATTTATATATATTTTTACATATTATTTATCAGATTACCATTCTATGCCATTTTTTGAATGGAGTGTCAGTGGTTGACCATCAGAAAGTCATAATGACGCCATAATATTAGTAGATTACCAAACTTATCAAAATAAACAATTATGAAATCAATGATAGACCATTCTGACACAATTGTAATAGCAGACATCAGGCCCTGAAGAACCTCACCAATAAACTCAGTATAGGTCCTTCTAGAGCGTCTCCTCCTGGCGTTGCCACTCACATCTGTCTTTTGTTAGTCGCCTTTCACTCATCCTCTCCACATGACCGAACCATTTAAGCATACTCTTATCAATTTTTGTACAACATCTTCTTTAGACTACATCTTCTAGGTTTTATAGTCGGCCGCTTACCGGACACGATAACACCTAAGTAACCTAAATCTAACCGAGTAAATGATGCCTGATAGGGGAGATTGGAAGAAGAAAATGTGTTCTAAGGAGAATGAGACAAAAGCAGGAAGAGAATACTATCGTTAAAACTGAAAACGGAATATTTACCATGTTTACTATTTATTTTGAGTTCCTGATATTTCGGCGCTGTTGCAAGCACCATGATCACGGATAAACTGGGGTAATTCTTATTGCGGGTGGGTGCTTATGTTTATGAGCAGACAAATCGGTCTACCCACTTTCTTGTTCATTTTTAGGGTTCCGTACCTCAAAAGGAAAAAACGGAACCATTATAGGATCACTCGCGTATCTGTCTGTCTGTCTGTCCGTCTCGTCGTAAACTACTGGACCGATTGAGTTGAAATTTGGTACACATTTATGTAAGTCGGTGACCCAAAGACGGACGTGTAACGTAAATTAATGAATTTGCAACTTGGGGCCACTTTTGGGGGGTAAATTAGAAAATGAAAAAAAGAAGTTTTGCCAACTATATCGTGTTACATATTAAATGAAAGGGCTAAGATAAATAGTTTTGAAGTTATTTAAGATTAGTTATTTAAGAAAACTTTTTTGCAAAAAATAAAACCGACGTCAAAAAAGTGAAAAATAACTTAACTTCAGAAGTCGGTGACTTTTGTTTGTTTGATTCAGTTTTTTTTGCCACCGACTCAGTTCTGTCAATCGATACCCCATCGATATCGAATGTCACTGCCATCTGTAGGATGGCAGATTCGCTTCAATACTATGATGAATAAGGACTTTAAGTTGGTTATTAATGTGAATTAATGTAAATACTAATAAAAATAGGTTTATTATATTTACATTAAATACAGACTACAAATAGAACTAATTGAGTTGAAATTTGGTACACATTTATGTAAGTCGGTGACCCAATGCTGCCAGTCTTCTGGGCACGTTTCCAGATGACAGCGATGCGGAGGAGTACTTTGACGCCTAAGTGTCCTATTGTCGTCGTTGTTTAGATGTTTATATTTTCTTACTTTTAGTCTTATTTTTATCATTAGTTTAGTTATTAATTAGATTAACTAATAATCTTAGCAGATATACAATTTTGCGGCGACATTTACTTAAGTATTAAGTAAATAAATGTGGTACATTTATGAGAAGTATCATAACCTAACTTGGAGTATACGCATGTGAGCGAGGCCTGGCCTATGTAATTAAATATAACAATAAAATGTATGCAAAAAATGCCAAGTACTTTCTACAGTACCTACCACAGTACCTCGCTAGAGTATTAATGTTCTGTGACAGTCAAGTAACTTATATACTAACTGGAATGAGTACGAACTAAATTTTGATGTAAAAAAAACCGTTTGAAAATGAACCTTATCTCATACGCATAGAGTTCGTATTACTTTAATTATTTCAAAGGGGAAAGAAAACTTCAGAGCGGGAAAGCGAACACGAGTGGATTGTGTCCTTGTCTAACAATTGCCAGTAAACAAAAAATATATTTTTTTTACTTACAGATCAGAAATCAAGCTGATAGCTAAACTAGCACATAAATCATAACATTAATTTAATATTCAAATACTAAATATTAAAATAATAATTTCTTACGAAATAAAGTAAGTGTAATATAAATTAAATTATTTATGAATTAAGTTATTTCTGAATGGCAACTTAGATGACACTCATATAAACAAACAATATGGCCGATTTAACTTTGCGCTGAAGTCATATTTTTGCGTTATCAAGTTTTATTTACTTTACTTAAGTGAAATCTTCCTCTTTAAATATGGTGAAATCGAGTTGTGTGAAGGGGTATAATAGTTCGTAGCGGCGATTGGCGGCGGCGATCTCTCGCGTCAGGCCCTGGTTCAAGCCATGGTCCGGAGCGAGAGGGAATGGGAAGCCGTCACCACCTTCGGCGAAGCAGTCATGCTTGTGAAGGAGGTGGCGGGACGTGAGAGGGAAAGAACCTCACGTCCCAGTCGCCGCGGGAGACGCCCTGGGCGTCGGGGGTCACGTGGTGGCTCCCGGCCACCGTAGGCGCGGGCCTGTGGACGGCGAGTTATGGGGTAGCTCACCGTCCGGCCGTCTTATGACGACAGGCCGTGTCGACGGCGCGTTCGTGTTCCACGCGCGCCTCAAAGAGATGTCAGCAACCACGTAGGGGTCCGCATGGGCCGATGCCTGCCAGGGCTGCGGGACTGTTCGAAAGAGATACCGTGGCCCTGGAACACAAAGGGCAAAGAAGGAACATGGATGGGTTTTAGTCAGTACAAGTCTGACACTCCCTTCCGCTCCGCCCAGAGTGGGGGGATCATTTGATGATTTCACATCCGAAAAAAAAAAAAAAAAAAAAAAGGGGTAGGAGGGGGGGAGGGGTTTGCTGGATGTGGAATTTCTTTTTTCAGATCAGTTTTTTTAACTTTGTTTACAAATTACGACTAGGGTGACAGTGTTGTAGATATGTAAACGGGGATCAAGAAATTATTGTAAAGAAAACGCCTTTTCTATTATCCATATCGGTATTTATAGTCTTGTACAAATGCGTACAAAATACATTATTTACAAAAATAAAAAACTTCTTGAAAATAAACGAATTCTTCCTTTACTTTTTTAAATACTGTTTATCGTTTGTGTAGTAATACTGTTTTGTTTCCATGCAGACTTCCTAACAATGAAAATTTTCAGCAACGGGCTTGAAGTTGACCCTTTAAAGACGAAGTATTCAACCTATTGCCTAGTTTGCAACCGTCTTCCATCATCAGCATCTTAGCACTTAAATTTAAGATTACTGACTCATACTAAAACCAACAATAACATAAAACCATAAGTTTAATAATGTATAGTGTGATTAATAAATTTATCAAATACTACATATTAAGTTGTTTGAAAATGCTACATGCTCATGCTTCATCTATGTGAATGTTGCAGCCCTGTACGCTTTAAAATCTCTTTACAAATGAAGGATGTAACCTAACATGTAGACAACCGTGAACGAAAATAAGTGTCACGTATTCTTCACTTCATAACCTATCCCATTACAGCGTTTTACAGTATGCGTAGGCTTCAGCTTCGCCCTGTTTTTGATTAAACTGCTACCCGTAAGTTATAAAAGAAAAACTGTCCCAAATGTAAGTACAAATATTGGATACCCTATTAGAAAGGGATGACATCCACTTTTGAAGTTTTCTCGCTCGGAACGGCTTTCCGCTGCACGTCATCATTCCAGTTAGTATATAAGTTCCTTGGTGACAGTACCACTAACACACCACAACGCGCCGGGCGGATTTCCTGGTAAAACACAATATGAATGAACAGTTTATAATAGAGATGGGTAACTCAGGAAAGATAGATAAAAAAGATATGAATCAAAATCTGTTTCCATCAATCACTCTTTATATCCATTCACATCCGAATGTAGCACTGTATCAGTCAGTGTATCTTTACAATTAATTATATTGGTTTTGACTGCACGTGTACTTTGCCTCTATTTTAGTCACTCAAAAGCTTTTGGCACTCTGGTTACAAAACTAAACAAAATATCAGTTAATATCAGTTATCAGTTAATGCTTCATTCATTAGTTCAAGCTTCAAGCTATAGATTCGAGAGCTTGAAAACAGCAGTCCAATAAATCAGAGAGATACATAATGCAAACGACCAAGCAAAGTGCAAACAGCGTAGGTTCTTATCTATCACTCTTACTGATTCATTGGATTGAGTTGAGCGAAGCAAGCCACGCTGAGCAGTGAGCAGCACATAGCAATGTCACTGCGTGTAGTGCGCGGATACATAAGGAAGGATATAAAGTAGGGATGGCGATTAATCAAAGAATCGATTTTTGGAGCCAAAAAGATCGATTTTTTAAATCGACATGTAGTATTGAATCGATTCGGTGAATCGATTTTTCACCCTTGAAAATCGACGTTCGATTTATTTTTTTTTTTTTAACCATAGATCTATTTACAATTAATTGAATGTAGATAGATATTACGCGGCAACAACTTCCACAAAATAATAGCGAAGAAGTCGACGCCATTGAAGAGACTAGTAATGATATGAAAAAAGGAATTTGGGATTTTCACCAGTTGCTTGTGAAAAAGCAACTCTCTATATATAATGCACATGCACAGGAAAGTCAAGGCTTAAACGAAGAATTTAAACACTATTTATCGCAGGCAGTTGTGCACCTAAAGTATGATCCTATACTCTACTGGCAAGAACAAAAAAACTCTATTTATCACCTAGTTTACTCAATAGCCATGATGTATATGAGTATCGTAGGAACATCTGTTCCTTTTGAGCGCCTTTTCTCAATTGCCGGAACATCGCAACAGATGAGCGAAACCGCTTGGATCCCGGTAGACTTGACAGACTGTTGTTTTTAAAAAGTATAGATATTAAGCATTGGGAACTATAAGCTACATTATCTATTAACTTTGTAAACCATCTTTCTTAACCATTTTCTTAACTTTGTAAAACTTCTAAATGTAGAAAATAAATGTCTTGTTTTATACTTGATCTGTTAGTTTGATACGTTAATAAAAATATTTTTATCATCGAATTACCTGATTTTACTGATAAGAGATCGTTAAATTATAATATGTATCTTGTTTTTAATAACATAGATTTATATTACATTATAAACGAAAATTTGAAAAAAAGATCGATTTTTCGGAAATCGATCTTATAGACCTCGATTTTTTTATGAATCGATTCATTAGTCACGATTCGAATCGATTTAAAAATCGATATTTTTCGAAAAGAATCGCCATCCCTAATATAAAGATATAAAAGAGTGACACATATCCCACCGATCGAAAGATACATTTCAATCTTTTCTTGACAGTGATACATTTTGCCCGTCTCTAGTTATATAGGCGCTGATCAGCAAGCAACGCCAATCAGCTCCCGTTCAAGATAAATCTTATTTCCTTAATGGGTATCGTCAAAAACGTTAAACTGATAATGGCGCGCTGGGGTACTTATACTCCTCGATGTAACGAAACCATAGCGACTTCTAATTTTTCCTGTGCTGCCATCTATCATGCTTGTCGGCAACTTTGTAAAAATATTAGAACTAATTTCAGTACTGGCAGCTAGCTGACATTATCTGACGGGGCCGAGAGGATATTTTTTTTTTTTAAATTACACATAACATAGCTAGAGCTACGCAGAGGAGTTTATGATAATAGTACCTACGTCGACATTTCGCCAGGTGTTTTTTTGAGTCCCGTATAAAAGTAATTTTATTAAAATAAAATGTAAGTAGATAGGTTTAATACGGTAATTACAAAAGGTACAAAGCTGAAGGCCTTACACTCAAGGCACGCTCAGGTTAGTCTGGTGAAGCAGACGACAACCTCCTGGGTTACCTGCGAGATGCCATTTACAAATAAAAAGAAAAAAGAGTCTCTTCGCGAATGTGCCTCTTTATCAATAATATCCTGCCCTGACTCCAAGTTACTTGGGTCGGTACCACATGTTTTTTTCTTCTCCCTTTATCAATATCAAACATGTTTGTATAATATTTTACGTATTTTTGCTTACTCAAGTAGCGTCGTAGTCGTAGTACTTAGTAGCTTCGGGGCCCCATATAATTGATATTGTAGATACGGTGGTAGTTAGCCCCTGCCTATGCCTATCCCTTTCCTTCGAGAAAAACAGGCGTGAGGTTATATTTGGCCGATGAAACCCGAAGAGCTTCCGAAAGCCAGGCCGAATACGAATTAGTTTTCGTTTTGTTTCTACGGCGAAACGCGATAACAACAAAACAAAGAAATAGTTCAGTCAATACTTCGTTAGTCGACAAATGATTTCAAATACGTTTTCATAGCTGCTTAAATAGAATTTTATTTTTGTTTCATTTAAGACAATCACTTATCAGTGTAATTGCTAACGCCGATTGTGAAAAGTGACATTGACACGTAAAGAGCAGTTTCAAAACGCAAACAACAACAATTTTTTTTTTTTTTCGATTTACCCCGAAGGGAAGGCTAAAGTCTTTTGACCATACTGCCTAGTCTCCAAACAACAACAATACAGCATGCGAAGAGAACACCGTTCTTTTTCTTTTTACTTTTAATTCGTGTTTTTTGAAAAAGTGCGCATTGTTTAGTTATTGTGTATCTTAAAACATGTCGTTGAATCCGCTGAATGGTAAGATTTTTGTCTAAACATGGTTATAGGTGTTTTATTTGAAACATAACCTCAACGAATCTAAAATATTTAAACTTTTGTCATAAAAGTAGCACATTGTTACGGTTATTAGTATTTAGAAGCGAAAATGCGTTAATGTTTTTATTATTATTAATAATGATAGTAGTTTCAACAGCGTTTATTTGATTTAAATGTCTCAAAATGACCACTCGCATGCCTCGTTCAGTTGATTACTTTCAAATAGGTTAAAAGTATACTTACTATACCCAGCAAGAATATCCGATTAATCTTAGTTAATAGTTTAATATCAAACCTTGTAACATAAAAAAATATTTCGCCAGTTATGAATGTAATAGAGGACGAGCCTATTGTCATTAACCGGGCACAATCCCAAACTCTGTGGCTGCTATTGAGAAATTCCTGATGAAAAAACTCAATAACACTTTAACTGACTTGGGAATCGAACCCAGGACCTCATGCTCAGTAGCTGCTCTCGCAACCACCAGACCACCAAGTACAATTATTTGTTACTAGCGACCCGCCCCAGCTTTGCACGGGTGCAATATACAGACAGCGGGAAGCGAATTTTTTTATACTATGTAGTGATTCATTGGGCATAATCTCATTTCCAGAACTAAAGCGTCGGCTAGACAATGACAAGACACCACTACCAAAAAGGCTCTGTCTCGCAAAAAATGTGGTGCTATCTCATCACTTCCCCACCGCTCCTAAAGAGAGAATTGTGGCAGAATGGCTTCATACCTTGACAGAGAAGAATAAGCTAAATAGCGATGAGCTGAAGAATGTACTTGATTGGCTGTCAGCAGTTGATGACTTGACTAGTGAGCTAAAGAATAAATTGATACAGGTACGTTAGACCTCTTTTCAATTTTGTTGAGCCAGCAAAAAACTCCCAGCGAGCCACCACCTACTGTTGCTTATCTGAAAATCCTGAAACCATGTAGGGTGCTGCAACTTAGACTGATGGGGGTATTTTGATGAAATTAAATGTCACTACATTGCAGCTGATGACCCTCCTCCTGTCTTGTACTGTATAACGGGCTGGTGTCCGCAACTCCACGTCAAAGCACGTATTTTGCATGCGGCTCCTCCTGTCTTGCGTGTTGTGGAACTCCACCAGCACCTTGAGCCCTCAACTAACTCTATAGAGGTGGCAGAATTTTGATTCAGGCTCATTTAGTTTTATAGGAATTATCAACACAATAAGAAGTGTTCCTTCTCAGCAATTTTGTTATAGATCAATCAGAAATTTTTTAAATTTACACACATATCTTTTGAAAATAATTACTTTTGCTGTTGTTTTGTTATTTGTATGACGGCTGCAAAAAAATATGTACAAATAACTTAATTTATGTTATAATTTCAGATTGTATCGCAATACATACAGCGGAACCCACTACAAACAGCTGACATAAAGTACATCTCAACATTTGTAGAGAACCCTAAAATCTCTGCACAACTGAGCCTACAAATTGATGACTATCTCACTATAACAATCACATTACTACAGTTCCTGAGGAATGATGATGCAAACATACAGTTGAGTCAGAAAATACTGACCAACATCATGAAATACTACAAAGAATCCAAAAAGAAATTAGAATTCATAATCAAATTATTGGATGGCGAAAATCTGGAAACTATTTTCAGTTTTTTAGACACAGAATGTCGAAAATCTGCTATAGATGTCTGTCAGAATATTTTGTTTCCCATCAATAAGAAATCTTTTTTCATCAGTTTCTTACAAACGTTGATACGTAAAGACAATATTGAAGAATTAATTGCAGAAAAAGGGGACAATATACAATCAGTAATCAAAATTATGAACACTTTCTTTGAGTTTCCCAAAAATCGATCCGAAAATGATTCAAAATTCTTGCACAATTTCATTGATGTGTTTGTGAGTTCATTTCAAAAAGAGAATCAAATTGTTTTTGCTTTTTTCATCATGGTTGCAAATTTTCTAAATATGGAACAGAGTTTCATAGTGCCTGCAATGAATCTTCCCTCCATTTTAGAAGAAAATAACGCTAAAACTAAGAGAGCACTCTTCCTGAACATGCTTGAAGTTTTATTGAAAAACGAAGTTGATATTAATGTGCGATTGACTGATACTTTTGGCGAAAAAATATCGAAAGTTGAAATAAAGAAGAACTTCACATCATTCCTGCAAGCTGTCATGATGGGTCAGCTTAAACTTGAAGGGAAATTAGACAAGACTACCTTACAAATAATAAAAACTGCTTTGAAGTTAGATCCTGTGTTAATTGAGCAAAAAATCGACTCAATCTTACCTCCATTAATGACAGCAAAGAAAACCAGTTCAAACATAACAGAATCTTATACAGAAACCATGAATTGTTTACTAGAAATACTTTTCAAATTAAGCAGAGGAACTTTATTTTTAAACCAAATTCTACCATCAGTAAAAAACATTTTGGAAGCTGGCAACACTGAGCAGTTTGAACTAAAACAGAAGGTGGAAGAGGCGAAAAAAAATGGCGTAGATTGTGAAAAGATAGAAAGTAGAATAATAACAGGAGTAGATTTATTTCCTGAAGAGTCAGTAGCTTTGTATGGGAAGCTGACTTCTGAATTGATGTTCAGACAAAATAAGGAGCTTTTGGAGTATTTGCAGAAAGATTTAGAAGTGCATTGCTTGATGATGTTGGAAGAAGGATTTGTTAGTAAGTATTGCTTTTATACAGGGTGTAAAAAGACCCTTCATGAAGCCGTCAACCAAGCATTCTGTTCCCTGGAATCACCCACTGTTGGGTACAGGCCTCCGCTTCCTTCTGCCATTATTCTCTGTTCTGTGCGTCCCTTATCCAACTGTTTCACGCAATTTTGACGATACCGTCAATTTCTTACTTTACCCATTTTAACTGCTTACTAACATTATTTCCCAAATTTTCCAGGTCCATCAATCATAGTACTAACAGAAGTACTGTCGTCCATTTTGTCGTCGTTCTTGCAACACAACAAGATGGCGGATCATACCGTGCCTATGAATATAGCGGAAGATTTCTGGAATATGTACGCTAAGTTCGAGGAGGAATGCTTGGGCAAGTTCGGGATTTGTGTGTTGAAGTTAAGCTTCGTAAGTATAATTCTCTGTAATTATTCTTAAAGGGGTCTTCATTAGTGAAAAAATATCTTTTTGTGGGCTAACTTATGAGGATGCAATTACGGATGTTGCAAATTCTACAGTTACACTTGACGCGGCGGAATATTAGCATCTTAAACGGTAGGATCACTTATGCTGCAACCATCCAAGCTTAAAATAAGGCTTGAAGTCTTTTCTTTTGGGAAAAGCTTATTTCAAGAAGACAAATAGTCTTTTCCCGGTATTTTCTTGACTGATAAAACTGTAAATTAACTATTCTTGACTTATGGAGTAAAGAAACAACAGAGTACTTACCATACATTTATTTCATTCCAGAATCCACCCCTCGTAATATCATTCCTCAAGTTATGCCAGAGTTTTGCTCAACTAAAACTACTGAAGATAAAATACAGTAACGTTAAACTGGATATATCTCCTAGTAGTGATACATCGGAGGTTTGCGATCTTAGTGTGTTGTTACCGTGCTTGGATAGCAAGCAATGGATTGCTCTCGCGGCGAAAATGGAGGACCATGAAGCGGTGGTATTGTTGGTAAGTTTCGACAGTGAATACAACTTTATTGTAGAAATAACTATAAATTATCCCAGGAAAACTTACACACGTATTGAACAAGCCAGCTGACGTGCCATTGGGCTGGCTGTATCAGTTGGAGAACCGACGGCCTTTGAGATAGACGTGTTCTTGAGTGGAGACTGTGAATCGGAAATCGTAAAGTGCGACGCCTTTAGTATAGGTGGAGCGACGATCTCCACAGGGAGGCTGGTAGCAGCTGGATCACAGCTGCCTAGATTCAAGATGTGTAGCGTGTGATCGGAGAGGCCTATGTCCAGCAGTAGACTGCTGTAGGCTGATGATGATGAACATACTAACGAGAAAATATCCTGATCCAGGTCACAGTGTACCTGTGTGCCGTTTACTTGTTCAGATGTTAAGGTATCAAAAGATAATAGACAATAGGAGTTATTTTCGCATTTATAATTAGTATTTATAATTACCAAACAAAAAGCGCCATGAGTTTTTTTCTGAACTGAAGCCCTGAGTTCCATCTAATCTATTCATCATTGTTCTAAGTTACTGTTGTTCACAACAAACGAAACACTGAACAGATGATCAACATGAGAACCAAAAAATCGAACACTCGTGGCAGCTACCAACCTGGACTGGGCCCGCATCGTAGATCACGGCCCACTTCCTCTTATAGAGGGGAGGCCTGTGTCCTAGCAGTGGGACTGGGAACATTATAGGTTGATTATAAACGAATCATGATAAAATCTATCTCTTCATAACAAAAAACACAAAATGTCTCTATCTAAATAACTTAACTATGTTGTATCTAATTTTCAGGACAACCTACTATTAGCCAAAACAATGGCACTCCAGTTACTATCAATAAGAAACAAACAGGAATACTCAACTGTAACATCAACTAAAACACATTTGATCAAACAAATCAATGCCAACCCATCCCTTTTACAAAACACCTACTTCTGCAAAATATTGTTCACAGATTTAGATAAATCACATGTAAAGTTATTGGCCAAATCTTTGATCAAACTTTGCTTAACTGATCCTGATTTAAATGTACTTAATTTCGATGTCTTAGGCTCTAACAGAGATTTGCTGAACATGTTAGTACTAGAAACAGCTAAAAATATAGCAAAATGCTTTGAAAACGGAGAATCATTAGGCAAAATTCTGGGCAAAACTGATTTCAATATGACTTCCTTCGCAAAAGAAGTAGATATAATTGATTATTTCAATGAAATAACCATAAATTCTGAAACACAAGATGTGATTAAAAACTCTGTGAATATATTTAAACAGTTGCCAATTTACTATTTAGAAGAAAACTACCAATTAGTAGCAATTTTCGTTATACTGGCAATCAAGAAATGTTCAAACGCAAAGAAACTGAAACGCAACATTGACTACATACTACAAAGCATATACGAATTGAGT
Organism: Noctua janthe; assembly: GCA_910589295.1. Classification (NCBI taxonomy): domain Eukaryota; kingdom Metazoa; phylum Arthropoda; class Insecta; order Lepidoptera; family Noctuidae; genus Noctua; species Noctua janthe. Next base: position 9,038,191 of record OU342578.1, read on the forward strand.
CTACAAAGACCAGACTTGTATCAAATATTCCCAGCAGATTCTATTTTCAATTTCAAAGACACCTCTCTATTAGAGTTACTTACATTAAAAATAAAAACACCAAACAGTTTGTTAATCATCAAAAGCCTTCTTGAGCTAGCGGTGAAAAAGGTCCGTATCGACAGTGATCAAGTCAAAAACATCGTAGAAAAGCTGTTAAAAAAAAATAAGAAAACTATTTCTGATATGGAGTCATTTAACGATCCGGTATTCCAGATCACTTGCCTTATTTTGCCTTCAATTGTCAAACAGAAGAAAGCCATAACCGCTAGTGCTTTCAGATCCATATTAGCAGACCTACAGGAAAAGCTACACAAATCATTGTTAGAGTCTTTTAAAAATATCGATTTTAGTAATAGTAGTTTTTCACAAAATGTTAATGTGAGCAACACTGAAGATAGTGTGGTAGAAAGTGAGAGTAGTGTGGCAACATTGAACTCTATGGTGGCGTATTCCTTGACAATTGCGAGGTACTGCGATGCTGCGGATGGTGATGACGTCAAGAATCTGGAATGCTTGTTGACAGCATTGGAGTTCTTTGTGCAAGATGCTGTAAGTATACACAGTTTAAAAAAAAAAATCACGTAGCTTATTGAACTGGTATGTTTCTTGTCTCGAATTAGCATAAACAAACTAGAATGAAAAGCTCATGCTGTGACCATACAGTTAGACCACCTAGCCTCCTTACAATAAAGGGTGTAAATAGACCCTTAACATAGCCGAAAGGCACTTGTTCTCCCCGTCTTTGCGATCATTTTTTTGTTCTAGACCATACCTGGGAACCTTCTAGTTACGGAGGTATTGGGGGTCAAAGTTCCAGCTTTTCACAAGTTTTTTTTTAAATTCATGTTTTTAAGATTTTTACTTTACACACCTCTACGATCCCCGTATTATTCAATCCATCCATGCATCAGCAGATTCCATCCATCAGCTCAATGTTTTGAGTGCTTTCTATCGAGTCCTACCGTAAAACGTGATTTTTCACCCCAAAAATAAAAATCGTTTCCCAGCAATAATTTTTGCGTAAAGTTACTTAGTTTGATGTACAGAATGCTCGGTTGACGGCTCTGTGAAGGGTCTGTTTACACCCTGTATATATGTCTAGGTATTCTAACTTAGACTTTATGTATTTTCCAGATAAAAACAATAGAAAATCCAGATTCAAAACCCCAACACATCGACTCCGCAATCCAACTACTAAGCGTAGTTCTAAGACGTATGAAAAAACTAGAAACACACTCAGTTTTCCAAGAAAAAGACAAATTGTTCGTACAAATATGGCGAAGTATTAAAACTAGGCTGATCTTAGAACAAAATGAGAAAAGGATTACTAGCAATTGTTTAGAAGAAATGGGGACGGCATTGAAGTTTGTGTGTGAACTGTCCTCCGTGGATTGTTATGTGACGCACTTCGTCGGTGATCTTAACAATTTGGTGGTTTTAAAGGTAATTTTCACTTTTTTTTGTGTTTGAGCTAAAAGAAATGTTGAAATATTGTTTTCATAATGGTTATACGGTCGTCGTCACCAAGGCAGGCCTAAGATACGCCAGCTTGACGATTTGGACTCTTTCCTGACTGATTGGCCAAAGAAGGCAAAACACCGAGAGAGTTGGAAAGGAATAGGAGACGCCTTTGCCTAGCAGGTGGACAAAATAGGGTAAAGAAATGGCTTTATAGCCTTTTTTTTTTTATTCAATGCATTGTTTCTTTGGTCTTCCTCTACTCATAAGAGTAACATTGACTGTGTGAAAGAAGATATGGCAAAAAAGGAGGTGTCTAATGATATGACGCATAATAGATAAGTATGGAAGAAGAAGACATGCTGCGCGGACTTCAAATAAATTGGGATAAGGGCAGGAGAATGATGGTAATGACCCTGTTTATGTTTTTATTTACTGAACATAGAATATGCGACTATCGATATCGATAAAGAAGGCATGGGTCCTTAAACCTACCAGCTAAACTTCCAACGAAATGTTCTCGCACTTATTTTATATTTTTTTTGTGAAAGTGCATCTCACGGTTCAACCTAGGAGATTGTCGTCTCTTTAACAGTTCTATTTTTCCCACACTTTGATTTGTTTCTCGTATACTTTCAGAAACCATCACTTATACAGAAAGACAACACAACAGAAATATCATCTCGAAAAGTATTTAAATATCTCTGGTCACAATGTCTTAAAGCCAACATAGTCGGCCCAAAGTGTGTTGCCATGTCAAAATTAATGTACCGCGCTTGTAAGAATTTGAGAAATTGGATGCGGCAACACTACGAGTTTGACGACAGTGTTGCCAGGATAAACGAAGAACTTTCTACTGAAGACGTTGTTGTAAAAGTTATTAAAGTTGGTGATGATATTTGTGAAATTGTAAGGTTGGACTTGGATTCGCTGTCTGAAATACTTTTAGCAGCTAAAAAGGTAAGTTACTGATATTAATAATTAATTTATTAATTAATAATTTCTGTTTCTATGGAAAATCTAAAATCGGTCTAATTTAGCTGTAACACTATTTTTCGAAAAGTTCTCTGTCAAATCTTTAGACTTATGTATCCTGCTTATGCGTACGAAGTTTCATTAAAATCGGTTAAGTCATTTCGAAAAAAATCACTACAAACTTTGTATGAAATGCAGTAAGACGTTAACGCTGTTAACTCGCGGCCTTAACCTGTCGCATATTATGGTATTATACACAAAATCCAATTCCACAACAATCATCAAATCAGTTTTTTTTTATTAGCCTGTTTGAGTGTCCCACTGCTGGGCAAGGGCCTCCCCTTTCTCCTTCCAAACCTCCCTGTCCTGTGCGATATCTGGCCATGTTCTCCCCTCAAACGAGATCAAGGGATGACTGGAGAATGCCAGTGGATGGAAAATAAATTGATCATTATTTTTGAGCCCCGATGTCCAGTTCCATATTTTATTTTATTTTTTTCATTATTTTTTTACAATTCCAGATATCCTTAGACTACAACTTTGTGGATATAACATTCGAGGTGCAGCATCTCAATCACTACGTGCTAGCATCGAAAACCGGCGTGAGGTGTGACATATCTTGGGAGGCCTTCTTCATGCTCTTCGAGGGCTGCGTCGCGGTGCTGAACAACTTGCTGCTGGCTAGAGAGGAGGTTTTAGAAGACAGGTATTTATTTAATCAAACTGCTTCATTGATGTCGTGGCTACTTAATAACAGCCGTTCACGTCTATCTTCAAGGTTAAGCAGTGCTTGCTGAGGGCGGTCAGCGTAAAGCATGTTCAACTGTTGGTCCCGGCCATGGTCATGCCCACCTGCTCTCTGACCCGAAGCTAAGAATTTTTAGGCAAAATTAATATAATGACAAAATAACATTTTTCACGTTAAAAATAAAAACTTGGTTAATGTCAACAATGACAGAAAACCGTCTTATCGGCCTCTGTATAATGAGTGTGCATAAAAAAGGGTTCTGGAAGCGCAACTACATTTAAAAAACGAAATTTTAGCTAGATTTTAGCCAGAACCCTCGCAGGTTATTATTGAAATAAGATGTAGTACAGTCAATAAAACCTATCAGTCAGTAAATGAAAAGCATTTTTAATTTCCTACTACTTAGTTTATTTACTTCTGCGCCACCTTTTAAAAAATGCTGGGTACGCCCATGGTTCCAGCTGTCATACTAGCAGTCAGAACACTGTTTCAAGCTTTCAAGGTTTAAAACTAAATTTATACTGTCAGTTAGGGCTACCTTCCGTGATTGTTCATTATTTTGAGCTCACGATGTTAAGCAGTCCGGGTGGCCTACCATACGTCTTAAAGCATGAGTAATTCCAGTGTGAAAAGGGGATGGCGCTAAACGACCTGTATAGCTCTGTCTCTTTCCCACACTGGAATTACTCCTGCTTTAAGACGTTATGGTAGCCCCCCAGTTCCAGTTTTAAGCGTGCTCAAAAGTAACAGCTGGCATCGTATTAAAGTACTCCACAAAACCTGGTGATACTGTGAGTGTGTTTTGTCGTGACTTAGTGTCGAGTTCCAGTAGTGCGCCTAGCAAAAACTTAGAAAGTGGGTAGACAAATTTGTCTGCACGATGATAGCCGAGTTCGCTCTCTCAGCTTTCACGAGGTTCTCGTTATGCGGGATAGTAACATTGACTATCATTACGCGCCGCGCTGATCGGTCTATCACCACTATATCCAGCTTATTATATGGCTATATTATTATTCTTTTATTTATTTCTATACAAATTAATTATATTTTTAAATGTTCCTTACAAAAAAACATTTAAAAATATAAAAAATTGTAGCCCACCGGTATCGGGATCAGGGTCCAAGCTACCGGCGGTCAGGGCTCCAGAGAGAGGAACCTCCTAACAATACGAGCCGTGTCCAGGAGTACCGCTTTCTGAATCAAGCCCTTGATCCAGCTGCCTAACGAGAGCCTCCTCAGGTATTGGTCGAGGCTCTTGGCAATTAAGCCATGGGCTGATACAACTATCGGCACAATGATCGCCGAGTCCACATCCCACATGTCGACAACCTCGCGAGCCAAGTCAAGATACTTGGCCATATTATTGTTACCGTGCTTATTTGAACCTATCTCTGTTCCAGGTGGCCATGTTACATGCAGTGTTACAGGGCGCTCATATCTGCGCTGTGTGAGCGGGCCACGACACACGTGCAAGTCGAACGGAGTATAGAAGAGAAACTGGCAGAAATTGCGCATTCTATTGAGAAGTAAGTCTTACTTGGTAATAACGGCTGCGCCATACTAACTGGATTGTGGAGTCAAAAAAAAAAGTCAAAAGCATTTATTTCAATTAGACCATCATAGGCACTTTTGAATGTCAAAAAAAAAGAAAAAGAAGCGAAGCTACTGTCACAGTCACAAGGTATAATAACTTGTGAAAGTACTGTAGTTGCACATTCCAAAGCGTAGATCTCTATGGAGAAGAATGGGCAAGAAACTCCATGGACACTTTTAAATCAAAATAATTTATCTTGGTTACATCATTCATGTTGAGATTGGAGGTCAGATAGGCAGTCGCTCCATGTAAAATGCTGGTATTGTGCTGCATCCGGTTAGAATGGAAGCCGATCCCAACACAGGTCAAGGTTAAGCTACGCTTGCCGAGGTCGGTCCGTGGATGGGTGACGATCGATTCCCAGTGTTATTGGGTTTTTCATGAAAGTTTTTTCAGTAGCAGCCTCGGAGTCTAGATTTGTGCACTGTTGTTGACACTAGGCTCGCCCAATGCAACATGGAAGTTAAAAGTGGGTGAACTATTAGGTACACCTCTGCCTAACCCTTCAGTAATTACAGGCGTGATGTGGTCATAATTAATTATCAGAGTAAGAAAGAAAGAAAAAGTATTTATCTGTCTCACACAGAAAAAAACAAAATGATTAAAATTTACAATAAAAGGTAAACATAATAAAAACTTAAAAATAAGACATGCATTAAAAGCAAATTGTTTGAAATAAACACTTTTTTTTTTAAACTTTGCCCCACACTAGGAATTGCTCCTGTATCGTGAGTGCATTTACAAACATTTAAACTCACAAACACAAACAGCCAGACCCGGAACAACCACCTGTAGGCCATACAAATATTTGTTCCGTGCGGTAATCGAACCAGCGACCAGTCAATCGCTCAGCTACGCCAACCGTGCCGTCAAAACAGTTACAAACAATTAGCACAAAACCTAACATACATTTCTATTATTACAGATTAACCCAATCAATAACCAAGCGTAAGAAACACGTGTCCCGCATCGCAGCGTATACAGTAGCCGATCTCTGCACCAGTCTAGAACGAAATGCACCAACGAAGATGGTACGACAACATCTGGAAAATTCTGTAGCTTTATTCATACAAGCGTGTGACAGCACCTATGCCATGTCGTTCCTTAAGAGGGGGTTGGTCGGCTACGTGGGACAGATGACAATGAGCAACCTGTACACTATGTATAAGAGGTACCATAAGTATATGGGGAATTCGTAGATACTTTAGTAACACTGTTTTAAGCTTTCACGGTTTACAACTAAACTTATATTGTCACTTACGGGATATCTTCCGTATTTTGGGAGCTCAAAATAATGAACAATCTTGGAAGATGTCCCGTAAGTGACAGTGTAAGTTTACTTTAGTAACTATGGACAAATAAGGACTTTGGCAAAAAGTTAAGAAATTGAACTAAAATATGGAAAGAGAACTCGAAACTCAGAGCATTTATTTCAAATAGACCAGTTGCAGGCATTTTTTAATCTACAGGGTGTAAACAGACCCATCACAAAGCCGTCAACGAAGCATTGTGAACATCAAACTAAGTAACTTTACGCAAAAATTATTGCTGAGAAACGACTTTTTTTTGGGGTGAAAAATCACGTTTTACTGTAGGACTCGACGGAACGCACTCCAAGCATTGTGCTGGTGGATGGATAAAATAGTACCGGGGGTCGTGGAGGTGTTTAAAGTAAAAATCCTACATTAAAACGTTTAAAAAAAAAAACATGTGAAAAAATTGGAGTTTTGACCCCCAATATCTCCGTAACTAAAAGGTTCTCAGGTATGGTCTGGAATAAAAAATGATCGCTAAGACGAGGAGAACAAGTGCCTTTCGGCTATGTTAAGATTCTACTTACACCCTTTTTACTAATATTATAAAGAGGTAAAACTTGTTTGTAAGTTTGTATATATAGGGTAATCTTCGGAACTACTGATCCGATTCCGAAAATTCTTTCACTAACGGGAGACTACATTAGCCCCGAGTGTTATAGGCTACATTTAAAACGTTCCCGCGGTTTAATTTCCGTACATAACAGGGGCGAGGCTGCGAGCAAAAGCTAATTGTAAATGAAAAAAGGAGCTACAGTCCAGTCTCAAGGTTTAATACTGTGAAAGTACTGTAGTTGCCCATTCCAAAGTGTGGATCTCCATGCGGAAGAATGGACAAGAAACTCCATGGATACTTTTAAAATCAAGTTCGTTATTACAAAGTGCTGGTTACAGTATTGTTGCTTTATACGTGAGAACAACATGGAAAAATAAAAACACAATTCAGAATGTAAAGCTTGGCATTTGTTTTGGGGCTGTATAGCGGTTTCATATTTCACTTTTATTGTAAAAGGGGCACATTTACAATAAAATATCGTAATAAATCGTTTACAAAACCGTACTTTCTACTTCCATAGCTTGGCTTCAATCATAAAAAAATAAGTATTACATTCAAGTGTTGGCTAATGTAAAATGTCTAAAATAAATTATGTTTATTTAACAAATAAGTTTTTACAAACACTACTACTCTGAGAAGAAACAGCCGAAACAAACTCAGAGGTCATAGTCGCACATAATCTTGGTCAGCTCAGACTAACAAATGTATTGCAATGGGTTGCGAAATAATGAAATAATGCGAATAGATCCGTGACAGTGGAAAAAGATAAATGATCTTTATACACAAAATATACATGTCATTCTTCCACCTCATCTTCTTTAACTTTTTCTATGGGACGAATCTTGAAATTGCGATAAAAATCAACTGTTCAACAAATATATACAATGGTACAACTGACTTTCTTTCCGATTTCCAGAACAAAAACTAAGGCCATGTACATACCTTTATTAAAACTTAAAAAACCCTAAATAAAATTGAAGTTGATAATTTTTCTCTTCTTAACCATGTAAATTATGTTATTTCTAAGGACAATAAAATGTGTTAAGTACGTTCCAAAGGTACTGTAACTGTTTATATGATTTAACAAATAAAAATATTTTTTAAAAGAACTGGTTTTATTATACAGGGTGGGAGGCACACCGACGCACAAACGCTTACCACGTATTCAGTACATCATTCCGATTACGAAAAAAAAACCATAATATATGAAAATTTTTCATCAGTAATTTAAAAAAAAACAGCCATTCCAGTATTCCACACATTTTGACCATGTAGGTATTGAACTTTTGTAGGGAACAGATTTTTTTTTTAATTTCTGATGAAATATTTCCATGTAAGAATTATTATTTTATTCATAGCAGGAACAATGTTTTAACAAAATATGTTCCCGTATTAGAAGATAATGGGATGGCTTTAACCAGCTGTAAACAGGCAAAAGGAATGGTTGCGAAAAGTAATTCCATAGAATTTTAGCCGTAAACCTGCCATTTCACATAATTATAATGTTGGAGAATACGAAATATTTCATTTAATACCTATCCTTTTGGAAACGCCAGAATTTAATTATTTTACTATTCTCGGGCATAGTACATTTATAACAGTAATCTTTATTTCTTCTTTACTTTTTTTGTTTTATTTATAATACTTCCTTCGTCCACAAGTGCTGAATATGACTAGAAAGTAAGGATGAGGGTAAATAAACAAATTACTTCGTGGTTCGCACTTCGAAACAAAGAGAAGCTACCTAAACCCGAGCTGAACTACCCCAGGACCCCAGCAATTTTCCAGACTGTATTACCAAACTTCAAGTTTGAACTTCACCTCACTGTACCGAGAATTCCCTATCATTAAAATTTTCTCTGAATACTTTATATGAATCGCTATATTATTATCAACAAAAAGTGGCAATGATGATTATTATGTATTCAACATAGTCATGCGAAATATCACTACCATAAATGGTAATGAAAACAACAATACAACCATGTTCAACAATTGAGATAGCGGATAACACAAGCAAGGTCGAAAATAAATTCACGTAACTCATCAAAATGTAATTTGTTCCAAAACATTCTTTGTAAAAACTTAAATCGCGCGCAAATTCAAACGTCATCTACGATTTTGCGGCTGTTTCCGTCTGTCCGTATAAGGGCATTTGTTGAATACTAAATTCTGATTGGCTGACACGCTGTTGTCATCAGTGACTCACTTTTTAAAGTTGATTGTAGAAAAGTATTTTTATCTTTGGCTCAGCGAAGTGTCATGTATTCTGATATCTAATCTTACCCGCATTGGAGTGACTTTTATATATCAATAACATTTTATTCGAGTAATCAGTTTGTTTTATCGCATAGCTCAACAGAGTTGCTAGTATACTTTTCTGAAAGTTGTCACCTTGCAGCTGCCACTGGCAAATTACATTTTATTATTAAATTCCCTAAAGTACCTAAATTTAATTTAAAAAATACAAAAGCGCAATTTTTTATTACTCTGTTTGTGTAGATTTCTGTGAAATCATCATTGTTATAAAAGGAAATTGTATTGATTTTGTCTATCAGTTTGACGCATGCGCTCATTGGGTGTAGTAAAAAAGGGTTGGCCAACATTCCAAACAGTGTCGTTCCGGTCGCCGTTGTCGTGGTGTCGGTGAAGTTAGTGGTGAAATTTTTACGTGTATAACATCAAAAAATGGTAAGTGAAGAAAATAAATTACAGTGCATAAAAGCCGCGATGTGTTTTTGCATTACAAGAGTGGTGAATTACGAATCGGAATGCCGCAATTTCACGGGAAATCGCTCTTCAGTGACCGGTGCCGCCATATTTCGCACAACCCACCGCTGAGTTTGCACGCCTTTTCGTAAAAATCGTTGTCACCGTTCAGTGATTTGATGCCACGTGTTGTGTATTTGAGTTTATGATCACGGAGATGTTGAGCTGCAGCGACATGACCAGTGACCATTGTGCCTCGATGGGCCGGTATTGGATTTCACGTACGTTGGAAAGGTTATTCTTGCAACGCCTTTTTTGACGAGTCAGAAGTGCCGTATGCAGTGATGTTCGATATTGGGGGGCTGCAGAGCCAGGCGTAGTGGTCAGATGAGTTATCAGTGGTGTGTAGCGTACCGGGGGCAACGAACTTTACAGGGAATGCATCGTCGCGCAATCGCACTTGCGTTTGACCATATAAGGCGTAGTGATCGCAGCACGGCTTGTCACATACATTTCGTGTCTATTTTGGGGCGAATAGGCGCGTCCGAATACCGCAGCCGGTGATACGTCATTATTGAAGTGAATCGGGGGTATTGGCCTGGCAATGTCAAGGTCGTTACATATTCAATTCTATTGACGAAAAGCTAGCTGTATCAGACATTTTGACAGATACTTGCAACGCGCAAAATTGGTCTTTACGTCTAATCAATAAGGTCCAACAAGATGGCACTACGCCAAGCCGAATTGCCGATATCAAACTGTATTAGAGGATTAATTTTCTTATCATTGTAGTTTTCCTGCTAATAATACAGCTCATTGGCTGAAACACTTACTACTACAACGGTATAAACCCTTTTAACAAAATGTATGCTGTGGCCCTATCAAGGAAAACCAAATAGAAATGTGTCACATCCTATAATTAGGATAATATTCAAGGTATATCATAATATAACTGTCCACAACTTCCTACTAACAGTTTGACTATGTTAGTTCCTCAATTTAGAATGATGAATAATTGAAAATATGTAAAATCACCCTGCATGAATAATTGAATAGGAATGCTTCAAATCTGTAGCTGGACTTGGACTTACAATTAATAATACAACTTATCACTGTTTTAATCACAGTTTACAGACCAGTATTTCTAGTATGAGAATTATTATTAAAAACATGCCTATCTTAGCTGAAGCAATAAATAAGATTCCAATTAATTAACTTTCCTGTCGAGATAATTCATTCTGATTAATGAATTCTTAAACATTAACCTTATTCTAATAAGAAGACATTATAATTTTTATAACTTTCACATTCTTCATTATTACTACCTATGAAGTATCTTGCTTGTTCTTCTCCATAGGGAACAACCAATCCAAACCAAGCACCAATCTTCAAGTGTTCTTATAGGTTTATGTCTTATACAGCCTTGTTCCATTTATTGCTGAGTTATAGGTCTGCTCTCTATTGTGTCCTATTTATTGGTATAGAGAAACTGTCAGCAACAGATGTCCAGACCCGGCCCACAGGTCTAACTTTGGACTGCTAATGTATTGTTAAATAAATCTACTTCATAAGTGAAACTTTCTTTAGCTTGTCAATTTAAATAATATTTTTATACAACTACATATCTAAGCTGTTATAAATAAATCTTTGAAAGCCACGTGGAATCTAGCTAGTACTTATTATAGAACCTACGGGTGATGTGATTGAAAAACCTTGTAAAATGACTTAGATGAGGCAAAAAGAAACTGTTAACAGACTAGTATACATTAAAAAAGCATTGAGTTTTTTTGGTTTAAACATTTTTAACCATATCTGGACCCAAAACTAGTTTCGAACCCCTGGTATACAGCATAAGCGTAGCCACTGGTTTCCAACAGTATTGAACCTACCAGAATTACTTAAAAACTGCCTCTGTTAGAAAAGTAGGTGCTTCATGTAAAGTACTGGTAAACGGCTTCATCCGGTGAGACTGGAAGCTGATTCCCACAGTATTAAAGCCTTTGTAAATAATCAGCCTAGAATGTTCACAAGTCACTGCTAACACACTCGGGACACAGGCTTCATCTGTGTGGAAGAATGAGGGCTGTAATCCATCATGCAGACCCAGTGTGGGTTGGTGGATGTCGTTTAACTTCTAATTTTCTGAACATGCCATTGCAATACCAAAATATATGAATATTGCTGTGTCATCCATGCAAAACAAAAATGTTGTCTGCCTGTTATGATCAACTCCTACTGTCCTTGAGGTCGCTCCAATTCCTTATGTGTAAAAACTGCCATTAGCGTATTGTATCATAGTCCCGCCCTTGTCCCATATTACTTGTCGCACTATGAATAGTCCATTATAGTCATGTATACTTGACATAATTAATACCAACACATTTTGGTATCTTTTTAAAACGATTGTGACTCAACAAAGGCAAATGGCATTTCTTGTGAAATAACATACAACTCAATCCTTTTTCCCAAGGGGTTAGGCAGAAGCTAGAGATTGCTACCTATGATCCTTACATACTTCACTTTACTTTTTCGTCTCATCTACGTTCATACATGTGATCATACACGCAAATACAAACAATGACATCAAAGGTCATGCTAAGAGTTTGCTACAAAAAATCCTTTCCCTGAAAACACAAATCATCAAAGTAATAAGCACTGCAGTGTTCTAAGCTTAACTATGTCACTCTCTCTCTCTCTCTCATGTTAATCAGAGGGGGTGTAAGTGACTTGCTATCTCTCTCTAACACTTGACAGGATGTCAACACCTCTGTTTACAAGTCCCACAGACTACCATTGATTTTGTAGTTTTAAACTACACAGCTGTCCCTTTTTTTATATGCCAGTGTCTGAGGAGTGACTTGCAAGTTTCATTTTGGTAAGCTATGATATGTTTCAACACCTACCAATAATTTCTCGTTGAATTATCTGACTGATGAATAATGTGCTTTATGAACTCCTTAATGAACACGCTCTGAGAGTAAAAATATTTTGCCCGTAAACAAAATACGAGCTTCAATTCGTTCGTTCGATATAGATCACAAAAATATTTTACCAGCATGCTTTCCCCTTATCCCTTGTTGCCGGGGGGCGGCGCAACACGTTTTTTTCTTCCATTCTCCCCTGCCAGCCAGTCCTTTTTCCATTTTTCACCAAATCCTTTTAGAAAGTTACTAGTGACGAACGAGTGTGAGTCAATTTGGAGGACTATTGCTCATCTACTTAGTCACTGATTGAAGATTAACTATGAAGTAGTGAGATGAATAATAAACAAGGAAAAAATGATTACTTTGTAATTTTAGAGGTGAATAAATGCAAGGTTTTGTAAAATGGCTAACTAAGGGTTATTCTACAACAATAGATTTCTCATTTCTACGAGCCGATAAAAAACATCTTTTCACATCATCATCATCATCTGCCTAGCCTTTTCCCAACTATGTTGGGGTCGGCTTCCAGTCTAACCGGATGCAGCTGAATACCAGTATTTTACATGGAGCGACTGCCTATCTGACCCATCTTTTCACATAAAAACCTTATTTATATTTTTATTTCAATTTAAAAAGGATTGGAAGGAAGTATGTAATTTTATAAACTACAATAAAGACTCGTATTCTGCAGACTGCAATAGGGTTAAACTGTGCAAGTCTATCAATTCCCATATTTGGAAAAAGACAAAATTCTTTAAAATAATTTATCATAGTAAAATAATTCGGAGCCAAAAGCATGCAACCACTAATATGTATGATCCTACCTAGCAGTGGCGAAAGTTCCATACAACTGGATTCCTACCGGATTCCCTTTGAAAAATGGCACAGTCAGTATTCTATAGACAAATAATATAATCACATTAAAGATTATGTACTCCAGCTTACCTCTTACAAAAATTGACCCTTCGCTACTGCTACCTAGTACACGTAACTACTGATAATAATCGCAAAACTGGCCTACCCAAAATTCACAGGAACTAGCTGCAAAATGTCGCAAGCAAGACCTTCAAACGCCAATATTTGGTACTTCATCATCATCATCGGCAGCCTTGTTTACCCACTTTTGACCATAGACCTACAATTACTCCTTCCCTGGTCTGCGCAAGTCTCGAACAGCTAACCCGCAATCTTCTAAATGTCATCCACACATCAAATATTTCACATGTTTTTTTTACTTAGTCCAAATTATAACATGTGTAACTAAACAAAGACATCACCATAATTTTTTTTCATCCTTTTATAGAAATGCCTGTTAGTAAACCTAACATCACGACTGTAAAACCCGAAGGGCTAAGCGAGGTATACCTAGTAATATTAGGTACACTAACACCTGCGTCACGCCAGTTACCTACGTTTTTAGTCCCATGTCATAGGAGGCGAGCCTATTGCCAGCAACCGGGTACACATCCCGACTCCGTGACTGCTACTGAGTAAATTTCTGAAGGAAAATCCCAATAATATGTGAAATCGAACCCAGAACCTCATGCTCAGCAGTCGCGCTTGGGACTACTAGACCAGCGAGGTAGACCTTATAATTCCATTGACTTATATAGTTTCTCTTACCATATACGGTCAGTAGCGTATAAAAACTCGTACGGTGAGTCACCTTACGTCAAGTGACTCATTCCGTAATGTTTAGACCATGTTGTAGCCTAGACTTTCTCTGTATGTATAGTATTGAATTTATTGCCTGTATGTGACACATGTCTGATCCCTTTTGCAATTACAAATGGCTCGAATGCAATGATGTATCTTTTCCGAGTATTATTTATTTATTTTACTGTTTATGTACACATAATGCAACACAGGAAAATTACATTATAATACTTTAGTACATAGGCACTGCCCCTAAGAAATTTCTGCCAGCAGACCTGCAAAAGGAGAAGTGAAAAAAAAGGAATGTAGACAATAGTGTGTAGAAACGGAAGAGAATAAGGTGTTTATGTGTCTTACCTAATTTTACCTAAAATATTATAAATCATCATCATCATCATTTCAGCCGAAAAACGTCCACTGCTGGACATAGGCCTCCCCCAAGTGTCGCCACATTGACCGATCCCGTGCGTCTCGCATCCAGCGGATCCCCGCAACATTATAAATTATAAATAAATATCTACAAATATTAATTAAATAATAAAAAATAAAAAAAACAATAAATACATACTTCTTTTCTCATTCCAGTACTTATAAAAGTAAACATCATAGTTACTTTTTCGCACAATATAAGGAGTATTCTTTGTTTGAACTTCTCAATACTGGCAGTTTACATCTTCTAATAAAAACATGCAAGTAATGGCAATTCATAGCGTCACTGTAAAGATGCGATTGTTCACACACTTCTCACGTTATCTACGCAAGCTGATAGCATAAGTATTTTGCATATTCACGCAAAGCATATTGGCTTTAGATCCTGCTCAAATATTCTTATCTTTAAAAAAATTCAGCTATTGATCCATAAATAGTCTGCCAGAGGTCAAGGAGTTTCATTGTCTGCTTTCAGTCTGCCACAATCTCGCTAGTTTGACCAAATGGAAGTAACCAAACGCAATCGAGTCCTAAGGTTAATTCCATTATGTAAAATCAATTAGTTACGATAATAACGTTCCCTTATCGGTAATTTATCGCTGTAACGAAATTGTGTTTGTAATTCAATGTAATTTACCGTTTGAGTCATCGACCGTTTTAGATGGAGATAAACATGTAACGATTCTAAAAAAAAATATGTTGTCAATTCATGAAAGTTGAAATTCGGATCGAATTGCGAAAGCACTGAAAACAAACCCCCTGAGAGCCTTCGCCCGCTGAGAACTTTATCAGAAAAAACGTGCCATAGCTCTTTTGTGTCTACAGTTTAGCTTTAGGTTTAAAATACTGTCTAACTTATACCTCAAGTCTGACACTAATGAATCAACATGACTTAGCTTTAAACTAAGCTTAAGTCAACAAAATCGACAGCACATTATGCCAAAACTAGTTACCTCAAACAGGTTTTATATCATACTTGTCATAACGATTATTTGAATTTCAATTAGACATGGAATATATTTTCTCCTCTAGAGCCTCCACACAAACAATCGTCAAAAACAGATCTTTTTATAATATTGTAAAACGTAACGTGATTATTCTTAGCTTTTCGTAAATTTAAAACTGATGAAACAATCCGAGTTAGAAAAACAGTGTTTTATGGATGTGCTGAAAACTGTCCAAGAATATTCTTTTGGCGATATTTAACTCTACCGAGCTGCTGGCACATTTTGGCTCATTATTTATTTATTTAATGCACAATGCACACAACCAATTTTACACGCTAGGCTTAAAACTACTGAGTACATGACCCTGTTAGGGCAGCAAGATAACTTAAAGCTAATAATATTGCAGTGTCAGTGTTATCTAATATCACGTAGATCTTTAGGAACTTTCACATTAAAAATATTACATTAATTAAACTTATATTTAGCTTCATACATAAAAAACCTATATTAAAATTAACACTATTTTAACATTTTGTCTTCCGTAAATTCTTGGATACTATAATAACATTTTTCTAAGAGGAATGACTTTAGCGTGTTCTCGTGGACCGTGTATTTTCAAGCCAATTTATTGTACATATATCGGTATGCTTCGATATTCTGTGCTATTTTTGTAAATTTAAATACACTAAACCGAAATATGAATAGCTAAGTTCGAGCCACTTCGTCCCCTGCCGAAACTCCCCTTCAGAGTTTTGCTAACAAGCACGAGGGGGATCTCCGAGGGCGAAAACTGGAGTAACTGCTACACATCTCGTATGATCGTAAAAATAAAATGGATTTTCTGTCTGCGATGCGTCAATGGCTATGAAATCTGTCTCATATTGTCGTGATGTTTATCATTTGACAAGCTTAAGCTTTTTAATGTTTTACAGTATTCATTTATAACGGTATCCGATTTGGGCACGGAATTTTACAGATTAAATTTGATTTGTATTCACATGAGAGAGCCTTCGATGCTTCTAACCTTCTCCCTGTCACCATAAAAAGGCGAATGACACCATCATTAACCATAGCTTACGGTTTAATCCAAATAAACTTTTGATTAAACTGAGTAATACCGATATCCCAAAACATAAACAGCTGACATTTCGTTCATCGACTACCCACAAACCGTGACCTCCCAAGTCCCATTACAATCGTCTCATTGCTAATGAAATACGTAAAGAAAAATGGCGTACCTAGTCCAGTCAACCGTAACTTACTCATCAGTACATTCGCAAGTCACCTGAGTCAGCCAGTGACGCATACTTTTATACTTAACCGACTGACATTAAGGTCGATGACCTTCACAACAGTTTTTTTTATAGGACAATGCCGCCCGCGTCGTTACTTATGCGACGATTATAATGTAATGAGGCAGACTGAAAGGAGACAGTATTTTGAAATCTTAATAAATGTGTTAACATATTCGTATGTGTATTGTTCAAAGGCTGCTTGATTTTTATTACTGTATAAACGATTTATTGGCAAATTATATTCAATCGATAACGATCTGTGATTCCTTTACTGCATGATTTTTATTTGATCGTGAGATCGTGACAAGCTTCATTTCTTATATTTACTTGCAAGTCCTGTTACTGATATAATGTTCGTTTAGTGGTGTTTCCATTGTAGATGGAACCCGAAAAAAACAGAAGGCTAAAAAAAGCTAGAAAATCATTCTTCCTCCAAGTATGACCTAACAAATTAGATTCTAACTTGCTACTTAATATCTTCAAGTCATAATTAATCAGGAATGGCTCAATCTTGACCACAATCGGGAATATTAGTAAAAATACGTGATAAAAAGCACGGAACGCGCGAACACTGACGTCTGACATTTCTGAAGACCTTACTCTACACGAATGCCTCTAGCGGCGAATTCATGTGCATTGCGCTACCAACAAATATTTTCCTCATAATTGTGACGATTCGACCGCAGGAATTTGAATCGTTTGCCTGAAGTTTCGACTATTTTAGAATATGAGGTAACTGTGACCGCCACCCGGTTATTGATTCGTATAATAGTGCCTAAATCATAATGTAAATCAGTATTCTAATTTAGGATAACAAACAACTACATGTTTTAATTATAATGGCGAGCATTAAACGGCAATGGTTAAAAGTCGAAAACGTTCCCCAAAACACGAACAGATTCTTCAGAAATGGACAGAAATAATAATAATCACCGGACGAAGGGTTACCTAACAGTGGCAGAGGTGTACCTAACAGTACACCCACATTTCGCCAGTTGTGTTAAAGTCCCATGTAATCCAAGGAGGCGAGCCTCTTGCCATCAATCGGGCACAGATCCAGGTTCCGTGGCTGCCACTGAGAAATTCTTGATCGAAGAACCCAATAACACTGCGCAACCCGGTAATCGAACCCAGAAGCTCTTGCTCCACAGTCGCGCTTTGATCACTAGGTCAACGAGACAGTCATGTTGCATATATTATCGTATGTGGGTTCGTTTGAATTTGCCTCCATCTCAAGTATCACACGAAATCAAGCTTACATTATACGCAGAAATATAATAAGAGAAAATAATGGAAGGCCAAATATTAGCCACAAAATGGAGCCACGTTGCTGGGCAGATTTAATGAGTTTTATTTAATGAAATTAATTACGTACCAAACGCCAACACATGTAACCCACCATTCTTATGTAACAACGAAAGATATTCTAACACATTTCTGATTAATGTTTGCAGAATTATTTGTGTTGCTCCAAAAACGCGCTACCGAGCAGAAGCTGGATCTAAATAAAATTAATCAAATGCTCAGGAATAGCGGAGTTGGTCGGACGACAATAATTTATAATGTGGGTAGTAGTATATTTTTTCATGCCAGAGTGGCGTCACTGCTATGATACACCGATGCATGCCTTACATTGTGTAAAACCAATTTCGTTGCTTCTGGCGAGGAGCTAGGCAAGAACTTTCCCGATGTAAGCATCTGCTATAAACTAGTAACTTACAGGTTTTCGCCCTTCATAGCTGAGAATACTGATATTGCTTCTATTAACCTCATAATAATTATACCTAATGCCAGCTAAAGCTGCTAAGCTCCCCGCAACATTCTTAAAAATCGGTCAAGAGAAAGGGCATACCTACCTGGTCTACTTAATTGTACCTAAGATTGCTAGAATAAAATAAGTTAGATTTTTCTTTTCTCGAAGAATTGATTTTGAAGGTAGGGTAGCTGTAAGAATAAATGCTTTATCGCTGTTTCCATGACACAGAATTACCTTCTTTGTAATCTTGAAACAAAAAAAGATTCGTGTTATTGAAAAACATTAATTCTATCCGCGTCTGCTGCAACATTAGAAAAACTGGAATGTTCAGTTTCAGAGCAAATGAATGTAATGAACAATAAAGCTAATTCATGTGTGAAACATGACATGAACGATATACGAGCATTTGTAGCGTTATCTTATATTTTTTAATTATGTGAGAGTTTTATTGTAACTAGGACAAAATTCTCATTTCTCTCGTAGAGCAATTTCTAATTTTAAGTTGAAGAAAATTGGCTTTAATTGAAAACGGTTTTGATTAATCGTGTTATTTCTCTTAACCATCGTTTTTTTTATTAGATTTATCTATCGTTATTTTGCGTTCTTGTAAATATCTTTGAAAGCTCTGTTATATTGCCTTCGATGAATCGTTCTGCCATTGCCAAAGCTTTCAAATCGTCTACTACCTATTAAATACAAAAGCTTTTTCAAGGAACTGGACTCACCAATTGAAGGTTCCTCAAAGGCCATGTATTAACTGAGTAGAAGCTAATAAATAATTCAGAAGCTTGCCGGGAATTCTGAATTGCAGTACCGAACTTCGGCCAATCGATTGACTGCCGTAGTGCCGTAGGATTGTATGACGATAATCTTGCCTAATGCGGCAAAATGGTGCGGTCTGCGAAATGCACTCAGTCAGGCAGAAATAATGCAGGTATATGGTGATTAACTAAACGAGCTGTGAATATATTAAAATAGTATTATATGTGAAATTTTTTAGCGTAAGCAGAATGGGAAGTGACGGAAGTCGATTCAGCAGTAATTTTGACGAATATATTGAGCATCCAAAAGATATGTACTCCAATTCTAAACATGGTTTGGCCTAAAAATTCACCTGTGCAACAACGACGCCGCCATGAGATGAAAATAGCCCAGTTTGTAAAAGGTCAAGGTGGTCTTGTGGACCTTTTGACATTCAAAAGGCATTGCTGCTTAATTAGAAACGTTTCTAGCAATCCATCGTTCTTCAAGAAATGTTAAATGAAGAAAAATGTTCATTTTGGCATCCAATAAATAAGTTAACAGTTTGGGCGAGACAGAGATTGACTAGTCCTAAGCAAGAACTATAATTAGGAAGCATATTGATACCCAATGAATCTGATGCAATTTTAACAATATCCTTTGTGAGATCACCGATCCATTTGCCAATGATTTTTGGCAGAAAATTTACTAGTTTAACGAGTGAAACTGACATTTACGATCATTACAATGAAAACGTATAATAAATATGTAAACTTACTGAACTACTGATGTTATAAATTAAGAAATGCAATAACACTGACATCGTTCAGTTATTAGATACTGAAATAGAAATAGAATCGCTTTTATACTGCGATAAAAATAGGTTCATTGTAGTCTGCAAAGAATGAACGGCACACAGTTCACATTCATTCTTCAAACGCTATCAGGGGCTTGTTGATGTTGCACTGACGCAGTTTCCAGAAATTTTCGAAAACTGTCTCCTGGTCAAATAATAATGACGTAGATTATGGGGTTAACATTGCACCTAATGTCCGGAGCCTATCAAAATGTGTTAATTACTCATTTGAGAAACCTTTGAACCCTAGAGTCTCAACATGCCATCTAAAACCTACTACAATAATCTTATCTGCCTGAATGTTCTCAAAAGTTATCCTTGCCTCTCCTAAAAGTGAATTTTCAAAGCCAAAGCTACACTGAAACATGTGCACATCCCCAAACCAGAGGATTAGAGAACGCACGTGTCTTTGGTTCATGCACCGTCGTATTATTAGATCGTGCTACGGCCAATGTCTTAGGCGGGTGTGGACTAGGGCTATTTTTACAGTGCCACGCGGGGGACTGTCGCTTTTAGATCCCTCTAGCGATGTTACGGTTTTGTTAAGTGTTGAATGGTGCGTTTACAGATATTTCAACGGTGAATCATCGACATTTTTTCCCCGGTTCATTGTTGAAGTCCAACGTTCGTTTGTAAAAATGTTACTGCATTATGAAACTATGCTTAGCAAGATAAATGCTTCGCAAATAAAACTTCGACAATACTGATAAAATGCAGAAATCAATGTATTTATAGATCCGTCAGTTTTTCTCATCTGCGCCTAAAATTCTTGTAAGGACCGAAATAAGGCTGAATTGATGACAATGTTTTCAAATGTAATCCAAGTCTACCAGCATTTATTACTAGACTCCAGCCAGCGATCAACCACAAGGTCTATCTCGGACTAGGTCAAGGTGTAAAACAAACTAGTCTAACATTACACAGTATTGTTGACTAAACAACTCTAGACCCAGCCCACTTCATCTCGCAATAAAACGTTACTCATTGAACCGAGAACCACCTGTGGAAACAAACAAATGAGTAGAACAATTATACCTATTTTAAATGCTTGGAAACATTACATCTGTGCCTCAAAGCCCGACCTCAGATAAACGATGGTAACATTCCCAGTGAGTCATAAGAGGACATTTGCCCTCACGAAATGTAATAGACTTTATTGGTATTGAAATAGGATTTTGTTTCGCAAGTGGGTAGTTTGCTAAAGCGTGAAAGGTGTCTGCGATTCTTTGGTACAATTTTGAAATCGGTTTGATATTTCCTTCCTTTCTTGTGTTATCGATATGTCAAAGATACAATAGCTTTGTACTTACCAAGTTTATTGTGAATGTAAATATATTTCAAGAATGTACTGTGATGGGAAGATGATAAGAATGAAAACTGACTTCATTGGCAGATCTTTACGACAGTTCCCTCTGATAAATGAGAGAAGACTTGACACCTCGTAACAATACTTTATGTACCTTGAAGGTATTTCTCGGATTTAACTAGCCGTAAAATTGACGAAAATTGTTTAATTTACTTTGGAATTTCATAGCTAGACAAATGGTTCTATGAACCATTTGTCATTGTTTGGTTCACGTACTTTCTACTGCCCAACTCTCATCTTAGCGAGCTACTTTTCGTACAATTCAATTGGCAAAGAACTTACATTTTATTCTGAACAAAAAATACTACTATGCAGTCTAAAATCTAAAGTTAAACTATTTAGAAGCTAACTGCATCAACCTTGTGTTTAATTGAAATAGAACTGAATGAAATGCGACAACAGCTGCCTCCGTATATATAACGCAGTTTATTTCAGACTACCCACATACTTGTATAATATATTTTATTTCAATGACCCGCATTTCTGGCGAAAGTTTAAGAGGGTACTCTGATAATTAATTAATGGATAATATTCCAAAAAAACTAGCGTTGGCTGATGAATGGGCTCGAAAATACCTTTTAGTTTATTGTTGCAATAAAGAATTCAATTAACTGTGAATCACTGAAGAAATGTCACATTTTAAAAGTAAGATTATCCAAACAAGAATGCAACCAATTGCTAAGACCGATAAGGCGTAACTATAATGATTAAAACCAAATCTTGATAGCTGTCTAACGGCGTTCATAAAATCATATTCTATTTCAAAAGAAAATAGAGAAACAGTCCCTATTTGAAGCATTTTAACCTGTATGAGGTGGTCTCCTATTTTACTATGAAACAAAAATAAAGCTACACTAATCTCTTCACAAATCTTACAACCGCACTAGATCTCTATAGCATCTAAATGACGTCTGACACTACTCGCGTCTATTTAAAATCCGTTGGCTGGTCGCCTGAGACAATAGGTACCCATTTCATACCTATTGACAAGTTCCGTTCAAGTGGGGTTTATGAGTTAGGACCACAGGAAATGTTGCTTTTGGCATTTTGTAAGCGGAATTCGTGTTTTCGGAAGTAGATTTTGTTAGTATTAAGGTTATTGACCATATAATTAGTAAGTTATGTATTAACTGTGGAGCGTCATCTAAATAAATAAAAATCAAATGCCACATGTAGGTATGATGGAGCATCACTTGAGGATGGCTTGCTTGACCGATTTGGCAGTTTTTTTTTCTGTTAAATTCGTGATTGCAGCACAAGGTACGCATGAAGGTTTTTTTTTTTTGAAATCCACAGGGAAAGTTGGAAATTTGGACCCGTGGGAAGCCGGGGCAGGTTTCTAGTAGCAAATATAAAAATTGGCTATGACGGCCTCACTAGTACTTCTGTGCGGTTTTGCTGTCTCCACAGTAGAAAAAGCATTTTGTCATTTCCACATAGAAAAAATGCACGTTATGGCGTAAATATGCAATATTATTCTTCATTCACAATCTTTTAGTCGGCTTATGGAATAATACGTAAATTCATCATATAATGTCAACAAACAGATCCCAAAACAATATGTACAGAAACTTAAAGTCAAACAGATGTTGCGCTAAATTAGTATTCAGCCTTCACATTTCCCTGAAATGACCCAAAGAAACATTTGTTTCTTCGCCCAATATCTCTCTCATAACTTGGGAACGAGCAGTCTAGCATTTAGTACGATGCTCAAACTGTGAGACATCTTCTTGATCTCGCCGTTTCTCTGGCAAGAGTCCAGGGAACGCCCTACTTGTAATTGATCGTGCATTCATGCATCATTTGGCTTCGGTGGTACTACCGTTTGACATATTAAATCTCATCCAAAACTGACAAATGTGTTATGAACCGGCCAGTACATAAGAAAAATGTCCTCAATGTGTAAAAGACTGGTATTCGTCCCCATCCGATTAGATTGGAAGCCTACCACAACAGAGTTGGAAAAAGGCTAAGCAGGTGATGATGGGTGCGACACAATTAGTTCGTTGAAAACTGCCAGAGACGGATTAAGACGGCATAGCAAGCAAGCCGATATTCACATATCCAGAAGATACCAGTACTTGCCTAAGCGACGATAAGGGTACGAACAAGGGTAGTCTGCTCAAAGTCGTTGGCATTGTTCATAGCCACAAAATTTTAATTACATCGGAAAGAATGCAGGGGTGTGGATATTGAAAGGATTCTTCTCCATTCGGGATCGCTCGACTCGTCGGCGATCTCAAGTATTTCATTAGCTTACTAACGATGTTTAAGAATTTTCTCTTTGATATTTGTTGCACAAACTCACGGTTTTCAAACGCGTCTATTTTAATCTAAGAAAACAATTTAGTGTTGTCTATTATATCTATATATTATATTATATCTATCTATTGATCGAAAATTATTTCGCATACTGCACTGACGTTAATCGATTGGCAATGGTCCCTGAATATCAATCTTTTTAAAGAAAACGCCCCCGTACCGTTATGCGGTTCGTATTTTACCACTCGTAATATTATAATAGTTTTAGTTGTATAATTATGATTCAGTAATGTACCCAGTATGTAATGTAATTATTGCTGCCATTGCGGGAATATCCTGGATAAGGCTGGCACAAGAACTTGGAGCTTGGGACAAACAAAGAGAGGCCTATAACCAGCTGTGGACGAAGTCGGGCTGTGGATGTTGATGAATGTACCCAGGACTTTGTCCATGGAGAATCTCGCTCATTCTTCTCCATAGACTTAGATCTCTCCGTAGTTGCCGTAGACGCTTTGATGGCGTAGTCCTTTCACAGTTATTATGCCTTGCCATAAGGGCCTGTAATTGGTCTATTTAAAATAAATGGTTTGAGTCAACCATACTAATCTCCCATCTTCTTTCCAGGCGTCAGGCGTGACAGTATCGGACGCTTGTAAAACGACGTACGAGGAAATCAAGAAGGACAAGAAGCACCGCTACGTGGTGTTCTACATCCGCGACGAGAAACAGATCGACGTGGAGACCGTCGGCGAACGCAACGCCGAGTACGATCAGTTCCTTGAGGATCTGCAGAAGGGTGGTACTGGAGAGTGCAGGTAATCCAACGTTCTATTTAGATAGCCTTCTAATATAATGAATGCTAAATGTAATGAGGAGGGATGGTTGGAGAGGGGGAGAAAGGCCAAAGAAAAGATTGATTGATAGTGTTAAGAATGAAATGAAAGATAAACAACGATGATAGCGTGACGGTCGACAGGGGAAATGGAAGAAAAAAAAATGTGTTGTACCGACCCCATGTAATAGGGTACAAGGACAAGAAGATGATCATGTGTGTAGTTTATGAATTTGAGAGAACCATTTCAATGAGCAGTGGGACGGAATGATTGTTAAATTATTTGGTAACTACGCATGATCTGATTATTTAAGTTCCATGTTAGCTTAATTTTTTACCTGCCATCCTAGTTACAGAACTCGTGGCTAGATAATAACTGCCGCTCGGGTCGATCTTAAGGATAAGCCGCGCTTGCGCAATAACCACTTTCTGGAGCCCTGACACAGCCAGAAGGCATCGCGGCAGACCTCGTAGACGCTGGCGGGAAGAGCTGGACAAAACAAACTGCCAGTGGTCCACATTAGCCCTGGATCGTAGCAACTGGAAGTCTTGGGGAGAGGCCTTTGCCCAGCAGTGGGATGACGCATGCTAACAGTATCAGTATCAGTGTTGCATTAACAATTTATCAAAGCAGTTTGCTTGAAATTTGGAGAAGTCGTAACATATTCGTAGTTGATGTGAACTCAAGGTGGAAACACGCCAAGTTCTTTTTAAAGCTTCATCGATGTTTTGAGCTTGTGAATGGGACGTATAAAACTGCAAGTCATGCTAAACATTATTAATTTGAGTCTTTTTTCGAAGACTGTTTCATGCTGGCAATTGTATTCTGATTTAACCTCCACAACCCAGTTAATACTGGGTAATACGATACCCCTTGGTAAAACTGGTTGTCAGACTTTCGGGGCCACTGACTACCTGTAACGACTGTCAAAGATGTACAAATGACAGCCGGGACTAACGGCTTAACCTGCTCTTCGAGGCACGGAGGAAACTCGGTATGTAATGAGCGGTCACCCATCCACGGACCAACCTAGGCAAGCACGGCTTAACCTAAAGATTGATCCGAGCGGCTGTTATTATTTAGCCACGAGCTCCTCAATCTGGGGCTGTTTCTGATGCAAAAACCCAATAACACTTTGCCCGACCTCCAGGACCTCATGCTCAGCAGTCACGCTTGCGACTACTACCCTTATGACCCACTACTAGACCAACGACCCAGTACTAGTTACTCAGTCATGTCAGTGCCGGCTGTCGCTGAAAACCAGCTCTGTATCACTGACTCACTTGGTGTCACGTTTTGCGTGAATGTGACGCATACTTCCCCCTACTTATTCCGTTTTATATGGTATTTCATCACACAAATGCTTTTTTCCTTCGTTCGTACTCAATATTGTTGTAACAATTTCCAGATATGGGCTCTTCGACTTCGAGTACACGCACCAGTGCCAGGGCACATCGGAGGCTAGCAAGAAACAGAAGCTCTTCCTCATGTCATGGTGCCCCGACACCGCTAAGGTCAAGAAGAAGATGTTGTACTCCAGGTAATTATCATTACTTCATCATCCTTTTAGCGTGGAATTACCCACTGCTGGAGATATTGAATACGGAACCATGAAGTGTGGCGAAAGGGAGCATTTCTTCTTCTACAGTTCCTGGCTCCGTGCGTACCCCATACAGATGTTACCCGCGACTTTGACGATATCGTCGACCCAACGCGCTTTCAGGTGTAACTTAAATATAACCAATAAACCATGAACCCACCCACCTTAATTAAAACCATGGTATAATAATATACTTCGCCCGGTATTCTCTTCCCGTGACAGCTGGGTCACGTGATTGGCCCAAGAATACGTCATCAGTTGCGATGCTGTCGATGTGTTGCCACGGTGTGTGATTGAATTACCCCAGCAACATGCATTTTTTAACTTAACAAAGCAATTATGAACAGCTAATAGTGCAATATTTAAATTAATTTAAACCTAAATAGATGAATCACACGATTTACTAAATAGTTTAGCTAGTTAGTACTTTATTTTATTTTCATTCACTAAATGAGAGTCCCTAAATTTACTGAAAAGGACAATCAATGGTAACACTTATCGTGACGTAGTCTTGGGCCATCGTGGGAAGAGAATCCCAGGCGAAGTATATTATTATACCATGATTAAAACTACAACACCTGATATTTCACAGTGGTCTCTGGTTATGCTCCGCTGCTCACTAACCAATGGAGGGGAGAATATGGCACATCTGGGCACGCTCGTTCCATCATAGACCTCATCTATCGCTTTCTATCAGGCGTGATCGGGGTCAAGAGCAGGACCTTTTATAATAAAAAATAAAAAACATTTCTTTTGGCTCCGGGACCCGCTGCAGTCACTTATTCAGACAAATACTTATCTAAAAGCTAGGAATATTCATATCTGTTGGCGTTCGCACGTGTCTACAATCCCACGTCATCACCCCAAAGCAATTATGACGTAAGTGACGCGTTATTTGTTCACTGAAATGCACATTTTATCCGCCATGACAGAATTGCATGGTTGATAATACATTTGTATCTAAACCGAGCTCTCTAGTCGTTCCAGACGTAATCTTGTGATAATAAAACCGGAGTCCTTGCTAACAGCTGCCAAAAAACTCGAAATTATATTTAGCGGACGTTTACAACGCCTTGCTTTACGGAAATGTGGTTTATTAGCCGGTGTGACGGTAGTTGACAATATTAACATAACATCACGCCTGTAACCCCGGTATGGTAGGCAGAGGGTTACCTAAGAGTACACCCACATTTCTCCAGTTATGTTTAAGCCATGTAGTAGGGGCGAGCCTTTTGCCAGCAACCGGGCACACATCCAAATTCCGTGTCTGTTACTGAGAAATTCTTGTTGGAACACTACTGAGAATAGCAGTTTTGAGATAGACGCATTTAAAGTTTTTAGTGTTCTTAACGATGCTTTGCGCCAAAAACTTTCGCTTGTGCCATTTGGCGACTTATTATGGCATACTTATGGCGGTTTTTTTTTAAATTATAGAGCAAGGACAATTGAAGTCGAGTAGGATATTATATAAAAATCTACATATTTTGTGTTATGACAGTTTTTTAAAGGACGTGCGTTTTGCTCAGTTGTCGCGCTTGCGGACCAGTAAATCAACGAGGCAGTTGTCAATATTCTTGTGTGAAAAATTGGTCAGAGAGAAATTTATCGTATCAATTTCACATTAAATATTGTTCCTTACACAAAGAAACACTTGATTGCCATCAATCAATTCAATTATTTTGAAATAGTATTGATAAAAAATCTCTTTGTTTTGTTATCAGGGAAATAAGCATATTGATCGTATGATAGAAAAGTACAATGTTATTGTTTAATAATGAGCACTATTGATTATGCTTTGTATAGAAAAACTTGCTAATTTCTATACATTACCATTGTTTGTGGAAATTCTGCTACCTATCTGTACAAATAAATAAAATTAAAATGTTTGTTTCTAATTTTAAAATAACAGCATTTTTTCTGAATGCATATGAAAGTATTTAAGGTACTTATAACATTTTTTTTTTTTTACAGTCTTATCTGTCTTGATTGTTCTGGCTAATCTCCGAAACGGCTGGACCGATTTTGACGGGACTTTTACAGGCAGATAGCTGATGTTATAAGAAGTCTAAAGACTTTCGAAAATTCGCTTGCCAGTCTCGGGACTAAATTCTAAAAACCGGCTAAATTCCAAAAAAATAACATCCGGTACTTTTATGGCATCAATCGATAGGGCCAATCATACGGATCAAATCTCTCTAACAAACATGATAAATTAAATGAAAAAATGTCGCGGGTACTCATCTTTAATGTTTTTCTGTTCGCTAAAACCTCGAGTAAACAAACGACCGCGCCCTACACTCAAATCATTAGCGGTGACGCATACAATCGAATCATATTCACTAAGAACCAAGATATCCTTATCAACACGATAACTAATCGTTGGGAATGCTATTTGTACTGATGACGTCGTCGTATTGTAAAGTCATGCTTTCAATAAGGATATTGGATTTTCATCGTCACTTTGTTTTTTACCAGCCTTACCAAGGGTTATCGTATTACACAGTACTAACTGGGTTATGGCAGTCGCTCCATGTAAAATACTGGTGTTTAGCTGCATCCGGTTAGACTGGAAGCCGACCCCAATATAGTTGGGAAAAGGCCTAGGTAGATGATGACTTTGTTTTTGTGATGTAATTAAAACTGTTTTAATGTATTTCGGTAATATTTCCATGTTCGTGTGGAGGAGCTCGTGGCTAAAGAATAACAGCCGCTCGGGGTCCATATTCAAGTTAAGCCACGGCCTATTTTGGCCCCTGGATTGGCAACCATCCATTACATACCGAAATTGCCTCCAAAAACACGTTAAGCCGTTGGTCGCGGCTGTTATTTGAAGACCTTTGTTGTTACATGTAGCCAGTGGCCCGAAAGCCTGACAACCAGTCTTACCAAGGGGTATTGTATTAGCCAGTACAAACTGGGTTGTAGTGGCGAAGGTTTCGACCGGCTTCCCTATGAAAAATGGCACAGTCAGTATTCTATAGACAAATAATATAATCACATTAAAGATACCACCTACCTATTACAAAAATTGACCCTTCTTACTTCTTACAAAAATTGACCGTTCGCTACTGCTGCGTGGTGTAGGTTAAATAGGCAGACGCTCCATGTAAAATACTGTACTACATCCGGTTAGACCGGAAGCCGACCCCAATTATCTGTTATCTAATACGATGTCCCTTTGTCCGCAGCTCGTTCGACGCACTGAAGAAGTCGCTGGTCGGCGTACAGAAGTACATCCAAGCGACCGACCTCTCGGAGGCCTCGCAGGAGGCTGTTGAAGAGAAGCTTCGCGCCACCGACCGCCAATAAGTCAGCATTTATCACTCGACCGACGTGCGGCGCGTCGCGGCCGCCCAAGAAAACAACCTTCAACCGCCACAGCCATCTACATGCAGTAGGACATCGCCACCTGACGCTGCACCACTGCACGAAGCTCCTCCACTGTGGTCTTAGTCAGTATTGTCAGGCGGCCCGCGGTGCTACCCACAATTTCGCATGGGTTTTTTTTATATATCGTTTCAATCCTTAAGCTTTTGCAGTCGATTCTACTCCGGAGCGGCCCGGTAGTCGTACAGTCAATTGTAAACCCAAGGCCGACTCCGCGACAGTCTCCATTAAAGCAATTAAGGAATCTTTATGTAATAATTTAAATTATACTAATTATTATATATATTTTTTCCTATAAAATAACTAAAGAGTAAGTTAAGCTCAAACTAAATTTAAATACAGCGTCGCGTCGATCTTTTTTTAATTGTAAACACTGGTAAGCGAACGCCGGTCGGCTTTTATACTATTTAGATTGTAATATAAAAAATGTACGATTTTATACGGTCACCTAGTTTCGTTTGAGATTCATCTTGCTAAAGGATGTAAGCTTGAGCTGCGGCTCGATACATGGCGGGCGTTGGATAAGTATTTTGTAACCGATTTATCCAGAAATACACTCGATATAAGAGAATATTAGTTGTTTTATTTGTTGTTCTTTAAGTTTATCACCTTGGACCTCTGGCTTCTGCTGTTAGTCAGATAATATGCAACAGACAACAACAACACTGACTGACACACACACTCACTGTCGTCTGACTGACTGTTGTTTTGCAACAGATGACGACAAGATAAAAAAAAAATTTGGTTGAATCAACTCCTTCAATGCAAGCTATGGTCTACACCATAGCTTGCATTGAAGGAGCCGAACGACGCCCTTTTCATACTACGTTCGTATCTTTCGATAGTTCGCGGTGTGAATCAAAGTATGAAAAGAGGTGAAACGATGCGTCTTTCGCGTCGCTCGCCCGCCCGCCAGCTGGCGGTGTGGCCTGCGCTTTACTGTTACACGGCTGAACTGATTTGGCTCAAGGATAATCATGATCAGTTAGACTTGCGTCTCATCTAGTAGCACTAAATCGCATTTTTCTATGCTTGCGAGCGATAGCACTACCGCTGTTTCTCGCTCAAGCAAATGACAGTTCTGGTTAGGCAAGTAGAACATAAAATCAAATACTATTTTTTATCCCGGTGGAGATAATTTTGATCTCGACGCGAGCAAAACCGGAAACTAGCTTCAGCCGCAACTTCTGTGTGGATGGGAGAAAACAGAACTTCGCTAGGTGTCCTAGTTTTTGAAACATAAATGTGGCCAAGCTGGGGAGACTCTCCAGATCGGCCACCTTTAAACCCTTATATCTTTTGAACCAGTGACCGACAAATTCTGATAATTGGCGACAAATTTCGACTAATTTTTTGTGTTATCAAAATTAAAATCCTGATGGTGTCCAAGCCAGTGTCAGTCATACGTAACCTTCAGAATTGATTCCAGAGAAGTAATTTTAAAAAAATGGGTGGCGGGAGAATTATGTAGGTAGGTAAGTATTAACATTAAACATAAATAGATAACAATCGAAATTAAATGGCTGATAAAATTTTCCTTTTTCCTAAATCCTGTTAATAGAGGACAACCGACCATAATATTAAAATATACACACGATTTAGGATAAACGGAAATTTTATCAGCCTTACGTAATTTTCCTAAACCATGTCATTTACCGGGATATAAAGTATCCTGTATGTTTTTTTTTTTTTTTTTAAAGATATAAAGATATATTTATTTTGTAAAACATGAGTGGTATGGTATGCACTATACAGGTCTTATAAATAAAAATAAAGTTTCTACATGTTTTGCCATATAGGAACGGCGTACAAAAAAAAAAAAATGTTAGGTTAAAAAACTAGTAAGTAGTAACTTAATTTAAAAAATAGAAGGTTTTACCTTAAAATATTAAATTTACGAGAAATGGCTTATACAATAGGGTACATTAATTATTATAAAAGATATAAAATTAAAAAAAAAAGGCTTAGACAATAGGGTTAAAAAAATAGACGTTATTAACTAAAAATATTAAAATAAGAAATGTCGTACCTAACTTAATTGCCGATGTACCTATTGTTATTTACTCGTTTAAAAATTCTGATAAGCTGTAATAGCATTTCGCTAAAAGAAATTTTTTAAGCTGTATTTTGTATAGTCTAGTTGGCAACTGCTTAATAAGATTAGGGATTTTATTATAGATAATTGGTGCCAAATAGAAAATACTTTTATGCATCAGTGCCGTGCTCGGCCTAACTATTTCTAGCTTATGATTGTCACGACGACTGCGGATGGTAACTTCTGACATTTTTTTAAATAATTTTGGATTCGTTTGGACAAAATTAGCTACTTCATATACAAATAAGGAAGGCAAACTTAAAATATTATTTTTAATAAAATATGGTTTGCAGCTATCGGTAACTTATAGACCGAACATAGCCCTAATGCACCTTTTTTGAGACTTAAATATTATGTCTTTATTTACAGAGTTTCCCCAGAATATAATGCCAAACCTTAATATGGAACCGACAATACCATGGTAGGCAGTAAGAAGCGCATCGGTGCTTATTGTCGGTGCAAGTTTGTAAAGCGCGTAAGCCGCGGAATTGATTCGTTTGTTCAATAGCTCTGTGTGTTCTTTCCAATTAAGACTTTTATCAATCGTTACGCCTAGAAATTTTGTAGAGTCTACTTTTTTTAAAACTGATCCTTGATAATTGATATTGAGGTTTGGTGATGCTAGACGTTGACTAAAAAACATAACTTTTGTTTTATCTAGGTTAATTTTTAAATTATTGTTATTTAACCATTTAATTATTGATGTTATTGTTTCATTAATATCGCTCTCATAATTATCTTTATTGTTAGAGTTTATGGTGACCGTACTGTCATCAGCAAAAAGAGTTATTGGATAATTTGTTATTCTGGGTAAATCATTGATGTAAATAATGAATAGTAAGGGACCCAATACACTGCCCTGTGGGACTCCGTATTTCACTATTCGTTCTTCTGATTTATATATTTCTTCTTTTTTAGTTGAGATGTTTATTTTGGAAATTTCTGTAAACTGTTTACGATTTTTCAAGTATGTTTTTATGAGTTCTTGTATGTTTCCCCTGATGCCATATGCTTCTAATTTACTAATCAGAATGTCGTGATTAACGTAGTCGAAAGCCTGGGTCATGTCGCAGTAAATTGCACAGACCGGCTTCTTTTTGTCTACGTTAGCCATGACATTATTAATGAAATCAAAAATGGCCATATTAATAGTTTTATTTTTGCGAAAACCTTTTTGATTATCTGTTAAAATGTTTCGTTTTTCTAAATAATTGTACAGTTGTATGTATATATACTTTTCAAAGATTTTAGATAGTATGGGAATAAGAGCTATGGGTCTATAAGAGTTCATGCTTTTTTTATTGTCCTTTTTAAATAATGGTTTTACTATTGCCGTTTTTGGATTTTCTGGGTATATTCCTGTGCTTATACAGATGTTCAGAATATGGCTTAGGTGTTCACAAATATCACAAGCCACATATTTTATAATTTTTGTGGATATCTCATCATGTCCGACGCTTGAAGTATTTTTTAACGATCGAATTATTTGAAATATATCGTGAGGTGTACTTGGACCCATAAACATGGATTGATTTGATGTGTTAATATTAAAATTTACTTTCTCACCTGAATTCGGTAAAGGTTGAATTTTATCAACAAAAAAATTGTTAAAGGCATTTGTTATCTCCTGTGGATGAGTTACTGTTGTATCATTTATTTTTATGGAAGAAATGTTTTCCTTCGGCTTGTTCAATTTTGTTCTGTTTATTATGGCCCACGTGGCTTTAGATTTATTAGGTGCTGTTTTTATATTATGAATGTTTTGAGCTCGTTGAGTTAATTTAATTATATGTTGATAACGTTTGGCATAGGTTTTAAATTCTATTTTATTTTGATTATTTCGATTTAGCCTATAGTTCCACATTAGCTGTCTCTTTTTTTTACTACAGATTCGAATTCCGTGCGATATCCATTTTGGTTTCCTTTTGTTTCTGATGATTATTTCTTTATATGGAAAGCATAAGTTATATACAAGTAGGAATTGTTCTATAAACGCATTGTACGCTGTATTTGAATTTTCAGTTTTGTACATTTCGGAGAAGGAAACACTTTGTATACATTCTTTAAATTTCTGCATATTTTCTTTACTAAAATCGCGTTTTTTTATTTTCCACTGTTTTAACAAATATGTTTTAATCGGTAATTTTAGTATTTGAGCTGTATGGTCTGATAAATCAAAGTCTATCACTTCAGATTTACATTTCTGTCTAAGATTATGTGCAAAGTTATCTATACACGATCCACTTATAAGTCTTGTGGGCTGATTTAATTCTAGTTTTAGATTAAACTTTAAAAGTAAGCATTCCAGTTCCCGCAATGTGCTATTGCGCTTGAGAGTATCAATATTAAAGTCACCTGCTATTACGACATTTCTTTTTACATTTTTTTTACTTATAGTATGTAATAATTTTTCAAATTGTTCAAAAAATATGCCTAATTTATCAGTCTTTGGTACTCTATATATGCAGACAATTATAGTTTTATAATCAAATAAGTCAATGGCGCAACATTCGAATACTCCATTAATCGACAGTTTTGCTATATCTAGAATTTCTTTATACTGGTGTCCTTTTTTTACTAGAATGCATGTTCCACCTCTTTTGCTGACTTTCCTGGCGTAACATGCCGCCAAGTTGTAGTTGGGAATAAACAATATCTGCTCATGACCAGCCATCATAAAGTGTTCAGATAGACAGATAACGTCGATTTCTGAATCTTTCTCTGAGATTTCTTCAAGACAAACAGTAAGCTCATTGCTTTTATTCAATACGCCAGCGATGTTTTGATGTACTAATGTTAGGTTATTATGATAGAAAAAACTGCTCTTCTGTCTGTGGGTTCATTAAGTTGTCGGTTTGCTTGCATTCTGCAACATTAACCAACTGTTCTAGATTTTTTAGAATATTTTGCATTCCATTGTCGTTAAGAACGCCATCACGTCGTGAGAACATGGTATAATCAGCGGATAAATCTAAATTGGTATCAAATAATATTACATATTTATGTGCTTGAACATCAGAGTGTAGTTGATTATTAAAAGTTTCAACTCTGCAGTTAAATACTTGTGCAAAGCTGTTACATTTATATGTAGGTAAGCATAATATAACATTAGTATGCTTTATGGTCAATAAAATTTCACGAATATTTACAATCAAATCGGAACAGTTGTTAGCTTTTTTAAAATCTTCATCACCAATTAGTATAATGCAATAATCTTCTTTTGAGTAGTCTGTAAGTTTCGCGTTCAAATTCCTGATAAGTGTCTGGATTCCACAATAAGGTGTCAGATAATGGCATAATTGAAAACTCGGGAACCTCTCTTCAGCTATTGACAGTAATTTGTTTTTCTTATTACTGCTTATAATGCATAATTTACGTTTCCGTGGATTTAATTCTATCTCCGGTCCTTTAATCGTCTGTGTATCATGACAGTTAGTTGAAGTCGAAGTAACAGGAGTAGTACATACCGGTGTCACCTTCTGGTGTGTGCTTTCTTTTGAAAATTGGGGTATATTCAGCCTCTTCCTTTGTTTATTATACTTCGGGATAGATCGTTTAGAAATTATATCTGGTGTACTAACTGTCGTATTAGATTTGTTGCTGTCCGAGATGGTGTTCTTTAAATCCATATTTTCTATGGATAGCTCATTTATTTTATCACGGGCGGCCTTTAAATCAGAATTAAGTTTATCGATTTGCGATTTTAGTTCATGAATTTCATCGTTCTCAAAATCTGAGATATTTGGTATGCTATCCGTGGTGCCATCTAGTGTCATATTATTAGAATTGTTTTCATTCATCGATGTCTCCAATAATGATCGATTATTACGTATTCGTTGCGATCTACGAAGCGATAAATTCCCAAAGAAATTCATTTCGCCGAAATTAAGTAGTATGCTATTATTTATTTGATAATATCAATCCAATTTATGAAGATTAAATAGAATAATTCCGTAATAACATACAAAAAGAGGAACGCTTCGTGGGACTTGAACACGCGCATTCATACAGTCAAAGCCCTTGTACAATGAGTCAACTGTGCAGTTAAACACTATGTCGAAATTAAGCTTCTGTATTAGTGTTTTAGCAAGTTCGTTAGAATGACTGTTATTATGTTTGAATTTTTTAAAAATAGACGCGCTGTTTGAAATTTTCTTCACTGTTTTGATAATTTGAAATATTCACACAGTTCTATTGTTATGTAATTGTTCACTGATTGGAAGGGTTTGTATTCAATTTTTGACCTTAATAATTATCACTTTATTGGTAAAACACATAGTTTGGAGCAGAATAACGTTCACATATTAAACACTTTGTAGATTAGTCCACTGTGATAGTTCAGTTTGGATAACACTTTCACTTAATTATTAAACACTAAGATTCATGTTAATACTATTATCGAAAGGCGATAACTGTTTTAAGAATTTTTACGAATTAAATTAAAATTTGTATACGGTACGCAATGTTTACGTGACGACAGCGCCACCTAGCTTCATTTTTGTTAAATAAAATATAATTCGCGACCGTAACACGTTTGTAGTTACAGTATTATAATCATTTAAATTTATCAATACGACCCTCTAAGTTCATTTAATCCCGATCAATAACTATTTTGTGTGCCAAATTTCATGCAAATATGTAGTGCAACCGTTTTTCCTAACTGAGATAAACTTGGAGATTTATAATAATTAATATGATTTTGAAAGGAAGGTATAGAAGTACATAACATCACGCCTTGTAATTCCCGAAGGATAAGGCAGAGGTGTACCTAACAGTAAAGCCAGAGTTCGCCAGTTATGTCCCATGCAACAGGGGGCGAGCCTATTGCCATCAACTGGGCACGCATCCAGACTCTGATTCTGCTGCTGAGAAATTCCTGATGAAAAAACCCAATAGTACTTTGCCTGACCTGGGAATCGAACCCAGGACCTCATTCTCAGCAGTCGTGATTGTTGCGACCACTCGACCAACGAGCAATAAGTATCAAACTTGCGGATTTATAATATTTAGTAGGATTCGTTAGAAAGGAAGGTAAAGGAGTACCTGAATAAAACAAGTAATCACATTTTAAAACATTCATTAAAACTCGTCGTGGCAACAATATTGCTATCACACTATCTTCTATCACAAATGAAATCTTAACTACAATCAAAGTAGCAAGTTTCAAACATTTTTATTTTATTTCTGACGAAAAATTTGATATTTTTATTGCCGTAGACATGTAACTTTATCAGAGGTATTTGTAATAATTATAACTAACACAACACAAATTAACATTTATACCAAGTATTCATACATATTGATATGAACAAGCTTATCAATATGTAATTCAAGCTTTTCTTGCGTTCTTTTACATATTACAACTCCATCATTTTAATTGGATCTTAGCAAAATATTTTACCCCAATTTAGTAGTAAATTATTCTTATCTGGTAACATTTAAAATTAATGGCCCGGCGCAGCGCCATCTATTGTCTCAGTAGCGTTGCAAATTAAGATTATTTCAGATTCATAAGCCTATTTGCACCATTGTTGCACTGATCTTATGCGACTCAATAGTGTGTTCTTTAATTTAATTAATAACCAGTTATTGTACTCAGCATATCGATACATTTGCATACTGCAAATGTATCGATTATTTACTGTATTCAAATTAAAATTATATACTTGCTGATTTAAATCGTACGTAAGTGACACCCTATTGAGAGTTGGTTTTATTAATGGCATTCACATGAAGCTAAGGGCTCGTTCAGACACGAAATTATTTATTTATTTTAATATTATTTATTCATCACAGCTTGCAAAATTAACAAAAATATAAAGATTAATTAAGTAATATTATATTCGCCAGTTAGAAGTATTCCCAAATCAAATCTAAATTATGGTTACCCTGCTCGAATATTGTATGAGATAACATAATTTTTAAGATTACACGCGTTGTAAACTGTTCTGAGGTTAAAACGATAGGTTATTCTAAAGAGGTTTAAATGCCGAATAAATGGATGTTCACACCGTAATTCTAGCAATTATAGATAATGAGATATCAGCGTACAAAGTAACATTTCGATCGCGCGGCCACGTACTTTTTGTTTTGTACTTATTTCGTCTGTTTAACTAAACTTTAGTAGTATTTAATGCTTTCGTTAGTTTTTGCAAATTAAGACCTTTCTTCTTGTAACAGTTTTAATGTAGGCTGTCTTAGGTTTAAAGAAATAATCAACAATAAAGAAACAACAAGTGGAGGATTACGCGGCCATAACTTCCAAGGTGAATATTTCGTAAAATATTGATCCAGAGCTTCTAATTCTTTTTTCGGCAATTTTTGACAAATTCTGTCTTCAATTGACAAAAAGAATTAGATCTCTAACCCAAGTAGTTGCTGAGATATCCATGGCCGCGTAATCCTCCACGTTACGTTCGCGCGGCCAACTTAAAACCCTTATAACTTCTTTATTTCTACTTTGACAAATTTTTGGTTTCTACCCTTCGATTTTGACAAATTTCGACAAATTTTTTGCCGAAGTTTTTTTCAGTTTTGATAACTTGGCGGAGCAATCGTAACGCACACTTTAATTCATAGTAAATTCATTTCACAGTCACTAAACATATCGATGATTGCATAGAGGGAAGAGCTCATTTCTCTATGGCAAACTGTATAAAATTATAGTTTATTTTAACATGGGCGTAGCTAGGATAGAACTTTTTAGTTCCCTGGGCAGTGTCTATTTTACAATTTATTGTCAAAATTGTATTTCTCTGTAATATTTAAGTATAATAAAGTTCTTAATTAGGAGGAAGCTTATGTTTTACCTTGCTGCGCCCATTGGTGTGATAAACATATTTTATATATTATTATGTAAACATAGAATTATCAACATTGTGTTATTGTCAGTAGTCTGACCATGACTATGGCTAAAACTGCTTTCATAGGCATTGTTATGCGAATGAGTTTTCAATGAAATGTAGACTTCTAGAATTATAACTTATTTCTAGTACACTTTGCGGTAGAAAAGTCCTTATAGATAGATTATAAAATCTAGAGCCGGTAGCCTAATCTGTTGGAATTCTTGATCAATAAAAGCAGTGGCATTTTAATTCATAGCTCTTTCAGAAATCCTATTTATAAGTCTCTAGATGCAGAACGGGCAGTAGAAATTAGCATCTAAGTAATTATTGTGCGTGTTATATTTTGTCACTGCTTGTCATCATCATTCTAATGCCCTTATCCCAATATATTTGGGTTCAGCACAGCATGTTTTCTTCTTCCGTACTTCTCTATTACTCGTAATCTCTTCAGACACCTCCTTTCTTAAAATACTATCCTTCACACGGTCCATTCATCGTTTTTTTAGCCTTCCTTTACTCTTATACCCATCCAGATTCATACTTAAAAAATTTCTTCACGTTATTTCCCTCATTCTTCCGCATCACTGGCCCATACCTAGCCAACCTATTATGGCACAACTTTCCTGTCACCGGCTCCACTTTCAGACTTCCTCTTATTTATGTACTCATTTCTTATTTTATCCATTCACGTAACACCACACCTCCCTTAGCATTCTCACCTCAGCCACATGCCATGCATGCCTTTCATGCATCCCTTTTGTGGCCCAACAAGACAGCAGGTCTAACCATTGGATTATAAAGCTTCACCTTTACTTTAAGGGGAACGTGGGAGTCTCAGATTGTTCCCGTGACCCGCTACCATTTCATCCATCCAGTGTTAATTATGTGCTTAACACTACGATCTACGCCATCGCTTTGCACGAGTGAACCGAGATACTGACCGGAACTCTGAGCAAACGCGCCGTCTGGCGCTAAGAGAGACCTCCGAAATAGCAGAACATGTATTCGGTAATGTATTTTGTCACTGCTTGTATTGATATTTTATCACTAATAGGCATGCAACTCCCAGAAACAAATCAGAAGCATATAAATTCCAAAACTACGCCATTTTTATATAATATCATTTGAAATGGAATTGAATTAACTATTTTTAACACACATTATATTATCTAAACCACTTATTTTTATTAAAATTCCTTTTATGAATCACATTTAAGTTGAATAATTATAGTTATGATTAAATTCTAAATGCATTTCTTGGGAGAGAATTATACTGTTCTGAATTTTTCAGGGTTCAGTACCTACATAACACTATTAAGATATGAATAATAAGAAATATTTTTAGTTATAATTAAGATAAGAAGACACAATTCCTCATTACAGTTGACCCTTAGAATAAAACCTCAATGCACACCATTACAACTGTCATACTTTTATATTTTTATAGTAAATATTTTTTAAAGAGACACATCATCATTATTTAAAATCCATTCAGACATAATGGTGTGAAATGAGGCTGACCCCATTTATGCTCTTTCACGCCACGCCATTACGCATCGTCGCTTAAACACAGCTTAACAGTTAAAAAGTCACATTGTGACGAAAAATCGCCGTCCTTTAGGCTCTTTACATTTTATTAACTATAAAATATCAACTACCTAACATCTTCGTATCATCTCTTTTCTGATTATAAGAAACCCAATGAGCAAAACTATTTCATGAAAAAGTCATTCAATGGTATTATATTAACATAAAGAGGGCTTGAAAATTTCGCGGGCTACACCGTCGTCAAGGTAAAAATGAGGAAAGCAAAATTATATACTGGCAACTTTGAAGAATCTATTCAATTGTGATACCAGTGCAACATTCTGGAATCACTATGGTATAATATCAAGTTGTAATAAATATGTTCGGAAGTAAATTTTAATTAATTATAAAATGAATACCGCTAGTGATACCTCTTTGCAAACAGCATTTAAAAGGCCATTCATAGTTTTTCTAATGACACTAAGCCTTAGCTAAATGCGGACTCTGGGAAATGACAATTTAGTTTCAGGTACAGACCAAGCTAAACGAAACTGTCAAATTTTCCCAATCAAGCTTGAAGCTAATACTTTAGCCATAAAGTTAAAAATCTATTAAAGAAATTTGACAGATTGTAGTAGCTTGATTAGCTGGCGTGTGTACCTATCGTGATATTACCAACTTTCTGAAAATATTTTTTTTAGTACACGCTATTTCACGAATCCATCCATTTGATGTTGATCATTGTACTTCTAGCTATTTCAAAACGTTTCTGTAAATTATTTTGAACAGCATGCCGACATCCCGTTTCTTTTTTGTAACAATCTTTTATAAATAAAGAAACTATTTCACTCCGTCGTCATAAATAGATTGAGAACCAGTGCAAAATAATTTGGTATTCCCTGAACCGACCTTCCGAACGATTTTTAATTGTATTTCGTGACAAGTAAAGTCGGTTTCACGACTTTACATCACTCTCGTGGTGTCCGAAAATAATTAAATACTGATAGTGCTTATGGTGTCCGCAGGCGCTGGGGTCACAGTTGGCTGCTGGATTGTGGGGTCCAGTAGAGGAATACTGTCTGTTGTCCTGTAAAAGAAAACTTTATAAGTTTCCTATCTTCTCGAGTATTCATCATTGTCCTGACCTTATCCCAATTAATTTTGGATCAGCGCAGCATGACTTCTTCTTTCATACTTCTCTATTAGTTTAGTCGTCATCTCATGAGTTTTCGGGTCTACAGGGTCAAATTAAATTGGCTAGCGAAACTCCACATACTTGACGAGAAGATTTGAAGGGTCAATTATAAAGGATATATGTATTGAGGACCCCTCGCTCAACGGGAGCGAGAGCTCAACTCAAACTTGTGAACCATGCACAACAATTTGCATATCGCAACATCACCGGTTATTATAAACGTCGACTAAAGAGTGAAAATTTAATCCCGTAACCGTATTGTTTTACTTCTGTGCAATGTAATAAAAGTAGATAAATACCTGTTTCTTGTAAGGTTCGTAGGCTCACTGATAACGGCTTCGCAGCACGGTGCTGTAGTCTTCGGCTTCACAATCGGCAGCGTCGTGCATATCGTCGTAGTTAGATAAACATACTGTAAGTTATATAGATATTAGGATACCGCTGCGTAAGTAAAGTTTTTATTTTGTACAAACTATTTTACATGATTAACTTAAAAGTTTAGACTTTTATAATTATCTTACATCTGTTTTAAAAAAAAAATGTATAATTATTCAATTTAAGCTTACCATAACAACGACGAGCACCAAGTAAATCGTTGGCGTAGACCAATGTGCTGCGTTCTCTATGGCCACTACACCCATCACCCAGTTGATGGCAAAGAATGGCTCCAACACAAGACATAAGTTCAAATAAGTCTTCAACTCATTGCCTTCAGTATTCCAGCTCCATTTCCAAGATATATTATCCATGTACAACATATTTAAGAGGCTCTTATCATGCAAAGCTTTCGCAGCTTGAGCTAAATTGGGCTAAAAATTTAAAAGTGCATTAAAGTCAAATAAAAAACTACCAAATCGTAGTTTGAATTTTATATGGCAACTCACCTCACTGCCGGTTTCTCCATTCTCCCCCGGTATTGCCATGTTAACATAATGGCAATCGTCCTCGCTGGCATTATAATCCTTATCCAACGTTTCTGAACTATCTGTGTTCTTCCTACTGCTGCCTGGCGTATAGATATTATCCAGCGTATCAATACTACCATTTTTATCATCCATATTTTGATCTGTTTTAGGCCAATTAGCTATATGATGATCCACTAATTCTTGTATTTTAGCCGTTAAAGTTTCAGCTTGCTTTTTATTTACGCTTTGCAGGCCTAAGATGATGATGGCTGTGTTTATAAGGATTAAAATCATGGCTGGTACCATGAAGCCCATGACCATGCCTTTCTCTATAGACATCCAGCAGTAGTGCTTTATTTCATAGTGCTCCATTGAAAGAGCGTAGTTGAACTGAAACAAGGGTTGCATTACAAATATTTGATACTTATTGATTTTGAAATTCAAGATGTTCGTTTCCTGAAAGGAATCGAAAAAGACACTAGTTTTATATTTATACTTATACCTTACTCTTTGCAGACGATGAATGACCAGTAATTGCAGAACGTATCCCAAATTAAATAGAATAGTGTTACGAGATTAGTTCAATTTCTTGCAACAGGATGTTGTAGTATTGGACCTCAGGCGATGCGTTTCTCGTCGGGACTTATATCAAGCGACAAGCGCATCTCACTTGTTAATTTTGCGTGAGAAAGTCGTGTCGTGATGACTCGTGACATGCTCTATTTGGTCTTAACAACTTCATTCATTTATTTTTCCGCAATCACAAGTTGCGTGTCGTTAGAGCTTACCTATAGCTCATGGTTAAGAGGTTAGAGGTTTATATAGTACACACGGCGACACAACAATCTAAACATATCCAGTATAAGCTGACCTAGCTTTGTATGAGCTTCGCGTACAATGAGAGATCAGTTTAATTTGGTTTTGCATAGCTTGATTGGTCGTCGTGCGTACTCCTGCAGTAATAATATTTATTGTTACTGTTAACCTGCATTATCCCGCAGCTGTGCAATGGCCTCTTTCCATAAATTCCAGCCCTTCCGACTGTCAGTGTAGACTATTGGTCATTAGTTTAGTCATAGTATATCTTGTTTTCGCTATCTACTAAGAGGTTTTTAGCAACGCAGTAATATTATGCAGGAAAAATCTTACCATTACAACAACAGCAGGCACGCCATAAGCCAACAGGTAGTTGTACTTCAGCGGCAGTAGAGTATCGCACGCACAGTATTCTGCGACTGCCGCCGCTAGGGCCACTATCCACATCGCGCAGGACACGTGTGTGTAGTGCAGGAGGAGGGCTATCCTCTCGCATTGAGAGGGGGATGATACTCCCTGGGGAAGAAGAAAAATTTAATTTCAAAGAAAATGGGGAAACTGTTACCTCTGATTGAGTCACCTAACTCTTTTTATACCTAAATTTTAGGCAATATGCAGAATATCGTTATTGTAAAAATAATCTAGTTGCTTAAATTGTACACAAATTGAAGAAAATATATCTAGGTTATTTTCTTTATAATATTATCTAAGCTTAGGTATGCTTTAGAATGGACTTAACAGTCATTTCACTGTTTTTTATTCCTTGTGGCTAGACTATAGCTTCATCTTTTTGTTTATAGCAATTCAAAATTGCAACTTACTGGTTTATTTGAAATAAATGCTTTGAGTGTGATTCCTTTGCATTTGCAATTTACAAAAGACGTTATTTACTTCCCACAATTTGAGGAGGTAGCAGGTAGCCCAGTGAAAAATTAAGAGGTGATTGATACATCTCTTTTGAATGCATCTAATAAAAGTGTACTAAGAACTTGAGAAAAGTTATTTACACCGGAAAACTAAGTATAATAAATAAAAAACATTGACACATATGGTAAGCTCTCATACTCACCATTACAGCCTGTATATAAATAATAGTGCAGGCAGCTAAACAGCAGCACAAGTTAATATTGATGGGGTACAGCTTGCTGGTGCGACGGAACTCAGCTGCGTACTCACTCCACATCAGCCACATGACAGCACTGATGAGCAAGACCACAGCTATGCCGCTTGTGATGAAGATCTGGTAGAAGATTAAGCGTTAATAAGTAAATGTGACAGTACAGAGTGTACTCAAACTGCCTACAGTATAGTCTTTCCTTCTCCCTTATAAAACAGCCAAAGACTTACTTCAAAATACTGTTTCTGTGATAAGGAAGCCCGGAATCACCCACTGCTGGTTATAGGCGTCCCCTTTTTCTGCCACACTTCTCGGTCCTGGGCGTCCCTTATCCAAGTGATTCCCGCGATTTTGACGATATCGTCAACCCAACGAGCTTTATTATGGCCCTGGTTTCTTTGGCCTAACCTCGGCTGCCACTTGATCAAAGCCTTGATCCATCGACCATCTCAGCGTCTAGTTACTTCACACAGAAGACTTGCTGTTACAGACGAGTGAAACACTGTCCAAAGATTAGAATCCTTATACCAAACGGTGGTTCCGTTTGGTATATTCCTTCAAACTAGAAAAATCTAGAATGTGAAACAAAATAAAATCTTATGTGACTCACCAGTATCATCCACTCGTTCCTAACTCCGTGGCAGTTGTTGAACCCATACAGATACGTCACGCTGTCTATAATATTGTGCTCCTTCAAATCTGCATCAGCTAGCGAGTCATCTGGCAGATCTGACTCTGAATCTACTTTGTTGTCTGCAGTCTTGCTTATTACTGCCAAATGGAAGA
Source organism: Noctua janthe (assembly GCA_910589295.1). Classification (NCBI taxonomy): domain Eukaryota; kingdom Metazoa; phylum Arthropoda; class Insecta; order Lepidoptera; family Noctuidae; genus Noctua; species Noctua janthe. The sequence continues at coordinate 9,082,924 of OU342578.1, forward strand.
AAGTAACATTTCGTAAAACAGATCGATTTAAGAAACTGAAAAAAAAAATAAACTGATGTAGCTTTGTTTTACATATTTTTGTTAGAGTGACTTTGTCAGATTTGAAAGATTTTATTAGTAATTGGAGCTAAGATCACTCCGATCAACCGCTTTTACATGACCTTCTGCCTCGAAGATTTAACGCATCATCAAAAGCCTTTGAACTTTCGGTTCTAAGACATGCCAATTTCATCACGATGTTTCCGTGCACCGTTTTTGAGAGCAGTGGTCATTACCACTAAGCCACCACTATCATGATGATAAATTTTAAAATAAAATATAACTCACCCTGATTACTTCTAGAAACAAACTCCGGATTAGGATACAGCTGAGGGTTGTCATCGTAAATGGAAGACGTAAAATTCGACACGACTCCACCATACTCCGTATCATAGGAAGTTATGTCATAGTCAGATCTATCATCAGCTCGAGGATACGTCGATTTATGATATCTGATGGATACTGGCTGAAAAGAGCGGTATGATGGCTTGGACTTGAAGTAGCCATCGTCACCTAGCCTTCGGAGATGATGTGAACTCTTGTTTTGGGAGGCTGAAATTATTGAATGAAGTCATTCTATTTATAAGTTCATAATATCTTAGTAATTAATAAAAAAAATATAATATTTTTTTGTAACAATAAAAAAATACAGCCTGATTACGCGGCACAAGAAATAATCGTCCTAATTCGTGTTTTTTTTTTCGATTAAGTAAGTATAGTGAACTGTTAATAAAAACAAAAATAGTCAAACAGCAACGCCTATTGGTGAGTAGTGTTATTTTAGTTTTAACAACACGGATTTATGAATGGAAATGTAATAACTAATTATAGCTCATTAGCGTGAGTTAAATCAAGGTCAATGTAGATTTGTAAGTTTATTTGTGGCACGAATAAACAAAGAAAAAAGGTTATTGTTTAGTTTTATGATGCCTGTGTTTACTAGTAAAGACTAATAAATTCTTACCATTAGCGTCTACAGAATAACACTGTACACTTAATATTAACAAAAATATTAATTTAAAAACATATGACTGCATGTTAATTTATTTAATTTTCTCGCATTTATGTGTAACTAACTTAACATGGCTTCAATTTGTCGTTCCTCTCAATAATAATGATCGATTTACATGTTTTATCCACTTATATTATTGATATTATAGTTTTATTCACTTAATTATTTAGGCGGTGATAAAAGCCAGCCATTTTCACAATTACCGCGGAAAATCGATACAGTTGTTACGATCCTTTACACTGAGGTACTTTGTTAGGTATACAGTTTTAAAATTCCTGATTCTAAACATACTTATTTCAATGTATCAACTAAATGCTAAGCAATGATTTTAAAAGTAAACTTAGTACGTATCTAAGTCTTATTACAATCACAAAGCGATCAATCTATTATATAAGTAGAAATTGTGTTTAACATATAGCAACACCATGAAATGTCAAAGAGCCGTTCCAGCTCTTTAATGCAGTGTTAACAATGTTATTCTTCCATCTCTCTCATACATCAGTAACTTAATCTAGACATCTCACTTTAATGTTTTGCATTTAAACTTAGATGTTTATTTATCATAATCTCGCGAACCAGGCACACCTGTCATATTCACAACAAATTCAAAAACGCAATAGAAATGTAACCAAAAATAGATTAAAAATGAGTGGAATATTAAAATTTATCCGTGAAAATCACATACTGGCCCTTATCGAACAGGCCATAGTAAAAAAGAAATCCCGGCTGAGTTTGAACGCTTTCGAAATCATCGAAATACCCGATTTGCTTTACACCTGTGCCGATGTAGAACATCTTTACTTGCATAGAAATAAAATAAAAGTGGTTCCTCAGGAAATAACACAGTTGCTAAACCTGACAACGTTGACGTTAGACTATAATAATATTACGCAGCTCCCGCCAGAGATAGGTCATTTAAAAAACTTGGTGAATTTAAACATTAGCTATAATCCTTTAAATGTGTTGATACCTGAGATCGGAGAGCTGGAGAACCTTGAAGCGTTCTGGTGCAACAGGATAGGGCTGCGGGAGATACCGAAGGAAATAGGGAAGTTGGAGAAACTGGATACTTTTGGTGCTAGAGGCAATGAGCTGGTTGCTTTACCTCAGGAAATGACCAAGTTAACGAAACTAAGGTAATGTTTAAGCTGATTTAAATATTATTTTTTTTTTTTTTTTTGTTGGAAGTCATTCAAAGAATAATGTTTTTTTAAATTAATGAAAACCTATCAAAAAAGTGTAGAGATATTTTTTTTTATTTTAAAATCAGAATTCTTTTTAGGCACTAACAATGACCTCACAGTGTGTTATAAAAAAATTAGCTGCCTATTTCTGAGCTGGTCAAGGTTATTTGTGTAGAAATACAGATAAAACCTTGAATTTGACCTTACAAACTTTTTATCTATATTTTGTTAAACTATTTCATAATAATTGGGCTCAAAGTCAATGTTTTCAATAACATCAGCTAGTAAATACCTTGGCACAGTTTTTTTGAGCCTAAACTTTATATTAATTATTATACCTGTCCTTGTCTCGGTTCAAATATTATTCAACTTTCTGGAACGATTCAGATTCGAAAATTTAAAAATAAATTGACTCTCTACCCTAATAAATATAACCTAATCTTTCAAAAATGTTCTTGAAAAACTAGTAAATCCATACAGGGTGTATTTTTCAAGTAGGTTTGGATGGCCAAATTCGAAACTATGAGGAATAGCGAAAAATACTCAAAAAAGTCTTGAGCCCAATTTTGATGAAAACTAAAGAGGTCGCTAGCCGGTATCGGTTGCAGGGTCCTACCTACCCATGATTATGGATCTAGAGACAGGAACCTCCTAACAATGTGTTCCTTATCAAGGAGAACTGTTTCTGAATCAGACCCTTACATTAATTATTATAGATTCTGCATTTATTACTTTCCATCCGCACAGCGACTAATCAAGCTAAACATAACCAGTTTATGCAGATCTCTCATTGTATGGGAAATCTATACAAAGCGAGGCCATGTTATACCAGAAATGTATAGCTTGACCTGTCCCTGTGTGTACTCATGTATTTCTAAAATCATCTCATAATTTCAGATGGTTGACACTAGAAAACAACTACATAGAAACACTGCCCCACAATATGGACGCTATGGAGTCCCTGGTTCACTGCAACCTCAAGAATAACAGGGTGAAAGAATTCCCCTTATCTATACTCAAGTGTGTCGACCTCATGTTCTTGCAGCTCAATAATAACCAGGTAATTTGTCCTATCACTACTTTTTATTTATTGATTTATTTATTTATTCAATAGTACACGTACATTTTATACATTTTAAGTTGGTGCCAACATAAACTCATTAGCAAAATCATCAACTACATAATTTAGAGAGTAGGTACTTAGTTAAAAAAGAAACTACAACTAAAAATTACCGCGGGTATTGGGCGAAATAATATCTAATACTCGTACTAACGAGCGAACCTCGGTGACCAATCCGACCGTCCATTCGAAAACAGCAGTGGCGAAGGAAGTTTCTTAATTGATACAGGTTGTTCCCAAAAGTAAATGTTTTAGAAATAATGTCGTTATTACTATTTTTTTGTTTATGTGTTATGTTATAATTGTTAGGTATTACTTTTACTTCATCGTGTATGCTTTCATACCACAGCATAGCAGCAGCCCATAATATTCCCACTGCTGGGACACAGGCCTCCTCTCTATGAGAGGGAATGGGCTATAATCCACCACGCGTGCCCAGTGCGGGTTGGTAGATGTCACATGTCTTCGAATTTTAGGTTCTAGGACATGCCGGTTTCCTCACGATGTTTTCTTTCGCCGTTTTGAGAGCAGTGGTGATGAAATAAATTACACAAAGTAATGCGCCTGGCTGGGTTTGAACCCACGACTTACTGCTCGTAAGTCGGGACCGCCACTACCGGGCCACCGCTGCTCTCAAAACGGTCACTACGTAATATAAAACAAGGCGTTTCCCGCTGTCTGTTTGTCCCCATGTATGCTTAGATCTTTAAAACTATGCAACGGATTTTGATGCGGTTTTCAGTAATAGATGGGTAGAGTAATTCAAGAGGAAGGTTGCACCCGTGCAAAGCCGGGGCGGGTCGCTAGTTATATCATATAACTTAACTGTTGCCGATATTTGTCCTTGAACTTATTATAAAAATATTACTTCCATATTTGAATCGGATTTATCCATTTCTAAAATAAAAGTAGTCTAAGTTAGGTAATCCTTATAACATCAGCTATCTGCCAGTAAAAGTTGCATTAAAATCAGTCCAGGCGTTTCGGAGCTTGACCGGAACAAATAGACAAATAAAAAGACATATTAAAAGTACCATTTAAACTTTCATAATTATTATACATTTAGTGAAAGCTGTTATTTTGAAATTACAAACAGACAATTTAGTTTTTTTTTTGTTTTTATTTATCACGCCAATCTCCGAAGATATCTAACTGTCAAACAAATACAGCCACGGCTTTATTTGCGATCAAAGGTCACGGCCAATGAAACGCCTTTGCCCACGGTAACTTTTTGTATCGATGCAAACGCACGTCACCATCGTTACTGTACTGTATCGAAAAGTCGAGAACGGAGGGAGGGTGCCGTACGTTGAAACGTCGAAGGAACACCGACGCTAAAACGGTTACCACGTATTCATTACATCATTCTGTACCGTACGTAGAAATGTTTCGTCTGTAATTTAAAAAAAGAACTGTTTTCAACAAAACTGCAATACACGGTCAAAATGTACGGAACAGCTAATTTAAAAAAAAAATGGTTCCGCTGAAAAATTACGATGTTAAGGATTCAGAATTAAGTACTGGTAATCGTTTGTGCGTTGGTGTTCCACCCTGTGTAAAAAACCACCAGTTCAGAAAATGTTATCTATAATATAAAAATGAATCCCTGAATTTGTTGCTAAGCGCAAATCTCGAGAGCAGCTGAACCGATTTCGCTAATATTTTTTTTGTTCTGTTTGTTATTGTCAGGAGAAGGTTCTGAGGTAGGTGGTAGGTAGGTAGTAGGTAGGTGGTAGGTAGGTGGTAGGTAGGTGGCGGGTAGGTGGTAGGTAGGAGGAAAAGGTGCATTGCAACGCATGCCAACCACAGCTAGTAAAGAAAAATAAAAAAAAAAAACGTTTAAAAACAGTTAACATAGACAGGGAAGAATCACGCACGGAACAGCTAGTATGTATATAAAAAACTCGTGTCACGGTGTTAGTGGTCGCACTCCTCCGAAACTCTCGATCGATTTTGATGATTTTTTTTATTTATATTTGGTAGGTAGGTAGGGAAGGTAGGTGGTAGGGTAGTTAGATAGGGTAGGTTGGGTAAAAAAGGTGCATTGCAACACATGCCAACCACAGCTAGTAAAGAATAATAAAAAAAAAAACGTTTAAAAACAGTTAACATAGACAGGGAAGAATCACGCATAAGATAACAAATCCATTTCTAGACGTCCAAATACATATCCTCTAAGTGAATCGAGTCGTCAGACCGTTTGACAAATACTAATGCTAATGTAACATATAATGTTAGATAGAGGTGTTTGAGGTAGCTACACCCACATTTCGCCAGTTAAGCGTAAACCCCATGTCAGGTAGAATTTCAGACTCCGCTACTGAGAAATTCCTGATGGAAACATCCAATAAACTTTGTTCGGCCTGAGTATCGACCCAAGACCTCATGCTCAGCAATGCGCTTGCGACCACTATTCAGAAATACATTAGCTAGTTATTAAATAAGTAAATTCATTAGTTAGTCATACAAATATAGGGTGACTGGTAATTAGTGACCGATACTTAAACACGTGATTGTACTCATCATAACAAACAACTTTCCCAAAGAAACATTTTTTTTATACACACACTTTTAACACAACAGCCGTATGAAATTCGCCGCCCGTGACTTATCAGCTGTTAGCCGTTTAAAAAAAAATGTTTCTTTGGGAAAGTTGTTTGTTATCATGAGTACAATTACGTTTTTAAGTATCGGTCACTAATGACCAGTCACCCTATACAGGGTGTAAACATACCCTTCACATAGCCGTCAACAAAGCATTCTGTACATCAAACTAAGTAACTTTACGCAAAAATTATTGCTGGGAATCGCCTTTTTTTGGGGTGAATAATCACGTTTTACGGTAGGATGGAAAGCACTCAAAGCATTGTGCTGATGGATGGATCGAATAGTACGGGGGTCGTGGAGGTGTGTAAAGTAAAAATCTTACATTAAAAACATATATTTAAAAAAAAACTTGTGAAAGGTTGAAATTTTGACCTCCATAATCTCCGTAACTAGAAGGTTCCCAGGTATGGTCTAGAACAAAAAAATGATCGCAATGACGGGGAGAACAAGTGCCTTTCGGATATGTTAAGGGTCTATTTACACCCTTTATATACTGTACGTAAATCGAGTCGTCAGTCCGTTGACTAAGATTAATGTTTATGTAACGAATAACTAGCTATGATTATCCTCAATTTTTTATATCAATTTGCCTTCAAGCGACCTTCGCGCCACATAATTGAGGCTGGTTGCGCATTAGAATATGTTTATAGTTAACACATATTTCTTCCGCATTCAGATATTTGTTTTGATTGGTAATCAAATCACGTAATACTATTAACACTTAGATGATTATAATATTAAATTAAAATAAATATTGGGATCCGCGGAAAATATTACCGCCGCCGAGGCCGGCCCAGAAAACGGTGGCGAGATGATTTAGACACGCATCACGAAGGCTGGTTCGAGGTGGCGCAGGAGAAGAGTACCTGGAAGGATATGGGGGAGGACTTTGCCCAGCAGTGGGACATAGAAGGCAATAAAAAAAGAAAATGGTCAAAAACTATGTCGATGAAAATCCGGTTTTGGTCACCCTTGCAGAGTGTTACTTAGCTTGTTACGTAGCTTGAGGGGCTGGTTTTAGGGGGCTCCTAGTTAGGTGATCATATAGGGATGGTTGGTGAAAACAGGCGTTACCTTTACCTTATAATCTCACCCTTGGGTTTTGCCATGAAAATATGACATTGGTATATCGATTGACTGCTTAGTGGTCTAGTGGTCGCAAGCGCGACTGCTTAGCATGCGGTCCTGGGACCGATTCCCAGGTCGGGCAAAGAGGGGTGGGTCTTTCCATCAGGAATTTCTTAGTAGCAGCCACAGAGTCTGGATTTGTACCCGGTTGATGGCAAGAGGCTCGTTAAGCCGTTGGTCTCAGCTGTCATTTGTAGATCTTTGACAGTCGTTACCCCGAACAGGTAGTCAGTGGCCCGAAAGTCTGACAACCAGTCTTACCAAGGGATATGGTATTACCTAGTACTAACTGGGTTATGGAGATCAGACTGATAGGCAGTCGCTCGATGTAAAATACTGGTATTCCACTGCATCCGGTTAGACTGGAAGCTAGATGATGAACTCACCAAATTGCTGACTTTGCATTGCGACATTGCGATTTTGCAGGCACCATTGTCAACCAAGAACTGAAGCTAACTATAGGTAGTTGGCCCCCAGTTCTTGGTTAGGTTGACTAGACTTACTAATGTTTGTTAATTTGAAGACAAGTTCGGTGCACACAGCAGTGTCTAATTCGCGGTTGCTTTTCACGCATGGATCATCTATTTCGATCCCCGACTGTTCAATTGTATATTTGAGATTCGCGTTAGTAAACATACCCACGATTCCGTACACACGGCGGCCAGTCAGCTATACAAAACCAGTTTGTGAAGGATCTCTCAATGTACGGGTAATGTATATAAAGCGAGGCCGTGTTGTACTGGAAATGTGTAGCTTGATGTGTCCCTGTGTGCAGTGTACTGGAATAAACAAGAATACCGACCTTACTGACCGACTAAAAGACAAAGGCCAATTCAGGAACAGATAAGGACCGAGCATTAGTCACCAACTTGCTCAAGGCGTATCGGAGATATCAGACTTCTAATACCTACAAGTCTAGGTATCCTCACGATATTTTCTTTCACCGATGTCAGTGATGTCTAGTGAACATTTGTGACGCAAACATTTTTTACAGCACAAAATGTTCGCGAACCGCACTTGACGATCTAATGACTGCATCAGCGACCGGAGTTCGCATAACTGAATCTTGGGCCAAATATATTTTGCATCGACAAACTTATGCGCGCTGCACACCTTCAGTTTTATCTGTGCGATTTATCTGTACAGTTAAACTGTACGATCTATTCATATTTTGATTAGATCTCAGTTAAACTGTACAGTTCAACTGTTTGTTCTACACACATAACGATTTCACTGTACAGTTTAACTGTACAGATAAAACTGAAGGTGTGTAGCGCGCATTAGAAGTAGTATTTATTTCCTTTTCATTCACAACGTGCCAGTTACTTCATAAATTACCACAAAGGTTAAGTAAGTGTCTACTATACACAGCTATCGACAGTGGGCGGGGACTCCAAGACAAACTTATTTCGTAAACCAGTTATATAATCAGAAAAATCAAAAACCCATCTACAAATATTATTATTATTATATTATTCCTAATTAAATTTAAACATATTTTTGGAAACCCCTTTTAATTTCCTTTATTTTGATACCCTACTCGATAGGTTTGGTTATTTTTTTTCTACTAAATTACTACTATCACGTGCCAAAAATCCACCATTTTGTTTTTTTTTTTAAACATCTATTCAAGGACACTTGGGTTTTTAAAACGAATATAACGATATTTTAACTGTTGAAATCTATCCAGCCGTTTGGAAGATCTTAGCGTTTCGATGGCAAAATTTTTAATTATGTTTAGCCCAAAACTCAGCTACGCGTACCCCGCTCACTGATGCAGTAAATAAATCAGCAAGAGCGCAGGAGATAGGGCATGCGGGGCAATATGGAAGGTGGGCCATTGTTTGTGGGGAGACGCCGCATAGGCACTGTTGGAAGATACGAGGTAATAAAGAAATTTACAAAGAAACACAAGATACGCCTGAATAACATAAACCTTTCTTGGCAGTCGGGTAAAACGTTACACGGGATGGAGGATGGAGCAACACTTTAGAAACAAAAGACTGACGATTCGCTAAGCCAATCTAAATTAGTTTTTCTAGGTGGTCATGGGTTTTATAAATAATATAATTTTGTGGACTAAATTATATATTTTTTGTGGCGATGACCTGGAGGTTAAAGAGTCCACTTTCTAAAGGCATCTTTGACCTCCAGGCCACAGAAATGGGGTCGCAACCAGGCAAGTACCAACGTTATACCTTGTTAGCGTGTCAATGTTCTACTGTCATTGACACGGGAGTGTGATTTTATTTGCCTCGAGATGGTTCGTGGATGTTTGTGTTTCTGTAAGAAGATGAACGAAAGATGATTCTTTCTTGTGCCTGTTCTGTGACGCATGAAAGAATTTTTCTCGTTATTTTTAAGTAATTTATTTTATACTAGCACTTCGTCTGCGACTTTGTCCGCAAAAGTTGTGATAACTCGGCTAATACATCATGATATAAATATAATTTATAGCCTATAGCATTCACGAATAATGAAGCTTTCTGCCAGTGAATTTTTGGAATAGGATTTTTTGTTCCGGAGATTACTCCCTACATACAAACATACAAACAAATTTTACCTCTTTATAAGTATAGATTTTTTTATCATTCCTTATTTTAAATATGTTATAAGCTGTCACGGTTTACAACTAAACTTATACTGTCACTTACGGGATATCTTCCGTGATTGTTCATTATTTTGAGCTCCCGATATTTCCGCGCTGTTGCAAGCGCCATGATCGCGGGTTGACTGGAGAATGCGGGTGGATGGAAAAGGGCAATTTACTTGCCATTCATCCGGATTCTCTTCTCGAGCTTAAAATAATGAACAATCACGGAAGATATCAGATAAGTGACAGTATATGTTTCTTTTAACTGCAATAAATAGCTTGGATTTGTATGGTTTGTTGTACATGTTTTCTCAAATTAATAAGTGGCTATCTAAATTCAGTTGACACATAATTCGGCTAAGAGTTTAGATCTTCGGTGGCGTCTATCAGTTCCAATTCCAATGTCATCCTCATCATTCTCCGGCCCTTATCCCAATTTATTTGGGGTCGACTCTTTATCTCAGCAGTCACCGCCTTTTTTATCCATCTTTCACACAGTCCAACCATCGTTTCTTTGGTCTTCTTCCTCTACTCTCATATCCATCCAAATTCATACTCAAAACTTTCCTCACGACATTTTCCTCATTCATTTCCAATATGATTTCTTTAATTTCATTAAGCAATTTTCTGACCATTGTGAATTGGTCCAATAGAATCCTTGAGTGTCGATCGCGTGCAAGCGTAGTGTGAGTCGCCCCCCAGCTAGAGGAACCGACGACTTTAAAAAGAGGGCCGGGATAGAGTGGATGCGGGAGGCGGAGAATTAGGTGTTGTAACGTAACTGGGGACTTTGGAAGAGCCAGCAGTGACCTGTGATAGGCTCGTGTTCGGCCGCAACACGCCTGATGAAAGCGATGATGTGACCTAGGGTGGAGCACGCTTGCCTAAATGAAACCGATTCACTCTAACTTTGAATAGATCCAGATTATAATGATCAGGGATCAGAGAAGCCGGCAGTGACTTTCACAGACTGGCGGTTCGCGCAATAAATGTGGAAGCACAGCGGTTCGTTGGGGTCCGTGGAACTACAACCATATAACGGTGCCCGATTCGCCGTATATCTATATCTATCTCACTCACACCAAAAAATGTTTTATTCAAAGTCTATACGTGAGGATTTGTAATTGGCTTTCTGGTGACTATGGTTTCCTTGTTTGTGTGTTTTTATTAGTTGTAAGTTCTCCATGTACTAAAATAAATAAATATCTGCTCGACGCTGATAATACGCATTTATAATAGTTGTAAGAGGAAGTAAGAAAATTCTTAATTTTAAGGCAATTAAAATGTGTATTTTTCTGTTACTTGCAGATATCATACCTTCCGTCGGAGTTTGACACATGTTACCTTTCCGTTCTCGAGATGATCGACCTACGTTTCAACCCCATTTGTGAATTAACTCATCCTGTAAGTATACCAGGTGTGAACGAACCGTTCACGAAGCCGTCAACCAAGCATTCTGTACGTCAAACTAAGTAACCCTACGCAAAAACTATAGCTGGGAAAAGACTTTTTTTTGGGGTGAAAAATCACGTTTTACGGTACACCTCAATGTTTCGCACTCAAAACATTGTGCTGATAGACGTATTAAATAGTAAACGGGTCCTGGATACCTCCAGGACCCGTTTACTATTTAATACGTACTTAAAGTAAAGTAAAACTTAAAAACAAGTATTTAAAAAAAAAAAAAAAATTGTGAAATGGAACCCTCTAAGTTCATTTAACCCCATTAAATGACTTTCATGAAATAGTTACAAAATAGGGTTGTCTGGATGATTTTAATGATTACAATTCTGTAACTACATACGTGTTACTTGCGCGACTCATTTATCATCAACATACAACCTGACACTGACCTGCAAATTGCAAAAATCGTAAGAAAATTTTAATTTTCCCGGGCTACCCTGGCACATCCACCTTTAGCCATTGGTCCTGGCTTTTATTTGTAGATCTTTGACAGACGTTACAGAAACTCAGTGGCCTGAAAGTCTGACAACCAGTCTTACCAAGGGGATTGCATTACCCAGAACGACCCGGGTTGTGGAGGTCAGATAAGCAGTCGGTCCATGTAAAATACTGGTATTCAGCTGCATCCGGTTAGACTGGAAGCCGATATATACTCAAAATATTTCAATTAACAAAAGATTCCATACATTTTGTCAGGTACACCCCCTAGTGAGATACGCCGAAGAGCTGCCAGCAACAGACGGGACCCTTCAGGACCTGTCGCAGCAGTCGAGCAGCAGTCGTCACGGAGCCCAAGGATTGGCCATCAACGCGACGGCGCTGCGACTGCAAGCCGTCCCGCCCAACAGGCATAATGAACCTATGGTTATTGGTAAATACTTTTTTTTTTGTTTTTTTGCCTTTAGTGAGGCGCATTACTTTGTGTAAGTCATGGGTTCGAACCCAGGCAGGCGCATTACTTTGTGTAATTTATTTCATCACCACTGCTCTCAAAACGGTGAAGGAAAACATCGTGAGGAAACCGGCATGTCCTAGAACCTAAAATTCGAAGATATGTGACATCGACCAACCCGCACTGGGCCCGCGTGGTGGATTATAGCCCATTCCCTCTCATAGAGAGGAGGCCTGTGTCCCAGCAGTGGGAATATTATAGGCTGCTGCTATGCTATGCTATGCCTTTAGTGTGGGACGCAACATGCGTCGATACTCTTGCGCCATCACATCTTCCAAGCTCGTCGTGCTGTGCTGGCGCTGCCGCTGCGGCTGCAGAAAACCTCAAGCGGCGTAAATATAGAAATCTTTGTGATAACTATATTTTCGAGCCATTTGGGGTTGAAACTCTGGGGTCGTGTCCGAGTGTTCATAGCCTGTTTAAGGAAAGTTCGAAACGCCTAGTTGACACTTCCCGTGACCCAAGGGCTGGCTTTTACTTTGGCCAGAGGCTAAGTGTTGCCATACAATGTGGCAACGCCGCCAGTCTCTTTAGCACATACCAGCGTTGAGGATGAGTTTTTTGATGACCTTTTATAGTTTTTTGTTAGTTTATTTATTTTAGGTTATTTAATAGTTTTTAATTAATAATGTATTTAGTTAGGTTACTCTACTTAATAAAATCTTTTTTTCAAATATTAAGACCAAAGCTTGACGTATGGATCAACGCCTGAAAATTAGAGCAATGTTTGACATACATAACATCACGCCTAAACGCCCACGCCGGATGGTGTAGACAGAGGTGTACCTAATAGTACACCCACATTTCAATAGTAATGTTTAAGCCCCATGTAATAGGGGACGAGCCTATTGCCATCAACCGGGCACAAATTCAGACTCCAAAAATTTTATTTCACGTAGGTCTAGATACGTCTACAAAAAGGTGCACGGTTCGGGTTGGTCGTTTCCTATGGAGAAGAACCGGCAAGGAACTCCTACTCTTTTCAAATCATTTGGTATTACAATATTATCATGGATACAGCATTTGTACTTAAGTATGGGGGGACAGCGTTGGCCCGACAATAAGTCGTTGCTCCGTGGCTGTTATCCCAATAACACTGCTGGACCTGGGAATCGAACCCAAGGAGCTTATGCAGCTCAGCACTCGCGCTTGCTATATTTATAATATTTGTTATGCGTTGTATGATTTTTTTTTTGTTCGCCATGTCTCTGTGACAAATTAATATTTTTTCCTCCGTGCCTCGGAAAGCACGTTAAGCTGTCGCTCCCGGCTGTTCATTGTAGATCTTTGACAGTCGTTACCCGTCAGTCAGTGTAGTCAATGGCCCGAAAGTCTGACAACCAGTCTTACTAAGGGGTATCGTATTACCTAGTACTAACTGAGTTGTGGAGGTCAGATAGGCAGTCGCTCCATGTAAAATACTGGTACTCAGCTGCATCCGGTTAGACTGGAAGCCGACCCCAACATAATTGGGAAAAGGCTAGGCAGACGATGAATGATAGGCTCACTTCTGATTGTAAGGCAAGCAATTCTAAACATATATCGTAGATACGCCGCCTGTGACGTATTTAACTAAATTCATAAGATATGTGCATATTACCTATAGCACAACTACATCAAACTGTCATATATTTTTTTTTTTTTTTAATTTTGAAGTTGATATGAAAATACTTTCTCTTTTAGCTGAAATCGACTTAGACGCATCATCAATAGAATCCTCCGAAGACTGGGAAAACAGTGTAAACAGTTCGGAATTAGACGTCCAGTACCAGAGTGATGAAGAACGAGCTGAAAATGAGGTAATAAAAGTGGACTCAATAATGAGTACATTCGCTACAATTACTAATATCGTCATTTTACTATGTTACTACTTCTATTTCTATTCCATTTTATTATACTACTTTCTAGCGACTATTGCTTTAGTGTTTCTACTTAATACTATAGGTAAGAGAGAGTATTTTTCGAAGATTACTCTACAGTTATTAATCATAGAATCCTATCTTTTTGGCATTTAAATTTGGAAGACATTCTAGACAGAAGCGTTTTTTTTTTTTGGATTTTAAATTTAGAAGACATTCTAGCAGGGTGATTCCGTAACAGACTCACAATTTTTTTTTATTGGCCTGTTTGTACATAGAGTAAAAGAACTTTTGCAACAAATGAGCGTTTGTTTAAGAATAAACTTTAAAATTCTTCAGATTAAAAAAAAAAGTGTGTTCTACATACTATTGGGATAAAGATCGCGTTTAAATTAATTGCATGGTTAGTCAAGCGAATTATTTTATATTGAACTTAGGCTTAATTTATCAAAGCTCAATTACTTTAAACCAATCAAAGAAATACGGGAGTCTTTTATCGTATTAATGATTTTTTAACACGAATCTTCTGCCTATCCGAGTTGAATCGGGACTCTACCCTTACCCTTAATTTCCCTGACCCTTATTGCCCTTACCCTATTTCCTGCCACCCAGCCACTGCCATTTACTTACCCAACTTCATTCGTCTCAATTTCGCTTTACAGTTTTAATTTCGGCTCGGATTTTAACCCCAACAAATAAAAACATAGTTCCTTAACAGACGTTATCGGTTTGAATAAAAAAAAACTTATCCATGCCTTTACTTGTTTATTTTTTAATGTACCTCACGTACCTATATTACTTTAATAATATGCTAATATAATAATGCCAGACCTTTTTGTTTGAAATCCTAACCTCTCTTTACTTTCCTCTACCCATCCCAACCATTTTTCCTACCACCGGACGGTGTCGTTAATAAGCTCATGTTAGATTGCACAATTCTTCCAGGCAGTTGGCATGGTTTTACCAGAATTATCCCGATATGCGTCTACTGCCAGCTGAATCCAAACAGTGACTGAAGAAAAAACAAAATGGCGGCAAATCGGCCATCTTCAGGAAAATTCCGTAAGTTTAAATATGCATTCTGAATTTGAATTTAAATGTACAATACAAAAGTACTGGTTGATATCAAAATTGTTAGCAATAGAGAATAAAAAATGTATTCAAAATTAATATTGAAACTGCCAAGCTAGAATTTAATAACGGAAAAATGTATTAAAAATAATTTAAAAAAATATTGTTATTAATTGCAATTGTTGTAAAATTTATATAATGAAAGAAAAAAAAATAAGACTTTTTTTTTTTAATCTGCGAAAACAGGCACAAGCTTAGTTTTTATTCATCCTAAACCTCTGGCGGGGAAATTTAGGGTAAATAGAATGGGTGGGCAGCAGATATTAAGCCAATAAATAACTATACTAAAGCACATTAAAAAATTACTGTTTATTGTTCTGTCTCCTGTAAGTTTATACTTATTTACGAGCTCTCAAAATAATTTCCGAAAAAATAAGAAATATTAAAGACTTTTCTGTAGTATTTCTTATTTTTAAAAGAAAAAAAAATAAGTATGTTTAGTTCCAATCCGGGACTCAATTTCTTTGTTTTTCGGAAACTTAGCATGTCTTACTATAAAAGTAAGTACGTTTTCTTTAGTTCCAAAGAGCCCAAGATAGATTTATTAAAAAAGATGAGATTTATTATATGTTTTGTTCAATGAAAACACTTAGGAAATTATTTAAAAATTAGATTATTCCGCCAAGCACAAAACATAGCAATTAAAAGTTAATTATAATTGCAAAATATGTTGCTTAATGTCAAATATACATGATGGAAAGTTGAAGCTCATCCTGGACGTTTTTTTTTTCATAATTGAGTTGGAGCGTTCCTAATTCAGGCAAGCTTTACAAAAATGCAGTGGTATTAATAAAGAAAAAAAGATTGGGGCCCGCTTCAACTTTATATAATTTATATACAAACTTATTTTTAACATATATTATGTATTACATTTTCACGTTGTATATTAATATTATAAGACTCGCCCTGTATTTGTAAAAGCCTATTCAGCTTCTGTTGTCAAATCTAAACTATGTACTGTCATTGGTTGTAAATATTTTAGTCATCCAATGACGACAGCTCATAAATAACATCAGAAACTTGATCAGGTTTTTAGAAAGGCAGGGTGAGTTTGAGTGGCAAATAAAAAAAAACACTTTTTAAACATTATATTAATAGCTAAAGCATTAAATGCACTAAAATTTCACTTGAAAGCTCGAATATTCGTTTTTGTTTATAATCAAAGACTTTTAAATATATTTACGATAGACGGGACCACCTGGTTGCTGTCGGTAAAGGTTTATCTATATGGCAACACACATGGGATCACTTTTTACTATGACATTTCTTATGATAGCCTCTCTAAAGTACTTTAAATCTCTTTGCTTATAATGACTTCGCCACACAATCTTTTTGCGTTCCTTGTCTTAAGGAGGCACCGTTATTTAGGTATTTCTGAACGACTGGTCAATTTAAAACTGTCAAATTTCATGTGAGCTACTGTCACTGTCATTGGTTGACTTATTTAGGCAAACATGAAGGACCGGGCATCGGGAAGAAATTTTCAGTTGTTTTTTTTGTTTTTTTTTCTGAGTGAAATTGATGATTTAAGTCAAAATTATATTAAAAAAAAAATGTTGCATTGGTACTTCACTTAAAGGTTGTTACTACATTTTTTTAGTTTTCGGTTCCTATTATTAAGGTATTATTAAAATTAGCAACAAAACGATGATATTACGTAGTGTCAAAGAGGTTTTGGTAAAAGACAGAAGATTTTAAGAATGAATGTAACATCAAGCAAAATTTTTATTAAGTTTAAGTTGTTTCGCGTTAAGTTTTTTAGATACATGGAATTTCAGCTGAAAATATTTATAAACTTTTTGTGGGCGGTATTAATTCCGTATGCAATTTTGAAGCAAAAACTTTAAGCTCTGGCAATACTGAGTCGAATCCCGCGTGGGATGAGAGACGCGACTGCGCACGTCAATTAGATGTCTGCCATAATGTGCCAACGTTAATACGTAAAACTAATCCACCATTCTAGATGTAATATTAGTATTCAGGAAATATCCAAAACGTATGCTTAGAACAGAATTAAAATTAGCGTTTACTAAAAAAAAATCATTCCAAATTCGAAAAACGGGAGAGTGTTCTTATGTGGGTTGGTACATTTTTGCAGAACTACGCTTAATTGTTATAATGATTTCGAAGTCAAACGACGTGTGACTACTAGCGTCTGTTTAAAAAATTCTCCGGAATTCATCCCATCCCATTCCACGGGATACGCAGTTTGGCCAGAACTGTAATCTCGAAAGTGGCAATGTGCCCTGAAAATGCCATTATAAGAACGTTTGTCATCATTACGAATCGGCACAGTTTACCAACAAATGTTTTTAACTACCTTTAGGCCCGTCGCACAATCTCGTAATCTAGGGGGATTAATTCCAAATTCCAAGTTAAAAAATAATATTGGTTGGTGTTCAAATAGAAAATAAAGTTAAATTAAAAAAAAGCGATATGAATAAATTTTGTTATTCGTGACGTTTTTCTAGTGTTTTTTGTAATTTCGGAGGTCTTTCTGAAAACCGAAAAAAAATGTATGGCGCTCGCACAAAATCGCAAGTTTTATTAATTATTCTCAAAAGTTAAGACTCTAAATTATAAATTAAAACAATAAAAACACCGGGATATTCAGGTCATTTTTTATACACCTTTTGTTTTGCAACTCATCTTTAAAAAATGCTTAATTTAACTGTGCTTTCAAAGGATGTTATTAGATAGATTTTTGACTATTACTTAAATAAAATACACTCTAACCTATCTTGAAAGATACACACAATACAATAATAAACCAATAAACAAGACTATACGTTAATTTTATCAGTAATCTCAAGTGAAGATGACACTTTAATATTGTTGTTCGTATTGTAAGAGTACAACGATTATTATCTACCCACTTCAACATTTTTTTTTTATCAGCCTACGAGAGTTTCTAATATGTAACTGTGAAAGATAGGGTAGATAGGTTAGGTATAAATAGGTTATAACTATATTATCAATTATTAAAATTTATATTTTGATTTAAAGCCCCCTAGATTGCGAGATTCCCACACTGTGAGTCGCCCACATGATCAACAGTCGCCACATATAGCTTTTCCTGAGGAATAAAAGGCAGTGCGCTCATACAGCATGTATCACATACGTGTTTTCTTTTCGTGATTACTATGTTAGTTCCTCAGGAGTCATTTACGGAGACGCTGTGCGTCGCGGTCTGCAATAAATTAAAGCATATGGCGATATATGTATACTTGAGTCACGGGTGGGGCGAAATCGAGGTGCAGTAACAGTGTGCAGCGCCTCGACTATAAATACCTCGATGCGATTTACCAGCGGGTGTCGCAAGATATGTTATTTCTGCATTATTTAGAATTTTTTATCTTTTCATTATTCAAGTAAACATTTTTCGAAACGTCATTTTAGTTGGATTCTATCTCTCACTCTTCATAGTCATATACATATCACGAACTGCCACGAAATGGTGCTATAGATAACCGTTAATATGTAATTCTGACATTTTTATTTGCATAACATAAACATTATAATAATATACCAAGATTGATATTTTTATCGTATAAAATATACGTAGAAAAACAAAAAAACACGTAATTCTGCCATAATGAGCTAACCAATATTCAGTTAAATATATCAATTAATATATCAATATTCTAAATGTGGGATATTGTTATTCAGTGAAATCTGTCAAGTAACATCCAACACATATTGAAAAGATTTTAAATTAATCAGCGTTTACTATTCAAAATCATTACAATTATTCCGGAAAATGGGAGAAATTTTGATGTGGGTTAGTACGTTTTGGCAGAACTACGGTCAATAATATATCAATTGTACCTTAATCAAAATTAGTTAAATAGACTCAATAAAAGCAATATAATATATTATTATATTTCTAAAATTAGGAAATTCAGTCGCAATTGTTAATACCCTAGAACGGGGTGAATATGGACATAGGTAGTGGTGAATCAACGCAAAACTTAGATAATGTTTTCAACGTTGAATTCATTTAATTTGTTACTAATAAAGTATTCGAATTGGTAAATTATGAAGGGTGTAACAAGACCCTTAACGAAGCCAAAAAGCACTTGTTCTCCACGTCTTTGCTATATTTTTTTTATTCTAGACCATACCTGGGAACCTTCTAGTTACGGAGAAATTGGGGGTCAAAGTTCCCACTTTTTCACAAGTTTTTTTTTTAAATACATGTTTTAATGTAAGATTCTTACTTTAAACACCTCCACGACCCCCGTACTATTCAATCCATCCATCAGCACAATGTTCGTTACATTGAGTCCTACCGTAAAACGTGATTTTTCACCCCAAAAAAAAGTCGATTCCCAGCAATAACTTTTGCGTAAAGTAACTTGGTTTGATGTACATACTGCTCGATTTACGGCTTCGGGAAGGGTCCGTTTACACCCTGTATTTATCAAAATAACATTACACTTACATCAACTACCTTTGAATTTGCCCCGATTCACCCTCTCGTCCCTATACACCCTGTTTTAAGCGGTATCTAGTTAGACTGAAAGCGAAAAAGGCTGCAATTCAAACTGATTTGAAAAGACATTCTAAAACACAGAGGCCACACTAGATAAATAAAATTATGTAGTTAAAAATCAGTACGCTGCCGTAAATATGGGGCATCGAGGTTTGGAAAAAGTTAAAATTTGTAGAGCGTCGTCTCTGCCACTAAAACCCAATTTACATTGGTGGACAGTGGCGAGTAGCGACTTGTCAACTACAAGAACAGTGGCGAGCACCTAGACAGTGCCTGTTGGCTCGCTACTGACTACTGTCCGATCGGTTTACTCCACTGTCCTTACTCTTGTTAGCAGGGCCATGGAAGGTTGTCTTTAGTCACTATACTTATCTACTACGCTAAACACTTGACCAATGTAAATCGAGTTTAATACGTAACTGAAGTTCGAAGTCAAATATTTATTATGCGCGGATATTATATGGCACTGCCATAAGGTAACAAATCTTGGTTGTAAATATTATACGCTCATAACAAATGTAAACATCTTTTTTGTAATAAAAATACTTTTTGAAAATGTTATCTTATATTTCATTTCTTTTGTCTAGACCAGCCCCGTCCAACATACGGGCCCCGGGCCATCTACCGGCCCGCATAGGTCTTTCATCCGGCCCGCATAGGTCTTTCATCCGGCCCGCGAGCTATTTAAAACTTTATAAGACATCAATAAATATTGCGCGAACATTATTTT
The DNA here is from genome assembly GCA_910589295.1 of Noctua janthe. Classification (NCBI taxonomy): domain Eukaryota; kingdom Metazoa; phylum Arthropoda; class Insecta; order Lepidoptera; family Noctuidae; genus Noctua; species Noctua janthe. The sequence goes on from OU342578.1 coordinate 9,103,238, forward strand.
AATAATGTCTCTAAGTCAGTTATTCCCGCGCCATATTTAGATACCCGTCCTAATTCACCTACCCGCTGCATGCAGACCGCATCATCGCAGTCTAGTCCGGCGAGGCTTGTTTTATTTAAATTTTGGCCCTCCATAAAATTAGACCTGGTCTAGACAGTGTTTTCCAACCCATTTGTGAGGCTTGGTGATGAATTACCATCTGGACACGTGTTGCCATGGCTGACCTGGAAGCTTCAAATAGATTCTGGCCGAAGCTAGGAAAATCAGATAAAAATTTAAACGTTGCCTCACACTAGGAATTTCTCCTGTATCGTGCGTTTACAGACATTTAAAAGTCGCATACACAAACGGCCAGACCCGGAACAACTACCTGTAGGTCATACAAATAATTGTTCCGTGCGGGGAACCGAACCAGCGACACGCAGTGCAGCAGCCGATCGCTCAGCCACTGCGCCAACCGTGTCGTCCAATCCATCCGTCCATGTTTGCACATTACAGGAGTTTATGGAAGCTCCTGATGGTGCCACTGCCATATTTTGAACCGATTTCATTTAGATTGCCATCGACATGCTGAGAAGATCACGCCTGTAATACCCAAGAGGATAAGCTAAGGTGTACCGAAGGAGAAACAAAACAAAATCATAGACAACATCAATATTTTCTAATTCCAAAGTTAAAAAATATTTATCACATTATTTTATTTCCATAAATATCATGCCTTCAATAGGTTAATGTTTTCTTTGCATTCTATAGACACAATAAAATCATGTATTTTGCTCATTTGTAACAAAAGTTAAGTAGATCAATTTAAAAATAGCTTACTAACATGACATCACGGCGGTAATCCCCGAAAGATTAGGCAGAGTACCTTAGTACACCCACATTATTTTGAAGTCCTATTGGGCGAGCCAATTTCCATTAAATATCTGCCTAATAAAGTTCTTACTCTTGGGATACAGGCTTCATCTTTGTAAGACTGGAGCAGGTCATGATCCTGTGGAGGTCACCAACTTTTCCAATATTTGGTTCAAGAACATGTTGGTTTCCTGATGATGTTTTAACCGGGTACAATTCCAGACTCCGGGCTACTGCTGATAAATTCATAACACAACATCACGCCTGCAATCCCCGAAGGGTTAGGCAGAGATGTGCCAGTACACCCACATTTCGGAATTTGTGTTTAAGTCCTATGTAATAGAGGGCGAGCCTATTGTTATCAACCGGTAACCCATATTCCGTCCGTAGCTCCCAATAACACCTTGCCCAACCTGGATACACTTACGACCACTAGATCAAAGATGCAGACCAACGGAATAAAAAATTACTGAAAAACACGTACTGGAAAACCAAAGCAAAAATAAAATTACTAATCACGAATGAGCAAAATACAGTACAGTAATATTCTTATATCTTCAACTCTTCTATCACTTTGAATTCCCTTCAATATAACATTTATTTATATCTATACAACATCAAAAGCAGTATTGAAATGTCATGCAAAGTTGCTTTTTATTTCGAAGGCACTAACATATATACTTTTATGATCATTTTTTCAGTCATATATTAAAATATTTTTAACTGCAATAAGCCGTTTTTAGATATCAAGTCTAAACATCCAAAAATCTATGATATAGGGACAGATTCTTAGTGTAGCATAGACAATTAAGATAATATAATCTATTTACAATTTCATTCGGAGCATAAGCACTTATTTTTATTTATTTTTCGTTTAAAGACATCGTGTTATAACTAATGTCTCATAATAAGGTGAAAGCACCAAGGTAACCCGCAAAATTCAAATTTTCTTAAGTTTTTTTTTAAATTTTCAAACTAAATTCGCCATCTTTTTTTTAAAACACTTTTAAGTCATCATCTGCCTAGCCTTTTCCCTACTATATTGGGGTCGGCTTCCAGTCTAACCGGATGCAGCTGAATACCAGTATTTTACATGGAGCGACTGCCTATCTGACCTCCACAACCCAGTTAGTACTGGGTTATACGATACCCCTTGGTAAGACTGGTTGTCAGACTTTTTGGGCCACTGACTACCTAACGACTGTCAAAGATCTACAAATGACACCCGGGACCAACGGCTTAACGTGCTTTCCGAGGCACGGAGGAAACTCGGTATGTAATGGGTGGTCACCCATCCACAGACCAACCTAGGCAAGCACGGCTTAACCTAAAGATCGATCCGAGCGGCTGTTATTATTTAGCCACGAGCTCCTCTTAAAACACTTTTAAGTGTTTTAAAAAAAGATGGCGGATTTAGTTCCGAATTCTGGCCACGCGCCTAAACATTCATGTTAACCTTTATAATACCAGAGCAAAACGCACGCGCATGCCCTCCACGTCAAGCCACAATTTCCCCGCAAATACCTACAAAAACAATAGGCATTTTCATTGTTTATTTCGTGTTATTGTCACATATTTGTGTCGTTGGCGTACAAGGCACGCGCTTGCTTGTCACTGTGACAATTGACACTTGTGACAATGACGTTCAAAAGGTTAAACAGCTGAAATTCATATTCCTATATATTGTTATTTCAGAGTGCTGGTTCCACAAGGAAGTACATTTAAAATGACATTAAATAGATGAAATTGATATTTGCACTCGATACTTACAATTTAGATAAATGTTTTATTTAATATCTCTTCACTGGGTGCGTATTATTGTGCATATATAATTTCAGGGTTGAAGGGTCAAAAACTGAAAACTGCTACATTGAATTTAAAAATGCGTTTTAAAAGCATGGTAACTCCTTATAATTAATAAATATTTAAAATGCTTATTTGTACTTATATCACTCGTGTAACGGATTAAAAATATTATCTGTATCTTTGGTAAACATAACATAACATCACGCTTGTAATCCCCGAAGGGTAAGGCAGAGGTGTACCTAATAGTACACCCATATTTCGCCAGTTATTTACAAGTCCCATGTAATGGGTATGGCCAAAAAATCTAACCAATTATTTTTTCAATTATTTTAAATAATATTTTGTTTTATATGATTTATAAATATTTATATTTTATTTATTTCCTCGAAATGGTTTTTTAATTAGCACAATTAAAAAAAAATGGCCATTCCCCATTGGAAAGCGAGCCTTTTGCCTTGTTTGGTAAACTGTTTATAAAATAACAAAATGGCACTGTTCATCACAAAAACTGGCAAGGTTGGTTTTAGGGTTCCGAAGACAACAAGGAAAGGAGCCCTTATAGTTTCGCCATGTCTGTCTGTCCGCAGGTTAGCTCAAAGACTCTTAGTACTAGAAAGCTGTAAATTGGCATGAATATACGCTTCGCAATGGATTTTAATGCAGTTTTCGCCATCATTAAAAGAAAATATTCTGGAAGGCCATTAGGAGAAATGTTTATATTTACAATACATCTACTACCGTATTTGGGGCTCGTGTCTAAATCAAAACAGCGGCACGGGGCCGATCTCCAAGGTTAAGCAACGCTTCCCGAGGTTATTTCGTGGATGGGTGTATATTTATAACCTGCATTTGATAGAAAAAATCTCTGTTTTGTCAAGCCGTAAGAACAGTGCGAAACAGACGCGGTTTGCTAGATTTGTAAATAAAATATTTCTTTAAAAAAAATACTTAAAAATATTGTTAACTATCATGTAACATTATTATTAACACTAGAAACGGGATATTTACCATGTTTACTGATTTGTTTGAGTTCGCGAGCGGACACAGTGAGTTTCGTGTGTCGGGAATTTAGAAGCGAGTTGCGAGTGACAGTGGTAGCGGTACTGAGTGCAAAAAAACGATCAAGAAAGAGGGTAGACCTATTTGTCTGCTCATAAACACCTACCCGCAATAACTTCCGTTTATCCGTGATCATGGTGCTTGCAACAGCGCCGAAATATCTGGAATTCCCGTTTCTAGTGTTAATGTTAAAAATATTTGTACTACAATTCTGTTTTAGTTCAATAGTGTTCTCAGTTTTTGACCCTAACACATTCAAACGTTTTAAATATCACTACTAAAACAATAATATAATGTTGTACATCACAATTAAGTCTTCTTTGTTTCTTCTTTCGATTCGATTTGCTGGAACTCTTTCAGAAGAGCGTCTTCTTCGAAATACGAAGCTGAGTCTAAAAAAAAAAAAGAATAAAATATTTACAAAATGTTTTTTTTTTGTGATTTCTGTCGTTTTAGTACTCCAACGATGGTTGGTCCGATAGAACTTTTTGATCAGTATTAGAAACAAGATCGATTGGCATCAAAAATGTAAAATGGCCATTTTCTTGCTAACAGTATTTTTTTTTTGAAAATCTGTGAAAACATGTTGCACCGACCCCAAGTAATATGGGATAAGGGCAGCAAGAAGATGATGGTTGGAGTGATATCGTGTCAATAGTGCAATAAAATATCTACCTTCTCTTTCCAACTTGACCTTCCCAATAAATGCTTTGTTTTCTTCTTCAGTCTTTATCTCCGAACGAAACTTGTTCTGAAAAATAAAAAGTGTCTTTACATTCTCTTTCTTAGCTCCAGACGAAATAAAGGGATGTTATGGATCTCAATCAACTATCTGCATTTTTGCTATAAGTTTTCTGAAGAAAACAAAAAAAAAAGTGTATTTGTGTGGCTTCATAGTTCGTGACAGAAAAACTCAATAACACTGCTCGACCCGGGTATCGAACCTAGGGCCTCATTCTTTAAATTTCTTTAAATTCAAAAGTCAGAGTTTTTTATTTGCAGACATTGTGCATTTCTTCCCACTCATGACTTGTGAATAGGTTCAAGTTGACAATAAAATTAAAATAAGTTGATAAAAAACTTACTTTGATAAAGTCGGGTAACCCGTCCTGCAGATGGTACCAACTGAGCACGAACACCAACGTAACAAAGAATAAATTTGTGCAGATACCTGAAACAAAAAACGTTAATTAAAATCGTACATAACATCACGCCTCTCATCCCCAAAGAGCTAGGCAGAGGTACACCTTCACCCACATTTAGCGAGTTATGTCCCATGTAATAAGAGGCGAGCCTATTGCCATAAACCGAGCACAATTCCGGTCGCCGTAGCTGCTTTCGTAAAAACCCAATAAGACTAACCATGTTAACCTTTTGAACGCCATTGTCACATATACGTGACAAGCAAGCGCGCACTTTACGCCAAACGACACAAATATGTGACGAAATGGTAGGTGACATTGTGGCTTGGCGTGGACGGCACGCGCGTGCGTTCATGCTCTGGGGTTCAAAAGGTTAATACCCCTATTGTCTACACTCAGTAACTAGTTGTGAGTTGTTACTCCTCTCCCGCTACACAAGAAATCCTGATGTACCTAAAGACCCGATAGCACTTTGCACGACCCGGTAATCGAACCCAGGACCTACGCCAACGCCATGCGTGAATCAACGAAGCAATATTTTCTTATTATCTGGCCCGGGGAAGTGCACTTGCACGTGCAACTCACTCGTGTGCACTTAGTTAGTGAGTGAGTGAGTCCAACTCAAGTAAACTCACCGAATACGGCAGATATCTTGGGCCAGTTGAACATGAGGTAGCGCAGCCCAGTGAAGTGCGCTTGGACTTGCAACTCACTCGAATACACTTCGGCGAAACGGGATTGAAGTTCTACGTAAGCGTCTGTAGCCGGTTTTTCCTGATAAAAATTGTATTATTTACATTAAAAATAAATTTAGCTCGTTCAAACTATTTAGTTATTACAACTCCAGGAAGTTGGAATCAATAGTGGCGACCACCAGAAAAGCGCCGATGCAATGATGCTCAACGAAGTGCTGGAGAAACAATTTAACTGTCTTGGATCCCGCAACGAGTATTAATTTTTTTTCGAAATGACTGAACCGATTTTAATGAAACTTCGTACGCATAATCAGGATACATAAGTCTAAAAATATGACAGAGAACATTTTCGAAAAATAGTGTTACAGCTAAATTAGACCGATTTTAGAATTTCTCCTTCTATGAAGCAGACCAATTATCTTTTTTTTTAAAGACATCGAAAAGTTCTTTGTCAAGTTTTTAGACTTATGTATCCTGCTTATGCGTACGAAGTTTCATTAAAATCGGTTCAGTCGTTTCGAAAAAAAATCACTTGAAAGTTTTTATGAAATGCCGTTACACGTTAACGCTCTTAAGAAGTTTTCTCTTACTCACTGGATCATCTTCGAAGTCACTGAAGAGTTCCACTTTAACCTGTTGTTTCTCCTCGTCCACACCGCCGAGGTAAAACGGCGAATATACGAACGTCCTCATTATATGATGAAGCAAAGATCTGGGGAACAATTGGGATGATTAAAGGCATCGCTTACCATAGGGTCAGAAGTTCGCAATTGGAATGAGCTATGGAGCGAAGTCAAGTCGAAGCATTTATTTCAATTAGACCATCACAGGCACTTTTGAATGTCAAAAAAAACAAAAAGAAAATAAAATATAATAATTAATATCTAAATACTTAGCTCCAAAACACAAATAGCTGATGCTGGTGTTACAGCTGCTAGATTAAAATTGAACTGGTCGTTTCTACTGCATGTAATGGGCAAAAATAACCACTCAGTGGATCCCAACTGGCAGGTCCAGACGGAGGTGGCAGGATGTGCTGGACTCATTTGTAAAGGAGTGACCTACAATCGCATTAGATCGCGAAAATTGGAAAGGGAGGGAGAGCGTTGCCCTGCAGTGGCACAACAAAGGCTCTTTCAAAATCTCTTCACTGCATTGGAGCCGCATAAGGTAATTTTTTTGTAAACTCAGGACTTGCCCACCTTCAATAATTTAGCCTTTTAGGGTAAAACTTGACAAACTCCAACGCAGTGTTTCACTGACAAACAAATCTCAACCTTGAAACCGTTGAAATAAAATCTTTTCAAAAAGTAACTTCTAAAACTATAGACCGACCGCTTTAATGAGTCCTCGCGAAGGTATTAATTTAAATGGAATATTTTGAAAGTTGATCACGTATTGGTTCAATTAGTATTGTAATGCCTACATGGATTATGGTTATTTTAAAGCAAATAACCTGTGGGATATTGTTAGGACTTTGTGGACGCTTAATGTGCCTTTGATGGGGCAAGGCGGAGGACTCAATAAAGCGGTCGGTCTATAGCAGTATTTATTTATGAAAATGTAAGTATGCATACCTGCATGCAGAAAAGATGGATGACAGCGAGTCGTCTATTTTGGTATGGACATGATTTTGATGAGGAGGGATGAAACGCATGTAAATAAAAGAGTGATAAACATAAATGATGATAATGACCAAAAAAATGGATGGATTGTGTGAGGAATGATATGAAAGAATAAGGAGTAAATGATAACGTGACGGTTGACGGGGCAGAATGGAAAAAATACGTGTTGCGCCGACCCCAAGTAACATGGGACAAAAGCATGAAGATGAAATATTCATCCTACCTGTATCTAATCATAGCTGATCTGCATGACGAGGAGACTAAGTACCCGCCTTTCGCGCGCATTTGAACGCAGACCATGAACATACCTGCAATATAAAGACATTTATTATAAACACTGTTTTAAGCTTTCACGGTTTACAACTAAACTTATACTGTCACTTACGGGATATCTTCCGTGATTGTTCATTATTTTGAGCTCCCGATATTTCGACGCTGGGAAACCTGGGGATGTGTGTGTTTTGCCGTGACTTAGTGTCGAGTTCCAGTAGTGCGCGTAGCAAAAGACAGAGAAAGAGGGTAGATAGATTTGTCTGCTCTTACAAATATTTTCCATCCACCCGCATTCTCCAGTCAACCCGTGATCATGGCGCTTGCAACAGCTTCGAAATATCGGGAGTTCAAAAGAATGAACAATCACGGATGATATCCCGTAAGTGACATTATAAGTTTTGACAATTATTATAAACTAGCTATCTAAACTAGCTCGCGACCTTCGTCCAAATTATTATTAAAATATTACTTGTCCTGGGTTCGGCTTCTATATCGGCCAGGTGGGCATCTCTTGTAATGAATCAGCAGAGCTCTACACCCATACTTCGGGGCGAGCCTATTGCCATCTACTGGGCACAAAGCCTGATTCCGAGGCCACTATTTAGAAATTCCTTACTTTACCCGACCTGGGTGTCGAAACCAGGATCTCATGCTCAACAGTCGCGCTCTTGCGACTACTAGCTCTACCAACAAGGCAGTCAAAAATTGGTGAAATTGTCATCATAAACGATAACAGTAATTTTTTATGATCTTTTCAGACTTGATGACTCCCAGTAAAATTAATACTATTTCATTAAGAGCGTTAACGTCTTACGGCATTTCATACAAACTTGCAAGTGTTTTTTTTTCGAAATGACTGAACCGATTTTAATGAAACTTCGTACGCATAAACAGGATACATACGTCTAAAAACTTGACAGAGAACCTTTTCGAAAAATAGTGTTACAACTAAATTAGGCTGATTTCAGATTTTCCATAGAAACAGAAAATTCCAATTATCTTTTTTGTTTTAAAGATATTTCGAAAAGTTCTCTGTCAACTTTTAAGACATCTGTATCCTGCTTATGCGTACGAAGTTTCATTAAAACCGGATGTCATTTAAAAAAAATCTCTTGAAAGTTTGTGTTTTTAATTATTCCCATTCAATTGAATACAATTTCATACCATAAAGTAGTTATTAGTTTACCCTTTAATCATAGTTAATAGAAACCCGTTAGATAAGCCACAGACAAGAGCATGGCCTTTTTATCTATGCATGATTGAATTCTGCTGACCCCCTGACCCTTGCAAGGGTGATTGCTCTCTTCATGACTTACATTGGCTGGGTAAATGAAAGGGCTTCAAAAGTCCAAACTAAAGGTTTGTCTTTAGAGAGCAGTATCTTAGGTGTAAAATGAATAGATCATGTACGAAACACTACACTGCGTTCCAAAAAGGACGTTCTCAACTCAAAAGTTTTACGGTAGGACTCAATATAACGCACTCAAAACATTGTGCTGATGGAAGCATTCAATAGTACGGGGGTCGTGGCAGTATTTAAAATAAAGTTACAACACTAAAAAGTTGGAACTTTGACCCCCAATATCTCCGTAACTAGAAGATACCCTAGTATCAGTAGGTATGAGTATAGGTCTAGAACAAAAAAAATATCACAATGACGGGTAGAACAAGTGCCTTTCGGTTTTGTTAAGGGTACTTTTACGCTCATTAGAGAGAAGAAAATTTGCAGTTTCACATTTGCCAGCTATGTTTAAGTCCCACGTAATAAGGGGTGAGCCTATTGCCATCAACCAGGCACAAATTCACTCTGTGGTGGTGTACTACTCACACATAGTCCAAACTAGGAATCAAACCCGAGACGTCATGCTCAGGCAGCCGCTCTTGTGATAACCAAATCAATGAGGCATTACGAGTTCCTCAAGAAATTATATTACGTCAGTTAGGCCTGTATTATTAGGATTTAGACGGATTGTTGAGCCAACTTTAACAGTCATGAAAACTGGTTTTAGCCTGCAGATCAATGTTACTTGACAACTTTTTCTTCTTCTTCATTACTTACACAAACATAACATTTTAATGGAGTGTACCCACCTAAGTCCTTGTTGACCTGAGACTCGGGCATTTCAAGCTCGAGTTTGATCCTGTATGGCTGCTTTGGCATCAATATATTGCTGGCTTTTGTCAGCTGTACGTAGGCATATGGATAAGAGCATATTCCTGCCTTGTCTTCGCACGGTCTGTAATTTAATTTAATGCTCTTTAGTTTGGTAATTTAGAAGGTGACCATAGCACCTACATTAACAAAATAAGATCAGCTAACTTGTCATGTATTTAGTATCATAGTTTATCTAACACAAGTTTGTAAAATAATTATGTTAAAATTAGGCTCATAAGCAACAGGAGAAATGTCCTGGCTAATTTATTTTCATAACAGAAGCAGTACTTAAAAAAATACTTACTTGAACTGAAAATGCACTGGCCGCACATGGGTAACATTTGGCATATAAATATTATAGAAACCCACATACATAAAAATTGATAGCCACAGTATAACAGTCAAAAATAAAATCACTATAGCGACCCTGTACATCAATTCCTTAACACTGGTTAAACTTTCATCTGTTTTCTTCTTATATCCTACATACTGATTCACAAGAAATGCTTCTACCGGTTTCCGCACATACTCCCTCACTACTAAGAAAGGATTCAAATAACGCAACACACTTTTTTCGAACATTTTTTTTTATTTATGCCAAGGAAACTTGTCTGTGCTTAATCGAGGGTAGATAAAAGTGTAGTAATGATAGTGCATATCGCTAGTACAAGGGTTAAGTCCGCTTTGTTGATAGAAGCGTGATAGATGACGCAGTGCACCACGGATGCTTGGAGATTAATAGATAAGCGATGGAGGTCAGTTAATGTTGTAATTTATTTTTGTTATTGTTGATGTGCGGAGATAAAGGACGAATATAAATGACAGATACTACCCCTTTCTCAAATTTGACAGTTCAGGTGGGGATACTTCACTTCGGGAACAGAGTCCCATTTCGAGAAAAAAAAGAAATTTCCTTCGGCTTATTCCTGAAACGTCAAAAAGGTACTGAATACCTATATACAAAAGTACTCTGTGGTACTGAATGTCAAGCAAAGTTCAAAGGATGATATTCCCAAGATGCACGGTAACCAAATAATCAGGCAACACTTTACTGTTACTATCAAAAATTTTACACCAATTACGTTCTACGCATTACAATTATAAAATTCGTCTATTTTCCAAGAAGCGGAGAAACCTAAAAAAGTTCCTAAAATTCTACAAGAATGGCCTTCTGATTTAAAATCGATTTGTAATTATTTTATCTTATGTCATTATAATTATTTACAAACATGTGTTATTTCAAAATAAAAAGGTTCGCCCAAAAGGACCCCGCCAAAGCTTATACCAAAGAGTAAAGTAAGTATAGAGAGATGTGCACTGCGCCATAGACTACTATACTATATCACTGCGCTGGCTGTCAAAAATAACAAAATAGTCGCTAAAAGATGAAAATTTTTCAAAAATCGCCGGCATAAGTTGAATTTTAGTTATTTGAAAAAAAAAATCTCGAAATGACATGTTTACTAAATTCACAAGTGCTGTTCCTGCACTTCCAAAAAAGGTTTAAAACATATACTACAAGCTTAGTCTCAAAACCAAATGTTGCCGCTGCCTATCAGCCTAGAAAAGTAGAAAAAGAGAAATATGAAAACTGGGAGAAGACTCATCTTTTCACAGCTCAACTTGCTACTCCCAAACCTAGATTTAGCATGGTGCTACCTCCTCCGAATGTCACAGGAAATCTTCATTTAGGTTAGTTTATATTTATTTTGAAAATGTATTTTTTTTTTTTTTGTAAATGGAACTTGAACTCGTGTTGAGGTCAGCTTCCAGACTAACCGGATGCATGCTGTATGGCTGGTTTCTGATCTTCTTTACGTGTCATGAACTCAAATTGTGTCACACCAGTATGTAGCCACCTGCACAGCTCTAACATTTGCTTCAATTAAATCTTGGTAGGAGTACGTGGTTGTACAGGATGGACAGGACAAGAGGTAGAGCATATCCTGCAGATGGTCTCAACACTGGCAAGCTGTTTGGGATGAATTGAGTAAACCCCATTTGGCAAGATGATATCTACAGCGGGCAACCTGGGCTCGCAATTGGTTAAGGGATTTCCAGATTGGCCACTGCAGTTTGTATCCTGGTGAAAGGTGTTCTTCCGGGTTGATGAAATGTGAAGGGGTGGGATGTTTGCTTTGTCTGATGCACCGTCTACTAAGGAGGTTGTATATCTTAAAAAGCTTTTATGGCTCTTTTCGTGCAGGTGGTAGTTCATGCCCGTACAGGGAGTGGCAGTGGTCACTCCTGTTTCCCCTTTTCGATGCGACTTGCTATTTCGTGGCCTACATCTGGTGGAGCTATACCTGCCAGTGGATACAACATTGTAAGGGGGTAGGTCTTAAGCACCCTGTTATGATGCGACAGGTATCGTTTAGCGCTAGTTGCAACCTCCTTAGCGTGGGCAGATCGATGCCACACTGGACACGCGAACAGCGGGAAAAGAAAGACATAGGCTGGTAGTGCATAGAAACTGTGACGATGCTCACCAGCTGCTGGATGTATGGCAACGAAGAATGTCGTTCCTAGTCCAGACTTTCTGTTGTGTTTTCCTACAGTGAAAATTGTATGTCAGGGATCTGTCTCGGGCGATACCCAGGTAATGAGGTTCAGTGCAATGCTCTATGTCAAAACCTTGCCATGATATGCTGAGAGCCCTATTTGACTGACAGTTGTGAAGGTGGAAAACACAGGACTGGGTCTACGAATACAACACCTGTGACATTGTTTGCCTTAAACCCATCTTCTATGAATTGCGTCAGTTTGACGGTCTGGTTGATGTACGACTTGCCAGTTTGAGTCATTGTGGTGAAAAGACTAGTCAGCTAGACTCTGCTTTACCAAGTGCTAGCTGTCTGAATTTATGATGGTTTGACCTAATAACCCGCCATGAGAATGAAACCCAGGATGTCATGCCTAGCAGTCATGCTTGCAACCAACAAGCAAGTGAGACACATTATAAAAATGAATAATGGTAGTGTAGTGAAAAGTTAGATATTTTTGCTGGTACGCCAGATGTCAACCAAACCTTTTATTTTGTTTCCAGGCCATGCATTAGCTTGCACAGTACAAGATGTGATTGTGAGGCACAAGAGGTCTCTGGGCCATAATGTTCTTTGGTTGCCAGGCATAGACCATGCGGGGATTGCTACACAGGTATCTTGTAAAAACTCAATAATGAACAAGATAAAGTTAAAATTTCATTGCAATAATATTTTTAATAAGACCTTGGGAGAGTTAGAAAGGAATGGGGTGGCCTTTGCCCAGCAGTGGGACAGAATAGGCTAATTAAAACACTGAAGAGCGTTTTATTTATCACAAATGGTTACTCAAAAATGAATACATAATGCTAAACTTATGTGAGTGGATGAATGTTTTTAGAGAAAGTGATACTGTTGGCCAGCAGTAAGCCAATAGCGAAAAAAAAACTTTGTTGAGTTATGAGATATACTAGTTGTAAAAAGAAATTACAATTAAAAGATACCTAATAAAAACAGTAAATAATCATCACCTACATCTCCTAAACTCTAATAAAATATAAGTTTAAATTTTTTTTTAATATGTTTTAATAGAGTGTTTTCTTCTCAGCAAACCCATTGATTTGAAATCATGGAAATCTTTGAGAGTCAGCCATATTGGAATGAGACTGACGTCACTTAACTAACTATGCACTCTAACTATGCACTGTCATCCGAACTAAACGTGTATGCAAAATTTCAGCTCAATCGGAATACTGGAACTGGGGAAAATTTTAATTTTATAGTTTTTTTTACATACATTGTTTCAGGTGAAACTAATATAAACGTTTTAAAAAAAAAACTGATATCTTCTCATTTCTTTTATCCAGGGTGTAGTAGAAAAATACCTGAAATCAAAACAAGATATCACACGCCACTATATCGGCCGTGAAAAATTCCTCAAAGAAGTCTGGAGATGGAAGGACAAACACGGCGATGCTATACGCAATCAATTGAAGACCCTCGGCTGCTCCTTAGACTGGTCACGTCAAACATTTACTATGGACGAACAACACACGAAAGCCGTCAACACCGCTTTCATAGAACTTTTCAAAAAAGGTCTCATTTATCGTAAAAAGGCTCTAGTCAACTGGTGTAGTGCATTAAAATCAACAGTTTCTGATATAGAAGTCGAAAATGTCACTATAAAAGCACCCAAAGATATAGCGGTAGCAGGGTATGAGAAAAAGGTGAAATTCGGATTGATATATCATTTTGCGTACATGCTGTTAGATAGTGATGAGTCAATTGTTGTGGCCACCACTATGCCGGAGACTATGCTGGGTGATACTGCGATTGCTGTGCATCCTAAAGATGAAAGGTAATTGGTTTGTTTTTTCATGAGTTACATACAACCGGTCGGTCCGTGGATGGGTGAACATCCATTATACAGGGTGTAAGGGACAGCCCTCCACAAACTGATAGGGTGAATTCAGTATATCATACTAAGATGACCAAGATGATGATGATGTACAAGAAATTATTTCAGGAACGTTATGGGAATCCAATAAATTTGATTCGTTTTATTTCCTCATACGCAAGCGCGACGACGTGTTCGATGAACTCTGTAAATAGGCTGGAAGTGAACAGCCGATTTCACGCGTCGTTCGTTAGAGTATTTCAACATCCACTATTGGATTTTTGATTTTAGCCGTATTATTTACATAAATGAAGTGCTGCGTACAGGGAATGTAATTTTGCATTGAAATAAAGGAATAGCAAATGAAAAAAAAAAATCCGGTAGAATATGATTCAAAATAAGGAGCTGAATGCACCCTGTCAGTTTGTGGAGGGCTGTCCCTTACACCCTGTATACCGAATTTCCATTCCTTAAACTCGGTGGTCATTAGTAGATCTTACAGATAGTCAGTGGCCCCGAAAGTCTGACACCAGTTTTATCAAGGGATATCATATTACCCAGTACTAACTGGGTTGTGGAGGTGAGATAGGCAGTTGCTGGTAATCAGCTGCATCCGGTTACACTGGAAGTTGACCCCAACATACATTGACATTAGACACAGTTGCGAAAAGGCTAGGCAGATGATGTTATAATTAAATTGGCAAGTAATTCTTCCAATCCAGTACTGATCTTTTCTGCCACTCTTTCCACCTGTCCCGATCGTGTGCTCTGTTTATCTAATTCCTAAGGATTCAATTTGTCACGAACTCCTTTGTGATCTGCCGCAATCGCGATTCACTCACAGGACTAGTCTGTTTAATTATAGACTTAAAACGACCACATACTTTAAGCGAGTGCACTAATCATGAAAATAAATATCTTACTATGGAACCAACGGCAACGCCGCAACAACAACTCTTCTTTCCTCATTATGCATGTTGTTTGTGATTTTGTTAGTTTTTACGGGGAACATATTACTAAGCCTCCGCTGTTCGTTCATCCGTGTGTCAGCGGGCTGTATCTCATGATCCACAGAATGGCCGCTTCCTGTTGCCGCTTTATCAACAAAAAAAAAATTAAAGGGGTACTACAACAACAATGATACGGTACCCTCCATGCGCGAGTCCGACTCACACTTAGCCGGTTTTTCTTTTAATATTTTGTTTCGGTCTTTTCAGGTACTCACATCTGGCAGGTAGAAAAGCATGGCACCCCTTTAGGAACGTCGAGATTCCTATAATACTTGACGAAAGGGTCGACCCTAAATTTGAAACGGGCGCCGTTAAAATAACCCCAGCGCACAGCAAAATGGACTACGAAATAGGCAAAGCTAACAACCTCGCTATGATAGAAGTTATTGACGAAGAGGGATTAATGAAGAACGCAGAAACTTTTACGGATATGAAACGGTATGAATGCCGGGAAGCAGTGGTGGAAGCCTTGGATGTTTTAGGGCTCATGAGGGAGATCAAACCACATTGTATGACCCTGCCTACGTGCATTAGAACCGGGTGCATCATTGACCATCTGCCAAAGGAACAATGGTTCGTATCCTGTAGTAAGCTTAACAAAAGAGCCCAGGATTTAGTCAAATCTGGCCAGTTGATTATTGAACCCGAAAAGTATGTCAAATACTGGCTCGATTGGACCGGAGACGTTCGCGACTGGTGTATCTCTAGACAGCTCTGGTGGGGCCATCAGATCCCCGCGTATAAATGCACCCACAATCACAATGTAGCGTGGGTAACCGCCACGAACGAGGCAGCGGCCAAACAAGAGGCTTCCAAGTTCTTAAAAGCATTGCCAGAGGACATTAATGCTGAAAGAGATCCCGACGTTCTTGATACTTGGTTCTCTTCAGGAATATATCCGTTTGCGGCGTTAGGTTGGCCTAATAAGTCTCAGAATAAAGATTTCGACCAGTTTTATCCTCTCGATCTAATGGCTACAGGACACGATATCTTGGGATTCTGGGTCCATAGAATGGTAATTCTCGGCTTAGAATTAACAGGAAAACTGCCTTTTAAAAAGGTTCTATTACATGGAGTCATATGCGACGGACGAGGGGCGAAAATGTCTAAAAGTCGAGGCAATGTTATAGATCCATTGGACGTTATTGATGGCATTAGTTTGGAGAACCTTAAAGAAAAGACCAAAGGAATGCATAGAAACGGAATTCTGAGTTTGGATGAAGTGGACAAAGCATTGACGTATCATCACGATAACTTTTCGGCTACAAAAGGGATACCTGAATGTGGAGTTGACGCGCTAAGGTTCACTTTGCTCTCTCAGGATATTAAATCGCATTTCGTGAACTTTGACATCGCGATGTGCCACGCGAACAAACTCTTCGGCAACAAAATCTGGCAAAGCGTAAGATATACACAGATGTCTTACGCAAAACTTGATCAAGCGCGATTGGATTTAGGGTTCGAATTGACTGAGAACGATCTATCATACTTCGATAGATGGATCCTTAGCAGGTTGGCGAATATGGTGGAAATTGTTAATAATTCTATGGAGAAGTACGACTTTCATTTAGCAACCAAAGCGATTAGGACTTTAATGTATAACGAGTTCTGTGACTTTTACTTGGAGGCTACTAAGCCAGGGATTGCCAGTAACGATTTCTCGATGGCGTTTGCCCACGCGCATACATTATCGTCTGTTCTAAACACTTCTCTCAGGTGCCTCGCCCCTTTCATGATTTATTTGACAGAAGAACTAATTCCGAAAGTACCCACGTTCTCAAACAGCATCATTTATGATTTTAAAGACACCGGTAGTAAGTATTATGATTTTCCACACCACAAAGACTTCGGAAAGTGGAAGGATGGCTACTTAGAAAAGAAAGTAGAAAAATATTTGAACGCTATCGTTCTGGTCCGAGAAGTGAAGGGATTGTATAATATGTCTAATAAATTGAGGCCTGATATAGTAGTTGACAGCCGCGATGAATCTTTAAAGAATGATATAAAAGAAAGCGATGCTGTATTTCGGAATTTGACGCGTTGCAGCGAAGTTAAATTTAAAACAGACCCTAAGAAAAATTACGTAAAGGCTGTTTTAGATAAAAACACTGACGTAAAAGTGGAATTGCTCGGCGAGGATCTAGAAGTGGCTATATTTGCAGCCAAGGCTAAACTAAATAAGAAAATCAACAAGCTACAACACAGTTTATCGAAGTTAGAAGCGAAGTTTTCCAGTGGCTATTACTTGACGCAAGCACCGAAGTGGGTTCAAGTTCACGACAAAGAAAAATTAGATTTGAAAAGAAAGGAAATCGAGGGATTGCAAAGACTGATGATGTAGTTTTAGATTGAATTAACGATTAGTTTCCACTGAGTTTTTAGTTAAAACTGTTGGTTGTTTAAAATAACTTAATAGAAATTGTTCAATTAGTAATTTAAAAGTTATGTTGTATTTATTATGGTCTTTGAATAGTGTCACTGTTCCAAATTTAAAATTTATTTATTTGGAGTTATAATGAAATAAAATCCGTTTTAAAATGGCATTTCAAGCCAGATGTATATGCTATGGTAGAAATTAAAATTGAAAAAATATTGTTATAATAAATGGCATTTCAAGCCAGAAGTATATGCTATGGTAGAAATTAAAATTGAAACAATATTGTTATAATAAATGGCATTTCAAGCCAGAAGTATATGCTATGGTAGAAATAAAAATTGAAACAATATTGTTATAATAAATGGCATTTCAAGCCACAAGTATATGCTATGGTAGAAATAAAAATGGAAACAATATTGTTATAATTACAACTCCTTTTAAAACTTAAAATTGCATTTGTAGATCTAGAATTTTGTTCCTGTTCTAAATTAAGTAATGAAAAATGTTAAAAAATCAAAAAGTTTATTGTTTAAAAAATCAATCTACTTAAATAAATCTTTAAAATTACAACAGACGATAGATTTCTTTAACTATTAATTGACTAACAATCAGTGGCCCCTTAGAACCAAAATAATATATTTTTTATCTACAGTAAATGTTTTTAAATTAATATGAAACATTCAGGGTTGCGCCTCATCTAGCAGCACTCAGTGCTTCTAGATAAAGCGCAATCCTTAGAAGTCAGCATCGACTATTAAAATCCGTGTCATAA
The DNA here is from genome assembly GCA_910589295.1 of Noctua janthe. Taxonomy (NCBI): domain Eukaryota; kingdom Metazoa; phylum Arthropoda; class Insecta; order Lepidoptera; family Noctuidae; genus Noctua; species Noctua janthe. The sequence goes on from OU342578.1 coordinate 9,121,384, forward strand.
CATAACATCACGCCTGTAATCTCCCAAGGGTTAGGCAGAGGTGTACCTTATAGTAAAAGTCGTATCGTTTGTGGGTTTAAGCAATCCGATATACACAAAAATTAAATATATACCAACTTTTTTTTTAACAATATGATATCAATAATCCTTAAGATTTAATTCTTTGAAATATTTGTACGCTGGAAACAGCAGAATATTATGGACATCATATTATGTGTAACACCTATGTAACAACAATATTCTAGCAAATAAATTTATTATTATTATTTATAAGAACCACCATTAGCTAAGTACGTTATACAAGGTGTTCAAATTATAATTAGAAACAAAAGTTAAATAGACGATGCTTTCTTCAAATTCTAACAAAAATAATGATATAATGCATAGACACAACTCAAATATAACTAAACAAACACAATTATTACACAAATTAACAAACATACCTATGAAAATACAGATTTTTGAGCGATACACAACACAAGAATACAATACAACAACATTGGTTCCCAACTAGAACTGATTCTTACATACCGGTAAAACGGGGTGAATAGGACCGCAGGGGTGAATAGAGACAAATTTTGAAAGGGATTTTAACGATGAATTAATTTGATTATGTTATCAAAAAGTACTCTGTTTTATTTACTTAGTTATACTTAATTATTTAGTGACCTTGTTAGCAACATAACATATTAATTCAACGTTAAAATCCCATTCAAAATTTGTCTCTATTCACCCCGTTTTACGGTAGGTACTAAACTTATATGTAAATGTTACGGCTAATATCCGAAGTGCGGCTACACCTAGTTTTAGCCGGGTACAACTAGGTGCAGCCGGTTATAATTAGATGTATCCTACTTATCTTCGGTTAGAACATGCAACTAATTTGGATGTAGCGCTCGGTGCGTATAGCCGGTGCGTCCCAGCAAAAAAAAAGGATACACAACTGTTACCGGCCGCACCTAGGTATAGCCGGGTAGAACTAGGTGTAACCTTACTTCGGCTTTTAGCCGTAACATATACATATAAAGTATTCGAGGAAAATTTTGAATAAAGGACATATCAATCGAGGAAAAAGCTCGTGGCTTAATAATAACAGCCGCACGGGTCGATCTTAAGTTTAAGCCGCGCTTGCCTAGGTTGGTCCGTGGATGGGTGACCGCCCATTACATACCGAGTTTCCTCCGTGCCTCGGAAAGCACGTTAATCCGTTGGTCCCGGCTGTCATTTGTAGATCTTTTATACCATACTGGTCAATAAATAAATGTGTATTTTATATCCCTTTTTCAAAAACAATTCTCTGTAAATTACAATTTGACAAAAATCTTACAACTAACAAAAACAATGCTGTCTTTACAGTAAATTTCAATTCACTCACGATTTTACCCCATATATTTTTATGTAAAGTCGAACAACAGCGCTGCTGTCGTCAAAAATTGGAACTAATATAAGTACACGTAAATTGTTTCTTTGATTTTCATTAGAGGGCGTTAAGCAACAATACAATAACGGTGGCACATTGATATTTTTATCTACAGAACTTTGACTACTGTGCCATTGAATTATACACGTTATTTTAAACGCATACATAACATTAAACACATATATAAACCACAGAACGCTACCTTATGTGAGTCCCTTAGGATGACCCGGCCGTATAGGGGTAAAATCGAGAGCGAGATTCATAATTTATCGCCATTGACTTACACTTGGTTTCTGAAGCTAATTGACGCCTGTTCATCCATTCTTACGGGGTGTCCTGCGTGAGCGACGAATACGACGCGACGCGACTCTGCGAACGCGACCAATGCGATCAACTCAACGGCATTCCCTGCTTGTGGCCTATATCGCAGTCTGCGGCGAGCGTAACGCGTACTTGTTTTGAGGGCGACCAGACGCGACACCATGAACTACGAAATGGTTGGTTGTAAAAATATTATATTTGTTTTCATTCTGTTTTTTTTACGATATTTTTTTTTAAAAGTATGTACTTTAAATACGAACTTTCAAGCAAACTTGTACTGTACTGCTCCATGATTCGAGAAGTAATGACCAAAATCACGTAGGACATTTGTCCCGTGTAGCATCGCGTCGCATTGCATCGTGTTGTGTCGCGTCGCGTCGTATCGTATTCGTCGCTCAAGCAGGACACTGCGTTAGCAATTTCATAGCGACCAGAAACCAGCCAGTCATTCAGAAATCGCTTGTTAAGCTCAACTTACCAACAAGTGTCTTTACTTATCTGAATAAAGGGAAAACTAATTATAGTGCCAACTCATTTATTTCTTTCATTAAGGTGGAAGCGCCAGGGCAGTCCGCGAAATTTAACAATGATTCGCGACCGTAACAAATATGGCTTTACAGAGTTATAATCATTGATACTACTTTCAACTACCCTCCAAGTTCATTTAATCACATTGAATGAATTTTTCGCAAAATAGTAATTCATCATCATCATTTCAGCCGAAAGACGTCCACTGTTGGACATAGGCCTCAATAGTAATTCAATGGTATTAATATATTACACAAGTGTTACGGTCGTAAATCATATTTTGGTCAGTTAGTCGTTTTAGGTTCAAAGTCTTTGGATATAACAAAATCTCAAATATTTGTTGGTAAGTGCGAGCTTACACTTGAACAAACTTAGGTAAACGCAATATATTACTCTTATATACCTACCACTGATCTACACAGTAAATACACACCTATGTTACATACACACTCGAAACATACATATACAGCGTGTTACAGAAAGGCGGGGTTATGTTAAGGGTGTTGTACACACGGCGACATTTCAAGCTATACAATTCCAGTATGAGATGGCCTCGCTTTGTGTAGATTTCCCGTACAACAAGAGATCCGCTTATACTGGTTTTGCATAGCTTGATTGGTCGTCGGGCATACAGACCATCAAACTGAATAACTTTTTCCATGGGCTCAACGTCGAAATCGCGAAAAATATATCAGTCGTCCTAGACAAAATTTCAATACCAAGTCTACCCAAATGTATGGGACAGCTGATTATTTTACCGGCCGCACCTAGGTATAGCCGGGTAGAACTAGGTGTAACCTTACTTCGGCTTTTAGCCGTAACATATACATATAAAGTATTCGAGGAAAATTTTAAATAAAGGACATATCGATCGAGGAAAGCTCGTGGCTTAATAATAACAGCCGCTCGGGTCGATCTTAAGGTTAAGCCGCGCTTGCCTAGGTTGGTCCGTGGATGGGTGACCGCCCATTACATACCGAGTTTCCTCCGTGCTTCGGAAAGCACGTTAAGCTGTTGGTCCTGGACCGTCGACATTAGTAGATCTTTGACGGTCTTTACAAGTATCACAGGACAGTATCGACGACCATTGTTTTGTAATAAACGATGAAAATTGATTCAGTATGTTGTGGCTGTTAATTTGAGTTTGTGTATAATCACCTTAGTACCACCGTACCTCCCGTAGTTACCTTAGTTTTTTGGTTAAATTATGTAAGTTGTTTTGTAAAATTACTTGGTTTATTCAAACGGATATATGAGCAGCTCGTGGCTAAATAATAACAGCCGCTCGAGTCGATCTTCAGGTTAAGCCGTGCTTGCCTAGGTTGGTCTGTGGATGGGTGACCACCCATTACATATCGAGTTTTCTCCGTGCCTCGGAAAGCACGTTAAGCCGTTGGTCCCGGGTGTCATTTGTAAATCTTTGTGGCCCAAAAGTCTGACAACCAGTCTTACCGGGTATCGTATTACCCAGTACTAATTGGGCTGTGGAAGTCAGATAGGCAGTCGCTCCATGTAAAATACTGAAATTCAGCTGCATCTGGTTAGACCGGAAGCCGACCCCAACATAGTTGGGAAAAGGCTAGGCAGATGATGATGGAGAAAGTTGTTCAGTATGATAGTCTAGAAAGACCTTTTTTAATAAGGTAGAACTTTTTTAATTGGTGTGGTACAGAGGTACCACACCTTTCCGATTCATACTGTATAATGAGAGAAACACAGAATATTACTGTAGAAAAGTGTGATCTGCCAATATGCTGGCACCTCGTTTTGGCGCATTTGATCAAATATTGTCGCTTAGGCTGAGATGCTGCAGCATACGACAATGAACCTCATTTGATAAAGTTAATGTTCATATTCGTCTGACACGCTTGAGTTGTTCGTAGGAAATTGAATTAACTTTATAATACATGTTTTTGCATAAAATTAAACGCGTATACAACGTTTCATTTCCGTGCTATCAACCGTTGAGGGAGTTCTCTCGTGAGGATATGATCCTGGCTGCGAGATCAGGTCATGTCTGTCATAAGAATGTATTGTCAACAGAAATTATGGTGACACCGGGACATGTGACACTAAATAAAAGCTTGTATTTTCAGGTTCATTTTTGTATGAAGCGGTAATCGTAAATCTAAGTTCCTTCTTAACATCTTTACCTTAGTGAATATCTCATAAATTAAACTTATACTGTTACTTACAGGATATCTTCCATGATTGTTCATTATTTTGAGCTCCCGATATTTCGGCGCTGTTGCAAGCGCCATGATCGCGGGTTGACAGTAGAATGCACCCTAGATGGAAAATAAATTGTTAAGAGCAGACAAATCTATCTACCCTCTTTCTTTGTCTTTTGCAACCCGCGATCATGGCGCTTGCAACAGCGCCGAAATATCGGGAGCTCAAAATAACGAACAATCATGGAAGATGTGAGTGTAAATTTAGTTGTAAATCGTGAAAGCTTAAAACAGTATCTCATAAATTATATTCTAAATGCACATATGAATGACATAGTCAGGTTTGGAGCATCTTATAAATATATCTTTCTTTTAACTGCAGGTATAGTGTACCCTAAATTTTTATTATATTCCAATATTGATACCTACTTTGTAAATAAACAGGTTGTATTTTTCAAGTGGGTGTGGATCGCAAAATCCGAAACTTTAAGGAATAGCGATAATTACTCAAAGGAGTCTCGAGCCCGATTTTGATGAAAACTAAAACTGCATCATTCGATTTTAAAAAAATCAATATTTCTAGCTAGGAAACAAACCCGGAGATTTTGAAAAATAAACACACTGTATTATTACACCATTCGATCGCGTCGCTAATAAGAATCAAATTCTGATAAATAATTTCGATTAATTCCTGTATACATTGGTAATTAAAGTATAGGTTCTCAAAAATACAAGAACGATCAGACTGTTCAAAATGGTTGGAAAAACAGAACAAGGTATAGGAAATTAAACTTTATCTCAATGGGACAAGGTCCTTGGCAGGCCAGAATGTCAGTTCTCGATCACTGTGTTCGTTCTGAAACATTCTTTGTGTAATTGAGATAAAGTTTAATTTTCTTAATTGCTGACTTAGGCATTTTCAACCACACAACCTTCGAGAGATGCAAACTATGATTCGATTTTTTAAACTAAGATTACCAAATTCGATTGAAGTGGAGTGTGAATGAAATAACATTAATCAAACAAAAAATAACCATGAGATATGTTTACGATTTTGATTTTAACCTCTTTGGTTGTTTCCGTTTAGTTTTTTTCGTTTCTGGTAACATTACCTTCTTCAGACCAGTGTGTAGACAGATGTATTCTTCAGGTACCGTTTTTTCTGATTTCTCTGAAATAGATGAAAGGTTTGGTTTTATTTTAACCATGGCATTCGTTGGTGGCTTGATGAGAGTGGTCCTTTTAGTTTAAAAACCTCTGTCAACAACGCATCAGCGACTTGTTCCCATCCGTCCCTATGCCTCTGACCCTACTTAGGGGCAGATGGGAAACGTAGTGCCATCGTCCCCACAACCGGCGTCGGTGTTTTTATTATTGCAACGAGAATAATGCCAGTTTTCTCTAACAACACAACACCTGTAATACCTAATAAAAGCGCAATAGACCACTGGTTCATTTTTAACGCGCAGTGCTTAACTGACCATCAAAACTAAGCTGAAGAATTATTTATTAAAACTTCATGTACAATTATAGTTATAGACCAGCGTCGGGCACTATGACATTCGATGCTAGGAGTGTGAATGGAGAAGCCATGCCCAGCAGTGGACTTTTACAGGCTGATAATGATGATATTGGCAGCAGGGAAGTTGCGGATGCAGATTTTTTGACATCCGCCGATGTGGATTTTTGAAGGCTCACATCCGCGGATGCGGTTCTAATTTTTTTTTAAGAATCTTCGTTTTGTTGCAGTTATTGCATATTCGTTATTAGGTTGCAGCTAGTCGCTGGATGCAAGTCGCACGGGACCAGTCAATGTGGCGACACTTGGGGGAGGCATATGTCCAGCAGTGGACGTCTTTCGGCTGAAATGATGATGATGATGATTGCATATTTTACATTGAGCCCCAATTTTTCTTGTCGCGACCTGCGCTACATCTGCATGCGTATAAACATCCGCATCGATTACTGCGGTTGCGGATGTCCAAACCGACTCGTGAGCTAATATCCGCAACATTCCTGATTGGCAGTCATTCAAAGGCCTTTGTCCAGCCCATATAATGTTTTTAGGCTGATGATAATAGTAAAATAAAACCAAGAACTATATGTGTAACTATTTATTAAAAAATCCTTTTGCATTGTTTATTTTCCCAACTGCCACTGCCATTCTGAAAAAAAAAAGAGAACTATTGTATCAGTCAATTTTATATTGATTGAAGATAAAATAATAATTATGATGATACACACCTTGATAAAACTTCAATTTTCTGCATTTTATATTTCTGATCCAATTCATTTCTCTCTTTCCTTATTAAAACTAACTCTTTTTCAAGTGGAGCTGAAAATAAACAACAGTTTTAATTTTAGCAATAAGCATGAATACATAAATTAATTATAATAAATAATCATTTAATTAAGACTACATGAGCGTTCAACAATAAGCTTTACTTCAGTGCAGATAAGATTGGTTTCACGTTCTGGCTAGGTGTACTGTCATAATTTTGATACTTGATTTGTGAAACTGAAGTTTTAATTGATGACTTGTTTTTTTTTCTTGTTTTTTTCCTAATAAGGGGCTTTGAATTATAGCTGATGGCGAAGATTTTGACTTTGATAGACTATATCTTGGAAACGTGAAGCTTTAGAAGATTTTGTCTCGTACGAAACTTGTTTGTATTGATACCAACTATTGATTAATACAGATTTTATACGTGGCCGCCATTTTGAAAATAAATGAAGTTGGAAGTTAGGCAGGCTTCATACAAAAACCTTACACCCCCTTTTGCAAGCTTTAAATATGGATGAGTCGAAAGGATTATATAAAGATTGTAACATATGGGGGTTCTGTAGTTTTTGGAAAAAGGCGTGTGGTGTGTTTATCTATTTTTTGCACCTTTATAGACCAACCAAAAGCCATATTGTGGCAACTGGGAATTTAATTTTTAATTTTTTTTTTTTGTAGCTTTTTTAAGGTCAAGTCGTCTGCCAGATGCATAGTTTGGTGGATCTATAATTATTTAAATATTCAATTAGTATTGTTTTAAACTACTTACCTTAATATTTTTTATGGCATTTTCTAAGTTTTTGACAACACAATTACCACAATATGGCCGTATACTTACAAAGAAGATCAATTTGCGTATTTATTTTAAAAAAATACAATTATTTAATATTATATTATCAAATAAAGTGTAATATTCGTATTTTTTTTTAAGATTTTATCATTTCAAGATTTAGTTACTAAAAAGTCATTTAATGAAATGCAAAAAATATTAGAAAAAATTTTAAAAAAAAATCTTACTCATTTTCTTTAAATTCGAAGCTTTCGTTACTTTATTCTGGTCTTCATGCCATTTCACATGTTTCACTAAGCAGAACAGGTACTTGAACACCTGCGAGCACTTCGCACAAGCATACATCATCTCTCCCGTCACCGGCGGCTTGGATACTGTCTTGGATGTATTGTTGGGGATTGTTTCACAGTCAACGGAGTTCTTGATAACACCGCCTGGTAATATTTCTAGTGTTGGCCAACTGTCTGACTGGTTTGGTTTACCTTCGGACTGTATGTCGCTAGCTTTCTGTTGAGGAAATGTATGGATTATTATTTTAGCAAAGGTTTTATAAATGAGATGATAATTGATTAGATGTGCATTGAATTTTTATGATATGTAATGTAGTGCAGACATACTATATATTTATAATAATGATGTATTTTTTGTTAAGAAATTAAACATTATTGCTGCTAGAACTCTCTGAAGCACATTAAAATAATTGGGAAAGGCTATTTACACTCCAAAATTGAATGTAAAATACAAAAATGAAAGAAATAATTGGAAATGCAACATTTCAATTTAAAAAAAAAAATGAGTATATGATTTAGCTGCAAGATCTTCACAAAAGGGTTCAATTAATACAAACTAAATAATGCAACAAAATCGATAGCGTTTCAGGGCGGGAAAATAATAAGCTCACCATAGGTACATTTATCTCTATAGGTACCTCCAAAACCTCCGGAACGATCAGTTCCCCATCACTATCTTCCTCTTCTTCTTCAACCATTTCTTCGGAATGTATGGAAACCATACTGCCGATATTCGAGTCGCTATCATCATCATTTTCATATTCTACTTTATCATCGATACAATACTCGAAGATTTCTTCGTCTGGAGGCGGAATGTGTATGTCTATGGTCCTGTCTATCCTGTCTCGCGAAGGCTGCACGTCCTCCATTCTAACAAGAGCCACATTCTCCAAATCTTCATGTTCCAAGGCTGAAGACATGATGATATTTACGTCTTAAAAAATTCGATGTTCACAGTATTCCATTTCTTTCACGTAGCTACAAACTTATTTTCTGGGCAGTCGATTCGGTTTTATATGTTCAAAAGCAGATTTTCTAAGCTTCTCGTTTATTGAATAGATATTTTTAATTTCCAAAACAAATCGAGAATTAGAACAAATGACATCGACTGATAATGTTTGTCTTTGATGTTTTTGTTTTTCTTATTTTGACGTTTTGAGGATAGGACACAGACTACGTAACTATTGTCTATGAAATAACAAATGAGCTCCAGTCAAGGAACTAATATGTACTGCAATGCAACTAATAGGTTACATGTTTACATATATTTTTATGTATTTTTAAAGTCCTTGGCTCGAGTTTTGAAAACAACAAAAGGTCTTCGGACATTACAAAGACTCGACAAGCTCCTTGGATTCGACATGCATAACTGTGAGCTTTATAGTAATATCGTGCCCCAGACCAAAACAATCAAACAATATACAATAACCTATTATAGCATGTTCGTTACGGTAGAATTTTCAAAAGGGCCATAAGCGTACACTTTTTCAGTACCTAAATGTTGAAAATTCTACCGTTAGGAATGGCAGTGGTTCTCGCATAAATAAAAAGAAGTATGTATATTGCAATCATTGTATTACAATTATTATCATGAAAAGATATCTAAGGCTTCATAGTAAGGCATTTCTCCTTTTGCCGAGCGCGTGTCTTGCCGCTTCAGTGACTTGCATAATGCAGGGGAACGCATAGACTACTATACAGGCTGAATTTTCGAAGTGGGCGTGGATGGCCAAATCCGAAACTATGAGGAATAGCGAAAAACAGTCTTAGGAATCTCGACCCCGACTTTGTTAAAAACTAAAACTGAATCATTAGATTTTAAAAAATCAATATTCCTACCCAGGAATCGAACCCATAGATTTCGAAAAAAAACTGTATTATTACACCATTCGACAGCGTAGCTAATAAGGATCAAATTTTGGGAGTTTTACTTTTCATCGAAATCGGGCTCGACTCTCCTTTGACTATTTTTCGTTATTCCTCATAGTTTCGGATTTCGCCATCCACGCCCACTTGAAAAATTCACCTGTATGTAAAATGAGAGAGTAGTTACATAGGTGCTACTAAAAACTAAGATTAAAACTTTGTTTTTTAATAATTCATATTTTTTTATTATAAAAAGAAACGATGTCTCAGCTGACAAGTTACTCAACCAAAATCATAAATGAAACAACATAAAAACTTTTTGAAAAATATCACAAAAATGGTATTACATACCAACCATCTACTATTCAAATTAAGAAAAACAAACACAAGAACAGTACATTTAATTCAGACTTCACAAGCAGTCTTTACTATTTTATTTAATGAGATATTAGAGCTCTTGTCATAAAGTATGATTACCAATCTACTCAGATCTAGCATCATCATTAAAATTCGATTCATGTACAGGGAAATAAATTTGCATCAATGTCTCATAGATTTCAAGATCTATAGGCATGAAAAGGCAGAAGATGATGCGGTTCAACTCTGGATTCTCTTCTAGAAATTTCCGTGCAGTCCCAAGTGCAATGTGGCCTGCCAAACGGTTGGGAAAGCCGTAGATGCCAGTGGAAATGCATGGAAAGGCTATGGAGGTCAGTTTGTCTGACTTATGGAAAGCGAGGGAGTTTTCGTAGCATTTTCTGAGTTTCACTGGATCTCCATCTTGAGGACCCACTGTGTGAATGACATCTGTAATTTAAAAATAAAAATCTATACTTCTGCAATAATATTTTAAAGAGGAAGTTTGGGAGGAGGAGGGTTGTTTGTAAGTTTGGATGAAGTGGGTATTCTTCGCAACTGTTGGTCCGATTTCAAAAATTATTTCACTAATCTTCTTTTACTAATTAAATCTACATTAACCCCAAGTGTAATAGACTATATTTAAAATGTTCCTAAGGGATCATTCCCGACTTTAACGTGAGGTAAGCCGCTGCACAAAGCTAGTTATTTATGGAAGCATACAAAGATAAGAATTATTAATTATCAGGCCATGAAATATTTATTTTATAAACTACGGTAAATCCCAATCCTGTAACATAATTATAGTAGTATAATGTACTCAGAGTTAATAATAATATAGAATTAAGGGTTTTCCTTCTAAGTTGAAGTTATTGACACTAAAAAAGTATGGACCTACAGGATTTAACTTAACATAATGTTAAGCTTGCAATCCCTAGGGTAGGCAGAGGTGCACCTGATAGTACATCCACAATGCACCATTATGAATTTCGAATTTATGTTTAAGTCCCATGTAATAAGCTGCTAATTAGAAATTCTGATGGAAAAACCCAATAACACTACCCGAACTGGGAATCTAACCCAAGACCTCATGCTTAGCAGTAATGCTTACGTCAAATAGCCCAACAAGGCAGTCAAATGAAGCTTTAATAATATTGTTTCCTTACATTTAGCTGGTAGGTTATAACCGCAGGTCATCTTGGCTTCTCCCGTTAGACATCCCTTGAGTGTATTACATTCCTCCTGCAAAAAGATATTAAAAAAATTAAGTTAAAACCCAACTATGACAAAAACAACCACCGAAAATGTTCCAAAAAGACAAACAAAGTGTAAACAGACCTTTCATGAAGCCGTCAACCAAGCATTCTATACATCAAATTAAGTAACTTTACACACAAAAAAATATTCCTGGGAAACAACTTTTTAAGAGGTATTGCACTTATTATCTTACACCCTTGTATAAAGGGATGGTAGAACAAATAAGTATACCTGCAGAAATGGTCCAGCCGCACGGTGTATGGCTCCGTCAACGCCACCTCCAGCCTTCAACCTGGAATTGGCAGCGTTCACTATTGCGCTTACCTGAAAGTATTTGAAAGGTTTTGGTCATATCCTGATTAAAACATTAGTTCAGTTTTTAAGCCCATTTCATGAGCTGATTGTCTAAAATCCCTCAGCCTGATTTTTCAGGCTGCATTCTTCTTCTCGTGTTTATGGGATTTTCCTTAAGGAATTTTCCTCTAAAATGTTAAGGACAAAATAATCAGTTACACATACCTCCAGTTGAGTAATATCGCCTCTAAAAATGGATACTCTCTGTGACAATTCCCTATTGCGTTCTTTGTCCATTTTGATCTTTTTAAACTCTGTTAGATCGTCCAGGTTATGCTTTCTATCATTTTCGATGTTTTTATTCCGTATCACGTAGTTGTTCCAAGGGTCCACCATATCCACAGTTATGACAGTTTTCCCATCGTACATGCCAGCTTTTCTCCTTTCATCTGGTACCATTTTGAGTAGCCTTTGCTTCTCAGTTTCCCATTTTGGCTCCATTTTTGATACCGTACAATAATTTGCGCTGTATACTACGGTATTTTGACAAACGAATAAAATTTTATCAAAAACTTTGCGGAAACCCGGTGATAACATTTTCGTAGAGCTGCAATGGTAGGCAGTAATTTGTGACGTCTTTAGTCGATTTTTCAAAATAATATTCATAAAAATTTCACACATCACACAAAAATTCACTTGAAGAAGTTTTCACGGAGTTTCACAGGATGTTTTCTTGATTAACATGAATAAAACTGGCTTAAATTGGGAACAACAAATCAAGATACAATTAATTGGATACCTTCGCAATCACTATAGCGCAGGTGCTTTCATGCAAAACAAGGAAGTAAACAGGTATTTTAAGTGCTGGTAACTCTTGTAAGAAAACAGTTGTCAAACGGGATATCTCCACGTAACGCGTGCGTGCGTTTCTATCGTTTTCTCATCACAATTAATTGAATAATATTATTTCCGCGGCGATGAATATATAGAAAAATTGTCACATAACTCTAATACGTTGATTAGGCGTTTATTATATTAATCTGGCCAGGTAAGTGGTAAAATATTGAGTTACAACTCGAGTTACTTTTGGATTTGCTTTGACACCGGTCTTTGTTACTGATACCACCTTTTTTGCACTAAAATAACTATTTGTTTTGCAGTATGAAGACTTTGGGGCTTCTTCTGGTCGCCGCTTTGGCGTTAAGCGGCAGTTATGCCGTGGATAAGAATAATTTTAAGACTTGCGATCAGTCTGGATTCTGCAAGAGATTGCGTGGTTTCAAACCTGAAAAATCGCAGTATACGCTAAATTTAGATACTGTTATGGTTCACGGGAATGTCCTATCGGCTGAAGTCAACACTGTGGACACATCAACGCCTCAGAAAACAGTTTTGGTAAGCAGAAATTATAACATTTTTATTTATGTCTAAAACACCTACAATTGCATTGGAGATTGGGCGTCTGCCAAGCTATTTTTGTAATAAACTTCTTAGATGCAGTTAAATCCACATCATGAAAATATTTGTCTATACCAAGAGTTTTCTGATTAACAAAATAAATATTCTATCAAATACTAGATGAAACTCCAGGTTGAGCGAGCATAATATCAATTCTGGTTTCCAATTGTTTGCATATGTGACACTGAATTAATAACTAAAACAGAAGCTAAAGTCCTAAAACAGTAAACACAACAATAACTTTTTATGACTCTGAAGAATTTTTATAATTTGTTATTACGAGTTAATCAATAGTGTTGCCACTAATAATTGCTTAACATGCACTAAAAACTAGTAAACAAAAAAAAAAAAAAATCTTTTTAAATGTACATATTGCTTTGCGATGAACCCTCTTTTCTCACTCCCATGGATTATTTACAGTAACATTAAAAGCAGTCAATATTGTCAATGGTGTTCTGACATGTCCGCTTTGTACTAGGAGTGTTTTGGCCAAAGTTGGATATGCCACTTGAGAGCAAATGAAAGAGCAGCACACTAAAGCTCTCGACAACCTACCGAGAAAACCATTGAATGCAATTGCTATGGCCAAAATTGGTTAGATGGCGTCATCATAATTCAAAGCAGTCAAGCTCTTAAAAAATCGTAACCATGGAGTCTCTTGTCCTTAATTTCATAAGTGCCCATGTTTGACATACAATATTTTGAATTGAATTAGAGATCTGTTCTTCAAGCTTAATTTCATAAGTGCCCATGTTTGACATACAATATTTTGAATTGAATTAGAGATCTGTTCTTCAAGCGTTTTTTTTAACAATCTTATTATTTCGAAGAAACCAATAACCTAATTGAATCAATAAATAAAGCATAATAAGTATAGAAAGAAAATATTATAATTATAAATCATTTATTAAATTAACAAGAAAATTCATATTTCTTATTCATTTTAATAATAGAGCTGAAGGCTCATTCATAATATGAATGAGCCTTCAAAATGTAATACAATACAACATCAACAGCAAAACTAAATTTGTTTTTCATAATATGTTAATGAAAAACAAAGTTACTGCTGCAGTTTGATGAAAAAAGTCTCATATCTCAACACTAACTCTCCCAAAACATCAAATCTTATTCAAACCAATTTTCGTTGAAAGCTTTTTTTACGTTCTACAATCCTACATTTTTTCAGAATTTTCTTCCTCTTACTTTAGAAATCACACATTTTACCAATTTGGAAGTGTCTATCTTTCAAACGATTGACTTTAAGAAAAAATGGTTTCAGGTACCTCAATGTCATTTTTAAAGACCTTTTCTATAGACCGCATGTATAGATTTGATGTTTTTTTTTAAATTTTTGTATAAAAGTCGTAAAGCGGTTCACAGAATACATCTACCTACCAAGTTTCAACTGTGTAGTCCTAATAGTTTCGAAATAAAGTGGCTGTGACATACAGACTGACAGACAGACAGACACGACGAATCTATAAGGGTTCCGTTTTTATCCATTCGGCTACGGATCCCTAAAAACTGGTTACAGCCACTTTTGAATTGACAAAAACAAAAGATGTAGCTACAGTCCCAATTGCAAGGCATAATAACTATGAAAGGACTAGAGACCTATTCCAAAGCATAGATCTCTATGGAGAAGAATGGGCAAGAAACTTGTTTAAGAAACAAGAAAAATAATCTTACAAAACTCATAGCTTTTCTTCTTTTTTTACTAACAGTGGCACTATGCTATGAGGCTGTCAGCTCTAGCAGACGGCACCTTCAGGGTGGAGATCGATGAAGCCGACCCTCTGTACCCGAGGTACAGGACACAGTTGGCTCTCAAGGGAGAACCTAAGGCTGATGGGTGAGTCAATATTTTGTTTTTCAATCAATTTAAATGAGTTTTTGAATAAAAACGTTGATGAATAGAGAGGTAGAGGAAGACCAAGGAAACGTTGGTAGAATGGAATGTGTGAGGAGTGATATGAAAGAAACAGGAGTAAATAATAGTGTGACGGTAAACAGGTGAGAATGAATGGAAGAAAAAAACGTGTTGCGCCGACCTCAGGTAACATGGCGCATGAAGATGATGAAAAACTGTCTTTTGATTACATACAGGGTGTAAACAGACCCTTCACGAAGCCGTCAACGCAAAAATTATTGCTGGGAAACTACTTTTTTTTGGGATGAAAAATCACGTTTTACTGTAGGACTCGATGGAACGCACTCAAAGCATTGTGCTGATTGATGAATTGAATAATAAGGGGGTCACGGAGGTGTTTTAAGTAAAAATCTTACATCAATGGTATTAAAAAAAAAAAAAAGTGAAAAAGTTGGAACTTTGACCCCCAATATCTCCGTAGCTAAAATGTTCCCAGGTATGGTCTAGAACAAACAAATGATCACAAAGACGGGGAGAACAAGTGTCTTTCGGCTTCGTTACGGGTTTATTTACACCCTTTTGGCAGTACATAATTATGTACCGCAGAGTCAAGAGTATCATATAATCCGTAATCCAAGCTACATGGTTTGTCTATTAATTTGTTTGTTTTGTTTGTTTTTTTTTAAAACGTTGCCCCACACTAGGAATTTCTCCTGTATCGTGGGTGCATTTACAAACATTTAAACTCACATACACAAACATCCAGACCCGGAACAACTACCTGTAGATCATACAAATATTTGTTCCGTGCGGGGATCGAACCCGCGACACGCGGCGCAGCAGCCGATCGCTCAGCCACTGCGCCAACCGTGCCGTCAGTCAGTCAGTAATTAATGTCTCAAATTTCATCCAAATCTGTTATAGGCGTAATTGATTGACAAATATTCAAATTCGCAAAACAGAGTAGGTTAATTAGTGTATTAGTAGTAGATTCCAATGGTATATTACTGATTTTGAATTAACTGATTTTAAAAACTTCTCTTAAAATCTAATTATATAAACAGGTCAAGTTTTTGTTTTTTTTTTTTTTAATGAGCTTTTCCCCACACATTTCCCCTGTATGGTGGGTGGGTTTACAAACATTTAAACTCACTTACACAAACAGCCAGACCCGGAACAACTACCTGTAGATCATACAAATATTTGTTCCGTGCGGGGATCGAACCCGCGACACGCAGCGCAGCAGACAATCGCTCAGCCACTGCGCCAAACGTGCCGTCTAATTTAGTTTGAATGTAATATAAGCTAATCTCTGAAACTACCCATCCAGAAGAAGAAGAATCTTGTAAGAAGAATCTTTCACTGATATAAAAGTACTCTATTACCGAGTGTCATAGGCTATGTTTCGTCTACACAGATGAAGTCATAGTCAGATCTCAACATGAATGATGTAACCAAGATTTTTGAAACAATATTCTGATTTAAGAAAGGAAAATGGTTGTGTTGCTTGACAATGGCATAGTTTTTAAAACATTGCATTAATAAAGCACGTGTAGCGAATTGAACAAAAACTATTCTTTGTTCATTTTGATAAGCCTGCTTGAAACGTCAGTCCTTATCAAAACAAATAGTTCAACTATACTTCACGCATTGGTTAGTTTGGTTTACTCGATATACTGTAAAAAACCGGACAAGTGCGAGTTGAACTCGCACACAAAAGGTTCCGTAGCACCAAACAATATAATTAAAAAAAAAATCGCTTTCTTTTTTTTCATTCATGGGTCAATTTACACTCAATAGCAAAACTATAAAGGGTGTAAATAGACCCTTAACGAAGCCGAAAGGCATTTGTTCTTCCCGTCATTGCAATCCCTTTATTGTTCTGGACCATAGCTGGGAACCTTCTAGTTACGGAGATATTGGGGGTCAAGGTTCCAAGTTTTTCACAAGTTTTTTTTTTAATACAAATTAATGTTATAACTTTACTTTAAATACCTCCACAAAACCCGTACTATTCAATCCATCCATCAGCACAATGTTTTGAGTGCGTTACATTGAGTCCTACCGTAAAACGTGATATTTCACCCCAAAAAAAGTCGTTTCTTAGCAATAATTTTTGCGTAGAGTTGTTTGATGTACCGAATGCTTGGTTGACGGCTTCGCGAAGGGTTCGAAAAATCCCACACACACATTTTTCATTGAAAGGTCTTTTTATGTTCTACGAACCTACATTTTTTACTTTAGGTATGGCTCCCCCCTCGCCCCCCTTCATACCTAAAGTAACTACATAATTTTTACGGCTTTAGAATGGAATATCTCATCAACCATTGACTTAAGAAAAAAAGTATTTGAGAAACTTCGATATCATTTTTTAAGATCTGTTGATAGATATACACAGTTAAATACGTAGAATTTTTTTTTCAACCTTCAGTAACATGTATGGAGGGTCACCCTACTTTTCTATATTCGTAATTTCACATCACTATTGTGTAGCAGTTCATAGAAAACGCTTGCTCTGCAAATTAAATTTCAACTTTGTTTGTGGTGCCAAGTCTCGGAGTAAAATGGCTGTGACATACGGACGGACATGACAAATCTATAAGAGTTCCGTTTTTGCATTTGGCAACGGAACCTTAAAAATTAACAATCCCAGAGAAAAAAGTTCCAGTTCGGAAGTACTATTTAAAATCAGACTAAATTGCTCACAAGCTAGATATTAGTAGTCATAGTAATTATTATAA
The DNA here is from genome assembly GCA_910589295.1 of Noctua janthe. Taxonomy (NCBI): domain Eukaryota; kingdom Metazoa; phylum Arthropoda; class Insecta; order Lepidoptera; family Noctuidae; genus Noctua; species Noctua janthe. Next base: position 9,139,028 of record OU342578.1, read on the forward strand.
AGTTTCTCGTATTTTGTACTATTTGTATGTATTATAATATATGTATATTAGTCTATTTCATTTTACTGTATATATGTGTATTAGTATGTATCTATTTATGTAAGTATATCAATCTATGTTAACAAAATGGTATTTTTCTTATTTATTTTTTGTAATCTATCACAATGCTGTCCTATTTGACCCAAAGGTTGACTGGTGGAGAATGCCTTGTGGCATTAAGTGCGTCTATGTAACACTCTTGTACATGAAGTTTACATAAATAAATAAATAAAACGCTATAATATTCCATGTGCTGTTATTTTTTTATTGGTAGCGATATTGCTCTAGTTGTTTAATTGTTGTTGTTTGTTTCTAGTTGGTATGGTATGGGCACGTTATGCGAAAGAATGTGTATGATATGTGTGTAATGTGAATTTATTTAACACTTCAAGCACAAAATACAGAGGCGGACTTAATGCCATAGGCATTTAAAAAATAAGGGAATTCAATTGAGAATTTAGAGATTCTTGAATATTAAGAGTAGTGGAAGACTAAAGAGAAAATACATGTAAGTCACACATGCCTTACATGAAGATATAATGTCTGCATCAGCGAATGGTGTTATTATTGCCGAGTACCAAAGCTAAAATAAATAAAAATCATCCTACTAATATTATAAAATAAATGCGAAAGTTTGCGAGAATGTATGGATGGATGTTTGTTACTCTTTCACGCAAAAACTACTGACCGGATTTAGATGAAATTTGCCACACAGATAGTTTATAACCTGGATTAACATATAGGACTTTTTATCCTGGTAATACGATCCCGTGGGACAGTACCGAACACCACACGCGCGAAGCCGCGGGTTTAAGCTAGTTAATATTTTTTTTACCAACTCTCTAAGAAGAAGCTACTAGATTAGTTTAGTACTATTAACATGACACCAAAGAATTAACCCTAAACTTTGTTACAGTCTCAAGCTCCTATCCAATGAAAACGGCCAGTTAACCCTCGCGAACTCCCAAGGACACAAAGTCATCGTCAAAGCGGATCCCCTGGTCATCGAGTTCGTCAACCTAGAGGGCGAAGTGGCAGTGATCCTGAACGATAACGGGCAGATGGTGGTCGAGCCGCTGAGGGTTAAGAAGGAAAGGATTGATGATGAGGATGGGAACGCTGTGGAAGTCGTGAGTGTGCTTTTTGTGTTTGTCTTGCTTTGGACTTCGCACTTTGGGCCAAGTAAATGTTGAAAATTCTTCCAAAAGTAACACAATAAAGGGTGTAAATAGACCCTTAACGAATCCGAAAGGCACTTGTTCTCCACGTCATTGCGATAATTTTTTTGTTCTAGACTATACCTGGGAACCTACTAGTTACGGAGATATTAGGGGTCAAAGTTCCAACTTTTTCACAAGTTTCTTTTTTAATGCAAGATTTTTACATTAAACATCTCCACGATCCCCGTACTATCCAATCCATCCATCAGCACAATGCTTTGAGTGCGTTCCATCGAGTCCTACCGTAAAACGTGAATTTTCACCCCAAAAAAAAAAGTCCTTTCCCAGCAATAATTTTTGGCGTAAAGTTACTTAGTTTGATATACATAGTGCTTGGTTGACAACTTCGTGAAGGGTCTGTTTACACCCTGTATAAAGCTCAAATTTCCGGCATTAAAATCAGTTTGAAAAAATCTAAGCTTACAAAGAGCGGGAGCGACTTTGTTTTATACTATAGAAAGATGTGTATCTACATTGCACCCGTGCGAAGCCGGGGCGGGTCGCTAGTTAAATATAAGCCTATGTTGTCCCTCTACAGGGTAAAGGCCTCCCTTCATCTTTCCACTGTTCTCGATCTTATGCTATTACAGGCCAATCCTTAAAATAAAGTATAAAAAAACAAAACGACGACGTCGACAACGTTTTGTGTATGTTATGTTATGTTATTCATCTATTGACACACCAATAAGCTGATGATTTACATCTGTATCTTACCAATCTCGTAAACAGATAAATTGAGACGAGTGACACAATAATCTTGTTTTGACCACGTTTCCTATATCTAATATCGGCAATTTTTGTCTATTGTGTTCTTGAATATTTGGCTAGATTAGTTCATAACATATCTTTCCGAAGGGGCCCCAAAAACGTCAATATTTCATTTGCATTGAACGCTATAAAAAAACACTATTCCGTATGCCGTTTCTAAAATATTTTCTTTTTTTTTAATAACCTTGTATGTCCCACTGCTGGGCACAGGCCTCCCCCATATCCTTCCAGGTGCTCTTCTCCTGCGCCACCTCGAACCAACCTTCGTGATACGCGTCTAAATCATCTCGCCACCGTTTTCTGGGCCGGCCTCGGCGGCGCTGTCTATTCTCAGGCACCCATCGTGTTGAGACCTTTGCCCAGATATATAAATATTTCCATACAAAATTAAATTGCCTCGGTGTGGTGGTCGAAAGCGCTATGAAGTCTAGGTTCGATTCCCAGGTCAGACAGTGTTTATGGAGTTTTTCTATCAGAAATTTCTCAGTAGCAGCCACGGACACTGGATTTTTGCCCGATTTATGGCAATAGGCTCGCCCCCTAATTACATGGGACATATCTGGCGAAAAGCAGAGGTACTGTTGGACACAGTCCTGCCTAACCCTTCGGGGATTACAGGCGTGATGTGTAGTTCCATTTCAACGTAATAAAGAGCGAACCAAAATCTAAATTCCTATGAAAGAAGGCAGTAGGTGATGCTGAAGATTTTTGAGAAAACGACTTCCTGCTCGAAATCACTTACTGCTGGGTATATGCCTCTCCTTTCTACTGCCACAATTCCCAGCTCCGTGCCTCCCTCATCCAGGTGTTCCCCGCGACTCCAACGCGCTTTTGGACGGCCCTGGTTACTTTGTCCCGACCTTGACCATCATTCGGTCAGAACTTTAATCGTAAACGTCTTAACAAACGATAAATCATTTAAGTACCTACGCATTATCATAAGAAGGATTGCTTCTCCGACACGCGCAGATCTACGATGTCATTGATCTCCAGTTATCTGAATACGTGACAGATAAATATTCTCACTTATCTTTTGGATTTCTAACATTAACGCGCATTTTGTAGATTTTCGTGGCGGATTTTAGAAAGACAAGATTTTATATAAATTAGCTCGTGGCTAAGTAATAACAGCAGCTCGGATCAATCTTTAGGTTAAGCCGCGATTGCCTGGGTTGGTATGTGGATGGGTGACTACCCATTACATACCGAGTTTCCTCCGTGCCTCGGAAAGCACGTTAAGCCGTTGGTCCCGGGTGTCATTTGTAGATCTTTGACAGTCGCTGTAACAACTGTCAACGATCTACAAATGACACCCGGGTCCAAAAAAGTCTGACAACCAGTCTTACCAAGGGGTATCGTATTACCTAGTACTATCTGGGTTGTGGAGGTCAGATAGGCAGTCGCTCCATGTAAAATACTGGTACTCAGCTGCATCCGGTTAGACTGGAAGCCGACCCCAACATAGTTGGGAAAAGGCTAGGCAGATGAAGATTTTATATAAATTAAGGATTAACTGATCTACTGGGAGGAAGAGAACCAATTCACAAACGGTTACCACGTATGCAGTTCATCTTTCTGAACAACCTCAACTGAGAAATGTCTAGAAATTATTCGTATCGTAACAGAAGAAGGTTTGCCAACGAGCGATGGAGCACAGCATACTGAATGTAATAATAACTGACCGGATAAGGAACAGCACACTGCGCTCCAGAACGCATATTACCGACGTACCTTATAAAGCTGCCAGACTTAAATGAGACTGGGCAGGCCATGTCTGCCGGATGTCGGCAAACCTGTGGGTCCAAATAAAGCAAGACTGGAGCCCTGAAACAGCTAGACGGGTTCGCGGTAGACCGAAGAGAAGATGGCGGGAGGTCTTGGATGGCTTCCTCGCGAATTGGCGGGACTAAGCACACCATCGTGAGAAGTGGAAGAAATGGGGGGAGGCCTTTGCTCAGGAGTGGGACAACAGGGGAAAAAAAATTGCAGATTTTTCATGGACACCGTTTCTGCGTCGGTATCCCTTCCACGCCTGTATGTTCAATTCCGTTTACATGTGAACACAAACGGGAAAAAAATATGGAAACCCAATTTCAAAATTAAAACTTACTATGTAGAAGTTGGTAATAGGCTCGCCCTTTATTTATTAATTTTTTTAAAAAACGTTGCCCCACACTTGGAATTTCTCCTGTATCGTGGGTGCGTTTACAAACATTTAAACTCACATACACAAACAGCCAGACCCGGAGCAACTACCTGTAGATCATACAAATATTTGTTCCGTGCGGGGATCGAACCCACGACACGCAGCGCAGCAGCCAATCGCTCAGCCACAGTGCCAACCGTGCCGTCGTGTTTCATGTGACTTAAACATAGATGGCGAAAAGTGTATTTATTTTCGAACGCATTTGCTTGACCCTTCGGCGGAAATACAGGCGGTTATGTTATTTATAAGTTCATATCTAAAGCTCGTGCTGAGAAGCATAGATCACTGCAATCTTAGTATTGACCGCCTTACCTACATTTGTTACGCAGATTGTTCATGGTCATGTCGTTGATCTTGGACTTATCACTAATACGTGACTGATAACAGTTTCATTTGTTTACACTATCTGTGTTTACACGCTTCTCATCTTGACGAGTGATCTCTTGTTTATTAGACTTTAGATCCGATGATTTTGTTAGATGGATATCTTCATCTGCCTAGCCTTTTCCCTACTATGTTGGTGTCGGCTTCTATCCCACCGGGTACAGCTGAACACTAGTGTTTTACCTGGAGCGACTGCCTATCTGACCTCCGCAACTGAGTAACTGAGCAATACGATACCCCTTGGTAAGACTGATTTACAGTATCTTAGGCTACTCGTAACGACTGTCGAAGATCTACAAATGACAGCCGGGACCCAGGGCTTACCTGCTCTTCAAGACATAGATATGTTAGTCGGCAATAAGATGTCGCAAAATCATTGGTACAAGAAAGCCTTACTAAAATGATGAAGGAAAACATCTTGAGAAAGCATGTCCCTAGAACCAAAAATTTAGAGCTCATAGTCCAGCAGTGGGCGTAGGAATCGACCTTTAATAACGTGAGGTTCATATAAGGAGGGGGTCAGAAAAAAATCACGACTAATCACCATGGGGGTATAACGTGACAATCACGTGTTGATTGATTTGATTTAATGTGTGTCGTGTAAAAGATTTTTTTCTTGTTAATTAATTACCCATGAATGAAAAACCCGAACAAGTTTTCCTGAAGACAGATTCTAAAACGTGATGTTGGGAGGGGGTGGAAAGGTAGTCTAAAACCTAACGACGTATCACCAAGGAGGATAGTGGGGCTAAAAAAAATGTCCTAAAAACGTCACGTGATTAAAGGATGGCCCCTTATTGGCTAAATATGTAACTAATGTGGTATCTGTTCGAAACAAACCAAACACCAAAACGATAGTGTAAACGAAAATGCGCGCTATTTGCTACTGTGATGTCATATTATTTTTTTCATCAGTCTAGCTTAGACAAAATTGATAATATAAAAAACTACTCTCATAGAACATTAGGTGCCAAAAACCACAAGAAATATAGAAACTCTGAATCAGCTTAAAAAATAAAATGTCTATTTAAATCTGGATATTAGGCCTAAGATTCATTTTTACGGACGTGCGTATATTATTAGAAGTAAGAATGATCAGGGAGGAAGTGGGGTCTCGGCGACGAATTGGCAGTAACAACTATTTGGCGCTACTACGACATTAAGTGTCAGTTTAGAGCTATTACTACAGGTAAACTCATCGTAAACTCGTCTTCTCGTGTACACTGATAGGCATGGTACAGAACACCGAGAAAATTTTTATTGTTTTTGGGCTCCGTATCTCAAAAGGATAAAACGGAACCCTTCTAGGATGACTTTGTTGTCCGTCTATCTGTCAAGACCCTTTATCTCGGGAATGCGTGGAGGTATCGAGTTGAAATTAAAATCATATACTCAGGTCTACAGTCCCTTGAAGCTGTGAAAAAATCAAACTTCTAAGTTACCGTAAAAAAAAGATACGCCGTTTATGCTGCAAAAAACGTATATTTCGACACTCAAGCGAATCAAAACTTTTAGCGTACTTCCCATTGACCTAGAATCATGAAATTTGGCAAGAAGCAATGTATTACAGCACATGTAAAGGAAAAAATCTAAAAACCGTAAATATGTAGTTTAATAACAAAATACCTACAAGTTTATACGGAACCCTCGGTGCGCGAGTCCAACTCGCACTTGGCTGTTTTTTTTTAGATGTTGATGATTCTTTTATTTCAATGTAAAATTACATTCTCTGTACGCAGCACTCCATTTATGTCAATAATGCGACTAAATTAAAAAAAAAACCAACAATGGATGTTGCAATACTAACGAACGACGTGAAATCGAACACCGAACTCGTCATCGCGCTTACCGTTCGCTACGTGCGTTTTGCTACGGTAACGATACATTACGTATGACAAAATAAAACAAATCAAATTTATTGGATTCCCATAACGTTCCTGAAATAATTTCTTGTACTGGTCATCTTAGTATGATATACTGAATTCATTCCATCCCTTACACCCGGTATGTATCGAGAAGGACTGTTAATTTAGAAGGAGACGTTTCCAATTTAGGGAATTGCCCTCTATAGATTGATTACCGATGAAGGAAGTAACCGTCATCCAATTTACGCTATCACACTGAATTCCCCACCTTCCGCGTCCAATCTCGTCGTTAAATATAGCCAATATCAATTATCAGGTCAGTAGCTCTTCCGTAATGACAAAGAACTATAATAGACTTGATAATTAAGTTCTAATGAACGCATCATTACGTCTTTTATTTAATCTGTCTTTGTTTACATACTTTGTTGGATATTAATGTCAACGTTACATACTTTGTTGGATATTAATGTCAACGAACAGATATAAGTACTGCATGGGGTCAGTATCGGAAGAGCTCTTGGTATGACTTAACGAGCGATTTTTGTCGCTATCTATGTCGAGACTGCAGCCCCTGGTCGGCTAGTTACCTAGGGTTGTCGGTAGCTGGGTGACCATCAATAACATGCCTTGGAAAGCTCGTTTATTTTGTACGCACGTTCGTATTAAGTAGTTAGAACATCCAAGTCTGACAAGTACAACCAGTCTCACCAAGGTGTGTCGTATTACCCGGTAACTGGTTTTCGAGGTCAGATAGGCAGTCGCTCCATGTAAACTGGTATTCAGCTGCATCCAGTTAGACTGGAAGCTGACTCCGATTTAGTTCGGTTCGGGTCCAAAGCTTGTGTGCTTTGTAACACGTATGCAATTATGTAGATAACAAGAGAACTTGATTTTTACCTTTTTTGGTTTTGCTCTGTAAGGATTTAGTCTATTTTTGTCTTTAAAACCTGTTTTGCTTGTAGTAGTGGTTGTTTAACTTCTATAGCCTTTGTTCCATAGACAAACAGTGTTCTTTATCCACCGCTTACTCGCTGAGTCACTATCGGCACCGTTCGCTGTTGACAAGTCGCGCAGATAAACTATGAATTTATTGCTTACGTGAGGTCGCTCCACCTATGTCATTTGTGATTATTTTTATGCGTTAATAGGTCATGTTTATGATATGAGAGTTCGTAATGAGGTATTAGGTCGTCGGTTTATTTATTCTAATATAGATTAGTGGGTGTAGATCAGATTAAGCGTACTGCTGAACACGGTCCTGGTTTCGATTCCCGGGTCGGGCGAAGTGCTATTGGATTTTTCCATCAGGAATTTCTCAGTAGCTGCCACGGAGTCTGAATTTGTGCCTGGTTGATGGCAAAAGGCCCCCTATTACATGGGACGTAAACGTAACTGGTGAAATGTGGGTGTACGATTAGGTACACTTCTGCCTAACCTATGGGGATTACAGGCGACCACTAAACCAACAAACCAGCCAACACACAATCCAGTCTCTATTAGTGGTTAATAATTTGAAGAATTTACATCTGTCTAAACATTCCCTTACTCTTCCATTTCATTTGGGGTCGGCGCAGCATGTCTTCTTCTTCCATACTTCTCTATTCATCATCATCATCATCATTTCAGAAGAAAGACGTCCACTGCTGGACATAGGCCTCCCCCAAGTGTCGCCACATTGACCGGTCCGTGGACCGTGCGTCTCGCATCCAGCGGATCCCTGCAACCTTTACCAGGTCATCGGTCCACCTAGTGGGAGGCCTTCCAACGCAACGTCTTCCAGTTCGCGGTCGCCACTCCAGAACTTTCCGGCACTTCTCTATTATTCTTATTTATTTTTACCTCTATCTATTTTGCTTAAAATTAATAGGGTCATACTAAATTAGCTAGCTGAACTCGCAGTCGTGATGGCTGTCGATAACCTAAACAATAAACTTTATATGCTGAATTACTGATCTTACACACTGTATAAGTCATGCCGCCATATTTAATTTTGTTCTTTGTCGTTGACAGCAGGAAGAAGAAGGCACTTGGGGCGAGAACTTCAAGTCGCACCACGACAGCAAGCCTCGAGGAAATGAGGCCGTCTCGCTGGACTTCAGCTTTCCTGAAGCCGATAATGTTTATGGTAAGTCGATGGTACGAAGAGTAGAGGCGTACCTAAGAGTATACCCACATGTCGCCTGTTATGTTAAAGTCCCATGTAATTAATAAGGGGCGAGCTACTACCGTCAACCGGGCACAATCCCAGACTCCGTGGTTGCTACTGAGAATAAGGAATATGCATGAAATTTTTTCATCACTTAAATCAATAAAATATAGTAATATCAACCCAAGAAAATAATTAAAAAGTTAAGTTCAACTAATGTTTGCCGCTCAAAATAAATATTAAACTCCTACAATTTTCTACAAAAAACGTCTGTGATTGTCGCGGCCATTCATGTCATGTTATGCGACGTCATTTACCTCTATCTGCCTTGTTTACATACCTTTTTTACCCTTATTTAATTAATTTAACTAATTGTATGTGCTTTATTCAAGCAAAAATTGCAATAACAATATTATAAAATCTAAGTGAAACTTTAAGTACTTTTCAAATAAAAGTGTTTCTTTGACACAGACTTTGACTTCACTACCGTTTATCAAGAGACGATGCGTTTTGAGTTTGCGTTCCGTTTCACCAAAAACACGCTACATAAAATATTAAATTGTAAAATAATTGTTGTATTAGAAAATTAAACAAGTGTACCACAATGTTTTTACGGGCATTTTTAAGATTAAACAAAGTTTTGTATTTCTTGCATATTCCCTATTCCTGGTGGAAAAATCCAATAACACTTACCACGATCTGACTATCGAACCTAGGACCTTATGCTCAGCAGTCACGCTTGCGACCAATATATCAACGAGACCGGAGACACACATATTGTTAAACTAAATAAACTAATGATATTCTATTCCCTTCGTCAGGTATACCAGAACACACTGACAAGTTCTCTCTCCGCACAACCACGTCCGGCGAACCTTACCGTCTGTACAACCTGGACGTGTTCGAGTATGACCTCGACAGTCGCATGGCCATCTATGGAGCTATTCCTGTCATGTATTCTCATGGGTAAGTACGACTTACCCACCAGAGTACAGTATTTCAGAAAAGTGTGGCTATACGAGGTGTAAAGCGACCCCTCACGAAGCCGTCAACTAAGGATTCTGTTCATCATAGTAACTCTACGTAAAAATTATTGCTGGGAAACAAATATATATAATATTTTTGGGGTCAAAAATCACGTTTTACGGTAGGACTCAATGTAACGCACTCAAAACATTTTGCTGATGGATGCATTAAATAGTACAGGGGTCATAGTAAAGTTATAACATTTAAAACTAGTATTAAAAAAAAAAATGTGAAAAAGTTGGAACTTTGACCTCCAATTTCTTCGTCCCCAGGTATGGTCTAGAACAAAAAAATGATCGCAATGACGGGGAGGACAAGTGCCTTTCGGCTTCGTTAAGAGTATAATTACACTCTTTATATATTTTTTTTCTTTTCGCAGTCCAAAACGCAGTGCCGGTATATTCTGGCACAACTCGGCTGAGACGTGGGTGGACGTCGTGAACTACGCGGACAGTACCGTGGTCTCGTCGCTAGTGAACCTCGTCACAGGTGGACAGAAGCGCCGAGTGGATGCTAGGTACGTAACCTGTTAGAGCTCATCATCTGCATAGCCTTTCCCAAACTAAGTTAGGGTCAACTTCCAGTCTTAACGGATGCAGCTAAATACCAGTATTTTACAAAGAGCGACTGCCTATCTAACCTCCACAACCCAGTTAGTACTGGGCTATACCATACTCCTTGGTAAGACTGGTTGTCAATCTTTCGGGACACTGACTACCTGTAACGACTGTCAAAGATGTACAAATGACAACCGGGACCAACAACAGCGTAGGCCTGACAACAAGTCGTCGCTTATTTCGCAAAAATGTGAACCAAGATAGAATAGTTAACAAATCGAAGCATCTAGGATTCTATTAAGTACACCTCTGCCTTATTCTTTGGGGATTACAGGGATGATGTTATTTATATTCATAATAATTATTTGTTCCAGATTCATGAGCGAGTCCGGGATTATCGATGTGTTCGTGTTCCTGGGAGAGAAGCCGGCTGATCTGTTCCGTCAGTACACTGCGCTCACTGGAACTGCCCCTCTGCCGCCTGTAAGTATTATAACTATTATTATAACATACCATACATAACTAAACGGAACTTTTTCCTGGCAATCGCAATCATGGATTGTGAGACCGAAACAGCAATACAGGGTGTAAACAGACCCTTCACATAGCCGTCAGCCAAGCATTCTATACATCAAACTAAGTAACTTTACGCACGAATTATTGCTGGAAATTGACTTTTTTTTTGGGGTGAAAAGTCACGTTTTACGGTAGGACTCGGTGGAAAGCACTCAAAGCATTGTGCTGATGGATGGAATAGTAGGGGGGTCGTGGAGGTGTGTAAGGTAAAAGTCTTACATTAAAAACATGTAAAAAACACTTTTGAAAAAGTTGGAACTTTGACCCCCAATATCTCCGTAGCTAAAAGGTATGGTCTAAAAAAAAATGATCGCAAAGACGGGGAGAACAAGTGTCTTTGGGCTATGTTAAGGGTCTATTTACACCCTTAATACTCCTATATCTTTACATTTATGTGACCCAGGTTAACACAAAAGAAAACAGAAAAACCACATGGACAAGAAAACAGAAATAAACTAAGTTACATTTCAACAGTATTGTATGCCTCATGGCTGCATCATATAGGCCGAGTAAGGCATTCTTGTCAGACAACTAATGCCTGACGCTGGCTGATCTGCTGCAGCCAGCCCAATTGCTGATCTCCCCGGCTGGTCGCTTAGTTATTAAGTCTTGCCCTGGCTGGAAGATTATAACCCATTCCCTCTCATAGAGAGGAGACCTGTGTCCCAGCAGTGGGAACATTATAGGCTGATTATGCTATGCTATGCTGGCTGGAAGCCTTACCACTCCAACAACTTCCTAGGTATACCTGCGAGATGCTATTCATAAAGACAGCTAAAAGCACACTGTTTGATCCCTAGGTAACAGCGAGCAGGGGACGCAGATCACGCATACATACACAATGTTGACACACACACACACATAACATGATGCGCGTGTAAATCAGTATAACCAATTGCTCCGCAGAAATTCTCGCTGGCCTACCACCAGTGCCGCTGGAACTACGTGGACGAAGCGGACGTCCGCGGCGTGGACGACAACTTCGACGTGCACGACATCCCCGCCGACGTCATCTGGCTAGATATCGAGTACACCGACAGGAAGAAGTGAGTAGTAATAAAAAATCTACATTGTTAGGAGGTTCCTCTCTCTGGAGCCTTGACCGCCGGTAGCTTGGACCCTGTTCCTGATACCGGTGGGCTACTGTTTTTAAATGTATTTTTTTTTTATCCAAATACAGGATGTAAGGGACAGCCCTCCGTAGACTGATGGGGTGAATTCAGTATATCATACTAAGATGACCGGTACAAGAAATTATTTCAGGAACGTTATGGGAATCTTATAAATTAGATTTATTTTATTTCTTCATGCGCAATGTATCGTTACCGTGGCATAACACACGTAGCGAACGGCAAGCGCTGCGACGAGTTCGATGAACTCTGTAGCTAGGCAGGAAGTGAACAGCTGGTTTCACACGTCGTTCGTTAGAGTATTTCAACATCCATTGTTGGTTTTATCATTTTAGCCGTATTATTTACATAACTGGAGTACTGCGTACAGAGAATGTAATTTTACATTGACATAATGGAATAGTAGAAAAAAACGATAAAAAAATGAAAATTTCCTGAGAAAAATTCTGGTGAAATATGATTCAAAATTAGTAACTGCATGCACACTGTCAGTTTTCGGAGGGCTGTCCCTTACACCCTGTATAATTTCTAACAACAAATATTCAGCAGCAAATAATCAGTCTTGCATCAGCCATCACCTTAATATCCTGTATTTTTTTTTTATTAAACTAATATTGTAATAAAGATTTTTTTTAACTAAAATCCCGACCGCCGAAACATAACTCGCGTCGTCATACTTGTCCCAGTTAAAAATCACACTGTATGATTAAATTACCACTAATTACCTTTTACCCACAGATACTTCACCTGGGACCCTCTCAAGTTCCCTCACCCGGCTGAGATGGTTGCTAACCTGACGGCCAAGGGTCGCAAGCTGGTCACCATCATCGACCCTCACATCAAGAGGGAGGCTGGCTACTTCCTGCACGAGGACGCTACGGAACTGGGCTACTATGTCAAAGATAAGGACGGGAAGGATTATGAAGGTAGGTGAAGAGAATATGGTACCTGATGGCCTATGGTCCTTGGTGGTCCATGGTTTTCACCAAGCGGAGAAATTCTCGCGCACTTTATTGATCATATACAGGGTGTTTTTTTAAACGTGAGCAATACTTTAGGGGCGTGTAGTACTCATGAAAATAAGTAACTTTTACTATGGGACCGACCATGAAATCGCGAAAAAAATATCAGCTGCTCGTCACATTATTGAACGCGTAACTCGAAAAAATGTAGGCAACAGCAGACTTTTTCAATTATATTTCAAAGCAAGCCCCTAGTAAAAGTTGCTCGTATTTATAAGTACTTCACTCCCTTAAAGTATTGCCCACGTTAAATCAAACACCCTGTATAACATAATACTTACTTGGTATAATAGTCGCCCATTCAGTATATTCGTCGCCAATTAAATTTTTATTCGCCTGATTAATAATTATTTCTTAAAATTAAATACAGACACAACTCTACAACATTCTATTCCTCTGCTCAGGTTGGTGCTGGCCCGGCTCCTCATCCTACCTGGACTTCTTCAACCCCGTTGTGAGCAAGTACTACGCAGAGAGGTACCAGTTCAACAATTTCCCCGGCACCAGCAAGGATGTGCATATATGGAATGATATGAACGAGCCCAGTGTGAGTAATTGATCCTTGAATCGAATATTTGGCTATTTAATATTCTATTAACAAGGTCGGATATTAAATATTTGGCTATTAACAAGATCGGATATGGAATATTCGGCCATCATCGAGATGGGATATTGAATATCTGGCCAGCTATTTAGTCGGATGTTTATGACGGAGATGTATAAACTTTACTTAGCCAGGACTTTAGCTATTGCTGTCACTGTCGCATAAGTTCTAATCTACAAGTGTGTCTATCTTAGAGACGTGAAAATGTCTAAACCGTGACATTTAGACACAAAAAGAAAAAAAAAGGTGAAACTGCGTCACATTGATTGACACAAAACGCCATCGCTCAGCAAAATTCTGTCGACACCTTGCCAGACGGAGACACAGCGCTAGTGTTCAGCTACAGCCGGCGTTGACGTGATAACGTCAACCGGTTACTTCCGGATACTTTCTAACAGTGTGGTATTGAATATTCAGCCATCTATTTAGTCGGATATTTGGCTGTCTCAACCCTGCCGTAAGCAAGTACTACGCAGAGAACCCCCAGTCCTAGTTCAATAATTTATCATGTAACCTTAAAGACCGGATATTTGACTGCCTCGACCTTGGCCGATATTATAATATCCGGCCATCTTATAACCATCATATGACGACCTTTTTCTGGAAATTGGTTAATCATAGCAGTATATTTTTGTATGAAAACGCAGGTCTTCAACGGTCCAGAGATCACAATGCCTAAGGATTGTCGACACTATAAGCCTCCTCAGGATGGTAATGACGGTCTCGCCGCATTCTGGGAGCACAGGTAATAAATCTTACTACTATTATAAATGCGAAAGTTTGGATGGATGAATGTTTTTTACTCAATCACGCCTAAACGGCTGAATGGATCGGGATGTTGGTACAGAGAGAGATTGTAGTCTGGAATAGCACATTCAACCTTAGTAAGGGTGAAAAGTGGTTGACAATTATTATCTTCGGTTGTACATTAAAAGATTTGAATAAAGAAGAAATGAATAATAAAATCAGCAAGCAAGCAAGCTTACTTAAACCATAGAAATAAGGCAGCTACTTTTTTCTAAAACACGACAGCGGTGGAACTTAGGAATTGCACAACAAGAAAACTACCTTCTGCATTCGGTCTAAAAGCTATTTAAAACTGAACTGAGTATAACCACTTCTTTGACAGGCACGTCCACAACGAATATGGTCTATGGAACCTCCGCGCGACTCACGAGGGTATGTTGCAGCGATCTGACAGCAAATACAGGCCTTTCATCCTTACACGATCTGCCTTCGCGGGGACACAGAGGTAAGAGTTTATTCATCATCTGTCACAGATCAACAAAAGAAATCTGTCAGTTTGTGGATTCTTCCGTCGACAAAACCCGTTTCTACAATATTGGTGTTCATTTTTTAAATATTTAATTTATAAACAAATGCTATTTAAACAAAAAAAGCAAGACGTGCCAATAATTTGCATGTAATCCTGTCTCAAATAATGAAAATACTAATATCTAATCGTATTTTAGCTCGTGGCTAAATAATAGCAGCCGCTCGGATCGATCTTTAGGTTAAGCCGTGCTTGCCTAGGTTGGCCTGTGGATGGGTGACCCATTACATACCGAGTTTCCTCCGTGCCTCGGAAAGCACGTTAAGCCGTTGGTCCCGGGTGTCATTTGTAGATCTTTGACAGACGTTAGAAATAGTCAGTGGACCAAAAAGTCTGACAACCAGTCTTACCAACGGGTATCGTATTACCCAGTACTAACTGGGATGTGGAGGTCAGACAGGCAGTCGCTCCATGTAAAATACTAGTATTCAGCTGCATCCGGTTAGACTGGAAGCCGACCCTAACATAGTTGGGAAAAGGCTAGACAAATGATGATTTTATCGTACTATTAAAAAGGTTGTTGTTGTGTCTGTCTTATGTTTTCTGTCTCCCCTCAGATACGCAGCAGTTTGGACGGGCGACAACGCAGCGGAATGGGGTTTCCTCGCGGTCTCGGTACCGATGTGCCTGTCCCTCGCCGCGGCTGGGATCAGCTTCTGCGGCTCCGACGTCGGCGGCTTCTTCAAGTACCCCGAGGCCGAGCTCATGACGCGGTGGTACCAGGTATGTTGGTATCGGTATAGCGTCGGTAGCGATGTGCCTCATTCTCTTGGCACCATTGCCATCTTGACAACCTGGACTTAAGAATATACAGGGTGGTAGGGACACCGACGCGAAAATGGTTACCACGTACATCATTCTGAGCTCTCCCACATAGAAATTTTTCATCGGTTATTAAATAAAAACAGCAGCGCGAAGTGATCTCTCATATTATATTAATTAATATTATAATAATTAATAATAATCCATTTTGTATGTAATTGTCAGGCAGGCGCCTTCCAGCCGTTCTTCCGGGCGCACTCCCACATCGAGACCAAGCGCCGCGAGCCGTGGCTGTACGAGCCCTCCACCACCGCACTCATCAGAGACGCCAACAGGCGGCGATATGCGCTCATTGATTTCTGGTAACTATTATAAAAATAACGAGTAAACATATAGCCCTCTTTCTGACGCCGACGTAAACACGTCTATAATTTTATTCAAAACTTGTTAAAATTTCGCTATACAAGGTGTAAATAGACCCTTTACGAAGCCGTCAAACTAAGTAACTCTACTCAAAAATTATTGCTGAAAAACTACTTTTTAAACGATCTAAACGATGGATGGACTGTGTGAAGGATCATATGGCAAGAAAGGAGGTATCTGATGAGATAACTAGTAATGGATAAGATAAGATAAGATAAGATAATTTTTATTTGTGCAAACATGAGTGTACATACAGTATAGCATGCAAGGTGGCACTTTATAAATGAGCTGTCACGTTTGGCCTATAAGGCGTACAAATATATAAAGTAGTCAAACTTACACAACAGTTCAATATAATATAATACAATGCAATTCAATTCAATATAGTATAATTATAATCCGATTCAATTCAATATAGCATAATTAAATTCATTCACGACATAAATTTAATAGGTCATTCATATTTCAATAATTTTATCATTTAGAAAGTCGCGTATGTCATAGTATGCTTTCCCTTGTAAGTGTCGTTTTAGCTTCATTTTTAATCTATAGACATTAAGTTCTTTCCACACTTTTGGTAGTTTATTATAAATTATGGGGGCCATACAAAAAATGCTCTTTTGCATTAATGCGGTTTTTGACTGGGGTACACGAAGAATAGTGTCATCGCGTCTGCTACGGCTACTTCCTTCTGATATGCGTGGGAACCGATGTTGGTTATGTTTCACAAACATGACCACTTCCAATATATATAGCGAGGGCAGTGTTAGTATTCTGTAGTTAATAAAGTAGGGTTTACAGCTTTCGGTTGTAGCTAACTTAAAAATCGCCCTAATACATTGTTTTTGGGCTTTAAAAACAATTTCCTTGTTGGTCGAGTTGCCCCAGAAGATTATTCCATACCTAAGGTGTGATGCAACTAAGCCATGGTATGCGGTAAGTAGCGAATCGACTTTAAGCACTGCAGTCAGTTTATGTAAGGCATACGCCGAGCTACTCACTTTTTTGCACAGAGCCGCAATGTGTTCCTTCCAGTTTAATTTACTGTCAATCGTCACTCCAAGGAATTTAGCGGTATTAACTTCTACGATAGTTTTATTATTATATTGTATGTTAAGGTTACATAAGGTTGATACGCGTTGGTTAAAATGGATTATATAAATTTTGTCAAGGTTTATCTTCAAATTATTATTATTTAGCCAGTTAATCATTGATACAAGAGAGTTATTAATGTCAGTATTATAATCATTTAAATTATTATTATATTCAATTGTCATAGTGCTGTCGTCGGCAAATAGTGTTACAGATTGATCGATAAATTCTGGTAAATCATTTATGTAAAGTATAAAAAGTAGAGGGCCTAGCACGGTTCCCTGAGGTACTCCATACTTCACTACTCGTTCTTCTGATTGGTGTTTGACTTCATTTTTAGTTTTAGCATTGATCGATGATATTTCCGTGACTTGTTGTCTATTTTCGAGATAAGATTGAATCAATTTTAGAACGTTACCTCTTATTCCATATGCTTCCATTTTGTCCAACAGAATATCATGCTTTACATAATCGAACGCCTGGGTCATATCGCAGAATATGGTGCATACAGGGTTCGTCTTATCAACACTCGAGGTTACCTTGTGCAAGAAATCATAAATAGCCATATTTATAGTTTTGTTTGCTCTAAATCCTTTTTGCTCGTTAGCTAGTATATTATTTTTTTCCATAAAGTTGCTTATATTCAAATATATATATTTTTCATAAATTTTTGAAATAATACTGATGAGTGAGATTGGTCTATAGTACTCCATAGCTTCCCTATTTACTTTTTTAAATACAGGTATTACTTTTGACTTCTTTAAAGCATCTGGATATATACCTGAACTGATGGTTAAATTAATAAGGTAACTAAGGTGTGAGCATATATCATCAGCGATCAGTTTAATTATCTTTGTTGAAATTTCGTCACAACCGACACTATTCGTGTTTCTCAAAGATTTGATTATTCTAAGTACATCCTGTGGCACACACGGTGGCATGAAAAATGATTTTACATTCCAAGGTATTCGATATGTGACATTATTTCCTGAGCTTGGTATTGGATTGACTTTTTCAATAAAATAATTATTAAATGCATCAGCAATTTTCACGGGATCTGTAATGATATCACTATTTACTCTTAATTTTGTAATAGGTTGTCGTGGCATATTATACTTTGAGCTATTTATTATTTTCCAGCTCGCCTTGGATTTGTTACTTGCTGTATTAATTTTGTAGTTATTTTGAGCAAATTGTGTCAAATTCATAATTTTTTTTAATAGCTTGGAATATTTAGTGAATAATGTTTTATTTGAAATGTTAGGGTTACGTCTGTATTGCCATAATAGTTGTCTTTTTTTCTTACTACATTTTTTTATGCCGTGTGATACCCATTTCGATTTTTTTGTCGTATATAAGGTTGACATTTCAAAGGGAAAGCATAAATCATAAAAAAGAGTAAATGTTTCCATAAACTTATTATAGGCTACGTTGGGGTCACTTATTTCATATATGTCGGCGAATGATAAGCTACGGATACAGTCTTTAAATTTTTTAACATGCTCTATATTATAATTACGTTTATTTACACGCCAATATTTAATAGAACAACCGTTTTGGACAGGAATTTTTATTAGCTGTGCGGTGTGGTCCGACAATGCAAATTCCAATATTGAGGATATGGAGAAATATGGAAGAACATACATGCACATACATTCTGCGCCGACCCCAAATAAATTGGGATACGGGAAGGAGAATCATGATGATGATGATAGAAGAATGATTTGACGACTTTTTGTGAAACGGTCTTAATATTGTCAACCATCTCTAAAACATCGATTAGATACTTCTACGATTCTGATCTGGACTGAGCTGGAAGACATGGGGATGACGCATGCTAACAGTTAGCATGCGTCATCCCCATGACTTTCAGTTGACTCTATCCAGGGCTAATGTAGACCTGGTCGTTGGTTTTGTCCAGCTCGTCCCGCCATCTTCTACGAGGTCTGCCGCTACGCCTTCTGGCTGTGTAAGGGCATCAGAAAGTGGCAATTTGACCCACAGCTCATTGGACATGCGGCAGACGTGGCCAGTCCATTCCTACTATAGCTTAACGGCTTTTTGGCTTTTACTACTATGAACAGTATTATATTAATTCTTCATCAGCCTGTTCACAAAATAATGATTTTCTTCAGGTACACCTTATTCTACGAGCACTCCATCGACGGTCTGCCAGTGATGCGCCCGCTGTTCCAAGAGTTCCCCACTGAAGAGGACACATTCACCATTGATGACCAATATCTTCTCGGTAAGTGAACATTATACACGGTGTAAACGGATCCGTTACCAAGCATTCTGTACATCAAATTATATAACTATGCAATAATGTTTAATTTGAAAAATCACGTTTTACGATAGAACTCAATGTAATGCACTCAAAACATTTTGCTGATGGATGCATTGAACAGTACAGGGTTCATGGAGGTATTTAATACTTATGAAGAAGTTGCAACTTTGACCCCCAATATCTCCGTAACTAGAAGGTTCCCAGGTTATGGTCTAGAACAAAAAAATATCGCAATGACGAGGAGAACTCGGATTGGTTAAGGGTCTTTTTGCACCCATTAATTAGAAGGAAGTTGTACAACTGTGTTTTTCTGTGTTTAGTAAAGTTATACTATATTACTTTCAAGTTTTAATAAATGTTAAATTAAATAATGATAGTTAAGCACGATGAAACGAAAGAAAACTGTATTTTTTCTGTTATCGTATGCAGTTAGCATTTACCTTTAGCAGTGGTACTTGAAATATCTGCTAAATCTGCTTTTTTTTGTGTACATTTTACAACTCAAAAGTATTATCGATGAGGGTATCGTTATCATAAAACGATAAAACAAAAAAAATAACAACCATCATCCCTTCTCCTCGTCCTCAGGACTAGATTGAGGTCAAGAGTAAGCCCATTTAATTATTAAAAAAAGAACTAAAAAAAAAATGGAAATTCCTCCACCACATTCATAACAGTTCGTTTTCGGCGCTTGTTAGACACCGGATTCGGTGGGACACTAATCAATAACCTGATCTACTCCGTTGCAGTATTTGTAACCAGGTTGCCTTCATCCACAGGTAACGCCCTGTTAGTCCGGCCGGTCGTGGAGCCCGGCGTGTCGTCAGTGAAGGTGTACCTGGCGGGCGCCGCGTCGCGCACGCTGTGGTACGACGTGGACTCCTACCACGCGCACCCCGCCAACGGGTACCTCACCTACGACGTCACCATCGCTAAGGTAAGCCTGCCCATTGCTGCCCAAAGAAATGCCTCTCCCTAAGACTTCCACTTCTTCCGATCCAGGGCCAATGTGGATAATGGCATGAAATTATCGTCTTTTCGGGTGCAGCGAAAACATAAGAGCCGTATGAATGGGTCCTCAGGGTTATGCAACGCATGCCGAGGTCGGTCCGTGGATGGGTGACCATCCTTAACATACCGAGTTCCATCCGTACAAAGCACGTTAAGGCGTTGGTCTCTGCTGTCATTTATAGATCTTTGACAGTCGTTACTGATAGTAAGAAGCCGGAAAGTCTGACACCCAGTCTTACCGAGGGGTATCGTATCATCCAGTGCTTCAGCACTGCAGTCCTTCTGCGGTCTGCCGCGACGTCTTTTGGCTGTGTCAGGGCTTCACATAGTGTCTATTTTAGCCGCACGAGGGGCATTTGAAAAGTTCGAAGCCTAACCGGGAAAATGAAAAGATAGAAATTTATGTATTATTTATTTTTCAACATATTCTCCCCCAAGTTCTATACACTTCATCCATCAGTCAGGCAGGATTTCTATACCAGAAATACACCACCCTCAAAATATACATCGACCGCAGCCTTAACCTCCTCATTTGTAGAGAATGTTTGACCTACTAAGTGGTATTTAGGCTTTGGGAATAGATAAAAGTCTGATGGAGCTAGATCTGGAGAACACGGAGCACGGGGTAACAATTCGAAGCCACAGTCATGGATTTCTGCCAATGTTTCGATTGACGTGTGAACTCGTGCTTTAGCCTGATGAAACATAACTTTTCTTCGTCACAATCAAGGACGTTTTTCTTTAATTAACTTAATTAAATAATAAATTAAGTTAGTAATTAAAATTAAAAAAATCCGTGGGGCCAAGGATGAGTTATTAGGGCTAAAGAGACAGCAAATTACCCCTTCTTTCGGTCCTTTCAATTTGACAAACGATGCACCAAACACCATGTATATCTTATGGACCTACTTTTTTGCCAAATTAACATTGGTAGTTAACTTATAATGTTACCATTTTTTCCAGATCCCGGTGTTCCAACGCGGCGGGACTATAATCCCGCGCAAGGAGCGCGTGCGTCGCTCCTCCGCGCTCATGGCGGATGATCCTTACACGCTTGTCGTGGCACTCGATGTTAATGTAAGTTTACCTTTAATTTTATAATAGTGGATGTTAAGCGTTGCTCCTATCCTTTTGCCGTCGCTCAAAACCGTCAGTTGAGCGAGAAACAGGGCGGCAGTGCTATCGCACGCGGCATCGACGTAGCGCTCGCCTGGTAGATGAGGCTCAACCTTTAGGGTAACTCTTATGCCTCAAACCCACTGACATGTTAGGTGAAGGGTAACAAAAGCATGAAATAATTTGTATTTTATTCTGAAAAACGAAAAAACAAAGATCCAGTTTAGAATAAAGTTATCTTTTGAACGCCATTGTCGTATAAACAAGACAAGCAAGCGCGTGCCCTGCACGCCAAACGACACAAATATGTGACGAAATGGTAGGTGAAATTGTGGCTTGGCGTCGAGGGCGCGTGCGTTTATGCTCTAGCGTTCAAAAGATTAATGAACTGCAGATACAGCTTGATAAAAGGAGAGAATAAAATGTTGTAATCTATTTTCTCATGGGTTCCGGGAACGGCGTACAGAATAAATCATTCTTTGGTTCACAATTTAAACCTTATATATTCCACTTGCTGACTTACCAGGGGACCTGTCTGTGGGACATAATGTTGTACTTTAAGATGTCTGTAAAAATGTTGTCACTGTATTGAAATAAAGAATAAATTTATTTATAATATTTAAAATTACCCGATTTTTATTACAGAGCACGGCGCAAGGCTCGCTGTACATCGACGACGGCGAGACGTACGAGTACTTGAACAACAGACACATCTACGCCAAGCTGACGTTCGAACCCACCGTCATGACTTACTCGTGAGTATCTACCATTTACAGAAAGAAATTAAATTTTTATTTGCCCGATTAATAATTTCCCTAATTAAAATACTCCTTTGTATTTGAAGATGGTGAAACAGGCCACAATTTCAACGACAAAAAACACACAAGAATTGTACGCAGCGTAACAAATTAAATTTTTAAATCATTCCAATATTTTCCACAGTTTCATCGACGAAAATGCGACGTACCCAACTCGCTCGTGGGTAGAGCGCATAGTGATCGCAGGTATCAAGTCCGCTCCTAAAACAGCCAAGCTATTGCAGGGGGGTAAGCAGACAGCTCTACAGATGACGCTGCACAAAGGTAACGACGTACTCGTGGTAAGAAAACCTGCCGCCAGTATGGCGCAGCCTTGGAAGATCACCTTTAGTTATTAGGCTTTAGCTAAGTAAGGGTCTATACTCAAATGTAACTCTTTTTTAAGTCGTTAGTCGTTAGTTACGTCCCTTCGGCTTAAAGTTGAGTGGAGTTTGAGTTTTGGTTATGTAAGTAGTGAAATAGTGAGTTTACTGAATGCAGTCGATGAAATACGTAATGAAATTCATCATCATCATCATTCTCTTGCCCTTATCCCAATTCATTTGGGGTCGGCACAGCGTGTCTTTTCTTTCATACTCGCCAAGCTATTTAGTGGCAATCGTTCTACGATAGACTAGTGATGACTCAGTGGTAACAGCGTCGACTTACCAAGTTAACGATCGTGAGTTCTAAACCAGGCAGGGACTTGCGTAATTTATACTGGGTGTAAGGGCATAGAAGCACAAACTCAATCATCAATCGGAATCAAATAAAAAAAACAGCTGTTCCATACATTTTGACTTTGACCGTGCAGACACTTTTGTAGGAGAGCTGTTTTTTTTTTTTTTTTAATTTACCGATTAAAAATTTCTAGCTGGGGAGGGGGGGGGGGGGTTACTGGAATGATGTACTGAATTCGTGGTAACCGTTTTAGCGTCAGTGTCCCGTCCACCCTGTATATTCATTCTAGCTCTCAAAGCGATGAAGGAAACGTTGAGATGCTACCTGGCCTCGTGTGGTGGATAAAGGCCCAGGACCTCTTACTTGTGTCTTAAAGCATAAAACTATATCGAGAGTGTTTTTTCTATTGCCTTTTCAGTAGTTAGGTATACATAAACTGTGTCAGCTGTTTATGATACGGGGTAATAAGGGAGACAAAGAAGAAGCCTGTGGTCCAGCAACGAGAACGTCCCTTACACCCTGTAGTTACGGGTATAGACTTGAGTAAACTCACTATTTCTACTAATACATGTGTGAGGTATGGGTTCGATTTAGCTGCATTTAAATCGCTGGATTTTTTTATCATTATTAGACACAGTTTTTATGTAAAAATGCAGATGACAGTCGACTATAAACAAAGTAATTAAGAGGTACAGTCTTTGGATTTATTTTACCACAAACAGCTACAATCTATTAACAACCTGAATGGAACAGAACAAAGATCACAATGACTTTGACAGTGATATAAAATTAGAGGTACAATAAATTTGAAAAGACTGTTTATTATCTTATTTACTTTTATGATTCTGGAAATGACAGCTAACGAAATGGAGCTCTCTGTCCACAATATAAAGCATTATAAAAAAAAACCAGTGGTTTAAAATGCAGTTGAATAACAAAAAATATTGTATTCTTTTTGACATTGTTCTTGAAAGTGGTATCTGTGATTGATTTTACAAAATATCGTTAAATTATAATAATAAGTAAAATTGTATAGTTTTGTTAGCTTTCGTAAGCAAGCACGCGATACAATTGTAAAATAAAACGCTCCTTTTCACTAATATTAGTCTACATGTAACTTTTAAATCGTACGTGACAAGCAAGCACGTGCCCTGTACGCTAAGCAACACAAATATGTGACAAAATGGTAGGTGCAGTTGTGGCTTAGCGTGGAGGGCACGCGCGTGCGTTTATGCTCTGGCGTTCAAAAGGTTAAGCATTCATTAGAGGTGTCGCTTAATATCCGTGAAAACGGGACATCTATGTAGTACTTGTAAGGGCATGCGCAGACCGGACTGCAGTCAAGCGTTTCGATCGTTTCGCTCCAATGAAATCATGCGCACAAAACATATCCATATTTAATTACAAAGTATGTAATTTCTCTCTACCTTTCCTACAGTCGGTCTCCACTTACCCTAAGAAGAGATTAAGTTAAAAACAGTGTCAAACGGAATGCAATTCTATAACAAAGCAGTAAGGACAAGATTTCAGTGTATTTTTACTCAGTGATCAGTCATTTTTGTTAAGTTACACAAACGATAAATGTTGCTTTACTGTGAGATTGGCTTCGAGTCTATTAGATAGGCATTTTCTACAAAATAAATTAAATAATTAACAGAATTTGATTATCTGTCAGGAGATAGTTTATTTAAATTCTAGCCCATCGGTAAATAATGTATTTTGTTTGTGTAACATTAACTCCTTTAGTTGTAATATTTAGTACACCAAGCGTATTTTGATCGCTCTGTAAGATTATAAGTACCTACCTAATTATGTTTTATTTTAATGATCAATCCAATTACTATTATATTTCTACTTTCACAATACTTTCAAGTATATGCACGGTTGTTTATATCTTTAAAGAAAAAAGATTGGGTAATCAAAAAAAATATACTTTTTTATTTCTAGAACAAAAAAACGTAGTTTTTTTTAAATAATCGTATGACCAGTATGTATTATATTCCATTTAGTAGAAGATAGATATCAAATTGTATCATCTAGTAGAATTATGGTATACCATATACAGTAATCGACCGTGAATATGGCACTTCGGCTTTTGGGAAAAGTTCGGCGGTGTAGAGCGTCGTCTCTTTCACTCATGCCTTAGTGACTGTCTCTTTCTATAGTCCGAAGTTACGTATTAACGCTCGGGTACTTTGTGTGTGAACTTGTAACGGGTAAGAGGTAATGAGGAATTTTATCGTATGTATTGTATGTGATAATAAAAGAAATTTTAAAAATTTACTAGTTTTATTTATTCTTCCCTGTTAGATTTAAAAACTTAAGGCTACGAATTTGCTGATGATTTTTTTTTTTTCATGTAAAATATGTTGAAAAACAAAAACAAGATGTAATGGTTTTATATAACATTATCCACGCAATAAATCATCCTTTTACAACTGTAATGAGGTCTATCGTTTTTGAGGTCACCAGATGGCGCCACTGGCGAGTAAGGTCCTGTCATTAATTTTATTTTATATCTATTTTAAAGTACCAATAACTTCATAAAAAGTTAATTCAATTGTGTATAAGATCATAGTGTAAATTTCACAATGTTCTTATCTATACTACTATTATAAAGCTGAAGAGTTTGTTTGGTTGAATGCGCTAATCTCAGGAACTCCTAGTTAGATATGAAAAAATATTTTAGTGTTGATTAGCCCATTTATCGAGGAAGGCTATATGTACAACATTAGTCTTAGTATATGCGAAACCTGAAACACGTGTCTAGTATGTAAAGAATCTATGCACAAAATTTCAAGACTATCATAAAAAATCACAAAGTTATAAGCCTGTTCAATAACACAACAGCGGTGCATCATGGAGCGGGCTTGCGAGCCGCGCGGGTGCTCTGCCTACCCACTGTTACACGGTACGATAGTAATGAGACAGAACGGCGTCACGCGGCAACAGCTGATAGGTCACAGGCGCGCGCGCGAATTTCAGACGGCTGTTGTGTTATTATGATAAAAGTGAATGAGTATTAAAAAAAAATGTTTGGTTGGTTGTTTGTTATCATGAGTACAATCACGTGTTTAAGTATCGGTCACTAATTACCAGTCACCCTATATAACTAGCTAGTGTGTGGTGGACGGTGGTAGACAGACCCCTCCGGTCGATCCTGATTTGATCCCGTAGATGATGATTTGAAGGGTTCTGGGTACAAAAGAAACCACAAAATACTGTTGTTCAACAAACAATATATTTTTCATCACTTATACAATTTACACTACTTCGAGAACTAACATATAATATATTAGGCACCGAAATACACAACAACTTATATTATGCTTTCGCACATCGTAGCGAAAGCGAACCGAAATAAATGCGAAAAAGGAATGAGACAATTCTTTTGGGGGAGGCCTTTGTCCAGGAGTGGACGTCTTTCGGCTGAAAAAATGATGTATCTTGCAGCGCTCCGCCAGTCTCTTCTTAGATGGAAAGCGGACCTTACCGACCGTTAGCTTCACAATGTTTTCGGTTCACTTTCGCTACTATTTGCGAAATGATTTAGAGCCACGAAGCAGTTCTTTACGATTGATATTGTGTAAATAACACATAAGTCATTTACAAATAAAAAACTTACGGTAGGCGCGTGAGTTGAGTGCAGAGCCTAGGAATGCGTAAATTGCGATAAATGTAACGACAGCGGTACGCTGCAGGCAGGAGCTGCGCGTCGTGCGGGAGGTACGGGGAGGTGCTCACGCCCTCCACCTCAGACTGCATTAAACTCACGCACCTACAATGGTCGAAAAATCAAAGATACTAATAAACTGAACAGTAATATAATAGAGCCGGACTAGTGCAAATAGTCGAGGATTTTTCGTTCGAACTTAATAGGTTTTTCGGGAAAACTCACTTTGCTTCGTAAAAATTGCAATAACCAATAGTATGGATGACACAATTTAAAATTGACAGTGGAATACTTTCAATATAAAGAAAGGCTATACAGAGTGGAAGGGACTCCGACGCTAAAACGGTTACCACGTATTCAGTACATCATTCTGGCCCCTCCCCCCCCCCCCTTTCCATACATTTTGACCGTAGGTATTTCAGTTTTGTTGGAAACAGCTGTTTTTTTTATAACTGACGAAAAAGTCCTTTGGGGTTGGTTCAGAATGGTGTACTGAAAACGTGACAATCGTTTTAACGTCGGTGTCCATTCCACCCTGTATTTTTCAGAACCTAGGGGTAATTTTAATCTATCCACACTCAGTGTCTGTGTAGGTCAGAATGAATACAAGCTTAAAGCTCGATGCCCGAAATTGCAAAGCCCTAAAGGCGCTCCCTCACAGGAGCATTCGCCTGTAATGTAACAATCCAAGATTTTATCTTCTTTGAGCATAAAGTTACAAGTCGTTGTTGCAAATTATATCATTTCAGGTTGCGCATAACGATACAATTTGTAATAAACACTCATTTCTATATAAAATCGAAGCTTGAATTTTTATATTATAGGCGAATGCTATCTCACCGTGAGCGTCTATTTGTAACGTAATGCTCAAAATCGAATCTTGGATTTGTTGTCCTTTTCATTTTTATTTGTTGAGGGAGAACCTTTACATGTTAATTTGTGGATAGACCTCCACTAATTAATTTTAAAGCCTGATAAGTACAAAATTAAACAATCTGTTTTATAAATATGTGAAAACCTCTAATATTTTTTGGAAGAAAGTTAAATAATAGAATCAACTCAATATAACATAACTTTAAAATAAAATTATTAGTATAAAACACCGCTTGACATAATAATTAAACTTATTGCAATAATCAGTGCAAAATAACGAAAAATTTCAGGAGTTTTTTAAGTAAGTAGCAGTCATTACTCAACCAAAATATTTTGTGACATGCTCTATTTATTTTAAATACTCTTATAGATCACCATTATTTATTATAATCAGCTTAAAATAAAGAAACATAAGACAATCTCTCAACTAGAACGGTTAGCTCAACGTATGCGTTTTCTCTGACGGATTTCCAACGCTCTGCCCCCGTAGCATGACCACCGTACATGGCACATCGTCGTACATGGATTTCTTTGACCGAAGAATCGGCAAAATGACAGATTGTGTCGACACAATGACATTTCTTTGCACTATCTGTCATTTTGTCTTGGACTCGGCTCCGAAAGTCGAATATACAAAAACGCGTTTTTATTTAGCCATGCACCTAGGTATGCGTAGTGCACGTGAAAACGGGCGTTAGTCTTTTAAGGTGAAAGTGCCAGAGTGGCTCGCGAAATATAATTTTCTTACGTTTTTTTGCAATTAACAGGCCAGTTTCATGTTGTATCATCATCATCTGCCTAGCCTTTTCCCAATTATGTTGGGGTCGGCTTCCAGTCGAACCGGATGCAGCTGAATACCAGGTTTTTACATGGAGCGACTGCCTATCTGACCCCCTCAACCCAGTTAGCACTGGGTAATACGATACCCTTTGGTAAGACTGGTTGTCAGACTTTTTAGGCCACTGACTACCTAACGACTGTCAAAGTTCTACAAATGACACCCGGGACCAATGGTTTAACGTGCTGAACAAAATATGTAAGGCTCGACCGAGATATCGGTCTCGGCATTCTCGGCTACAAATCCAACCGAGAAATCTGACTAGATTTCTCGGTTGAAATCTCGGCTAATAATAGCCGAGATTCTCGGTTATGGCCGAGATTGTAACTTTGTTCGGAACGGCATTCAAATAATTACGCGCGCGGCCACGCGCCGAAGTTGATTGGTGTAA
Source organism: Noctua janthe (assembly GCA_910589295.1). Lineage (NCBI taxonomy): Eukaryota > Metazoa > Arthropoda > Insecta > Lepidoptera > Noctuidae > Noctua > Noctua janthe. The sequence continues at coordinate 9,167,848 of OU342578.1, forward strand.
GTGCGTGAGAGAGCTGTTTTGTGATTGGTTGAAGTCCCAAATGGCGAACTGTGGCCGGCCGAAAGCGAAGTTATCTCTGCCAAGATTCATATTATCGAGACTCAATATGTAGGATCAGATTCTCGTGAGACGACATGGGCATCTTCAACTAACTCGTCAAACAGGGCTGCAACAAATCAATCCAACTTCTGGGCAGCCATGATTCCATAGAGTTGGAAGACGAGCCCATGGCCAATGACGAATACAGTTCAAGCTCTGTGATCGAAATAGCGCTAGAAAGCTATCTTAGAGAGCCAAGACTGCAAATAAGTGCTAATATTTTTGAGTATTGGTTTTCGTCACCTTATAGGGTGCTTAGGCCTGCAGCAAATAAGTTTTTATCTGCGCCGCCTACTAGCGTAGTAAGTGAAAAACTTTTTAGCAAAGCCGGACAATTATGTATATGACGAGAGGCGACACTCTTTGAAAGGCGAAAATGCCGAAAAATTGTTTTTTTAAGTTATAATATAATGTTATTCAACTTTGATTATTAAAACAGTTAGTTTTGTTAAACAGTGAGTACAGACTGTATTAAAAATTTAACAGCATTATATATTTTTTTTCACGCTTTGTCTATTCTCGGTCTCGGCCTAGACATTATTTTATTGTCGGTCTCTGTCTCGGCCGAGAACGAAAAACCCATCTCGGTCGAGCCTTAAAAATATGTTTTGCGGCCGTAATACGCATGTATTTATAGAAATAAAATATAATCATTAAAATCGAGGAGTTCATGGCTACATAATAACAGCCGCTCGGGTCGATCTTTAGGTTAAGCGGTGCTTGCCTATGTTGGCCTGTGGATGGGTGACCACCCATTACATACCGAGTTTCCTCCGTGCCTAAAGCACGTTAAGCCCCGTCCCGTGTGTCATTTGTAGATCTTTGACAGTTGTTAGGAAGTCACTGGCCCAAAAAGTCTGACAACCAGTCTTACCAAGAGGTATCGTATTACCCAGTACTAACTGGGTTGTGGAGGTCAGATAGGCAGTCGCTCCATGTAAAATACTGGTATTCAGCTGCATCCGGTTAGACTGGAAGCCGACCCCAACATAGTTGGGAAAAGGCTAGGCAGATGATAATGACATATTGGCCGTTTTTTTTCTAACTTCATTTAATGGCCATTGAATGATTTTTTCATAAAACAGTGACGACCGGCAAATTGTAAAAAACGTAAAAAAAATTGAATTACGCGGGCGTTTCCACCTTAATGAAAAGTGCAGAATAACTCACCAACAAATCAACTTGGATATTTCTATATTCTTATTCAGCTCAACTGTCGAAGCTCAACATAAATAAAAAGATGCAAGGCGTTTCCTTGTATATTTAATTCAACATTATTTTATCGGTAAAATCAGCTCAACAGAATTAAGAGTATAATTCATGAATTAACAACATTTCAGATACCGAGACGAAGTTTTAACCCTTGAAAAATCTTTCACAACTTTCTTTAACACAAGGAATTCTAGCCAAAGCAAGCTATAGTCATCATTGTCGAATAATTACCGAATTGTGAAATGTGAAACATTTTTTAGCCGCGTTCTAACGAAAGCGATCGTCGCGTGTACACGTTGACGTTGTGATCATTTCATTGGACGAATAAGAACGCGTGATCGCGCCAACAGATGACGCTTTCCGGTTTTCCGAATAGCAGACTTGAGGCCCTGCTCAAATCTGCTATTACAATTGTGTCAGAATGGTCTATCATTGATTTCATAATTGTTGATTTTTTACAAGTTTGGTAATCTACTAATATAATGGCGTCATTATGACTTGCCAATGGTCAACCACTGACACTCCATTGAAAGAAATCGCATAGAATGGTAATCTGATAAATAATAAATAATATGTAAAAATATATATAAATGAAATCTGGCATGAATAAATATTCTTTAGTAGTAGTTATTCGAAAATCATTTCTACTAACGGGTTTTATAATAATGGCAATACGACAATGTCATTATAACACTCTATTACGAGACCATTGACCGACCAATGATCGACCATTATGAATTTAGCAGATTACGAACTTTTAGCAAAATGACAATGGGATCGTGTTGGAATGACGAATTTATAAAAATAGCAGACTTGGGCTCCAGATGACATATGCATGCGGCGTCGCGATCGGTTGGTTACCTCGCAGGGTTCAGCTTCGCCACGCTTTCGTTTCCAACTCAACACATCGAAAACTTATAACCAACGACTGGTTTTTTTAACAATCGTAATCAACCGTATCGCTTCAAAATAAAGTAAACTATCAATAAAGTAGACTAGCTTTAAAACGGTGGCCCGGGCACCGTATAAATACCCCAACACATAAATGCTTAACAAAACCTTACTATACAAAAGCCTTGAATAATTACTTAACTTTATTAATGTTCTTGTCGTAGTGATATTGTTGTCGTTTCGGGCTGGCCAAATATTTTTTTGATGACATATATACCTTATTTGCAGTACATTAAAGTGCAGATTACCTAGCTAAACAGTCGTTTAATGTTGACAGACATGTTCGGACAACTTTGCACTATATGTCACTGATTTTAAATTGAATTGTTCAGTGTCATTAAAAAAATTGCAGCTCTGTGCCTAGTTTATAATAACCTCCATAACTTAGCTTGTTTAGTGGTGAGAAGCCTTAACGACGAATAAAATCTGTTATTTCGTATGTATTTAGAAGGGTTTTCTTATATTTGTTATCAGGAAATTCGATTGTCAATCACAATCCTGGTGTAGAAATAATAAAATAACACTTTATGATCATTTCATTAAATAGAAGAAAGTAAATTTTTTTTTAGTATGAACAGCAACGCAAGTTATTTCTGGACCTACCTTCAATATATGCCAAAAAATATTGAATTGCAACAAAACTAATACTGTCACTTACGGGATATCTTCCGTGATTGTTCATTATTTTGAGCTCCCGATATTTCGGCGCTGTTGCATGCGCCATGATCGCGGGTTGAATGAACAATCACGAAAGATATCCCGTAAGTGACAGTATTAGTTTAGTTGTATACCGTGAAAGCTTAAAACAGTGTTTAAATTGCAACAATACCACTACAACAGACCACAAAATAGGCAAGATTAAACGTTACTTAAAGAATATCCTACTTGGTGTGTCTTCATTAGGGAACTCTATGAAGGGGTGAGTCAGTTTATGTTCCAACATCTCACTTTCACTTGGGAACTTATCCCCACAAATGTCACAAGCCACTTCACTACGCGACTCACTCCGCGATTTCTCTTTTTTTTTCTTTTTCTCTTTAACCTGCCACTCTTTCTTTTTCAAAGTCTCTTTTATCTTCTCCTGTTTAGAAGAAGATTGAGCTTCCTGTACCAACGGCTTCCCAGTCAACAAAAACTCTTTCATATTAACATGTTTAGGCGATAATTTGTGTTGTTTTAGTCGATTTTCTGAACTGCATTGGTATTCGCAGATGAAGCATACGTATTTCATATCTCCTGTGTGGATGTCTGAGTGCGCTTTCCGCTTTTCTTGAGTAGCAAAGCGGAAATCGCAGAATTTGCACGGAAACTTTCTGTCTAGCGAATGATACCGCATATGGGAGACTAAGGCGTTCATATCCTTGCAGATCTTTCGACACTCTAAACACATGACTCCCTGTTCAACAGGCTCAGATTCATCTACGGTTTCTACGCTATGGTGTATGCGTCTATGGGACGTAAGACTTTTTTGACTGACAAAAACTCTTCGACAATCAGTGCATTGGAATTGCATCTCAGCTTTCAAATCCGGACTATGCTTTTCAATTTGATGCATTGCCAGTTTATCTGCCTCGTGGAACTGCAGGCCACAATCCTCACATTTCCAAGCTTTCACTAACTTCGAGAAGGCTTCTAGAACATCTAAGACGGATTGCCCTTCGACTTCCGGGTGGAAAGTCTTGGTGTGATTGCCGAAGTCTATGATTTTAGAGAAGGTTCTCTTGCATCTAGGACAGCTGTATGGTTCTTTGTGATCATCCATGACGTGACACTTTAAATCTGACAGCTCCATGTAACTCTTTGGACACATGAAGCATTTGAGCTTTTGCTTCCCTTTGACGACTTCCGAAATAACTTTGTACTCCATCAACTGGACTTTTTGATGGACTTGCAGATGTTTGAAGAGTTCTTTTCGCGTGTGATAGTCTGTTGGACAGAATTTACAAGGGAATCTCTTTCTATGTAATCTTTTTCGATGGAGAGCTAATTCTTCTTTATCTTTGAATTGTTTGTTGCAGGACATGCAAGGATAGGTACTTGTGTCACAGAACAGATTGTGGGACCTCAGACAGGTCTCCATTCTGCTCCGTCTTTGGAAAAATTGGCCACAAGTACATTCGTAACCTTCTTTTTTAACTTTTTCTTCTTTATTAACTGGCAGGCCTTCAAGTTCTGCTTTTAACTTTTTATTTTTATTCTCTTTTTTTGTTATCTGGCTTCTAAGGTGTCCTTGAGCGCGTTTTTCAATAGCGTCGTGGACAGCTAAATGCCTTTTCAAATAAGTTTTCTGTCTGTAAGTTTTAGGGCATTTTGGGCAGGTATGGAGGGGATCTGCTACTTCCTTTTTCTTCCCTTTTGCTTTGAGTAAGCCATAAGCTTCTTGTTCCAGGGATAAAACGTTGCCTGTGATAGAATTTAATTGGAAAGACTCTTCGTAATCCATATAGTTGTCCCTATTATCGTAAGTTGTAGGTAGAATTTCTTCAGGGTTACTATGTTTGGAAAACGCCATATTGGTCTGAGTCATTGGAAGTATTTCCATGACTAGAGTCTTAGTTGTTTTAGATTCTATAAGGCCGTCGTGTGGGTTGGTGATTGTGGAAGTAGTGTTTATAACTTTGTTTGAAATTAAGAGTGTTTCTGTTACAGTGACTTCTGATTCTTCTTTGATATTCATTTTATCGTGTTCTTCTTTATGCTGGAAAATGAAATCAGCCTTTAAATATATGGAAGTTTTTGAAGTTGACTAAGGTTTGATCTTAGGAACGATAGAAATCAAGACTTGGGAAAATCTAGTCAGACTAGAAAAGAAACGGTAGATGTCAGAAGTAGTATAAAGTGTCTCCTTAATTTTCAGAAGGAGAGTCAAAACAGGACACATAACGGAAATGGTTACAAAGCAGAATGCTATAAGTTTAGACTTATCAGAGACTTTATTTAGCAGTTAATTAGCTGATGCGTGACTTTCAAATAGCTTAAAGAAATTCACTGCCACTGCAAGAGACATGAATTACTAGGTATTTCATCGAAATTCTTACCTCCTCATCATAATCCTCGCACTTGATATTCATATCATCCTGCAGACATGCTTCCACCTGATTCAATGCATCAGCCTCGTTGCTATCCATACTGCCAACATCATCAAAGTTCGGATAATCATATGTCACCAGAGATTCATCTCCCACCACCCTTTCTTCCTTGACTTCAGACTTTTCATCACAATCTATTTCAAATTTAGGTACTGTTGCATAATGGACTAAATTTTCTTTAGATCCGTGATCGAAATTTTCTATTTTCGACATGGAATCTTCATTTTGAGAGTCTGAACCTTCTTTTTCTATACTTATGTATATTTCCTGTTTTACATGTAATTGTGCTTGAGTGAAAGGGTCGTCTATATGTTCCTCTGTGCCTGTATCGTCTATGTTTTCTGATTTAATGTCAAGTGGCATATCTTCTGTGATTCCATGGTCGATGTCATCTTCTTCTTTGATAACTGTGTCTGTTTGTAGATCTGCGATCTCGGACGCTGTGGGGAAGCCGGTTGATTCCATTTTTGGTTGCTGTAACAATAATTTACATGTTATAGGCCATTGTTTTATTTACCTATTGCAGTAGTCTGAAGCATCAGCATGAGCAATCTAAAGTAGACGCAACTGCTGAGCGTGGGATTTAGGTTTTAAACCTCAGGTTGGGCAAAGTAATGTTGTTTTTTGAATAGAAATTTCTCACTAGCAGGTTTGTGTCTGGTACAGGCTTTCCTCCTATTTCAAGGGACTTCTTATCTGGTAAAAATATGAATGCTATACTCCTCTTAAATACTCCTATAGGGAAGACTGGTATGCTCTTCTTTCTCGTGTGGTTAGTGCCTAACCTGGTATCAGAGTCAAAACTCTGACTTATATGCTGATAGGTAAGAATGCAGTTATGAAAATTATCTCATGCATCTTTTGGGTGCATAATTAGCCTATAATATCACCAATGCTGGGACACAGGCCTCCTCTTTGTGAGGAGGTGGCGTTAATCCACAATGTGGGTCCAGTGCAGGTAGGTAGATATCATGTTTTTAAAATTTTATTTTTAGTAGTGTATGCCAGTTTCCTCACTATGTTATCCTTCCCCACTTCGGAGCAGTTGTGAAGAAATCTTTTAGTACATACCTCATATTTTTGACGACAGAACACATTATCTATTTCTTTATAACATGTCTGATATCTGACTTGCAATAAATTCATAGATTCTAGGGCAAATTTCTGTGCAGCTTTCACACAAGTTCCATGTTGCGCCTGTGTGTGTGTTCTATATTTTTGTACATACAAACGTCGCTTTAACAACCTCCTTTCTCTCTCCTCAGGGGATTCATTGGCTATTTTCAGTAACCGTTTGAGTTTGACCTTTGCTAGCCGTCTTTTTCGTTGAGTAGTTGTTTCTTTAGGCATGTCTCTTGTTTCAAGTATCAGGTGACTTTGGTTAAGGTTTTATTTCACCTTTTATAGAAAATATTAAAAGTGGTTTAATTGTTAGAGCAAATCTGTGATTTTACACTTTATTCCTGGCTTGGCCATCGCTACTAGCTTTATACACTATCAGCATAGATTTTATTTTATTGATTTTTTTTCAGGGCCAAGGCTATCTACAATATTATAAACAAGTTTGCAAATATTGATTGAAAATTTTGCAGTAGTTGTTACTTCATTTATAAATACAGAATGTTTCACGCAAATAAATTTTTGTTTGTTAGTTACTCTGACAACAGAATTCTTTGAACTGGACTGATCAATTTACAATAATCATGTAGGTATGGTGTCACATACAGCATGAATATTAAGCTGTAAACGGTAATAGAATCAAATATGACCTTCAAGGTCGTACTTACTTATTAGAAATAGATTGCACACACTCAGTGTCCCATAACACAGGTTTCCATTATAAACTTCGATCAATTAATATTATCAGAATATAGAGCCTTAAAAAACGTATTGTTTTCATTTCAATGGCTATAGGCACGACCGGAACATTGTTTCATTATCTTCAGTCACCGATTATTGAACGTAATTTTAATACAGGAATCACTAATTAGCTAACACCGCTGATTATTCTGAAATTACTTTGATACTCGCACAAGCTGTTTGATGGTATTTTTACTTTAACAAAAGTACGTAAAGAACATAAATTTCATTTGTAGCACTGATAATTACTTGAATTAAATCAAATTTCAAATTATAGTGCAAAATATTAAAATCTAAACATTCCATCCACTTTGCACTATAATTTTGACAGATATTAATGTTTTTCATTTTTTATCTATAGGTTTTTTTTGTATAAGTCTGAATCGACTAATTGTATTAATAATTTTGACTTTGATACCAGTCTACCAAGTACCGTAAGTTTCTTCGCAAAATAAATCGATAAACTGAAAAACGCCATTAAAACTACTGATTTTAAAGTAAAAGAAACATGCAATAATCGACTAATAAAATTATTTAGTTGTATTTATAACTTCAAACATGGCGTCAGAAAAGCAAAAATGAACGGGTCTTTTCGTATTTCAGCATACGTATTTATTTCACAGAACGCAGCTATAGTTGATTTGGTGGTAAATTCTGAATTTTGTACCCTTCATATATAATTTTAATGAAAATGTGTGATTTAATCTGGTTTCTTGCCAGGAGTTGCTGTAATCGTCATCCGAGAACATGGCAAATACCTTGGACTTGAAGCTGGTGCTGAAACATCTCTCATGTGGTACGCTTGGCGAAAACTTGTGCATAAATTGTCTGAAGCCGCTTCGGGAACAGTATGAGAATATTTTTACGAAAGTCTGTAAATATGACAAGGAGTATTGCATAGCGGACGTACTCCGAATCATGTGTGATGTTGAGGTGAGCCTTTACTGAATAAATTAGCTCATAAAAGGTCCATATAACGTTAGTAATTGGCCACCACTTAGAGAAACAGTTTTCTTGCCATACTTAACCTTTTGGCCTACTGCGACCTCACAGAAGATCCCTAAATGTTGATGTTACTGAAAACTAAGGTTCTTTTTATCCTGACAATCTATACTATACAATAATATTGTCTCATATAAACCTAACAAAAGATGCTTTTCAGTTGTCAGAAACCGGTAACTACAATGTCTGCGTCAATTGTTTCATGATGGCATCCATGGCTTACAAATTCTACTTACTATCTAAACGGAGCCATGAAATCCTAAACTTTTATACCAATGAACTCCTCAGCAACTTGGACCAAATACAGTTACCAGAAGAAACAATGAACAATACATTATGTATTTCCCTCCCTGAGATAGTAACTGAAACACCAATTTACGACTTTAATTTACATGCCATAGGCAAAGAAATAAAGAGTGATAAAGTAGAGCGTGTGAAAATTAAAAGGGAAGTCGTAGAAAAGGAAGAAGATGACAAAGTAGTGGTTATTATACAAGACAATGGCAAGCCTTCGTTTTACCATGTTAAACCAGATGGAGTTCTAACTGCCATTGGAGATTATGAGGCAAAGAAATATACAAAAAAGTTCAATGCGTCAATGGTAGTACAGGTACAGCCTAAAGAGGACCGGCCTAAAAGAGGGAGGAAGAGAGGACCAATGTCATTGAAGCTTTGCACTCGGTGTCCGGTTAAATATAGGTTTATTGCTAAACTGAAGGAGCATATGAGATTGGAGCATAATGTCGTTCTTTATGTTTGTGAGGTATGTTTCATGGGTTTTACTTTAATTTGTAGTTATATTAAAAAGGATACAGGAAGCATGATAACCTTTCTTTGGATAATAACAATGATATTAAAATTTTAAACGGTCACAAACATTATCATTAACACAAGAAATGGGATATTTACACCACTTCTACTCTCCTACTTCTCTCTTCTTCTTTTACTTATGCCTTCAGTTTATCCGTGATCATGGTGCTTGCAACAGCGCTGAAATATCAGGAACTCAAACAAATCAGTAAACAGCATAAATATCCCTTTTCTAGTGTTATTGATAACAATGAAATTGTTGGTAATTCATAAATAAAATACCTATTAAATTATAAAAATAACAATTTGATGATAATATTATGTTGTAAATAAAGTATATGTATGTAAAACATGATAATAACATTGATTGCTGAAGCTAAAAGTACAAAGAATTTATAATGTTTTACAAAATGTTCAGTTCCCGAATTGAAAACCTTCCGATGTTGCAAGCCATTTCGAACAGACCCCATCCCCCTAAGGGGGTGAAGGAAAAGAGAGTGAGTAAACACACTGTTTTCAGGTGTGTAAAGCGCTTACAGAAGATGAACAGGAGTACCACAGCCACCTAAGGACTCACACAAACATACACCAATGTGCCATCTGCAACATGGTGTTCAAGAAGAGGTCCACCATCATCAAGCATCTCAAGCGACATGAGAGGATGAAGAATATTGCTTATGTGAGTTAATGCTATAACCTTTTGAAGACCAGAACAAGAAAGAGATTATCGTTGAATTTTAGAAGTTTTTTGAAGACACCATGTTTGGTTACTCATCATTATCATCATTCTCTTGCCCTTATCCCAATTCATTTGGGGTCTGCGCAGCATGTGTTCCTCTTCCATACTTCTCTATTACTTGTCATTACATCAGACATGGCATTTCTTGCCGTATCGTTCACTCAGTCCAGCCATCGTTTCTTAGGTCTTCCTCTACTGTGATATCCATCCTCCATATTCATACTCAAAACTTTCCTCACGACATTTTCCACATTCCTCTGCATCACATGCCCAAACCACGACCGAATTGGAAACCGAACCGATTACCATACAATTTCACCATTGTTTGATTTGAACCTGCGACCTCCAGACAGACAGACGTCCGGTGTGCAGAATCGGAAGGTCGCAGGTTCAAACCCTGCTCGCACTCGAATTTTCCTTTCCATATCAAACAGTTGTAATTCCCTACGCAGGGTTTGCGTATAAAATATTTAAAAAAACTTTACCATTCTTTACCATGTCATCTTACTCGACTTATCGAACAAGAATCGAATGGAGCCGAAAAGAGCTTTATGTACAAGCAAATAGTTGAATGCGGTGTCGAGACGCATCGTCTGTACCAGAACAAGGCGTATGACGTGACGTGAGGCCGCTGTGGTCCTTTTTCACCCCTTTCTCAGGCCATAAAAATTAAATAAAACTCGGCTTAGAATAGTGGCCTAGTAGAAGTGTCCGCGACTTGCGAGTTGTTGGTCGTAAGTTCGAACTCAAGGCAGGCTTTTTGGCACTCATTTCGTCACTCGATAGCATTAGCATGATAAGCCTATAATATTCCCACTGTCAGTACACGCCTTATTTACTTCGAGATATTTTTTTCCACTACTTCGAAGTTTAGGTCGTGGTTTGGTACCCAAACAGGCACTTTATGTAATTTATTTCATCACCATTTATGGTGAAGAAAGATACAATATTCTTTCCACAAACTAAATCCATGCGCCCTATATTCACAGAGCGACAATGCCCACATCTGTGAGCAATGTGGCAAGATCCTGGAAGACGAGGAATCCCTCCGTCTGCACAACGACAGCAAGCATTACAAGAAGTACACCTGCTACTACTGCGGACGGATGTACAAGGGAGAGATGAGCTTCGAGATGCATATCAAGAAACATGAGGATAATATGGAGACGGGGAAATATAGGTACCTACATACCATAACACCCACATTTCGCCAGTTATGTTTAAGTCCCAATTAATAGGGGCGAGCCTAATGCCATCAACCGGACACAAATCCAGACTTCGGGACTGCTACTGAGAAATTCCTGATAGAAAAACCCAACAATTTTTCTGACCCGGGAATCGAACCAGGACCTCATGTTCAGCAGTCGCGATTGCGACCACTACACCAACAAGGCAGTCATATAGGTACCTATTGCGTTATTATTACAGTTCTAACTAGGGGACGTTGATCCCGTGGTCGAAAGCACGACTGCCGAGCTAGGGGTCCTGGATTCGATTCCCAGGTCATGCAAACGGTTATTGGATTTTTCCATTATAGCTTGAAAGACTGCCGTATGATACCCACGTGTCTTCTTGGGAAGCCCGTAAAGCAGTTGGTCCTGCTGGTTGGATCTCTCTCCGCTCGTATCGGATTGCCCCTTCGACCTATGTGAGAGCTTACTTCTATGTTTAAGCACGCACTTGTGCATATCTCTGGCGTACTTGATTAATCTCGGTTTTTTAATTAACGTTACAAAATCACGTTTTCCTTCATTTTTCAGACAAAACATCTACAAAAAGAAAGATGGCACTCCAACTGAGAAGGCAAAGCCAGTAATCAAGCGATGTATGTGTTCTACATGCGGCCGCCATTTTGTAGACGAGCGCGCCTTGCTGTGGCATCAGCGGCTGCATAACAACGAGAGGCCTTACACTTGCAATGTGAGAACATATCTAAATTATGTTAAGGCTGACAAAACTAGTCAGATGCTATTAGGCTGCTCCCAAGCTGCGAATAAGCACCCTGTTCTTCGTCTACCACATCCAACCACGCGCGTACACGCGATTCATCATCATATGCCTAGCCTTTTCCAAACTATATTGGGGTCGGCTTTCAGTCTAGCCGGATGCAGCTGAATACCAGTATTTTATATAGAGCGACTGTCTATCTGAACTCCACAACCCAGTTAGTACTGGGTAATACGATATTCCTTGATAAGATTGGTTGTCAGACTTTCGGGCCACCCGTGGCTCGTCCGCTGACGCTCTGGCTGAAAAGCTTAGAGCGTCCCTAAATGCGGACGAGGCCCGAGTGTCCAGGCCCGTCAAATGCGCAGACCTGCGCATCCTGGGTCTGGACGACTCGGTGACCGAGGAGGAGGTGGTGGCCGCCGTCGCCAGGACCGGTGGGTGCCCTGCCGAGCAGGTCAAGGCAGGCACCTTACGTCCGGATCTGTCGGGCATGCGAACCGTAACGGTAAGCTGCCCTGTGACGGCGGCGAAAGCCATTGTGGAAGGCCGAAGGCTCTTGGTGGGCTGGGTCTCGGCGCAGGTGAAGCTGCTGGAACCCAGACCTCTGAGGTGCTTCCGCTGCCATGTGGAGCACCACGTGTTGGTCCGGTGCACCTCGGAGGTGGACCGCAGTAGCCTATGCTTCCGCTGCGGCCAGCCTGGTCACATGGCCGCGGCTTACTCCGCCGCGCCGCACTGCACCGCATGTGCGGCAGCTGGCAAGCTGGCCGATCATCGGGCAGGGAGCAAGGCTTGCGGTACTCCCGCCAAGGCCAGGGGCAAGGGAAGGCCCTCCGCCACCACCGTCAAAACCCCCACCGTCGCCACCACCGCAGCCGCCGCCACTGTTGCCGCCGCTGCCGCTACTGCTGCAACTTCCGCAGCGGGGCCCTCGCAAGGGGCCCGGGAGGGGGCTGAAATGGAGTGCCAATAACGGCCCCATTACGCCTTCTCCAGGCGAACATCAACCACTGCGCCTGCGCTCAGGATGTGTTGCTCCAGAGCATGGCGCAGTGGTCGATTAACATCGCCGTGGTCGCTGAGCTGTACTTTGTCCCGCCCAGGGATGACTGGGTGGAGGACCTTAGCGGCTCAGTGACCATAATTGCGTCGGCCGCCGCCGGTACCCCGACCCTTGAGAGTGTCAGGAGGGGTCAAGGGTGCGTAGCAGCACGGTTCGGGGAGATCGTTGTAGTGGGAGTCTACTTCTTCCCGAGCCGAACTCTCGCCGAGTTCCACAACTCCCTCACGGAGTTGAGGGTCGTCATCGGAAGCCATTCCCTCCCCGTGCTTGTGCTCGGGGACTTCAATGCCAAGAACTTGGCTTGGGGTTCTCGTTACACGGACGTGCGGGGTAGGATGGTGGAGGACTGGGCTCTGGAGACAGGCCTGGTCGTCCTAAATCGGGGTTCTGTCCCCACGTGCGTGCGGATGCGGGGCGAGTCGGTGGTGGACATCTCGTTCGCCAGCCCCGCTCTGTCGCCGCGTGTCGTTGACTGGCGCGTCATGGAGGGGGTGGAGACCTATTCCGACCACCGGTACATCCGGTTCGACATCTCCACCCAGACCTCAAGCGCGCCGGTCCTACAGGCCCCGAGTGGTCCGCGATGGGCGCTGAAGCTGGACCGGGAGCTCCTCCTGGAAGCCTCGATCGTGCAGGCCTGGGTGTCATCACCGGTCAGGCCTGCCGACATTAACAACGAGGCGGGTTGGTTCCAGGAGGCCATGTCCGAGATTTGCGACGTGGCAATGCCCCGAGTTCGGCCAGGAAGCGCCCGGCGTCAGGTGTACTGGTGGTCGCGAGAGCTGACGTCTCTGCGCGAGGCGTGTGTTGCCGCGCGGCACCTGTACGCCAGGCATCACAGGCTCCGCATCCGCCCTCCGGATGCGGCAGTCATTGAGGCGGAGCTGTACGAGGGGTACAGAGCGGCGAAGACCGCCCTCCAAGAGGCTGTCCGGCGGGCCAAGAATCTGGCCCGCGAGGAGATGCTGGAGTCTCTGAACGGAGATCCGTGGGGGCGGCCTTACAAGATGGTGCCGGACAAACTCCGCACCCGGGCCCCCCCGTTGACGCAGAGTCTCCGGCCTGAGCTCGTGGAGGACGTGGTGAGCGCTCTGTTCCCTTCGCGAGGGAGCATCCTCCCCCGCCTATGGCTCCGCCGCCGCGTGCGGCGCCGGAAGCGGACCACACCGATGTCGATGACGACGTTCCGGAGGTGACTGGGGTAGACCTGAGAGTGGCGGTACGCAGGCTGAAAACCAGAAACACCGCCCTGGCTTGGCTGGCCTCTGAGGTTCTCTGGCTCCGACTGGAAGGGCTCCTAAGCGCATGCTTGGAGAGAGGCCAGTTTCCGCTTCGTCGGAAGACGGAGAAGCTGGTCCGCTGGTCCGGAAACCAGGGCGCCCTGCGGACTCTCCGTCCGCGTCGGGCAAGCTCTTCGGAAGAGTCATTGCCAACCGCCTCGCCGGGCACCTTGCGGGGATGGGGCCGGATCTTGCGGAACACCAGTTTGGTTTCCGCAAGGGGCGCTCCACGGTGGACGCCATCATGCGCGTGAGAGCCCTCACGACGGGGGACGCGGTGTCCCGGGGTGGGGTCGTCTTGGCGGTGTCTCTTGACATCGCCAACGCCTTCATCTCCATGCCCTGGAGCTGCATTAGGGAGGCACTCCGGTATCACTGGGTGCCAACCTACCTTCGTCGTGTGGTCGGGGACTACTTGACGGATAGGGCCGTCATCTACCCCGGTCGGAGCGGAGAATGGAACCGGCGAGAGATGTCGTGCGGTGTTCCACAGGGATCGGTTCTGGGGCCGGCCCTGTGGAACATCGGTTACGACTGGTTGCTGCGCGCTGACCTCCCTACCGGCGTCAGCGTAGTTTGCTACGCTGACGACACGCTGGTACTGGCACAAGGGAGGTCGCACGAGGCGGCGCACAGTGCGTAATTTTCACAATCTAGCTGGCCAATTTTATTTAGGCCTAGCAATATGAATAAAATATACACTAAAATACGATAATAGTAAATTAAAGACACTATCAAGGTTTAAGACATATATTTCAACATAAAGTAGGTACATATAACAATATTCACATTCAAAATCTTACAATTATATTTCAATTATACAGGTATAAAAACAAATAAGCAGAAAACACAAACTAAAAGAAAAATACATAGTCTTTATTATGCAAAAAAATATATAACATAGACATAATATACAAAGCCTCAATCAGAATCGCTATCATAATGATCGACATCACTTTCTTCAGACTGGATATTATTAATTTCAATTTCTGGTGGTCTTATTTGTAAAAGCTGGCTCACTTCAGGAGTTATTTTGCCACGCTTAGTTTTTGGAGGAGCACGTAAGCTTGCTATATACGGGTCTGACGTTATCAACAGTCGATGAATTAAATCTGTGTTTGTGTCCACTCTAGACGTCTTTCTTGTGAATAATTCTCTGAATTTTCTGTTGTCCTTATTTCTAGCTTCCTGTGCTTCTTCGGAAAGCTGACCAATTGGAAGGATACAAGAAGCTATAATGTCTTTTCCATGAAAAAGTATTTTGTGTACACTTGCAGGCCGAAAATTATATTTTAAAGAATATCCATGGTACTCGATAGTACCATGGATATTCTTTAAAATATAATTTTCTCGTTACTTTTGTATATTCTTCAAAGTTTTCCATGTTGACTGGAAATCCACTGTTGATACACTCTAAAATTATGTGGAAGCGTTTAATCAGCTCAACAGAAACTCCCGTAATTTCGGCGGACTTTTCAGAGTTCCGGAAAAACTTGCGGGCCGTATTTCCGTCATTGGTATTTCCTGTTTGCTGTTTAGGCATATCCACCAATAAACCTAGTTCACTTCTGAACTTCTCCTGTACAAGCTTCTCCTTTCCTGCTACTTTGGCTTTATTCTGAACCCCTCGAGCCTGCCAAGATTTTATATCTAAACGATAAGATATATGTAATATGCATTCAAAAAATCTTATCCAAGCGTGCAGAGGTGAAAGGCCCAAATAAATAAAGTTGCTATTTACCGCATTTTCCACGATAAGCCTTTCATCGTTCATTTCACTGGGCTTAGCGCCACACAAATAACAACTCTGCGTGGATGTACATGCAGTTAAGGCATTACAAATTTTGCCATCGATCATGCACAAAATCATTGTTGGCTTCACTAAGACTTCTGTGTCATTTACTATGATTTTAGTGGGTGCCAGTAATCTTGCTTGCTCTTTTATTTTATCAACTTCACTTTTGATAAGATCTACTGTTTCCTTGGCAAATACAAATTTGATGGGCCGACAATATTTTGTAGAAGATGGGGAAACATTTTGCCAAACGATTTGTTTAATGCTTTGGTCATTTTCCGAGTACATTTGAATAGGCACCATTGATATGCTAAATAAGCTTTCATCACTACATTGTTCTTCTGAAAATTTCTGTTTATACCGAGTTTGCTCTGCTCCATCACAACCCCATTTCACAATTAAACTCAAAGTTTTTAAATCAGTTACTGTACTTAGGACCTCTTCTTGAGCTTTGCACAATCTTTTTACTGTATGATCTATTACAGACTGCAGTTTAATTTCAGCGTGCGTTTCGGTTACATTTATGTCGTCAGGGTAGCATAGCTGTTTCGCCTCTTTCACTTTATAATACGGTGGGTACAGATTACTATTAACGTTCTTCGCTTGCTGGCGTATCACACTATATTGATGAGTCGTTAGATTCGCATCAACCATTAATGCAAGAGCTTGATCTACTGACAGTCCACCCTTGTTGCGGCTTTCAATGGATTTTCGTGCTTTTTTTATAGAAGTACCTCTTCTAGGTGAAAAGAGACATAGCTCTTTAACAATAGCTGCTGAATCCCTTTTTCCTTCCTTTCGTAGTTGGGTTTCAGATGCCATCGATATTTCTTCCCGACTTGATGTATCGAGCATTTGTTGGATGCGCCGCCTTTTTGTTCTATTGCTGCTGCTAGCGAAATCTTTTTTTGGTCTTCCAGCCCGATTACTTGTTGTAGGAAGTGAAAAGTCGACGACAGTGTTTGTCACTATATCGGGCAGTGATATACTTTCTTCCAACCACGAGGAATTTGTCTTCAAAAATCGTTCCCGATGTCTTCCCGATTTCGACCATTTTTGTTCTATTTTTTGGCAAACACTTCGAATTGTGACTTTCAAACTCTTCAAAATGTCTTCCGAAAAGCAAGGATCACCCAGCTCTTGCAATATAAGATGTAGCAAAGCATCAGTTCTGTTTTGTTTTGCGTTAGCAAACCAAACATCAAAACATTTTCGACGTGAAATTTGCGAAGTCATCCTAAAAGTAAGAAAAACTTCTATGAGTGTCGCAATCATTCGCAAACAAACTGACATATGTAATAGAGCTAACGAGTTATACTTTCAGAAAAATACAATCAAAGAACTGTATAATGCGATATAATATACTAAAACTCAAGTACAAAGTGATTGAGAATATTATTATAGTAAAAAGTAAACATGTTATATTCAATTGGTGCTTGCAGTTAAATTAAATAACAATTAAAAGTAAAAATCACTTGTAACTTACCTCAAAACCCACAAAAATACAATAACAACACACAACAACTACTAGCAACTGAAACACGAGCGTATTCATCGAGTGAACTCAGACGAATGGCGCGGTCCCTCCGTAAACCCGATCGCGAACGAGCAGGTAACAGGTAGTTCCGACCCTTTTTGCTATTGTTTGGTGTGATCCTTTGTAAAATAAATTTTGTTTCTAGGAAGTGTGGTTCAACTACTTAAAAAATGTACAACTAGTTATCTTCTGGGAATAAGTTGTTAAATTAGATTATGGCCCGCTAGATTATGAAAATTACGCTTTGTGCGGCGGCCGAAAACATGACACGCGGGGTTGCGATAGTTGTGGAGAGGATCCGGCAATTGGGTCTCGAGGTGGCATTGCACAAGTCCGAGGCCATGTGTTTTCATGGGCCTCGGAATGCGCCACCGTCGGGATCCCTACTGACGGCAGGAGGGGTTTCCATCGGCGTCGGGTCGACGTTGAAGTACCTAGGACTCGTCCTCGACAGCCGGTGGAACTTCGTGGAGCACTTCCGACGTTTGGCTCCCAAACTGGAGCACCGCCGTGTCCTTGTAGCGGCGATTGGCGGCGGCGATCTCTCGCGTCGGGCCCTGGTTCAAGCCATGGTCCGGAGCGAGAGGGAATGGGAAGCCGTCACCACCTTCTGCGAAGCAGTCATGCTAGTGAAGGAGGTGGCGGGACGTGAGAGGGAAAGAACCTCACGTCCCAGCCGCCGCGGGAGACGCCCTGGGCGTCGGGGGTCACGTGGTGGCTCCCGGCCACCGTAGGCGCGGGCCTGTGGTCGGCGAGCTATGGGCTAGCTCACCGTCCGGCCGTCTTATGACGACAGGCCGTGTCGACGGCGCGTTCGTGTTCCACGCGCGCCTCAAAGAGATGTCAGCAACCACGTAGGGGTCCGCATGGACCGATGCCTGCCAGGGCTGCGGGACTGTTCGAAAGAGATACCGTGGCCCTGGAACACAAAGGGCAAAGAAGGAACATGGATGGGTTTTAGTCAGTACAAGTCTGACACTCCCTTCCGCTCCGCCCAGAGTGGGGGGGGGTCATTTGATGATTTCGCAACCAAAAAAAAAAAAAAAAAGACTTTCGGGCCACTGACTACTTAACGACTGTCAAAAATCTACAATTGCCAGCCGCTACCAACGGCGGCTTAATGTGCTTTCAGAGGCACGAAAGAATCTCTGTATGTAATGTGTGGTTACCCATCCATGGACCAGCCTAGGCAAGCGTGGCCTATCCTGAAGATCGACCCGAGCGGCTGTTATTATTTAGCCACGAGATACTCGAGCGCGTACACGCGCTTATTTTGGCGTCTGTGCTCGATACCTCGCGGCTAGAGCTTATAAGCGCGTCAACCCTCGTACGAGTTGTGCGTGTGGTAAAGGGCGTCGCGCGGCCATAACTTCTAAAAACTTTTATAAACCTTTATACGAGCCGTAGCCGAAAGTCCGACGAGAGGATATATAATGAGATATGCGCAGGAATGCGGGCGCAGCTTCGTGTCGCTGAACCGCCGCAACCAGCACGCGCAGTGCGCGCACACGGCGCCCACGCGGCGCTGCCCGCTGTGTCCCGCGCTCTTCCATCTGCGCTCTATGGTCAACACGCACGTCAAGAAGGTAGGTAGCCTTTCTTAGTATAGCTGTACAAGGACCTTCTGGCACCTGGGCCTGTGACGCCGCCGTCTTATTTTCTCAATATAATTTCACAAATATTTACTAATAGGCCTCTTTTGAATGTCATTCAAGCGAAAAGATATAATTTTAAGTCTAGATGTCTCAAGAGTTAGTGCTGGGCATGAGGTCAGGTCCAGCAGTGTTATTGGAGTTTTTTCATCCATCTAACTTTATTTTTCGTGGGCGCATTGTGTTTTTCAGCCATACATCTCTATCAACAATCACCTCAGTTAAGGTTTGGTGAAACCAGTAAGAACAGATGGCGGACGTGGCAAAGGTCATCGGACAATAACAGATAATATGATAAAGTATCTCAGTGTCCTGTGTCTGCAGTTTGTACCAGTCCACACATACCATCTACGAGGGCGGGTCAATAAGTCCGTGACTTTTTGAATTTCTGACCTCTTTACTGAAACAGCAACACTGCTCCTGTCAACAGGCATCTGTCAGTTGACTCCTGTCAAAATTTAAACTTGCTGCGTCAGTTAGTTTGTGTTTGACAGCTATTTTTATCAGACTACCCACTAATTTGAGGAGAAAATGGAAAAAAGTGAATTTCGTGTGCTTATTAAGCATTATTTCTTGCGAAAAAAAACCATTACCGAGACCAAGGCTAAGCTTGATAAATACTATGGGGACTCTGCACCATCGATTTCAATGGTAAAAAAGTGGTTTACTGAATTTCGTTGTGGCCGTACAAGCACTGAAGATGCCGAACGTCCTGGACGCCCAGTTGAGGTCTCTACACCCGAAACAATCGAAAAAATTCACGATATGGTGTTGACCGACCGAAGATTGAAAGTGCGAGAGATTGTGGAAGCCGTAGGGATCTCGCATGGCTCAGTGGTTTTAATTTTGAATGATCACTTGGGCATGAGAAAGCTTTCCGCAAGATGGGTGCCGCGTTTGCTCACAGTCGACCACAAACGCAATCGTGTAACAACTTCACAGGAAGCTTTGGCGTTGTTTAATCGCAATATGGAGGAGTTTTTGCGCCGTTTTGTAACCGTGGACGAAACATGGATCCATCACAACACACCAGAAACCAAACAACAGTCAAAACAGTGGGTTTCTAAGGGTGAATCGGCGCCAAAGAAGGCCAAGGTGGGTTTGTCAGCCAATAAAGTTATGGCGACTGTTTTTTGGGATGCACGCGGGATAATCCACATTGACTACCTTCAAAAGGGAAGAACAATCAATGGGGAATATTATGCCAACTTATTGGACCGATTCAATGACGATTTGAAAAAAAACCGACCTCATTTGGCCAAGAAAAAAGTTCTTTTCCACCAAGACAATGCAAGGGTGCACACATGTGCAGTTGCCATGGCAAAAATCCATGAATTGGGCTATGAATTGCTCCCTCATCCGCCCTATTCTCCAGATTTGGCTCCGAGCGACTACTTCTTGTTCCCAAACCTGAAGAAATGGCTTGGTGGAAAAAGATTTGACTCCAATGATGAAGTCATCTCGCAAACAAAGGCCTATTTTGAGGACCTCGACAAATCATTTTTTTTGGAAGGGATAAAAAAATTGGAGAAGCGTTGGACAAAGTGTATAGAGCTCAAGGGAGACTACGTTGAAAAATAAAATTATTTTTTTATCAAAAAATCTGTGTTTTATTCCAAAAGTCACGGACTTATTGACCCGCCCTCGTATATAATACAGGGTGTAAACAGACCCTACACAAAGCCGTCAACCAAGCATTCTGTACATCAAATTAAGTAACTTTACGCAAAAATTATTGCTGGGAATCGACTCTTTTTTTTTTGGAGTGAAAAATCACGTTTTTAAGTAGAACTCGATGGAAAGCACTCAAAGCATTGTGCTGATGGATGGATTGAATAGTACGGGGGTCGTGGAGGCGGGTAAAGTAAAAATATTACATTAAAAACATGTATTTAAAAAAAAGTTGGACCCCCGATATCTCCGTAACTAGAAGGTTCCCAGATATGGTCTAGAACAAAAAAATGATCGCAAAGACGGGGCGAACAAGTGCCTTTCGGCTATGTTAAGGGTCTACTTACACCCTTTATACTCTTTTCTCACCATTTCAGGTGCACCTGAAACAACATAAGCGTCGTAACCGCATCAGTAAACATCAGAACGTGTTCTGGCGAACGGAGACGGTGCCCGTACAGGAGCTCAGTGTCGAGATACAGAACGATATACTGGAGCTGCAAGCTGCTAATAAGGAACAGGATTGGGTAAGACATGTCACAGATTACGGTACATCTTAAGGTATTAGGTACCCCTCGGTCTTACCAATCCAGTCCTACCGTAAGGCAAGGCAGCAAAATGTTCCAAGCAGGTCATAATTATTATTGCTGCTATTTCTCCAGCAGTGGTATTCGGTAATATTGAACTCAATCACAACGTAAATAGAGTTCAAAATAACGTGCGAGAAATGTAGTATTTGCGCATATTTTCACTCAAAACTTATCAGCAAAGAACATGCCCCGGGCTATTTTCTATGTGTAGTGCACTGAGCGTTACGGCACGGCATACCCTTAACCCTACCTTTCTCACCTATGTTGTCCTATCGGACGACGATTTGTAGAGAGAGACCATAAATATTAAATAAAGTATTTATATTTTAAAATATACAAAACTTCGACTACCACAACCTACAATAATATGGAAACTTTATTATGGCCTATACCAGTGACGAAGGTTCCTTACAACTCGATTCCTACTGGCTTCCCTTTGAAATATGGCACAGTCAGTATTCTACACACAAATAATATAATCACATTAAAGATATGTACTCCGGCTTACCTCTTACAAAATTGACCCTTCGCCACTGGTATACACCAACTTTCGAAGTATTATTTTTGTTTGCTATCGCTTTGACACCACCGTTCTTTCTTTCATGTCACCGTTGTAATTACAGGTGTACATTGAAGATACACCTGTTGAGATGGAAGGCATATGACAAAAGCGTAGCAGAAAGCTGGAACAACAACGAGCCGCTGAGAAGAAGCTGAGACGTCAAGCTTGGATGTAAACGCTAGTCTTAACTTGTTCACAAGTTGTTGGCAAAGCATATGCTGTGCAATACTGTCACATTGACCTCCCGTGTTTAACGTTTTGACCGCCATAGCATAAAGGCACGCGCGTGTCCGCCACGCCAAGCATAATACACCGTAATTTCACTTACCATTTTGTCACATATTTGTCGTTTGGCGTACAGGGCACGCGCTTGCTTGTCACGTATATGTGACTATGACGGTCGAAAGGTTAAGAAGTGTCCGGCAACCGGTTATAAACCTTAGACTGGCTCTCCTGAGTCTCAATTAATACCCTCGACTTAAGAATAGTACTGACAAAATGTGAAATAGAAAACCCTTAAGTATTTGTGGTGCAAACATTTTGACAAGACGTGATAAATGGACGATTCATCCACAATATTATGATATTCCGTCAGAGTGTCAGACTGGACACAGACAAGTGACAATATTTGTTTACTAGTTAGGGCCTTATCATACTAGCGGTTTGCGAACGGCTGCCGGGCGGGGCGGGCGCGCAGCGAATGCGACGCGGCGCACAGCGAGGACGTCGCGGACGCGTGACTAATTCGCATTTATTTAGTTGCGTGTTTGTAGCGAGTTAACGACGTACAATACACTCAGTAACTAAATGGATTCTGACGAGGAAACACTGCTGTTGACTTTGTTACTAAAACGAAACCATCGAAGAATTTGATTATGCGCAACGAATTCGCTGCGCATGCGCGGCGTGTTCGTCGCGCGCACGTAATGTATTCGTTGCGCGCCCGCTCCGCCTTAAGGACGCTCTCAATCAGCTAGTATGATAAGGCCCTTACGTGTAACTATGCAATTATTTCTTGCCCATTCTTCTGCATACCAAACTACCATTTTGTAGAGTAATGACTTTCAAAAGCGCCTTTTAAACGAATATCAACATGCTAGCGTCAATTAAGTTGATTTAACAATGACTTTAATTTAAAAAGTCATAAATGTTAAAATGTAACGCTAACAGTGAGCCTCCCACCACCTCGAAATGGCCTAATTGAACTGAATGGGTCCGACGTTATTATTGTATTCGTATAGAATAGAATGTACTTTATTGTACCTACATCAAAATTGAAACAACTGTTTAACAATATTGCTAATTTTATGTTTACAATGGCGGTTTTATCGCTGATAGCAATATCTTCCCGACAACTGGAATTAACTGTATGAACATAAACAGGAGTTAGTCCTATAGTTGTTTGTAAGGGCCGGCGCTCACAGACGGTGTGGCACGGCATGGCACGACAGGTTGTGCTTCGGCATCCCGCGGTGTTCCGTGGCATATTGCTGAAAGCCCAGCCACTCTGGCATCAATTAGTTTTGCTCGGCGCGGATTCGAAGTTTGAACCTTATTTCAATTAGTTTAGCAATTATAATTCCTCGACACAAAGTGACCGATACGTCTCGTGGGATGCAATGGCGCACCGTGGCAATGCGTGGAATAAAACGGCATGAAACGTCATACCGCAGCATCCCGCGGCTCGTCACGTCTATTCGCGGCATCGTGGTATCGAAATAAAGTAACATGAATTCCAAATCATTGAAGTAAGACTCAAAATAACTTGATTAGTAATAAAATCCTTTGCCATGACACGCCGTGCCGTGCGAGTGAGCGCCGGCCCTATTACTGTTTTTTCCAATCCACAATAGTAGCGTCCCTTGACTTATGTAGGTATCAGTAGCGAAGGTTCCATACAACTCGATTCCTACCGGCTTCCCTATATTTATTAATATTATCACATTTAAGACCGGGTACTCCGGGTTACCTCTTACAAAATTGATCCTTCGTTACTGGTAGGCATCATGTTTAAAACTAAAAAATACATTGTAATTTGTAATAATACTATTCAAAAGGGTTTTCAAAATATGTAAATATAGTCAAATTAAATAACTACTTTTGTGTTTTTTTGAATTAGAATGTTTGCAGATATCTTTTTACTAGCAAACAACATCACGCCTGTTATCCCCGAAGGGGTATCTAATAGTACACCCACATTTCGCCAGTTGTTTTTTGGAAGTTCCTTGTAATAGGGAGCGAGCCTATAGCCATCTATCAGGCACAAATCCAGACTCCGTGGCTTTTTTTGAGAAATTCCTGATGGAAAAACTCAATAGCAGTGTCCGACAAAGGTTCGAACCCAGGACCATGCTGCTCAGCAGCAGTCACGTTTGTGACCACCAACGAGGCAGTTTACTAGCAAAAGCTTGAAATACAGGGTTAGGTATTGAAAAAACACAAACGACCTCTTAGGCTGCTTTCCCACCTCTTGTATTATCTATGTTCCCACCAGAGATGTGCGAGGATGTGTTTGTTAAGAACCCATAGAATCATTTCATTTACCTAGCCTAGCTCAGCGCAGCTCTAGAGGAAACGGCACAGCAGAGCGAGGTTTGGGAAGGATGTGTTTTGCGAGGGATGTGTGCTACACATCCTCGCGCCGCTCATCTGCTGCGCACCGTTTTACAGCGTCGCCGCTACGCATCCTCGCACAGCGCAGCTGCCTAGCACATTTCCGGTGTAAACGCTCCCACCGTTCCACAGCCTTGCTACACATCCGCGGTTGTTAGTGTCAATAACCCTGTATAATGTAGTGTTTATGAATAATTTATCAGTTTGGGAATTTCTTGAAGGATTGTTAAAGAAAACAACATTAAACCCTTTTGTATATACATTTATTGTTTTTTTTTTCAATTTTTAATTATTGTTTACCAGATATATACTTTCATATATAATAATCAATTTCCTATCGAATATATACAACTTACAATAAACCTGAAGGTCCTTACGAACAACTACATTGAGTCTTATTATCTAGGTGGAATCATTTCGTTTTAATAACTAGTTGAACGCCGTAACGTGAAAAATGCAATTTTCACACACAAACGTACCAAATCGGTTAATTGGGCAAAATTAATTTTAAAAGGAAAACTGCAGATGATAAGTTTTACCCTGAATTAGAAGCAGAAGAAAGTATACTGATTTATACAATATGTAGTGATACTTTTTGAATAATTAGTGAAATTATAACTCGACAACATTAATGTGTTAAGTCTTTTGATCAGTGTAGTTTTATGCTTGCGTTTTTAGTTTACTGTAGAGTGGTTGGGCACGTCTAGAGCTCAAAATTTGTTAGCGAAACATCGCAGTCGATACAAAGCGTTTTAGATTTGTCCTTGTTATGTTGTATCTACAAAACTACAAATATTTATTGTAATGTATAAAATATTTGAGATCTTCGTCACGTTCTGTCAACTATAGACCGACAGCTTTTATGAGTCCTCCGTCTTGCCCCATCAAAGGCACATTAAGACAAAGTCCTAACAATATCCCATTAGTTATTTGCCTTAAAATAACAATAATCCACGTAGGTATTACGATACCAATTGAACCAATACGTGATCAACCTTCAGAATATTAAAATTAATTGATTTATTTATCCATTTAAATTGATACCTGCGCGAGGACTCATTAAAGCGGTCTGTCTATAGACTATTCAACTCATAATTTTACGGGCGTTTAAAACAGTAACAGCTGATAGGTCTGTTCTCTACATTTCTCGGTCACTGACCAACAAGAGCTGATTTCGAAATAATACATGCTATTTACTATAGTCACAGTTTTTATCTTGAAACTGTTGTCAAATCCCACTTTTATGATTGAACCAGCCAAAAGATCTCACAAGATTTGAAAGTTCAATTCTTCATTTGACTTTTATAGATCAGGTGTTAGTCCTGCTGTGTTGTCTTTAAAGTTGTCGAGTTATAACAAAAAGCATTGGCAAAAATCAATTGTAACAGTAATAATAAAATTAAAAAAAAACAAATAATATTTGATCAAATTTCTTCCACTTTGTACTATTACTGACCGTTTGCAAGAAACAATAATTTTTAAAAAGGTGTTAATTAAGTACTTGCCTTTTGAGGTAAACTTGTAATATTAGTTATTGTTTGTGGTTATTTGCATTATGGTAGGGTATTGGTGGGCTTCTTAGGAACTTATGTATTCGGTTTCAACCTTTTGACCGCCAGACCATTCACGCACGGGCGTGCCCTCCACGCCAACAATTTTACCTACCATTTTGTCACATATTTGTGTCGTTTTGCATACAGGGCACGCGCTTGCTTGTCACGTATATGTGACTATGGCGGTCGAAAGGTTAAAGAGATTACTTAGTAAATCTCATGAGAATAAGTGTTTATATAATTTTGCATGATAGGACACAAAAAAACATATTTCTAGGGCATATTCAATGCAGCAATTTTCTATAAATAAAATCATTCATTTAGCAAATTAAAATCTTCCTTTGATGTGTCGAATCATGCAAAATTATAGTAAAAGCGGCTAATATTGCGTAGTATGCAAAGTGCAAGATATGCGAATTAGCAAAGGATGGATGGGTGATATAAATGCGGATTTATCAAACTTTCTACAAGGGAAAATAAATCAATGAATTCAATTCATTGATTCGGCCAATACGACTTAGCTACAATATTTTTTTTTAAACTACTCCCCATTATAAAATCAGGAGATAAGTCTAGGATAAAATGGCGTCAAAAGCACCAGAAACACGTTTACCATCGAAATATTCCGGTATAAGAAACACCGAATTTGTTCTAAATATTAGGCACTGACCCATATTTTGCTTCAACGCTGTTAACATGACTGGCGTGCTTAGTAAGAAAAATATACGCTATACAAGTATCTACCTAA
This sequence comes from Noctua janthe, assembly GCA_910589295.1. Lineage (NCBI taxonomy): Eukaryota > Metazoa > Arthropoda > Insecta > Lepidoptera > Noctuidae > Noctua > Noctua janthe. The sequence goes on from OU342578.1 coordinate 9,194,624, forward strand.
CACCAAGTAGTAGTAAGTAAATGGAGTACTAATGTGTAGATGAATGTTGCCATGACAGTTGTCTCGTACCACGCCGCCGTATGACGCGCCGAACAATCGTCCGATCCAGTTTCGCCCCTCAGCGTTCGGATCTACGAAGAAATATACGTCTTAGCATTCCTTTTGCTTACTATTCTGTGGTTTTCAAGCTTCGCCAGTCATGTTTTGAGCAACGTAGGTATATTTGATTATATTCCTTGCAAACGGCCTGACACTCCTACCCTATCGTTCGACAGAGGCGGACTTACATGACGCCATGCCGCCGGTGCGCCATCTGCAAATAAACAACACCCGAATATCTCGTACAATACGCGGACCTTCAACGACAATCACTTTTATCTTTAAAACTTTTTTTTTTTACTTTTTCCTTTACTTTATTCTAATGATATTTGATAACTTACGCAGCCACGATGCGTTGTCCCCGTATCACATCTATGGAGCAATACAAAATTATGTGAGAATCGTGGGTATTTTTTATTAATGTGATAATGGAATTTACCTTATATGAATAGATTTGCCAAGTGTTACTGTGATTCAAATATTAATATTTACATGATTAATTAAATTCGTCATTATTGTGAATCAAATTGTCAAACATCTAAGATGCATTGCTAAATAGACACGTAAGTAATGATTGCGTTTATTTACAGATTCAAATGCTACATGCACAAACACCTGTACAATTTCTAAATGTCTGTAGGTACAAAACATCTAACATGCGGGATTCGAACCCTCAACCTGTAGCATAAATACACATTACTCTGCTATTGCGCTAATCGAGCTCTTAAAACCGCGAGAACAAGTATTTGGCGGGTTGTATAAATGCTTATTGAATATTACGGATTAAATACAAGACAATGAACACTAGTTTCTTAAAATAAATGCTCTATAATCTACTCTACTAGGATAAAAGGGCAATTAAGAGTTAACGTCAGTAAAAACTTACGTCAATCTAAGTCGCGCTAGCTTGACCAAATGCCGCCCGAAATAGTTGGGAGCCCCCACGAAAGTTCTATATTATATTTGTCATAAATTTGATTTTTTCCCTATAAACTTGTTAATCCCATATACTGGCATATCTGGAGAATCTATACCTAAACAGATATGTAAAGTATCTAATTAGTTGATTTGTCCTTATGTCGCAATAAACGATTGCTACCATATATTTGAAATAAGCCAATGAATTCCGTGCTAGACTGACTTATCAGGCTCACAATGAGAGTATAAAAACGCGAGATTTCCATGAAACTCAGCAGCTCAAATCAAATAAATAGTTTAGCACTCCATTGGCTAATTACTCTGTAATCTAGTTAGTCTATATCTAATTCCATAAAATTGTTATAGTACACCCACATTGAGACAGTTGTGTTATAGACCAATGTAAGAGAACCTCTAACTAATAAACTTCAAGCTAATCGAATGTGGATCTACTTTACACATCCGCCTAACCCTTCAGGGTGTCTCTTGCGTGATCTAGGCGTATTGTTACGCTAATAATTGTAAAACAACTCACCATATCGAAACCAGGTCAGTCCTTACAGCGATAGGGCAACACCAACACAAATCGCACCATTAAAATTGCAACATGTTCTTATCTTATCATCATATCACGTGTTCCTTACACACTATAATCACATGGTTCAGTCCATCACTTAATTATTTAGTTCACTTTTCTTACACTCGCTTGGATCTGAGGTGCTTGACGTGGCTGGTTCCGTATATGAACCGAGTACGCCATTCTTCGTACTGCTACGTACATGCTATAGTGTTTGACGTAGACGGAGGGTGCTCAGGCTTGTCCGCGGCAGGTTTTGGCTCAGCGGCTCCGTGTGGTAGGATACCATTCTGTAGGTTGACTTCGTACATGTTGGATGAGTTCGAGTCCTCGTTGTATGACAGGACGCTGACTTCGTCAGTCTGTGGATGAATGGGTTCAGTGAATGTACAGGTCTCCTGTGGAAAGGATTACTTTGTCAGTCATCTCAGTTTGACAAACATTTTGAACGATAAGCGTGATGTTGAGGCTGTCGTGAACTAAGCAGATGAGACTGAAAAAGTGTGCTTTTGACTGAATATCTAAGCAAAGCTTTGTGACATAAAAATATCCCTCCACCTAAGCACAAAGCTACAAAGCTCTAATGACGAAATGCTGTTTTCGTGAGCTTAATGTGCTATTAACCTTCAAGTGATTGTAACAAAACCGGTTGCGCGTAAACTAAAAGATCTATTGGGGATTTTGAGGATTTAAGACCGAGAAGATTTTTACTACGGTGCTTAATGCAATAATGAGAAGACAAGCTGCATAAATTAGGATAAGTGCAGACTGCAGGAGAAGGCTTGTATACTTACGCTGCTCTCGGACAGTCGCTTGGTCTTCTTGGTGGGCGCCGGCATGACGGCGGCGAGGTCCAGCGGCTTGCGCTTGGTGCCCGACGTGGTGCGCTCGCGCTTCAGCAGCGAGCCCGCCAGGTACTGCGGCAGCTGGCGCCGGCGCACGTGCCGCGCCTGGAATGTACCACGTTTTGTTTAAGCTTCTAACCAACTAGACAGAGTAAGGTAGATGACACCACCGATCAATTCAAACACTATGAACTCTCAAAACGCAATTCCACATGGATTTTGTTGCCAGTAGCCTGTTTACAGGTATGTTAATTGTTAGAGAAGTTATGTCTTGGAATTATTGGTAAATAATAATAAATATTTATTGATACAGTGTTACAAATCTTTTAGGCTATATTTTGACAATACAAAAGAATTTATCAACATCTGCAGCTGAACTAGGCATGCATGCAAAGCATGTATTTCGGCTATCAGCACCAATCACAATCATAATGGTGTCAACTACCAGTTACTGAGGAGTTTCTTCCGCCACTACATCTTCCCAAGAAAGTGGCGAAGAGCGGGCATTTAAGGGGACTGTGTTATGTTATTTTTAACGTTCAAAAAGTGCAAATTCCTTACCTCTATCGTCATTCCTTCCCTCAATATATGAGAATTCGTCGCCTGATAGTTGACGGACTCCGTGAAGGTTCTGATATCACACGTCAGATCTACATTCAGGTCCCTGGTCTTCTCGAACACCAGCCCAATGAACCACATTGAACAGAAGTTCGGTATCACTTCACCCTGGAATTGCATAAACGGATAATTTTATTTTTTTTGTAATTATTTAACATACAGAAGTTTTTTTTTCTAAATATTTTGGTGAATTTTAAAGATGTGATGGGCATCGGTATTATTCCGGAAAGTTTCTTTGTATAATGCATTATTATTTATTTTTTATATACCAATGATATGTTTAGGTTTCGTAAAGTCGTAAAAATTGTCCGAAAAAGGAGAGGAACACTAGTAAGTTTATTAAAAAAAAAAACAACGTTATAATACAGGATGGAAGGAACATCGCCGTAAAACAGTTACTACATTCAATCAATCATTCCGAACCCATGGAAATTTTGCATCGTATAAAAAAAAAAAACTGCCGTTACCTACAAAAGTGCAATAGCTACACGATCAAAATGTATGGAACAGCTGTATTTTTTTTTTAATTACCGAAGATGAATTTCAATGTGGGGAAACGTTCGGGGTAACCGCTTGTGTGCCCCTTCCGCCTTGTAAACATATTTTAAGCAAAATCCAGCTTTTAAATGCTATTAGATGCTGTTTGCCACCACGGCCGACAAAATGTCACCAATTTATTTAAAAAAAAAGTCCTGTATCATGGAAGTAATACTCTTTTGTAAGTAGTGAAGTGTCCGTTTCTGCTGTGGGTAGCAGTTGGTTCCCATCATAGGGATAGTTTGCATGAAAATTAAAGGCACACAGGACTGTTAAGTAAAAATTGAAAGCTTTAAAAAGATTTTAATATAGGACCTGTTTCACCGTGTCCTCTGTGAAGGCATTGGGGTTTATCCATAAACGCTGCTTTAGAATGAATACTCTTTGTTATGTACAGTCGCCAACACATGTTACCACAAAATATCAAATTTCCCCAATTGATTTTAAACCATAAAATGTTGATGGTTAAGTTCAAAATCGAATGAGAAAACTTGACAGTTTAGTTTGTGGCAACTTCATGCGCTGGCGACTGTGAACCATACAAATAATATTCATAAAAGAAAATATTTCACATAGGGTGAAATCAGTGTTTTCATGCATCTTTCTCGCATTGTGTCACTTAGAAGTAACTCATAAGAGCGAGAGGCATGATTGCGCGATAGCGCTTCCGATACTAATGAATGCGGATGCTTACGACCGGACTTCTAGCTCTGTCGGAGCATTTACATGACAGAACGAAATAGATATAAAATCTCTGGTCCGTGCGTGAAAATGTAATTCCACCTTTAAGCTGCGTTTCCACATAAGGTGAGCGAGGGAATATGTGTGCGAAACTAACCAGTAAATAGTAACGCTTCTTTTCCACATTTTGAGCTAAGCTAGCTATGTGATTGGTTAGTTTTATGTATATTTCTCGCTGCACATCTCTGGTGGAAACGCAGCCTTAACCATACATTTTTCGATGCAAAATGTCGTATCAACCAGAGATAGTACGTAAGAACAATGTTCTAGAAGCGAATAAATATAATCGTTAAAACCAATCTAGTGGAGGTAATCGAGTTATAAATCTCTTCAGTCTTCATGAGATTTACCCTCGATTTTTAGATCTCTACTAACTTCTGAACTATAATCAGCTTTCATGGAATTTACCCATTGACTACTAGATAAAATGATCTCTACTTACTTTTTCATTCTTTTTAATTTCAGGCGCAGGTTCTGTCGGTACTGGTGTTCCTATAACAAACAGATTTTCATTTAAGCATATTTCGCCTTAGTTTATGGAACTTACAACATAACTAGCGTAAAATGGCGAAACAGATTTGAAGACTGCAGAACTGGGATGAATAACTGCAGTTCAGTGTTCAATTTACACCAGCCCACATCTGAGCGCTGGTGTAACAGCGTTTCAATATATATCAATTTTAGTTTTTATAAAATTTCTAAGGGCTTCGTCCCGGACACACTCCATCAATATGTAGTAACAGTAGTCAGGGTCAATTTTCGTAAGAGGTAAGCCGGAGTACAAGTACAGTCGAGTTGTATGGAACCTTCGCCACTGTGTAGTAAACATGTAGATGTTTACCTCGCATTCAGCACAGTTCGATGAAACAACTTGTTTGTTTTTAAATCGATTCATCTACCATCACATGTCTACAGTTTAGCTAGATAATTAAATTAGTCCTTACATAACTCAGTATAATGATATTCGGATGCCCATTTACGTGAAGTACGTTTATCCCGGCAAAGGGTACCAAAGTATGGAATCGGTTTCTTAAAATAAATGATGTACAAGTATCTATCTATAAATGGTGAAACAAGACTCTTAGCAGAGGCGGGTCGCTAGTAAGCTAAAAAGTATTGTTACCTGGCGGCAGAGCGAGCGGCTCCTGGTTGTTGATGTAGAGCGGCACAGAGTTGTAGCACTCCGGGTTCACGTGCGCTATGGTTATGTGGTTGATGCGCTCCAGCGTGGCTGCAACAAACACAGATAGTTAAGAACATTGTAGTCCCAGCTGAATTAAAGATGCTTCGATTTATTCACCTTTTTGGAGGCGCGAGCAAAAGCGCATTAAATTAAAAAAATGGTGAACTTCACTCATTTTTTATGGACAATTCACACTTGAACAAAAAAATAAAATATAACAAAATTATTTTCATAAAAAAGGAGCTAAAGTTTACTAAGAGAGTTTCCCGGTACCTCTTATAGATTCGGATTTACCTTTATGGTAATAACGAATCGATTGACACCTTATTCATAAAAAAAAAACTGATGTATAGTTTAGGCACTACGGAGGAACATACGTAAATACGAACATACATACATAGACTGCTAAAATCAATACCCTTCCTATTGCCTTCGCCGTGATCGGGTAAAAAATGTTGAGTTAAACCCAAGTAATATGGGACAATGACAGAAAGAGACTGATGATTTAGCCGACATTCTCAATTCTGTAAAAAAAAACTACTAGACATTTAACGAAAATTATTTCACAAATATATTCACGTTGTATAAAAAATAGGCCGTAAAAAGTTTGACCTCACATTTATTATACGTATACTTGTGCTAAATACACGTCATTTTGGAGTCATTGACCCAATTTAAGCGCCTCATTAACTAATTTTACCTACGCATTTTGTGAATTGTTCTACTTTTTGTTTAATTGTTTTAGTTGTTGGGTTTTGCAAGTATGTTCAATTGGCAGTCCCTAATATTATTCGTTGATCTTTCGACAGTCGTTACAGGTAGTCAGTGGCCCGAAAGTCTGACAACCAGTCTTACCAAAGGTATCGTGTTTTTACCCAGTAAAAATGGGTTGTGGAGATCGAAAGGCTCTATGTAAAATATTAGTATTCAGCTGTATCCTGTTAGAAAGGAATCTGATCCCAATTTTTTGAGAGAGCCTGACTTGTAGACTGATTGATGTGTGGTAGTTGGTTGTATTGGTATGGGCATTTGATGCGGAGAAATGAGGAAACCGTCGAGAGGAAAGTTTAGAGTATGAATGTTTAATGGCTAAGAGTAGAAGAAGACCAAAGAAACGATGAATGGACTGTGTGAAGGAGGATATGGAACGCAAGTTATAACTCCCTTATAAAATGTCGTATCTTGCTCTTAATGAGCAAGCACACAAGGTATACTGCTGGACATGAGGTCCTGCGTTTAATTCCCAGGTCGGGCAAAGTGTTATTGGGTTTTTCTATCAGAAATTTCTCAGTTGTAGACGTAGTCCGGATTTGTGTCTGGTTGATGGCAACAGGCTCTCCCGCTATTACATGAGACTTAAGATAGCTGGTAGTAGCTGAGAATCGAGTTGAATGGTGTGTCCGGCAGTGGACTGCTGTAGGCTGATGACAAAATAAATGTGGGTGTACTATCAGGCACACCTCTGTCTTTTATGTTATGTTACTTACTGATAAGATGACGTATCTTGCTCTCGATGAGGCCGCACCACTGCAGCTGGTCGTCGGTAGTGGCCGAGGACGCCAGCAGCACTATGAAGTGCTTGTAGCGGGAGAAGAAGTTTGGCGCCTCGAACAGACGCTCCCAGCCGCACTTGCCGAGCATTATCTCGTCTGTTATTGCTAGACCTGTGGACAAAGTTAACATTATGTAATACAAAGTTTATTTATTCACAAAGGTATCAAATCCTAATTTAAATACACAATTACTTAAAATTAAAACATAGCAAAATTACATTAGAAGTCGTATCATAAAATATTACAAAATAATTCAATATTAAAATAAAATAAAAAGAAGGGCAGAATGATGAATAAAATAAAAACGACTATTCAATTCATTAAAACACGTACAGTACATTAATTTAAATAAGTAACGACTCTTTTATGACTCTTCAGCAAATAGTTCAGTAATTTTTCACGTTTGGAATTGCGCTCAGTGCGCTAGTACGTGATTCGAGCTTAGTGTACATAGTAACCCGTCTACATAAGGTCATGTTACGAGAAAGACTTCATTTATACAACAGTCTTACTCCATGTCGCACACCTGGAAAGCGCCATAGAATTCTATGGCGCTTTTCATTTTGATTTTTTCTTTTAAAACTTTGCTCCATAATAGGAATTTCTCCTGTATCGTGCATTAAAAACCATTTAAACTCGCATACACAAACAGCCAGACCCGGAAAACTACCTGTAGATCATACAAAAATTTGTTCCGTGCGGGGATCGAACCCGCGACACGCAGCGCAGCAGCCGATCACTCAGCCACTGGGACAACCGTGCCGCTTTGCTTTTGACGCGAAGCATCAGGAATTTTTCATTAGAAGCCCGAAGTCTGGATGTGGGTGTACTGTAGGTTCGACTCCGCCTAAGCTTTCAGCGAAATTCAAAAATTTATAAATTCAAATTTCGAGTTTGACAGGCACTTTTTCAAAGTCAAAAATAAGCTACCAACAGTCCAGCCACAGGCATAATAACTGTAAAAGGATTGTAGATCTCATGGAGAAGAATGGGCAAGAATCTCAATGGACACTCTTAAAAAAAGGTGTAATGTTAAGCTGATCATGAAACACTAACCTAGTCTGAACTCCTCGCAGATGACGGTCCTAGTGGAGGCGCAGACGTTGAACGTGGAGTTCTGTTGCGGGTAAGCCGGCGTGATGATCGGCATCAGGTGGAAACGATCCGAAATGTTTACCTGTGGAGAAAATATATTTTAAATATGGTGGTTTAGTGGCCAAACGCGATTCTATCAATGATAATTTTGAAATCTTTATGAATGGGATTGGAAAAAATTACAGCGTCAGTCAGTTTTCGCGTAGAAGATCAACATACTTTATCAATGAACATACTTTTCAATTTAAAATTTCAAAAGGGTAAAAGGATTCCGTTCAAATTGTAAATACTGATGATCGAAACACTACATCCTATGGCATATATAATAGTGTAAATAGCATAATGTAGTTTAAATGTAAATCACCAAATAATTACAATTAATTATTTGTTTTACATAACATCACATCTGTAATCCCCGATGGGTTAGGCACAGGTGTATCTAATAGTACGCCCACATTTTGCCAGTTACGTTAAGTCCAATGTAATAAGGGGCGAGCCTATTGCCATCAACCGGCCACAAATCCAGACGCTTGAATATCCTACTATTCCCGATTGAAAAATCCAATAAAAATTTGCCCGATCCGGGTATCGAACCCAGGACCTCATGCTGAACAGTCGTGGTTGCGAACACTAGACCAACAATGCAGTCAAAGTCAAGTTATTATATGCTTGAGTTTAGAAGGTCATTATTTTGTTTATTCTACATTTCAAACGAGTCGTGTCGCTAAAATGAATAAATTGCTAAAAATTAAACCCTCACATGTTGAAAAATAAGCTACAAATTAGAGTAGTATTGGCAACCCCAACATTTTTATATATTTTATTCTTGCAACACTGCATGCTGGTTTTCAAATCAGTGTCGTCAATAATTTCAAGAGTCTCTTGAAATAGGAAATACATGTTTTATTCGCCACGAGCCTTCTCCCTCAATGCATCAGCCCCCACAGCTGCATACAAAATCATACAAGTAGAAACCGCAAGTAAAAGATATAGTAAGATTAAAACCAATACTCACTCTAGGGTCCCAAACGGGAAAACCAAGGTTGACAGAATCGGGCTGTTTCAGCAGCACCGGCTGTGGCCACTTCCACTGGCTGAAGACCAGGAAGAACTTGTGCACCAGGGTGGCAGGCAGAGCGTTGGGGTACAATTGGCACGTGCGGGCTACCAGCATGGCCCAGGACACGCCACCCAGGTAGCCTAGCGTGTTGGAGTATATGCCGTGGCCTGTGAGAGAAGAAATTTAGTTTTTTCAGCATTTTTTTTAACTTGTTAACGCTTGAGCGTATCGCGAAAGGTTTTTCACTTCGTAATTGGCCAGTTTGTCAACATCGCGTAAACCAAACACAAAACAGTCGTGCAATAAAATACTATTAGTGTTTAACAAGTTTTGCCTTTCGTTGGTGGGTCTTTCACAGATTTTACACGAAAACAATTCAGGTACCTTAGCATTGTAATTATTAACAGTACATGGTTTAGAAATAGTTGCATATAATAAGTATGTACCGAATTCATCTAACTGGTGGTGTGTTTGATATTTAGCGGTACTCCCTTGCCAGTCTTAATAGGTCAGGATGATGCCTGTCATCACAATCATCGGAATGTGAGGGCCCAGTGGTGTGTGAGGGCCCAGTGCTTGCCGAGTCATAAACTCGGCAAGCACATTAACTTCAAACAGTAGGGATTTGGTAGCAGTCCATTTACATACGTTAAAAAAGTTATAAAGAGTGTAAATAGACCCTTAATTAAGTCGAACGGCACTTGTTCTCTCAGTCATTGCGATAATGTTTTTGTTCTGGACCTGGGAACCTTTTAGTTACGGAGATATTGGGGGTTAAAGTTTCAAAATTTTCACAAGTTTTTTTTTTATAATCCAAGTTTTTAACGTTGTCACTTTACTTTAAATGCCTCCACGACTCCCATACTTTTTAATGTATCCATCAGTGCATATTTTGAGTGCATTACATTGAGTCCTACCGTAAACCGCGATTTTTCACCACAAAAAAAAAAGTCGTTAGTTTGATGTACAGAATGCTTGGTTGACGGTTTCGTGAAGGATCTGTTAACACCCCGTGTTTATATATAGTGTCAAGGTATAGTTACGTTTGGCCCACAGCTTGATGGCTCGCAGCGTCAACCGGAAGTTGTTGATATTGGGCACGAGGCGCAGGATCTCGTCAGTGACGCGGCAACCGTTGAGGGAACGCACGCATTTCTGGTCCAAGTTCTTTAGTAACATGTCATCGCGTAAGTCAAAGGAATCTGTGAACAAAAAAAAATGTTGCGTAAATTATTTGATCATGCTGGCAGTGGTATACCTAGTAATTACTTTACGACAAGGTTGAATGTCACAACAATCGTTTACTTTAAGATTATAACATAACATCACGCCTGTAATTCCCTAACGGTTTGGCAGAGTTTCGCTAGTTATGTTTAAGTTAGGCTGTTTGTGATTTTAAATGTTTGTAAACGCACCCACGATTCAGGAGAAACTCCAAGAGTGGGGCAAAGTTTAAAAAAAAAATAAAAAAGAATACCATGTAATGGGGCGAGCCCATTTAAGATCAATGTGGCTGTTACAGTTTCAGTCTTAGTGAAACTTCAATTCACTAGAAATATAAGGTCAAAGAAATTATGAAGGAAAAAAAAAACATTATTATGGTCAGAAAAAGATGAATACTTAGATCTTGGTTGTTAGAGATGTGCGGAAGATGAAGAGATGCAACGCCGACTTCATATAATTTGGGATAGCGGCGGGAGTAAGCTGTAGTAATAAATTAATTATTGGTATTTTGTAATTTGACATCTCCGAATTGTCGTTACACGCAACTGTAGGCTTTTTTATTTCTAACTAGCGACCCGCCCCGGATTCGCACGGGTGCAATGTAGAAAGTAGATAATATAAATATAAACCTCTCTTGAATCATTTTATCTATTGTTGAAAACTGCATTAAAATCCTGATGTGTGAATGAGACAAAATTATCTCGTAAATTAATCAAATATACGGTTTTAATGTAGAAAACAATGATAATACTGTGACCGATGTGCTCCACATAAACACCGTAAAATATCCTTTGGAGGACATCAAATCACAAGTCATCTTGAATAACGTATAACTTTTTGAAATTACTTCATATCAAAACTTTTCTCTAAACATTATCAAGGGTGTAAATAGACACTTAACATAGCCGAAAGGCACTTGTTCTCCCAGTCTTTGCGATCATTTTTTTGTTCTAGACCATAATTGGGAACCTTCTAGTTACGGAGATATTGGAGGTCAAAGTTCCAACTTTTTCACAAGTTTTTTTTTTAAATACATGTTTTTAATGTAAGATTTTTACTTTACACACTTCCACAACCCATCGTACTATTCAATCCATCCATCAGCACAATGCTCTGAGTGCTTTCCATCGAGTCCTACCGTAAAACGTGATTTTCCACCCCAAAAAAAAAAAAAAAAGTCGATTTCCAGTAATAATTTTTGGGTAAAGTTACTTAGTTTGATGTACAGAATGCTTGGTTGACGGCTATGTGAAGGGTCTGTTTACACCCGGTATACCTACAACGGAAGGCAAAGAAAACGGTTGACGGATATGTGAAGTGTTTTCAAACAGCGAACGACTGACAATGAATGACGTTGAAATTACGACTATTGCTATGGACGTCACCAAACTATGGTGGATCGTTTTGTTTAGGTCACATAGCTTCAGTAAGAGGACTGCTGCGTTGCATGTCGCGGTTGGATCCCCACACGGAACAAACATTTGTATGGCCTTCAGATAGTTGTTCCGGGTCTGGCTGTTTGTATATGTGAATATACACAAACAGCCAGACTCACCCACGAGGAGAAATTCCTACTGTGGAGCAAGGTCTAAAAAACGAAACAAAATCGCAGTTGAAAGTTGAAACATTGCCGTTGGAAATTCGACTCTGGACGCAGAATCGAGCGTTTAAAATCTAACAATGCACAATGTGTTACTGAAACGGGGCAACTATACACAAATTTACGTAAAGCCAGGTGAGGTGGTGTGTGTCCAGTTTATTTTTATTATTTAAAACAACCATCAACCATTACACCTATTAATTTTCCTACTCAACCGCAAACACTTCCATAGGACATTATGATCTCTCTATAAATAATATTATACTTCTTGACGTAATATTTTATTAAAATAACAGTTTGAATAGCTTAGCTTCTGTACTGTGCCTCGATGGCCTAATAATCGTGAATCCGACTGCTGAGCATGAAGTCATGAGTTCGATTTCCACGTCTGGCAAAGTTTTATTGGGTTTTTCCATCAGGAATATCTCAGCAGTCACGGAGTTTGGATTTGTACCCTGTTGATGGCAATAAGCTCGCCCCATATTACATGGGTCTTAACTGGCGAAATATGGGTGTATATAAGTAAGCCTCTGCCTAACCCTTCGGGGGTTACAGGCGTGATGTTGTGTTTACTCTTTAATAACTCAAAATCAAATGGGATTTTTTCAGCAGGGTCGGCTTCTAGCCTGCCTAAAATCCTGATTTAACCGGGCGCGACTGCCTATCTGACCTTCAAAACCCGGTTACTAGGTTCAGACTCTCGGACTCCGTCAGACTTTTGGTCTGCAAATGGCCTCTATAATTCAACTGTTTTTTTTTCTATAGCGCAAGTAAAACAATGTTCTTACCTGGTATTTCCTTGAGAGCCAGCCTGGCAAACAGCAAATCGATCTCAATCCCGTCGAAGTTCATCTTGATGACCGGCACGAATGCGTCTTCCACTGCTCTCAAGTCTTTAACCTGCGCAGAAAATAGAGTATGTAAGTATTTTGTCTGAGCGTGTGGTACCCCTGGGTTGTTATTAGGAAATTCTCTCGAGTTTATTGCATTTACAAGATAACTAGCGAAATGTGGGTAGTCCTCTGTCAACTCCAATAGAAAATACAGGCGTGATATTGTAGAATAGAATAATGCTTTATTGTACGCTAAAATTGAAACAACCGTTTTACAATATTGCTACCAATGATATTATAAAGAAAGATACGCTACGTTCATACTGAGCCACGTTCAAATATCGTTGCGTTATTACGACTGCGATGAATAATACGGAACGTATGATACAGAAAGAGATAGCTATTGCGCTTTAAGTACTTAAATTACGACAATTGTCTGAATTTGTCTGCAATAATTTGCGCGCGCTAGTGCGATATTTACCTCGTTTTATAATATTGTTACACGTGAGAATATTCCTACACGGTGTAGAATCAAAAAAGTACCCTCTATTATTCAGACACGTTTTCGTTCCATGAAATAAAGAATATTTTACACGAATAACCTCGTTAGCGAAAACTCCGAGAAACATTGTTGCTGAAAGATTACATAAAAATGTTGAATGAAAAGATTTTTTTATGCGAGTTCACAAGTCTTCGTCTGAACTCGTTTTGAAATTCTAAGAAATGGTCACAAAGCATTTGTCGACAATTGTTTTTTTTCTTTTTTTTAAACACGTTTTTTGTTGTGTTTGTATGTCTTTAGTCCCTAGCCATTAGTTCTAACTGGAAAGCTGAAGTGTCAGAAATTAAGATTCTTTATTCCGCGCTTATTTTTTAATAGCTGGGTAGAAACAGCAGAGACAGATCAGCACGCGCAGCATCACGACCGTAGGAACGGGTTTGTCGACGGAAGAATCGACAAAATGACAGATCAACAAAAGAAATCCGTCATTTTGTAGAGTCTTTCGTCGACAAAATCAGTTTCTACGGTGGTCATGCTACGCGTACAGTAAACCTTGCCACAAGGAAGGTAGTATACAGGGTGGAAACGGGACAGTAAGGGAACTATCTTAACCGTTGCAGCTACACGAAAATGGTTTTGGTATGGTAAGAGACTATCCATATTTTTTAATGAAATTTTGATACCCATTCACAGATTTAAAAAAAAATTACAGTTAGCAAGAAAATGGTCATTTCACACAATTTTTTCTTTTGATGTCTGTCGATCCTGTTTCTAATACTGATCAAAAACTTCTATGGAACCAACCCAGATTGGAGTACTAAAAAAGTCAGAAAAAACTTTTCCCATTCATATTGCTGCAGTTTCCACCCTGTATACTAAGCAGAGGGCGGCACAAAGCTGCCAATGAAAACGATGAAGTTGGGATCTGTAATTTCTGCCTGTCCGCATTTATGTACGTATTTTTTTTTGTAATCAGGCACACATGGTGCCCATAATGAAGTTACTCCACTCAACCAATTTAATTATACCCAGATCTTTATACCTAGGAAATGCTTATCGTTCCCTAGATTATTTAAAAAAAAAAACTCACACCAGGCCCACACTAGGAGTTTATCATGTACCATACACAAACAGCCAGACCCGGAACAACTACCTGTAGGTCATACAAATAATTGTACTGTGCGGGGATCGAACCCACGACACGCAGTGCAGCAACCAATCGCTCAGCCACTGCAACAACTGTCTAATATAGGTCATGGTGAACATATCATCATCAAGAGCCTCCACACCAGCGTCAAGAGTGAAGGGAGGCCCCTTCCCTCTTTCCACTGAACACATTGCTCATAAATTATATGACTGCAGCTATACTGACCTGTGGCTGCAACTTCAGCAGATCATAGAAAGAGGCGAAGTAGTCAGTCCGGTCGATGTGACGCGGCGCCACGCATAACGCGTCTATGTCAGCACCTCGGTGGTGTACCTACAAGAAAGACATACCAAGTTAGCATGAACGAAAACTTTATAATAACTTTATAACTTTGTAAAACTACCCTTCACAAAACCGAAAGGCACTTGTTCTCCCTTTTTTTTTCGGATCGAAAATCATCAAATGATGACCTCATGCTAAGCAGCCGCGCTTGCGGTTACTAGATCAACGAGGCATTCATGGAAAATAGTGTTGACTTAGATGCGCTTGAGGTTCGACCTCAACGGCGATCCTTATGGATCCATATCTGTATAAATGTATCGATTTGGTCTCCCCTCACATAATAGGATGCTCCAATAAATATCAATCGTTTTAATATCCCGTCCCTACACCAGTCAATTTAGCATATTTTTGTGATGCAATAAGTCCGAGTTCGACATTGTATGCGCATAACTTTTAAAAGGCACCTTCAATTATATTATACTGGCAGAATGAGTTTTTATTTGTATTTATTTAGTGGTATCTTCTCAATGAATCGATGAGATAAGAAAAGCTGATGTTTTACTAGTAAAAAAAAGTATTTTCAAATGAAATGCATCAATCCAGCTAGTCTGTTTATACCATATTATAACAGTTTTATGTCCGATTTAGAGCAACAGGCATCTTTAAGTAGGTACCTACCAATAGCGAAGGGTTCGTTTTTTTAAGAGGTAAGCCGGAGTACATGTCATGATGTTATTATTTGCCTATGGAATACTGATTGCGCCCGTTTTAAAAAGTGTACGAATACTTCTACGAACCGGTTCAGATATGGGCCATTACCTTTATTTATTTATCATTATATTTTGGGTCAACTCAATTGATATTTATGAATTAAAATAACGATTTGTAAGCGAACGGAAACGCGAAGCAACAAGTACTTTTGTCGAAAACTTGGTTTCCAGAAAAATAACGTGTAAAAGTCGAAAACAATAATAGTTAATTATGCGTAAATTGGTATAATTTTGGAATCGTAAAATTTGAAGCAGTAAACACTGTTTATGTGAACAATAAAGACTAAATGTAATTGCAATTTAATATCTTTGTCTCATAATAAAAACATTTTTAATGATACAATTATTATGCAACTGGATTCTTGTATTAGATAATAAACTACCTGTATTAGATAATAACTTTTCAACCTTATTAACACACAAAGCCCTTTTTTATGAAAACCTTTTAAATAATCACCTGTGGTGTAGTAGCTAACACAATAGAATTCTCATCAAAATCATCTTTCAGTCAGTTATTACACAAGGGGTATCGTATTACCCAGTACTAACTGGGTTGTGGAGGTCAAATAGGCAGTCACTTCATGTAAAATACTGGTAAGCTGCATTCGGTTAGACTGGAAGCCGACCTCAACATAGTTGGGAAAAGGCTAGGCAGATGATCATCTTTCAAGACAACTAATGACAACCGGACAAGACAGGGCTAAAGAACCTATAGCTGCTATCTACATTCTAAATTGACATCAAATCTTTTTCCAGCTCATAACAAACACTGCAGAAAATAGCTCATAACATGGCAAAACAAATTGACCATCATCAAGTTGTGTAGCATCAGCTTAGCAACAATCTCATTGCTTATTAATTAAATAACATGTATCCTGATGGATAGAGAGGGAGAGAAAGATCAAAGAAAAGGCAGACGGATTGTATGAGGAATGATTTGACAGAAAATAGACTAGAAAACATGTTGAAAGGACAAGTAGGAAGATGATGAAATAGTTAATGTAATACTTACCCCCAATCTGTAAGATCCAAATGTGTAAATATTCCCCCCAACAGTTTCAGCAACGCTAGGTGGCATATTCTTTCTTGCAGACTCCTCTCTGATCCACTGCCTCACAAGCCGATGCAAAGCCCCCAAGACCTCCATACGATGATGCATTTCTTGCTCTGATTCAAACACCCCATACGGGACTAGGGATTCTTTTAGGTCTGTGGTTTTCTCAATGTCAATGGGCTTTGGACCTAAGGAAGAGTAATAAAGATTAGAATGCTGTGGCAGTCAGCTGGTGTGTAACTTGAATAATAAGTTTAAATCATTGATGAAGATTCTGCTGTAGAACAGAAAGGATACATACCGGCCATAGAAATAGCAGAGGTCATGCCCAAAGTCTTCAAATTCTGCTGATTCTGATGCTCATTACCCTTTGTAGCACTTATGGGTGCTATCGGAGCATTGCTGTGCGAGTACTGCGACGCTGGCCACATCTTGGACATACTATGCTAACTCCTCTACTGCAAAATATGACCGCTGGCAGTATCTACTACCTCAGAACATAAGACGGGGCTCATTTATATAAAAATGCTCTCCTTTTGACACAACTGCTGGGTTTCTTATGAAGTGCTGCAAGAATCTGGAACAACAATTGTTTGTTGTAGAGATGGTAACATTGTGAAATGTGTATGTTGATTGCAACAAAGTAAGAATGAAAGATTACTCAGAAATTCAGTCACAACAAATAGGATACAAAATTGTGTTGTGGGTCCAGTATTACAAAAACCATTTGTAAACATGGTGTCTATTTTCAACAAAGTCGGACAGAGGTGTAGCAAAGTAAATATCACTTCCCCAGTTCTCTCTTCAGCCTTACAAACTTTTATCTCTTTATAAATTAGTATACATTTGGGTGTTACCCTTGAAAGAGCGATAATATGTGTGTCAAATACTAATTCCTACTATGTTTTATACTGTTCAAGGTCTTTTCTTTGCCAAACAGTAAAATAAACACATTTCAAATAAGGAAAATATTAAAACACAAAAATAATGACCCCTGGAGAAAATCTTGTGGTTAATTAGATAATCATTAGTATAAGTATAACAATGGAAATATTCAATTAATAACAGGTCTATTAAAATTTTAATGACTGATTATGTATTATTATCATTAGCTAAGTACCTATAGTTAACACAAACCTATTAAGAATGATCTCTAAACTTTGTGAACTCTATTATTTTACTAAAATCACACGAGTTATTGTGTCATTGACTGAAATATTTCATTGAAGTCTTTCACAAGACAATATTTTGCTTGTAAATAAATAATGACGTATATCACACGAAACTTTACTAAGAATATCTGTGCGATGTTTTATGTAGACTCAATTCGAAGAAGCGGTGGTGATGCGTAAGCAAAAATCGAACTTTTAGAAAGCACTATACTATTTGTGGACTCAAAATGGGGTTCGTTCACCTACTTTTAATCACCTTCTTTAATTAGCGACAGCGCAAACACTTAACATATTCCAGGACGTTTAGCACTTGAAAAGAATGCACAACCGCTAATAAATAAGAAAAAACATCAAGAACACATTATTACTCGCGAACAACAGATCCGTGGTGATTCTTTTGTTGTCTGTATGAACTAAGGTCACAACTTATGTAAATATGACCCTCACTGGTATCTGAACCTTGAATTTCAATGCGAATTCAAAAAGAAAACATTTCGATATATAATCTCAACACTTAACATGAAAAACATAAAGAAAAACGAATACGCAATATAAAGCTCACGTTGCCCCGAGCGAGCAGATTGTTATTACGTTACCGAGCACTTTATTGTGTTCTATCATGGATGGAACAACGAACACTCACCAATTTATTATATCATCCGGCCTAAGCTGCAATATTTTACACATGCAGTTATTTGAAATCATAATAAATGAAAGAAACAAACATTAATTTCCAAACAAGCACCCAACAGTCGCCAACAACAAGGCAGCCATTTTTATAAAGATGGCGCTAACAATTATTGCCCGCACAAAATAGAAGCAGACTGTGTTTTCATCACTAAAAACCATCAAGTTTTATGCAAGGAACTTATATACTCACTGGAATGATTACAAACTAAATTTTGATATCAAAAAACCGTTTGAAAATGAACTTTATCTCAAACAAGTAGAGTTCGTATTACTTTAATTTCTTCAAAGGAGGAAGAATTCTTCAGAGCGAGAAAGCGACAGACTGGATTGTGTCCTTGTCTAACAATTGTCATTTTAAACAAAAAATAATATATATTTGTTTTATATAGTAATCGGAAATCACGTTGATAGCTAAACTAGCACATAAATCGTAACGGGATTAATTTAATATTCAAATACCAATTATTTTTAAACTGGGGTCGTGGGGTCCGAGTGCTCATAGCCTGTTTAATAGCTGCTACACACGTTACGAAAAATCGTTACGATTGCACGGTACGGTTCAAACTGCAACGATAAATCTACATTTGTGTATGAGAAAAACTGTACAGTTTGTCAGATTTTATAAAACTGTACACTGAACGGAGCAGTATGAAATTTTGGATAGATTAATCGAAATCGGAAGAAACTGTGCCGATAATCGTAATGTGTGTGCCAGTCGTTCAGTTTTCTATCTTGCTATTCAATTATTGGCAATACCATGAACAGCAGATGTATGTAAATAAGTATCACTATCCATTCGTAAAAAAATATGCAAATCTTTAAGAAATACCTTTAATTCCTTCAATAAATTAACATGGGAATGAGCTTCTCTTTGTATTAGCCATTCTTTACACCAAATAAGTGTTTTTTTTTCCTTTTGCTTTTTTATGGCGCATAATAAACCAACAACTGCTAACGCTTCGTCAGTCGAAGCCATAGCTCAACGAATGAATAAACGTACAGTTTTCTAGTAACGTGTATGGGCACTACAAAAACTGTGTAGTTTAAACTGTACGTCCGATCGTATTGAGTTTTCGTAACGTGTGTAGCAGCCATAAGGAAATTTTGAAAGTTAACTAGTTGACGCTTCCCGTGACCCAAGGGCTGGCTTTTACTTTGACCAGAGGCTAAGTGTTGACATACAACGTGGCAACGCCGCCAGTCTCTTGGGCAAATTACCAGCTGACAGCGTTGAGGAGGAGTTTTTTGATGTCCTTTTATAGTTTGTTGCTAGTTTATTTATTTTAGGTTATTTTATAGTTTTGATTTAATTTAATACTCTACTTGAAAATAAATTCTTGAATAAAAAAAAATACCAAATATTAAAATAATAATTTCTTGCGAAATTGAAGTCTTTGGTAGCAACTTATGTAGTCTCTGTACCCTTACAGAGAATCTAGTGATAGTTTAAATATGAAAATTAACCGTTGCTCAGGGTCGCAGCTTAGAAAGATATAGGAATAATAAACAATTATTCATGTACTTACTTATATTTTTCCAACACACAAACACACTTCACAATCAACACTAGGTATTCTTAAAGCACAGTAGTTGATTTCTCGACGTCTGATGCACGACTGGACTGAGCTCACTGAGCTCGCAGGATTGGCACGACAAATAACGTGACTCTCTCCCACCATTCCACCTGCATTCCAATGAATGCGGTATGGTTTGTTAGTCATGCCTAATGTTGCCTAAATCGATAGTTGATGTATCGATAGTTGACCTCGAAAAATAGTCACAATATCGATAGCCCTACCGATGGTATTGAAATTAAACAATATGTGATGTGATGTATGTATGTGTGTGTATCTATCCAAGAAATTGAGCAATACTATTGATTAAGTTGTTTGAACATGCTACATGCTCATGCTTCATCTATTTGAATATTTCAGCCCTGTACGCTTTAAAATCTCTTTACAAATGAAGGATGTAACCTAACATGTAGTCCACCGTGAATAAAAATAAGTGTCAAATATTCTTCACTTCATAGACCTATCCCATAACAGACTTTTACAGTATGGGTAGGTTTCTTCTTTTTTTTTTCGAAATGGCTTCTCGCAGTTCAACCTAGGAGGTTGTCGTCTGCTCAACCGGACTATCCTTTGGGTGCCTTCAGTGTAAGGCCTCCAGCCAGGGATGCTTAGGTTTCGGCTTCGCTCTGTCTTTTATACCCCGTAATTTTATTAAACTTACTAGCATCATAGTAAGTTATAACATAATAACTTTACCAAATGTAAGTACAAATATTATATACCCTATTAGAAAGAGATAACATCCACTCTCGAAGATTTCTCACTAGGAACTGCTTTCCGTTGGTCGTCATAATTCCAGTTAGTTATAAGTTCCTTGGTTGTATGTCATGTAGATGACAAAAATTCACAAATGAATGTTATTTTTTTCAAAACTTGTTCTAAATTGATTTCTAGACAGCACGTATTTTGAAAAGTCAAGTAATGGGAAACAAGAATATGTTTGCGATTTTAGGTAAATGATTTCGATACAATAAGGCATCCCACGTCTCAACCATTTGCAATATCGAAACGTTTACGGATGCGTTCAAAGTTTCAAATATTCGCTACTTTTGCGCATGCTCCATTGGCAGTTTTTTCAGTGACGTATCACAAAACTCCGTTGAACTCGTTCACATATCACTATCTCTTTTCATGTGCTACCAAAAGAAAGGGATTGATAGAGAGCCGGTTGATGTTTTCGTGTCAGCCTTGTACCCATTTACGAGGAGTAGGTAAAATCCGCCATCTTGAGAGTGAATTCAAGAATGTGAGGACTTTTAGCGGAGTTAAGTGAATTTCTTTAGTAATTTTATTATTAAATGGATTTATATTTGTCCACCACGCGATTTCGTACCCTTTATACGAGCCGGTGCCATTAACGGAAATACTTTGCGCGTCGTTATAAAGCTTAAACGCCGAATTCCTTGATAGTGTTTATGTGACAGGAGAAGACACCGTAAGCTTTCTAATAGTTTTTTGCGTGTCTATTTCCGTTTTCCATCTCGACGATCGTTAACATATACGTGAAAGTGAAATAGGTATCGCGTATCGTTACACAGTTTTCGTTATAGGGCTTCGCGATGTTTTTTTCTGGTCGAAAATGCGGTTAGATGGGCGTTGTTGGTCGGCGATCGGTGGAGTTAAGTCGGGGCCTGTGTCGGCGTCCTGGTGAGGGCCTGGGCCGGTCGGGCGGGCTGAGCGCGCGGCCGCCGCAGAGGATGCGAAGCGCGAGGGTGGTCTAGCAAGGTGTTAAAGTGTTTGAACTAGTGTTATTGTGAAAATGTCGACGACTATGAGGCCTACTCTTCAGACTGTCCCGGAGTCGTTGCCGGCTGACCACGTGACGAGCCCAGCGCCGGCCCCCGCGACGACCACGGCCACAGCAGCGCCCTCGGCGCCCAGGCATCCCAGACCTATGTTCAAGGTAAGTGCCCCATCTGTTTTGATTCCCCAGTCATACTCCTAAACTGATAAACAAATGTGATAACAAACACATCAAGTGCCTTACATAACTATTTAATCAGACTGAAAACTCATTTCTGTATTTATTGTTTGGATAGCATAAACTAAGAGCTGGACCTTTTGTTGTTTTTAATTATACACAAGTGTTGCTACATTCTTATCAAAGGTTCAATATTGAAGGAGATAAGCTTGGATTAATTTATGGTAGTACACAGGTAATCTGTAGATTGTGTTTGTACAGCACACATGAATTAATAATTGTGTAAACTTGCAATGGTAGCCTAGATAGGCTAGAAAGTGTGGTCAGCGAAGCATGGCATCTAAACTATAAAATATAACATGAGAAAAACATATTTACAATTTTCTATTATTAATTAATTGTTCTGTTAGCATGCACCAATATTAATAGCTGAATAAATGTGAAGTTTTACAATGAAATATGGCTAGAAAGGTGACTGCTATGACCATTGCATAATTACACAGCTCACAACAACAACTAGTTTTTATTACTTTATCAAATTGATTAGGAAACCACACAGAAAGGTGCAAGCTCTAACCTCCTTATTGAAAAATGCAGAATTAATTTACAACCAGTATAACCTTAATATATTCCATACATTCTTCAATGTTTCGTGTTGACATACCTTTTTCCATGATTATTCATTAGGGTGAAATAGTTTTGTTAGACATTATCCTATGCATAACTGAAATATAAGGAAACAGATCCTTTTGCTTGCATTAAAACCTTGTTTGCATTAAACAACAACAACATTACATAATATTAAAAAAAAAGCTGGCACTCAAGATCCAACAAGTTGAAGTCATAAAAAGAATAAAAAAGTGGGTAGTGCTTACACAGACCAGCTACATTGTACAAGGATTACTCATTCATACTTTATCTCTTTGCATTGTGATGTTATATAAAAACCAGGGCTTTTGTTTGATTTCAAATTGCTCTAGACAATACATTGACTCACTGTTAAACAGTTAATTAAGTACCAAGTATGATAAAGTAAGATAATAAACGATAAACGTATCTGTAGTCCCTGAAAGCCAAATCAATCCAAATATTACCATGAGGCTACATTTTCGTACTGCTGGCCAAACACCTCGTCCCATCACTTCCAATTTATAAGATCTAGGACCAATATGGGCTACTGGTTGTTGGTTTAGTTCAGCTGGTCCCACCATCTGTGATGAGGTCTGGCCTGAGCCTCTGGGCTGTTTCTGGCCATCACATTGTGGTTATTTTGGCAATCCAAATATAGTTTGTATTTCTTAACTCAATGAAGGCTATTACCATCCAATGTTGGACAAAGCCTTGTTGTGGTATAGTCGGCCAAAGTCATCATCATTGGCAGCGTTGTTCCACCAACTGTTGAGTATATGTAAAAGCAATGCTCATGCAGGAGTAATTCCTAGTCTCAGGCAACGTTTAAACAAAATGCCTCCTCCCATTTGTGCTATGCTTACCTGGTTTGTGTGATTCTCAACAAAGTCTTACCCTAAATACCAACAACTATTCAATCAAAGTTGTTATTCAATTGTTGAAGAAGAATTCTGTAGAAATAGTTAAAAATAACTAAATTTGTAGGCAAGACCTCTTTTGACCAGTTATTATTGATATTTTTAGCCTGCGCCTAGTAGGAAAGGTCTCAATAGATAATAACTCTTTTTTTAAAGAATTAACTACCTTACTGTTACTGTATTTTGGTTTGAAACTTGTAATATTAGAATTGTATTCTGTATATAATGTATGATTGCAGTAACATGTTGTTATTAGTCACATAATATAACACATCCTTGCCTTGAAGACATCTTTTTTAAATCAATCTTATCATTGTTATTGTAATTATAATTAGAGAAACAGTAAGATAATAACTACTAGAAGATGAAATAAACAATATATTTTTCATTGAATAGTTGATAAGAAATGTTTACTCAATCTTATGAAGACTGCTTTCAAATAACTTGTCTGATTCTATGCAATAAAATGATAATAAATCCGCCAGTGTTGTACAGTCTAAGAACTAGACGGATATCTAGAATTTAAGCATGATAAAGACTAGACATTGTCAGTTTCTGAATGTCTGTGTCTAAAGATAAATGAATAGGTCAGACATAATAATTTAATATTTAATTTTTGCATGTAACTTACATTTTATGCTAGTATGTTTCTAATCACTACATAGTATAAAACATAGTCGCTTCCCGCTGTCTGTCCCTATGTATGCTTATATCTTTAAAACTATGCAACGGAATTTGATGCAGTTTTTTTAATAGATAGAGTGATTCAAGATGAAAGTATATATGTACTTATTGCACCCGTGCGAAGCCGGGGCGAGTCGCTAGATTATTTATAAACAAAACAATAACAAACAACATTAAATGTTGCACAAAAACATACTAAGCATGAAGCAGCCATTTTTAATTATTCTTGTAAATGATTTCAACCACATGTTTTGGCCACAAATTGTCACCATTACAGAAATAATATTTAATTTGTGTGCAACTGAAATTTAACTAGTTATTAACAGTGGTAGCAATGAGTCATTTTTAATTAACATACTTTACTGTTAATTTTGAGTTCAAAAGTACTTGAAATGATATGCTTTGTTCTATTTACTTTTTAGTTTACTAGCTTAAAATGTGCAGAGAATACATTAAAATAATAATATGATTTGAATTCTAAAATCATCTTTGACTATTATCCCACTTCTTTTTGACTTTGAGCAATAAAATGTAATAAATAAATAAAATGTAGAATAGAAGTAGTTAAGAAAACTGTGAAAGTAAATATAAAGTTGTTATATAGGAGCACACACCTTTCAGTCAGTAAATGTCAACAAAATTGTTGTACATTTTTATAATATTCATATTGTGTATCTAAAAAACACCTGTTAACAGTTACACCTTGCTGGTACAATAATAAAAGTAGATTCACCTAATTTTTATATCTTCAAGTGATATCTTTATAGCATGAGCAGAATGAATGTAGCAAAGTCCTTGCATTCTCTATTTATTTATTTTGTACAACATTATTAATTCATGATGTGATGACTACAGATTAAGCATCATTTGCATAATTTGGACCTGTTGAAGGCAAATATGCAAGGTTTTAATTGTACAAAAAGAATCATTATTTTGAATGTGATTAGGATGACTTTTCCATGTTAATTTATAAAATGATGTTTTGACATTTTCAATCTATCACCTACCACGTATTTATATTATACCTTTCTAAATAATTAGAACTTTTCGTATGTCATGTTTCAGTCTGCCTACATTCCTACAAGCACTTGGTGTGTCATAATATTGATATAATAATGTTGCCCGTTCATAATTTTAAATCCCGCATGTCCAATGACGTAACTTGTCACGTGCGCACACAAATTCGTCTAATCAAATATTTCAGCAGTAAAAGATGCGAGCAATGACTGGGGAATCGTAATTTATGCTCCATGTGAAGCTTAGAGCCTGTTTCGTCATACAAAGTGTTATAAAATGTATTGTTTTGTGTTGCCATGTTGTTGAAAAATGTCTTTTATAGCTTATAATGTTGTCTGCGTTTATTTATAAGCGGCGAAGAGGTATTACTTCATAACAGGATAATTCGTCAGCGTGTTACTTAAATATTTTGACGTCTTCTGCATTATATCGGCTTCATAATACAACTTAATTTATATAATGAATTTGAGATATTGCAGATCATTAAAGCTAGGTAAAAACGTTATTCTAAGAAAAGATCTAATTGCGATTATTTAAACGAACGTTATTCTGTTTTACATCATAAAAATGCGTGTTCGAAGTTTGAAATGTACCATAAACTTCGCCATAGAATTCGATGTAAAAGTCGTAAACAATCGCTTAATGGAAAACGAATATTTAAGCATATTTTAATGTTTTCTGTCTATGTCACTTCTAATATATATCTTATTATTTAAGGATATGTTATTATTGGACTTGTTTACGCGTCGCCGGGTGTTGTCTCATGCATAAGCATCAGGCCTAGGGTGTAAGGGAGAACTGGCCTTCTATCTGCCCCAGTTTTGACGGTATACTACCTACCTACCTATATCAGTACACATGTGTAAGCTTCACGTAAAGGTACGCGTCATTGGATAATTTTACGGTTCGGTAAAGCTTTAGCTTTTATTCACTGTTCAAAGGATTTTCGCTTTAAAAGCGTGCGTGATTTAATTGTTCAATATTTTAACGATAAAAATTCGAGCTTTTAATGTTTTTATCTGATTTTTGATATTGGTAACACTACATTCGATTTTGTGACGTAATTGTTCACGTTTTGGTTTTATCCTTTCAGTCATGTTTACTTTTTTTTTCCTAACCATCGAACACTGTCAATCGATCTATTGTTGTTTCACCAGATAAATTATTATTGTGTAATACGAAAAGTACAATTTTATGCTTTATTATGATCGATATATTTGTGATTTAAGTTTATACAAAAATTAAATTTGCTTACAAAAAGTATTAAAATTAAATAATATTTTACAATATTAACTGAATTAAAGTTACCAGTTTTCCTGATATTTGGTACCAAAATAATTATGCAATAATAGGAACCAAAACAAACTATTTATGAGTCATCTCAGAATGTCAACTCATTAATAAAAATAAATAAAATACGACAGTAATAAAAAAAGAAACACTCGTCTCATTATTATTTAATCAATTTATGTAACAAGCCTTTGAAACATGTAATGTAACATGCTGCAACGACTAACCGAGCTTTAGAAAGAGACAATCACACATATGAGACAGAGACGACGCTCTAGTAAACCCAAACTTTTTTTAAACCCATTGCAACACCCAAACTCGGGAACTGCATTTCCCTAACCCTCAGTTATGTCACATAAGATTCAAGATCTAAATATAACCTAACGGGGACCAACGTAGGCGCATTCACAACGAATATATTTATATAATTCAGTGTAATCATTCCGTTTTCCTTCTCTACGCGTAAGTCTAGTTACAGATATATAAATAGATGATGAGAATTCATAGTACGGCGCTTGAAACAGCTGTTCAGTATTTTAGTTTTAGGTTTTAACCTCATTTCTTGATTAGCTACTGAAACTTCCACCGATTGACATAGACTTCTGCCAAGATTGATTTTGAGCCATTTCAAAAGCTTCGACAAGATTAGATACATTTTCAAGACTGTTTAACATATTTCTAAGCTTATTATAGAATAATCAGCCTACAACAATGGCACATTGGACCTCTTAACTGTGAGAGGGGCGTAGGTTGTAATCTACCACGCGGTCTTAGTGCGGGTTAGTTATTTCCAAAAGTATACCTAATGAATGTAAGTGTCCAATTCCCTAAGAATCGAGATATCAAAACTAAAGGCAAAATGCAGCAAACAAAAAAATTTAAATTCAAACAGGTCATAATTTAGTTATGCTAAAGAAGTCTTGAATTCTTGATTCTTTATAGAGATAACTAAATCAGATTCCTCTCTTATTAAAAATATTCACAAAGGAAGTGTCAGACGAGTAGATGCATTTAAAAGTAAAATGTAAGCTGAAAGCAAATGTTCGTCCTTCGCAAAGATGTCTAAGAAATTCTTTTTAATAGGATTGCAACGAGAAAAGTTTTAAATTGAATAAAATGCGATACAATTGCTTTGTAATCTGAAAACAGGGAACCAGATTTTCTAGATACCCATTCAGTCTTTAATTAAAAAGAAGTAGGTACTTTAAAAATATGTTTTTGGCAAACAGGTTTCTGAATTGCTGAATAGCGACCGCGGTGAAAATGTTTTGTTTGAACTCTCCAAAGTTAATGAAAGGATCCTTTTAATAGGCTATAGAAATGTATTTAATAAGCCTTTCGTTTTGTTTTATAATTATTACGGAATAATTTTACCATAACACAGGTCTCGTCGTAAAAGAAAATTTCCGTCGTGATAAGCGTGGAAATGATTGTAAGATCAGTGATTATAATTATTTTTACCAACGTGTAAGATACTGCTCTCGACTATTGAGCAAATTCAGTAGTTTCCACAGTTTCCGTGTTTAATAAATTGGAAGCAAATAAATAAATTGTTGCTAATGAATTGGAAGCGATTATAAGGTATCGGACCTTATAATCGGTTTGGTTAGCGTAATTTATGCATCATCTTATACCTTAACCTAGGTTCTATTCTAGTCCAGTCTAAAACCAGCCACCGAGCTTTAGAATCGATTTTCCAACATTCGTAGGTTTCTTCAAATTGGAATTGTAACCTATCTATTTCTTATACTATTGGGTTACTGCAACTACATGCTCGTTATTTTTAATAGGTTCGCGTTAGCTTTAAAACGACATCATATTTCCAACATTTTTATTGCTGCCTAGTGGTCGATAGGGCGACTGCTGGGCTGGATTCCTAGATCGGGCAAACTAATAAAAAAAACTATATTTAATGTTTGTTTTAACATTGGAAATTCACAGTAGTCTGAATAATTTGAGCCAGGTTACTTGCAGTAGGATGGTGACCCTACAGCATGAGACATAATACGCATAATAGCTTAACAAACATAATATGGGCGTACTTTTTATTCTTACTGTGCTCCTAGTACGACCTAAAGAATAATATCAGTGAAACTGTTACAGACAAATTGTAGAAGGACTGCGGAACCGGACACTTAAAGATACTTTAGTAATGCAGTCGTAATCTTAAATGTACCTTTGATTGAGGAGGTAGAATGTATGAAAAATTCGTCCCACGTATATTCAAAACTAGTCTAAATGATAATCCGCCGAGTGGATTCCTCACACGATCCTGATTTACATGCTACCTTGTGAGCTCAAGCCGTGACTTCGTCTAGACATCCTATTTCAAAATCAAGACCTAGACTTGCCTAATGCTTGCCTAGACCTGCCCTGTTCATAGGCTCAGAGGTTATATTCTGCTTTCATGCTATAGTGCGGTTAAGGAAGGTGGGTTGTATTGATTGGCTGCGGGTTTTAAACTACACAAGGAATAGCTTAAAGCTGTGTTGACGAAAGGTGACATTTTGTTTTGGAACTTACATCTAGAAGAGCTTAAGAGGTCAGGTGATGCGAAAAAATCAGGAGTAATTGACGAGGAATGGCTATAAGAAAAGATCAATGGATTGTGTGAAAGAGACGCTGGCTCCTAAAGAAGTGTACACTGAGACAACGGCTGGTAAAATGACTCCTTTAAATGACCGGCAGACATCAAGGAAAGACATAATAACAGTACTTTTAAAAGGACGAATCCCCCATAAAACTTTACATCTCAAACTGCATAAGGTTTACATTATTACCCATTATAACAAAGGCTACAGAATAATGTAAGATCAGATTATAAGGGAACTTTGCAACGAAGGCAAACAAGCCGTGCATAGCTCGCAAGTAACTATCGTTAAAAAACTAAGGTCACGCAACGCTACTATTAAATAAGGTGGAAACTGACGTTTAGGTTCGTATCGGATTACGCTTGTGTAATAAAAAATATTGAGTAATATGTAATTATATATTGCAGTTTTGCGTTTGTGGCTTCAAGTTCAATCACAATGAAATACCGACGTTGGATAGATAAATACGCTTGTCTAAGTTTGTGGATGAGTAACCATTTATTACGTACCTCAGTACGTACGCGTGCCTCAGTGTGTGCCATGGAAAGTACGTTAATTTTACCAAGGATTTTCGTGTTATCCCGTAACTGCTATGCAGCGGAACAGTTGCAGTGCAGTTAGTTAGTTTCTGTCTGCCTCTACAATGCTGTGGAGGTCAGACAGGCAGACTTTCCATGTTATTATTCAGCTGCACCCGGTTAGACCAGAAGCCGACCCCAATGTAGTCAGGAAACAGGCTATGCAGAATACATTGAACCTCCTTATGGTTAATATTGAGCAATCGAAAATGCAAGGAGCCTTACGCAAAAGAAGGATGTTAGCACCTTCGCACTACGATGTAAAGGAAGTGATTTTATCGGAATCGCAAGTGCAATCTCCATAGGAAGTTTCGACCTGTTGAAGTAAGTCTGAAATGGGGGCAACAAACTACAAAGCCAAGTAGAGAAATTCCCTCCCATCCCATTCACTCCCTTCCGCTCCACCCAGAGTGAGGGGGGTTTCTTGATGATTACCAATACGAAAAAAAAAAAAAAAAAGTAGGGAAATAATTACAATTCTTTGATGAGGAAAAATAATTCCAGTCAGGTCTCGGGAGTACCTCCTCCAACCTCCTTAAATCATCCCTTGAATACCTGCCTTCTACCTAAGTGAGCGCCTGCTAACATCGTTTGTCAAACACGAAAATTAACAATTGAACAGTTCAAAAATTTCATATTTACTCATCATTCAAGTCAAATCACACGGATAGACAGACATGGTATCACCAGATGATTATTTTGAATATCGACAATTCTCAAACACACAGTGAGACACGATTGGATTTCAACGGGAGTGAATTCCGCAACAAACGTTTGCTGAATACGTTTTATTGGCTATGGCGAAATGGGCTGTGCAAGAAACTACGACTCAGACATTGTTTGTAACATGGCAAATGTGTTTATTCCAATAATTCTTACCTAAATAATGTAAATATAAACGTGAACTTCGATGTTTTGTGCTGGGCAGAAGTGCAGTGAAGTGGAATGTAATAGGTGGTACCTAATCCTTGGGAATTTCCTATCCGATGCAATTCCAGTATGTTTTTCTGCTGGACTAATGTGACCAAGAGCATTTAAAAACAGCCAAATTTCTGTGAATACGATCTTTGCTATAAAGTCAAAAATGGGAACCTCTTGGTGTCTCGCATGACATTATACTTTTCGCTGAAATAAGTAAGACATGTGCAAATTCTATTGTATTCGCTCGTCACGTAATAGCTAGCAAAATAAACAAAAAAGGCTAACCTAATTAAAACTCAAATGATTCATAAATTCTCTTCTTCATCATATCTTTTCCCTGGCGCGGTGCCAGCGTCCGTTTTGTGAGGAACTTAGTGGTGCTGATGTTGGCAAGCGTCTCCCAGATCCTTCCTCTGTGATATGTTGAGTTCCAATTTGTCTATTTCGAATTCATTTTCCTGTTCACGTCGAATCGATTGTGTTATTGAAATTTGCTTGATATTATGATCACCTAATGGGCTGCGACAACCAAAAACCCAACTTGAATATAATGTAAAACTTTTCCATTTGCGAGTTTGGTTTGCAAAGGTCAATGGTGGCTTTGTGTTATTAAATAATGGTAATTTAAATACAGTATTTTATTCCACAGAGGTGGTTGTCAATCGAACAGAATATAATAGGGAAAAGGCTGAGGGATAATGTTTTTTTTTTACTGTCCCACTGGTGGGCGATGGCCTCCCCCAATTGCTTCCATGTGCTCTTTTCCTGTGCCTCCTCGAAATCTTAGTCATTCTTAAAGTAAAGGAGCTTCAATACTTCTTTCCCTTCTACGTAATTTGCGATTCTCGCAGCAAGAAATCCAAGACAAACTTCTGTCGTGTGACGCTTCTAATTCCACTAAACTTGTTAGGAGTACGGAGACTTCGGAAATTGTAATGATGTCATCTTAAGAACTTACACGATATACATTTTGTTTTAAAATGCTTCTACTTTCACGCCTCCCTTGAGACGGTAGAGCTTTTAGTGTTAAAAAGATACTGCTTAGTACTAAAATGAGGACGCTTTAAACAAAATATCTGGAGTTTAGGGAACACGTATGATGAGATACGAGGGCGGGTCAATAAGTCCGTGACTTTTGGAATAAAACACAGATTTTTTGATAAAAAAATAATTTTATTTTTCAACGTAGTCTCCCTTGAGCTCTATACACTTTGTCCAACGCTTCTCCAATTTTTTTATCCCTTCCAAAAAAAATGATTTGTCGAGGTCCTCAAAATAGGCCTTTGTTTGCGAGATGACTTCATCATTGGAGTCAAATCTTTTTCCACCAAGCCATTTCTTCAGGTTTGGGAACAAGAAGTAGTCGCTCGGAGCCAAATCTGGAGAATAGGGCGGATGAGGGAGCAATTCATAGCCCAATTCATGGATTTTTGCCATGGCAACTGCACATGTGTGCACCCTTGCATTGTCTTGGTGGAAAAGAACTTTTTTCTTGGCCAAATGAGGTCGGTTTTTTTTCAAATCGTCATTGAATCGGTCCAATAAGTTGGCATAATATTCCCCATTGATTGTTCTTCCCTTTTGAAGGTAGTCAATGTGGATTATCCCGCGTGCATCCCAAAAAACAGTCGCCATAACTTTATTGGCTGACAAACCCACCTTGGCCTTCTTTGGCGCCGATTCACCCTTAGAAACCCACTGTTTTGACTGTTGTTTGGTTTCTGGTGTGTTGTGATGGATCCATGTTTCGTCCACGGTTACAAAACGGCGCAAAAACTCCTCCATATTGCGATTAAACAACGCCAAAGCTTCCTGTGAAGTTGTTACACGATTGCGTTTGTGGTCGACTGTGAGCAAACGCGGCACCCATCTTGCGGAAAGCTTTCTCATGCCCAAGTGATCATTCAAAATTGAAACCACTGAGCCATGCGAGATCCCTACGGCTTCCACAATCTCTCGCACTTTCAATCTTCGGTCGGTCAACACCATATCGTGAATTTTTTCGATTGTTTCGGGTGTAGAGACCTCAACTGGGCGTCCAGGACGTTCGGCATCTTCAGTGCTTGTACGGCCACAACGAAATTCAGTAAACCACTTTTTTACCATTGAAATCGATGGTGCAGAGTCCCCATAGTATTTATCAAGCTTAGCCTTGGTCTCGGTAATGGTTTTTTTTCGCAAGAAATAATGCTTAATAAGCACACGAAATTCACTTTTTTCCATTTTCTCCTCAAATTAGTGAGTAGTCTGATAAAAATAGCTGTCAAACACAAACTAACTGACGCAGCAAGTTTAAATTTTGACAGGAGTCAACTGACAGATGCCTGTTGACAGGAGCAGTGTTGCTGTTTCAGTAAAGAGGTCAGAAATTCAAAAAGTCACGGACTTATTGACCCGCCCTCGTATTATTTCAACGTTGAAATAACAAGAGTAGGGAAAGATAGATACACGTTATGTACAAATATTAATTTCAGCAAACACGCTTCCGCAAATCCTACCTCAGCGTATTACGTCCAAATTGTATAAAACTTTTAGCAGAAATTCAGAAAGGTCAGATTTAAAATATTTCGCTAAAACGAAAGCATTATACGAAGTAAACGGTCGACGCAACTGGTGAAACCATTTCCCGACTGTGTTGAAATCAGCTTCCAGTCTAAGCAGATGCAGCGGAATACCAGTATTTTACATGGAGCGACTGCTTATCAGACCTCCAGAACTGAGTCAGACGATTGTCAGTCTTTAGTACTGACTACGCGTAACGACTGTCAAGAAAAATGGCGGTCAGCCGGGACCGATTACTTAACATGCTCGACGAGGCACCGAGAGGTCCCGGTATGGTTGGTTGCTTGCTTGCTTGACCTGGAAGATCGATCAGTACCGCTGTTACTATAGCTGGACCCTTCGCTGGCAAAACCTCGAAATAATCAAATATAAGGGCATCTACTCCGAAGCCGTTTTATCGATTCTCCGTTGACATAACGCTAAACATTCTCGGTTGTTCAACCTGACGGAAATAATCTTAATATAGAGACATTTATTTTTAGCCACAACCTTTCTTTTTCGTTTTCCGATGCGTATCCTCTTACGCTGACGCTTTTTGGTCGTATTTTACTGAATACGATGTTTTTGGTTCACGAAAATAAGCTTAGTTTATTAACTTGGCTTCATTAACTATTTTAGTTACATGGATGCGTTGTTACATTAAAATTTTGGGTGATG
The DNA here is from genome assembly GCA_910589295.1 of Noctua janthe. Classification (NCBI taxonomy): domain Eukaryota; kingdom Metazoa; phylum Arthropoda; class Insecta; order Lepidoptera; family Noctuidae; genus Noctua; species Noctua janthe. The sequence goes on from OU342578.1 coordinate 9,228,466, forward strand.
ACGTCGTCAGCCTGTATTTTGACGTTAAACTCACGTCTCATCCCTATGAGGGCAGGCAGAAACTCAACCTCCAGTGGCGAAGGTTCTATCCAACTCGATTCCTACCGGCTTCCCTTAGAAAAAGAGCACAGTCAGTATTCTATAGACAAATAATATAGTCACATTAAACACATGTACTCCGGCTTACCTCTTACAAAAATTGACCCTTCGCTACTGCCACCTACTACAATCCTCATACTGCTTTTGCTCCATGCTTTGGTGTCAATTTAGCTGAAATTGTTGTTAAGATTATTGAAAAGAACTAGTTAGTAATACGGATGCGTTGTTGCATCTTTGAGTAGTTTTTTTTCGTATTATGCTAATGTTTGTGTTATATTGTACTACTTATTTCTAGTGCTGATGTCATCTGATGAATTTTTAATTATTTCTGTCGTGAGCTAGTAACTCCTAACACTAATGCTTATCTCTGGGTTATACACCAACCTTGGTTGCCAACTCCATCTGTAGTGAAATAGATGTAATTTCTGCTTCTTTGGCCTCAGTTCGGACTAAACTTAGAGCCTTAATTGTATAATATGTTTTTTTTTTTATATTTCTTGTTTAATTTTTCTTTCCCAAAACTTTTTCATTATTTTTGAAAAGGTTCACAATTTGTAATTTTTCGTTTAGTTGTCTTTTTTTTTTTTTTTAAATAGTAAGTGTTTTACATAAAATATGCATTCTAGATTCACATCTAGTAGATGTCAATCAGAAATATTGTTTTGTAACTTTTTTATTGCATTTGTGATTGTACATCGATTTTTTGAATTAAATAAAAATATAAAATACACAGTATATAACGTCGTTTCTGTGACCGCTCACATTTTAAGTATACTCCACTCTGGACTAAAAGAATACAGCTTTAATCACGGTATCCGGTAGTAAACACGAGTATAACCAAAAAGCTGGTTTCTTTTTCCTCATATTATACAGAAAGTTAGATCAAAGAACTAAAGAGCTTTCGTCTATTTTCCTCCCGATTCACACACACACACACACTAGCGCCTCTGCTTTGTACGGTTGACAAAATATCGAAATGTCTTTATTATTTATAAGTGTTTTATAAACTGTCTGTGTCGTATCTTAATGTTATAGCCTTCCTTAAGAATTAGCCTATCAAATCAAACATATTTTTATAAACCGACTAGTAATTCCAGAGATTAGTGCGTTTAAACAAACAAACACACTCTTCAGTTTTAAATTAGAATAGATATGCGTATAGAAAATGCCTTCATAGTAGTGATTCATTGTGTATATCAATGTGTATAGCATTTACTGAACGCCTATGCAGCACCTACTTACTACACGACATTATGCTGAGCCATGAAAATTTTACACTCGTAAGTGTTATGTATGACCTATTCTTTTATAACCAGTGTGTTTGCGATACTGTGGAATATAGGTGAGATTATCTGCTGGTTGAAAGTTTAGTTCAAAATGGTACAGATTTTTTTCAGTATGTGTACGTAATTTTTATTTACAAAAATTAAAATAAATCTAAAGACTTTGGCGTAATTTTCGTTTTACACAAAAACGTCAGTGATTAAAAAAAATACTTTTTTTTGATGATTCTCATATTACATCCTTGTATGTCAAAAAAACGTTGGAAGTAACACTAAATCAATTTAACATCTCGTAGCAGAAACCAAAACTGCTGCGAAAGCTCAAGCTGACTACTATCTTCATCGACAAATATTACTTTCAGTACCAAATAAATGTTAGTACGGAATCAGCGAAACGTGACTCTTTGGGTCGTATTATATTCCCGTGGTACCGTCGAGCAAAAACTACTGTCAATGTGTTCAGTACTTATCCAGTAGCCATGTAAGGGCCTGCCGAGAGAGTTGTGAAGTTTCTGCCTTATTAGCCACTGGCCACGTCGAGTTTTTACTCACTTTTATGTGCGTAAGACTTTCTAAAGCATTAAAATTGTAGCACCCATCTGTAACTAGATTAAATACAGAAATATTTTAATTTTGACACACAAAAACGGAACTTTTCACAAAAAAAAAATGATATTATAAAACATGTCTGGCCGTGGCTACGTCATGAATTTTAAACAATCTAATTTAATCAATGAGCTTAGATTGAATTTAGTGTTTAGGAGAGAATACTAAATATTTCTGCGAACGACGTTTTTAGAATACAGATAAGTAAGAAATTCTTATTTAAATTTTAAAACTATCGATAGTTTTCAATATGAATGGAAGTGTAGAATCCTGTAAAGATATTGGAAGAAGAATTTCATCGATATTGCCGGTATTTCAACATCATAGATCAAAGTGACACGTCTATTATCGGCCAGCACCTGCGACCAACTAAGAGCGATCCCTTCAGGTATTGCCAACCTAATAAAATTATGCAAATTTTAATACTACCCACCGAAGACAAATTGACAAAGGCTTATTGAGGTGACAGCTTATAAATCCGGCATCGTTTTGGATACGCGGGCATTTGGAAAATTGTTTTAAATATTCTCTTAGATTTTCATGAATAAAGTATTTAGTAATTTAAATGGTATAATTGATTTAACTCCGAGAACAGTTGGGCTGTAATGAAGTGAATAAATAATTACTGTTGGGGATTTTGGAGTAAGCTTAGCTCTAATTTACTTAGCTTCCATCTATCTTAAAACGGAGTTAAATTTCTCTAAAGCTCGGTAATTATAATGTATTTAAGCAGACTTCAGGTGGCTTGTAATTCGTAGAATTCGATAAAGCAGCTAAAATTTGGAATTCACAGCAGCTGGATGTAGATAAGTACCAAGTTAGACAAAAGCGCTCAAACGCTGGATTATTTGACATTTTTATGCTCCCTGCTTCGATTTCGGCACTCCAGCATCTAAACATTGCAAATAAGTATTGGATAGGTAAACCTTTTCCAATTTTCTCTACTATACCCGACTCTCCGCCTTCTGCACCCAATCTAAAATATGAAGTAGCTTCAGCGAAGTTCCAACAATGATTATTGAACATTTTACGAATTGAAATCATCATACGTATGTTTAATTGCGATGGCTCTCGCAGATTCCGAAAAAAATACTTTTGGAGTTAATGAGTTTGCAATAGTCAAGGAAATGAGTAAAAGGTTTCTGAGGTGAAAATATGGGAATGATAAAGCATTGTATCCGCTGGCCTTGTTTTGTTCTGTCTCCTGCTGATATGGAGGAAAGTGGAAATTATATTTTTCCTACTCTTCTCTTATTATTTTCTAATTTCGTTGCGGGATGTTTCTCTGGGTCTTCGTCAAGCTTCATTGTCTCGGCGCTTTTCTGTTGGTCGCCAGACCACCAGAAAAGCGCCGAGACAATGAAGCTTGAACTGGCGTCCGCCATTCTTGATTTTTCAGGAGTTGCAGTGGTTTGGGAACAGTGTGGCAGGCTTCCCTAATATTCTGCAAATAATTTCGCGTATTATATTCATTCTCAGAATCTTGTTCTGAAATTCCAAACATACTTGTCATAAACACACGTGATTATAAATTCCATCCATAATGTTTAAGTAATTGGTCCGCCCTACTGCCTTTAATAACTTCTTATTAAACTCCTTAACTATGGTCACGAAACATTAGTTAACGTAGTAAAGTTAAACGCACGTTTATGGTAACATTGACAACGCTTTTATGCCGTAGCAGTAAGGTCGGGGTTTGGTAGTTCTGATGACGTGTTGATATTACAAGTTGTAAGGACATTGTATTGTTCAATCGCTATAATTAACACTTGTAAAGTTGCTGACGGTCACCGGCTGTCGGCATTCCAATGGACACTATGGTAAAGCTTAGGACATGAGTTTATTATATTCAATGTATTGTATAACGGGCTGGTGTCCGCAACTCCACGTCAAAGCGGTTTTTTTTTATTATTTAATGTATTTTAATTCTCTCGCCTGCCTGGTAGGTGCAGCATGAGGTCCTGGATTCGATCCCCCTGTCGGGCAAAGTCACATTGGATTTTTCCATCAGGAATTTCTCAGTTCCCGAGAGATTCTCGGTAGCAGCTACGGAATCTGGATTTGCGCCCGTTTGATGACTAAGCTCGCCTCCTATTACATGGGACTTAAACATAACTGGCGAAATGTGGGTGTACTATTAGGTACACCTCTGCCTAAACCTTCGGTGATTACAGGCGTGATGTTATGCTATGTTGTTTAATTCTCTTAAAGATTTTCAACCCTAAGCAAAATACACAACATTTTCTTTCAATGAGCATTCAAATTTCAAATCTATTGATTAAACATTGTTTCAATTTCGGAACTGTGACGTCAGTTAACCCTACAGTTAAGCGTAGAACACACAGAATTCATTCAATTAATTCCGATTTTCAATTTCGTTCTCTAAACATTTAACTTTTTTACAAAAGGGTGCTGTTTTAGCGTGTTATTTGACTGTTAAATAAAAAGCGGTACACCAATTCTTTTCGACTTGTTATTAGCTTTACAATGCGATGTTACAACTCATTAGCGATATTTTTTTCAAAATATAGAACTCATTAATGTGCCTATTCTTCATTTAACTTTCTAATTATTTGTAATTCTCAGTCATAACATTAACTAATTTGATTAAGCAAGTACTGGTAGTCGTTACTTAATGACTTACTAACTTTTTTGTGATATTACAACAAAATCGTTAATAAGTCATTAAAGTATTCACTAATGCTCCTGTTATTTTAGGAACTGCTTAGTGATGATTCATTCTCAGTCATAAGTATACTAAATGTACCTCTGTTCCATCAGTAATACAATAACAAATCAAATCAAATCATAAACAGACAAAGATAGTTACTATAGGCAAAATATTTCGGAAGGGGCACTCTGGGGGCACCATGTGTCCTTGAAGAAAATGTGGCATAAAATAGGTAAATAACAGTAATGAAAACCGCAAATCGAAACAAGGAGGGAATCATGAGATACAGACACTTTTGTGTTCCTTTTCATACAAAAATAACAGATTTCATCGATTTGCTCCTAAAGTGCTGGTCAAATAAAAAAAGCGTAGTAACATTTTTTGTTGTTCTTTAATAGAGAAAATCAACTGTGCATATATTTTTTTAAATTAAATACTTTTTCAATTTTTGATTCTATGTCCAACCTCTTGTATGGGGACGATCCACTGTGCGGCCTGTCGTCATAAGACGGACGGACGGACGTAATTAGGTCCTTAATAAATGAATTCACTTTAAGTCTTTGTCGTACTCGTAAGGTACTAGGAAAGCTTGGAGTTTACAAGGTCATCTTGAAAAGTTGAGGGATAAAAGTTGAAACTTGGCAACGACCTGTAGCTTCAGTGCAAACTTGAGTGTCTTGAAACAGGAACGATATGAATATTAAACTTGCTTTACGTGATCGTTACACCTGACGTCCCATAAGAGGTTGGCAGAGGCCTGAGAAGGTTCTGTCAGTTTCCGCAAAACGGTTGGTTTGGCCTAAAGACCGTGGATGCGTCGATATTAATTGTCGGGCTTTACCTTCCGAATTGTCATGTCATTGTTAAGCATAATCAAACAGCCACTGCTGGGACACAGGCTTCGTCTATGTGAGAGGGAATAGACCACAATTTATCTCTTAGGCGCAGTGCGGGTTGGTAGAATGTCACTTGTCTTTGAATTTGACTTCTTAAGGATGATTTCCACCAAACGGCTCGCATCGCATCGGATCGGAACGGATTTTGCAATCTTTAAACGAAATTAAATGGTGTATTTTTTTTGTACACTGTATTTAAAGTTTATAATTATTACCATGCACAGCACAGCAACTTGACCGCGGGCGTCTTCCGCGACACGCCATCGTAGCCAAAAGTATGCTGCGACGCGTGTCAAAAATCAATCATTCTACTGGTGACAGTTCGGTTTGTTTATGAATTAAACCAATAACTTTTGGTATTAAACTTCTGTTTAATAACGTGTAAGCTTACCATGGGCACTTTGATTGATAACCGGATGCCCTCAGGGACTAGTTTATATCTTGCAACGAGATATTACCCGCCTAGTATCGGGATAAAGTGCATTATAATTCCATTAGCCGGCTTTTACTATGCGCAGGTCGGCCATTAGTCGATGGTAAGTAAATGTACTGCCTTTCTGCAGTACGATGTCACTTGATATAATTGATGGCAGAGATACATGTACTACTTACAGATAGATGGTGTAGGACACCCCTTATGGGTTAAAATACGACTCTACGAGAAGTCTGACGCTTATCAGGGCTGTCTACCTGACTCGGTTTACACTAAAACGGCGACGACCGGAGCAGAGGAGACGTACGGTAATCGACCAATCACATAGATTGAAATCTACGTCACGTATCTGGTCTCTTCTGTTATTGGTCGAATCTTGCACGTCACCGCACCGCTCAGCCCATCTTCATTTGGTAGAAACCGGGCCTTAAAGATAAATAATAAATCCCACTCCTTCCTTATATAGGTCTATTAAAATATGAACCACGTGTCCATCGCTAGCTACTGGGCCGTCAACTCCGTCAGTACATAACGAGAATGTTTCAGTTATTGTACTTATTGATAAGACACAGTGTCCTTATACAGGATGTAAACAAACCCTTCACATAGCCGTCAACCAAGCATTCTGTACATCAAACTAAGTAAGTTTACGCAAAAAATATTGCGGGGAATCGATTTTCTTTTTTGGGGTGAAAAATTACGTTTTACGGTAGGACTCGATTGAAAGCACTCTAAGCATTGTGCTGATGGATGGATTGAATAGTACGGGGGTCGTGGAGGTGTTTAAAGTAAAAATCTAACATTAAAAACTTGTGAAAATTTGGAACTTTGACCCCCAATATCTTCGTAACTAGAAGGTAACTAGAAGGTATGGTCTAGAACTGAAAAATGATCGCAAAGACGGGGAGAACAAGTGCCTTTCGGATATGTTAAGGGTCTATTTACACCCTTTAGATAGCTTTAATGGATAGTTGTGTAAACATCTAAGTTACTATTAAGTACTTCATTAGGCGGTAACCTGCCCGCAGTAAGTTGTTATCAAATCACAGAACAAGGATAATGCTTGTTTCCCTGGTAAAGTGTAATATGGATAGTTCAATATGCAGTTTATTTTTACATGTCATGTATTTATGATTGTGCAGTATGCACTAGTGACGTCATTAAGTAACATTTTGCCGAGGCTACTCCTTTTTCACAAATATTCAATATCATCATCATCATCTGCGTAGCCTTTTCCCAACTATGTTAGGGTCGGCTTCCAGTCTAACCGGATGCAGCTGAATACCAGTATTTTACATGGAGCGACTGCCTATCTGACCCCCACAACCCAATTAGTACTAGGTGATACGATACCCCTTGGTAAGACTGGTTGTCACACTTTTTGGACATAGGGTACCTTTCATCACGAAAAAAGTACTGTTCCCGAAAAAAACAACAATAACGTTCTTATAAAAGATGGCGCCACGTGTCTTTCGAATCATTATTGAATTATATTATTACAAGCGAGTACAACCCGAATTGGTTTTCAAATTCTAAATTAACGCGAGCGATACTGCGGGCAAAAGCTAGATGATTATAATTATACCACATGAAACAATTGCTTTTGGCTGTACGAGTATTTTTTATAAACATTGGAGCTGTAATATTTTTCCTTCATTTGTTATAAACCTACGTCTACATCCGCGGCATGAATCAGTAAAATTGTTATTACGTTTTTATTTTATCATTTAAGGAAAAAGGAAATTCAATTAAATCGAATTGTCGCTCGTGTATTCTAGGCTCAATTTATTGTTGTAGTAAGTACGTCTTTAGCATTACAATTATGTTGTATAGGACCATTGTTACCGGATTTAGATGTGTCGTATGAGCATATGAATGCTGCTTTAGTAGAGAAAGAAAAAAACAGAAATTTGTACTTACCTACTACAAAAAGTGTCCTTGCGAAAGCGTGACATCATCAGCCTCCTGCCCTTAGCATAAGCATAGCATAATCAGCCTATAATGTTCTCACTGCTGGGACACAGGCCTCCTCTCCATGAGAGGGAATGGGCTATAATTCACCACGCAGGCCCAGTGCGGGTTGGTAGATGTCACATGTCTTCGAATTTTTGGTTCTAAGACATCTGCCCTTATCCCAATTTATTTGTGGTTGGCGCGACAAGTCTTCTTCCATACTTATCTATCAGTGTCTTGAATCACCAACTAAAAAAATACGTCTGAATAAAATCACATGGACTTTTTTTGCCTCTGAAAGAAACAATTAATGTTTTATTCTCACAGTCCAGTTATGTAGCATTCTAACTTAAATCTACTCTAATCACTACATAGTATAAAACAAAGTCGCCGCTGTCTGTCTGTCCCTACGTATGCTTAGATCTTTAAAACTACGCAACGAATTTTGATGCGGTTTCAGTAATAGAGTGATTCAAGAGGAAGATTTATATACTACATTAGTTTAAGTATATGCGAAATCTGAATATAGTTTGTTCAGAATAAGTAACTGAATCGATTCCAAGCATTTTTAAACCATGTTATATTTTGTCCCAACAATATTTAAAAAAAGTTACAAGTGGGACACCAAGAGATATTAAGTACCTATCGCAATAATTTAGGTACCTACTGCCAAATTATTATTATCAAAGAGCTCAAGACGACGCTGGAGGCGCGCGCAGGCTCGCTGCGTGTTAACCACGTTTTTGCGCGGACAACCAGGTTACAGAACAAGTTTATAACTTTGTGATTTTTCATGATACAGTTTTGAACTGTTGTACATAGATTCTTTACATAAAAATACTAGACACGTGTTTCAGGTTTCGCATATACTAAAACTAATGTTGTATATATTGCACCCGTGCGAAGCCGGAGCGGGTCGCTAGTCTAATTATAAAACCTTTCACTGACTTGTTAAAATATACTGAACTCATTCTTTAACATTACCAAGTCAGAGTGTATTCTCAGAGCCCAATTTTGCTGACAATCTAATAGTTCGACCACAACTAGACCTGTTAAGAAGTAACCACACTAATATCGACGCGGCGAAAATACTTTAACCTTTTGACCGCCATAGTCACATATACGTGACAAGCAAGGGCGTGCCCTGTACGCCAAACGACACAAATATGTGACAAAATGATAGGTGAAATTGTGGCTTGGCGTGGAGGGCTGGCGGTCAAAAGGTTAAAGACCATGCAATCACGAGTTCACGACCAAAGAGCTGTGCTTCCATATTTATTGTGCGAACCGCCGCCAGTCTATGGAATTCACTGCCGTCTTCTGTTTCCCGATCATTATAATCTGGATGTCTTCAAAGTTCGAGTGAATCGGTTTCTTCTAGGCAAGCGTGCTCCACTGTAGGCCGCATCATCGCTTCACATCAGGCGAGTTGCGGACAATCGCAAGCTTATTTAGTATTAAAAAGCGTCCTGATTAAAACTAGGCGAATGACGTCGTTTTGGCTTTTGTGCAACTAACCGCAACTTAATTATTTCTCAAAGTGCAACTATTTTAAGCGCAATTAAATTATTCCTCGAATCACAACCATTACCATTATTAGGTTGCGCTTCGAGGAATAATTAAGTTGCGCTTAGTTGGTTGCGCTTTGAGGAATACCCCGAAAAGTGACGCCACTCTCTTATTCTCGGCTCAATAATAATAAATTTAACCCACATGTCCGAACATCAACCTAATCATTAAAACAAACACATTCTATTTAACACACAAATCGCGATCCACTACAAATATGACGTCATTAATTAATCATGGCGGAACTAATAACTCCAATTATACTGCCGCTATAAATATGCCAATTAATGTTTTGAACTATGTATTTATTTGGGTTTAGTAGGGATAAGTTTGAACTTCATTCCTCCATAATATGATGATGTAGAGTAGATGTGAGGAGTATTCTATTTTTTTAGGTCTTCCTGGACTGTGTGAAGGATGATATGGCACGAAAGGAGGTGTCTGATGAGATGACAAGTAATAGAGAAGTATGGAAGAAGAAGACAGGTTGTGTCGACCCCAAATGAATTGGGGTAAGGGCAAGAGAATTATGATATCTCCAAATAAAATAAAAATAACATATGATTTTTTTTTGCTTGAGGTACTAGGGAAGCAGGAATGGCAGGGAATTCGAATAAGGGCAACAGAATGATTCCTCTAAATTAAATAAATTAACATACGATATTTTTTTTTGCTTGAGGTACTAGGGAGGCAAGAATGGCAGGACACGTTCTATAATCCCCAACATATAGTTGTACATCGAAGAATCCATGACGCTTAAGGTGGAACCGCCAGGGTAGCCAGCGAAATTTAAATTTTCTTACGTTTTTTGCAATTTGCAGGTCAGTGTCAGGTTGTATGTTGATGAAAAATGAGTCGCGCATGTAACACGTATGTAGTTACAGAATTGCAATAATTAAAATCATCAACACAAGTTCATTTAACCCCATTGGATGACTTTTTTATGAAATAGTTTTTGAATGGGTTTGAGACTGACCTGCAAATTGCAAAAAAGCGTAAGAAAATTTGAATTTTGCGGCACTTCCACCTTAATTTCAATTAAATTTTCAAAAATTCCCAACAACCCTCCTGTAAATGTCATGCAAAAGCCTAAAGAAACAGCATGTACAAGTTCTTCTTTGCATTGTGTATTATCTTGTGGGTGAGTGTGACACATGTCATGTTTCCATACACGCGTCTGTTATGAGAACTACGCATTTGACCTTTTTCTCGAGTTCATCAGCAATAAGGTCGGTTGTACTTGTGTCGTTTTAGGCGCCCCTTACCGCTATTTTCGTTTGACGTGATCATAATATTACAGTATTGGAATATATCGGCTGTTTCTTTAAGCTCGCCCCGCCCCAAACGTCAATACGATCTAGAATCCATATTTTACTCTGGAAAATAGCCTAAAAAGATTTTGGCAAGTAAAGGATTTTCGTTGACCCTATAAATCCAAATTCTAAGCCTTACCCAAATCTCATAAAGCTCGAACTTTAAAGGATTTCGGCAAAAATAAGGCTAGAAAAGGTTGAGAACTTCAGCACGCGTAGCATGACCACCGTAGAAACGACGGAAGAATCGACAAAATGACAGATTACTTTTGTTGATCTGTCATTTTGTCGATTCTTCCGAAGACAAAACCCGTTTCTACAATGGTCATGCTACGCGTGCAGGTATAGATAAAGTGGAACTAATTTCACTCGTATTCAATATTATTGCAATGTTCGAATTTCATATCTCGGCGCTGCAGCTGAGCCAAACTTAGAAAATCCAACATTTCCAGTTTTTAAGGCATTTATTTAAGTGTCACATAGATTTAGTAAAACGGGCATACGATTCCATATTCATAGCTTAACCTAAAATAGGTACCTTATTAACTCATAAAACACACTCCAGACGATTCTATTCGACTTATTCTATTCTATCAACATATAAATCGATTGGTCAATTGGTATTGTGCTGCCGACACGGGCCCCTAAACCGCTCTATTAGTTGGTATACCATTCAATTGGGTGAATTCCGTACGTAATTGCACGCTTCTGATACCGATGGAGGTATGCTGGGCAACAATTAGCGGTGCAGGATACCTTGAAAGCTGATTTTGAATTAATGTGAAGCGTTTTCTGTGTGTAAACTATTATACTAAGCGATCACGGTTTTAACGATCCTACGAAACATCAAATTATTTTATTATTTGTAGTTGTATTAAACACGGCTACCTTCCGGGATAAATTCTATAAATTATGGTGAAAATTGCACCAAAAACCATTGCGTAGTTTCGAGAAACAACACAAACAGACACTAAAAGTGATTTAATTTAATTTTACGAGTATTTGTAGATTTCAATGGTCTATTTGTAGTCATAAGTTTTGAATGATGATTGGATTGAATGAAAGGCTTTGAATCTGCCCAAAATATTGATTTCTACGTCTTTTTTTAATACAAGAAAAACAAGAACTGATGATGTCTTGGTTTTCCACGGCATGTTAGATGACTAATATGGCAATAGGAACTCGTTTTCCACACGATGTTTTTTTTTTTTTAATAAAATCTGCCTTAAAATATTATAAGCTAGTATAGCGAGAGTATCAATATTATCCCTAGTAAAAAAATTAAATTAATCGTCAGTAAAACTAATTAATTTATCAATTGTGGCGAAAACTTGGCACATGCGTCTGCGCAACGCCCGCTGTCATAATGTCTGCACACGAGACATAGATAAATATAGACTGTTTGTATTTATGGACTATTTATTTTACTAGTCAGAGACAATTAGAAATACATAGAAACAGCTGTTTACTGATTCGTGCCAGGTGGGTAGAAAAGGGAACAGTAATTGTTTAATCGGCTTGTTGATTCATTAAGTACTTGCTAGTTTCCTTCTTATTCTAATTCGTTGCTGTGTGCGCGATGTCTGCTGCTGAGTATGATATCCAAGGTTCGGCCGTTAGGGATATCGGAGTACACAGCCCGGAGTCTGGATGTAGGAGCAATATGCTCCGTGCTATTACATGGGACTTCAACATAACTGGCGAATTATAGGTTAACGTGCTATACATCAACTCTGTATAACCGTTCAGGGAAGACAGCCATGAAGTTATGATATTCCTCCTGTTCCTGGAAGTCCCAAAACTCTTGACAGCTGCTGTGATTTATCGGCATGCAGCTAAAAGACGTCCCCTGCTGGACATAGGCGTCTCCCTATCTACACTGACCGGCAGGATTACCACATTTAGACAATTCTCTCGATTTGTTCGCTAAAATCACAGCAAACAAACAATATGATGTTGACTCGAGATTATGACATCAGATTAATTTGAGTAAGCTTTCAAACACCAAGAGTGTTGACAGATAGCTTGATTGAATATTAATTGGTATTACTTACGTTATCGATGGAATCTTTAATGAGGTCGACTAGCTTAGATAGTTAATCATTTATTTGTAATAAAACATTTTAAATTGAAATTGACTCCTTAGTGTGGAAAAGCAAGCACAAAATCGGCCCCAGTGGAGACGTCGTGTACATCGGCAGATCAACGCCTTCGAAGAGACAAGAAGATCGCAGCTAGACTTATAGCGCGATAACCGTAAAATTAGGCCACCTGCAGCTATACCCTACAATTTCGTCAATGGTGTTCTGACATGTCCGCTTTGTGCTCGGAGTTTTTCGGCCAAAGTTGTGTATGCTAGCCACTTGAGAGCACATGATAGAGCAGCACACCAAAGCTCTCGACAACCTCCGTGGAAAGCCATCGAATGCAATCGCTCTGGCTGAAATCGGCTAGATGGCATCATCATCATAAAACATTTGCATACAAAAACGTATTACAACCTCGCGGAATGAAAATTCAGTACAATTTTTCTACATCTCCGAGCAGAACAAAAAACCGCTGTTGCGCACTGTATATTTTTAGTAAATATATACCTTCATTACCTCGTTTAATAAAGCTGGGGTAAACGAAGGCAAAACACCGTGAAATTAAATTTGGCAGCAGGTTATCTTACTAACTGTGCAAGTATACAGTATGGTATGCGGAGATTTACTCTTGAGTATGAATAAGACAAACTATCCGTGGATATCAGGGTCAGGGTCAACGTCCCAGAAGTGACGGATAAATTATTGGTTTCATACATTTTTATGACACCTACAAGAATAGACCCATCTATTCTGTCGAAAAAGACAAAATATTAGACAAATTGAGGTACGGTTTACCTGACTAGCAGGGAAGCTAGACACATGAAGAACTTAAGTTTCGACTCTTATGGAAGCTCAATTTAAAGATCGTAATCTAAGGTCGATGGCTAGAAAGAAGCGTCATATTGTGCACTAAGAGCGTCAATAAAAGTGCAATGCTTGCAATAATGTAATATTATGATACTATCACCGCACAAGCTTTTATCGTAGCGCTAATTTTATCGTCGCCTTGACATTTTGCAAGTGCTGCTGCCAGATATAACGTTGCATACTTAATTCGCCATTATTTTAAATGGTTACCTGAAATTGCTACCGTGACTTTTACGGAAAAGCTACAAAATACTACATCCATTTGTTCACATTTGTGTAGACAGTTTATGACTTCGTATGCTCACTTTATACTTTACAGCCTCTCTCATTCATACTCAAAACGGCCACGCTTTTGATATTCATAATTCAGAGACTTCTTTGAAAGCTTAAGTAGGACAGTCTCTTATACGGACTCTTTTAAGTTGTGAAGTGGCTTGCCCTTTTTATTTATACCTTGTCGATATACACGTTTTTAAGATGGTTTTTTTCGTAATAACTTTCAAAGAGTTACATTACTACTACACTAATCGTAATTGAATAGTAGTGGACTAGAAATTTAGTTGATTTCTAATTTTATCTGAAGTTCTAACTGTATGGTCAAGCATGTATGAGAAAGAACCGGTTACTCCATTTAATTTCGTTATCTTCGCGTCTCCATATGCATGCAATGAAAACAACACATATCTTCAAATTAATGCAAACTCGTCATCGCTACCTCATTCTCCTATCTCCGATCTTCATGTATATATATGCGGAACGTAAAGTAACCATTCCAAAGACTATTTCAACATAGGTGCGGCCATACACGACACCAGTTCCAACGCGAGTGGAGGCCATCAAATCGCGTACTCGTCATCATTTGCTTAGCCTTATCCGAACTATGTTGGGGTCGGCTTCCAGTATAACTTGATGCAACTGAATAACAGTATTTTACATGGAGCGACTGCCTATCTGATTTCCACAACCTAGTAACTAGGTAATACGATAAAATACTGGTTGTCAGGCTTTCGAGATTCTATCTACCCGTAACGACTGTCAAAAGATCTACAAATGACAGCCGGGATGAACTTAACGAACTTTACTTTACGACGTACGGATTGAAACTCAAACTCAAAGCATTTATTACAATTAAACCATTACAGGCACTATTGGATATAAAACCAAGACAGCGAAGCTACAGTCCCAGTCATAAGGCACAATACACTACACACACTTTTGAAAGTACTGTAGTTGCCCATTCTAAAGCGTTGAACATGAACCACTGAACATATATTATGATGATCACCCATCCACGGACCGACCTCGACAAGCACTGCGTCACATCGAAGATCGAACCCTGCGGCCGTTATTATTTAGCCACAAGTAAGAATAATGATTCTTATATTCTGAATGCAGAATATTGAATCAATTCAACAAAACCGGCGCGGTGACTCATCGGCTCGGTCAAGTTCGCGTCCCAGAGATCGACGATGAGATCGTGGGCGTAGGCCTTTTTATCTGACGTAGTGTTTGAACGCTAAAAGTATTACGTTAAAAGGTAATGGGCTTCATTGATGAAATTTTTGTTTGTACAACGTGTTTGTGAAGCGTTTCGGTTTAATTTTATTACTTGGCAGTGTATTACGGAATGATATAATGGCTGGTTAATTTTATTACCAATTTTGACTGCTCAAGGCAAAAAGAACCTCGCATTTTTGACTCCAT
The DNA here is from genome assembly GCA_910589295.1 of Noctua janthe. Lineage (NCBI taxonomy): Eukaryota > Metazoa > Arthropoda > Insecta > Lepidoptera > Noctuidae > Noctua > Noctua janthe. The sequence goes on from OU342578.1 coordinate 9,243,947, forward strand.
TTTTACTTTTTCATGTCTTCATATCTCTTCTTCAAGAAGTACTATGAATCATCAATCAATGATGTTCGGTTAATTGATGGATATGAGAATTCTCAATATTAACATTCGAAGAAAACTTATTGCGACGTTTTTTGTAAAATTATCACAATACTGCCAACTCAAACTACGTTTTATGAAAAGCTAAACACAAATTAATGAGTTTCCCCATTCAATACGTCAAAACTTGGACAGCGTCTTGGCAAGACCGATGAGGATCGATACACCATAGACTAAGGAGCTACTGTCATTACGTGGGTGTCTGGGCGTATTTCCAGAGACACAACATTTATAATAGCCAAACAGTTGAGGATTAATCCAACAAAATTTACTGTCTTCATTGATTGTAAATAGTTTTTATTCATGAATCATGCATGGGTCCAGGAGCTTATCAATCAGCCGTAGTAGCTTGCAGTACAACATATACCGGGTGTAAACAGACCCTTCACATATCCGTCAACCAAGCATTCTGTACATCAAACTAAGTAACTTCACGCAAAAATTAATGCTGGGAATCGACTTTTTTTTTTGGGGTGAAAAATCACGTTTTACGGTAGGACTCGATGGAAAGCACTCATAGCATTGTGCTGATGAATGGATTGAATGAGGGTCTTGGAGGTGTGTTAAGTAATCTTAGATTAAAAACATGTATTTAAAAAAGAAACTTGTGAAAAACTTTGACCCCCAATATCTCCGTAACCTGAAGATTTCCAGGTATGGTCTAGAACAAAAAAAATATCGCAAAGACGGGGAGAACAAGTGCCTTTCGTTTATGTTAAGGGTCTATTTACACCCTTTATAGCAGCACTAAAAAAACGTATATCATGTCAAAGGTCTAATCATTTCACAAATCATTTTTCAAATTAAAAATATTTATTTATTTATTTTAGTACATGGAGGACTTACAGCTAATAAAAACACACAAACAAGGAAACCATAGTCACCAGAAAGCCAATTACAAATCCTCACGTATAGACTTTGAATAAAAAATTAAAAAAAAATTATGGTGTGAGCACAAAAACAGAAAATACACCGCTTTAATCAAAGTAAGAAGAATATAAATACTTGGCTTGCAATTATATGACTAAAATAATAGAGAAAAAAGTAAAAGTAAAATAATAAAAACAATAATTAACCTACCGCTACTTGAAAAATTTGAGGCTTAAGCACCTTCTGGCCGAATTCACACTAATTGTGAACGGATCTAAATCATATTCCCTGCATATGTCATTGAAATCTCTGCTTGCGCGCACAATATAACTGTTCTGCCTATAATTCGAAGATGTATAAGGTACACGTATGGGTGGATTAAAACGAAATGTTTTACTTGGCACAGTAAAATAAAATTTCGACAATAACTCAGGGTTATCAACATTATTTATTGAATTTGTGCGCGCAACTAATGGTTGCGCTTCGAGAAATAATTTAGATCCGTTTAGTTGGTTGCGCTTAAAAATAGTTGCGCTTTGAGGAATACCCCAAGTAAACTTGCACTTGCTTAATATTATTAGTAAAAGGCTAAAATATTACTAACCTTTCAAATAAAGTCAAGCTTTGACGGTATTCTCGTTTTAATTGAACGTCAGCGTGCTAACAATTTTTCAATTTCAATATCATAAAATGTTGTTTTTTTTTCACTATTACGTTCCAGCTACGTGTTTTCCCTCGGAACTTTATGAATTTTTAATGAAACTGTGCTGGCTTTTACGAAATGCACTTTACCTTTGATATTTTGTTAAAAGCACACTGTATGTGATTTATAAGGTATTTTTTTTTAAATTTTAAGCAAGTAGAGAGAAATGTGCTGTGAAATAAACATGTGACGCTTTTCTGTCGTTATTACATCACTACGACCATAGTGATGTAGATAGTGCTTTGTAGAAGAGTCGACATTTTCTCAAGTCTAAAAGTAGAAATTTTACAAAAACTAAGAGCGAATTTCACCAATGCAAAAGCACATCTTAACTTTGTTCAAGAGCTGTTTGTGTCATAATTACTACGGAATATTGACACCAGTTCCTTGAATACCGTTTAGTTGTGCTAATCGCGTTGTTTCATTGGTGACATCTGTCCTAAGGAGAATTATATTACAATAGTTTAATTCTATAAATTTTCTTAATTATATTAGAAGAGCGGTTCCTAATGCTTATTGACTAATGAAAGAAATAACGTAATCGAATGTTGAGTAACCACTAACCATTGAATATCTAGTGGTTCCCATAAAAGTTATTGTTCCGCGAAACCCGTAAAAATCAACAGAGCGGGCAGATTACTATCATGGTTGTAAGTGATGACGATGAGCCAGTACACTGTTACTCACATCTGTTTGGAAGAAACCTCAATCATACTGTCTTGTCAGTTTTATCATCTCAGGGTTAAGGTGATGAGGTACACGTAGGATGCTTGTCGAAGCCATACAGTGTCGGGATATAACAGAACCCCTGGGCTTGCAAAAGGCTCATGTCTCCAATTAAGCAAGGTGCTATGCAATAGAGACACGGCATGAAGGTAGCTAGCATGATAAGATAAGTGATATCCCAAATCTTCACACAGCAATTTTGCTTCATATTGTTATCTGCAAGCAGTCATCACCATAATGATATTAGCTTGAATAAAGTGCAAAATTCAAATGAACCCTTCATATCTAAGTCTTCTATAGGGTGTTTCCCGAACGATACTCAAAACGACACCCTTCAAGTACCCATACAGCACCCCATTACCGAAAGGGACTGGTAGACAAAGACAAGGAATATAATTACGAATGGCACATATCCTTTCGACGTACAAACTCTGTCGCACTTCATACAAACAGGAAACAACCGAAGGTGACTGTTATAAACACATACTTCTACATACATATGTAAAGGTATATGTGCAGTCTTATTGATGTGTGTTATTGTTTCGTCTTCACAATGCCGACCAGACTATACATACTTTGATTACATGCATGTGGTTCAATAGAATTTTTTAACATGTTATCGCAGGTTTTGACGTAACGTTACGGCTAATAGCCGAAGTGCGGCTACACCTAGTTTTAGCCGGGTACAACAAGGTGCAGCCGGTTAAACTTAGATGTATCCTATTTATCTTCGGTTAGAACATGCAACCAATTTGGTTGTAGCGCTCGCTCGGCTCGCGTGCGTTTTGTCACATTTCTAACCTAACCTTATTCATTTGGTCGAAGTGTCCTAGCAATAAAAAGGATACACAACTGTTACCGGCCGCTCCTAGGTATAGCCGGCTAGAACTAGGTGTAACCTTACATCGGCTTTTAGCCGTAACATATATATAGGTCAGAATAAGGGGGTGTGGAAAGGACAGGGCCTGGCTTGCGACTCTGGAATGGAGCCAACACATGGGCGATATGAATAGCTTATAATTATACAACATGGGGTTTGGCACATGGGTTAAGAAGAGTGGCCTGTTGTCAAGAAGGGTGTGGTCATCTTTTTGGTGCAGTTTTTAAAGCATGAGGGAACTTTCCAAAATCCAAATGACACGAATAACACCTTTCAAACGACGGAAAGAGGTCAGTAACCCGTCAGAACTCGTAAAAATTACATACATTATCTACCGAAAAAAGCCGCGGGCGCGTATTAGTATGGAACGCAGCATGCGACCGCAAAACGCAATAGGTGCACCGTATTACATAAAACATTGGTGTTGTTGCGACGCGTTCGTAATGGAAACGCTGTTATAATTACTGTTGTGGACTAGTTAGAAACTAATTACTGGGGAAACAGACGGTACAGAATTATGACGATTGAATGTGTACCAAAAACCAATCGTGGTGTAATATTAGCCAGACAACAAGATGGTATCGGGACTTCGATGTCCATGTTGATCTGGACGTTTTTGTTGACTGGTGAAGGTATTTTTAGTAGACTCTAGTAATCCGTAATTAACGCTCTCTTAGATAATATTCGCCCACATCAGTAGCGAAGGGTAAGAGGTAAGCCGGAGTACAAATGTTTAGTGTGATTATATTATTTGTCTATAGACTACTGACTGTGCCATTTTTCAAAGGGAATCTGGTAGGAATCGAGTTTTATGGAACCATCGCCACTGGCCCACAGCATACTCATAATATATTAGCTGGTCATTGAATCGAGAGAAGTTCCCAAAAGAAAAAGAGAATGACAGAAATGGGGGTCATTGATTTTTTCTTCACGCAAACTTGGGTTGCAAATAAGCACCGTGTAAAACCAATAAAGCTTAAAAAACAGGTGTAACTACACTTAATCGATAAAGAAGAACAATTATAAAGTAAGTAATTGCCTGAACAACTTTATAGCTGTCCCAAAAGTTTAAGGAGAATTTCACGATCGACTAGAGGTATCCGATCCAGTAAACTTTTAATAATATTTTTGCGGAGTTTGGAAAAAAAAGACTGCCACGTTAAGTCCCTCAAGCAAAATGTATCAAAAGTATGAAAAGAAAAACAATCAGTTTTAGATTATATTTTTGGAGTTTAGGGGTCCCAAGGGAGTAAGACGCTTTTGTAAGAGAATTAGGCAAAGGATAATCGAATAGGTCTAGTGGGAAATACTGATATTTTAGGCTCTAGGTAGCCTAATTTCAATATTTCGGTGTTGCTTTGATTGTACAGACGCCAGCACATCGAGCTATTACAATCTGTCGAATTTCTTTAATAGATTTTCATCTTTATCGCTAAAGCATAAGATTCAAGGTTGATTGGGAAAATTTGTGTGTATGTACGTTAGAACATTACGCCTATTCATTTATATTTGTAAACTAGCTGACCCGGCAAACATTGTTTTGCCATATAAATAGTATGAAAAATAGATGTTGGCCGATTCTCAGACCTACTCAATATGCTCACAAAATTTCATGAGAATCGGTCAAGCCGTTTCAGAGGAGTACGGGAACGAACATTGTGACACGAGAATTTTATATATAAGATTTCTGCCTGTCGACTACCTCTTTGGTCTTGTGGTCGCAAGCGCGACTGCTGAGCATCCTGGGTTCGATTTTCGAATCGGTCATTGTGTAATTTCTCAGTAGCAGCCACGGAGTCTGCATCTGTGCCCGGTTGATGCCTATGGCTCGCCCCCTGTTACATGGGTTTTAAACATAACGAAATGAGGGTGTACTGTTAGGCACACCTCTGCGTAACCCTTCAGGGATTACAGGCGTTATGTTATGAACGAAACCACTGATTTCCGCTAATTCTCTCACCATTTGTCACCTTTTACGACATCCATTGCCATTTCATTCACAGTTATAACAACTGTGAAACGTTATTTCAATCTAAAGAAGGCGTTTCAGAACGTAATGTATAGGGAAATAACTGACGCTTATAAAACTTTCTTCGTCTACCCACAGCTGTCAGTCAACTTGCAAATGCTTTAGAAAGAAAGTTCTCGTCAACCGTCTGTATAATTGAGTAACTTTTCAAAGGACAGGGTCTGATTCATCGCCGTAGTTGGTACTTGAACAGTCCTCTTAGGACTTCAACTAGTTAGTTGGAAGTAATAGAACTTTGTGTAACAAGGTTTGGTAATCTGTCTTGTTTTGTAGAGGCTACTGGAGTGGTATTCATTTAATGTTTCAGTTTTCTTGATTGGTCGACTGCTGAGTATGAGGTCCTGGGTTCGATTCCCGATCTGTTATTAGGTTTATCTAATATATATATGATTTGTGCCCGGTGGCCCCCTATAACATGAGACTTAAACATAACTGACGAAATGTGGGTGTACTATTAGGTATACCTCTGCCTAACCCTTCGGGGATTACAGGGTTGATGTTATGGATGTGTTTTCTAGTGGGATAGGATGCAATGTGTTTTAATCTAATCAAACTAGTAAGCCAGAAGCTATAGACCAAAATGCTAAGTGTGTTTAAATCATATTAAATGAGCTTGCACTCTCTGTCCTTCTTAATGTTATAAGCAATGTCGTTTACGGCCATGTTTTCGGCTTTTTCGTCGCTTCTCCCAAACCTAAATACATTATTTGAAGTATCAAGTGTTGTGTATGTGAGTTTAAATGTTTGTAAACGATACAGGAGAAATTACTTGTATGAGGCAACGTGTTTAAAAAAAAAGTAGTTTTCTTTCTGTGATAGTTATTATGTTACGTCTCCTTCTTATAGGTATAAGCCATGATTAAAAAAACACATGGCAGCTCAAGGCTAGAGTTTCCAAGGAAATGGTCTTAAATTCTTAACCATTCTATACGAGGCATGCTTTCAAATATTACCACAAGCTCTAGAAATGCATAGTTCAACACGTCTCAAGCCTTTAAAGCATCTATCTTAATAATAAACATAAATGGTTATTGTGTTGAACATTTAATGCCTTTATTCATGTTGTAAGTTCACACGTTATAGCCATTTGTCTTGCAATTCTCGCCGTTTGTGTTAACTAGTTCCAACCTGGTGTAGTAGGCCAGTATTAATAACTAAGCAGTAATAAATCTAATGTCTCGTTGTACTCGCTTTAAATCGGTTTATAACACACAAACCTCATAATAACTGGAAATGATTGAACAAACAAATTAATTGATTTGTTGCAAATTGTGTTTTTGACAAGACATCGTTTTAGCTTGTTGATTGGCACTTCAAATGTTTGTCTACAAATATCGGCACAGCTACGTATTTTTTTGGTGTTTGTCGTGTCCAACTGCTGGGGAAAGGCCTTCTATTTCTCCTCCCATCATCATTAAACTATTAATAAGCAAATGCTACTACAGTGTCAACGAATATTTAAATGATAAATGTTTGAAAAATATAGATTGAACAAAAATGTTTTTAGAATAAGTTAGATTATATTATAAGATACCTAAATGATAAGTCCTCATCTCCACATATTATTATCTTTCTTTTGCTGTACCCGACGGGTCCACGATTGTTTCTTTTAAAAAAATGTCTACCACCTAAGCCTACATTGTGGAATGCAATAAAGAATTGAGTATTCTCCAGCCCTTATCCTAATTTTTTTGGGGTCGGAGTAGCATGTGTTCTTTTTCCATATTTCTGTTTTACTCTTCATCTCAGCAGTCACCTGCTTTCTAGCTATATCATCCTTCACACATTTCTCCTCCCAAATCTCTTTAATTATTATCTTTTGTCGATTTTGGTATCATTAGGATTGTCTCTTACCTTAGTACAGATGGCAGCCTTATCATCAACGAAAGAAACATGATAACAACGAATGAACAACGGTCACTTCAAATTACCGTAAACCCATTGAATAATTCTAACATACACCCATATTTACGTCCATATCAAATCGTAGTTTGTCGTGTTTGTACCGCGACGAACGATAAAAATCTCTTAACGATTGAGCTGGGCGTGTGTGGCAACTTGCCAATTTCAATGTTGGTGTCTTGCGAATACCGAGAGAGCCAATGTCATGATCTTCCGGACGTCGGTAAGCCTGTTGCCAGAATTGATCGATTCTTGACGGCCATTATGCATATTTTTAGCACTGTTTGCCAACTACTAGTTGTTGTTTTCGGCCTTTTAATTGCCTGTCAAGTTGTTTTCAATTGTTGTTTTATTGTCAGGTTTATAATACAGTGAAAGTTAATGAGGTCTTTCATTACAGGTGATTGTTTCTTTTTGGTTATTGATATTTGGCAGCTCTGTCTCTCTTTCCGATTGTGAATCCCTCGTTTTCATTTGATTAGCCTTCCCTACAGTTCTCCCCTCACTTGCGCTGCCTTAGACAACCTTGTCTGAAACATTGCATATAACATAATTTTCATTTACAATTATCATTGAAATATCTTCACACCTTATACTACCAACAATAGGTTAGTGAAACGCGCGTTATTGAATGTTATTAATTCAACATTAGGTCCTAAACTAACAGAACTCCGCTTTAGTTGTGCGGTTTGCTTGTAGTTTAGCACTGTTCGGAACTAATGCGGTTTCTTCTTAGTCTAGTTTGTGAACTGTGGAGAGTTTGTGCAAGCTTCGTTTGACATAATTTCGCTGAAATACTACTCTGAGGTAGTATTGTTCTTATGGAGTTAACACAAGTGCCATCTGAATTTGTTAAAATAAATTATGCAGGTACTGCATAATTTATTAGCAGATCATCAGTAAAATTGGAAACGCCTGTGTTAATCGCTACCCAGAATACGAATGATGATTTCTTTGGTCTGCTTGTAAAGTTAGCAGTAGCGAAGAGTCAATTTTTGTAAGAGGTAAGCTGGAGTACAAATCTTTAATGTAATTATATTATTTGTCTATAGAATACTGACTGTGCAATTTTTCAAAGGGAAGCCGGTAGGAATCGAGTTCTATGGAACCTTCACCACTGAAAGTTAGTCTGATATAGTGATAGATGAGTAAACCTTGACTATCCAATTGATTGTGAGATTGTAGGAACACAAATTTCGTGAAAGCTTTGAAAAGAATCTCTATTATGTCGATAAGGTTAAGCAAAGCCTTTATTTATAACTTATCTGTTGATAGTGATATATCGAAAGACTATGTTATTATCATCTTTAAAGATAACCTTATCATACATCCTTTCATTATATTTATTGTAAGTGACGAAGGTACATACGTCACGCCCGTTGAATGCTTGACATTGGTCAACTATTTATAGGTGATTCGTAATTATTATGTCAATGGTGACTAATCTTTTGCTACGTTAGTAACACTATAAAATTTTACCTTTTGGATGTTGTTGAGTTTCTAAAAAAAGAATTGATTTTTGAAAACACGATTTTCTTGTAGGCGTGTTATATTATTAATTTTGTTGAGGAAATATCTGACGGTGACCAAAGCATTGATCGATGGATCAAGGAAGAGATGGATGAGGGAAGAAATATGGCTAGGAGGAAATGGAACTCGGCAGTTTACTTAAACTTAAAGAACACACTGGTTTAAAGAGATGGCTTTAAAAGAGCTGTATAGAAGAGGAAGACGTGATGCATCAATCCAAAATACAGTAACCAAAGAGCAGAAGAATGTAGAAGATGAAACTAGTCCCCTTATTGAAGTATAAAACAATATTTCAAACCTTACTAGCTCGTTAGCCCATGCCCCGACCAATACCGGTAAACGTTCAAATATAGCAGCTCGTATGTAACACGCAGCGACTCCTGCCCACATGACAATAGTAAGGTTAGTCACCTGCGCGCGCACACGTCCTTAGCTTCCGCGGTGACGTCACTGTGTCGGAGCGGGAACGCCGCGGGCGCATCTTTTGAACGTTCTCTGTGCTGTGACTGATGTTTTATTGTCAATGATGTAATTGTTGTATGTTCTTTTTTTAAAAGCTTTTTGGTTTTTGTTTTGTGGCAGTTTCGTCATCGTAAGATATTACTACAAAACTACAAGGATCTTTCGGCGCTTGCATGACATTGACAGGGAGACTTTTGGTGAACATAAATGAAATTCCTTAGAGGAATGGTATTTGAAAAACCAGATGGAGGCATCATTTTGTATTTCCTTCTACAACTGTATTAAATCTGAAAGCTTTGAAGCCTTTTTTAATCTCATATGCTATTAAAGCAACTCCGAGCATTGAGCTTTTAAGATTTGCTTTAAATAAGACTCATCATCGCCATCTGCCTAGCCTTTTCAACTATGTATGTTAGGATCGGTTTAAGACTAGATCAAAATTCTCAGTTGGTGAAATTAACTGTCCAAATGATATGAGCGGTTTGTACTTTTAAATTACTGTATTTATTACTAGCTGTTACTCGCGACCTTTATCCGCGTGAAATTATTATAAAAATGCTCAGCTCCTATTGATCGTAGCGTGATGTTATACTTGCCTTCCTCGATAAATGGGCTATCCAAAACTTAAATAATTTTTCATATCGAACTAGTAGTTCCTGAGATTAGCGCGTTGAACCAAACAAACTCTTTAGCTTTATAATATTAGTATAGATAATTTTCCTTACTAGTAGATACTACAGTTTATATGTGGTAATATAAGGTGTCAGGTTGATCGATCGATATTATTTTATGGCCGTTTATAACGCAAAGCGGAAATCACTTGTTAGTTGTAAATAATTTTATTCGATAGGGATCTGAAATATCTAATTACGAGGAAATTACACTGTGCTTGCTAAGTGCAAAATTATTTATAGACAAATCTAAGTAGTTACACTATTTATTTGTTAGTAAGCTGGTGGGTTCGCTTGTGTACCATCATCATCTGCTTAGCCTTTTCCCAAGTATGTTCGAGTCGGCTTCCAGTCTTACCAGATGCAAATAAATATCTGACCTCTGACTGCTTATCTGACCACCACAACCTAATTACTAAATACCACCAATCGCCATTGTGATTATGCTTTAAATTGAATGCATATAACGTTCTTATTTACATGTTTTTTCCTGTAACATTAGCTTTCATGTAAATCGTTCTAAATGCCATGCACAACAGCGATTTCTGTTACATTTCATGTTTATAATGCATGACTTATTTTATACTTGCAACACTGCTGTTATTGATATTTACCTCTTATTACCTTATTCAAATTGATTTACCTTATTCTATTAAGTCTAACCTAAACTCACTTAAACCTCACTGTATTAAATTCATCATCATAATCAGCCTATAATAACTGTCCCACTGCTGGGACACAGGCCTCTCTTTGGGAGGTAGTCGACTGTTATCCACCATTTGGGTTCGCGTATATTCGAATGTTTGGTTCTAGGACATGTCCATTTCCTCACGATGTTTTTCTTTATAGACAAAACTAGCACTTCGACCGCGAATTCGTCCGCAAAAATAGTGATAACGCGGCTTATATGCAAGATATAAATGTAATTTTTAGACTATAGCACCCACGACTAATGTAGCTTTCTGCCAGTGAAAGAATTTTTAGAATTGGATCATTAGTTCCCGAGACTACCGGCTACATACAAACTTACAAACAAACATTACCTCTTTATAAAATTAGTATAGATTACATACTATTTCCACCAGTGGTGAAGGTTCCATACAACTCGATTCCTACCAGATTCCCTTTGAAAAATGGCACAGTCAGTATTCTATAGACAAATAATATAATCACATTAAAGATATGTACTCCGGCTTACCTTTTACAAAATTGACCTTTCGCTACTGATTTCCAGTACTATACTTTCTCAGTATTGATTTGTCATCCCATCTACATTCACTGCTTTCGTCCTTCTGGATAGTAATTTCATCAGGCATTCAAGCTTGGGTTCAATGCTTGAATGGTTCCAAATTAAAATGTCGGTCAGTCAATCCCCTTTTTACGTAACAAGATTACTTAAACTCCTAACCCTCGTATTATGTTTCCTTTAACTGAAAACTCAGCGGAATCGTAACAATACGAACCCTGCGTATCGTCTTGTGTTGTGTAACAGAATACTTGCTTATCATGACTCCTAGCCATCCGAGGGGTTAATTAGATATATATGCCTCCATTCATCTAGGCACAGAAATATCTAAACTAATATTATATAAGGTGTAACTATTCATACACGAAATATTTTCAGGGAATCATCTAACGGCTATAACAAAGCCATTTAAAGGGATTTTTTATCGAGTTTATTTTTTTATAAAAAATATTAATTTAAAATAACTTGACCCACAAAATAAATACTGGCTCCTTATTTTTAAGCATCCATTACGGTAGTTTACTACGTCGTATTTACCTACTGTCATTGTTAGAATATGGGAGTAAAGGTTTTATGCAAAAAGTCTCAAAAATTTTTAGAATTTTAATAATTTCGTAAAAAAAAAAACACTCAGATATTTTTTTTTTTCGTTGCTATGGTGACTTTACGACTTATAGAAGTTACTCTTAAAATATTTCGTGTATGAAAAGATAGACCTTATAGAGGTAAACTTTGTAAGTTTGTATGTAGGGGGTAAACTTTCTATATCTATGATCCGATTCCGAAAATTCTTTCTCTAACGGGAGGCTACATTATCCCCGAGTGTTATAGGCTATATTTAAAACGTACCGGTGGGTTAATTTCCGTACATTCCGTACGTAACATAACGGAAGCGAAGCCGCGTGCAGAAGCTAGTTTGTTAGTGAGGAGTTATAATTAATTAAATTGTAATGAAAGTTGGTTCGGCAAGTGACATCACCAACAGAAGGCTTAATTTTAGTCCTTATTTCGTTTCGATACGAACTAGGCAATCGCATCAAGAATTACTTCTTCACCTGCTCTCGTTTCATTTTAATTTGAACTGGGCGCAAAAAAAAAAATATTTTTCTATATTCGTCTGGTAGCTGGCATATTATCATTCGCACTCGAGAATAGATAATGCGATGGTAAAATTATTAGATCAGTTTACTGCCCAGTGAACATAATATTAATGAGAAAATAATATTTCATATTCAAATGAACATGAATATAGGTTTAAGCTATATGTAACAGACTAGATAGTAGGTATATAGCCTGCTTGAACCTTTATTCATGTTCATCAAAGGGTGCCTATTTGGTTTTATTTTAAGCGTAGGAGGGGGACACGTTTGGTCTAAATATGGAAGTAAATGTTACTCTACAGTGCCCTCGACAAGTCTACCTATGTACAGGCAGAATTTCACAGGTGGCCAGCCTTGTTTCCATATGAATTACAGACGACCAAAAACACGTTTCTTTTGTAAGCCCAAAGGCTTTCGCAACATTCGTATTTCATGTGTACAAAGACCTACTTAACATTTTTTGTCCTTTTTAAAATTATATACCGTTTTTCGCATCCTATTACATGGGATCCACCTCTGCTAACCCCTTCGGGGAATATTATATAAAGACGTTTTACATTCTAGGAGGAATCATTACACCGAAGATCTAGCATAGAACGTAATACTATGATGAACAATAGCGTAAACGATAGGTTGAATGATCGTAGTTGCTCCATTGTGAATTACGAGCGTAGTGTCGCCTGTTAACAGCATAGAGGTTTTATCACTATCACGATCAGCTAGTATTGAGCGTAGGCCACACCGCGAGATAGGCTAAGCTAAAGCTAAACTGAAATACAATATCTAAAGGTAAGAACTATAAATGAACTATACTAATATAAAGGGTGTAAATAGACCCTTAACATAGCCGAAAGGCACTTGTTCTCCCCGTCTTTGCGATATTTTTTTTGTTAAAGACCATACCGTGGACCCTTCTAGTTACGGAGATATTGGGGGTCAAAGTTTCAACTTTTTCACAAGTAATGTAAGATTTTTACTTTACACACCTCCACGATCCCCGCACTATTCAATCCATCCATTAGCACAATGCTTTGAGTGCTATCCATCAAGTCCTACCGTAAAACGTGATTTTTCACCCACAAAAAAAAAAGTCGATTCCCAGCAATATTTTTTGCGTAAAGTGACTTAGTTTGATGTACAGAATGCTTGGTTGACGGCTATGTGAAGGGTCTGTTTACACCTTGTATATTAATGAATGTGATTTTTTTTATCTATGGATTTATGATTTCAAACACAATGTGAATTGTTCCTGAATTAATTGAATTGAATTGAAAAATATGTGGGCGAACTAGCCCTCATAGCTTACCTTCTACTGCTTCTGCTACTCTGTGCCTCCTCTGCCATTGTTTCATCCCGGGCGTGAATGATTTATATCCGTACAAAATACTTGTCCGGACAAACTCCGGATGATGAAACAAAAAACCAAACAAATGCGGATGAATGGTATGGGTAACAATACGTGCTTGTCAAGCTGCCTTAGTGTTGTGTAGACATGGTGCACGATTAGCTACGTCAACTCAGCTCGCTGTATGACCTAAGTCTTATACTCCTTGCACGCGTGGACGTAATTTGATAGTTCAAACTACTCCTTTGCGAATGTGGCAAGTATGTGCGTGTTGTTGTCAATTGGCGAGCTTCAAATCAAACGTTCTAATATAGGAAAGGAATTTTTGTAGGTGTGTCTGCCAATTCCGTGAGGGTGTGGCTAAAGATCACATCAATAAAACGTCATATCGCGAATGTGACGAGGAAATAGGGAATCTAATCAGCGCAGTAGCTGCTCCGTATCCTGAATTTGTGCCTGGTAAATGACTATAGGCTATTACATGGGACTTAAACATAACTAGCGAAATGTGTGTGTACGTTACTTACACCTCTCCTTAACCCTTCGGGCATTGCAGGCATGATGTTATGTTAAATCAGCTCTTGCCTTTCATGGTGCTGATGGACGCTACTGAAAGTGTCAAACTCGTCGCCAAATTTTAGGCTGACGCAATTTACAACGACGCACACCTAAGCAGCACGTAAAATTTGCTTAGGTCAACCAGCTCTCAGAAAGCATACCATTCCAATCAATTTTTAGTATTTGTGAAACTCAATGAGTAGGCGGTTCTGACGATAAAGATGACGTGGAACAGTTTCCATTAAGCCGATTTAGTTTCCGCAGCCGCTAGCGAAACCAGGCTTTTTGTGTAAACACACTTTCAATAAGTTTTTCCTCACTTAAGTAAAAGGCAGCAAAAGAAATCCTGGTGAAAATGTTTTGTCGGCCCATTCAAGGGTTCAATCTCCGTCTCCGGAGAAGTACTTTTGGTTATTTTCGTTACGGAGTTCCGATTTTTGACCTGGCAAAAAGCTTGTATTATGGCGCTCACTGACGGGTGACTAGTTTTCGACCTTATTACTCTAGGTGTAAGGGTGACAGTGGTCGACCGTAAGTGAATTCGAAAATACATCCAGATGTGGCTTATATCTGAACTGATGAAGTATTTGTGTACTATTGTAGACACTTCTGCTTATCACTTCAAGGAATGGGCTTGCACTGTGGTGCTAACAAACGTTATCGGTTACTGCCACTGCCACTCTTCATCATCCCACTGTCGGGCTAAGCTTCCAGCAGTTTTGGTCCAGGGTTAGTCTGGATTCAACTGCACTCCATAAAACTTGGATTTCACTCTGAACAGTGACACTGTCAGTGTCAATATTCCATAGCATTTATGATGTAGTTGCAGACCGCTTTTGAACCCGTTTAGATGCCCAGATTTTAGTTTTAATACTGAAATTGGGTGAAATTTCAGTCTACTTTCTTTCTTCGCTTAGACTAGACACACTTATATTTGAACCGTACACAAGGCAACACATCAAGCTACACATTTCCAGTATATCATGGCCTCGCTTTGTATAAATCTCCCTACAATGAGAGATCCGCTTAAACTGGTTTTGTACAGCTTGACTGGTCGTCATGCGTACATACATTTAAGCAAGCATTCAACCTACCATAGGCACAGCTCATGTTGCGATTACCTGCTTCAAACTAGTACTAGTATCAGTTACATGCATGTACTAGATAGTACGGTACTCCTGGTAATTACCTTTTAGTGAAGTAGCAAGATAATTGCTTGAGAGGAGGCAACCGGATAGATGTAGGGTGCCGATAGTGTAGTGGTGGAATAGTTAGACAAGCAGAGTATACTACTGTAGAACTGGTAGAGAATGCCTTGTGGCATTAAGGCTGCTTTCACATTAAGGCGTTAGCAGCGCGACAGTAGCGCGACAGAAGCACAGTCGAAGACAAAAACTAAAAAAAAAGAAGATATTTACCGTCTGGACGATAGACGCGCGACTGTCGCGCTGCTAAAGTCGCCTAAATGTGAAAGCGGTCTTAGTCCGCCTATGTACCACTCTTGTACACGAAGTTTAAATAAATAAATATACCTAACTGGATACCGTTATTATTTCATAACTCTTTTACATCATCTGCCTAGCCTTTTCCCGACTATATTGGGGTCGGCTTCCAGTCTAACCGGATGCAGCTGAATAAAAGTATTTTACATGGAGCGACTGCCTATCTGACCTCCACAACCCAGTCAGTACTGGGTAATACGATACCCCTTGGTAAGACTGGTTGTCAGACTTTTTGGGCCACTGACTGCCTAACGACTGTCAAAGATCTACAAATGACAGCCGGGACCAACGGCTTAACGTGCTTTCCGAGGCACGGAGGAAACTCTGTATGTAATGGGCGGCCACCCATCCACAGACCAACCTAGGCAAGCACGGCTTAACCTAAAGATCGACCCGAGCGGCTGTCATTATTTAGCCACGAGCTTAGAGCGAGCTTCATAACTCTTTTACAATATTGTTAAATCTATGGGCACAATGAGGATCTTCAGGCCCGCGAAATTCAAATTTTCTTACGTTTTTGGCAATTCGCAGGTCAGTGTCAGGCTGTGAGTTGAACACAATATCATTCGTGACAGTAACACGTGTGTATTTACGGAATTATAATCATCAATACAACCCTCTTAAGTACAATTAATCCCATTGAATGACTGTTTCATGAAGTCATTACCACGTCACTTCCCCCTTAAACGTCAAGCGATTGCCTATAATCCGCCCTCTTGTATGAGCTCCACCGGTTTTACCTTTATTGTCTTTACGAGTACATTTTTATTAAGTTCAATGCAATGTTAAAATGGTGTTGTTAATATGAATACTGTTAGCCTGCGTCGTCCCAATCAAGGGAAGGCCTCTCCACATGACTTCCAGTCGTTCCGATCCAGGGCTAATGTGGACTACTGGTCGTTTTTTCTCCAGCTCGTCCCTCCATTATATACCAGTACTGCCGCTACGCCTTCTGTTGTTAATGGTGGAATAATATTAGAGCCTTCGTCCTAGACTAGGTCTAGGTCTCTAGGGACTAACTTCACTAGACGGCTAGACCCTACAAGAGTGTCTCCAGAATCTAGCGAATTTTACCTCAGCAGTCGTATAGAGTTACGAGGTAGTTTTGGTCTTTAATAGATCTATCTCCAACTTTTATAACCCCAGGAAGTAAGACCCTAAAGTGCGCCCAAACGTCTTGTTGTGCAATGTTCATAGCTACAACACACACACGGCAACGGTGTCCACGGTGTCTTCAATTACCAAGTCCTTAAAATCTCGTGATTTTTCATTGAGCTTTCTTTTCTCTGTTATATGTGATCTAACCGAACCGAACTGAACTAGAAATAATTTCACCTTAGTCGCATTTCTGCTCTAAGTACATTATTGTGAAGGTACAGAATATTACGACTAACAATACTATGTATCATTAAGTGGTTCGTTTAAAAGCTTTTCCATGTTATCAAATGTAAAAGCATAACAGAATAATTATTTCTCATAGTTTATTTAGAACAAGCCGGCACTATGGCGCCATCTAGTGGGAAATAGCGGAACTTATGTCTATAATTTTGGCGTTTTTCTCTGAAAGTTTGTCAGTATATTAAATGGTTCTAAAGGGCTTAATTTGTTATTGTGGTGATAATTAAGCTATACTATTTTGGACTTCTGAAATAGACATTATTTCCTCATGAAAAAAAGTGAACCATAGCAGATAAATCTTTTATACTAAAGTAATAAATCCACTTCGTGAACAAAGTTGAGCGATACACCTTTTAATATCGCTTCAAACTAAAACACGTCAGCGTTCCCGAGTCCTAGGTCTTAAAACCGGTCTACAATATTGCCAATAAAACCATTCATTTCGCGTGGGATGGAACTGGTTCCAATTTACTAATGCAACTGTACCACACAGTACTTCTGAATTTTTAAGCCACCAACACGACCCCTTACGGGTTGCGGCGGAAGCTAGCATTAAGGCTACGTAGTTTCGCTATTGCATAATAGATGGCGCTAGTAGTCGCGTTCGCGCTCAAAACGTTTCGCGTTATTGATTCACCCGTATCTGGCCGCGTTCAAATCAAATATTGATTGTTTTGCGAAACTAGTGTTTACTGAAAACCTTTATCTTATAAGTTTAAGTTTATCAGATATGCTCTGTGTAAAGTTTTCGTTTTGTTAGTTAGAATGTAACAGGTTTTGTAATTTTTCTGTTATGATTTCGTTGGTGTAACGGGAGCCTCGTGGTTTACATTAGCTGCTTTAATAATGCTTACAATAACAATAATTGGGCAAAACTCTTCATGACGTTGCCTGCAAATTGGAAGGTTTTCTTTTTGTTTTTAATGAAGAGATGGTAACTGAAGGTAATCAATTTAGATAACAAAAATGTATAACTGACGTCTACAGACAAATATTTCTAAAGGAGCAAAATAAAGTAAGCTAAAATAGTTTGTATAATTCAAAGTTCAGACTACGTTCAAAGAATTAAACTCATACTGAAACCTACATGGTGCTGTGCTAACTGCAAGTATTCCAAAACACGTGTGTAAACCTGTTTTAACAATAACCAATTCTTCATTCATTGACACCGTATTGAAATCCTCCAGAAGCCGTCACTGCACTTACATGCAACAAAACACTATTACAAAACGCAACGGCACACGTTTGACGTCCACGGCGGCCATCTTGTCCGGTTTCCCGCCAATTGAATGATTGCGCGGGAGTGGCGAGTTGTGGCCGTGTCAAGGTGACGGGCTGACAGTATCGACGACCATTGTTTTGTAATAAACGACGAAAATACTTCAGTTTTTTTGTGGCTGTTAATTTGGGTTTGTGTATAAACAAATCAAATACCATAGTTTTTAGTTTTTTTGTAAAATTGCTTGGTTTATTTGAACGGATATATGAGGAGCTCGTGGCTAAATAGTAACAGCCTCGGGTCGATTTTTAGGTTAAGCCGTGCTTGCCTAGGTTGGTCTGTGGATGTGTGACCACCCATTTATTTTTTTCGGCGAGAGATCGCCGCCGCCAATCGCCGCTACAAGGACACGGCGGTGCTCCGCCCAAGCGGGGCAGACCTCTACGGTGTGCTCCACCGTGTCCTCCGGACGATCCTCGCAGTGGAAACACCCGGGCGTTTCCTCCCGCCCGATTCGGTGCAGGAACCTCCCGAAACAACCGTGTCCGGTGAGGACCTGCGTCAGGCGGTAGGTGAGGGCGCCGTGGCGCCTCTCTAGCCACTCCTCAAAGAGGGGACTTATCGCCACTATGGTGGCGTGCCCTGCACGGGGTTGCGACAGTCGCTCTCTCCATGTCGCCATGAGATCACGCCGGAGGTCTGTCCGCTGAGCGGCAATTTGTCGCGGCAGCGGAGTCCCCCGACATAGTGCTTCCGCGCGCCATTCATGCAGGCGCGCGAGGACTATCGCCTCCAGATCCCATGGCGGCGTGTGACCACCCATTACATACCGAGTTTCCTCGGTGCCTCGGAAAGCACGTTAAGCCGTTGGTCCCGGGTGTCATTTCTAGATCTTTGTGGCTCAAAAAGTCTGACAACTAGTCTTAACAAGGGGTATCGTATTACCCAGTAATAACTGGGTTGTGGAGGTCAGATAGGCAGTCGCTCCATGTAAAATACTGGTATTCAGCTGCATCCGGTTAGACTGGAAGCCGACCCTAAAATAGTTGAGAAAAGGTTAGGCAGATGATGATGGTTCGAACGGATATGCAACCAGCACACCTCGTTGGTCTACTGATCACAAAGCGCTACTTTTGAGTATGAGTTGTTGCGATTCTGAGTGCGGGCAATGTTATTGGGTTCGCCCATCAGTAATTTCCCAGTAGCAGTCGTGACTTTTTGTGACCGGCTGAAATCCATATGATCGGCCCCCATTTAGACAGAAAGTGAATTTATGTACACCTCTGCCTAACCCTTCGGGGATCAGAGGCGTGGTGTTATGTTATTGGATGGGTATAAGAGTAGAGGAAGACCAAAGAAATGATGGATGGACTGTGAGAGGGGGAGGATATGGCAACAAAGGAGGTGTCGAGTAATAGAGAAGTATGGAAGAAGATATGCTGCGCCGACCCCAAATAAATTGGCATAAGGACAGGAGAATGATGATATTATGTTATACTACCAGCAATGTAAATCAATTGACTACGTAACAGTAGCGAATTGTGAATTTTTGTAGGAAGTAAGCCGGAGTACTTATCTTATTTGTCTATAGAACACTGACTGTGCCATTTTTCATAGGGAAGCCGGTAGGAATCGGGGTGTGTGGAACCTTCGCCACTGCTACATAAACTAGACTGTATATTTCTTCTCAATAACTAACGTTTTAGTCAACATCAGCTTCGATTATTCTCACTAATGAAGCAATGAAACATTCGTTTTCAACACTAGTTTTAGGCCATAAATCTTCTCGTTCAGCACTAAATCGTAGACGTTTATAAAATCTGAAAACGTGTGAAGAATTCTTGAAAATTTAATTCGTAATTTAGTCACGCTACACTAGCGCTTTTCTCTTTTCGCGTTCCCCGAATTCTTTATAAATTGTGACGTAAATTGCGAATGTTTTTTGTTTTATTGTAGGGTAGTTTGCAATTCTGTGAGAAATATGGAAGGTTGTGCCTAAAAATATCAAATAAAAACCTACCTATGAAACTTACTCTAAAATACGAAGAAAGGGATTAGGCAGAGCTGTACCTAATAGTACACCCACATTTCGCCAGTTATGTTTAAGTCTCTTGCAATAGGGGGCGAGCCTATTGC
Organism: Noctua janthe; assembly: GCA_910589295.1. Classification (NCBI taxonomy): domain Eukaryota; kingdom Metazoa; phylum Arthropoda; class Insecta; order Lepidoptera; family Noctuidae; genus Noctua; species Noctua janthe. Next base: position 9,264,320 of record OU342578.1, read on the forward strand.
CAGCAACCGGGCACGGATCCAGACTCCTTGACTACTGAGAAATTCCGGATGGAAAAACTTAATAATACTTTGCCATACCCGGGGATCGAACCCAGGACCTCATCAGCAGTCGCGCTTGCTACCACTAGAGCAACGAGGCATTAAGTTTTATGAAATACTAGCTTTTGCCCGCGGCTTCGCCTGCGTGAATGTCGAAAAAGATCCGATTACTTACCTTCATACCCCTTTTTTAACCCGTCACACTTATAAATACATTTTCAATCGTCAGCCTAAACACAAAATTTGAAGATCCTAACTTCAAAACTGACGGACTTTCATGGAAACTTCCATCCCCTATTTTACCCCTTTAGTGGTGGAATTTCCAAAAATCCTTTCTTAGTGGATACTTACTCTTCACAAAGAACACACCCTCCAAGTTTCATGTCTCTAGGACCAGCGGTTTGGGCTGTGTGTTGATATATCACAAAGTCAGTCAGTCCGTTTACCATTTTATATATATAGATAGATTTAAAAATGTGCCATAGAAGATAAATGAAGGTAGATATTAAACGTTGAAAATAGAGAGTCCCTATTTTCCTAACACCTTTAACAATTAATACAACGTCCCAAGTTCCATGTAACATTTACAAAAGTAAACTTCAATGTACTAAGTTTAAACAGAGCCCTAATATATGTTTGTGGACCTAAATACCTATTTCACTTGCCTAAACACATACAAACCAGTGCTAATATGTTTGTTACGATATCAAGCTTATTTACTCAAACGTTACACCGTTCACCCCTCATGAACTAATTATAATGTTTGTGGTCTTCCATTTTGGTATTATATACGCTGCTTTTGATAAAAGGGTTGAGGGGTTTGGGGTATAGTGGTCATGGAAGCTTGGGTTTCATCCCAAGGTCAGGGAAAAGGTTATTGAAATTTTCAAGAATTTCTAAGTAGGGACTGCCTCTTTAGTCTAGTGGTCGCAATCGCGACTGCTGAGCATGGGGTCCTGGATTAGATTCTCGAGTCGGGCAAATTGTTATTGGGTTTTTCCATCAGACATTCTTTCATTTTGAATTTGTGCACGGTAGCAATAGACTTGCCCCTTACTTGCTATTACATGTGGCTTAAACATAACTGGCGAAATGTGGGTGTACTATTAGGTAGCTGCTGCTTAACTCTTCGGGGATTACAGGCGTGATGTTATGTTATGAATTTTTAAGTAGTACCCCGGAGTCTCGACCTGGTTGATGGCTATGAGCTTCTATTACATGGGACTATAACATAACTGTTCGGTGCTTATCTGTGAGTATACTTTGTATTAAATACATCTCTGCCTAACTCTTCGGGCATTGCAGGCGTGATGTTATGTTTTGTTGTGAATTTAAGTCTCTATCCTGTTAATGAATTTAAGTTCGGTCCCTATAACGTAAGGCAAACACAAAACATAGGTTCGGTACAGGTATTCCTCTGCCTCATCGTCATCTGCCTAGCCTATCCCCAACTACATTGGAATCGGCTTCCAGTCTAACCGGATGCAGCTAAATACCAGTATTTTACATGGAGCGACTGCCTATCTGAGTTCTACGACCCAGTTAGTACTGCGTAATACGATACCCCTTTGGTAAGACTGGTTGTTAAACTTCTGGCAGACCTCTGACTTCCTATAACAAAGTTTTATTGTCATGTGCCTCGTTCTTGTTCAGTCACAGAAAATATGGCATGTTCAATCATTTGGTTCGTTTGTTTTCGTGTTGCGAAGAACAGTAGCGTACCTAATTGGATTAGACGACACGCTAGCATGGTTTTACAAAGGGGTTGTTACGGAAAAAACAATGTTATTTTACTTTGATTTTGTAACATAAAGATTTGCCGATCCCTAAGGAGACTTCACCGTTTTGAGAGTTGAAAAAAAAAACCGACTGCCAAAAACACTAAAAAAGTCTAAAACAACTTTACTTTCGGAAGAATTCTTGCCGTGAATTAATTTTTACATTGCAACTAGAAGTTATTAAGGGATCATCATGTCAACAACACTGCCCAAAAAGAAACAATACGTAATAATGGAAAAAAAAAAAACAAATAACTAAACCGATTTTGATGAAATTTCTATAGGACCAATCGGGGATTATATCCTTTCAAATAAAAAATATTTTTTCAAATCGGTTCTTAAATGTCGGAGTTATGAATAAACATAAAAAAATACAACCCAATTGAGAACTTCCTCCTTTTTTGACGTCGGTTAATGAGATAATCTTTCCTCAGTGATGCATGGTACAAAAATTCTAATTTTACCACCCGGAAATTCAGACGCAGCGTTATCAAACGACCAACCCTACTGATATCGTAAAATCTCGTTTCCAATTTAAAAGTTGAATCGGAACACGGAAATCGAACGGGAGCCCCTTCCCTTATCGATTTGTGAGTTAAAAACTCCAGTAACATCGCTTAAAGCGACCGAATACGGCGGATAATCTAATTAATGTGTAGGATTATCGGGAAGTTGAGTTTCTTATTGGATTTGACTGTGAAGGGTCATCTAATACTGTCTTTGACGTCATAGAACTATGTTATTAAAACTATTGAACTATCGAGCCGTGGACCGATGACATGGTGAAGGTTGCAGGGATCCGCTGGATGCAAGTCGCACGGGATCGGTCAATGTGGCGACACTTGGGGGAGGCCTATGTCCAGTAGTGGACGTCTTTAGGCTGAAATGATGATGATGATGATGATGATGATGATCGAGGCAAGAGACTCGCCCCCTATAATGTGGGTGTACTATTAGGTACACCTCTGCTATACCCTTAGGGATTACAGGTGTGATGTTATGAACTATCGATATGGGTTATCGACTGATAAAGCCGAAAAACAGGAAAGTTTTAAATCCGGTATATTTTGATTAACAAGCCATTTTACGCCCAATACATCATTCTGTTGTTATATCAAATATCTGTTGTTTCAGGAAATAGTGCTTTAGCTAGGATATTTATTTACCCATAAAATGAAACGATGAATGAATGATGAGTTGAACGGGCCACATTGGGATTGAAAACGGTGCAAGTATCACTAAACAATTTTATGATCCAAGAAATTGAACCAGCTTTTGAAATATGGAGGAAGAGATAGGAGTGTGGAGACAAAGAAGCGTCGTATATTGAAAGGACAAAGAATTACCACTTACTAACAAAACCAAACTTTTATTTACTAGGCTCTCGAGTGACTCAAATTTTACTCAACTGATGGTAATGCCTTGATTACATTTACGAGTACACTGGCGAGGAAGAGCAGAAACAGTTCAACTCGATCAATTGCACCTCCCAAGCACTTGGCCGAATTCTCTGTATTGGCACTGATTTGCTACCAGTATCGAAGGTTCAATTTTTGTAATAAGTAAGCTGGAGTACATATATTTCATGTGATTATTATATTTGTCTATAAAATACTGACTGTGCCATTTTTCAAAAGGAAGCCGGTAGGAATCGGGTTCTATGGAACCTTCGCCACTGCTTGCTACTGTAGGCAAGTAAGTGCAAGCTTAGCGAGATGCAAGCAATAATAGTACATTATATTATAGAAGCTTGTGTGTTAGCAGTGACTTGAAGACTTAGTTCAATGAACTATGGAAATATTGACAAAAACTTAACAAAATACGAAATTGAAACGCCCCAACAGGAGTTACCCGTCACATTACTTCCGAATGTAGTCAACATAATATCAGATATAATGATAAATCGTTCGACGAAAGTGTCGACAGAAACGGACGGTCATCAAGTTGTACTATTGATATTATCAGTACTACATCCATCAACGTCTGTCATACACTTTGTACATGCCGATGGGGGTATCTAGTTAAGAATCGATTTGTAGGAATAACTAGTGTTATTAGGAGCACAGAAGCTTCAAGAGAGTCCTTTACACAGAATACAAATTTGCCCTAAAATGTTCCCTCTGTTGGGACGGACACTGACCTACCTGTAAAGAGTTAGTGGGCTTGAACACACCACGCGGGCCCAGTGCAAGTTATTTAATGTGAGATTTGTCTTCGAAGTTTTGGTCTCGTCTCGTACCGAAACGACAAGAGAGTTTAATTAATGCCTTAATTACACACATAATCAGCCTAAAATGTTCCCACTGCTGGGACACGCGCCTACTCTCTGTAAAGTGGGCGTTAATACTCCCAGTGCGGGTTGGTATGTCGAGTCTTCGAATTTTTGGTTCTAGCATGTACATACACCCAACATGTACATGTCGGTTTCCTCACGAAGTTGTCATTTCTTAATACCTACGATGATAACTGGATTGTAAAACTGACTTCATAGTCATCATCTGCCTAGCCTTTTCCCAACTATATTGGGATCGGCTTCCAGTCTAACCGGATGCAGCTGAATAGCAGTATTTTACATGGAGCGACTGCCTATCTGACCTCCACAACCCAGTTAGTACTGGGTAATACGATACTCCTTGGTAAGACTGGTTGTCAGACTTTTTGGGCCTCTGACTACCTAACGACTGTCAAAGATCTACAAATGACAGCCGGGATCAACGGCTTAACGTGCTTTTCCAAGGCACAGAGGAAACTCGGCATGTAATGGGCGGTCACCCATCCACAGACCAACCTAGGTAAGCACGGCTGAAACTGACTTCATAGTATTTAGTTGAAATGTGAGAGTGGGTTCGCAGTGAAATTCACCAATAGCCATTTGCTCATCTTATAAGTCCTCAACTTTATTAGCGGATGCCGAATGACGTGAAAGTTGATTTATAACTACTGCAAGTATAGCAACGAATGACTGGAAAGGTTTTCATAAACCTATTAACAAACTAATCAAAATATGTGGTAATATATTTCATTACGATATAAACATATTAATGAGTGTTAAGAAATCATTATAGCACCGAGATTAATATATCATATTGATAATGCTCTCAATCAAGTGTATGAATGAAATAATATTAACGAAATTGATTAGAACTCTGAACTTAATTTAATGAGTCGTTTTTGAAGTGACAGGTTATAATTAAGTTTCAGATTCAGAGCCGCCATCTCTATTTTCTTTTGAGGACATAAGTTTAAAGTTAAGAAAATTGAATAAAATCTCAGCCTAAGATTGGATGTCTTGGTTTCATTGTGTGACTATACAATAAAATATTCCTAGTTTGAAGAAATTTCATTATTTTAAATATTAGGTTTGCCAACTTTTATATTATCTCATATTTACACACGCTGTTGGTTAGAATCAAACCAAATATAAACGTCTAAATATAACTTTTCGTATTGAAATGTACAGAAAACTCAACAATAAAATTCCATATATACGCTCCAAGCATAATTCAACAGACGGAACCCTTTTGTGGAGCAGTGGTGTAAGGCTAATTGACTGATACATTCATCACTCCAAGAGTCCCGAATGGACGGTGTTGATATCCTATCACAAACGAATTAATGGAGTCCGCAGATTTCTTTTTAACTGACAGTTAGCTTGATACGGGTAAAACGGAACATGGAAGTATTTTTAGAAGAAGTTTTTCTGAATAGGCCTTTTAAGATTACGACAAACTTCATGTCGTGTTTGATTTTGCGGAGCTAATCGCTTTTTTTGATGATTTATGGAATGTTTTTATGTCTTGTTGGAGTAATTGAAGTTTTGTTATCCGTTTTGAAGTAAGTGACGTTTATGATACTTTCGTTGCGAATATATTTCTGTCGACGTAAATTTTGGAATATTCCTTAAAAAATACTATGATAGAATAGGAGCCCGTGGCAATAAAATACCCATAGGAAAAAGGCGATGTATGTACTGAAGATTTTGGAAAAACCACGTACTGCAATGCTTGTGTAATGAAAAGCCTGCATAGGGATACCAAGTCTACATATACAGGGAAATTTCCATACAAATGAAGTAGTAAATACAGTTATCTATTGTAAACACAGAACGCATAAGTCGTCGACTGTCAACTACAGATAGAAACAGATAGTGGCCGAGATAGGATAACGTTACCTGACGTCGAATACCAAGAAAGGAAAACGATGGTCAGGAATCATTTGTTCATGAAGAACGAAAGATATGACATATTTTTAATATGTCAAAAATATCATACCGAAGACGTTGTCATCTAATTGAATTGGTTTTACGAAAATGCAAAACGAAATTGATACTGTATAAGAACATGCAAAAGAGAATCTAAAAGCGCCAACTCTGTAAAAGTTTCCAGACGAAGTTAGCAACGAATTTTCTTTTGAGATCGACGGAGCTTAAAAAATTAAGATGTTACATTATTGAAACGCTGTCAGACATTTCAGAAACGGTGCAAATCTTTTATAAATGTTCCTTTGATTCTTCAGTCTGGGATTTGTGGAAAATTGGCGTGTTCAAGTGCACTGATTCGGAAGCAAGATTTTTTATTTGTGCTACAATTGTTTTGGTAGCGGATTCCGGAAAACAAAGAGGGTGTATTGATTGAAGACTGTGTCAAATTAGGCTGTTGGTTCAATTTATCACCAGTTTCATCTAAGTGGTATGAGTTTCTGTTATAATAAATAAAGGATCAGACGCTCTTGATACATGTTCCCTGTCGTGTTACGTATATACCGTCGCCCTAACGTCACTCTCAACTATCATATCAAGGTTAGGAGGGTCCCTCTCTAAGAATAGATACTCCGACGTATGTCTGTAAGGTGCGAAGTGTAGTTAGTTCACGATCAAATTAAATTGTTCGGATAAAATCTCGATAGATGTGATTAATTTATAATTTGATGAAAATTGGATTGGAGATGAAATTGAAAGACTTCTTCATTGGATAAAATCTTTTATCTTTGAAGTTTCTCAATCGTAATGAGTATCGACAAGTGAATTTTTATTGAAGAAAATAATCCACCTGTCTTATGTGACATTGTCTCCAAATTTAAGTTTTTCTGCGATTCGCAGACAGTAGTTAGCCATGACTTACTCTCCAAATTATCCAACCTTACTCCGAATAAAAATGGCCGAATCGCGAATTTTACTGTTACGTCACCACGGTCTCCCATCTCGTTTTGTGGACGGTAAACTAGCTGCTTTCAAGGCCAGTATCACCGGACAGGCTCAATTATCCACTGAAGAGGACTCACGAGGCGGCTTCGTGATGACCGTGCCATGTTCAGGATATACACATCTGCTCGATGAGCATACGTAGGCACAAAAAGACTAGATATGTTTCAGAGTAGTACCAAAATATGATGAAAACCAGAGTAATGTATTAGTATGTATGCCAAGCGGTGCACCACTAGCTTTTAATCATATAAATAAACTAAAACCTTTCCAGAAAATCGTTCCACGTAATACTGAAGACTATTCAGAAACCACAGAGTAATTAGCGGTATTAACTCTTAACAGCCTTGCGCAAAATGGAAGGCAAATGCTATTATTTGCTATACAGTACTTGCCATTAGTTTGATGACAACCGCAACAGATTGCAATACCAATTCTGTACCTACTGTAGTATTTGAGCTCATGGCTAAATACAACCGACTAACAGTTCGTAGGTTAAGGTACACCTGCCGAGGTTGGTCCTTGGATGAGTGACCTTTTATTACATATCGTTAAGCCGACCAAGCTGTCATTTGCAGATCTTTGACAATCGTTACAGATGGTCAGTGATCTGTATGTAGCAACCAGTCTTACCAAGGAGTATCGTATTGCCCAGAATCTGGGTTGCGGAGGTCGGATAGGCAGTCGCTCTATGTAAAATACTGGTATTCAGCTGCCTCCGGTTAGACTAGAAGCCGACCACAACGTATTTTGTAAATGATGTAATACATGGAATTTCCAGAATATAAATCAAATTAGGTCTACAGGTACGTGAATCCTTGAACAAATATTTCGGTGTATGTGGCGATATAACATCACGTCCTCCCAAATTGAATGTTGCTCTCGTATTACTTTTCATATGAGTATTTGTTATTCACGCACTGATAGGTAAGATAAAAGGATTCTTCATAAGTATTGTCCTTATCGTTATTTTTGCGGTATCATGATATTTTACTTTTGTGAGCGTTACACCTTTTCTTCGAATGTTTTGAATCGTAGGGTGAGATCAAATGCAGACATTTTATCAAAATTCGGCGGTATTACAGGCATTCTCAATGGCTCTTTTCAATACAGCGGTGGATATTAATATGGAGGAGCTCGTGGCTAAATAATAACAGCCGCTCGGGTCGATCTTTAGGTTAAGCCGTTCTTACCTAGGTTGGTCTGTGGATGGGTGACCGCCCATTATATACCGAGTTTCCTCCGTGCCTCGGAAAGCACGTTAAGCCGTTGGTTCCGGCTGTCATCTGTAGATCTTTGACAATCGTTACAGGTCAAAAAGTCTGACAACCAGTCTTACCAAGGGGTACCCAGTACTAACTGGGTTGTGGAGGTCAGATAGGCAGTCGCTCCATGTAAAATACTGGTATTCAGCTGCATCCGTTTAGATTGGAAGCCGACCCAAAATAATTTGGGAAAAGGCTAGGCAGATGATGACGGATATTAACATGCTGTTATGAGTACCTAGATGATAAGATTCTTTATCTTATAAAATGAAGTGTACATTATCGTCCTATGTATGTTTTTTATTGTGAATAACATAGATAGACGTTCGTGGGTCAATGTTTAAGGTTTTGCTCTTATATGAATACGTTTACCCGTTAACTTATACGTTTACCCGTTCTCGTGTTGCTATACAACATTAGTATATGCGAAACCTGAATATAGTTTGTTTAGAATAAGTAACTGAATCGATTCCAATAATTTTTAAACCATGTTATATTTTGTCCCAATTTTTTTTTTTTATTTACAAGTTGGACACTGAGCGATATTAAGTACCTATCGCAGTCTTCCTCATTATCTCAACAGTTTTTTGTTTTCAAGTCAAAAGGTCTCGGTATTTCCACGAAATCAATGAATGAATCAATTTTAAGATGATGTAACCATCTTTAAAAGGATTTTCCTTAGTATCTAATGCTTTTAATCCATATACGACTACTTCTCCTCCTCTTCTGATAGTTATGCCACACTATTGAGTAATTGTTGATTCGGAATTCATGACAGCTAAATCAAAAACATGACTACCGCCATTTCCCAATCAAATCACCTCCTGTGTTCACAAAACGGCTGTTCAATTAGTAAACCCTCGTTCGTAGCCACCGGTGCCGGTTCGATGCCCTGATCAAATTGAATCCCGCCATTTTTACTGGCCAATGCCTTTGGGAACATGGGGCGTAAATCTCCGCTAGCGCACCAAGATTGCTTTGTAAGGTAAATGTAGAGAAACTTAGATTAAGGGCTACCTGGAAATGGTGGAAAGGAATATCGGGTCCAATTAAGAATAGGCGGGAAATAAAACGTTTTCGTAAAGAGTTAATTTTATCTGTACAGTTTTCTTTATAATTCGTTTGGTAAAAATCTGTATTCAGGTCAAGGTATGATGTCTTAACATACTCAATGTAACGACTTTGATCTTTAACTTGCTCATAGCACTGCATTTTATATTGTTTAACATCATAGGCATAACAAACTATAATATCCATTATCAAATTGTTCTTCACTTACACAATATTCTTTACTAAACCATGATAATTTTATTACGAGTTAACACTCAATCGAAAAAAAATTCGGAAGCGTTCAACAAATACACGAAGGAATCGATTTGAATCGGTTCGCTCAGTTTACCGGACATTTCGATTAAATTCTTCCGCAGTTTGTACGTACACGGAAAAAGCCGGTCAAGATTTTAATATGTATCGATTTGGTGTTCTATCGAGCGATAATCGAGACGTAATCTATGGTAGGAAAAAACGGCTCTTCACGCGATAGAGATAGATGCTCGTTTTTTTTATGAAATAACGATTCTTTTTAACAAAATGAGGACTATACCTAGTACCTAATATTTGTTGTACAAAATAGATAAAATCTATAGAATTGGCGATTTTAGCATCTAGCTAAGAAAACGTTGAGGTACTAAATGAGTAAAGAGCGTAGCAGGTAGCTTTCTGTGATTTCTACCAACCCTCATGGCGAAACAGGCGTGAATTTATCTATGTATGTATGTACTTTAAGGTACATGTATCGCTCTAACTCCTACAATGTTACCGAAGAACTAAAACCAGTTCAAACTACATCGACTGTTCTATTTAAACAAAAGTTCGCATGACAGTGCTAAATATGGCACATTATTACAAAGCATACTGAACCGAATTAGGTCGCGGCACAGGTGCTAATGTGTATTGGTGTATGTGCATCACAGCGGACTTAACTGTGGTTTCATTACAAATGGCTGACGTTTAACGTCATTAGTCGGTATTGAGGGACGGTAATGTGTGGGCAAAGTTGGGTTTGGACACCATTTGTATTGGTATCAGATGTGGTCTCAATGTTTGTCGGGGTTTTGACTGGTGGGGTTAATAAATTACAGGCTAGCTATTGGCTGCGGTTTCCATCGTATCATCTAGAGATTGGATATGTCTCATGTCTTCTAATATGAGACATCAACCCAACCACGTGGTGGATTATGGCCTTTTACAGAGTGGAGCCTTGTCTCCCAGCAGCAGGAATGTTATAGACTGATTATACTTCTGGAGGTCTATTTCATACGGTCTGATAAGTGGTTTTCCAGAGCATAGTCTATCTTTGCTTCTAAGTTCGTTGTAATAAATGGAAACCTTTACAATTATAATATTAATCGGATTCTCCAGCAAAATGCAGGGCTTTTTTCCAAATTAGGTAGATCCACCAAAACCATTGATTCTCCATGTTACGATGCCCTATCCCACGAGGGATACTAAACCCTTTTCATTCACGTACCGCAAGCACGTAATTGCTGCTTTACACCACAAATATATTCCTTACCCCTTCACATACAAAACACCGCTTTATAGTATCCAGATACCCTTGGGATATTAAATATTTACAAGAGCAAAGTTTCAGAACCACTGCTCGAGGATATTGTGGAAGAACAAAAGGAGATACGTTTCTTTACAACTGTATTCAGATATAACAGAAGTTGGTCTTCAGAATTGTCACTTGTATAAGTTTGTAGTAGAGTGCCGTTGTGGAAGTGATTTTTATGATGAAGACTAAGAATGAAATAGTATAGGAAATATGAGAAAGGTATGTTTGCCTTCCGTTTTCGCCAACTGCGATCCCAGATGATAACTGGTTGTGGAGGTCAGATAGGCAGTCCCTCCACGTAAAATATTGCTATTCAGCTGCATCCTGTTAGACTGGAAGCTGACCGCAACATAATTTGGAAAAGGCTGGGCAGATGATGTTATGACGATCCCAAATACATTAGAATAAAACAGCTAATAAATATCCTGAACTCAGTTTCTGTGTAAGCACTGTAATATCCTAAGGTTTCAGCCTTTCGGGGCTTATTGTAACAGTAACAAATGATGATTTACGTAATTCTCTCTCGTTTCGTGGTATAATTTGATTCAGGTGTGTTACACATTAGGGCGAATGAAATAATTGGGTGAGGCTTTCAAATGCAATAAAGGGACCTTATGGTTCACATTTTGGTCGTTGTTCCGTATAAAGTACATTTACGTTAGCGTGGTATTAATAGGACCTCCCTAAGTGAAGCGTGGGTGTGATGTATGTTAAAATATTTACTCTTAAAGTTCGTAAAATGTGACAATGTTAAGCTAAAGTATGCGCAGGGAGAAACACCTTCGAAAAATATGTTGCGTTCATTCGTTGACGGATTTTCCGATGAATTTTCTAGCCAAGATATAGGATAGGGTATTTTGATGAAATTCGGAAATATGTGATGCAAGAATGTTTAGTTGGAAACCAACTACTGTAACTGCTTCATTCTGCATCTAGTATTTGCGGAATAAGAACTAAATATTCATGAATAACATTCTAAACTTGCAAATATGATGTATCCATTAGATAAGAGTAATAAGGGGTCAATGAATGATTCAGGCCAAACAACAAAAATTCTATGAATTAACTCAAATGCCATGCAAAAGCCATCCCACACAGGCTGCCAACAATTTCCGTTATAAACACAGAATTAATTCAAATCGCCCATTCATTATTCAGTGTCATTACTCTTACTATCGCACCTGCTCACACGGTATGTAAACATAAGTACCCAGTAAACACAAATCTACCTACCTACATGGTGGTCAGTGAACGATATGTGATGATTATGTGTCCATAAGTTGTTTGTTGACGTATGTTTTACTGGATGACAATATGCTTCTTATCTTGGAAAAGTATGTTACTGGGGTAATCGTATTTCTGAGGTATTAGTTGTCAAAAGTTTTTTTAGGTTAAGATTTTTTTCTTCTGGAGTCCTGTGGTAAAATTTGAAGGTCCAACCGATGTCTGTTAATTTTTTTCTTTCACACTTCAATCAGCAAAACTATTGTTATTTCCTAAGTCACGGAAATCGGTATGCAATTACGAATTCAAGCTTTAAAAAAAAAGTTACGAGCAATAACAAAATACGTTCGTAAAACGACCCGACCTGCGGACAAAATTCAAACGTGTTTACCTTTACGCCGTGTACGGCAATATTAGTCAGCCCTGCCTACACCTGCAGATAACAAGCGTGCTTACATGCTTGTTTACAAATGCTTTACTGCATTACGTTGATATCAGGCAATGCAGCATCAAAACATTTGGGCGTGGCTTCACAGATACATCGCGTGAATTAGTCGTAAGCCGGCCCGCTCGCCAGTCGCGTTTCGGTCTCCCGTCGCGTCGAACGTCTGTGCTCACGTCACGGATTAAAAATTCACGTGCTCGTGAAGTATTCTTGTGCCAAATAAGGAACGAAACGAATTTTCGAGGAAGAAAATTGTGCAGTTTTCTGTGATTTTTTTGTGCAGTGAAAATATCTCGGTCAATCTTTTGAGAAGATTGTTCCTGAGGGTAGTTTGTGTTGAGTGTCGCACGGATCACCGGTATTATTGTTTGTATGTTTTTTTTCTTCTGTTATTAAATATTCTGCTACCGTCATGTCTTTGGCAAGGTCGGGCCGGTCTCGTGTAATTTTATTTTTATTTATATTTAAAATTAATACGTGTGTTTTGGCTTACAAGTGTTATTTTTAAGGTATACGTTTTCGTATCGACAAATTGATTCATGAATTCACTAATGAGAAGGCGGTATTCTGCATTTGCATTCACCAAATATGATATATTCATTAAGCTGTGTTGTTATGAACGTAGTTTTTATTAAGAGCAGGTTTATTATTAACTGTCATACAAGTTTTTGCATACATATGAGACTACCAGTTACATTACAGTATGAAAGTCATTCATGGCAACATTAACGGGACAAAATAAATTGTAAAACGCCATTTATTTTAACAATACCTTCCATTTCATATAAACGGTCGTAATCCAACGGTTTCACAGCAATTTCGCGAAATTAACTCAAGTCAGAGCGGAGTTCTAATTGTAAAATGGTAATATACAAATTATTTATTGTCGGAGAGTTGAATCGTCGAGATTTCTCCCAAGTTGTGAAGTTCGAACGTGCTACGAATCGGCACAAGTTTCTGAAGTCTTACATTTTTCATTTCATTTCCCCTTTTCGAAGTGCTATTGAATTCTCGGCTCTTAATTCCGAAGTATTTGTTTTCTTTGGAATGCCCGGATTGTTGGTAATTCGTTTGTTTGTAAGCACTGGCCTTTTGTATTTCGAACTGAGATATCGTAATCACGATAAAAAAGAGTGTATTTATCGCAAGAAATTGACAAAAAAATGATGGATGAATAAGATTATCTGTTAGACACAACTTGGTAATAACCCACTTAGTAAAATATTGATTTTGAGACATGTTTTCCTTCATTATATTGGAAAGAAACACCGACTGTTGATAAATTGCAATGTTAAGCCTCAGGCTAACTTCTATAACCGTTTTTTCACTGGTAACTAAGATCCTTTATCGAGAGAATCTAAACCAGATTGAACTAACATTTTAGGCATTTCGAAAAAGTCCAGACATTTTTAAAATAGTCCAGACATTAACCCTAAAACCTGTCTTTTTACAGGTTTTTATTTAACTTTCATTGCATGTATGTATGTTACTATGTTTGTTTGGGTGGAATCTTGCAACTCAGTTTTGACAAAATTCATTGAACTTTTTTGACATCTTAAAAGATCCTCGTATGTCTAAAATTCTGGAAAAATTACGGAGAAAGATCTATTCGGGGGGTTAAAAAGACGGATAAGTCTGGCCAAATCCAGACGAAAAGTAACCCTCTTACCTCAAGGACGGACAAAAGTAGACCGACACGTAGGACTATATTCATATACTACAAAGAAAAGGGTTGCGAATTCAGGACCCTGGTCACGTCAGAAGCCGTGTAAGCCTCGAATGTAAGCCAAATATACGCCTTTGTATGAAATATTTATATTTCTAGCGATTTATGGTCCATACTGTATGTTTTAGATGTTCTGAGCGGAACGGAACGCGGGTTCAGTTTACTTAGTTGAAGGTTGGTTACTTGGATATGAGGTTTATGATATCAATCGAGTTTTATGGCGATGTTGAAGGATTTGTATCAATTAGAGGTATCTCTTGTATATTAATATCTATTGCTGCATTCTAGTTATCATCTTCTTCATGTCTTGCGTCCTTTTGTCTGAAGCAGTCGACAGCTAGACATCGCGCTCCTTGTTAAATTTTTAACTGGATTCACGACTCATCTACATCACCCTTTTAGGCTGCGTTTCCATCTGAGATGAGCGAGGATGTGTGTGAAACTAACCAATAATATCGTCTTTTTTTTTTTCATAGCTTGAGCTATTCTAGCTATGTGATTGGTTAGTTCCACACACATCCCTCGCTACGTATCCACGCTCATCTCTAGTGGAAACGCAGCCTTATTCCACTTAATTTTAACACAATTGAAATAAGTCTCGAGCTTTAATACAGCATATTTTCTACCCAAAATCAATACTTACATCATCATCTGCCTAACCTTTTCCCAACTATGTTGGGGTCGGCTTCCAGTCTTACCGGATGCAGCGGACGGTAATACCATACCACTTGGTAAGACTGGTGGTCAGACTTTCGGATCACTGACTACCTGTAACGACTGTCAAAGATCTACAAATGACAGCCGGAATGCCAACGGCTTAACGTGCTTTCCCAGGCACGGAAACGAAAACTCGGCATGTAATGGGTGGTCACCCATCCACGGACCAACCTAGGCAAGCGCGGCTTAACCTAAAGATCGACCCGAGTGGCTGTTATTATTTAGCCACGAGCTCCTCATAATCAATACTTACAGTCAAACCAAATTACCAAGAAAAACTTAGCCTAATTCAACTTAAAATTTATTTTCAAAAACAAACTTAATTTATATCAGACCAGAAAGTTTCTGTTTGATTTCAAATCTAACTTATAACTTAGAACACGATGGTGCAAAGTTGTAGACCGTCAGTGAACTATGTAGTATCTATGATTAGCAGTTAACACCAAAGCATTTTAGACCGTCATTGTTCATAGTAACGGCTTTAAATGATGAACCTACGATGCGCGGGCGCTGAATACAAATATGTATGGATGACCGAACAGTCTTCCGATTATGGTGGCTATGGGTATGTGACATTGACGTGACTAAGTAACTATAGATACGCAGTGATTGTGTTTTTGTATGATGTTGTGATTTAAATACGTTTTGTCTATGAATTTGAATACCATTCAGCAGCACGCGTAGCATGACCACCGCAGAAACGGGTTTTATCGACGGAAGAATCGACAAAATGACAGATCAACAAAAGAAATCTCCGTTTTGTCGATTCTTCCGTCGACAAATCCCGTTTCTACGGTGGTCATGCTACGCGTGCAGGGGCTGCAGTCTCGACATAGATACCGACAAAAATCGGTCGTTAAGTCATAACGATGTCAAATTTCTTTAATAGATTTTCAACTTTATTTCGAAACCTTAAGGTTGAAATTCTATTAAAGAAATTTGACATCGTTATGACTTAACGACCGATTTTTGTCGCTATCTATGTCGAGACTGCAGCCCCAGGTCTTTGGTTAGAACAAGGGTTGTAGAAAGGAGACTTCTAGATAATTTTATCGATTGTAAGATAAAAACTATCACAAAATATGCCAGTCTCTATTTTTAGTTGATTCATTTAGAATTCTCGTATCGAAATTCACATTGACAGTAAAATTTTACGAACCCCGAATAAATTGGGATAAGGGCGGGAGAATGAGGGTGATGATAAATAACCTGACTTTTATAAAAATAAATATCTGTACCGTTTTGTGTAGATAGAAAAAAAAAGTTATGAAATAAATTCAATTTTGAAGACTAAAATTAAAAACACTTCTAAAACAACAAAATTTCTATCTACAATCTATCAGTGACGTATCCGATACGACACCGTCTCGGACACACAAGGAATTCGCTTCCAACGCTATACGCCAACGGAATTAATATCAGGTTCTATGTACTCTAACTCGTGAATATGTGAGTAATGTGGTTACAGGAAGGCGGGGAGATTAAAAGATAGGTATGAATATGATAATAATCTCTTTAGGTGCATTAAATATGGAAGTTTAAAGTGAAATATAGTGTATAGTGTGTGTGCTGTTTGTCTCTGCATCACCCAAAGGTTGACTGGTAGAAAATGCCTATGGCATTAAGTCCGCCTTTGTACTTTGTGCATGAAGTGTTAAATAAATAAATAAATATAGGAGAAGAATGGAGTTGAAAACGTGGAAAATAACCTCTATGATGAAGGCATTAGGGACTAGTAGAGGAACTCTTTTTTTCATCAGAAGAAATTAGCTCTTGAATATATTTGTTTAACGTGGCTGCAGGACAGTTGACAGATTAAAAGATAGATAGACAATAGACATATAATAATAGTCTTGTCAAGGTGAAGATATAAGAGCTGAAATGTTAAAAAGAGATAAAAAATGTGGAAAATGATATCAACCCCTTCAGATAAACTAATTTCGAGTCCTGCGAATTCTTCTTTCTTAAGAACAATCTAACACTTGAATTGTGTGTAACTTAGTTATAGGTAGAAGAGAATATTTCAAAAGGTTATGGAGATAGAAATATGGTTATGATCGCGTTGAATAGGTCAAATTAATATAAAGTGGAAGCAGGTCGAAAGGCGTGGATTGTATTATTTCAAAATCTAGAAATGGTTGGAAATAACGATAAAGGGGATGGCGGGGTCTTAGTTCGCTCGCGACCTACACTTCTACAGAGTTCATTTAAAGATTAATTAAAAACATGGAAATCTTTTTAGACGTTTAAAATTATGGCAGACGAACTTCTAACACATTATGAAGCCAGCCTAAATCATAGTAACTTGCTAAAGTACGTGTCAAAGTAAATCTTAACATCTCATGGCGCCGATACATCTTTTTCAAAGTTCAAGTATCCAGTCCCACCTCTAAAATCTTAACAGATTTAAGGCGGAATAGATTAACTAATTAACACCGGTATACAAATAACACGAATTCAAAAAGAACCTGCTTTTAACAAATAAGTAAAAGACTTCTAATTAATCCCATGCGAATTGGTTCTCGGATCAAAGTTTTTGAATTTTCGCGTTGAGAGGGTATTTTTAAATAAACGTTGTTTATTCATGAGGGTAGGCTAATTACGAATCTGGGTGTCTCTTTAGCATACGGTAACTAAGCTTGCAAATATGTATCAAAGGAATGAGGAATATTCATTAAGTTTTTTTTTAGTTTTGGCGACAGAATAAATGTTTACATAGGCGTTACTGATTTTCTTTTTGTCGAGCCTTAATTAAATATTCTTGAAGGTCGAATTAATACGGAAAACGATACTTAAGTAAAACCGACCCTGAAGGCTTGCTACTTACTTGGTTGACTGACTAGTATTTTTACCATCGCTGCGGCGAACTAACTGTATGTCGGCGTCCAAAAAAAAAAGACTATTCACCAATTCTTTTCCGATATTTCGTAATTCTTTAATTGCATGTAAAGAAAAACTTAGATAATTTCCTCAAATTACTTCGTCTTCTCAATCATAGAATAATTGTTGTACGCAAGTACTTGGATTATAAGTTTATAAGAAAACAACTTTATAATTGTCGTAATTATTACATTGTGTTGGGTCTTTGGCCGCATCAATTGACTTTTTGTTGATTCGGACAATGTTTTGTTGTAAGCTATTGTTGATATGAAATAAATTGTTGGTAAAACGGGCCTGCATCCTGTATCTTTGAACTTTAATTTTATTGTGCGTTTTTATGGTGTCTATTTCCACCTTATTATTAACGGCCATTGTGTATTAAACAACTCTGTGAAAATTTCAAGTGTCTACAAATTACGGTTCAAGAGGTAAAGTCCTGTGGCAGACGAACGGACGGAAGGACGGACAGACATTGGAGCTTTAGGATCCCGTTGGCATCGTTTTTTTCCGGTGCAGAACCCTAAAAAAGTAGGGTACCTACAAGAAAATTCTACCGTCTGCAGAACAGTCTACAAGAAAGTCTGTCTGTAGTTTTTGTTGCAAGTACTTGCTCTTATTAACTTTTGAAACTGGACGTGAGGGTTTCAAAGTCTTGCCGTGACTCCGAAAGTATTATACGATTCAAAGTTTAGAGCTTCGGTTAAGCTTGGTTTAACCCGAAAGACGTTGCGACCGAGTTGTATTAATTATGTTAGATCACGTCTGGCTAAATGGCTACTGCGTTGTCAATGTACCTTTATTGTATAGGAACCTTCTGTGTTACGGACGTCAGCACATCAAGCTACTACAATCCAGTAGCGAAGGGTCAATTTTGTAAGAGGTAAGCCGGAGTACATATCTTTAATGTGATTATATTATTTGTCTATAGAATATTGACTGTGACATTTTTAAAAGGGAAGCCGGTAGGAATCGAGTTGTATGGAACCTTCGCCACTGCTACTGTCTAATTTCTTTAATAGATTTTCAACTTTACCGCTAATGCATTAGGTTCAAGGTCGATTGGGAAAATTTGACGGTTTCGGGTAACTTGATGTGATGGCATCTGTACCTACGTTAAGCCGCCGTCGGCCGCCTGGCAGACAGATCTGTGACAGTGTTCAAACGGAGAAGCTTAGCAGGATTAGGTTATCGGTGCTGACCAGGACATAAATTCGGGTGGCTTTTCATTTGTGTTAAATACTGATAAGCCGCTTCTGTTTTGACTCATCTTTCATTATCGTGTAGTTCGGGCTACACAGGTCGTCTAGCGCCATCTCTTTCCCACACTGGAATTAATTCTGCTATAAGACGTCATGGTATACCACCTGGTATCAAAGTTTTTATGCCGCCCTGGGCCTCCGACTTCGCTTAACAAGCCGTCAAGAAATATATCTCAAGCAAGTTTGTTTCCTCACGATATTTTGACTGATAAATAATTTGAAATACCTTTTCGATTTTTATCTTGTCTTCAACTTTAAAAGATTCATCTCTTCTACGCAAGCGTGCCTCAACATCGATCGCATCTTCGGAGAAGAGAGATGAGATGGTCCAACGCAAACCTGACAATTTATTCCTTATTTATTTGACTTTAGATTCCACATAATCTCATATAACAAAGCAATAACAATGCATACCAATCAATATGTATTAGAATGCATATTTAAACAATAATGATTTAATTATTATTACAGTTGTCCCACACAACTGGAATATTATTGTAATTGGCCTTAGATTGTGTTATATTACGTAGATGTGGCGGTAGCACGCGACTTGTGACGTCATTCTTACCTACGTAGACAGATATGGATAGATAAAAATGTGTGTATTTAATTACAATAATTATAGGTTAATTCATCATTTAGGTTGGAAAGAATAGTTAATCTTGGTACCTATGCATATTCGTTTAAATCTATATAGATTTTTAGAGTTTATGCCGCTGTTTTCTCCACCTTTGTTTTTTTTTTTTCATATTTTAATTTTTTGTCCTGTATGAGTTCAATAAATACTTTTTGTTTCCACAATTTACCGGATATCATTCATAAAGAACGATGGATTTGCGTTTCCATAATTCAAACGTTACCTACCTTTGTAAGTTAAGTTCTCGGCTTGATATTTCTTTTCCCTACTTTGCATTTCCACTGCCCCAGTTCCAAGAGCATACATCAACGTCCAATGGAATCCTATTTGGAAAACGTTTTAACAGTGAAATGTGGGGAAGCCTTTCTTCTCAAAGTTACAATGCAAAGGTATAGAATATTCTTCGTTTTCGTGTCTAAACTGCAGTCAGCATTACTTTTTAGTACTGGTTTATATACCATTTTTAGTTCACCAAGACGAGGTGTAATAAACGAATTTCTAGATCAATAAACATTTTTATGATCCTCTATACGTGGTAAGGAGTACTCTAGTCTCGGAATACTCGTCTATGCCTTCAGTACTATGTTTATGATGTCATAAATAAGTACAGTGCCTGGCCGTAATAAATGGCGCATCTTGTTTGTCTTTTTGGCATCGACTATGTTCTATGTGTTAAGTCAAAAAGCCAAATTATGGGCTAAATCAATTTAGATTATCTTCGATACAAGAAGGAGAAGAAGATTCTGGATTAATCATATTATCGTCCGAACCAGATACTATATTAGCTCATCTTAGCTTAGCTCGTCATCATCATTTTAGTGCTCTTATCATTCATTTGGAGTGTGCCACTTCTACATTGACTCATCACCATCATCTGCCTAGCCTTTTCCCAACTATGTTGGGGTCGCCTTCTAGTCTAACCGGATGTAGCTGAATACATGGAGCGACTGCCTGTCTGACCTCCACCACCCAGTTAGTACTAGGTAATACCCATTGGTTAGGGTGGTTGTCAGATCATTGAGGCATTGACTAGTTCGAAGATATACCTAAGATTCTTTACAGAGGAATTTGGCCATGATTATCTGAAATAAATTGCTTCAAGCACCAAGTACAGAGGTGGACTTAATGCCATAGGCATTTTCTACCAGTCAACCTTTCCGTTTACACATACCTATACAGGCGTGAATTATACACACACTGTTAATAATCACAAGGTATGGAAGCTTAATAATTAACGGATTAGCTTACGGCTTTCTCTGGTCCCTTGTGGGCCTATTAGGAATATTTACAACGCTGCTTTGTTTTAGATTCAGCTTAATTGAAAATGGGGTAAGATTCAGTCCCTTTGCGATATGGATCGATAATTTATTACTTACCTACTTGCTTTCATAACTAATTATTTATTGACTGCCTCATTAGTGTAATGGTCGCAAGCTTTTCTGGTGAGCAGGCGGACCTTGTTTCGATTCCCAGGTCGACCAAAGTGCTATTGGGTTGTTCCACCAGAAACTTTTAACGGAGTCGATGGCAATAGGCCGTATGCTTCAATGTCCCTCTCACCGCACTGACTTCATTCACCGATCATTCTTTGTCTAGTCTATTTCTCTGTGGAATACGCTTCCCCAGGAAATCAGGATGGCAACCAATCGCTTATCTTTTAAAATTAAAGTTCGCGAGTACATTCGGAAAAAGCTGTCAGTTTCGTCACAACGGTAATGTTTTCCCCATTGTTTGTGTTTTTATTTTAGTATATTCGTGTAAATGTCTATTTACATTCATCTAAATTTTGATATATATTTATAATATTTTATATATCTTAGTATTAATTAAAATTATTTTCAGATATACATACACCTACCACTGCTTGTCTCTGCATCACCCAAAGGTTGACTGGTAGAAAATGCCTATGGTATTAAGTACGCCTCTGTACTGTGTGCTTGAAATGTTAAATAAATAAATAATAGGCTCGCCCCCTGTTACGTGGGACTGAACCATAACTGATGAAAAGTGGGTGTGCTATTGATACCTCTGCCTAACCCTTCAGGGATTGCAGGCTTATCATGTTAAGGTACCTTAATTATTATCATAATTTCAACCCGGAATCATTCACTCGTATCTTCTCTAAAGATATATCAAAAATAAACTGTATTCGTCTCTGTATTTTTGTACAGCTTCAGATATAATCGAAATGAAAAGTTATTAATAGATTGTAGACATTGTAGTTCATATCTCTTTATTAATTCCCTCTGTTATAGCCTTAGGCACAATACGATAGAGTTCTAATCACTTAATCATAATGTCGTGTCTGTTAGCCTATCATAATCCATGGCCGACCCACGTGCAGAGAAGCCATTCAATTAATAAGTACCTACGAACTACTTATATGTACTTATTTGTAAACATTCGCGTCGACGGGGAAGTTTCCATCTGATATGTTTGTTTATGTTTTTGTGTTCTATGTGTAATGAGTGTCTGGGTAATTAGTTATTCTTGGTATTCATGGTAAGCAACGATCTGTAAGATAGAAAGATATTTTTTCAGCATTAATTACTGTAGCATTGAATTGTTTATTCCGTGATAATGTGTTTTGTACGGTCCCTTTTATTTTAAGATGAAAATCAGAAATAAAGTAGGTATCAGTTATCTCAAAAACATAACTTTTCAATTTTCTTGTAAACATGCACTTTATCAATACACATTTTGTTCTATACGAAAACTTAGTGATTCGACTCAAACCTCAGTTTTATTGGAAAACAATAAACATACATGTATTTTTTATCTTAAAACCACTGAAAACAGGATTTGGCTTAAAAGGTCCACTTCTGAAATTCAAACGTAAGCGAAAAACGACGATTACAGATATTTTAGCGACTATAAGCGTCTAAATAGATATACATGTTGTAAGGCACGTCGCCATGCAAAGTGTTACTTACCACTAATTCAGTATTAATATTATATGACAATTTATATTTATATCGATTACAGTGCCACTAATAGAGACGTATGGAAGAAGAGATGTTGCGCTGACCCCAAATAAATTGAAATAAGGGCGGGAGAATGAACGAAAACTAATATTGATATAAGTTTTTAAACTATCATCGTGGCTAAATAATAACAGCCCCTCGGATCGATCTTTAGGTTAAGCCGTGCTTGCCTAGTTTGGTCTGTGGATGGGTGACCACCCATTACATACCGAGTTTCCTCCGTGCCTCGGAAAGCACGTCGTTAGGTAGGCAGTGGCCCAAAAAGTCTGGCAACCAGTCTTACAAAGGGGTATAGTATTACCCAGTACTAACTGGGTTGTGGAGGTCAGATAGGCAGTCGCTCCATGTAAAATACTGGTATTCAGCTGCATCCGATAAGACTAGAAGCCGACCCCAACATAGTTGGGAAAAGGCTAGGCAGATGATGATGATTCTCACAGACATTATCATTAACACTAGAAACGGGATATTTACCATTTTCACTGATTGTTTTGAGTTCCCGATATTTCGGCGCTGTTGCAAGCACCATGATCACGGATAAACTGAAGTTTATCCGTGATCATGGTGCATTATTTAGGGTGGGTGTTTGTGAGCAGACAAATCGGTCTGTCTACCCTCTTTTAGATTAATATTGACTTGGAGGTCTCACGGTTAGTGAAACCGGGCATTAAAAAGGTAGGTACCAGTAGCGAAGGGTCAATTTGTTTTTAGAGGTAAGCCGGAGTACATATATCTTAAATGTGATTTTGTTATTTGTCTATGGAATACCGATTGTACCAGTTTCCAAAGGGAAGGCGATAGGCATCGAGTTGTATGAAACCTTCGCCACTGGTAGATACCCTGACCTTCTGCATCACACTTGTCACATGTCATCCCTACGGAAGCGATCTTCCCTTTTGAGAGCGTCGATAAGTTTTTATGTGTTGTCGGAATACGATACGGCAAATGTATCGTGTGATATCAGCATACACAAATGTCATGTTCTGACACTGTCGCAAATGTTATGTGAGGGTTTTGCTCTCGGGTGGCTGACTAAGGAATATTATTGCGTAGTCTATATATATTTTGTACGCGACCCTTTCATATATGTGCTTGTGTCTCGCGGGGACATAATAGGCTATACTTTTGTTATGTATAGCTTCTTCAGGGTCGAGTACTTAGGATTAGAATAATGCTTTGTCAGTGCAATCAAACTCTGGCAAGATACTGATGTTGTAGAAGACTTGGCCTCCACTTGAGTATAGATGAACTGTATTTCCTAATAATTAAATAAAACTACTGGTTCGCTGAAAGGTAACTGTCATATGAAACCAAAGATCTGTACAATTAAAAAGAACATTATGAAAACATACTGTAGTAAGAAAAATAAACTAAAAACGATTGAAAAAAGTTTATGAATTTGTGCAGGGTATCACCAGTATTAGATTCTGATGATTATTGATTAAGATTTTAGCCATAACGATAATGAAAAAGTCGAAAATGTATTTGATTGACATAAATAAGCTACAGTAAAGCTGCAAGCGATGCCCACTTGTCTACACCCTCAGATATGTAGAGAGTTCAAAATGAACTTGAATTTTTAAACTACAATAAATCTGTCTATACAATGCGACACTCCATCATCCGTAGTTACCCAAAAAAAAAATCGCATAATTTTTCAAACTTTTCCTCTGCTGGTCCTTTTAACTTTCTGTTCCCCCCAGGGTAAATAACGGGGAAATCGCTCTCTTGTCGTGAATGTAATATGTAATGGGATTGTAAAAAAGTTTAGTTAAGAGCCCAAAGGCACGGTGGCTTTTATAATTTTATGCCTCGGACACTTGTGCCTTTTGCCTTTGCTCTTCGGGTCAAATGGTTTAGTTAGGAAACGTTTGTTGGGTTAATGTGTTTTTGTAATGTTGGTACAAGTTGTAATTAAAATGTTGGGTTGTATTTGAATTTTAATCCGGTATCATTGACGTTTTTCATTTCAATGTTCTTTTTGCATGATCACTTACAGTCAGCGTGTCGATAAGAGTGATGAATATAAATGTTGATGGATGGAGAGGGAGAGGAAGACCAAGGAAACGATGAATTGAGTATGTGAGGAATGAATGATATTAATGAAAAAGGAGTAAATGATAACGTGACGGTTGAAAGAGAAGTGAAAGAAAAAAACGTGTTGCGCCGACCCCAAGTAACGTGGGACAGGGACAGGAAGATGATGACTTACAGTCTTAGTTTTTATGTCTTTCTGATCTAATACTATGTACATTTTTCTTTGAGCATACCTTATGTTCGTGGCAACAGCAGGCCGTAAGGAACGAAGCAGGTAGCATTATGTAGTTTCTGCCTACGACCATGGGAAATCGAGGATTTATGTACGAGTACGTAAATGTTAGGGTCTAATCAAATATGTTTAGCAGACAAAAACAGAATGAGGAAAATGTCGTGAGGAAAGTTTTGAGTATAAATGTGGATTAAGACTAGAGGAAGACCAAAGAAACGATGGATGGACTGTGTGAAGAATGATATGGCAAGAAAAGAGGTGTCTGATGAGATCACGAGTACCCCCAATGAATTGGGATAAGGGCAAGAGAATTATGATGTTGCAGACAAAATCTTAGAATAGAATAGAATAAAATTTATTTGTTAGAATATTGTTACTTAGGTTACACAAAACATGATGTCCATAATATTCTGATGTTTCTAGCGTACAAATATTTCAATTTGTACGCTATAAACAGCAGAATATTATTTTTTTCTTTATCTTATCAGTAGAGGCAAGATATCCTTCTTCTTGTTATTGCTGTGTCTTTTGATAATAGGAAAACATGTAACTTAATTAACTTAATAACGTGTTTGTCCAATAACTTGTGTTGTATTTTAATATGTACATGTTTGAACTCATAACATTGCATGGAAACCTCCTTTATTACTTAATGAATGCCATGTTTTTCAGGAGCTTGAGGTCGCTTCTCAGAAATTAAATTAACGTATGAAATTTATGTGTGCTGGAATTACTAAAGTTATTATTAATATTATTAACATAAGGGAAGCCTTTACCGCAAAGAAAACTAAAGATATTATAAAATATTTTAATATTCTGAAGATTAAAATATTTTTATAATATCTTTAGTTTTCTTTGCGTGTTTTAGCCAATCATTAGGTATCACCATAGTTAATAATAACTGTCTAATACAAGACTTACAATAGTGATTAATGATTTAAGACATTATTGACAACCCTATTTAAAAATCTGTCCATCATTATAATTACTTCACATTTTGATCTTAATGTTGTAGCATGTTTGATTAGATCTTCACTTGTAACTTTGCCCACGGCAAAGTATATTGGTTTAAAATTTACAGTACACTTCGGTGACTCCTCAGAAGACTGCCTCGAGGCACCAACATTATATACGTGGGAAAACTCATTCAAAGTTAGTTTTTTTTTCACGAGATAAAAAATAAGTAGTATAAGAATTTTGCTCGTGACGCCTGGAGGCTTTTCATCGCAAGTATCTTGAGTGTGTAGGTAGTTTACGATAAAAGTAATCTTCTCGTTGAAGCGTTTGAAATACGTGCTAACACGAGAAGTGTCGTGGAAACAGACACTTCATTCTCCTTCGTTCATATTTTGAACCTTCATAACATTTGTGAATAAGCCGCAAAACTTCTAAATGCGGAAAAGGTTATAACATATCCTCTCAATTCTCCGAGGTAAACGGAATGACAGGGTGTGAGTAAACCCACATTTCGTCAGTTATGTTTTTCAGTACCATGGGAGAGAATTTTGCCATAAACTGAACATACATCCAGCTACTAGTGAGTATTTCATTATGGAAACCCTCAATTAAAACTTTGTGGCACTGAGGGATCGACTAAGGACGCTTAGCAGTTGCGCTAATAACCTGTATTGTCCTACAGTTGGGCAAAGGGCTGTCCCATAGACAATCTTCTCGGTACTTTGACTTCGCTGGCCGTTCTCCAAATAGCTTAAAAAAAACCCCGCCAAAAAAAAAAGGGGTGTTATAAGTTTGACGTGTGTATCTGCCGGCCGTAACCGTAGCTCCCGAGGACCGATTTTGATGTGTTTTTTTTTTTTTAATATCACCTTTTTTTTCTTATTTCTATATTCTTTAATTCAGTCATACTGTCATATCATTGAATAACGTCATCAACAGACTGTCTGATTCGACTAGAGCTAAATCGTTTTTTGTCGTTCATCCAAAGTTTTTATGACCACGCGTGACTTTAGACGTAAAACAAGCATTAGCGTAATATTGTATTATATTGTATTCTTTTATTTTTGTTGTTACTTTAGAGGTCGTTATTAAAATTTTATTGTAAGTATCAAGTTGAGTATTTATCAATTGGAATTAATTTCTCTGCTGATTGAAAACAATTTGATATCTGAGACAGCATTTCTATTTGTTGAAATTAATGAGATGTTTTGTTATGTAAATTATGAAATGTCTGGAAATTAACATTTCGTTCAAAATTACTAATTCAATTATGTATTTTTATACTTTTAAGTAATAACCTGTTTTAATATGTCGTCTCTAATATAAAAATAGTAGATCTCTTTATTTGAATCTAAGCATCTTCCCTAAACCATCTTAATTCATTTAATAATGCCATGTGTGTACCTGGCAATATATAAAGTGAGACCCTATGAAGTAAATAAACATTTCAACAGTGGTTACAAGTGTCGGAAAATCATCAACATCCTCAACTACCTAGCAGCAGCGAAGGGTCGATTATGTAAGACGTAAGCCGGAGTACATATCTTTAATGTGATTATATTATTTGTCTATAGAATACTGACTGTGCCGTTTTTCAAAGGGAAGCCGGTAGGAATCGAGTTGTATGGAATCTTCACCACTGCTACCTAGATTTTTCCCAACTTTTTTTGGGGTCAGATCCCTGTTTAACCGGATGCAACTGAATACCAGCCCAATGTCGTAAGGATATTAGATTTATATCACACTTACGACATTTAAAATTCCTACCATTCGATTTTCTTTCAATTTCCCTCTAAACTACACAAAAAAAGGTTTAACTATCTAGTGCAAAAGACCGTAAATGCTCTCTCAAGTTCTCCCGTTCGGAACTAATAATTGTTGGCAGCATATTTAGTGCTGAAAGCTTTCGTTTTAATCCTAAAAGCCTGTTGAAAGCACTAGTGTCAAGTTGTAGCCGCTTGATCCATTTACCGAGTTTTCCGTGCATATACTAGGGCTTACAATGTAGGTCGCATATTTGTGGCCAGTGTTCTAAGATAGGCTCTTCATATCTACTATGTTATGAATGTATTAGTTCAATAGGTAATAGGCTTGCTCCCCGGGGCATTGAAACATAATTGGTGAAATGTGGGTGTACCAGTGGCGAAGGTTCCATACAACTCGATTTCTACTGGCTTCCCTTTGAAAATGGCACAGTCAGTATTCTATAGACAAATAATATTGTAATGTATGTATTGTATTGTATTGTAACAAACAGTAATGTATCTTCATTTATTGTTAAGATAAACTTGTGGTTTCCACACTTATTATTGTAAACCGTTAAAACCGTTCCAATGTATTTACTTCTAAGAACCAAATAACAGTGTTTATTATAGGGAAATATCATACGGTTTCTGAAATCCCGTCCACTAACACTAAAAATGTCAAATGGAAGAGATCAGAGACTGCAGAGTTCAAGGACTAAAACGTCATTTATTTCCATCCTGTCTAGGATAGTTTTAAATTACTATAAATCGTCAGACTAGACAAGCACTCTGAACATGGACATCCTTTTATCTTAGTGCAAACTTTACGAAAGGTTCATTCTTTAGATCTCCAGTTCTTCTTTATATTCGCCCCGCTATTACCTGGGACTTTAACATAACTAGCGAAATGTTGGTGCAATATTGGGTACACCTCTGCCTAACCCTTCGAGGATTACAGGCGTGATGTCCTGTACTCGGTCTCACAACGCTGAGGATCGTGACAGATATGTCGGCCCAGGATTTTTCGCCTTGATAGCCTCAAGGACTGAAGATTCGAGTCGGAATGTTTTCTCTGGTCTCTGTCCACTGACGAAGACCTCTCTCCAGTGCATCATCTCCTACCCTTGTCCCATATTACTTGGGGTCAGCGCAACACGTTGTTTTTATCCATTCTCCCCTGCCAGCCGTCACGCTACCATTTATTCCTTTTTCTTCTTTTATATAGTTTCTCAAGACTCCCTCGACTTGCTGTTCCATAATGTAAGTTTTTAACACTTTTTTTTTTTTTTTTTTTTTTTTTTCGGATGGGAAATCATCAAATGACCCCCCCCACTCTGGGCGGAGCGGAAGGGAGTGTCAGACTTGTACTGACTAAAACCCATCCATGTTCCTTCTTTGCCCTTTGTGTTCCAGGGCCACGGTATCTCTTTCGAACAGTCCCGCAGCCCTGGCAGGCATCGGTCCTTGCGGACCCCTACTTATTTGCTGACATCTCTTTGAGGCGCACGTGGAACACGAACGCGCCGTCGACACGGCCTGTCGTCATAAGACGGCCGGACGGCGAGCTGGCCCATAACTCGCCATCCACAGGCCCGCGCCTACGGTGGCCGGGAGCCACCACGTGACCCCCGACGCCCAGGGCGTCTCCCGCGGCGACTGGGACGTGAGGTTCTTTCCCTCTCACGTCCCGCCACCTCCTTCACTAGCATGACTGCTTCGCAGAAGAAGGTGACGGCTTCCCATTCCCTCTCGCTCCGGACCATGGCTTGAACCAAGGCCTGACGCGAGAGATCGCCGCCGCCAATCGCCGCTACGAGGACACGGCGGTGCTCCGCCCAAGCGGGGCAGACTTCCACGGTGTGCTCCACCGTGTCCTCCGGACGATCCTCGCAGTGGAAACACCCGGGCGTTTCCTCCCGCCCGATTCGGTGCAGGAACCTCCCGAAACAACCGTGTCCGGTGAGGACCTGCGTCAGGCGGTAGGTGAGGGCGCCGTGGCGCCTCTCTAGCCACTCCTCAAAGAGGGGACTTATCGCCACTATGGTGGCGTGCCCTGCACGGGGTTGCGACAGTCGCTCTCTCCATGTCGCCATGAGATCACGCCGGAGGTCTGTCCGCTGAGCAGCAATTTGCCGCGGCAGCGGAGTTTCCTCCCGACGTAGTGCCTCCGCGCGCCATTCGTGCAGGCGTGCGAGGACTATCGCCTCCAGATCCCATGGCGGCAATCCGGCAAGGAGGCTAGCCGCTTCGCCGGAGATCGTGCGGTACCCCCGGATTAGCCTTATGGCTATTACTTTTTGGGGCGCGTTCAGGTAGTGGGCGGCTTGCCGCCTCAAAGAACGCGCCCACACCGGGGCCCCGTAAAGGGCCATGGACCGCACGACCCCCGCGTATAGCCTCCGGCAGGAGGCGTTTGGACCCCTCAGGTTGGGCAAGAGCCGCTTGAAGGCAGCCCCTGTCCGAAGTTTTTAACACTTTAAACACAGAATGAGATAATAGCAATGATGCTCTCTTAACTGGTGACGCATGTTGTCAATGTGATTCATGACTTGACGCCCACGATTTCGTGTCAAAAGTGACGGTAGACCACTTAGAGAAAGAGTAAGAAATATAATCATGAATGAAGAGGAAAATGAGGGAGATTAAATACATGCTAGTGTAGTAGTGCGGTGTTTGTGTCTAAAAATATAAAGATTTTATTTTTAATCCTAGCAAGTATCGCCTTGTTAATCTGAGCTGGCATTAGTGTTAGTCTATTTTTTACTCCTACGAATACAAAATCAATAACAACTACATTTATTTGGAGTTGTTATTCAGATACAAAGATTCACCGCTGAGTCCCTAAACCATTCTCAAATATAAATACATCTGTTTTTTATCAAACGCTCGTTACGTTTCCGCGGAATGATTCACGTACCCAAAGACCACCTTTTGAACCGTACAAAAAGAATTAATGGAGCGAATAATCCTTATAATAGTCCCCTCACCATCTGTAGAGCTTTCAAAAACTTTGCCAGTAAAAAGACGAGCATTCGCAATACATCATACAACTCTGAAAATACCGGCTACAATAACCGGCATCGGAAAACAATTCGTGAAACGCGCAAATTAGTTTGGAACAAAACTTCCAACGCTGGACTGGAAAATGGAAAATTTAAAGCGAGATATTAATTTTGGTAGGACTTTTAAGCCTGCGATGCTTGGAATCATGATTAATGTTTTGTTCGTAAACGTTTCAACTGGCATCATTGAATATTACATAGTCGCTATGTCTATCTGTCTGCCTGTCACAGCAATTCTCGAAAGCTGAGAGCGTACTACAGATATCAACTGTCAAGACCGTAGTTCGGAGAAGGCTTTTGTGTATTGATTCCACTTATCTAAATGAATACGCTGACAGACCTTGAGTAGAAGCTTAAGTAGAAGCTGAATATCATTTTGCACATGACACCTTAAAAAGCTGTCTAAAGATAATATGAGGGAGAATAAGTCGAACATTTTGAAAATTAAGTGAAAATGGTAAACTCGAAAGGTATTGACGTGGACAAAGGTGCAGGCTGTTGCTAGCCTTTTCACGTTTACCTTCAAATAGGTCTCCAACATTTATTAAATTATCTGTCACCACATTTTGAATGTCGGATTCATTTTAAAAGCTTTTCGACGTAAGTTGAGAGGAAAAGGTATTCTCTGTGATAACTCTTGACAGGTGAGGCGACTTTGAAATTTTAGGTTATGTAATTTCATTTTAAGTGTTTATGTGATAACGAATGTGGGTAATTTGAAATGGGTTGACTTAAAACATTTCTCGTGTTAAAAGTTACGTTTTTATGATTTTGTCAACTAAGTTTTATTTCAAGTCACTTATTTATTATTATTTATTTATTTTTACTTAGTTGTTACTTATAACTAAAGTCCACGTTAATCTTAAAAGTAGGATTGAATAAATTCGTGTAATATTGTACAATTATAAATAAATAAAATTCATTTATTTCAGGCAAGTTGCGCCCATACGAAAGCAAATTTCAAATTTACATTACTGAATTGAATTGAATTTCAGTAATTTTAATATGAGCAATGCTCTTAAAAGATGTATGGATTAGCTTTGGATGCTTCTAAAACTGACTCAATAGAAAAAGTTTGACTAATACAAAATTATGGTTACCTGTATTTATAGAATATACAGTCCCTTCACGAAGCCGTCAACCAAGCATAATATACATCAAACTAAGTAACTTTACGAAAAAAATATTTCTGAGAAAAGGATTTTTTTGGGGTGAAAAATCACGTTACGGTAGGACTCAATGTAACGCACTCAAAACATTGTGCTGATGGATAAATTGAATAGTACTGGAGTCGGGGAGGTGTTAAAAGTAAAAATCTTCATTAAAAACATGTATTAAAAAAAGAACTAGAAAAAGTTGGAACTTTGACCTCAAATATCTCCGTTCCTAGAAGGTCCCTGACGGGGAGAACAAGTGCTTTTTGGCTTCGTTAAGTGTCTTGTTACATCCTTTATATTGACAAAAAAAAATGTTTTTGGTAGAAAATCTATGTAGGTAGTAACACAATTTTACACAGAAACGTGTTATATCCAAAAAACAGGATAAAACGAATCATGTAGCGGTGACGAAAGTCTTTGTCAATGGTACAGAAATAACACTCAAATACACCGTTTTCCTTGCAATGTTCATAGTCAATTAATAATTAATGAATATTCATAGACAGACACTATATCTTAAGTCTTAAGATCACAAGTTCTAGGTTTACTTAACTCATATAGTATATAGTCTGGAAATTAGATAAATGTTTGCCCAATATAAATATCGTAGGGCCTCCATATTAGATATTATTCGATATATTATTATTCGTTATTTTTCGATATGCTTCTAAATAACAATAGGTTTTATTGAAACTTATTGCGAGCGTGAGAATAACATTTTTCGGATTTCGTTTGAAGGTCCAAATAATGGTAGTAATCTATTTTTATTACCAATGAAGGCTACGGCTTTTATCAAATTTTATTTGCATTTCATTTGGAGAAAATGTTGTCTTTACGTTACTGAAATTCAAAGCAGTAGTAGACTGTCAGTTTGATGATAAAATAACATACTGAAGGCTGTACAAATACAATGGAAAAGCTTACGACTGCAAAAGGGAATATCGCGAATTCATGAACAAATCAAGAGCAAAACGAAAACTGGGCTAAACTAACTTAAATAGTACATTCCTAACAAGCTTGAAACAATTACGAATCAAAATTATTTTCATATGTAGCTCAGCTAAATGTCAGGGAGTATAAATACCGGTTTGGTGGCTCGCTCGACTCTGTTGATGCTCAAACGAATAAAGGTCGTCATATCTCGAGAGCGAAACTGAATACTTGGGATGTTTTGTGCGAAGCCATCCTTTTGTACACACTGAATTTTTGAAATAGTTTAGAATTTCATGTCAGAGCTGAAAAGCTTTAGAATTTTGCGTTAAATATAAATTTATTTAGAATAACATTGTCAAAGTTGAGGAGCTAACATTCTATGTAAAACCAAATGTTACTTACGACACAATACTGAACATATGTAGTTAATGATGGAAGCACAGCAGAAACCATTTATATTATTCAACGTTATATAGATCACATTGGTAATTAAATGAGGCGCAATTCCATTCCACATAGAAGTGAAAGAGCGTATTTAGATATTATTAAGGCCACTAATTCCAACTGACATGTGAACAATTTAGCTGTCCCTAGCGAAGCGTGGAAATGGCAACGGATTCATTAATTTCCATTCTGAACTTAATCAACATATAGATGATTTTGTGAGGATTTTCAACGCAAATTGTCCAATTTCGAAGGATCATTAGCATCAGCTGGTCAAATGTTGAACTAAAGTCCGACAGCCTTTCGTGGACTGTCTTCACCATTATCAAAGTTGGCAACGTGTGATGTATGAAATATTCCTTTTGATAAAACTTTTGGCTCGATTTTGAAGATATCATCATTGTCTAGGGATCATAATATTGACCACCTGCTGATATTGATACTATTTTCATTCCTACCCACATTTTCGGTCCCTTTTCTCCAAGTAAATCGAAGGAAGGACCAGCAATTTCCTTTATGTCGTCGACCCATCTTTGTCTTCAATCATACTACCCCCATATTTCTTACAAGTAACCATATTATCCTTATAAATTGGGGTTCCTCTGATGAATTTGAACTCGTTACGTCAGCAGTCTCGAGTTTCACGTGAGGAGCAGAGTAGGAGCAAGGCCGTTCGTCCGCCGCCCTTGTGGAAACCTGTTCTGTGTCTTGATATTATTGCCTTGCTCTGCTAAGTATGTCGGTTTGTGGACTATTTTCGGATGTCACGTGTATTGTGTTTATAGAATCCTGTAGTTGACGTGGAATGTTGATAATATTAGCTTTGTTATCATAACATTACGGACTAATTTCCCGTTCAATCTTCAGATTGATTGATGGTGTAACGGCTGTAACGGGTTGTGGCTTAATTTTCTAAATGGTTATGCTGATAAACTTAGCTAGCTATAAATAAACGTTTGGCTGTCAGGGATTTGGTTATTCCGACGTCTGTAGGCAGACTTGAATAATTGTTAATCTGTTTTCATTCATAAATTGTTCTCTAAAGCGAATTTATTGAAATTATTTAATAAGTTAAGTTAAGCTTTTGGAAAGGTGTCCTCCTTGTGTATAAGTGGCTTTTCCTGTACAATTAACTTTGCCATTTGAGTCATTATCATCGGAGTTCATGGCCATACGTGTAAATAACTCACTAAAATAA
This sequence comes from Noctua janthe, assembly GCA_910589295.1. Lineage (NCBI taxonomy): Eukaryota > Metazoa > Arthropoda > Insecta > Lepidoptera > Noctuidae > Noctua > Noctua janthe. Next base: position 9,298,856 of record OU342578.1, read on the forward strand.
ATACTTACATTCCTGCTATAAAGACCACTGAATGTTTTGATGAAATATACAGAAGCAACTAATTCCGATGCGAACATGCGACTGCTACTTTTTCTTTCCCAGTTTTCCTGCTAGCATTAGTTTCTTTGTCAAGGAGTGATTTATGCTGTTTACGAAGTCCAGCTTCAATCTATCTACGAATTAGATGTATGTTAGAGAATTTGGTGGGACAGTTACGTGAGATCAAAGACTGCCTATGATTTTATGGGTATTCCGAAATTGATCATTGAATATATTGAGCATATGGCCGCAAAATATAAACGTGTTCGTTCTTTAGACATGTTTAAAGAATCGAGTGCGCATGTGTACAGAGATAATTTTGCCGGATAAGACTTTGTAAGTGTTCTCTGAGGCAATATAACTCGGGTGCGCGTAAATAATACGGTCGCAAGCATTTATTACTTCACTGTGTACTTATTGCGTGTATGAGACCATTGGATTTAATAGCCCGCGGTGCAATGCGTTAAGGAAATTTTCCTCGAGATCAAAGATTTGCATCATTCCTAAGAAAAAATGATAGTTTGATGGTTGACTGAAGAGAATTTAAGGGAAAAAATACCAACTAAACCGACCCCTAGGGAAATGGCATAAAAACAACTAGATCCAAGATTTACATCAAATTTTAAAGATCAGAGTAAGCAAGCACGAGCATATTCTAAAAATAAAGAACACGACAAAAAAGGACAACACGATAAACATTTTTGGCCTGATAATTGTGATAAAGAAACGAAATTAAATAACAATGCTGACGATAAGGACGAACAAGGCTCATAATACAAAATGTCTACCGTTGTCAAAACAGGTCGTGGGTAGCAACTAGAAACATACCCCATTTATAACAAAAAAGACTACTAATGTACAATGTAATTATCAAGCAATTAGTACGCTTTTTGGCAACATAGCCCACCCTAAGTAATTCACAAAGTTGCGGTATGGTTAGTATGGCAAAGTAAGGGAGTATGGCGCGGTGCTGTAAATTTTAACATATCATGCTTCATGCGTTCATGCTCATGATCCTAATGTGATAGGAAGGCGTAAAATTAGTGCTTTTAACTTGATAGTTGATGCTAAGTTTGACGTTAACTTCGAAGTGACAGCTTGTCAGATCTTGGCGTGTCATAAACTTATAATCTAATATTAGATACTACGTTGGTGTTTAATGAGAGTGATATTTCTGGAAGATTATTATCCTTAAGATTCTGGCTGACTGACTCCTTGAATCTCGTCCCTTCTCTCAAGTGGGTTAGAAGAATATACAGAGCGCCAACTGTTACGATTCTCACATACTCCATTTGCTTCTTCCACGTTCATAGACGCACGCCTGTTGACTATTATAACAAGTAGCAAAATATCGCTAATAGTCGATCATCATCATCATTGACCTGCCCTTATCCTAATTTATTTGGGGTAGGCACAGCATGTCTTCTTCTTCCATACTTCTCTATTACTCGTCATTTCATCAGACACCTCTTTTATTGCTATATCATCCTTCACAGTCCATCCATCGTTTCTTTGGTCTTCCTCTACTCATATACCCATCCACATTCATACTAAACTTTCCTCCCGACATTTTCCTCATTCCTCCGCATCACATGCCCATACCAAGCCAACCGATTATAACACAACTTTTCAGTCAATAGTCGATATTCGTCCGGCGTACTAGTCGTCTATTTGGCGCAGCCGTGAAGCACACAGTGTCACATTATTTTATTTTTTGTTTACATAAAAGTATTTTTTTTTCGTTTTCTTCTATTTTTTTTTTATACTACTTGCACTTTTGGTATGTGCCATATAAATGTATTTTATTTCTTTCGATATGGTTAATATAATCATAGCAAACTAATACGGAACTTTAAAACCACACGTAAATTCTAAGGCTTGGGTTTAGTCAGAACTGATTCACTTTAAAACTCATGATTCACGATCTAACAATCATCTTTACTCCAAAGTCGAAGATCCCTAGTTCCTCAATTCTTAACGCTGGCCCTCTTAAGCCTTTTGTAGACTTTTCAACTCCGACCTTTATCTCCTCCCGACCTCTTTTCGTTATTTTAGATTTATCAAATCTCTATTATTAGTCCCACCTTTTGTTGCCCTGATCTAATTTATTTAAGAATCGTAGTCTTTTAAATTGGCTTCTCAACAACTTTCTTCGTTAGATAAATCTGGCATTGATTTTTTATTTGTTTTTGGATGGTCTACTTAGTTCAAAAGTAAACAAGAAATAGAAATGTGTGTTTTATTTTTTTGGTGACATTACCGACATTGGTTTACTATGGTTAGTGATTTGGACGTGATCGGACTGTCAGTGTACTTTTATTATTTGCTGAATTAAATTGTTTTTTTTTTTTTTGAACTTGAACACTGATTTTCAATGTACAGTTTATTGTCCATTGTATTTTTTTTGTACACTTGATACACTGTCTGGAATAAGACCAGAGAACACTCACTTATTCAATGTAGATTTCAAGAATAGAATGGCCTTTCTAAACATTGGAACTTAAGGAAAACCTTGTCTAGTATTTACTTAAAAGGCAAATCTATTGATCTCCGTAATCTTCAGACTAAATGTACAGGAAAATGTACGAGACGATCTAAAAACCGTACGTTTCTTAGTAACTTGTTGGGAGTATCAATTATAGTAATTACTAGCAGCAAGGGTAGCCTAAATACCTGTTTCGAGGCTGCCTAATGAATGGACGGTTTTGTCATCAAGTAAGTGCAGTTCGCTCGTAGTTTCGTACTTATACACTCCATGTACTATTGTATACTGACGGAACACAAACGTGAAACAGTTTTCAAATAACGAGCTAGCATGAATGAAATGACATTGAAAAAGGTCATAATCGTTTATGACTGTCGTTTTCATTTTCACTGGACTTAGAACAGGCAGATAAAACATAACATCACGCCTGTAATCCCCGAAGGGTTAGGCAGAGGTGTACTTAATAGTACGTACATTTCACGTGTTATGTTAAAGTCCCATATAATAGGGGGCGAGTCTATTGCCAACAACCTAACACATATCCAGGCTCCGTGACTGCTACTGAGAACTTTCTGATGGCAAAACCCAATAACACTTTGCCCGACTCGGGATGGTACCCAGGACCTTGTTCAGCAGTCGCGCTTGCGACCACTTGACAAACGAGCCTGTTATCATCATCTGCCTAGCCTTTCCCAACTATGTTGGGGTCGGCTTCCAGTCTAACCGGATGCAGCTGAATACCAGTATTTTACATGGAGCGACTGCCTATCTGACCTCCACAGCCCAGTTAGTTCTGTGTAATACGATACCCCTTGGTAAGACTGGTTGTCAGACTTTTTGGGCCACTGACTACCTAACGACTGTCAAAGATCTACAAATGATACCCGGCACCAATGGCTTAGACAGACAATATACATTTCTAAATCCAATGAATGCAGCCATTCCGGAGTCCACTTAGGTCCTCAAAGGTGGTTATCACTTTGTTTCCCCGACTGTACTAGACACTATTTATTTACAAGACTCTTATAACATGCTCCTTCATGGCCCTTGGGGTGTTCGTTCAATCAACTGTCTAGTAAAGTTTATTAATACAAATATCCAATAGGGACCTCATTAGTTTCTGATTGGTTGTTTACAAGACTAACAGTCAATGTGACATGGGTCTTATATTGAAGGTATGGTTTTGAATACTGATTGTAAATAAACATTCAGATATTCAGACTTAAGCCTCCATTTTTATTAGCTTTGTGCAGTGTTATTGCGTTTTTCTATAAGGAATTTCTGAATAGCTGCTACGGAGACTGGATTCGTGCCGGGCTGATGGCAATAGGCTCGCGCTCTATTACATGGGACTTAAACGGAACTGGCGAAGTTTCGGTGTACTATAGGTATATCTCTGTCTTACCCTTTGGGGATTACAGGCGTGATGTTGTTTTGTTCAATCAGTTTCAGCTTCAAACCCACTTTTAGTTAAAACATTTAAAACGCGTCTTAAATGTGTATTGAGTATTTTAATATGTACGTACAGTCGCCAACGCATCAAGTTACCACAAACTGTCAAATTTTCTCATTCGATTTTAAAATTAATTATCAACATTTTATAGTTTATAATCATTTGGAGAAATTTGACAGTTTCTGGTAACTTGATGTGCTGGCGACTGTACGTATATAAATCCTTTTGCCATTTAATCATTTTACGTAACAATCTGCCCACATGCAAGCCTTTTTTTTATTTTATTTTACAAAATATTATCATTGCTCGTACACACGCTTTGATGTGCATTTTTAGGATTCTAAAATGAGAGAGCCGTGTTTCTGTTCGCTTTTATGAATTTAAGTGTTTATTTTAATGCTTTTGTTTATTAAAAGATGAAAGGTCAAGGAGATTTCATAATTTTAGATAGAAAACTTGTTTAATCATAATATTTTAAATGATTTTGAGGCCAGATGGGATTGTCTTAACTTTAAAGTAAATTAAAACTTTAGTTATTTAAAATATGTATAGTAGTCACAAACACTGTTATAATTCACTTATATTTTGCCCTGTAAATCTTAAATTAATGAAACTATAACCTGCAAAACAACAGCTACTCATAATGACATAACGCCTCGCTTGTCCAATCGATTAACAACTCATTTGTGAACATCAGTCCAGTGGTTTAAACCACATGAGGGTGCATAATATTATAGGTAGACCTGACTTTCTCCTTTTGGACATATTTTGTAGTTTGCAACCGGAAAATTGATGATCGAATCTATGAAATTGATGAATCACTTTATCGTCGGAGATAGTGCAAATCCGCGGAACTAGCATTGGATAATTCAGCGTATCTGACAAGCCAATTCCAATTACGCATTGTCGTAGCGACTAAATTAGTGACTTTAATAGATTTCTACTGTTAACAATACATAGAATACATGAATTGTTGCATTCATGTAAAAATGAAGTCAAAAAACGTTGAAATAACAAAATATTACTTATAACCTTCCCCTGTAAACCTACACGTAGTGCAGGTTTAGTTTTTTTGTTAGTAGATTCGCGGATTTGCACTATCCCCAACGAAATCGTACTCCATAAATAATCGTAATATCATCATGGTTAGCCTCATTTTCACGTCAAAACATACATAAAATGTATGAAAATAGAAACGTATCTTTTTATTTTCATAAAATTCATTTTGAAAGTACGTGGTAGAAAATAGAGCCCCTTAAAAAGCCTCTGACACTGCACTATGCTAATCTCCACATCCCCTTTGCGTACAACCATTTGCAAAAAGCTGCATTCTTCTCCATGTATATTCATGTCCCACGAATTTACACCGTCACCCTACATCGTTAGCGAAACTAAAGCGTGCTTCAAGTGCTCAGACTATTTGCATAGTCTATCATCCATCCTCCTTGTCTGACGCACTTGGAATGAGCGGGATAGATGACAATCCAGCGTTATCTGAAAGACGCACGCTTGTGTAGGCGGGTTTAAACCTAGACGTAGTTAAAAGGTATAGTTATACTAAGCTTTTTGATATTGTGAAGGCTTGTTAGGAAATGCCTAATGATAAAGGACAATTTGAAGTATTGAGACGTAGTAATGATCAGAATTTTGCGTGGTAACGAGAATGTGCGCAAATACGTAAAGGATTTGTTAGGGTCTTACGCAATGAGGCAACCCAATTAGTAAGAGATTAGACTGGTTGTTAATTGGTAGGTTTCGGTTCGGTCTATAGGTCGGTAATAATAGGTAGGTATTTAGCAAGGAGACCCTTAATAATAATTGGTACTTGCTGATGCTTCTGGAAGGTCACGGGAATCTGCTGTATGCCAGCAACGCTCGACCACTTAGGCATTCTTTGAGAGAGGACTCATTCCTGCTATGCTTGTGTTTCAGCTGTTATGATGATCGTATGTAGAATTAATTTATTTAGTAAATGTCGAATATACTTTTAATGTCCTCCAAAATAATTAACTACCCACCAAAACAATCTTACCCCTTTTTTTCAAGTTCTCGAGAAATGTAGAATATATAACATAAAATGACGCCTTCCAAATTAATTCCTCTCTTTTTTTCCCTAAGGGTGTTGCGACATTTTCGTGATTACAAATGGCGTCGCATCTTAAGCTAAAACACAATTCCGCGCCCCAAGTCTTATTATAAATATCTGACCGCTTTGTCGTAAGGTCTTTAGAATTTTCCTACAATTTTTTCTGGTTGTGCTTGCAAGTGACGGCTAAAAGACCATCTTTGCGAAGTGCCGTTTAAGAAATTAATTTGTGGTTGCTTTCAGTGTAAATTGTGTTTTATTTCCAGTTGATCTAGGTTTGTGTTTAAATTGCCTGAAGAGCTTTTAAATTGATTTCCGGTAAGTTTTGCTGCATGAAAGTGTTTTTAAGTTCTCAAGGAATGATTGGTTTTTAACACGATGAGTGTTTTATCCACGTACTTTCTTGGTACTTACAACACAATATTTCTGTAAATAACACTGAGCTAACGTTAAGGGCATAGTTAGTTAACCCCAAAACATATTTTTTAAACAGCCACAGCCTCTTTTGTTCTTATAATTGAGATCACAAAAACAAAAGATACTGAAAGGCAGCGGTTTCCGTATTTTTGGTCCTTCGAGCCGGATTCAGTCGGGCGTCAGAACCTCTGCTATAAACAGACCATCTTTATGAGCCCCCCACACCCCAGAGTATACCGACACCATATTTATAGGTCTGCCTACAACCGTTTTTATATGATTCTTGAACCTCTTTCTTTGTACGGATACGCTACTTTCGGATACGGATTTTAGTAGTTTAATAAATCTTGAAGTATTTTTATTTCGATTTAATTGTTTGCGACTTCGGACATGAAGTGGGGTTGTAGGTTAAGTAGGATTTATTAGATGTAAAAACGAAACAGTCCTTATCAATATAATACATCCGTAACACTTAAAAATCTGATTGATAGTACGAAGACAGATTACGATAACCAATTATTTGTTCGGGCTCTTCTAATGAATAAATTCCGACATGTTTAGGAACCTACAGAAAACAACGTAGATAACTAAAAAGTAAAGCCATAATTATATGACTTTGCTTTTTATTTGTTTACCTGCCAATATTCAATTCCAACAAAATGGCGGATCTACAGCAGAACATTAAAACAAACTGCATTGTCATTCCGTCACTGTTTTCTCAAGCCGCATTTAATCCTGAGATATTAATGGACAGGAACTCAGTCGGAATCTTTTAGAGATATTGAAAATGGCGACACTCTTGTGTATTGCTTTTTAATCCATTTGGTGGAGGCGCCTGACTATAGGAATTTGTTGTGAATAAAACACAGAATGTCAGAAAAGATTTTTGCGGAAACATTTCAACATCCTCGCTGATTATCAACCTATAATTAACAAACTAGAAACACCAATCAGTTAAACAAACAATCAATCTTTTGTTAAGAGAGGAATTTGTAACTACGAAAATTATACTCTTCTTATTTACTTGTTCTGAAATGTGTACATACATTCGTAATGTAATTTCCCGGGAGATACAAGTGTTTGTTATTAAATTATCTCACTGAATTCTATACACGTTGGATAAAGTAGGTTATAAAGCAAACATATTTGACAACGTGTTGTCGTGTGAAAATGTTAGTATCAACTGAAATTCGTAACTCATTGTTAAAACGAAAGCGAGTTTGTTTGTTACACTTTCATGGTTCGATTACTCTACACATTTTATGAGATAAATCCCCAGATATTGTGAATCTAGTCTTAGCTGCACCACTGTTAATAGAACGGTGGTCACCAACCCTTCTACCCGTTACACTTATCCTACTTCCCAAACCTAACATCCATCGTAACTGGCATTGTTTAAATTTCCTCTCCATCTATCTTTTATGTTGCACCAGTCATGTTTTGTCTGTGCATCATCCATTTTTGTACAGTATTTTTTAATTGTGTATAAAGTTTCAAAAAATAATAATGATATGGCAAGAAAGGAGGTGTCTGGCGAGATGACGAGTAATAAAGAAGTATGGAAGAAGAAGACATGCAGCGCCGACCCCAAATGAATTCACATAAGGACAAGAGAATAAAGTTTCAATATACAATAAACATGTCTTGAACATGGCTGCATCAAGACCATTCTGCCTATTATTATTTATCACTAATAGATCTAACATTGCAACTTCGTCCAGTGATGATGATGTCACTTGATTAGCCTAACAACGGTAGGACTCTATTAACTCAGTATAATTACTACGCACGTGCCATACTGATCTGTTCTTTCCTTGACAATACGCAGACGTACTTTATTAGCTCTTAATTCTATTGTAAGATAATGCAAGCTATTTATAAGGTTCTGTCGAAGAGACGAGTGTGTTTGTTGAAATTGAATTTTGGCTCCTAAGACGTTCTTTGGCAACGTCTAAAGTTTAGTTGGAGAAACGTCTTGGCTGAGAGTCACTGAACTAAGCAAAACGGCCATGACAGTGTCTGGTTTAGTTTTCTATTTGAACTTCAGAGGAAGATGTAATAGATGACGAAGTTGCAAGGAAATACGTCTGAACAACCAACGGTAACAGAACATAAATAACGCGATAAAAATTGCAGCAGATTGCACGGAAAGTTTCAAGCCGCATCAACCATTCAAAAACACATCAAAATGCTTCTAGATAATCAAAATGTAATGAACAATATAGCGGTCATGAGAATCGTTCCGACCGGACGCATAAATATGAATTTAGCAAGTTGACCAACGCATCCTGTTGTGGTCCCCCTACGGGGTAATTCGCGTAATGTTACTGCCGAAAATTGTTCTTTTATCCCGTGACTTGACATCAGAGACCTCAATAATGAAAAAAAAAACAAATGGAGCGGAATTATGGGGATATACAGGCCGTTCTATTGTCATCAGTGGTAGCGGTAGGATACTTATATTTTCTTTTTGTTATAAGGAAATGGTAAATGAAGATGTGATGGCTTCCATCTGTTAAGTGGTGTGATGCGGCTTAGTCTCTGTTTATGATGGACACATACATGTTAAATGTATCCTCATAATCTTCCCATAGAATTGCCATAGTCTTGCAGGATCTTTTTGAATCTCCTGGAGCAGCCTTGCAGGATCTTTTTGAACGCCATGCCAACGCCAACGCCAAGGCGCAAATAAAACGCCATTCAGCGGTATCACCGCTGAATGGCGTTTTATTTGCGCCTTTGCAATGTTCCGCATTTACATAACAGCATTTCCCATCCGAAATTCCTAACCCCAGATCGTATTTTGTAGATTTAAACACGCCTACCACATATTTTTCGGATTCTATTTCGTTTACTGCAGTTTCGTTCTCCTGTTTACCTTCCTTTAAACATTCATGTTTTACTATCAGAAATGAAATCTTCAGTTCCAATTACTTACTATTTTCATCGTCTAAGTGAAAGTTTTCATCGAGTATTAAATTCATTGATCTCGCGATTTCGTAATTCTCAAAACTGTGAAAGGACAATTTGAGACTTCAATTAAAATTCTTTGTTACTCTCGCGAGAGTTATATGCTTGATTTTATGGCTTACTTAACATGACTTGTCACTTCTCATAAAGTTTTAGTAGCTCTTTCGAAAATTGTCTAGAAGCAAATTTCTCTTCACCCATATCAAAGCAGCTGGTTGAAATTTTCCTAGAAACTGTCAACCATAGCTTGCATCCACCAATAACTTCGTTAATATTTCAATGTCAGCTACCAAGTAGCGATATTATCACAAGGACATAATAATACGCATTCTATTGCTCGGCATATCTCCATCATGACAATGGAACAGCCGACGACGGCAATGGACGGGCAACAATAGCCAATGTTAGAGATATTATGCTTAGATAAGCTGACGATGTTCACGTGGCTTGCAGAACAAGATAGTTACTTTGTAAGATAGAATTGTGCGACTAAGTAGAAGATACGGTTGTTGTAAAGTTATTGAAGATTTCAAGGATTATCGAGAAATTGAATTGAGTATTAATGCGAATGAAGATTGAAATGATTTATGCAATCCAGAAGATAGAGATAGCCAAAATGTGTAAAGTAAAAGAGGTAGTACTAATTAATGTTTTATTTTGACATGAAAATAATGAGAAAACACATGGACAATACCTATAGAGTAGCCTGACCATTTAAAGCACATCTATAAAATCACTTCGACATCAGACTCTTCCTGAAGATAACATCTATTCCTTGAATACTCTTCACGTACAACGCAATTAGTGAATTCGCGTCTGATCGTATAAAATCGACTAAATGAATTTCCAACGAGGAATGGTAAGTGAAACCCTCTAATCGCGTTCAGGATCGTTCGTACCGAGTTAATTCAATGAAATTTCCTAGTTACCGGCGTCGGCAATTTCCTCCAAGACGAGTAAATAACTAAAGGGTTAGGGGAAATGTATGCGTATTTTACCACTTAAGGAAATTCATGGCTGTGGTGGTATGGAGAACTTATATTGCTAACCCCTAAAACTTTGTTAAGACTGGCAAGTTTATTGTGCTGATACTTTGAGAGCTTTAAGGGTTTTGTGTAAGGCTCGATAGTAGCTTTATGAGAGATCAATCATTGGAAATGAAATTGAACTAATTGTTGATGGATGGAGAGGAAGACCAAGAAAACGATGGATGGATTGAGTGAAAGATGATATAAAAGAAAAAGCTGTAAATGATTGACGGTTGACAGGGAAGAATGGAGGAAAGTAACATGTGACAAGGGCATGAAAATGATGAATCATTGGAAATTAAAGCGCTCGCCATGACTGAAATTAGTCGTAAAATAATAAGCTTAAACTTCTTAGCCAAAGCGAAATCATTGATTGTTTAGTCATAGAAAGAATAAAGAAATAACATTGATTAATGTCAAACCTATAAAGTTTCTAACTAAAACAACTGTTCCTATGAATATAAATTCAAAACCAGGTATACTCAAATATCGGGATAATTACCACGCATGACCGGGTGTAGTAATTGAATACCGTACTCTGCAATCATTAGCCACGGTTAACGATCATCTTTATAGTTATGTCGCTGACGACTTTAGGTCAAAGTCACGTTTGTGTAGTTTGTTAATAGTTGTATTCACTAGACTTTTTTTTGTGACGTCAGAGCACGGGCTTAAAAAAAGCATGATCGGTTAATTTTGCAGACTTAGATGACTTAGGTCGTTATTTTGAAGACGACCTTAGTATAAAAAATCGTGTTTATTGTGGTTAATCATTTGACTAATCTTATTGTGGTGGTAGTAAGTCGTGGGTTCGAACCCAGGCAGGCGCATTACTTTGTGTAATTTATTTCATCACCACTGCTCTCAAAACGGTGGAGGAAAACATCGTGATGAAACCGGCATGTCCTAGAACCTAATATTCTAAGACATGTGACATCTACCAACCCGCACTTGGCCCGCGTGGTGGATTATAGCCCATTCCCTCTCATAGAAAGGAGGCCTGTGTCCCAGCAGTGGGAACATTATAGGCTGCTGCTATTGTGGTGTTAGATGCAGGCGGTCATGAAGACCATGGTGAGGAAAATTTTGATCAGGATGGAAGGGATAAAAAATGACACGATTGTTAGAAAGATTATGGCTAGAAGTGAACACTAAAATCATGGATAATAGAGATGTAAAGAATGAAAGAAGAGATGCTTTAATCCCAAATAAAATGAAGTAAGGTCTGAACGATGAAGATAGTCGGATCGGTCGATATCAAGTTTATATGGCACTACATATCGTTGAAACCCGATCTAAGAATTTTTACTACACATTGTTTCTGAATACCAGTCTAATAAAACATAAACAAAGCTGCTCCGTAACCCAGGTATCTCCTTACAGCAGTATGCCATAGAATGTTTGCTCATAAAATACTAATCTCCGTGCAATTTAAGCTCAAAGACAAAGCCTTACGCCGCATATGTGTAGTGTTGTTCCGTCTCGAAAGCGTCCTTTATCTTACTGGTAGCATTCTTAGTGGCAGCATACTAGACACAATACCACCGCCTCTCGTATTCTCGCCGTAAAAGTTTAAATTAGCTCAGCTTTTAACTTTCATTTAGCATTTAAAATTCTCACTTCTATGAAACTCATTACCTTTTTATGGTTATTTGAATAAACAAATTTTGTTTATTATGTTGTTTACTGGACTAATAAAATTTGGGTTTTAGTGCTGTTTTACAAAGTAAACTGAATTACGAATCTAATGATTTGCATGTTTTGAATTTAGTGTTTCTTGTTAAATTCAATAAAGACGTACTCTTTGTGTATATTGAATTACAGTGTACTTTTACAAATAAATAAATCTTGCATACTAATCTGCACGCTTGATAATGCAAGCTTTATCGCAATTAACATTATAAACTGTAAACAACGTTCCCACAGTTAGTTTTGCATAATCACACCTAAAAATGCACAATTCTCAACGGCTAACTTGCCCAATACTACCAAAGCTTGAACGCAAGCGCTTACTGTATTTTTATTGACTTTTCCTCCCACACCTTACTCAACTGTGCCTGTGTACTTGGTAGGGATAACAGAAAACAGTTTTCCGACATCAGGAATTTTGCCGTCAGGAATTAGGCCGGAATTTCTAAATTCGAGGAAATGAAAGATGAAGATTACTTACTACGAAAATCCGAAATTGCGTAAGTCGAGAGACATTTTTGTTGCGTTGCTTTTAGTTACTTTATCTTCTACTTTAATAGCCCTTTTATTATCGCTTTTATAAAATTGTATATTTGCTAAAACTACTGTAGTACATTCATCACCAGTCTGTATTCTATGTTCTATTACCTCAAGATGGAGAAAGTGGGTACACGTCTGCCCTTAACCCTTGGGGGAAAATACACGTGATGCTATATCTTGTTATTTTAAGATTTTCCCCGTATCTTGACCTTCTGCTGACCCCGTAGCTACGGGGCAACATGGAAGAAATCTCCCATTTTCATTTATATGAATTGTTTACCGGAACATATGGGGTTTGTTTTATTACTTTTGCGAATGGCTGCCGGATTCTATTAAACATGTTTGGGAGTTTTTTGCCCTTGTATGGGATCTGTTTTTGTGGGTTGTTTTGGTATCGTAGAAAATAGGGATTTAGGACTTCACATATCTGTCTTGTCTTTAGTTGTATTTGTATAATGATTCAGACTCAAATCATCTTGTGTTTCTAATATTGTGATCCATAAAGTTTTCCGTATTTCTCCTACTGATTGGTTTTCAAAACACAACATTCATTAATTTGTACTTTCGACAGTTCGTAGTGAAATCAATGTTGATTCACGACAAATCAACAAACTATTGCTAGTTTGCTAATCAAAATTCTAACTGTATATAGTCCCAGTCTATCCAGATTATTCCAGATTGACGTCTTATTTAGCTAGTCAGAACTCTGACGAGTTTCAATAAACTTTGGAATCTCGTTAAAACCAGTCAAACAAACAAAAGTATGAGCTGTTTGATTCAAAATTTTGTGATACAGTATAGTGCTGACTTCGTATTTTCAATTACATTAAGGCCTTAAACAGTAAATTAAACGTTATGCAAAAGGAACAATGTAAGGAAGACCTGATGCAAATATAACAACAAAACACTACAGCAACAGGCTATTCCAATTAAAATAAGGAAAATCATTGCAAACGTCATATTAGTCACTGCACACCCGTTAGTGACGAGCGCGAAATTAAAAATAGAGCAAAATGCCGCGAGATTTCCCAATGACCTTGCCTCATAATTCTGGTGCAAAAACATACTTGTATTTACTAACACCCACATCCTTCGCCAATAGAGTAAAGGATTATATTTAGATTTTATTGCTATGCCCTAAGAACGAATGTCCTGAGAATGGTAGACTCAACGGTCGGCTTGGATTGGCTTAATGAGACCATTCACCAAGATGACTAAGACATTTGCGCAATTTGCGGCACAGAATCATTGTTAAAGACAACTAGTCTTGACTACACAGTCAGAAGTCCCAAATTTAATTAAAAACTCTAAGGAAAAGACATCTTTCTAGAATATTCTCGTAATATGGTAACTGCTGGACTGCCTCGTTGGTCTAGTGATCGCAAGCGCGCATGAGGTCCTAGGTTCGATTCCCAGGTCAGGTAGTGTTGTTTGGTTTTTCCATCAGGAATTTCTCAGTGGTAGCCATGGATTCTGAATTTGTGCCCTGTTGATGGCAAAAGGCTCGCCCCCTATTACGGGACTTAAACATGACTGGCGAAATGTGGGTTTACTACATATTAGGTACATACACCTCTGCCTAACTCTTCGGAGATTACAGGCGTGATGTTACGTTAAGTAAAAATGGTAAAGAACCATTATTACCAAATCGATGGCCTAAGCCCACTCCCAATAATGTAAAGGAAGTGAGTGAAGTGACAAGCGGTCACGTCATCAAGGAAACGACCGTAGATTGGCCTCGTCGGGCCTTAGAGGACGCCAGTCAAGCGTCACGTACGTTGAAAAAGTGCCACCACAATGTGCGAATTTTATGTGAGCTGTTAGGAGACTTTCAGTTTCTTCTTGAGCCTTTTTGTTCGTTATACATGATAGTTAATGGATTTCTAAGTATCTCGGACTTCAAGTTTTTTACCGTACAGCAAACTAAACTGCTAAGTATGCTTCTGAGATGCTGGCTAAGTTTTTGCTGATAATAACTAAGAATATAAGCAAAATATTTACTGTACACACGGCGGCACGTCGAGCTGTACGTTTCCAATATAACATGGCCTCGCTTTGTATAGGTTTCCAGTACAATGAAAGATACACATAAACTGGTTTTTATTGCTTGATTGGCCGTCGTGCGTACAAACTGCCTGGAAAATCAAGGCACATTACAGACAGTCGAAAAAATTAGGAAGTAGGAAATTGCCCAAATTTTCAAGGAAGTGATAAATAGTTCCGGTGTTTAAGTACTGTCACCAGAAATTCAGCTTCATTGCAGAAAATTACGTACCAAACAGTAAATCAGTTGTCTCCAAAGAGTGATTAGGGTCTTGTTCATGATTCCTATCGCCTGTTCGAAGGACAGATTTAATTCATGTTCATTTCGGACAACGGTACCACAAACTAATTTAATGGTTAGGAATTTCCACGAATGTTCAAGACTGAGAATTCATTGAAGGGACAAAGGTCTTGAATAATTCTCGAATCAATTTGCGTACAACGAGGTTTCATCTGTTTTCGACGCTACCTTGTAGAGGTTTAAAAGGAATACTATTTCTGAATTCTAGCACTTGTAAGCGACTTTAAATAAGTATACTATTCGCTGATTAAGTACAGCAAGTAAATGAAAGAACAATTGATGTTTAACTTGCTAAATAAATACATAAACAAGAATTCGCTTGCTCACATCAATTAGACGCTAGAACAACTGTGTTTCAAAGACAAAACCACTGACGGAACAAATGTACGATAGTTTGTCTGCGACCGCAAAACAGACGGTGCACCAAACAAACTTGGTAAAATACAAAATGGAGTAATTGGATTTTGCAGCTCGCTCGTATTTTTACACGACTGACGATTGTTAGCGCTAAAGACCAGTGAAAAAGTGGTTCTGTTTCAATTTGTTATACCGTTTGCTGAATTCAACGAGATGAATGCAAACGATGGTTGATACTCAAAATTGTTAACACGATTTGATGTAAGAACGGCTTAATAGAACATATTTCTAAATCTTGACGTTCCAAGTTTGCGAAATGAAGAACAAGAATGTCACGAAAATTGTGTCTTTAAAATATCTTCCATTCTCATCATGCGAAGTAGTTCGCACGCAAATATACATGGATGATATTTTATAGATTTGACCATTAAAACCTACATGACCGTTTATACGTATCATGTGATGTGCATATTATAGTAAATTCGTCTCAAATATTCGTAGCGATTTATTCAAGCGAAAATGTCTGGCGATATACGATCTGGATAAATTCATAATAAGTTTCGGGTTATTGTCATCGAAAGAACCTCTACTTGATCAAATATTTCGAGTAAAAGGAATAGCGAAGCGTGTAATGTGTTTTAAAGTACTTTATATTAAATTACTCTGAAAGATATATGCGAATTTGATGTACGAAACAATTCATAAGGGATCCTAGTTTTAGAATTACTTATTGGCGTTTCGTAAGACCCCCAAATGATTTACAAAACATTTCGAACATAATCTAGGCTTTCCTTAAGGAGAAATTGAGCTAATTTATCATTGTTTTGGACCACTTCTGACGCAGATTTGAATTTCAAATTGGGCTCCTCCCTTGTATTTAATAGCTCTTGTGGAACTAAGCTTTGATCGCGGATAAAATTAGTCCTTTCCTACAATTGTGTGTCTTTAGTTAGTTAATCTCAATTTGTGGCAGTATTTATGAAGTCTTGAAAACCAATTAATTCTTGTTTAGTTTTATCTTAATAAAAGATATATCGGCTGGCCATGTCTGCCGATATATGCCATCTCTCGGACATCATATCTTTATTTTTTTTTCTATATTATTTCAAACCCACCTCGTTACTAAGCCTGCAGAACCCAGAACGCGGCAAGTACCAAAAGTATCTTATGACAATACGCGATCGGACGTGCGGCCGTTAACGCTCTGTTTGGCATCCATGTCGCACCGAACGTGGATATCGAAGCTATACGACTGTAGCAAAAAACTATAGCACGTTTTGAACATAAAGTCCAACTTAAAGCATTTATTGCGAATGACAATGTTCAGGCACTTTTGAATAGTCTGAAGCAAGATGATGAAGCTGCAGTCCAGACCTAATGAGTTTAACGGTGAAAGAACTGTAGTGTTGAAATTGCTGATGCTGATGAGGTCGATGTCTAAAAAAGAACATGGCAGATACCCAGAGAGCGAGTGAGATGTAGCCAAGCTAAAGCTTCGCATACAAAATAGATTACTAACAGACGAATTCTTGAAAAATGTAGGCGGGGGAACTACGTTATAGAGATACCCTAACTACAAACGTGTGCGGTTGGAACTTGGAACTATTATTAGATTCTTTGAGCTTTGAAAGAAAGATATAAAACAACTGGCACGTTTATTTTATTCTTTCTTTTAAAGGCAGAAAAAGAAAAGATATTTTCGGCAAAGTAAACGCTACTAACTACCAATCCCAGACAATTAGGAAAAGTGAAAAAACTTTACAAAGTGATTCACAAAAATTGGGACGGCTTTCAAAACAGTTACATCTTTTTAATTAAAAATCTTTAGTTGGATGAAAACGATTTCATTATGAAGTTTTTTGCTGCAACAGGGTAACTGAAATTATGTTTTTACAAGCCTTTTTTGTGTATAGTCTGACCTAGTAATGAGAAAAAAACAGGTATATCAGCCACTTAATCATCTGTGTTCGGAATCGAAGGAGACTGGTTTTGCGTGGACGACGATGGTCATGTACTGTCGCCATTTCTGGCTCAAAGCGTTTATGTTCGCAGAATCTGATTACTTGTTTATTTAAACGGCACGGTTGCAATCTTGCTATGAATTCATTAATTTATGTGTTGACAATTAGTACAGCTGTATTTTCTTCTTTCACTATTTTTATTTGACCGGTATACTTTTTGTATTGATCAAATTTAATTTTCTATCATCGCATCAGCCCTAATGTTTGTACACCTTAATGTCACGCCCACGTTAATTGATAACAACAAGCGCAGTTTTTTATTAACATACTACGCATAATTTAAGTAACAAATAAAAGGTTTAATCCAAATGGACAAGCAAGCTTTGTGCCGCGTATGTATGCATTCATTCGAAACGATACGATGCCACTGCGCAAAAACGTGTGTATTTTATTGACAGCCAGTGACATTGCTTTTGGAGAACGAATGGAATTGAAGTTTCGAAAGGTTTATACACGTTAAATTTTCGATTCAAATTGCGTTTGAATTAACGGTCGGCTATGTGGGATTAACTATCAACTAGCTCATTACTATCTGGTTCTAGTAATTACTCCTTTACTCTTTTAATGCATTATATTGACTGAGTAAAATGTCGTAAGGTTAGTTTTGAGTATCAATGTAAGACTGTGTGAAGGATTTTATGGCTAGAAGGACGTGACTGCTGAGATGACTAGTAAATATCAGTATGGAAGAAGAAGAAATGCTGCACCTACTCCTAAGAAATTAGAATAAGGGCAGCAGAATGCTGATGACATTCGATACTTATTTAGGTATTAAATTACATGATTCATTATTAAGTCTAGACATTCAGTTGCAAAATTGCATATTTATCTGACTCACAGTACAATCCCGTCCGTCCTTTTACCAGTACGCCTTCCGAATTACTTCGACACAATAAACATTCTAACATTCCAAGAATTGCTCCTAAGACTGCGATATTAGGTTACTTGTGTTTATCATCATTGCAAGTGTCCGGAACATGATGTCATGGTCACGGATCTCCACGTGGTTCATCATAATCAACCATTTACTTCCATGGAGGGAAGTAAATTTGCAAATTATGGTACTAGGTAGGTAGGAAATGAGGGCACTAGGAACCTAGTAAAGTACAGGACGTAGGATCTTGTTCTGCGTCAAACAGTCTTCCGCCTCCAGCACATGGAACCACATCAACATAACATTATTATGACGAATTTATAGGTAGATGTTACTGGAAACGCCCTGAGGGACACTTCGTTCGAATGGTCTGGTATTCACTACAAACGCGTACACGTATGCACGTGGACCAGGTTACTGGGGTAGCAGTCGCCGTGGCTTAATATACATTCTCAATCATACATTCTGAGTAAATCTGTTCTTCAGAAAGGTCAGATGTACTCACTGCCAGCATACGTGTATGACCAAATGTATAATCGTGGACGAAGCAAAAGAATTATGTAAGAATCGTAGCAGGTGGCGTTCTGTAATTTCTGCCTAATCATCATCACCATCATTCTCCTGGCCGTATTCATTGGGGTAAGGGCAGGAGAATCGATGATGGGGTCGGCGTAGTATGAAAGACTCATCTTCCATACTGCTCTATTTTTCGCCATCTCAGCAGTCGCCAGTTTTCTTGTCACACATTTAAATTACTGCCTATCTCCATGGGGATCCGTATGACGTTTTAGATCTTGATCCATTTGTAGCCAACGGTCAACCGTGTTACCGTCACATGATTCCTCGCATTATTCAATTAGACTCGCAAATTGTCCAAAATCGCAACTGACGGATCGCCTTTGTAGTGGATAAACGGCTCAGTGGCTATTATTATGACCACGGATGTTTTTATTCATGTCCTCCTCGTATGTGAGAGGACTATTGATATTATTTTTGAAGAAAAAAATATCTTTAAGACAAAATGTTTCATTGTAGTTTGGAATTTTTTTTTCCTGATGAAATTGTACAGAGCAGATATCAAGCGACAAATCATCCAAACCTATATCAGCGCAAAAATATAAGTGGTCAAAAATGTCTTAACAATGAAAAGTTGCTTCTTTTCTGATAAAACGTCTGTATAGGACCTATTTTATAAACTATCTATGAAAACTTGCTGATAAATTCGAATGACAAACACACTACAGAATTGTTACTATACTGTATACTCCTGATATATTCAATTACTGCTCGTAATCCGTAACGCCAACATATTCGATAACAATGAATGAACGTCTCGTACCCTCGTAGTAGTACTGTAGTACATCGATACCGCGCCCATTGGCGTTCTGCCAGCACACGTTTGACGGTTTATGCTTCCCTGGTACTTTGTATTTTATTGCTGTACCACTTTCTACTACAAGGACTTGTATATTCTTAGTGTTCGTAACTTATATGGCTTCATTTGCGGAGAGAAGTTCACATTTATCTTTGGACTAAGAAAAATTCTAGAACAATCTAGATCCCCTTAAACTTCGGTGGCTGGTGGGGTAGGGATGGCTATAGTCATCTCATGTTTCTTCATTCCTTTAATCTCACATGGTCGTCAGATCAGCTTCTTCGTATTCTCTGTACACTTTTTCACATTTAAATTGTTCTCTCTCTTATAACTTGCCACACCAGTAGACTTTACACCTTCTTCATTTTTAACCTTAGATTAAAATAACCAGCTGATTTATTTCACGCTTTTGTCTGAATCTAAGTTTAACCTTACGTGGAAAAGAGCCTTTATGTTCTATAGTAAACACAATACGTGCCGTATCTGCAAATAAACTCATTGTTGTCCATCTTGGCGTATTAGGTAAATAGGTGCGTCTATTGTTCTGATTATAACATGACTTGAGTAAAAATGGAAGAATATTGTGGAATTTTCTAAGCTTGATATCAATACTTTCAGTCCTTCTAAAGTTCAATGACTCATTTATAGTATTTTATCCCTTGAAAGCATCTTCAATATATGCACACAGCTTAAGTTTTCATTAAACTCTTAAAGGCGAGAGTTTATTGACGACGTCCATTGTCCGGCAATAATCCTTCGATTTAGTCACTTCAATATCATGGACTTACAATTTAACTACAATGCAGTCATTTGAAAATAAACTGTATTTTAACTTCAACAGAGTTGAATGTAGTGTATAATAAAGGCAAGGTGTCAGGAAGTCGGTTTGTAATATTATGGCTCAATATACGTAATTATGTTTGCAATACTGGCTGTATGCCAACTTCTGTGTGATTATGTTGCCTTGGTAGTTGTAGACACGTGGTTGCCTTTTAAATGGCCACACGCTGTTTATGGAAAAATTTAATTGATCGTTAATTGTTGTTTGTCAATAGGGTTTAATGTTGGTTGTTGAAGATGGGTTTATTAGGGCGAATCTTTATTACGTTGGTTTTGTCACCAACACGAGCAAAATTATAATGTATGAAGTGAAAAATTTGCTTGGCATAATCAACATTAACTGTTGTTTCACCTACACATCGTGTTTCTCTGTGACACAACAAACAATTGAATCAATCAATAGCGTAGGCTCTTTAATTGATCTCACTACTGATATGTCGCCCACAGCCAATTTGGAATACTCCAAGACCTCGGAAAGGATAAAACTATGTGCAATGGAATTTTCTTCCGTTCCAGTATCATACTAGTCCAATTATCATTGCACATGTGTATTAACGCTAAGTGCGTTATTTTGTTCTGAATCATTGAATTCTCTTCCACAAAGAGATTAACCAGTCATGATGCAGCCGTTATTAATACCAGTAGTTAGAACCCAACAGTTGTTCAAAACAAAGGCTTTTGAGACGTTTCTTGGAATAACGGGGTGTTTTATGAACGTTGAGCTGTGTTCATCAAAACCGTTGTAAGGCTTGTCATGATGATACTTAAGACAGATTTTGAAGCAATTATTTGTCAGTAGCAGCCACGGAGATTAGAATTTCGCTCAGTTGATGGCAATAGGCTCGCCCCCTATGACATAAGAAACATAATGGGCGAAATGTGGGAGTACTGTTAGTACCTACACCTCTGTCTAAACCTTCGGGGATGGCAGGCGTGATGTTATGCTGTGTAATTTAATTATATAGTTTAAAGAAAATAAGCTTAGAAGTCGTGAAAAGATTTTTTTGACAGAAACACTATCACTGCCCAAAGATTTATTTTATTTCTGCTGAGTCGCTCCGTAGTAACCACTCAAAATAATTACAAGGAAATCCTGTTTCTACGCAACATTTGGTTCACATTTGTTTCAAGTCAGGTCCATGACAAAGCAATGTGGCGGAAAAGAGCCGACCTTCGCAGAAACAAAAAGTTGTCTAAATATGGCCAAACATTGGCCGTGACATGGCTTTGATCACTCCATTTGATTGGAAACGTGGCTGAGGAGGGGTTCGTACACAATCCCATATTTGAGGAAAATTGAAGGTAGTTGGATTTTTTCACAAACGGATAAGAAAATCGAATTGTGTATACATTTTCATTTCTGTCAGTGGTCAAGACGGTTTTTGGCGAACAAATACGTAGAAAATAATTCAGTATTTAATCAAGATGAAAAGCTTTGATTTCAATTCACAGTTCGACTAAAGGTCAAACAAAAACCTCTCTCAAAAAGGACCTTTTAGATATTTTACAATTTACCGAGCGAGGAAAATCGCTGCTATTTCAAGGAGATTCGAAACGTGATTTCGCATTGACGAAATGTGAATGGAATCTGCCTATCGAACGACTATTACAAGGTCTTCGATTTGCTGGTTTTATAAAAGAATACGTTTTTGTAAAGGAAAATTTCTAAAACAAACACAACAAGTTTCGAATGGTCTACCGGTTGGGTGCCTTATCCAAAGCTGTCATAGTATATTCAGCTTAGTTGGCTCCTGTTCCTGCCAAGAAAACTGGTCTTTGTTTTCTCATCCATGAAAATATTGTCGAGAAAGGTTACTAAAATATAGCAAAGATGCAATGCACTGAATTTCACGGCTTTGTGAACGCCAAAGAGGTATTAGGTGTAAAAGGATTTCATGAGAGGTCAATAGACTGTCTACAAAGATCCTTACCAAAATGTTTTAGATTGAACCTCAACGCGGAGCAAAACACCAAATAGCTTAGGTTCGGTTGTCGTGGTATGGGCATGTGATGCGGAGGAGTGAGGAAAATGTCGTGAGGAAAGTTTTGAGTATGAATGTTAATGGGTATATGAGTAGAGGAAGACCAAAGAAACGATGGATGGACTGTGTAAAGAATGATATGGCAAGAATGGAGGTGTCCGATGAGATGACGAGTAATAGAAGAAAAGTATGGAAATATGTATGGAAGAAAAAGATATGCTGTGCCGACCCCAAATAAATTGGGATAAGGTCAAGAGAATGATGATGAGCTTAGCTAACGGCTGACCACGCCTTCCAGAGGAATACTTTATTTCAAATTCTGTACGATCATATACGAGTACAGCCAAGCCATAACTCCCGTCCGTTTAAATCTTCAAGCGCCCTAGAAAAAGTCTGAACTTTAAGCTCAAATCTAGGACGGACCAGCGGGAAATTTATGCACTCTTAACTACCATTTTGGCATCGCTCCGAACTCTTGTATATGAGACTGTGTTCTGTATTTTATCTACCAAGTACCTGGTAGTAAAATAGGTTCGCTTAAGTCTCGTTTGGACGGTTTCCATGGTTTCGGAGCTAGTGAATTGATTCAGAAAGGCAAACTAAGCGAAAGAGGTTGAAGCAGACGGATCAGCGTTTTCTCAATTTCCTTGTGAGAAACTGTTGTCTTAGGATTTAACGTTGCTTGTTTATTCATGCAAAAATGAAGTATGAATCATCATCTGCCTAGCCTTTTCCCAACTATGTTAGGGTCGGCTTCCAGTCTAACCGGATGCAGCTGAATAGCCGTATTTTACATGGAGCGTCTGCCTATCTGACCTCCACAACCCAGTTAGTACTGGGTAATGCAATACCCCTTGGTAAGACTGGTTGTTAGACTTTGGGGCACTGGACTTTTGGGGACTACCTGTAACGACTGTCTAAGATCTATAAATGACAGCCGGGACCAACGGCTTAACGTGCTTTCCGAGGCACGGAGGAAACTCAGTATGTAATGGGTAGTCTCCCATCCACAGACCAACCTAGGCAAGCACGGCTTAACCTAAAGATCGATCCGTGCGGCTGTTATTATTTAGCCACGAGCTGCTCTCGCAAAAATGAAGGATGAATAATAACGGTAATTGCTAAATAAAGATATCCTTCTATAATTTGATGAACGCCTACTGAAATTCTTCTGTAGTACCTATTCAAAATGAATCTTTATCTCAGTAATCTCAAGGAAGAATATCAAGTACGACCTTAATTAAACGCCGCCTACGTGGCTTGAGGCTTGACGTTAAATTATTAGTTATACGGGTGTGTAATGTTAATACAATAGATTCTAAGCATTTTCCGCTAATGTTATCTTCCAATGACAAATGCAATGGCACTACTTGTGCAGCGAGAAAAACGTTGACATTTTAGCAATGGCAAATGTCTTTTTTTAAATTTCCATTGTGTGCAGACCCCCAAGTATTGCCTATTTTTGTTTTATTTTGTGGGTCTTTGGAAACATGATGTATCTTACAGTACTTGTTCCATATTTGTTCAATTTTACTTCTTTTCTATCCAGCGTCTTCATTATACCGCAATATCATCTCAATAACAAGCACTGAATAAACTAGAATATCTACAACGGTCACCGACAAATCTTCGAACACGCGCGTGAATACTGAATGAGGTGTGGATTCTTGTTCACCTACCGTCGACATTGCTGTGTATGTATTAGATCTTAGATTTGAAAGGAAGGAGAAATGGATACGACAGAAAAAATTATCCTTTTGTCATAATTGTAGGTCGTTTAACTCTAACTATCTAACTCTTGGGAGTAGATTGCAAGAAGGAGGAATTGATATGGTTAAGGAAAAAGGTCCTTTTGACAGGTCGTTGAACTGTCATGCCTGGAGGAAAGTAGAGAGGGCTTTTGTTTTTGTACAAGGTTCATGAACTGCGATTTAATAAAGAAGATAATGACAGATGCTACAAAGACTGTAAGTCAGTTTCGTTAAACACGTAATGTGAGATACAGAACCTCAATTTAGCTCAAAGGTTCCATTATTCCTTAATAAGTGGCAAATGAAATTACAAGGCGCAAACTCACTAACTCCAATGCGGAGCAATTTTGTTGTTGTAGTTGAATTGTTCTCGTATTCTCGTACTAAAGGGATACGTGTGGAATAATAATTTGGCTCTTGTTCCTAATGGACTTAAGTAGGTCTGTGCTGAGCAGATTTGTTCTGTATAAAGTTAGCTGTTAACTCGTTTTCTACTAATTCTTTTTGTAGTTTCTTATGCTATTTCCTTTGTTGTCTTCTTAATCATATCTCAGACGGATCTGTTGTGCTTGTGACTTGGTTAAAATAAGAGCCTTTTAAGCTATGTTACTGTCTACTGTAGTGTTCGTCTTCTTCTTTCATCTCAAATGACTTGCGCCTAGTAGGTGGCTACCAACTATAATTTCACCATGTTACGCACAAGCTTCAGTAGCGTCAGTAGTATTTAAATCCTGAAAAGTGCAGGCAAACGGACACTTTGGACACTCGAGCAAGTGGGCCTTGGTCTGACTAGTCAGCATCACCGCTTTTACACTGAGTGTTGTAAGGCTTTTTGATCTCTCATTTTGCCAGATAAGTACAGTGTAATATTATATTAATGTGGATGGTGATAAAAGTAAAGAAAGACCAATGAAATAATGGACGTGACTGTTTTAAGGCTGACATGGTTAGAAGAGAGGTGACTACTGGGATGAGGAGTAAACTAATAGAGAAGTTGGAAGAAGAAAACATAAGGGCAGAATAAATTAGATGTTGCCACCTCCATTCAACATACTATACTCATGCAACTAAACAAACTCAACGCTTTGCAACACTAATCAGATGCAAATACCTTAAACGTGTGCACCGCAGGTGCGCGTGCGATCCTCGTGAATGACAAGCTTAATATTATCGAATGATGTAGCTACTCTCTCTTTCTAAAATACTAAGTTAGAGTGAAAAAGACATACGCTTTAGTTGTAACATCAAATTTATCGACTGCAATGTGTACGACTTTTTATAGTAATGTGTCCTTTATTTTTTTTCTTGTTGTTTATTTTGTTAAGTGTGACATGATTTGTCGTGAGTTGACGTAACCAAACATCACGCCTGTAATTTTCAAAGGGTTATGCTGAGGTGTACCTACAGTAATCCCATATTTCACCAGTTATATTTTAGTGACAGTGACATGAGGTGTGAGCCTATTGCCATCAACCGGGCAGAAATCCTGACTCCGGCTGCTTATGAGAAATTCTTGATAGGAAAACCCAATAACACTGGGCTACCTGGGAATCCAACCTCAGCAGTGACGCTTGCGGCCAATAACCCAACGACAACAAAAGTCATTTCCTCTCTCATTTATTTGATGAGAAAATAAGAAGATATTAAGTTAAACCTTTTATCATATATAATATTTGTGGAGCACAGCGTTATCTAACATAATGGAAAATGCAGAGCCACCACAAAGGTGATTAATAACTACTTGTGAATACACGAGCAAAAAACTTTAATTTACATTTTACGAGAGTTCGTTTACTCTAGTGAAGCCTTAAACAAATGCTTTGCGTCTTGTAAACCAAGAAAGGCCATTTTATTTACCTCCAGAATAAAATATCCTCTTAAGTTTTTCAGGGATAAACTATTTATCAGCATTATTTACTTTACACATTTTATTTTGTACAGTTCTACAAAATTGAGGAGCTCGTGGCTAAATAATAACAGCAGCTCGGGTCGATCTTTAGGTTAAGCCGTGCTTGCCTAGGTTGGTATGTGGATGGGTGACCGCCCATTAGATACCGAGTTTCCCCCGTGCCTCGGAAAGCATGTTAAGCCCCGGCTGTCATTTGTAGATCTTTGACAGTCGTTAGGTAGTCAGTGGCCCAAAAAGTCTGACAACCAGTCTTACCAAGGGGTATTACTCACTACTAACTGGGTTGTGGAGGTCAGATAGGCAGTCGCTCCATGTAAAATACTGGTATTCAGCTGCATCCGGTTAGACAGGAAGCCGACCTTAATATGGTTGGGAAAATGCTAGGCAGATGTACAGTTCTACAATATACTGCTCCTGCAAATTCTTGTTGGGAGTTTCAATGAAATCCAGTTTCTATTTAGATTATAAAGTTGCCAACTGAAGTATCGTTTTCTTAATATTTATTTATTTAACAATTTATGTACACACAAAATTCAAAGTTTTATATTTCTGTTTTTGAAATTAACTTTTGTTTCGGTCCTTTCGGTCGGGACAAAAAATATCTGTGCTTTGTTTTATTTTGCTCTCATTAAGGCAGAAGAAAGTCCCTGCGATTCTTTTCTTGTATCCTTGTGATTTTTTTCCTGTTTTACTCGTTGAACCATAGAGTTGGCCCAAGGCTTGTAAATAACAAATTGCGGAACCATTATCTCAACAAAAAAGCAAATAAAACTCCGTAATTATCCTAGCTGTTGTCGCTGGTATTGTGATGATACATCCTCGTAGTCACAACTACCATTTTCCATTCCTTCCATTATTCTTTTCATTTTTCCTCCCCTCTATTTATTTTTAACCGCGACTACACGTGAACTCTGTCCGTGATATCTTTTTTAATCTCCTCGCATTCATTTTGAATTACAGAGGGTTCGGGAGGTATGAGGGCTGCTTTTGAAGTACTTTCGCTGCCCGTTGTTTGTGTTTTGTTATCTAAATTGTGAGCCATTCTACTCAGATTAGACATCGGACGAAAAGTTGGTCCTGCTGAACGACTTTGGTCTTTTAACCTAATGTTTGCGTTTAAACGCTACGCCCTGTTAATTACTTGGTTTTAAATTTTATTCCCAACCCCTTTTTTCGTTGAACAGCGCTTTTGCATGCTGTTTCTCGAAATTCTGTACCGTGGTTTATTTTTCGGACCGTACTGTTTTACAGAGGAAATTTGATGCTTATCTTTTGATTCGAATTATTCAAGGGGAATTTTCACCTTTTGTTGCCGTAAACCGTGTTCTATTATACATAATATACGCTGTATTTCAGGATATTAACTCAGTACGGTATTGATGGTTTGATCACAATGCTATAGTCATCGACCATTGTGTCCAATTTTAGTATCTTTACGCTTGAATAGAGACGGGTTTCAACAAACACCTTTCTTGAGAGACATCTGAGACCCCTTGGGTCCGGAAAGTGTCATCACAACAGACCACAGTCCGACATTATCAGTTTACCAGTCTGTATCTGTCTTCAGGGACCTTGGAATGTGTCGGGCGAAGCACAATGGAGTGAAATGTAACGCGCATGCCTCGTTTGCTTTGATAAATTCACTTGAATAGGCGTCTTGTGTGTTTAGGGAGCTTAGGTCTAGTTGAAACTTATGAGACGATACGATTTTATGCTTGACGTAAGTTTTAGGGCGCGGTAGTAGCTAAATAGGGTTATTTATTTGGGAATGTTTTATATGATAGCTGAGTTAAAGAGATTTGTAAATATCAGGAAATAAATATCAGAATTCAAGTCTAAAACATATTTGTAGTTTTTTTTTTTGCCATGTTATAGCCAGAAAAACAAGTGAGCTTGTATGGCATTAATTGCGGAGTAACACGAAGTGTTTTCAAAACTTCCTTTGAAGAAACCCAGTATACCTACTATCACGTAAATAAAGACATCACAAGAAATAGTAAATCCTTTGATTTGTTTACATTACGCTAACTCTTTTAGCTGCGAAGTTTCCTGGGGAAAGTTTACATTAATGCAGCTAGTACTGGCGGAGAGTGATTGAAAACAGATGGTTTTTTTCCGAAATTATAGGATGAAAATGTGTGGTTGGTGTTGAAATAAACAGAATGGAAATATTATGTAGTTTTCTATGGATAATTTCTTGACACATTAGATGTATTTTGTTGCATTAGATCACCTAGTTGAAAACCGCATACTTCATACTAGTCGGAATCGAGTTTGTTTTCACAATTACCTAGCAAAAAAACTAATCGCTTCACGCCAATCACATTTAAATAGACCATTTTACTCGATTATATCACTCTTTCATAACTACCGTATAACACTTACACAATTAGATTTTATGAAACAACACCAATATTTATTGCGGAATATGAAATAAAAATAAAGTGTGAACGCAGCATGAGTATGGCGTAGCGAGGCGTTTGATAGATGTACAAAAGGCATCCTATTGTGGAGTCGGATGCTGAGCGGGATTCTGACGTTGCCTGTCGATATTCTGTTTGTGAAATGACAAGGGAATTCTGCTCGTGTGAGGAAATGTGGTTGGGATTGATTCGTGGGGTATAAAGCTCGAAAGCTGTAGTATATACTACCACCTACTTGACAGGAAATGTTGGATCTTCCATTTTAAAAGGGGAAATATCGGTTGACAGGTTTTTCGGAGCAATGAGGAATATTTCGCGAGGAAATTGTTGAGATTGAATGTGGATGGTTCTAAGAATACCAACGACCAATGAAGAAGTATGGAAGAAGAAGACATGCTACGGCGTTCCTAAATAAATTGGGTTAAGAACAGAAAAATAATGATTAGTGATGTTGTCCGTCCATCCGAAAAGGTACATTATTAAGACGCACTGGTCCTAAGCCTCATTTACGTCGCATTACCATTACAGCAGCTCTTAAGTACGATAAGCTTTTATTAACTCTTCGCTTGTCAGTCCACTTGATCATGGTAACCCCATTTCCCGTTCTCACTGATAAGCTACTGATAAAAAATGTGTAGCTCTTTCATAATACTAACAAATATTTTGTTATTAATTTGGCATGCGAACAATTTTGGTCCTATCGCAATTTTTTTTTAATAAAACCTGTACAGGGTGGCGGGTAATGAAAATGGAAGTTCATATCGGGTGCTCGCAATGAGTTTTATGAATACAGGCAGTTCAATTAAATACCTGACACATTGTAAAACATGGTTGTTACTACAGGGTAGAGGTAAATATGGTTTTAGTTACATTAATGATTTTCTCTGAAAAAAAGAGACAATCCCATTGATTGTGAGAGATTTTAAACCTAGTAAAAAAATAACACTCTTCAAAACAAGGTGTTTTGATTCAAAACACAAGCGTTCCATAACGAAAATACACGAAATAGGATGATATTCCTCTGAAAATTACGAGTATTTTAAAAAAAAAAAACATGTTTACGGAACCATTTCTGTCCAAACACACGGCTGGAAGAAAAAACAGTATTCATTTGCTTACACATTGCACTCGTAATCATTTTAGTTAATGAGTTCGGTGCATTAGTTGGGAAAATAAACTTGAGTTTCAGATAGGAAGGTGGATACGTAAGGGAAGTGTTGAAATGTTGCTTAAGCTGGAAGCATGTTTTGGTCTTTTGGTACCTTAGTTTGAATTAGAAACGGAGAAGTCTTGACGACCGCTGCTAGAGCAAGCGTAAGCGTGTCATCACTTGCCCGTTCTGCGACAAAAGTGACGTATAGAAACTGACAGCTTTGAAGATGTTCCGTGACAGAAGTGGCGCCCACATTCGTCATCTTCATGCCCTTGTACCATGTTACTTGGGGTCGGCGCAACACGGTTTTTTCTTCTACTCTCCTCTGTCAACCGGCACGCTATCATTTACTCAACCCTCATTACGAATTTTATTAGTCGCTGGCGTGGAGATCCCTTGCTCCTTGGTACATCTGTGAAGTGAAAAGTATTTTTTTCACATATCGACGTGTTAAGTATCCTTTATTTTATATTTTTATGATACTGTCTACTGGGTGTAACAGAAAGGCTATGCTGCAGACCATCAAACTGAACAACTTCCTCCATGGGTCCAATATCCTAAATGCGAAAAAGTTAACAGCTGTCCCATACATTTGGGTCGAGTAGGTATTGAAATTTAGTATGGGACAGCTGATATATTTTTGGACCCATGAAGGAAGTTGTTCAGTTTGATGGTCTGCAGCATATCCTTCCATATGACTAACTCGTTTCTGTTACACCTTGTATAATATACAAATTGTCTTCCAATCTTAATATTTCTTGACTATTAGATAATTTTACCATTTCCTTATTCATTTCTATAGAAAGTTATTATCTAACACAAATAGAACCAGTTAAGTAAGTAAACGTAAAATAAAAGTCAGAAGCCAGTTTTACATGATAACAAATCGTTAAAGTTCGAAATGACATTGACGAATGGTCAGTCAATAAAACCGGTAGATTCACTTTGCCTATCGGTTGATTCCTGTAGTTCAGTCCGTATTAACAGGGATTTGTAACTACATCTACGTTTTTAGTGACTTTAGTATCATCTATAATTCTAGGGGTTGGCTACTGAAAGATTTTGAGACCATACGCGCTGGGCCATGAAAAAGACGGATGAAAAAAGATTGCACGTAACGGAAATGAGAATGTTGAGTTGAAATGTGAGGAATGATCATCATCATTCTCCAGTGAACAATAGAGAGATGGCTGTCAGGGAGAATGAAAGAAAGAAAAACGGTGTTGTGCAGAAACCACAAAGTAACATGAGATGATGGTGTCTTCGGAATCGATGCTACTTTCATCAAACCATCAAACAGCTTCATTTTACTATCTACATAGGAGGTTGCGTTTTTTTATAGTTGATTCCTTTGAAACTGTTACAAAATATCTGGAGCAATACAGTAATGCCCACCTTTCTATCCCACAGTACTCAATGTACATTCACAGTAGTAACGTTACAAAATCTAATCGTAACAGCGTACACCACGTGTATGGCGTTTGCGCACAGCTCTGCTTGATGATTAACATTACTCACTTACCATGTTGCAATGGTATAAACATGGTAGGAATGAGGGCTTACATGAGTAGTTTGTTTTTAAAATTCTTCATTAATGGTATCGGTTGATGGTGTGTGCTGTTGCAATGAAGGTGGATCATCATTGTCATATCTGCTTTTCGTAAAGTTGATGGTATCGGCTTCAAGTTTAGCAATATGTCTATCATCGTCCACTGCTGGGCATAGGCCTTCCCCAAGTGTCGCCACATTCACCGGTGTATGTCTATCAATGAAGTTATAATTGTAGGCCCTAGTTTGCGGATTTTATTCTATAGATTTATATACAAAATCTAATCGTAACAGCCAGAGCACTGCCTGGTGATTAACATTACTCACTTAACGTGTTGCAATTGTAAATGTGGTGGGAATGAGCTTAGATGAACGAGTTTGTTTTTTTGAAATTCTTCATTGATGGTTTCGGTTGATGATAGTGTGTGCTGTTGCATTGGAGGTGGAACATCGTTGTAACCTCTGCTATTCGTAATGTTGATGGTATCGGTGTCTTATTAAGCAGTAGATGGATCAATAAATTTTACTGTAGTTATAATTGTAGGTAGTTACTATTTGGGAATTGTGTTGTGTGGATTTTAACGCCATTGTGCAATTCGGGTTTTTTTTCTTTCCTGCCATGTTGTGTTGTTATCATAATTATATTAATACTCACAGTGACTCAGTTTTCATTATTCATCATCCGTATATGTGCAGTTATTTGATGCTCAATAATTTTGGTATCACTTGCTCATCCTCATAAACTGATAATTTTGGGGATGGCAATACAAATGTTTGTGTCTCATCGATGGTATTCCCCTGTAGGTTTTTTTACGTCCATCAGTTTATTTTTTTCTATCTACCCATTATTTTTTTCATCATTGTTTGCTTGTCCACGGCCACTTGCACTTTGAAACTTTCTGCCTTATTATTACTTAATTATGTTATCTGAAGTATTCCGAAGCAAATCTAATAATAGATTTTCAAGTACCTTATGAAAGAAGAAATTCTACTTATTCATAACCTTACTTCATAGTTCCACTTGGGTGGGGTCTTAGTATCAATCAACAAAGGTGCGTCATGGACTTTCACTCGCTCTCACAATATTGGCTGTTGTTCACTTGAACTAGTGACTCATATACTCCATAGAATAGTACAGAAGGCCGGCTGCATAGCATAATCAGCCTAATGTACCTACTGCTAGGAACACAAGCCTTCTCTCTGAGCGAGGGAGTGAGCGTGGTGAATGCGAGAACAGCGAAGGTTGGAGGACATATCTTCGGTTCTAGGTTGTGCCGGGTTCCTCATGATGTTTTCCTTCGCCATCTTGAGAGCAGTGATTATGAAGTCAATAACACAAAGCTTACTTTGTGTAACAAGCCCTGCCTGAATTCGAACTACAAAGAGATCCCCGATCTACAATTTGGCTACCACTGCTCAACTCCCAAATAAAAGACAATCGCGAGTGCGTTTGTACTTACACTCGCGTTATGTGAAGCGTGTCTATGTGATAAACTGAAACAAATGACATTCGCGAATGCGTTTGTACTCACCGTATGTGAAGCATGTGTCTGTGTTGCGTTTTCACTGGTTTTATGAAATTGACATACTGTACCCTATCTTGTTTGTGCTCACAGCTGGTTAGTAGCCCCGTTTTATGTCTAGTAATAAAGACAAAACTACCTGCCACTGTAACACTGCCTGTAATAGGCTCGTTTTGTTACTGTGGGCGGCATTACTGACATAAGCAGTTTGCACAAGGAATGGGGCGACAGATATAATTTTTTTATTTGAGTATTGTTAATTATGGCAGTCATAGTTAGGATGTCGGTATCAATCAAGCACTGTAAGGGTAGCTTGTATGTTTTTTTCTTAATAACTACTTTCACTGTCCGCTAATAGAGTTCAGAATTTGAGAAGCCGTCTTTTGCTTTTGTCTTTAAAACATTTCCAGAATTTAGTACAATAAATAATTGATGCTTTCACCTGTGGCTTTCGTTATTAAAATAATCAATTAAGTTGTGTAGTCAATTATTAAACTGGAAATATTTATGCCTTTCAATATAAATAAAAGGCTGTGTATGGAAAGTGCATCTCAAGACTTTTTATTAAAACATATTTTCAATAATACTCCTTCGTTTAATTCTAGCTTTGGTGGAAATCTCATGAGGTTTGACAGAGATGCCCATCACCGTATACCGATGGTACTTAGCGGAATATTGTAAAGTAGGTTCGGCCACAATTGCTCAATATTCTAAATTTTTACTTTGTGCGATTATATTATTCAAAACCACGAACTTATTGTTTCCCTATCTAAAATCTCAACAACACTATCCGACCTCAGAATCGAATCATTATCTAGCACTGTGCAGCTGCGCCTGCGACCAGTGAAGCATATCACACAACGTAGTAGTATTAAGGCTTACCTTCACAATCACCACGTACATATTGAATGATTTTATAACAAATAATTGTTCAATACTTAGGTCAGATAACTTGAATACATAAGTACATGTGTGAGGAATGACATGCAAGGAAAAAGAGTAAATAAGAGCGTGGCTTTGACAGGGGAG
Source organism: Noctua janthe (assembly GCA_910589295.1). Classification (NCBI taxonomy): domain Eukaryota; kingdom Metazoa; phylum Arthropoda; class Insecta; order Lepidoptera; family Noctuidae; genus Noctua; species Noctua janthe. The sequence goes on from OU342578.1 coordinate 9,332,692, forward strand.
ATTGAAGAAAAAGATACGGTGGTCTCAGGTTTGGATTTCTTCCCCATCAGGATTTTCTCAGAAGCAACAAGGAGTCAGAATGTGTGCTCGATTATAGGGATTACGTACGACTCCTACGGTGGTCATGCTAGACGTGCTGATATGACATAATATGTCTTATACATAACTGGCGAGATGTAGGTAACAGTAGCAAAAAATATTTTTTGTGAGAGGTAAACCGGAGTACATATCTTTAATGTGATTATATTATTTGTCTATAAAATACTGACTGTGCCAGTTTTCAAAGGGAAGCCGGTAGGAATCGAGTTGAATGGAACCTTCGCCACTGATATGTCTTAAACATTACCGGCCAGATGTGGGTAATATACTACACCTTTGCCTCTGTCCCTCTGGGGTATTCAAGCATTCTCCTTCAGTCAGAATGTTACACGTCAATCAGGCATTCCTATACTAAAATCAAGAGTTGCCTTCACAATCTAGTTTTATAACAATTCAGCTCTAAGGTCACGGTAGTACAATCACTCATTGACTGTTTCGCAAGCTACTGACTGAGATCAGATTCAGGGCTAGCTTAAAAATACTCCTTAGTTATGATTGCACAATCTTGCTTTAGCCTTATTGTATTGTTCTTTGCCTCTATGATTCTATTTGGTGTAATACCTACTTCTAAAGCAATATCTGTATTATTTAAAACGAAATTAAGCTTGCCTGATTGCTTGGTAGTTTACCCTGCCTGCTTTGCAGTCTTTCTTTAGAGTGTGGTTAGTGCCTAACCTGGTGTCAGAGTGGGAGAGCAGTGGTGGTCCAGTGGTTGCGGCAGTAAGTCGTGGTGTCGAATTCAGGCAGGCGCATTACTTTGTGTAATTTATTTCATCACCACTGCTCTCAAAACGGTGTAGGAAAACATCGTGAGGAAACCGGCATGTCCTAGAACCAAAAATTCGAAGACATGTGACATCTACCAATCCGCTCTGTGCTCGCGTGGTGGATTATAGCCCATTCCTTCTCATAGAGAGGAGGCCTGTCCCAGCAGTGGGAACATTATAGTCTGATTATGCTGGTGTCAGAGTTGTATGCCGCCCATGGGCTTCTGACTTGGCTTTACATGCCGTCGAGAAATGTCTCTTAGGCATGTTTGATTTCCTCACGATGTTTTCCTTCACCAAAACTAGGGATAATTGCAAACAGAGTGTTGACGTTGTTGTGTGACGTGTCTTGGGTTCGAACTCATGACCTATGACTTGCAGTAAGAATTTTCTTTGTGTATTTTAAATGGAATGGTTCTACTTGTAATTTTGCGCTTTTAATATGAAAGACTGAACGTGCGGGTTATTGCATATAAAATTGTCGAAGGTGTGCCGTAAAATTGATCCTCCAAGACATGAAGAATCTGATCTATAAACTTAGCACATGCGTTACCGTCTCTTTCTTGTACTCGCAGTTTGACAGTGACAGGAATAAGGCTGACTAAAAGCACATGATAAGTAAACTGTTCAGATCTCGACCTGGTTAAGGATACACTTAAAAAAATGTCATAAAAACCCTGCCGTCGATATCTAATCTCTCAGTTAATTACAAACTCAAAACACTAACTACCATAAAATTAAACCAAAGTAATTGTAAAGCTACTTGGCAGTTAAGAAATACATTTCAAAGCGGACTCTTATCTCTCAAAGGAAATTCCATAGCTTAAGTACCTTTAACGAGGTATTCGTTTAGCGCCTGAGGACCAGAGGACTCAGAAACCTTTGGCTGTCCAACAACCAATTATGTTGTTTTAAATTTACAAATGGATGTTTCACAAAATGAAAATGGTGGTCGGAAAATCCTTTTTGAAATACTTAGTTGTTTTAGCGGTGAAGCGAACCCTGAAATCGATTTAGTGGTAAGAGTATAAAACATAATGCTTACGTAGGTATAATTTAGATTTTCCAAGAATCGTTTGGTTACTGATTTAATTTGTGGTATGTTTGTCAAATCAAAATTCAATTCCAAAATAGCGACATTTCAAAACATAACTGTCAAACTATCATAGATAAACGCCGCGTTTAAGCGGCAATCGTTCCATTTTTAAACAAAAGCCAATGTTAATTCTACCCACGTCTCCGTTTCCGGTCTCATATACGTGTTGCAGATATTCAGGCCAGTCCAACTTGGAGTGGAATGAGCGAAATAGTTTTGAATTCAATAAAACTGGCAACACTGTCCGTTGCGGTTTTAGGAGTATGGCAGCACGTTGGAAGTTTGTTGACCTAAATATTTTGAGTGTATTAGGCTGGAACTTTTGTTTTGAATATTACCAGTGTTACACAAGAATTATAACAACACAAAAGGCAGTGTTATTGTTTTTAACTTATGTAAATACCGTCAAGCTTCATAATCGCGTCCCAACCGCGCCAAAAGCTATTTAAACTTTGTTTGCCAAACGCTCCTGAATAATTCACATTTATGCACAGAAATACAATACAACGACGAACACAAGAGGGCGTTGTATCCCGCTGTATTTCGTCAAGCACACACATTATCCAATTCACGTTACATTATCCGCCAATTACAGCAATTGCCGCTGACTTCATCGAAACATTGACCTTTTCGCGGATTATAGGGACCTCGCCGACTCAACGCATCATTCGTTATCACTATCATACGGCCTCTGCCGCGCGCCCCGTGCGTGCTTGCTCGCTGCTCAGTTGGTCGGCGACTCGCGCGCGGTTAAGACGTATCTACGTCACTCCGCCCAATTAATAAACTCGGTTCACGCGAAAATTCTTCACAACCGGTCCGACCTGTTAAAGTTATTTTCCTTCGTACACGTGCGAGTGCGACAATCATAACGAACACTCTTTCAAATGTAAGCAACGAACTCATCGAAGTTACCAATTCCGTGTAAAGTGCGTGTTATACGATGCTTTGTTGGAAAGCATAAACTGTATAGTACAAAAGGATTGCAGTGTCATAGGATAAGTTGATAAAACATGGTTGTGTAAGTGGAAGTGCACGGAAGAGCCGCCGGGAACGGTAGTGTCGGAATGTACGAGGTATCGTGCGTCGCCGGGAACAAAGTTGATGCTGCGTACGCAGTCAAGAGCCTGTCGAACGTGATACCACCAGGCATGGGGCACACGGTGTCCGTGCAGCGCCATCATGCGCACTCACAGTCATACAAACACAAGCAACCAGAGCTACCACCTCCTGTCAGCAAGCCTGATGCTCTCAAATCTCATGTCATGAGACTCCTAAAACGCTCCAAAAGCCACACGCCAGCTACTAGGGCAGCAGAAAACCAAAGCGATCCACGAAACTTTGATCGTAGAACGGTATTTGCTAGACCCGTGGTTGATGAACAGCGTCGCAGGAGGAATTCCGCTGAGCGACGACGCAGTGGTGACAAAAGGGTGATGGTGACCATCGTGGACGGTCTCCCGGTTGTCGTAACCGGACAGAACCAGGTGCCACAGCCGCCTTCACATCCACCGCCGGTGACCCCACATCATCGGCATTCACACAAGGTGAGTTTTAGAATCGATGTTATAATCGAAAACGGTTGTTTATTATTCGTTTTCCTGGTGTTTTCTTAATTAGTTACACGAAAATGATATAATCTTTGAGATTTCTGCAACGATATGCGCCATTACGTTTTATATCATTAATTTATTCGAATTATCTCTACCTTAACTGTAAACACAGGAAATATTAAATTATTTAAATCGAAAAAATACGTAAACTTCAACAGTTTAATCTCTAACGATTTTCGAATTAATTTACTCCTAAATATTAATTAATGGCGGAGATATTTGTGACACAATTGAACTACAAGACTTCTGCATATTTGTTCAACACATGGAGCTTACGTCAGACATGCCTTATCTTAATTACCTCTACACTTATAGGAGAGAACAGATCTAGTTACAGAAAAACAAAGCTACTGTTGTTGCTCTTACAAACCAAGTGATTAATTTGAAATTACACAAAATGTCTGGGTAAAAAAATGCCAACTAGTTTAGGTTATCTCCTCACCCGATTTGACTTGTCATTTTCCATAATCACCGGGCCATAACATTGGAACTAAAACGAGTAACTTCAGTTCCAGGAATTATGATGTAAATATTGCGGTTTATTTTGTTCAGTAACTTGTTGTAGGGTATAGGGAAAAAGGTAAATAAAATTCATAAATTATGATTACAAGTTCAATATTATTACTAAATGAATATGAAAAATAACAACAATGTCTGATAGTAGCACGTGCTCTATTTCCATTGTTAGGCTAGGTGTAGATCTGAGTAAGCTTTTAAAAACAAAACAAATCGCTCACTCTCAAACGAAACTGTTTTATAGACAAAGTTGGTAAAAACTACAATAAACTATTCTGCATTCTACTGCAGACAAATCTGTTTATATTCTCGTATGTGTAATCTCTGTACTTTTATTAACATGAAATTGGTGTTTAATTGTGTCAATCAACTTTCGAAAACAAAAATTCCGGGAGTATAAACTATGCTGTCGGCCTTATTGTAAGACTGGTAGTACACTATCGTGTTGCATTTAGACACGCATCGTTAGCGTTTAACAAAAAAATAGCCTTTTTAATAGCCACGCTTTTTCGCTAGTGTCCGTTTTAGAATTCGATATAGTTATTAATTGATACCACTGCTACATTTATTGAGAAAACAGTTATGTAAAAAAAACAAAATGGGAAAAGTGTGTTTAAGGTCGTGTTTCCCGCTAGAGATCAACGAAACGACATCTTTCACTAGTTTCTTGTGATATTTTCTTATTGCAAACGAACAATGCTTCCTTCACTTTGAATTTTTTGACCTTAAAGGTGAGACAGCAACCTAATAGGCTAAACATCCGCAAAACGTTACCCAATCATCGCGTGCTTATACTATTATGTATCAATAACACCTACATTTAAAACTAAAACTTCGATCGTAATCTTTTCACTTCTCTATCCAACTGTACGCTTAACGCGTGCGCCGGTCGTTAGCACACTTCGAAAAAGGCGATCGGGAGTTTTTTACCGCGAAACAAATACCTAGTTACTGACTGCGTGCTAGATGCATTACGAAATCTAACTAATGCATTTAAAAGTGATAGTTTGTGACTAATCTGATTAATACCAGAATGAATTTAAATGTTTAATTTAATACCATTGCCCTCGTAACTCAATTCGCAGGGATGTATGGAAGAATGAACGATTTATTGTCGGGCCTACGCTGTCCTCCCATACTTAAGTACCAATGCTGTAACATAATAATATTGCAAAAGCAAATCTTTTAAAAGAGTATCCATGGAGTTTCTTGCCGGTTCTTCTCCATAGGAAACGACCAACCCGAACCGTGCACCTTTTTCTCGCGTTTTATAAGTGCCCATGTAGGCCTATGTAAAATAAAATATTTTGATTTTGTGCCATATTGATCTTGTGGTGGTGGTAAGCGTGACTGCTGAGCATGACGGTTCGATTTCCAGTTTGGGCAAAGGGTTTGTCTATCAGTCTTGGAGTCATGGAGTTTGAAAACGTGCCCGGATGATGGCAATAGACTAAGGCGAGTCTGTTGCCATCAACTTCTACATGGAACTTAGGTACTTGGCGAAATGTGGGTGTACTATTAGTTGAGCCTCTGCCTAATCCTACAGGGTTAAGAGGCGTGATTTTCTGTTATGGATTTTCTTAATACCATCGCCCTCGAACCTCAATTCGTAGGGATAGCTGAAAGAAAGAGTGATAAAATTTCCATTTCTGACTCGTATATGCGAATGAGCTTTTTAATATGCAGTTATTAATGATCTGCGTTCCGTATCGCGGATGAGCGAAAGTAATTAAGCGCTGATTTAAACCGGTTGATTTCCGATGTAGTTTAATATGCTAATTAGACATTAAAAGAGGTAGGTTAGGTTTTCGCTCAGTACTTCAAACTTTATTGCTTGTATTTTACTTTTAGAAATTCAACGCATTTGCTAATGGAGAGGAAACGTTAAACGGAACTCATCCTGTGATAAAATGTAACCTTCACTTTGAGTACTACCGGACGTATTATAACATAATGCCTGTAATCCTCGAAGGTTTAGACAGAGTGTACCTAATACCTAAAGGGTGTAAATAGACCCTTAACGAAGCCGAAAGGCACTTGCCCCGTCTTCGCGATCATTTTTTTGTTCTAGTCCATACCTGGGAACCTTCTAGTTATGGAGATATTGGGGGTCGTTTTTAAATACATGTTTTTAATGTAAGATTTTTACGTTAAACACCGGCACGACCCCCGTACTATTAAATCCACCCCTCAGCACAATGCTTTGAGTGCGTTACATCGAGACCTACCGTAAAATGTGATTTTACACCCTGAAAAAAAAGTCGTTTCCCAGCAATAATTTTCGCGTAAAATTGCTTAGTTTGATGTACAGAATGCTTGGTTGACGGCTTCGTGAAGTGTCTGTTTACACCCTGTATACTAATTCATTCTCGTGTTTGAGTCCCATGTACTATTTGGCAAGCCTATTGGTATTCAAGTAATTCTGTCGATTCATTATACATTCCTTTCGACACAGTTAGAGGAATACATTGATTGATTGTACTTATCGCACATGTCTTTAAAAACATAGTCTTTCTTCCAACCACTTTAAACTCCAAGAACTACATACCTTCCTTGACACGCCGTCATTACGAATCGGTTACACAATCAGCCGGTTTGTAAACAAATATCGCGGGTTCCTTGAACGCGACCGCGCTATATTTACGCGCACGTGTGTTCCGCTCATTATTTTTAGCTTTATACGGAGTATGGATGATGATGCCGTATCGTCTTTTGTAATGCAATTTGTTGTGGGAGAGAAATTGACACAGTTACTTTTGTAGATAGATTTGGGTAATATAATATGTGAGGGAACCGACTTGTAAATTTTGTCTAGTACATATGTCAGGAACCAATAACCTATTAAAATCTGAAATTCAAGAAAATCTTGAAGTTATTTCTTGACTTGATTGACGAGTTTGCAACAGATTTGGCTTGCTGTTATTACTGATCAATCAAAACAGCGCGAGTGTCAATTATTTTTTTATTATTAATTTATAACTGTACGACTTTTATCATTCAAAACTTTCGCCTTTTTAGTGATTTAACTTTCTAGGGTACTACGACTTCGACTGCGAATCTCATTGATTCAAGTGGATTTCTAGTTTCACTAAAATACTATGGCATACATTCAGGTACTAAGAAGGAATAAGAAAAGAAACACCTAACTGATTTGACCCAAGACCTCACCACAAAAACGTGGACAAGAAAATTGGAAATTAAGTTTTCACTTTGCAAACGTTAACGCTTTCGAAATTGACTTTGTCAACGAGGTCTCTCTTATATGGTCAGTACCTATGTTAAAAACGTTCCTATATGGGTAAATGGGTCTTGGAAAAAGGTTTTCGTTGAGTGGAGACCTGATTTAAAATGCCAGCATTTTAGGGTCAAACCGCAACATAGGAAAATGGCCTTTCAACGGTTGAAAAGGGCTTTCAAATTGGGTAAATTGTTGGTTAGGGTGGTGGTCAGATAATGGAGTTATCGTGTAACATTTTATTTATTTTAGAAAGGGAAATAATATAGGTAGATGGGACACCGACGCGAAAACTTTTACCACGTATTCAGTAGATCATTCTGCGCCGGGGCCACAAAGATATATTTCATCGGTTATAAAAAAAAAACAGCTGTTTCCTACAACTGTGCAATACCTACACGGTCAAAATGTATGGAACAGCTGTTTTTTTTTTTTTTTTTTCTATGTAGGGGGGTTCCGAATAATGTACTGAATACGTGGTAATCGTTTTCTCGTCGGTGTTCCTTGCACCATGTATACGCTTTTTCTGAAATAAAATGAAACTACCGTAGCGTTCATAAGGTCTGAGAATGCAAAATTCTGAAAATTTTGGGATAGCCTTGGGTAACATTACCCAAAAATTGACCTGAATAATATCTTATAGTATCTCGAAACATAGGACATGTAATTTAAAACACTTAGTTGACACACTAACTAGTGTTGTTACGACATTACTCAGCTAATTGTGGGAAGTCGTTGATTACAAGTACGTCCATAGTATTCATAAGATAACTAGTTGTCACAAAGAATCTTTTGACATAGCATAATAACTGGCAGAAACTACAATGAGCTAATAACATAGGAATTATGACGAAATATAGGCACAGCATGAGTCAAATAAGATTTTCTCACCAAGTTTTTCACGGTTTGATTATGTCGTCGTCTATATTTAAAACGTACGAAGTTTCATTAAAATCGGTTCAGTCATTTCGAAAGAAAATCACTTTAAAATTTGTATGAAATGCCGTAAGACGTTAACGCTCATAAGTTCGTGACCAATCAAGACCGGGGCGGTTACTATAACGTGGAGTAATTCCAGTGTCGGAAAGAGACAGAGCTATACAGGTCGTCTAACGCCATTCTTTTCCCACACTGGAATTACTCCTGCTTTAAGACGTCATCGTAGGCCACCTAGCCACCTTACCTATGGATTTTTTCCTATAAATTTATGGAACCCCGGATGTGCTTGTATTCCTTTCTGTAAGATTACGTAACTAATCGAAAAATCTCAAACAAAATGAAAATGTTTCGGTCAAATCCGCAGTAGACGGTTCTGCTTTGGTAGATGGAGGTGGAGTGCACTAGGTGTAAACAAACTAGCTTACAGTGGCGAAGGTTCCATACAACTCGATTCCTACCGGATTCCCTTTGAAAAATGGCACAGTCAGTATTCTATAGACAAATAATAAAATCACATTATAGTTATGTACTCGGGCTTACCTCTTACAAAAATTTACCCTTCGCTACTGCCAGCTTACTTCTGAAATAATGAATTTGTAATAGCACATTCTAAACAGTCATCTTACTACTTTGTGACATTAGCATGTATCACAGTTTTGCATGTTTGCTAAACTTAAACGTAATTAGCTATTTGTTTCTGCCTCTGTTGTCTGGTTCCCACAGCCAATTTCAAATTATACAGTTATTTAGCATAATTTGTAAGCAAACTGCTAAATTATACGTCCCACATTTATATGACGGAAAAGGATAATATGTTTGGAACACATTTTCAGTGTATTTTCCAGAATGTTTTTGTCTATTTTTAAATAAGGATAGAGTACGGTTTTTTTTTGGTAGCATTGATGTGGATGAATGAAAACATTTATTTGTTAAACACGAGTACTATTATGACGAGGAGCTCGTGGCTAAATAATAACAGTCGCTCGGATCGATCTTTAGGTTAAGCCGTCCTTGCCTTGGTTGGTCTGTGGATGGATGACCACCCATTACATACCGAGTTTCCTCCGTGCCTCGGTAATCACGTTAAGCCGTTGGTCCCTGCTGTCATTTGTAGATCTTTGACAGTCGTTATAGGTAGTCAGAGGCTCAAAAAGTCTGACAACCAGTCTTACCAAGGAGTATCGTATATCGTATTACCTAGTACTAATTGGGTTGTGGAGATCAGATAGGCAATCGCTTCATATAAAATACGGGTATTCAGCTACATCCGGTTAGACTGGAAGCCGACCCTAACTTAGTTGGGAAAAGGCTAGGCAGATGATGATGATGTGGATGAATGAAAATATTTATTTGTTAAACACGAGTACTATTATTACTTACCTAATAGAATTAAGTTACTTTTTCCTTGATTTATTTAGTAACCAGATTTAAAATTATGTATAAAATTAAGCCAAGCATAAGTGGGAGTGGGCTGGCCATGTCGCACGGATGCACCCGGAGAGGTGGGCAAAGATCGTCACTCACTGAACGCCTGAAGGTGGACATCGCCGACGAGGTCGACCGCGGCGAAGGCTGTTTGACGATCTGATCATGTTCGCGGGGCAAACGCAGCCAGAACTTGCACGGAACAGAGAGATTTGGAGGGAGAAAGGCTAGCCTACACTGCTGGGTAAAGTGGAGGCCTTTACCCAGCAGTGTAGGCTAACAATTACATAAGTTTAAAGTGTACTGTATTTTGGTCAGCGAATAAAGGCTTTTTTATTTTATTTTAACAATTCGGTTCTCGCTCTCAGTATCTCAATAATATAATCTCAGTAATATAGGTAAAATCATACTTTTTCATCTGATTGAAGTCATTGATAACGCTTGTGATGTCGAACCTGTAATGAGCAAGTGCCGACCTGTTAACTTGAGAGGTATATCTGGACCAAATTGCGCTGCTTGCAACTTTAGCGGGAAAACTTAATTTTGGTAAATTCTGTAAGTACTAAGCGCATTGAGAGCTAATATATCTGTGAGGCTTTTTCCACATTTTGTACTTTGTCAGAAAATCTCATATTAGGTACATGATATCCTCTATTAAATGGCGCCTAAACATAACTGGTGAAATGGTACTAAAAGTCACCTCTGCATAGTAGAAATGTCGTTTATCGTTTTCAAAGTTTCTTAGAAGACAAAATGTTAATCGCAGCTATTTGTTTAATGTAAAACCTTTTCTCTTCCTGAATATTTCATTCAACATCAGCAATTGTTACGCCATCGGGAAGTGTTTCGTATTCACACCACAAGACTTGGTTTCCATACAGAAACTGTAAAACAAATAACACTGCCGTCTAAAAGTAAATATGTAAGTAAATACTGAATATAAAAATAGACGGCATTTGTGAACGTACAGTTTTCAAGTTTATCACACGTTTTGATAACGCTTTTATCTTTGACACTGACGATTTTGAGAGTATGAGATTGGGGTCTGTACCAGCACCTCTTATAGCAGTATTACTTTAACTAGCTTATTCCTGCGGCTTCAGTCGCCTGGAGTTCGATAATTGTCCCACATGATCATGCTACCGGGAAAGAGTATCCTATGTGTTAATCCAGGTTATAAACTATCTGTGTGCCAAAGAACCATGGGCCTCTCGACCAAACTAAAATCGTATAACAGTGATGAAACATATGCCATTCGAAAGCTTCTGATGTGTTCACTACATTCTATGGCGGCAATTCAATGTCCAATTCATCCGAATCCGTGGCAGGATTTTTTTTGCGTGAAAGAGTAACAAATCCATCCATCCTCACAAACTTTTATCCCATCAAACATTCGCATTTATAAAAGTAAGTAGGATGTCACTTGTAGGAAAGAGATGGAACTATACAGCATTTCTTGCTCCATATCTTGCCCACACTGAAGTAAGATTTCAATAGTTTTCAATTTAAATAATATGAGGTGATTCTCATATAAAGGAGGCCTGTGCGTCAGCAGTGGGAACATTATAGGCTGATTATGCTATGCTTATGCTAAGAGGTGATGGTAAGACCCCAGTTATTTTTCCCGCTTCTGATGATACACCCGTCTAATACTCGGTAACTGACATTTATGACCCCTTGTATCATTTTATTTGCGTTTGTTTACTTATACGTGACGTTTTATCGTATGTTGATGATGAGGATGACCAATAATTTGTTACAATATGATGTAAGTTGACGTATGATTTGCTAGCGTTTGATATATTATGTAAACATTGTTTATTGCGTCGAAAATAAATAATTAGTTGACACACCGCGTTTCGAACTTTCGAGTAATAATGACACTGGACAAGTGGACAGCTCTTGAACGCTGTTAAGATAAGTTGATCGCGTTCAATTTCATAAGTGAAATTGGCTCTTAACATTTCGCAGGACAAAAGGTATCGAATTTCAGAGAATTAAGATTTAGTAAACCACAGCCTTTGTTCTTATCGAGAAAAACATAAACGCTCATTTTAGATTTTCTTGAGAAGATTTCAAAGGATACGATACTAGGTATTTGTCACATACTTTATACAAAACCTGTACATATGTGTAAGTTCACACTGTTCTCAGGTGGGCGTGCTTAGAAATACATAATACCTTACGTAATATTTTCACAGAACATATTCCTGAAAATAATGAAGATAAATGTAAAAAGTTTTACGTCTTTGAAAGTGTTGCTAGTGACGTTGTTATTTAAAGGAAAGAGGACACTAATGGTTACCTTTCCTTTAAGTTTATGTACATCTCAGGTATCGTAAAATTTGCCTGCCTGTAATCATTCTAGTGTAGGGCAAATGTATCTTCATGTCCAAAGAAAGCCAAACTTAAATGGCAGTGGGCAGGGCACATTGCTCGCAGAACGGATGGCCGATGGGGCCGTAAAGTTGTGGCGACCGCGAACCGGAAGACGTTGCATTGGAAGGCCTCCCACTATGTGGACCGATGACCTGGTGAAGGTTGCAGATATCCGCTGGATACGAGTCGCATGGGACCGGTCTATGTGGTGACACGTGGGGGCGGCCTATGTCTAGCAGTGTTTTCTCATCTATGAGAAAAAATATTTTGTCAAATGAACCAAAACATTAGGCAAATGATGTAGACTTCAAAAGCTCTTCAAGCTTCAAATAATCGATTTACATATCAATAATGTCTCCTAATATTAGTTTATCACGACAATCATAAATTCAGTTACGCTTTCACAAATATTCAACCAAAATGTTTGAGTAATCAGTTCCAAATTATGTCAAGACGAATCTCTGTCATTTGAGTATGTTATTTCGAAGATTTATTCATGAAATTGTGGAAAAATCAGACCGAGTATTTTACTCAAACCAGCTTCTATACTTGACAGTATCTTGCTGAGCACATAGCTATTCTCCTCTATTATGATTTTGGTTTAAATACGTCTTTTGGTGCACATGTAGTGGTAATCTTAATCTATCTTGGGTAGACTATATATTTTGCATTAGGCTGTCTTATGTTAAATAAATCTAATGTCGATTACCTGGGCATTATTTAGGAAAACGTATCAGCGACCTTATCAGTTGGAGACTTGCTGTTTGCTAGCGGACCCTATCTTCACGACCCTGCGCCTAAATAAAAGGGGAGAACGTGCTTCGGGGCATAAGCCCTTTCTCAAAGTATTCTACAGCTTCCGATTTCGTAATCCCAACTTCCCGATACAATTTACCTTCGTTACCCTCCTAACTCTTGTAATCTTCAATCTTGATCTAACTTGGAACGTTAACTTTGCAAAAGTTACGAACCGAAGATGCAAAAGTAATAATAAATTATCGAAATTTATTCATATGCTTGTATGTGTTCTGGTTTTCTTAATGGAGGTGTTCCGAATTTATGCGCAAACTTGAACTTAAGTTTAACTGAACGTGTCTAAGTTAGGTCATCAGTCAGTCGATTGGGGGTAATGTTTATATGAAATTTAGCACTCTCTAACTTGAATGACGTGTCTTTACATTTTTCGTCCATTACTCACAACATTCTGACAACCAGTCTTACCAAGGGGTATCGTATTACCCAGTACTAACTGGGTTGTGGAGGTCAGATAGGCACTCGCTTCATGTAAAATACTGGTATTCAGCTGCATCCGGTTAGACTGGAAGCCGACCCCAACATAGTTGGGAAAAAGCTAGGCAGATGATGATGATGATGACTCACAGCTTTTGGCGTAGCTGCAAATACATATAGAAAATTATATATTGTTTTATTATAATTCTATATTGCACAAATATAGTTCCTATGTTTTGAAAAGGTTTTATACACTCGTAGTAAAGGCAACGTAAAATTCAATGCTGAAATGTAGAATCGAAAGTCGTCAATTTGATTTTATTTATGACTTCAAACGTAAAACGATTCTGGTAGTTTTGTATACGGATATTGCATGCATAGCCATCGTTCACTATAACCATGCTTACAGAGTAGCATAAAATGTCGTACTCTTTTCCAGTCAAATATTTACAAAATGGCTGCCTGGTTCTAAACCTAGCCTAGTACTAGCCAGACAGTGTCAATTGCCATACCTCCATGCGACCTGTTCAGTTATTAATGTTCTGCACGCGATGACACCCACCTGATTTTATAATTAGCTCGTAGTAGTCTAGATTAGTTTTGGGTCATCGTCCTTTTGGTTAAGCCTCTTTGGTACCCTTGCTTTGATTATAAGCAATATTTCGCACAATCTGGATTATTTTAATTTGTCGCTTAATTAAACAAGTTCATTACTTTTACACGCAGCTGAGGGTATCAAAAAATTACCCTTAAATCAATCATTTGGCCAGGAATGTCATCATCCTCTTCCTAGACTTTTCTCAACTATGTTGAGGACGGGTCTGTATTCATACGCAAATGCAGTGTAGACATACCAAACATTGTTATGAGTGTCAAGAATGTAAAAGACCAGCCAAATCATAATTCCAGGTGATCTTTAGACACATCGATTGCTTCCTTAATGATCTTCGAAGTAAAAACATACGTACAGGAACGTGATTTTAAAACGTAGACCTCACTCAGGTCCATCCTACGCCAGACAGTTTTATCTACCGCTGACACACGACAGACGTCGACTGTCATAGCCGCACGACAGCACTTCGTAATGAGCGTGATGCACGCGAACGCCTACCAGAACTGTTCCGAAGATACGACGATATGAGGAGTTGAGCAGCTGATGTAGTATGGGAATTAGGACGTACTAGCGTGTTTAGTTTTAGGAAGCGGAATAAGCTTGACTTTTATTGAAGAGACCAATATTTTAACCAATATTTCAACCAAAATATTGGTCAGTAGATTTATAAAATATATATATCGTTAGACCTGCTGTCTTGTATGGATCAGAATGTTGGCCCACAAAAGGTATGAATGAAAGGGATTTGCAAGTGGCGGAGATGAGAATGCTAAGGGGGATGTGTGGTGTTACGCGAATGGATAAAATTAAAAATGAGAATATAAGAAGTTTGAAAGTGGCGCCGGTGACTGAAAAGTTGTGTGGTAATCGGTTGTCGTGGTATGGGCATGTGATGCGGAGGAATGAGGAAAATGTCGTGAGGAAAGTTTTGAGTATGAATGTGGATGGGTATAAGAGTAGAGGAAGACCAAAGAAACGATGGATGGATTGTGTATAGAATGATATGGCAAGAAAGGAGGTGTCTGATGAGATGACGAGTAATAGAGAAGTATGGAAGAAAAAGACATGCTGCGCAGACTCCAATTGAATTGGGATAAGGGCAAGAGAATGAAGATGATTTTAACCAAAATGGAATGATGATAAAAAAAACCCCATGAGAAAAAGACGTGACTTGTATGTGTTTAGGAGCCTTTACAGGTACTTATGAACTGCCAAAGAGTTGGTTAGTTAGTCAGAGAGTTGAGCTAGTTGCTCGTTCCAGAACGTAAATCTCGAAGGATCTAGGACGTAATCTTCTTTGGGTTCACTGGTTGAAGTGTTACCTCGATGATGATGGTTCTTTTTCCTGACAGTCTGTCTAAGAAGCCAGTAAGTGCCCCTAATGTTGGTAGGGTTAATACTAATATTAATTACCCTTGCAAACACGTCCTTGCTTCACACCCCAGTTGCAGGAGTGATTTGTTATAGGGCTGCGTTTGTAGGTCAGTTCAGTCTGATTGATTGCCTGATTAAACGCCTCACAGGTTAGCTGCAAAATGGCTTCGTGAGACGGGGCGTATTGCAGCCACAAGCGCCGTTGAAATCTTAAGTGATCTTGCTCAGATTATACTTGCAAATAAACGTCGAGATTGTGATCGGTGATACCAAGCATCAGTCAAATTCTTTCTCTAAGCCTGTAATGGCGTTTCGTCTAATTGCACGAAAATTACATAAAACGCTTGACTGGCCATATTTTCACCTCGTTGTTCGCAATCTCAGATGATTTTTGTTCTTATTGCACATAGATCACAATTGATTAGAAAGTGACGGATGACGAAAAAGCATTCAGAAAACGTTTCGTGGTTCGAGAGAGTCGACGAAGCGGCTAACGACTACAGACGCTGAAAAAAGAGAAAAAAAAATGTGCTTCAAATTTTCACGGCGTGTTTGTTTCGTTATGCCTCGTTCGATATTCTAAAATACTTTGTTTTTTTTTTTTATTGATATCTCAATACAGATTGTTATAAAACTGTGTAATGAGGATATGTGAAGTTTTGCTTCTAGTTTCATTCATGTACGAACACGTAGCGACACCTAGTGGCGAATAGCTAAACTAACCTCTTTGTTGTGGTGAGAAAAATACTGAAATTAAATGAATGCTTATTTTTAAATATACTTTTTATACCGTAAAAACTGACTAGATGATACATATTTTTTCAGGAATTATTCAGTTTGATCTTGTCAAACATTTTACGAAACGTTTGGGAGGGCGCTGTACATTGTCGCTACTTCATACTAGATGGCGCTGCCAGTAGCTAAATTGCTAACTTGTTAACAGCGACTCCGCTCCCGGGTATTGTGGCGTTCGCGTCGTTTCGCTGTGTATTGATTTATATTGTCAAAGTAGGACTCACTGTCGTCGATTTATAATTACAGTTGATTGGTTGATTCATGAATTAGAAATAAGGAATGGAGTAATAATGAGGCAACGTAATGTAAAGCTACAATAATCTCAATGGATAAGCTTTTAGCCGTATTATTATTATGTCAAACTTGATTGCTTGAACCTTTTTGTCACTGATTGACATATTTGTGTCGATTCTGTAGGGCGCTGGGTTGTCTAAATTTGAATATTGTTGTCTTTTACTAATGAGAATAAGAAATACATGATTTATAGGCGAAAAGGCCGTTATTTTCATCATGGTTAAAATATTTTTTTTTAAATATAGCCACTAATATTATCATTAACACTACAAACGGGATATCTTCAGTATCCGTGATCATGGTGCTTGCAACAGCGCCGATATATCAGGAACTCAAAACAAACAACAAACATGGTAAATATCCCGTTTCTAGTGTTAATGATAATTTTAATAATAATTAAATTAGTCGCTCCATGTAAAATAGGTACTGGGATTCAGCTACGTCCGTTAAACTAGCAGATGTTGATAGAAAGTCGTACATTGTAGTTAGTAAATTTTCTATTTATAAAAGTTAAACGAAAACGTGACAAATAAAACAAAAAACTTCATGTCATCTCTTGTTTGTATTATTGTAACATAATTATTTATCTGTTCCAATTATTACATAGAGACGACTCAAGAGTTACTACTTCGGGCGGCTTACAAATGTGCCGCCAGTGATTCACATGGTATTTCTTCCGTAACCTATTATTACAGTAATACCGTATGACGTAATGCCAACTCAATTGGCCATCGACCTCGGCACAGTCATTACAAGTCACTACCAACAAGTTACAACGGACTTATTAAAAAACCTCTTTGTAAGAACTACTTTGGTAGGTTAAATTATGTCAATGTCAGGTTTTTTTTTTCACGAATGGCGGAGGCTCTCAACTGGTGGAGGTAACAACGCTGAAAATTATGGCCTGGTTATATTTTCAATTGTTTTGTGTACTCATCATTCCCTTTTCCTAACTATGTTGGGGTTGGCTGCAGCTGAATACCAGTGTTTTACATTGAGCGACTGCCTATCTGACCTCCACAACCCAGTTAGTACTGGGTAATACGATACCCCTTGGTAAGACTGGTTGTCAGACTTTCGGGCCACTGACTACCTAACGGCTGTCATATATCTACAAATGACAGCTAGGACCAACGGCTTAACGTGCTTTCCGAGGCACGGAGGAAACTCTGTATGTAATGAGTGGTCACCCATCCACGGCCCAACCTAGGCAAGCGCGGCTTAACCTAAAGATCGACCCGAGCGGCTGTTATTATTTAGCCACGAGCTCCTCTGTATTCTACCGAATCTTAAATAAAGCATTTCAGGATACAGTTGATATTGAAAAGGTTTTAGTTGAAGGAAGAAGCTAAAAGTAGTGTGGTAGTCGGTTGTCTTGCTATGGACATGGGATGCGGAGAAATGAGGAAAACATCGTGAGGAAAGTTTTGAGTCTGAATGTTTAGCCCTATAAGAGTAGAGGAAGATCAAAGAAATGATAAATAGACTATGTGATGATATGGCTAGAAAAGAGGTGAATGACGAGATGACGAGTAATAGAGAAGTATGGAAGAAGGCTTGCTACACCGACCCCAAATAAATTGGGCTAAGGGCTAGAGAAGTAGAGAATAATGAATGTTGAATTAGCCCAAGAACTCCTTTTTTTCTCTTTTTTAGGACTGTGTGATGATATGGCTAGAAAAGAGGTGAATGACGAGATGACGAGTAATAGAGAAGTATGGAAGAAGACTTGCTGCACCGACCTCAAATAAACTGGGCTAAGGGCTAGAGAAGTAGAGAATAATGAATGTTGAATTAGCCCAAAAACTCCTTTTTTTCTCTTTTTAAATATTGAAAATTTTTGCTACTACTTTACGTCAAGTATGTATAGTAGCTTTTTTCTTATTCATTGAAGTAGAAATTTCAGAACAGGTCAAGCAGGTTTCCTGATTTTCCATTTGAACGCTTCTGCCTTATATTTTTCTTACGAGAATTGAATCATGGCTTAACCTGTGTTTTATTGAGTAAATTCATTGTTATCTTTTTTGTTTTGCTTGTAATAATATGCTGTGTAAATGATATGGCAAGAAAGGAGGTGTCTGATGAGATGACGAGTAATAGAGAAGTATGGAAGAAGAAGACATGCTGTGCCGACCCCAAATGAATTTGGATAAGGGCAAGAGAATGATGATGATGATGCTTGTAATAATATGCTGGATTACATTTTAACTCTAATGAAAATGTTAGTAGTTAGTATGTATAGATAGTTGTATCAGCCCATGGCTTAATTGCCAAGAGTCTCGACCAATACCTGAGGAGGCTCTAGTTAGGCAGCTGGATCAAGGGCTTGATTCAGAAAGCGGTACTCCTGGACACGGCTCGTATTGTTAGGAGGTTCCTCTCTCTGGAGCCCTGACCGCCGGTAACTTGGACCCTGATCCCGATACCGGTGGGCTACATTTTTTTTTAAATATTTTTTTTTCTTTTTATATTGTTTTTGTAAGTAATATTTAAAAATATAATTAATTTGTATAGAAATAAATAAAGGAAATAATGTTAGTAGTAACCCAAATTGCTTGTACTGACAAATATGGCTAATAAGTACATTTGTAGGCGAGCTAGTTTATCTACTTTTTGTACTGGTCTTATATAGACAACCCACGTACCTGTGAGGTTACTGACCTTCATTATGTAGTCTATATTGTGAAACATGACTCTTATGTATATGAATATAAAGTTGATATTTTGTTGAAAGTTTCAAGCCAAGGAAGCGTCTGTATGTCTGAACCAAATATACTTAAATAATTAATCAGAAAATAATGTAATACATTATGTGGTGACCTTTAAGACTTTAACTTGAAATTATATTTAGTAGAAGTTTTGACGGCCTTTCGCTGTGTTCCATGTAATGCAACAGAAACCTTAACGGTAAACGGGGTGTTTTTTTTCAAGTGAAACTGAAAACTGAATTATAGCGAAAAAAAAAACTCTGAAGGAGTCTAGCCCGATTTTAAAGAAAACAATAACTGCATCATTGAATTTTTGAAAAATCAATATCCTTAGCCAGGAATTGAAATCGCTGATTTTGGAAAAAAACACACTGTATTATTACACCATTCGATAGTGTCGTTAATAGGCATACAATTCTGGGAAGTAATGACATAATATGGCAAAATTGACAATACTTCCTTGATCCTTAATAGAAGACAACAGTAAAGTACCTAATGATAATTTTGCGATGGGACTTCACAGATATTTAATTAAAAATAAAAAACCCTTTTATTTCCTATTGATTTACAGTTTTTGTGATTATAAAAAAAGTACGTACGATGAAAAAAAAAAGTTTTAAATAAATTAATAAACTTCTTTATATTTGGGTAATAGGAACCCCTCAAGGTGAAGGCCTCTTCCAAAGATTACCATTGTTCCCGGTCTTTATTTTCCACTACCTCTTGATTTCTAACAGATACTTATAATACCTTAAATTCATAGAAAGAAAGAAATAATACATATTTTGTAATAAAAATTGGACAATATATCAAAAGCGTTACAATTCACTATGGTTCTCTACTAAATTAGTAAATCGTAAGTTGCTAGGACCATACCTATGAGGTCAACTGCTCCATACTACTCCATAAAGCAGTACCAATTAATTAAGATTCCTTGTTTGATAACTTGAACACCTTTACGCCTTATTAGATTATGATTGACATACGTTTTTGTAGATCCAGTTCTGCCAAACAAAATAAATATTTGATTAGTCCAAAGCACGATTTGTATGGAATATTAGAAAAGCTTGATTTAAAAACAAGGGAATATTTTCGAAAAACAAAAATTTATATGGTATACAGAAGAAAGCGTATTCTATAAACTAAAATTGTTATTATACAAAGTCCATTGTACGTTTTCCAGTACCATACATGCATTTTGATAGATTACCGGAATGATGCAAGGCAGTGTCAGTATTGTCTTCGTACCTAAATACCTTGCTTAGATATCCGAATCTGAAACCAGTTTATAAGGGTCAAAAAATTGCCGAAAACCTGGCTCACCGTCTATTGAAACTAAAAAGGTAAGGCAAAATACTGGTACTTTAGATCCTCATCTGATTAGACTGGAAGCCGACCCCAACATAGTTGGGAAAAGGCTAGGTGGATGATAACTCGGGAAAAGTCGTGGACTAAAGCAAGTAAAAGATCCAGTATGTAAAACATCCAGTATGAAATATTGAAACTCCACAATATCGCGTGGAACATGCATGTTCTGCCATGATACTGAGTTTGACTCCGATTCACTTTTTTCTGCTCCCAACTTTGCCATTCAACGCTGGGACCTCAAGTCGGGAAAAGGCGCGGATAAAAACTAGTAAAAGATATTCAGTATTAAAAAGTGAAACTCCACAATATCGCGTACTAGTGGTAACTGTAGTCGTACATGCAATGCTACAAACATGCGAGTGCGGTCGCCGCGCGGAAATGAACCGTTTTTCAATTATGGCCGGCGTTCGTTTGACGTTCATCGATCGTTTGCGTGTCTTCCGTAGACTGTGCTGTTGGTGATTTAGTTCTATGGACGTGGCTGTTGAGCTCTAATAATCCTAACACAATAATATCAGCCTGTTATTAACCGCAGGGCTTACGGCTTAAGGCCTCTCACACGTAGAGTCGAAAGCGTTATCAGCTTCCACGTTGTGATTTGGTTCTACAGACTTCAATGTTGACTACTGATAGACAAATAACAAACTTATTATAAGCCTATTATTATCTTACTGGAAGGCAAAGTCTTCTTAAGGAGTAGACGTCTACTTTAAGTCATGGTTGGATCCATGAACTCCTTGTTTACGTTCTGTCAACGCTTGAACGACCAAAACGTTAAGTTAACTCCCCTTTTTCTTCTGTCTGTCCATAACTTACACCATCTACACACTGATGCTAGTATGTACTATGTACAACGTTTTTTCAAAATCCACAATTCAAAATTCAATTTAGACACTTTGTACTTTTCCAAAACAGTTGTTTGGTACCGATGCTCAACAAATCGGTAACAATAAACTCGGCTAGTTTGTTGAACGCCGCTACCGGTGACTCATAGCTACTAGAGCGTGCAGCCATTAGCTCGGTTGTGGAAACCCGAGCTCTGCCGCTATTGTGAGAAAGATACGGTTCTGTACACCAATCGGTTGCTGCGAAGCTGGGTAAACTATGTATCTGACTATCTGGTCACCTTTTAGAATTGGGATAGTCAGTATTTCTTCTTAGCGTGTTTATGACAGTTTAAATTCATTCAGCCTAGAATTCGGCTACATTAGCCTTTGTCAGTTCCTGTAAAGTGCAGACAACAGAACACATTTAACACTAACACAGCATGAGAGAGAGTAAAGACGAGACCGTTGGGTAAAATCCTATTACAAGACTCACTCTCTCAGACTCAGAGGAGAACAGAGTCCCAACATTGTGGATATTAAAGGCTGTATCATGTAATCGTGTAATGTAGCTATTGCATTAGGTCATTCCAACTAAAACAATTATAATACCGTGCAATGGCGAAGTTTCCATAGAACTCGATTCCTACCGGCTTGCCTTTGAAAAATTTCAGTCAGACAAATAATATAATCACATTAAAGATATGTTCTCCGGCTTACCTCTTACAAAAATTGAACCTTCGCTACTGGTACCGTGAGTCTTGCATTAAAGAAAAACACCTGACTTTTCATGAGTATCCAAACGGACTTCTAACTAGGTTCTACAACCACTTCTTTTTACCAAGGAGAGGGCTACACCAGCCAGTCGGTACAGATTTCTCCGGCATCACTGGAGCAGACCGCTAACAATTACACGCTCTACCGGAGGTGGGTCACTGCTTCACAGACTGCAACTAACTCGATGGTTACTGCACTTACTGCCAACTTGTTACAAGACAGTTAACTTCTGAAGCTGTGAGGTAAAAAGGGTTATGAATAATGATGAAGGTCCAGTTGATCTTAAACGTGGTGGTCGTTGAATTTGACGATTGAGGAATGATTGATGAAAGAAAATGATGCTGAACTGCAGCCTCGACTTGGGCGTTGTTGGTTGGCATCGGCTTGTTACATGGGACTTGAAAGTGGCGAAATGTAATGACTGTTTTCACTACCACTAAACGCAAATAAATGTCTAAATTTAGGCGTTATGTTGGACAGTGCAATCATTTTAAGGCATTATTCCCCTGCCCCAATTTATTTCGGGTCGGCGCAGCATCTCTTCTTCCATACTTCTCTATTACTCGTCATCTCAGCAGTCAGCTCCTTTCTAGCCATATCATCATTTTAACGTATTCATGAAAAATTTCGCTTATTGAAAACTCATTATTATTCCTTATGCTTCTGCTTACACCTTCGAGGAACACATGAATGCCTTCAAAAGGTCTATCTCCATTAACATTGTGAGTAAGATTATTCAAATCTAATAAACTGTTCACCCTATAGGCCACCGGATCACTTACGGTTCTAAAACCATTCTAATTTGACGTATATAGTTGTTGCCGCTTAAAATGTAAATGAACGCATGCTCTAGCGCAGCGGTGAATCATTCGCTTGCAGTGTGCATGACCGAACTAGCTTGATTTCGCTTTTCGTAATGAATTTTGGAATTGGATTTGTTTAAATTATTGGATTAAGCAGGGTCGTCTACAAGGCCAAAGAAAAGATGGATGAATTGTATGAGGTATGATATGAAAGAAAGAGGAGTAAATGATACCGTGACGGATAACAAGGGAGATTGGATGAAAAGTGTGTTGCGCCGACCCCAAGTAATAAGAGTACGATGATTATGATAATGACCTCCGCCCCATCACCCCATCATTACAGGTCTTGTGATACTATCAGCAAAACTACCACGCAAACATATAGACGGACCCCTCTTACGTAAACCTTTTGTAGGCTTCGATCACCATCAGCCTAAAAAGTCCACTGCTGAACATAGGCCTCTCCAATCGCACGGCTTTAATAAATCATGGAAAATACAAAGTAGCTTAATTATTGAACGAACCATAAAATATGGAGTTTTCTAAAGTAATCTTAAGCGAACGAATGTGCACTATTGAAATTGAAGTCCAGTTGAGCTTGGAAAATGCTGAAACTTACATAAACCTGCAATAGCTTAGTAACTATGTTTGAGTAAACTTCTGAAGTATTTTCATCTATTGTGCAGGTCGAGTTTAACCTGTTGAAACTGCTATAAATCGTACTCCTCAACTATTTACGAGTACCTGAAAGCTGCAGTGTTGCTAGGTTAACTAATTAATCTGTTGAATAGAGAAAGAACGTTGGATGAATGCTCGTTGTAGAAATTATTTTCAGTAAACATTCAATGGAATGACGGCACGGTTGGCGCAGTGGCTGCGCGATTGCCTGCTGCGCTGCGTGTCGCGGGTTCGAATCCCGCACGGAACAAATATTTGTATGGCCTACAGGTAGTTGTTCCGGGTCTGGCTGTTTGTGTATGTGAGTTTGAATGTTTGTAATTGCACCCACGATACAGGAGAAATTCCTAGTGTGGGGCAACGATTTAAAAAAAAATGGATTGGCTTCCTTTGGTTCAGCTTTCCTATTGTTTCAAGGGTAATTGCAAAAGAGTTGTCCTAGATAAAGAGATTTACTTCTTTATAATCAGAGACTAAAAATAGAACTGCCTCGTTGATCGAGTAGTCGCAAGCGCGACTGCTGAGCATGAGGTCCTGGGTTCGGTTATCGGGTTGGGCAAAGTGTTATTCGGTTTTTCCATCAGCAATTTTTTTTTTGTTGTTGGTTGATGGCAATAGGTTCACTCCCTATTCCATGGGATTTGAACATAACTGGCGAAATGTGGATGTACTGCAATTTGGTACACCTCTGCCTAAGTCTTTGGGGATTACAGGCGTGATGTTATGTTATGAAAAATAAAGAAAAATATCTTACGTACGATAGCCTCTCCTAATACAACGGGAAAAACAGTCTAATTAGGACTGTTTTTCATAGAAAATTTCAATAAAAAATTTAGCTTAATAAAAATAAACACACAGATGAACCAGTTAACCTTCATTATTATCAATTTCACGAATCCTGATGATATATTCCAACCGCCAAACTTACATTTGCTATCGTAACTACATAAACTGTGTGAAACACACGTCTTGGGCAAACGTGATCGTATTTAATGTGAAATGACTCATAAATGTGTTTACTCTTGACACGAGGCCGGTTATATGTAACCTGTCTGTTTTGTTCCTTCTAATATATGTTCGTTCATTTGTTGTATCTCTTGTTTAAGATGTTTTTTAGTGATTATATTGAAGGAGGAGCTCGTGGTTAAATAATAACAGCCGCTCGGATCGATCTTCAGATTACGCCACGCTTGCCTAGGTTGCCGTTAGTCCCGGCTATCATTTCTAAATCTTTGACAGTCGTTACAGGTAGTCAGTGAGCTGAAAGTCTTACAACCAGTCTTACCAAGGGGTATCGTATTACCCAGTACTAACTGGGTTGTGGAGATCAGATAGGCAGTCGTCCATGTAAAATACTGGTCAGCTGTATCCGGTTAGACTGGAAGCCCCTAACTTTGTTGGGAAAAGGCTTGGCAGATGATGACAGTGACTTTATTGTAGGGTACTGGCTGTTTTTCGTCTACATCGTTCGGTTCTTCACGATTAATCTTGGGCTTAGGCGAGTGTGGATACGACGCCGGTTTTATGGCTCTCTATATGTTTTGTTTCTTCCAGTATATTTTCATTAATTTGTTCTTTCTCTTGTTTATGATGTTTCTTAGAGATTTTATTGTAGGGTATTGGCTATACTCCGTGTATATCTTCCGAGTCTTCATTGTGCTTCGTTTACCGGTGCAATGGATGATATTAAATAGGATAACGATGGAGTTACCAACGCTTAGCAGGACTATAGGAGGAAGATATGTGAAGTTATGTCTTACTATTGCAATTCAGATAGATGATCACTTTTGTTTATATCTCCTGCGGAACAATAACCTTTAAAACAATAACTAAGTATAAGATGAGATTTACTAAAAATCGCGATACTCTTACCTCTTAAAGACTAAACAAAAGACTAAGTTCAACTCAAATACATGGAATGTAAAAAAGACCTTAAAAAACAACGGAAACTATTCCCAAAAAGCCGGTTTTGAAGCCTCGCCAGACACCATCTGCCGATACAATAAAAAATAA
The DNA here is from genome assembly GCA_910589295.1 of Noctua janthe. Lineage (NCBI taxonomy): Eukaryota > Metazoa > Arthropoda > Insecta > Lepidoptera > Noctuidae > Noctua > Noctua janthe. The sequence continues at coordinate 9,358,238 of OU342578.1, forward strand.
AAATCTGCAGCGAATTTTGTGAGTGCCTCTCTAAGCCTTACAATATTGTATAACAAAATGTCCAACTGTTTGAAATAGTTACGTGAAACTTGTTTAAAAATGAGATATATCTCAAATAATTAGCCGCTGTCATGAAAGTGAGTGGTCGCGAAGTATTATATCTGAAAAAACTAAAACAAACAGTGCCGAATGCACAATTTCAAACGTCTTATCTTTTGAATCACGTGCGGACTTTTCTTTCTTGCACCCCCTTTGCCCCACCGAAGGCTGATAACTAAGCGGAGCGGCGCAGGCGCAGCGCTGCCACCTCAGTCTCCACTCGGCAGCCGCGCGGAGCGGACGTATCGCACCACATTGTTTTCGAAAATTTTAAAATCTCGGTGATGTGACATATGAACGTGGAATGTGTTTGTGATAGTGATTTATTATTTCAAACTGATAACAATTTCAGTTTGGCTAATGTGATATAAGGTGGAGTTTTTATCGGTGCCCGGATCGTGCCGATACCGTTGCGTCGCGCTTCGGTGATTCGGTTAATAACTCGTGGATCTACAGTGCCTGTGTTATAGTGGCTTTGCTAAGATTTAACGCCGTGAAAAGGTCACTTACCTTGATCGGAAATTGAAAAAAGTTCTCATATTCTAGGTCTAGACATCAATCTTGTTATTGGTCGTTTTGCTTCGGATTTTGTTTCCAAACAGGTCGTCAAGTGTCGAGTTCTTTTTTTCTTTCGTTGTTTTTCATAGTTTTCGTTTTGTCACTTAAAAACTAGTTCTGGCCAAGTCTGTCGTAGTGAGTCACTATTATAAAAGTGAAGGTTTCTACAAGAATCTTAACTTCGGCAATTATTTCTACCATGTAATACCTTTAAGCACGATTGACACAGATTAAAGCCTTTTGTTTCTACCAAAGCTTAGATGTGAAAGGATTGAAGAAGCGAGACACTGTCCCAGTTTTAAAAATTAATAAACTTTCATTTGTGCGTTAAAGACGATAGGTTCTTTCTCTCATTATTTTTACGCTTCATAGACGGCTGGTCGGTCGGAGCGGGTTTTTGTTTCGTCGGAGTGAAACGGTGGCAATTGGACCTTGATATCCGGAGTTGCAACAGAACACAATTGGTTTGTACGGGTTTGGTGTACGGCGCAAGTTGGGGACTTGTGGGTTTTATTTTGTAATGACAGTGGTTGGAACTTATTTCTTTCAATACTCGGGTTTTTTGGCACGAATTTGATGACAGACCATGTTCATATTAGTACTCTCTCAGGTAAAACTGAATAGATCTCAAATAACCAAAAGTTGTATCAGATTTTTGGGCAAACTCATGCTTTACAAGCCTTTTGCACCTATAGTAAAGATTACATGTAATCTAAGTTCGAATATAGTTCACTTAACACTACCATTGACTATGACATCGAAATTTTAAGGCACGGACATGGTTTGACAGTCGTTTACATTCTATTCCGGAGCTACGAATTAGGCTTCAGTTTAAACAACGGCCTCACAAACAATTTCTTCTGAAATGTTTTAAGCCCAACCATTGTTTAAAATGCACATGCATTGTGAAGTATTGTATGCAATCATTAACATGAAACTTAGTATCCAAGAGGAAGACATACATAATTCAAGCCTCCGTGACATTTTAATCTGTTCACATGCAAACGCAAACTAGTTACCAACAAACCAATCAGGAAAGAGCCTTTAACTAGAGCAGTATTTGTTCAAAAACTCGACTATTTTGTGAAATGTCCAAGACTGTAGATTTAAACTCGGCAGTCACGCTTGCTACATTTGTGAAATTACTGCGACCTAGATTTTTGGCTAACCACTTACTAATGACACCAAAAGCGAATGATTTTGGAACTCCTAATGATTGGGGTCGATGTCCGCCTTTTGTGTTTTCAAGGCTAATCGTCATGGTTGGGTTCCTTATGGGGTAAATGGCAGGTGAGTGAATAGATTTGTTTGCAACTATATGCTTACCTACAATGAAGGGGACTTTAATGTGTTCAGTAAGTAGGCTAGTGGATTGTTGTTTACTAACATTTGAATTATGAATAGTAATTCGCCCTAGGACATCTTCTTCTTCGGAATCTTTTTTAGCAAAATCTTCATGCTTCCTAAACCTACAATCAAAATTAACTGTGTAAACTATAATTACAAGACAGTGACTGAGAGAATCTTCGGTTACTAACTCGTCATCACTACCATTACAGGTATTTCCTTATCTTCTATCGGATATTCCATTTTACTTGCATCATAAACTCAATCTTTATTATTTTAATACTCAGCTCCGCTTTAGCCTTTAGTCTTAAATCTTGACTTTTATGTTGTCAAGGTCTGAAACTCAGAAACGGTTATCTTAAATGCACTCTAGTTAACTCTGCTATAATTTTATGCTCTCTTACTTTGTTAACGAACAATATTCATTTGTTTCAATACTTTACGCTGATACAGTCATTTAGTTGTTTTTCTCATGTACCAATGATATTGTAAGTCATATCATGTATGTTAATTTACAATGTTTTACATTCGTTTGTAAGTTGTGTTGTTCTAGTGATATTATTTATTGCATCTAGAGGTTTATTTATAAGTGTATTAATAAGGTGCGGCTTGTTTGCTGTGTAATTAATGCGTTGATTAGCAGGTTTAAAATTAGAAGTACGTTAAGTGCTTTAATTATGAGTAGTATTAATTGAAATAGCGTTTATAATGAGCTGAGGATTTGTACTAAAATAGCGTTGACTCTAAAACGCAAGCTAGCGATTTCATACAATCTTTTACAACTTCTTATGTTAAGTCTCCTTTCTTCTGCCAGGTTATTTGGCAACTGGCTGAAGACGAAGGTAATGAGGCCACGTAGAAATTCCATAACCTGATTCATTTGCAAAATTATCGTTTCCACCTGATACAGTTAGTTCAATTATGGCCTAGCTATTTATCAGGCAAACCATTTTGCACCAACTATCATCGGGTGTGAAAACACCGCCTGTTATCACACAGTTAAGGAACACGTTATCAGATTAGTAGTGATAACTGGAGATAATGACTTGGAAATGTGTTGCGGTGATGTCATTGTGTTTTTATCGTGGATAGTTTTATGAAAACGTCCTCACACACGGGGATGGCTAAATTTTCTTTCTCCTGGATAAATTTAATGGGTACGTATTTTCCTGCTTACCAAAATGGCAATGGAGGTTTACACTAGTAAGTAGTACGTTTGTGTATTCCCATGTAGGGTAGACAATTCCGTTTGAAATGGAAAAGCGTCTGATACAAGTCATATTTTTTTGTTTATGAAGTATCTGTCCCTAGTTTTTGGTTAATATAAAGAAAGTGATTGATAACATGTTGAGAAACAATTAAGGAAATATGGTTGGGAATGCAATAGCTTTTGTTGAAGTAAATCAAAGAGATGATGAGATTTTTAAAAGAAAGGAAGGCACTTAAAACGTAAACGTACAATTTACAATAGAAAACATAGGTCAAGATCGTCACCTTACAGACACTTAACACCCGTAACTATAAACAAATCAAAGTGATTACTTGAGCTAAAGTCATTATTTAAGATACGATTTTTATTCTGTGGTTTAGTAATTGCTTGAAGTTAGAACTGTCAAAAGTAGAATTCTTAGCTTTGCTTTCTTTGACGGTTCTTACTTTGTTCAAATTCTTGTCTATTGCAATTATTGTTTATAAGTAATGACTTTGACTGCACTATAGATTAGAGACATTTAGAGGAAGAGGTGTCACTTATAATGTAAATATAAATTTGACAGTAGCAAAGCATAGGTCAAGAAATCATCATAAAATAGAAGTACACGATAAGAACTATAACCCCACAGACACTAAGATAGAATTTGCAACAGATCAACTTGTAATCTGCTATATCTGTCTTAACACAAGCCATCACGTGTCAATAATAATTCTAGTTAGCTTCGATTACCGCCATTGTTTCGGAGCTAGATAACACAAACGTGACTCCACATTGACGTATTGTATCTATATTAATACATAATAGTGTTCTTGTACTATGGATGGATTATTGTAGGCACCGTGGCTTAGAGCGATTATAGTTCGGAGAAATCTAGGGATGGTGAATTGATATCGTTGATAAGTTTACCTTTTTATTTAGAATTGGCTTGGTATTACAGTGGTAAGGAAGGTATTTCTTTGACCGACCGCTTTTGAGTAAGAATATTGATGAATGATGTTATATGTAGAGATACTAATCTAGATATTTAACAATGAATCTAGCTCTCTTACAAAAAAAACAAAACTGCTGTAAACTCTTTGGCTGTCACTGTCAGGTCATCGTCGTCTTAACTATGTATTTAGTAGCTTTTAGAGGTTTTTATTTCAAAAATTCTGCTCAGCAAAGAATCTCAGTTTGGCTGGATTCTTCTTTTCGGAACACCAAAATATCGCGCAGATCTACACATCCAATAGATTTTTGTTTTTTTTAAATTATTATATTTAAATTTATTGTCATCGCATGACAAATAAGTAACAAACATTACAGTCTACTTATAGCTCACGGCAATTTGAAATGGTGCAATGCAGTTGTGTCATTGACTGTTTTTTGCTCCACGGCCGTGTATCGATCGGTAATCTTACCTTCATATTGCATATTATTGTCTGTTACTGTGCAATATTGTTCGTTATAGGTTTTCTTTTATTTTTGAAGTTGTCTGTTGTGTAATATTTCTTTCTTTTATTTATGTCCAGACAAATTAATTATATTTTTAAATATTCCTTACAAAAAACAATATAAAAAAACATTTAAAAATATAAAAAAAAATATTATCAGTAGTCTGCCAATTTTGATTTCGTTGTAAAAGAGTAAGAGGGAGTTTCTTGTCGATTCATCTCTATAGGAAATGACTAATACGAACCATGCGCCTAGCTTTAGATGTCTCATATGTGCCCATGTAGGTTTATTATTTGACCACAAACGTATCTTTATACTATCTTAGATACGCTAAATAAGGTTTTATTAAGCACGATTACGTATGTTTGCATATAACTTCAATTCTCCCAAGAGTACTTGAATTTACCTTCCAAACTTCTGATATCCGGCATCACAAGACAATCACGTTTACCTACTCGTGAACAAGTATATTTTAATAAGCTAAATATAAATAAAAGACAGTATATTGACAAGCTCGCGACCTCAGCGGCAGGTCGCGGCGACCTTAGCACCGATAACTATGCTATTTGACCAGTAGACCTGTAAATAACTTAGTACCTAATAATTCTTCGGTTTTTTCTTGGTCTGCGTCTGTTTTAAGGTTAGTTAAAGCACATCATCTTTATCCCAATTTATTTGGGACGACTTCTTCGTCCATACTTCTCTATTAGTCATAAGCACATGATTCACCCCCCTTTTTAGCCATATCATCTTTGTAATTCCTGTTTACCCCCAATGGTAAAAAGGCTTGAGTCTACATATGTGTATGTATTATTTTTCTTTTTACCGGAAACTTGAAAACTTTTTGTTATAATGATATTGGTGTAGGATTCAAGGTTTTAAATGCTATTAAAGTCTTGCTTAATGTACAAATAAATGCACAGCGAAACAGTCTTGGCAACTGAGTTAATAACTTTTGACAAAACTTCCTTGATTATGTTAATATTGCTAATGATGACAACGGCATTGTCATTCGAGTAGCTTTCAAGCCATTATATACCTTGATCCTATTGTGTAAAGACTTAAAAAATCATGTTACGCCTAGGCAGATGATGATACTAAAACTTACAATAAACTAACTAATAATAAACAAGTTTAGAAACTAGAAATTCCACCCACAATCAAAAACATAATTTACAATCCCGAAACGAATGTTATATATAACATTGAATATCCTTTTTAGTACGTCATTAGGGTCAAAGCTAAAGTTATGGGAGAACTTTGGAGGGATTGACCTTTTATCTCGAGCACGTGTACGTTATCGTTCAAATGTTTTGAAAGTGTGTCTGTTGCTGGTCTGAACGTGGTGTGTGTGATCAGCTGGTGTTGAAGTCATCTTGGTTATGAAAGTATTGATTGAGCTTCAATCGGTTATGGGCTCGAAGAGGGATTGAGTGAAGTTATCAAGTTGCTTAAGTGATTTTAGAAATAAACAATTGTTTTTTAGTTTGTGTAGTAGTAAGGTATGATAATGTGGCTCTGTTGGAAGACAAAACATTATTCCAAATTACCAAGGGGACAAAGTTAGGAACAATTTTTTTTTTTCAAAAATTCAAAATCCATCATATTCATTAAGACCGGTGCAGGCCGTTGCAGCATTATTTCCAAAACAGCGTATAACATGACGAAACAGACAATACACTAACGCAATACCAACATAACTAAAAAAAACAAGGAAACCACCGTATTCCTTAATTAATATTACAACATTTACACTAGCAAAAACTAAGTAATACGCCGAGGCGCATTAGTATGCTTCTCGCGTCCGTACGATATTAATTAAACAGACAGACGTACAAACATACATACATACGTACCGGTCGCTCTTGTACCAGTTTGTCTTTACGTATTACCATATGACTGGCTATTGTTATTTGCTAACTCGAATAGTTATGCAGATATTCGGTGTCTTTGAGCGACTCTGCCGTTGCTTCTGATTAGTTTATTGTTAGCATTAATTTGATTTACAACTGGCGGCATAGTTCTAGCTGTCTCCATATGTGAGACAAACGAGGAGAGCTTCTCTCTTATCAGCGCAAACTTCTTGAAACTCAAGCGGAAGTGGAAACAAGGTGGTAGCAGAAAGCGTTGGAGAAACATATCATTACATCACACTTGTATTCCCTGAAGAGTTAGGCGAAGGTGGTGTGCCTATGTTACACCTACGTATCACTAGTTATCAGTAGCGAAGGGTCAATTTTTGTAAGAGGTAAGCCGGAGTACATGATCTTTAATGTGATAATATTATTTGTCCATAGAATAATGACTGTGCCATTTTTCAAAGGGAATCCGGTAGGAATCGAGTTGTATGGCACCTTCGCCACTGCTAGTTATGTTTAAGTCCGATGTAACAGCGGGCAAGCCTATCAACCAGGCATTATTCCAGGTTCCTGGGAAATTCCCAAGTCACAGTTTTGCAACTGTAACATTCGTCATCATCATCTTTCTACCCTTGTCCCATGTTACTTGGGGTCGGCTTAACACGTTTTTTTCTTCCCTTCTGTGTGAACCGTCACATTATCATTTACTCCTTTTTCTTTCATATCATTCTTCACACAATCCATCCATCTGATAAACTAAAATAATATCATTTTCTTGAAACTTTATTTATATTATCAAAAGTGATTATATACGTCCTTGGCGGGCACTGATATGCACAATTCCGTGACGCGGTCACAGATATTAATCACCACAGTAGTGTGTTATACTGCACTTAACTTAAGCCGAACCAAGCGTGCACGAGCGTTCTGAGGAGAGTGCACATGTGTGCTTGTCGAGCATGCATGGACGAACATATTGTGTGTGTTTATCATGCATGCAGTTATGTCTGTCTGTCTGTTGCCTTAAACCATTACAAAAGAAATAGATAGTGTATTAAAATGGTCTGCCTCGTTGGTTTAGCGTTGGCAAAGTGTTATTGGGTTTTTCCGTCAAGAATTTCTCAGTAGTAGCCTCGGAGTTTGGATTTATGTCCGATTGATGGCAATAGGCTAGCCCCCTATTACATGGGACTTAAACATAATTCGGGAACTGTGGGTGTGCTATTTAGGTGCACTTCTGCCTAACCCTTCGGGCAGTATAGGCGTGATGTTATGTAGTTGAAATAAAAAGGGAGAGCTCAGGATATATTGTCTATAACTCTTTCGTGTGTTTGTTTTACAGTAACGACCTTGTTGTTATTTAGATTGTTTCAAGCTCTACATGCCGGGAACATATCACGGGCTGTTTGCTTTTATTGACTGACATGTTTTAGCCTTTTATTAAAGGAAAGTTAATTAATGTTGATGTATTTGGAAGCTTCATTGTCTTTTGAAGTGTTTTTTTAAATTGTTGAAACATGAAAGTAGTTCAAGAGTTCCATTCTAAATCACGCTCAAATATTTAATTATATTGGCGAATAAACTGGTTTTAAAACATCTTGTATCTTTAGTTTTAAAAGTAACCGCGGATATCGAATAGAAAAGCTGCCATTATCCTAAGTAAAGCAAACATTGTCAAATCACACAATTTCGCACTACGTTTCAGTCTTACCTAATAACAGTAATGCAAGCAACGATCTCATTTACGAAACGAACATAGGTAGGTAGGTTACAATCTCATCAGGTAATGCATCAAATTAATGCCGGTCGGCCAAGGCAACTAGCATTGTAAGCCGTGACGGTGCACTTATAATTGTGTAAGTTTCGCAGATTTTGTAGATATGAGACGTTCTTTGTTATTTTTATGTGGATGAAGTAAAAGTTTCAAGTCATTGCAGTATTGATTTAAAACAGTGTTTTCTATTGTTAAATCATAAGAACTGAACTGACTATTAGCCAGATGTTTGTGCCTTTGATTTTCTTTTTTACTTGCGCAGTAGGCTCGTTCAAAAACTCAGAATCCAGGTCCCAGTAGGAAGCATGCAAACAAGGATGCTTGTTTGTTTGCATACAAGCAGCCTGCAAGCAGGCATGCAGCATGCAAGCAAGCATGCAGCGTGCTATAAATATTGTTCTGACTTATCTTTAGGCCTTCAATTTGCATTCATAACAGCCAAAGCTATAAAGTTAGTCCAATTAGCGAAGAATAAGTTTTTTTTCTCAAAAAAGACTTCTCTTCAAAGAATAGGCTCAGAGCCAGACATTACGTTTTCACAAGTGTTTTTCTTGACAGCTGTTTAGTTTGACTGCATCTATTCTTTTGTTCCGTACTTGTTAAAGTGTTATGTTATGAATAATAATGAATATTTTAAGTATGATATTTTTCTGCGAATTTGCATAACAGGCTACTTGTAGTAAGTAAATGTTTAATGAGTAAATAACGCTTATTGCTTTAAAAGAAGCAAGTTTTAACATTTATTATTCGTTATTTTATTTGCGTCTCATAAGCTTAGAGGTTCTTACTTTAAAACATTTTTTTAGTAGTAACAATTTCAGATTAGTTAAAGACATGTTTTTATTATCTCACATTTATAACAGGTCAAAGCACTCATATTGTTTTTTTTTTTTTAAATATTGCTCTTGGCAGAAACAAATATTGGTGTAAATAAACATGGCTGAGTTTTATTATAAAAAAAAACTATAGCTTTGTTCAACGTCACGTCTATGTTTTACATGTTATTCCTCACTTGGTTTATTGTTATAAACACTCAAAGTATCAGATGTTACCTTACATGTGCGGTCTAGGTCTCCACAGACAGATAGGCGTTCATTGTAACCTTGATTCACGTTACAATTGATCGTCCACACACGACACAATGTATCAAGTGTATTGTTTATTGTTTGTCTGCTACTTGCTTAAGCAGGATTAAATGAACAATGATCGGATAAAATACTGCAATTTTTTCTTCAGTAATTAATTCTGTACAATTCTTGTCCAACTGTCATAGGAATCACATGACACATAATTATGCTTATCAGTAAATCTGCTCTCGAAACGATGAATGAAAATATCGTGAGAAAACCGGCTACTGTCCTAGAACCAAAAAAAACGAAAAGATAGAGAGAGAAGAAAAAGGGCTGTCGTGGTGAATTACAGCCCACTCCCTCTCATAGAGAGGAGGCCTGTGTCCTAGTAGTTGGGACATCATAAGCTGATTATGCAAATGCTTTTTCGTGTGTCTTATTTTCATATGACATATGCTTATTAGTTCTTATTTCATATGGCAGTGATATAAAAACAATAGACTTTTTCTCAGTAAGGACGTGATTTATTACTACAAGCGAAAGGTTAAATGTCAAAAATGTAATCGGAGTACGACATTATCGTATATCTAAATTGTTTTTTTCTTTATTATGGTAAGCGTGCCAAAATTTATAGTTTTTGGCTTTTTAATATCTTCATAATGGGATCATATTTCATTTAAATTAATTAGTTTGGACACTGGCTCTTGGACTTGTAACATAATATTGTAAAGAATGTGGGGTTATAAATTAATAATTTTAATATTATTATCATGACTGTCGAATATAACAGATTGTGGAGCTATTTTAATTAGGTCCCGCCCACTGGACACATTGACGACCCATATTGGGAACATTCAAAATATTTTAATGTGTCTCCCTAAATTTTTGAAATACTAAACCCATTTTGATATCCATTGACAGTTTATTATATTATGGCTATAGGAAATAAGGAAACAAGGTGATAAGCAAAATTAAAACACAAATTTGTTTTCACAGCAAGCTAACCTAATATCAAGCAATAAATTCATACAAAATTAGTAACATTTTGTGCCGTATATGGTACTTTTGCAAGGTAACTTAATATCATTCAATAAAATTGTTTTAATCAGTATTTAAGGTGATATCATACCTTTGCACTCATTACCATATTTCTGATTAAAAACTGTAATTAGTTGTAGTATCATACAATATATTTATAAAGTACATAGGTAGTCGTGCCTCTATGTATACAGTATACATTAGCTGATAATAGCTATAGATAGTTTATAAGATAAACAGGCCCAGGCCTTATTGGCCTCTTATCTTGGGTGATAACCACACGGCTGATAGTGTGATAAGAGACAAATTGATTTCTTTATAATTATGTGAGGTTATTATGCTATACCTTTATATTAATATATGGCATTAATTATCCTATAAATAGTATCTATTTAGCATGTACTAACGTTTTTGTGTTATTGCGATCTTTTTTGGGACATGAGCATTGTAAAGCGAAATTGTAAGGCTGAAATTGTGTAATTTATATGAGGGGCATTAGTGCGTAAGCTTCTTTACACATTATCCTTACAAGGGGTTTGCTAGGATGCATCTTAAACTATACAAACTCATGTTGGTCTAGGAAATTATTGCAGCATTCATAATAAATCACACTATATCCAGAAACTTTTCTACAAGTTCGCCACGGGTCGTAAAGTTAAAAATATTGCCAGCATTGAACAAACAGCTATTAATTTAAAACTTGTTCGAGGGTAAAAATGTTACCATTTGTGAAAGCCACTATTTGTTTAAAACATATGTAGTAACATGAACACACCTCACTCCCATTTCCAAGTTTAACCTGAGTCAAAGCCATTATCTGTGTTGACTGTTGACTCAAGAAATAGTGTCGCGAATTATCTCTACAAGGAAATTCTGCAAGTGTTATCTGATAAAACGCACGTAGTTACATATACGGAATATGATAAAGATAGTTTAGAAATGGTGTGGAAGGTTTTAATGATCTCTGCTTTAGGTGGGCTTGTGATCGACTAACTCGAAAGCCTTTGACAGATCTATGTTTTAATAGGGATGTACTTCGTGCTCTAGCATAACTTGAATAGTGTGTTTTATGGTATCCGAAATGATTGCATTATTACAGTTCTAATAATAACAGATGAGAGCATCTGTTAATATTAGAATTAGCAATATTGTAAGATAGTTGTGTTTCAATTTTGGTGTACAATAAAGTATATTCTAATCTTTCACGAGTCTCCCCTCTGAACGTGTGCATCGTCTTATCAGATCAAACAATAATGTTGTAGACTTGAAAGCAGGTAAAATTTCAAATACAATTTATATTATCTTCTAAGAAAACTAAACTTCTGCAATTTTCGATTCAATATTGTTTACAAAACACCTAAGGCCAGGTCCATCCCATGAAACGTCAATCGTTATTCAATTGAATCGGCACCCGGATGGTTGGCAAGCTCAGTGGCAGCATTCTTCAGTAAGGCCGTGACTTTGACTGAGACCAAAGAGCGTACATTGTCCTTTCCGTGTTTCGCTATTTGATCTTCCGTATAGATTGTCCCGTATGCGAAAGAGTTGCCATTGTTTTGCAGGTCAGTAACAGGACTCTGACTGTTTGTCTTTTAAATTGTGGGGTATTTTGCGATCTGATTCATGGGCAACGATGGTCTTTTAGTTAGTTTACTAGTTGATGTGAATGCTCACATTTGGCGTTTGTTAGCCTGAAAATCGTTAATATACTTGAATTATAAGCTTGTGTTAAAAATAATTTTCAGTTGAAATTACATAATTCAAAGGTCTATTGGTTCAAGTGAATTTTAGTACATACTGAAAAAATTCTACTACTGTTTTCACATCATTAAATTTTCTTAATTTTAAGGGTCCTGTTTAAAGTGCTATTCTTTAATTTTTCCGTTTTTCTTTGGCTAAAAACTACTAGTATTTTGATTTTTTGTTGAAATATGCTGACCCTCCCAATGACCCACTGGTCTAACCGCCTTGCAGAAACAATGACTCATGAACAAAAGTGGTACGCGAAGATTATTAGTGTTCCCCTATTGTTATACGTGTTTATGATGGAAAACGTCTGCGTGATTTATTATATCTGTTATAATCTGATATGTAGCTACATTGATTGGTCAGATGTGGCACAGGTCTGTGTGAATTTGCATGATGATACTTAATTATACACGGCCGGCAGTGTAAGCAGTCAGCGAACAACTTTAAATACGGGATGTATCTGTTTTAATAATAGGGTCCTTAATTGGTTTTTAGCTTTAAGCCTTTTGGAACACCATAGATATACATAGTGGAACACAAAAAAAAAATATGAATATGACTTACATTTCTTGAGCGAGAAAACAGTAGAATAGATAGATAGGCGCTTACTCGTTAGCGGGGGGACTGACGAAATGTTGACACTAGTATACCTCTATTATCCTTTCAATAACAATGAATGTTCTGGAAATAAATGCGGGATGTTATAATGTCCATAATATTCTTGAGATATGTTATATACTTCACCACCATCAAAAATTTTGATAATAACTAAAAGCTGTATCAAAAATTTTGTATCCGTTTTTGGAGATACTTAATCTTGTTGCCCTTTTCCCCTCTACCAGTTAACTTCCAACCTACCACATACCAACCACGTACCATCAAAATACCTGAGCATACCCTCTTGTATCTCGTCAACCGCAGCATCAACCGTCCGTTAACGGTACCCGTAACGGTAGATATGCTCTCGAGGCCGGCACGGATTAATTGTGGCCGAAATAAGATGGATAGTATCACTTTGTCGCAAGATTTACGAGTACATTTTACCACAGCTTATGCTTGGGTATTTAATTTTAACTGCTCTCAAAATTGTGAAGGAACAATTTAAAGACTTGTGACATCTAGCACCTCGCACTGGACCTGCGTGGTGGATTACTACCGACTCTTAGAGACAGGAGATGGAAACGAAATACTAGTCTACCTCACCATGATTTCAGTAAAAAAAATGTATGACCGGATGTGTGAACGTGCAGAACGTGGACGTAACTAGAGTAGTATGTAAGAATCGTAGTAAGTGACCTCCATCTGTATGCTTCGATACATATTTGGGTATAGGCATGTGTTTGTGTATGTGTTTAAGAAGTATTTGTGAGGCTAGAGTGGGGTTGATAGCTCTTAACTTAATAGATGAACCATAGTTTTGCGTTATCGCCAACCATACCTACTCGTCTTGTGGCACTTAATCTCAACAGTGGATCGTGTAGTCCATCATTCCCTGCCCTTATCACAATTTATTTGGGGTCGGCGCAGCATATCTTTTCTTTCTATAATTCTCTATTTGTCGTTATCTCAGTATTAACCCCCTTTCTAGTCATATCATCTTTCAAACAGTCTACTCATCGGTTCAATGATATAGCATTTCTTCTGAAAACTGTCTTCATTCCTCCGCATCAGATTCCTCATATCTGTTTTATGTACTAATAGTGGCAAATTCTAGTACATCATTAAGCTGATCTTCTTCAGATTAACTGTTCTATAGGTGATTACCATCACTGGATATAGACGGTTAACATTTTTATTCCAATGCCGTTAATACTATAATATTCTACATTCACACACGTAGGCGTCCAACGACAAGTAGACATACAATTACCACATGGTCTCGTTGACGGATAAGGCAATTAAACTAGATATGATATACTATTCAATCTAGAATTGTATAGACACCTTGTAAGATAGGTCGGTTGCATTAGTTATCGTGAAGGTCGCAGACTATTGCTTGCTGAGCTTGGTGACTATCGGAAATATTCTACTTCTCTTTAATCAAATCTGTATACTTCAACCAACTTATCTGTGTAGAGGGGAAAACACAACAATGGTGGTCCTATTATAACTGCCTTGCAACATGCCTCTTGCAATGTCTGAATTTAAGTCGCAGTTTGATCGAACGAACGAACTGGATGCCTTTTGTGGCTTGCCTGGATTGCAGCGTATCTTTAGTAGCTTATGTATGATAGTGGGATCTTCATCATTATGTTGTACTTTGTCTCGAATTGCTTTATAGGCGATTGGTAGTGTTACCAGATGCCAAACCGACCGTATCGTGTATCATATAAAATTAATACAATTCCGTGATTGATCAACCGACAGCGAATGTTGCCTATTATAGGAACTTCATCATTATAATTCTATAACACCATAAAATTATATTAATTATTGTAACAGTAAACTGATTAACAAACTTCGCTTGTTCAGTTATAGAGTTTAATGATCTTATGTTCTCAATTAATGCTTAATTGCTGTACGGAACCGTACAATTAAAACGTTTTACGGTTAATTTGGCCGATAGTTGTAAAGTACTTTCATCCTAGAAATATAGGAAGTCGTTTACATATAAATTACCTTTCTTTTCTTTGCGGAAAAGCATAAAGATCTGAGAAATAAAAGTAATTTTAGAAGCAGAAAAATGATATCGATAAACTGCAGTAAGTTTTTTGGAATTCACCTATTCTATCTTTGTTTAACAAGCTTCTGTTACGGAACCCCAAACAAGTCTAACCGTGTACGCGCCCACAGGTGATCTAAAAGCATTAATGAGAGGTTCCGTAGGTGTCGGCCAAGTGAATTGAGCGTTTTGACGGAGCATTGAGCAATCGAGTGTGGTAGACGGTAGGAGTATATTTGCTCAAAACTCGTCAGTAGTCCGAAGGCGGGGCAGTATGCATTATGGAAGGTCAGGTTTTAGTGTTTGTACTAGTCATAACACTTGCTGAAGTAAACATACTTCACTGGTCGAAGAGTGAACGCAGCATAGCAGAAACAAATGTAGCAACTTTTTTAGTGTTTATGATAGTGTTAATGGCCACGTTAGTTTAAAAACATATTTAACACTCTTTGCCGGTTGATTCACCATCGTCTGCCTGGCCTTTTCCTGTATATTCGAATCGGCTTCCAGTCTAACCAATTGAAGCTTCATACCAGTATTTTATATGAAGCGACTGCCTGTTGATTCATGATTTCAAATTTCTATTAGACACTTGAAGATATCCCTGGTCTCCTAAAAAAAACAACGGGATGTTCAAAATAGTTCGTATAAACTTGGAAATTATTCCAAGTATAATATTACGAGGGCGGGTCAATGAGTCCGTGACTTTTGGAATAAAACACAGATTTTTTGATAAAAAAATAATTTTATTTTTCAACGTAGTCTCCCTTGAGCTCTATACACTTTGTCCAAAGCTTCTCCAATTTTTTTATCCCTTCCAAAAAAAATGATTTGTCGAGGTCCTCAAAATAGGCCTTTGTTTGCGAGATGACTTCATCATTGGAGTCAAATCTTTTTCCACCAAGCCATTTCTTCAGGTTTGGGAACAAGAAGTAGTCGCTCGGAGCCAAATCTGGAGAATAGGGCGGATGAGGGAGCAATTCATAGCCCAATTCATGGATTTTTGCCATGGCAACTGCACATGTGTGCACCCTTGCATTGTCTTGGTGGAAAAGAACTTTTTTCTTGGCCAAATGAGGTCGGTTTTTTTTCAAATCGTCATTGAATCGGTCCAATAAGTTGGCATAATATTCCCCATTGATTGTTCTTCCCTTTTGAAGGTAGTCAATGTGGATTATCCCGCGTGCATCCCAAAAAACAGTCGCCATAACTTTATTGGCTGACAAACCCACCTTGGCCTTCTTTGGCGCCGATTCACCCTTAGAAACCCACTGTTTTGACTGTTGTTTGGTTTCTGGTGTGTTGTGATGGATCCATGTTTCGTCCACGGTTACAAAACGGCGCAAAAACTCCTCCATATTGCGATTAAACAACGCCAAAGCTTCCTGTGAAGTTGTTACACGATTGCGTTTGTGGTCGACTGTGAGCAAACGCGGCACCCATCTTGCGGAAAGCTTTCTCATGCCCAAGTGATCATTCAAAATTGAAACCACTGAGCCATGCGAGATCCCTACGGCTTCCACAATCTCTCGCACTTTCAATCTTCGGTCGGTCAACACCATATCGTGAATTTTTTCGATTGTTTCGGGTGTAGAGACCTCAACTGGGCGTCCAGGACGTTCGGCATCTTCAGTGCTTGTACGGCCACAACGAAATTCAGTAAACCACTTTTTTACCATTGAAATCGATGGTGCAGAGTCCCCATAGTATTTATCAAGCTTAGCCTTGGTCTCGGTAATGGTTTTTTTTTCGCAAGAAATAATGCTTAATAAGCACACGAAATTCACTTTTTTCCATTTTCTCCTCAAATTAGTGAGTAGTCTGATAAAAATAGCTGTCAAACACAAACTAACTGACGCAGCAAGTTTAAATTTTGACAGGAGTCAACTGACAGATGCCTGTTGACAGAAGCAGTGTTGCTGTTTCAGTAAAGAGGTCAGAAATTCAAAAAGTCACGGACTTATTGACCCGCCCTCGTAACATAGAACTATAAAAGTGTAGTAAAATACAAACCATTGTCTTACTTAGATGTTATCATTAACTTCAAGGTACAGTTTTAGAACTATTTACATAATTTTACATAGATTCACCGAAACTCGTTTGGTGTAAATCTTTTTTTGGACACACTGTGAACCAGTTACGAAGTTTCTATTTATGTGTATATTATTTACAATTAGTGTCGTTTTGTACTTTTGTTAATAAACCATTAAACTTTGATGTTAATGTTTATTAGTTGAATTTGAATAAACTTTCACTTGAACCGTGTTATTTAATTATCTTAATTTGTGTCAACATGACAAATTGATGAACGATCAAATCTGGAGACTGTTTCACATGTATGTGGTTCGGTTTGATTTAGTTTAAATCCATTTTAAACTTCTTATTACAAACGTAGTTTCTTTTTTTATTAAAACAATGAATAATGTAAGCCCAGGATGCATATTCATGGCAATTATCATTAAAACTCGATTAGTCAGCCTGAGCCTAGCATGTATTTTCAAGACATTAGCTAGATTTCCACCAGCGCTAAAAAAATAACACACGTCCTTCCGTTGAAGACATGGTTGATGACAGGATGTATGAACCTGGATGAAGCAAAGGAAGGATGGGTGGGAGGATTGTAGAAAGGAAAATGCTTGGAGTTTTTGAGTTTTTGTATGTTAGCCATTCTCATGATGTTATTTTGTTCTCCAATGAACCTCATGTAGAGGAAGACTACACAAACGATGGATTGTCACAGTCCTGTGTGAAAGATGGCTTGGAAAGAGGTGATGTGACTGCTGAGATAACGAGTAATAGAGAAGTATGGAAGAAGATATGGCTGCGCCGATCCCAAATAAATTCGGATGAGGGCAGAAGAATGACGACGAATGAACCTTCCTTCATCTCGATAACGAAGCAACGTTTAACATTATCTGTTTATCACCTAGTACATTTAAATGTGGCTTTACCTCAACATTAAATAAAACCGGTACACAGTAATGTCAGGTCTAGCCTAGCTTTCTAACTGACGTCAGAATAGTCCCATTTGTCTATCAGTTTCCAGGAAATTGCTTTTTATAATTGCCTAGTTTAGTGTGATGAGACTTTTTAATCCGGTCAGGCTATTGGATGGAGAGAATTTGTGAGATTTTATTTACATTATGACATACCGAGTTTCCTCCTGTTGCTTTCCTCCGTACCTCGGAAAGCAACAAATGCCGAGATGCCTCCGTGCCTCGGAAAGCACGTTAGGCTGTTGGTCCCGGCTGTCATTTGTAGATCTTTGACAGTCGTGACAGGTAGTCAGTGGCCCAAAAAGTTTGACAACCAGTCTAACCAAGGGGTATCGTATTACCCAGTACTGGGTTGTGGAAGTCAGATAGGCAGTCGCTCCATGTAAAATACTGGTATTCAGCTGCATCCGGTTAGACTGGAAGCCGACCCCAACATAGTTGGGAAAAGGCTAGGATGATGGCTGTTGTTTTTCTTGTTTGAGTAGCTATTTGGATGTGGTTCTGGATTAATATATCCAGAACCACATCCAAATCTTTCCTTTTGATTTGTAAGGAACGTTGCAAAGATTTCTAAGATAAAGTTAATATAACATGATGATGATTACATGAAGTTAAGATATTTTTTGTTAATTAACTCTTTGTTAATCTAAAACAAATTAGTATTTCATTATAATAAGAGTTTTCTGATTTTCTCTTTTAACAAAGTTTCACTACTTAATATATAGGCTTATTATTAAGATTCAGTAACATCTTTCCAAGGCAACTTACTATTAAATGTTTAGAAAAAACCTCATATAATTTACTATAAATAAAATATCTATACCCATATTGGTCAATAATATCCCAATTAACTCAAAAATCCTTTGTAAGTAAGTATATAAAAGTTGTCAGATTTTTATGCGATAACATTCTCAGCTCCTTTTATGGTTTCATGATTCACTTTATTTTTTGGCCTCTTATAGCCAAATTAGGTGACGGCATTTAACCATATGTGCCTAATATAGCTTTATTATAAGGATGATATTACGTTCTGTTATCGACAGTTAAAATCGACAAGATTTGATGATATTGATGACTTAATTAAAATAGGTCTCCATTGTTCGTAATACACAGATAGATTACTTTATTCTACACCAAAGTTTTAACATAGTTTTCTGTTTTAGAATCGTCTTATACTACGTTTTTTTAGTGTGTAAAAGAAATACACTTACTCCGACTCGCACTAGGCCGGTTTTTTTTTTTCAAATGAGTTTCTGCCTTTCTGGTTAGCCGCAGCTAGGCTTTACTAGTTCACCAGGTCGGCCTGCTTTAGATATACGGACGTAGGTATCTAGGTAGCAACCCTGCCTTCCTAAGTTCACTAGGAAACAAGTTATTACGGTACCTGGCAATAACTAGTTTCACTACTGTAACGTTTATGCTATTGCTAATTCTCCAAGGTAAAATGTGTAGTACTAAATTTCCTCCGGTTTAGACTATTCGATTTTTTTTGTCGTACTTGCTGTTTCCCGTGGTTTTATTCGTATCTTAGGGAAACCCCTTTGTGTGTGTAAAGAAATAGTACGTACTTACTATTTCCATATCATTTCATTTCTTTAACTTAATTTATCCGCGCTCATTACAGTGACACACGCTGTCTTTGTAAGAGCTTATGAAAAAACTAGATTATTAAATAAAATACCTGAGGCGATGATATTCGGGAGATTAAAATCTTTGAATGTTATTTCTTTATTTACAAAAGAAACTCAATTGAGTTTTATTTACTTACGAATATCGAATATCTTATAAAACATGGATCAAAGTACCCTGTGTTTTAATTAAGGACATGATCTGTCTGTTTTACAAAATTGTGTCTAAATCATCCGTTTATAAATGTTCGAGTAACTAACATAGAAACTGATCAGCATCATCTTAGCAGGTTCTGTTTCTCTGTCACTAAGAAATACATAAAAAAACGGTAGGTGAACTTAATTCAAACCTAATAATGAAACGACTAAATGTTTTGTTCCATATATGGTTATCGTATATCTTAATACACATTCGTTGACATTAAGAAAAATATCAATGGTGCTATTTCTGAGAAAAAAAATTGCTTATTTGACTTGTGGTTGGAAATAATTATATTACATAGTCATGTCAGTCGATTTTGAACTCTATTTCCTGTGGCTTAAGAGTCGTTAAATGTAGTGAATATGTGCCCACGCTTTTAGTACACCTACGACATCTCGTTAGATTGCAAAAGGTGGAAGTTTTCGATATGTTTTTAAAAGAAATATGAAGTTTCATACGATTTTTAAAGATATGAAAAAAAGACTTTAATTTATTTGAAGTATTTTGTACTAAGAATTGAACATTAAATATTGCGATTCCGCCTACCAAGGACTATCGATCATTTTCTATTTCTAGGTATGTATAGCTATGTATTTGTTACGTACATTTCTCGAGAAAAACCTGCCTTTTCAAGTGGCTTTAATCACAGCAATTAAAATAATAACAGCTGTCTCGGTAATGAGAGGAAATCATTTTAATAGTCGACGAAACTTTGTACTCGACAATTCAGTCTGCTGCGCAGTGTTTCACTTACAAGAAAAGTTGGACAAAATGTGGATTTGTATTTCGACAAAAAACTAATTACCCAAAATAAAAGAAACTAATAGTTATATTTCGGGGTTTACGTAACAGCGATCCAGCATCGCATATTATGAAGATCAACACTTAAAACTAATTGTCTTTTGTAGTTAAGTTGAATGCTTAAATCTCAAATAACAATGTCGTCAAACTTTCACCGTCCGTCCCACATTAAGTTACGTCACAATTCCATTCAAAATGTACCTTTTTCTTCATACGAACCGTTTTCTCCGTTTTGACAGCTTTCTTTATGGAGACAGGCGGTCTCACGAATCATTACTTCTCGTTTTTATGAGCGACAAAATGTCCATTTACACTCTGATAAAGCACCCTTAACCTTACTATAAAACCTTGCATGAAGACCTCACAAGAAGTATCGCAAATGCGTGTTTTATGGAACTTAATTTTGTTGTTTATCTAGTACATCTAACCCTGAACGAATTACGAGACCATTGTTGTTTTGCAAAGGTTATTGTAATCACATGTGACATGCTATATACGAGGGCCGGTCAATAAGTCCGTGACTTTTGGAATAAAACACAGATTTTTTGATGAAAAAATAATTTTATTTTTCAACGTAGTCTCCCTTGAGCTCTATACACTTTGTCCAACGCTTCTCCAATTTTTTTATCCCTTCCAAAAAAAATGATTTGTCGAGGTCCTCAAAATAGGCCTTTGTTTGCGAGATGACTTCATCATTGGAGTCAAATCTTTTTCCACCAAGCCATTTCTTCAGGTTTGGGAACAAGAAGTAGTCGCTCGGAGCCAAATCTGGAGAATAGGGCGGATGAGGGAGCAATTCATAGCCCAATTCATGGATTTTTGCCATGGCAACTGCACATGTGTGCACCCTTGCATTGTCTTGGTGGAAAAGAACTTTTTTCTTGGCCAAATGAGGTCGGTTTTTTTTCAAATCGTCATTGAATCGGTCCAATAAGTTGGCATAATATTCCCCATTGATTGTTCTTCCCTTTTGAAGGTAGTCAATGTGGATTATCCCGCGTGCATCCCAAAAAACAGTCGCCATAACTTTATTGGCTGACAAACCCACCTTGGCCTTCTTTGGCGCCGATTCACCCTTAGAAACCCACTGTTTTGACTGTTGTTTGGTTTCTGGTGTGTTGTGATGGATCCATGTTTCGTCCACGGTTACAAAACGGCGCAAAAACTCCTCCATATTGCGATTAAACAACGCCAAAGCTTCCTGTGAAGTTGTTACACGATTGCGTTTGTGGTCGACTGTGAGCAAACGCGGCACCCATCTTGCGGAAAGCTTTCTCATGCCCAAGTGATCATTCAAAATTGAAACCACTGAGCCATGCGAGATCCCTACGGCTTCCACAATCTCTCGCACTTTCAATCTTCGGTCGGTCAACACCATATCGTGAATTTTTTCGATTGTTTCGGGTGTAGAGACCTCAACTGGGCGTCCAGGACGTTCGGCATCTTCAGTGCTTGTACGGCCACAACGAAATTCAGTAAACCACTTTTTTACCATTGAAATCGATGGTGCAGAGTCCCCATAGTATTTATCAAGCTTAGCCTTGGTCTCGGTAATGGTTTTTTTTCGCAAGAAATAATGCTTAATAAGCACACGAAATTCACTTTTTTCCATTTTCTCCTCAAATTAGTGAGTAGTCTGATAAAAATAGCTGTCAAACACAAACTAACTGACGCAGCAAGTTTAAATTTTGACAGGAGTCAACTGACAGATGCCTGTTGACAGGAGCAGTGTTGCTGTTTCAGTAAAGAGGTCAGAAATTCAAAAAGTCACGGACTTATTGACCCGCCCTCGTACTAAACGTATTAAACACTCCAGTCAGTTCGTTGCTCTTTTTGCAAGATATGACATTCAAATACAACAACGAAACGTAAATTACGTGACAGAATTTACACAAGCATCATATAATTGATGCATTTTTTTCTACCGATGACGTTAAATTGTTCATGGAATACACAATACAGTACGTGATATGAATTGCGAGAAACGCATCGTGTTAGGTCCCCGATTTATTCGTCGGAGTATTTCCAAAAAGCGTATCATTTTATGCCAGGGCTCGTGTTTAGGGGAAATTATGCTCAGTCATGGGGGAAATTGAGTGCATAACAGAATAACAAGGCTATCTGCACGGGACAGCCATGATGGGTACTTTTGGGGCTTTCTATTACATCTGTTATGGAATGAGTTGCTTATTTCTTCGGAAACGGAAATGTGCGTCGTCTGTGTAACAACAACATTTCAAACGATGGGATTTAGTATTGACGAATGCTTGGAATGTTGCAAGTCATTTTGTTTTGGTTTATCAATATTACGTGGAGGGCCCAGAATACCAGAAGTATCAACTTCTTCCTCTGCTTGTGTGATGTTGAATCTAAATTATTTTATCGAATCCATATTCATGATAGATTACTCCTGCAAACCTGCACAACTATACCCATTTTTGTATTACTAAATAATATTAAAATTAGTTGTCCATGGAAGTGAAACCGAATACGCTAGGAATAATGTTGTCCCCAGTACAATCCAATTAGCCCACAGCCCGCAGTGGGGTCAAACGCATTGTCGTCAATGTAGGCCAAATACGCTTAATTAGGGGGATGTACGCCGTATATAATTTCCTGTCATTATCATGGTTTTGGACTTGTTTCGCTTACAAGCGAGGTAAAACAGATTATAACTCCGTAGCTGTTAAAAAAAACTAAACTGTTGAATTCAGGTCATCTTTAAGATTTACATCATGGCGCATCACGCATAAACGTATTCTGTCTAAAGTACAACTATTAGATTTCTTGATCAGCATAATCTTACTTTATTGTCCACCTTTAACCTTTTCAAGCAATTTATCATGTTTACTGGAAACTGTATTTCCTACACGCAGAACTATCTACAAACAACCAACGAACACTTCCTTATAAAATATTACCGTACAATTCCTTATTCGTTAATATCGTTGCAATAGCCATCGATAAACCTGCAAACTAGTTTTATCTAATCGACCAAATTCACGTATTGCTTGACGAGGCTTTTGTAGTGGCAGAGAGAGATGGCGATAGTAAAATACAGGTTTAGAAAGAGAGGGAAAACGACTCTCGGTTCGACGTTCGTGAGTCATACTCGGGCGCATACACCGACTGGTGTTGTGGTCTATAATCATAGAATAAAGCGATTTAGTTTATTCGTGTAATTATGGACGATTTCTTTTTCTTGTTAAACTTAAATTTGAGTTAAATCTTGTTATTGAATAGTCGTGTTAATTATTT
This sequence comes from Noctua janthe, assembly GCA_910589295.1. NCBI lineage: Eukaryota > Metazoa > Arthropoda > Insecta > Lepidoptera > Noctuidae > Noctua > Noctua janthe. The sequence goes on from OU342578.1 coordinate 9,381,926, forward strand.
GTATAATTGGTCTGGTAGCTCTTTGAAAATCTAGATACTCAAATTATCACGCTATCATTAATTTATCTTCATTTTATATGTATCAATATCACTCTTTGAGAACAAATCAAGTCCGATGAACTAATCATTATGTTCAAAATTAGTACAAATATCGTCTTCCACCGACAATTATCTTTCAAAATCAGTCTCATGCATCACGGCTATATTGACACCTAATGAATCAACTACACTTTTCATATCTTCCAATTTCATCTCATACCTTGTCCCACTGCTGTCACGAAAGCATCGACCGCTGTGACGGGGTCGTCATCGTCAGACGACTTGGATGTATCGCCTTCAGCGTCGTCGTCATTGGCGAGCTGGCCAGGTGTAAAAACATCTGTCGATATATCCATCACAAATACTTGTGCCAAATTCAGAAGTGATCATAATATTGTGTGTCTTCAACATTGTCTGTTACATGTGGTTGGTAATTGATCCCGGATTTTATTGAGTATTTAATGTAACTTTAGTTTTTTGTCTGGTTACATCTGCTAGCTGAGCTGTAGGATTACGTAGTTGTTGTTCCAACATCTGCTTCATACGTGTCTTTTTTCGATACATCTTCAACTATAAACAAGGTTTTGTCAAATTAAAATTAGCTTTGATTAAACTAGCTGCTCCATAGTTTGTAAAAACAGTACTGAACTCTGAAATCAATCCGCGAAAGCCATTGTAGGAACAAATGTGACAGTTTAAAACTATATCCTTATGGGACCGAACTCCATGTTCGTACAAATTGTTCGTGTAATTACATGAGTTTCAAAACTACGTCCAAATAAGTATGAAACATGTTCTGCTGGCAGATCGTCTCGCAAATTTGCTTCGCGATGACTCACCGACGCTCGACTATTTAGTTTAAACGCTACAGACCGGTTTCTACTCGTTTTTGTTACAGCCGTGATGGCTTTTTCAACCTTTTTTTTCCAAGCTTACTAACCGTATTAAGATCCTGTTGACAATGTTTTATATTGTTGAGATTTAATCATCCGTTTGAGCCATCAAGATTGTCTTCCTCAAATGGATGAAATGCAGTGTGCAGAATTTTCTGGTACCAAAAGTATTTATGCTTGTTTTTGGTACATGCAAAAAATCCTCAAATTCTTATTCCAAGTTCAGTTTGTAAAGTTTTTTACTGCAGCAGTTTCTACTACAAATGGAAGTTCTGACTTTGTCACGACTTTTGCATTGTTACAGTGTCATTATGGGAACCGTTAATGTAATTCAATCATTGCCAACTTTGGTTTCATGCACACGCAATACATTTTTCCATCGTTATGTTCAATTACGTTCGTGGGAGCTAGGACAAAACAATCTTTGCGTGATTCATCGCCGATTGGTTCGGCTGTCATACAAATACTTTTATTTGTTTTACTTATAACGAAAATTGCTTTGAAAATGTCTTTTTAAAAGTCTAGTATGTCGATCAAGAACTGCTTGCCATTAATAATGCCTCAAGGAAGTCGTTTGGAAATTTATCGTTTGTGTGCGAGAAAAGAATTTTATCTAGCTTCCTTTGTCGATTTTATTATCAGTTTATCATTGATAATAAAGTGTCTTCTGTCTACGAGAAAGCCTTGGTATGTGTACACATTATTTGGAACTGTACGTTATGTTTATGTATGACGTACATGTTCGGAAGGCTATTACGTGCAGGCTAGAGTGATTTATTTCATCTTACTTGGCGTCTTGGAAATACAGGCTTCATGATTTTTACTAGTACCAAAACCATGGCTATCGCTCTTTATAGTTTTAATACTTAGGCTACCATCAGACGGACTGCATCGCAGCAACCGCGCGCAGTCGGTATATTCATCTGTTTCGTTGTATACACCAGTTGAATATATCGACTGTGCACGGTTGCTGTGATGTAGTCCGTCAGATGGCAGCCTACCCGTTTTAATTTGAAGAAGGGACTTTAGTAAGTGAAAAGTATAGATGAATAGGTATTGTTCAACTTGAGAAAAGAAGCTGAACCTTTTTTTCTAAAATGGCCGCCTTAAACGACGTCTAATTTGCGTAGGTTAGATTTACAACGTTAATCTTAGTTTTAGAACTTAGTATGGTTAGGCTCGGTGGTGAATGCGTGTTTTACTAATAGTTTCGGTTTAGTGCTGTTGTTACGACTTAATCTGGATTAAAGCTGACGGATTACGACAGTTTTATTGATTATGTTGGCAATTCAATATGCCTTTTCATTAGATCAGGAAATATTAGCATAGATATCTAATATTAAACCAACTTGACCAAATGTTATTACAAGAATTTATTATGAACTGAACTAATTCTGAAAGCACACAATTAAATGTAAAATTTCCATTAGAATATTCATTCCGACTTGAATTGTCCACTAACAGATGTAGCACAAACATTTAAAAGCATAAAAAACGCGAAAAATAACCTCGTTTCAACTCAGAACAGAACAAAAAGCAACTTCACCAGCTCGCAACTGTCTGCCAACTGACATAACTTTGTCCCGATGTTTTTGCCTGGTCTCACAATGCATTCATTAGCATATGCCATTTATGATCACGGCTTCGGTGTACCAGTAAGATTTCTGAAAGGCTCTATGTTATAATTTAAGGACCTTTTTGGAATGGAACACATGGTTTAGTTTAAAGAGTGAGGTTTTTTTTTCAAATGTTTATGTTAGACTCAAAATTGCTGTGGGAATTGTGGATGGTTTGAGCAAACTGGTTTGAAATGAAGAGGTTACTTTGAAAGATGAAGTGAACATAAATAAAAATTTGTACGTTTGAGGATCTAACAAACATTGACACAAGACTCAATATGACTTAGAGATCTGGACGGAAATTCTGACATTGAAAGTGATAAAGTGACTCCGGTATTCTAAAACGAATATCTAGGCTTATTTTCCAAGTGGAATTCAATTCGTGCCCCCAACAAAATCGTTTTCACAAACCCTAGAAAAAGCTCCCGGCAATCTAATGCGAAAAATCAAAACAACCCAGCCGCAATTGTTCAACCCCACATATAAGAATAGAATTCTACAGTTCCATGCAAGCAGATACGAGCACAATGGCGGAAGCTTGCGGTCCATGCAAACAAAGATAAAACCAACCCTACAGCAGCTAAAACAGCTCTTAACAACAACAATATAGAAGCTAAACATATTGCAGATGTTAATTTTGCTTTAGCTCACAAAGAGTTGAATTACGTACAGTTATTTCAAGCTAGGGAACCTGAGATGGTCGGACTTGAAGTACTAAGGTGCTATGTATTGGTTGCTAAGTTTTAAACCTTAATTAATATTGCTGAATAAGATTTTATTTAAATTCTTTTGAGAATTTCCAAAAATCATTATAATGTAAGAAGTTTTAAGTATACTGAAGATCTTCATAACGTGTATATTGGGGAAGTCTAGATTTTAGTCAGTTCTGGTATTCAAGACAAGTTGATTATGTTAGACAAGTTGCGGCACACTCGAAGCTCTAATTGCTTCATAAAGTTAACGAAATTTCGAGAGTTGAGGAAATACTTAAGGAATTTCATACGTTATTACTTGAAGAAGTTATTATTCCTAGAACTCTTCCAGTTGCAAGTTCTTTGAATGTGGAGGAATGAATTAAGTATTTAAGAACTTATTAAGCTGGGTGTCTACCTTTGTAATTCGGATTATTCATAAGTATTGAGGATGTGAAGAACAAACTTTCCGTCTAAGACAATCCAAGTGTACAGTCCATTCAATTAAGTAAGACATTAATTGAGTTTTAACAAGAAAAGGGTCGAAATACTTCAGTTTTAGCACCATGTAATTTTTCTAGCCACAAAACGTAACCGCTCACAGCTGATGATACCATCATTAACCTTATTTGCGAAGACGAAAATACTCCTCAAGGTCTTCAAGCCAACCCCAAAAACTTCCACAATACATAACAGTGCCTATGCGGCCAAGTTCAACACAGCCTTATAAATAGATTAAGATTAATACTCGACTATTTTTAGCAACGTTGAACTATTTTGGGTTTTAGCGATAAATATACAAGTAACAAATATATTGGCCGAATGGAATGTTTGCGTGAGCAAATTATTTTGCAATTCATGCGTGGTATAGAGGATGTAATCATTTGTTTTTGATATTTTGTCGGAAGCGGTTTCTGTTTATGCATTATGTTCTTTTTTGCCCATTGGTTTCTTGTTGTGGTTAGAAGTCGTTGGAATTGCACTGATCATTATCCCTCTTACCGGCCACAAACGGTGTCAATATCGTTCTTCTAGTATCCCAAGCTAAACAATGAATTTGACGACAATGTTACCGAAAACGTCATCAATGCAGCTGTATAAGACATGAAATAAAATACAAAAATGTCAATAGGAATGTCGGTAAGCAATGTATTAGTCACAATAGTCTTCTCTCTTAAATCAACAGATATTTTAGCGAACACAAGGTTGTCGTTAGTAACTGCACTTAGTTCAATGATTGCATTTAAAAATTCTATCATAACATCGTCATGTTTTAGCATCTTTTTGTTTGTATTTAGCTGAGTTACAAGAAGCTCACAAAATAGACATAAACACTACAATTATATTCACATCTAAAGCAATACGCGAGTGTATAAAAAGATATGATTCACTAACTGTTCTGTCGACGGTTGCATAAACGTGGAACTCCTCTATTTTGTACGAACACGCGGTTTTATTGTTAACAATGTGTTGGAAATCTTGCGTTGTTATATTGCGTTTTGTAATCATCGTAAAATGTTGTGATTGTGGAATTAAAGTGCGATTAAGAACGTTTCGAATGGTGGATCTAACCTCAATCACTTTGAGAAGAGGAACTACTGTTACATGGGATGTGACTTTGATCTTAACAATAACAAAGTATCTAAGCCTTTTCTGAAAATAACTGAAAGGCGAAACAATTTATTTTTTCTTTTTGCCGTATTTAATCATTAGACTATCTGTCTTATTATCATAATTACCTGGAATTTATTTTCTTTTACCTCATTGACTGACACGTTCGGTTTTCCTGTTACAAGTGTCAAATTTATCACAATTACTTCATAACGTGTAATATTTGACACAGATTTCTCTGTATCTGTATTATTTAACTCTGTTCGATAACATTGAGTCATACATAGGTGCTTCGGTCGCCATATGTTCCTTGTCGTGACTGTGGACCACGGCCTCGGCTGCATTGAATTGTATTCCTAATATCACATTTTCTTTTGAGAGACATTCTTTAGCGATTGTTGACGTTCACGATTACTTAGAAGAATTTAAACCCGCTAGTAGTAACATCGTTCAGTTATTGTACTATCGTTTTTTAGGAAACAGTTTATTTTATTTGGTACCTGTTACTTGTGAAGTTACGCATGCTATGACTGAACGTGAACGTTCGTTCTTTCAATTAATCGCTCTTTACTTTATTAAACCCGATTAGATAATATTAACCAAACGCATTTTACATAACCTGAAATGAAGTGCTAAACGAGGAAGCCTTCAAGGCCCCATAACTTGCGATCGTAACAAAATCCAATTACAACCAAAGAATTTATCATCGAAGTTGAACGTCCTTTTATTCGTACCGGTATTCGTAATGTGTCGTCTTTTGCTTCATGTTATATGTTGACTCAAGTGTCCAGGTGATGGTATTCGCATCTCTTTCAGACGCCGCTGCCGCAGCTTTGTGTCGCTACAAGGGTTTATGGTGAACGGTTCTCCGTGTTCCTTTAACTAACAACGTTTCGTCTCTCTCTTTCCAGATGGACTTTGATGCTGTCTCGCTCCTGCCGTACAACGGAATGTTTCTATCATAGAAGTGTTTTGCATTCCTCTTGCTTCTCGGAAACTGTTTCTATGTTGTAAATGGAAATGGGATCAGTAATGTTATTTGCATTGGAGATATAATTTCTGCTAACTATGAGTTATGGCGCGTTGTAAACTCGTTACAGTGAAGCAAACAGTAGGAATTTCTCGTAACTCATGACGTTTGAATTCCAATTTTCTATGGTAGCTTTGCACCTTCAATAATTTAGTAGGTCTTGAAATATTAAATATTCTGTGTCTATGACCTTGGCTCGTGTATTTTGGTGGATAATTGATTACTAGAAAACTCCTATAGTCCTTGAAAGGAAAAGGTGGTTGTATTTTGACCTCTACCAAAGCCATTTGCTACAAAGGTGTATAACAGACAAGCGTTTTATGAGATTGTATGTAATGATGAATCTATAATATTCAAATTGTTCTCATTGCGTGATAATGCTAAAACTTGAAATGGTGTGTGTATATGAGTCATAATTGCTGTTCTATCAAACTGAAAATGCAACAAGAAATGTAGGTTTCCGAATTGATTTTGTAGATTTGCAATTGTGATTATTTGGTCTCATTAGTTACTTGGTTTCCCAGTCGGAAGATCATTTTTGGTTAGCGTTACGTGTTTACATTACTCCGATTAACTTGCTGATATCTTTGACCTTCATGGCTTTTGGAATAGGGTTCATAGTCGTTTCAATTTACCGTGTTTAAATGGTACCTATAATTTGTTTGGGACCATTCTTATCTAGTTACGGCTCGTTACGATCGTTCAGGGATTTCTCGTTTTGTCTACGTTCATCTAATTTTCCTATTATTACATCACGTACAGTTCTTTTTCAATTCCCTTTGTTTCTTTATGTTCGGCTAGATTCTGGTTCTATCTATGGATTAGACTTTCGAGAGCTTCAAGTGAGTCTAGGCGTTCGTCAGTTTTATTTTCATTTTTGGATAACGAATGATCTGGAAAATTCGATGGTCCTAGAAATTTCCATTCTATTAGTTTTTCCATTCAATTAATTTGTTTAGTGAGTCTTGTTTTCTTTCGGCCTGTTCTATTAATACAATTAAGTATTCTATCGATTGCGTGTCTTGAATCTTCTACGTCAGTGTGAATGGTATATTACCGGTATGCGTCGGTTACTGAATTTTATATGCGATTGTTTAATTGACGTCAGAGTCAGATTATCGATCGTTTTTCACTCATTCCATAACCTCTGTCTGTATCTACATATCATCCTCTAGCGTTCAATGCTGGTATTTAGGCCGAATTCAGATGTCATGTCTCGCTCCACGTCATTGATGAAATTTCATACGGCTGTTATCTAATCTAATTTGATATACTAAAGGCGTTTGTAGGTGGCAATCGTACTTTATTTTCTCCCTTCATTTCAGATATTTTTACACACCTACAAAATTATAAATAGTACTTAAAGTGATACAGTAACTGTGATAGACATAAAATTTAGTATGCACTAAAACCTAGTGATAAAATCAGTGAAATGTCCTCTTTCTAAAATGGAAAGGAAGTTAACACGCGAAGATTTCATGAGGAAAAGTTTTCGTGCACCGAGGGTTTCGCCCGCCCCAGAAGGTCAAGAGCCGACTGTAAACGGAGCGCCACCACCATCGCCGGTGTCCTTAGCCATGCTGGAGAGAAACCCGCCACCAGTTCGAACCCAGTACGAGGTTACATCCTCGGGGATAGCTCCTAAACGACTCGAAATCAACAGAGCTCATCCCATCCACCTAAAATCATTTCAAGCCCCTGAACCACCCGATGATGCCGCACCAATGCCGCCATCAGACGATGTCTTACGTAAACTGGAACGGCAAATCGGAGAAATGGAAAGGGGGCTCGAAAGAGCACAGAACGGCACCGCAGCCGTCGACGAAAGAGTGAGATACGCCGAACACGAAAACCTTTTACGTACAGGCGTATCCTCAGTCGGCGGTGGAGGGTACCTCCCAGCTGATTCTGATACAGAACACGACGCAGTACCTTTCAATAGAAACGAGAGTACACGAAGCAGTACAGGCGGTGCTACTCCAGTGCCGAGGCCAGCTACTCGACTAGCCAGAACGAATTCTGATACCCAACAATCAGTCGCAGCGACTGCGAGGTTGATGAGGAAGCTAGCTGATGGTAACAAGGAGGAAAAGACTAAGGTTATATCTCGAAAGGCGATTCAGGCGCGAATGGAGAGGGTGAAGAACTCTGTAACAGGGAAGAGTGAACACAGGGTCTTGGCTGAGCATAGAGTGGACCCACCCTCTCCGAGGACGCCGACTTCTCCTATCACTACGAGGTCGTCTCAGGTAAAGGTAAAATTCTTTTGACTATTGTGGATGTCCATTTTAAACAGTCTATAGTAAAGAAGTGGTCGGAACTTGTAACAAAAGATAAATTAAAGTCACACTTGACGCACGGAAGTGAGTAAAGCCAAAATCTTGTAAGATATTTATTACTTGGTGTGTAAGTTATAATTAGAATTTATGAAGAGCGTAAGACGGAAACTTAGTTGCCTTCAAAGTTGCGTTTTGTCTCATATATCAATATGGTTAAATTGTCTCTTCACCACAAAATACTTGAGTCTCGTCTTGTTTATTGTAAGCTACGAAGTTACCTTCCCGGTAAATGAATTGTAACCCATAATAGTTTACTTAAATGCCTTTCGATCTATCACCCGAACGTATAATACTTTTATGATAAAAACAAATCACTGCTTCACCTTTTGATACATTTTATGTGACGTTAAGTGTGTTCTGCTGCCCACGCGCATATTCCTAAATAAGTATGAAGTGTTGGGTAACACAAGTTACCATATTACTTAATATCATTCACACTTGCTTGCGTAATGTCTACAGAAGGTAGGAGACAGTAATCCTATGTTATTATTTGTTGAGATGGATTTTCAATATGATTTTAAAAAAATTGCCATAAACAGCCTGTAATATTCGCGCTGCCAGGACACAGGCCCCTTCTTTTTTTGTAAGTTTATCAAACGTTTAGGAAATATTTATATTATTTATGTGAAATTATTTTATTGATTATTTTCAAGTGATGCTTGAAATGGCATCCAGTAGTGTAAATGAAGTGTCATTTCAAAGTCTACTAAGCTTAATTTATGTCCACTCGTAGACGATACACAAAATTAGTTTTATAGTGCTTAAAATTAAAGAACTATTTCTTTAATGTTGTCAATTAAATGACATTTTCTGGTACCTCATGTGGGTATAAATACGTGAAATTGCCTGTGGAAATTGTATTGAAAAAACAAGATAATGGCGATAGTAGTTACTATGACCAAGCGTTAAAACATCCATGCAGCACTTATAACAGTGTTTAATTTAATGACAATCTGTTCTTTCCCCATAAAAAGTCTCGTAGATTTTACCTGTGTCCATATGATCAAGCACAAACAACCTTATTCCTCTTTACCTGCTGCGAAAAAGTTAATTTGAAGCACATGGCGCGTGGCCGTGACGGCCTCCTATGACGTCATCTGACACGATATCACGACCGACCGGTGTAGTGTTCGAAATATAAAAAATATGGTGTTTGATATTTGTACTTGTTATATGATTTATAAACTTGTTTTGTTACTATAGGTGATGTATGTTCAATACAGGCGTTAACTGTGGGAGTCAATTTCGTTAGACGTAACCGTATTATTCAATAATAAATTACATATTTTTCAACAACTGGCTACACGAAATATGTACAGGGTCAAACCAAAATTAGATAGCGAAATTCCATAGATGTGATGGTTGTCGATATCTATCTAATCACGACATAAAAATAACAAAAAAAATAGTTTTTTTTTGTAACTATGGAGTTTTACTACCCAATTTTATTTTAACCTTTTTTTTAAATTTTCATAACATTGAGAAAAAATCATTTTTGTTTCCTCATTTTACTCTTTAGAACCATGTACTAAATATTATTTTTTATTCTTTTTACAGGTAAGCACAAAGTAAACACAAAATGTCGAAGTTGTCTGCGTACAGCGCTAAACCTATTGTAAGGTAAAGTATGCACTTTGTTTCTTCTGATTAATTTTCTCCATTAGCGTTGAGTGCGAGATTTAAACTTCAGGGAGAAGGAGAGAATTGTTCAGCAACAATAGTGTGTAATTAAGAAGAGTGGGATAGAATGGATAGTAGTAAAATCTTAGCTGATGTATGGGAAGGGGGATAAGTAAATGAATTTGGGGTTACAATACGATATTTCTGAAGAATCTCATAGAAGATGTTTAGAATTCGGTTGGAATACAATTTCATTATATTTTGCCTTTTCCAAACTGGGTTAGGGCTGGCTCATTTACCTTATCAATCCAATAACATGAAATTACCTAGCGATATTGTAATGTAAGTTTAGGGACAAGATTCACATATTTGACAAGTAAAGAGTGTTTCATACAAATATCAACATAACTCTAAAGGTGTTTTAATATACCATTGTATAAGAAAAATGTACATATTCGTATGAACCGTTTACAGAATAAATACACCGTTTATTTTGTAAAGTTCAAAGTTTAATCTGTGAGTTTTTTCCTAGGTATCAGACATTCAGGCTTCTGATTATATATTTAGGAGATTCGTATTTCCAACATACATTTCAGTAAACACTTAAAATGATCTATCCATATTAAAATTAATATCCACATTACCAAACCGCGAGGGTATCCTTATATGGATTTAGCACGTTATAATATTTTATGAGAACCATTCTATTTTACGATCTCGCTAAGATTTATCCATACTACTTAGATTTTATATAAACGTTGAAATCTCAGCTATGTGAAGGTCAGACCAAAATATTTGGAAGTAAACGTGGTACGAATGATGAGTGGGAAATGCAAATCGCATGCGGCGTAAATCTGATATCACCCGCTTTACTTTACTACGAGTGAATGGTTCACTTGAGTTAACATTCATGTTCACTCGGCGCTAGCAATATGAGCAGTGATAGCCGAGTGGTGTGACCGTCAGACTTGTCAAGTCATACGTCTTAAGTTCGAACCCAAGACACGCACCTCTGATTTTTCGGATTCATTTGCGGTTTGTATAATTATCACTTGCTTCGGTGAAGGAAAACATCGTGAGGAAACCAGCATGCCTGAGAGCTATTTCTCGACGGCATGTAAAGCCAAGTCAGAGGCCCATGGTCGGCATAAAAACTCTCACCAGGTTAGGCACTAACCACGCGAGAAATTAAGAACTGGCAATATGACATGGGAATTAACGTTGGTCTGCTCCTCCAATCTTCAATCATTCGGTATGCGAGAGAAAGATACCAAGTTTACTAAGGAATTCAAATTTCACTTAATACATGTTGTGTTCTGACGTTTCTGTTGAAGAGAAAGATGCCAATTGAAAGACAAGTGAAGCGTCAGATATGTGTTTAGCTCACAACTCACAGAATTCCGGAACCGTTAGTTGAACTAACAAACTGTTACTGTTTACGTAATTATCGTTTTATTGCCTTGAGGAAGTATTTATATGTGGCGAGCGTGACCGTTAATATCGGTGTAAACTATTATTTATTTATGTGAATTTTACGAAAAATAATTATTGTTTACAGTTATAATAAATACACAGAGAATGTAAGTATAAATCACACAAAACATACCTACAAACTATTACAGTTACTGGAAAAAAACATGAAATACGTACAACGCTCTAATAACATTATGGATTATATCAGAATTCGATTTTCTCTATCTTTATGACAAAAAATAGAAGTAGATATTACGAGAAATGTTCACCTTTTTTCTTTGGAAATATTAATCCTGTATCAAAGTATGTAAGGATTGACACTATTTTCACGTCTCTCGTCTTGCCGATATATTTGTAACAAGTATTTCATAAAATCAAACGAAATTGCGTTCTATAGAAGCTATCTAGTCCTACATATATGGTGAAGTAGCGAAGCGTACAAAAATTACGTTCGTTCCCGTTGCCCTCTTTCCGTATTCTGTTTGATAAATCGTTTTGCATAATATACTAACATTATTTATTCCAGTGCCTCTCGCTCCGGGGCAAATAAAGTAAAATTCCTTTTGAGCACTTTTTAGCTTTTTTATATTGTGTTAAAAATGCGCTCGAACTTGGCGAGTTGCACTACCATTTTGTGCAAATTGGTATTGATTTTTGTAGGATACAAGTTTTTATTTTAATTGTAAACATCCTTCGGGCTTTTCAATATTTGTTCACAATCTGAATGTTTTCCTTTCATATTTATAATATGGAACTGAAAATACTTTTCGTGTCGTGTATTTATAGCCTCCTATTATTATAACAATGTTATCGTCGTCATGGCAACTTACCCACTATATAAAGCCAAAGTACAAGGCAAAAGAAAGAGTACAGTTATCATGAATAGTAACAAACTAAATATCTAAGTGGGTCGGTCGATACAGCCCCGATCAATCCTAAAACCTTGACATGCTAACTGAATATTATCTGTTTCTAAAGTACTTCATGAAAGTGTAAATAAACCATGCTTAATTGCTCAGATATAAAAGGAATTAATAACACATTCAACTATTTTTCAACTATGTTTTCAACTTTATAATTGAACACTTATTGTTCCTGACTAAAAATAACCTCAATTGTCAATTAAAAACGTCTCTAAGGTCCTTTAAAATTATTATTTCAAGGTTAAGAGTTCAAATAATGAGTTCAAAACATTCAATTTGTAATTGGCATCCAAATATACGTGTTTTGATCCGTTTATTTACATTTTCATAAAATGTAAAAGAGTATAAGTATGCATTAATTATATCCAATCCTAATGATGAATAAAGTATTCATTAAAAGATAGCACAACATATTGAAGGTCAATAAGTATCATAGGGCAAAATGCAATGGTACGTGACGAACACACACACAACTTAGTATTCTGTGTTGTTAGTAAAATTATGTGTACGTATTTACATATTATGAGTTCAACTATACAAATAAATAAAATTGAAGTGTCTGTATGTAATTTCGAAATAACAGCTTTTTATTGAATGCAGATTAGGACTAAAATTATAAGTATCACTACTCGTGGAGTCTATAAAACAGCCTCATAATCAATGAATCGATCTTCAAACCAGCTTATCATAATACTTTACTGAAATGCCTGGAGAGTTTCAAAAACAGCGATTAGAGATCAAGATCATTAGGGTGAACTAAACCCTAATGATCTTGAATCGAGGAAAGCCTCGTGGCTCGCCTACGAATTTCAGCGAAATATCCGGGCCGGTTTCCCAGAAAGGGTCTATTGATTTTTAGCCAAGAATGGACGAAAGTACAAAAAGTTTTTATACATATATTGAAGCCAGAATTTAATATTTACAATGTATTTTTAAAACTTTTGGAATCATCGCTTTTATTTGATGAAAGCTATATTTTTATAAAATCGAATATTATTTTGAGATATTCGAAATCCATTAAAATTATCGTTAAGCTCTGTTTTATGCTTACTTGATTAGTTACATAAAGTATGGGTAAGCAAAAACCTTATACATATATTTAAATGTGCCTTTAAATTCTTTAGCCCTTAAATCCAGTGAGATAAAGTGGGATAATTTAGAGTCGAGAGGATAATACTCTCGGCATTACAGCTATAAATATTTTTTGTGGCTTACCGAGTTCTTTAACAATAGAAAAATGTAAAAAAAATGATGTTATTACGTAATGAGAATAAGACAACTTTCCACGTGGAAAAATAGAAGAAGGAATGGAGCAGCTACTTCATGTGATGCTGATAACCATTGGTAGTCTTTTCCATGCGAAAATATAGTGGTATATTACCAATGTATGGTAGCTAGTGTTCCCTTGGGAACTGCCCGGAATAGTACATACATAAATCCGACTCAATCTAAGCAAAGAGAGAGCTCTGACCTATACCAGCATAGCGACCTCTTTATGACAGAGAGTGGGCCGTAATTCACCGGCCGGGCTCAGTGTAGGTTGGTAGATAACCGCAGACATCTAAATACTGCCTAAGAGTGCAGGGTATGCAATTATCTAAAGGGTTTAAAAACGCCCTTAACGTAGCCGAAAGGCACTTGTTATCCCCGTCATTGCGTTTTTTTTTTTGTTCTGGACTATACCTCGGAACCTTCTAGTTACGGAGATATTTGAGGTCCCAAGTTCCAATTATTTCACAAGTTCTTTTTTTTTAAATACTAGTTTTTAAGGTTATAAATTTACTTTAATACCTCAATGACCTGTTTACTATTCAAAGCATCCATCAGTACATTGTTTTGAATGTGTTTACATTGAGTTTTACCGTAAAACGTGATTTTTCAGACTCAAAAAAAAGTCGTTTCCCAGCAATAATTTTTGCGTAAGGGTACTTAGTTTGATGCACAGAATGTTTGGTTGACGGCTTCGTGAAGGGTCTGTTTACACCCTGTATAAGAGTATCCTTAGAAAAGCCTTTGACAACTCTTTACTTCTTCTGCCAATTACCTAGCCAATGCCTAAGAAAGCTTCACCTCAAAACATTCAACTATCCAGTACTTTAATAATCTACAAATGGCGAGAACATAGTAATTTGTCAAAAGGGTTTGGTAAAACTTGTAACTTGTAATATCTACCTTCACAAACCACCTGTCATGAACAACAGTTATTAATTTATGTACCTACCTTTACTTAATTTTGTAATACATATTATGATTGTCAAGATTGCGTATGTTATTTATGATGCTTGAATATTGCTCTTAGGAAATAGTTTCGAGTCAGTTCATTATGTAAATGACGGTTTGAAAAGGAAATTGTGGATGGCTTGATCAAAGAAACGATGGATGGACTGTGTGTGAGCCGATATGGCTAGAAAGGAGGTGACTGCTGAGATAACGAGTAGAGGGACCCTCCCTTTCCATCAAGCGAAAATGCTTGGGGAAACGGACCCTAAGAAAGAAGTTTGGAGGAAGACTTGCTGCGGCTGACCCGAAGAAAATGTGATAAGGACAGGAGAATAATGAATACATTTAACTACATAATCATCAGATTTTGTAGTTAAATGTATGCTAAAAAGCTAAAACAGTTTCGGACCTTTACAACGGTTTACGATATCGATATTCGATTAGGTTTCCGCGAAACAAATGTCGATATTTTTGTAGATTATTTTAATACAATCGGCTTCCGGCTTGGTTATCAGATACTGATTCAGTACGCATTCAAATTATAACTATTTTATCAACATTTGGGACGGTGTGGTTAATAAAAATAGGAATAGGAATCTGGAATATCAAGCTTGAAGGTCCAGGAGAGGTCCAAGAGGAAGATCCAGGAGACTCAAAGAGTGAATCTGAATGCGAACAGCATCTTTAAAGTGCGTTCAAGAAGAGCTATCAGTGTCAATATTCTATCATTACACTGTCAGCTTTGGAACGCAGTTTAAATGTTCTGATCACTTTCGGTTTTATTGGAATTCACCCGGGATTACCCAGTAACTGGGATGTGGAGGTTAGTTAGGCAGTCGCTCCATGTAAAATACTGGTATTCAGCTGCATCCGCTTCCGCCACCGACTCCAACATAGTTAGGAAAAGGCAGGAATTTGATGATTACATCTTATATGGCCAGCTCCCCGTTACAAAGGTTCCTGACACAACTAGGTCAGAAATCAATTTACAATGTAATACGGGTGTAATTCCAAATAATTTATCGATTCCGATGCTGCATCTCGCCCACTCCTGGTGTGGGCGAGTTTACACGGGTAACAGTCTCATTTGCATTACGGTGTCTGCGGCATTAATGATAGCGTAGATGGCGCCTGCTGCTCCTTAATTAAGCTTCGCTTGTGTGTTATACGAATATGAACTTTGTGTCCAGGGCACGTCCTCTAGAAGTGACTATCATCTCTCTGATTAAGTGTCTTGCAGGCATTTCGTTCTTTTCCATACCAAACCAATGGAGAACGTCAAGAAAGTGCATTTTATATCAGTTTCATCAGTGTTTTTCTATCCTGTCTTGTTAAGGAGCATATGAACTACCAACTTATCCTTGTTTTTCGTATGGGAAATCATCACAAGACGCCCCCCACCCCCTGATCTTGGCGGAGCGGAAGGGTGTGTCAGATTTCTACGGACTAAAACCCATCCATGTTCCTTCTTAGCCCTTTGTGTTCCAGGGCCGCGGTATCTCTTTCGAACAGTCCCACATCCTTACAAACTCTTCTTGTTAAGGGGTTTGCAAGAATCGTAGAAGTTAGTTGTTTTGTAGTTACTGTCTACCCCCTTGGAAAAAAGCCTGAGTTTAGGTATGTATCATCATGTTCTAAGATTGGTCCCCTAAATTACTAAGCATGATTTGGAGTCGCCGTTTATCCGATCATCAGATCAGTTCGCAAATTGTATGAATATTCATAACACTTGGGCTATCGCATAATAACGCAATAATTTAAAAATTATCATGCCTGGGACCCGGATCCAGTCATGACGTGACTTAGTACCTGCATCACACCCACATTTGCGCGTGGGTGTGTCCAGTCCACATTAATTATAACTGCATACAAGCTAATGTAACGTAGTACGATGATGTAAGTGGGAAGTGAGCCTCTTCTCAAAGGTACTGAGTCCTCCAATAACATAACATTACGCCTGTAATACCCGAAGGGTTCGACAGAAGTGTATCTAATAGTATCCACATTTCGCCAGTATTATATGGGGCAAGCCTATTGCCATTAACCGGATTCAACGAAAAATTCCTGATGGAAAACCCAACAACACTGCCCGACCTGGGAAACGAACCTAGGACCTCGTGCATAACAGCAGCGCCTGCTACCACACGATCAACGAGGCAGTCTTCCATGAAATTAATTTTAATATTCTAAGATATAAACAGGACCTCATTGTGGTCTAAAATTCAAAGTATGAATGCTCCAAGTTAAAAAAGTATTAAAAGAGATTCATCATCTGCCTAGCCTTTTCCCAACTATATTGGGGTCGGCTTCCAGTCTAATCGGATGCAGCTGAATACCAGTATTTTACATGGAGCGACTGCCTATCTGACCTCCACAACCCAGTTAGTACTGGGTAATACGATACCCCTTGGTAAGACTGATTGTCAGACTTTTTGGGCCACTGACTACCTAATGACTGTCAAAGATCTACAAATGACAGCCGGGACCAACGGCTTAACGTGCTTTCCGAGGCACGGAGAAAACTTGATATGTAATGGGCAGTCGCCCATCCACAGATCAACCTAGGCAAGCACGGCTTAGCCTAAAGATCGACCCGAGCGGCTGTACTTATTTAGCCACGAGCTCCTGAGATTACTAGCCAATAATCAAGTGAAATGTCTTTTCACAGTAGCTAGCTTATCTTAAACCATTAAAGAGTTGATAACTGATACGAAAGTAGCTCCAGGATAACATCGCGTTTCCCTATTGTCATTATTACCTATCTTCAGACCACTGAATGAAACTTAAATGGACTTCGGAGCGGTTAGAGGCGATGTAAAGGGTATAGATACCGTAAATGTAGATATAATTGCGGACTAAAACGGTTTTTAGGCTGGTTTGATGGTAAATAGGATTGCCTATAGATTTTTCAAAGTACTATATAAATTCTTCATGATCGTGAAATCCTTTAACATCTCCATCTAGCTTTTTATAGGACCCGCTAGGTGGTTCATTCTTTCTTTGATTCACATGAGCTAAAAATATTGTATTGCCAGATGAATAAAAACTAAAAACTAGCAATCCGCCATTGATAACTGTATTCCTAACTTTGCCGTATACACAGTGCTCTGTAAAACTAGGACGTGCCGTGTTCCGGTATGGTTTGAAAAACGTTTGGCTTCCAGCCACAGAACTTGCCCCTATCGTAAACTTGGAAAGTCTTTTAATATTATCTACTTCGGTGACGGTCGGGAATTTTCGGAAATGTTCGGGTTTTTGAAGTCGTTAGAGAGGAATTGGTTCCGTTTAGATGGTAATAGGATGGGGTTTAATACGCTGCTTTGTTGGTCTAGTGGCAGTAGCGCGACTATTAAGAACAGTGCTACGCTTATGACTTTACGATTACTGATTTCTCGTGCGTAATCCAGCGTAATGAGAAATCTGTGGTCTGTCAATAAGTGAGTGTCAACTGAAGATCAGTGCCATTAGCCTAACCCCTATTGCACTTATGGAACTGTCAAAATCCTTTTCAAGTATTTTAATCATGAGTAGTATAGCAGCCACGGTGTCTGGGTTTATGTGCGGTTGATGACAATAGGCTGGGCCCCTAATACTATCGCTTAAACATACCTGGCGAAATGCGGGTGTACTATTACGAATACACCTTTGCCTAACCCTTTAGGGATTACAGGCGTGATGTAATGTTACGAGTATTACGTAAAATACGCTCACTCTGCAACACATTTTAAATTAGAAATAATTGAAAGCGAGGAAGAAGACATTATCTCAGCTTGCAAGGACACAGTTTTCGGGACATCAAGAAACATTATGAAGGCTCATTATTTAATTAAGATCACAAACGAGGGTCCGGGGACAAAAGATAGACTTGTTGTGCATATTTATCATTCTTGCTTCTTTTGAAAAGTTTTCTTTTTACGAATTCTCGAGTTATTTATCATGCTCTATAGTTGATATAGGTAGATGGTCTACTAATTACTTTATAAGTTTTTATAATTCAATTCAATTCATTTATTTCAGACACAATGAATGATCCATAATTTTGTTAGTAGGTACACTTAAAAATAATGTTAGTAATTCATTAATTAATTAAAATCAAAGACACATAAATAAACACCATACTATTATAACTAAATTACCCATCCAAATAATATATGAAAATTAAATTAACACAATAATGTTTCATGTCAAATAAAATGTCCACAATCAGGGATTAAAAATTAAATAAAAATTTGTAATACGTAGGCAAATACATAAACTGATGCCTCTTTCCCATGGAGCTAGTCAGAAACTACAGAAGGCCACCTGCTACGATCCTTACATCATCATCATCTGCCTAGCCGTATCCCAACTATGTTGGAGTCGGCATACAGTTTAACCGGAGGCAGCTGAATACCAGTATTTTACACGGAGCGACTGCCTAGCTGACCTCCACAACCCAGTTAGTACTGGGTAATACGATACCCCTTGGTAAGACTGGTTGTCAGACTTTTTGGGCCACTGACTATCTAACGACTGTCAAAGATCTACGAATGACACCCGGGACCAACGGCTTAACGTGCTTTCCGAGGCACGGACGAAACTTGATATGTAATGGGCGGTCACGCCGGTCACGCATCCACAGACCAATACGATATACGATCCTTACATACTCCTTAGTATTTCATAAACTATTCTGACACGTTCAGGGACATGCACAATATCTTCTCGTTCATATTACGGGTAGCTCGGACGCAGCGACGCGAATTCTACTGGAAATTGTTTAACAATTTCAACATATACACGAGGATAATTCTGTATCATCATAAACATACCAGTGCTATTTTAGAGGTAGAAAGAAAGAAAGAAAAGAAAGAAAGAAAAGAAAGAAAACATATTTAGAACTACTTCGTTGGTCTAGTGGTCGCAAGTGCTGATGAGCACTTGCTCCGGGGTTGGATTCCCGGGTCGGACAAAGCGTTATTGGGTTTTTCCGTCCAGAATTTCTCAGTAGCAGCCACCGGAGTCGGGATTTCTGCCCGGTTGGCGGCAATAGGCTTGCCCCCTATTGCATGAGACTTAAACATAACTGGCGAAATTTGGGTGTCATATTAGGTACACGGTACACCTCTGCCTAACTCCTCGGGGAGTACAGGCGTAATGTTATATTAGTTCCGAAGACCGAAGATTACCCCCCACTGCATCAGAACATTCAAACTGTATAAAATTAATATAGAAATAGAATAGTGAATTCTAAAAACCTGTACCACATCACAATAGATCACAAATCATGACCTAGCAATATAAAGATAGCTCAAACAACAAATCCCTCCATATAACTACGACAGAAACATAAACACATTGCACTAACTAGCTAAACACATGTAAATCTCTCGGCAGCGCTTCATGACGTGGGCGAAGCCCCACGAGCGAAGCTATACAAGTGCTGCATTACCAAGATTATTATTATATTCAGCTGGCTCTTGAGACGCAACCCTTGGACTAAGAATATGTGAAGGGAAGAAAAAAATCGACGACACGGTTGGCGCAGTGGCTGAGCGTTGACTGCTGTCTTCCTAGTCACGGGTGCGATCCCCACACGTAACAAATATTTGTATGGCCTATAGTTAGTTGTTCGGGGTCTGGCTGTTTGTGTATGTGAGTTTAAGTGTTTGTACCCACGATGCGGGAGAGTTTAAAAAAAAAAGTATCTAGTTTTCTTGTCATTATATTTTTTTTCGTTAATCTTATTACATAAGATTCTGTAATATCTCCTCTTGGGAGACGGCACTGGCTCCTGTAACACAGGTCTATCACCAGTTGTAACCGCTTTTTGTGTGATAAAGATTATTGATTTCTTCTTTGATTGCTATTTTGTGTCTTTGGCAAAACCTGTCTTGTCTATGGGGAGGACCAAATTATAATTTGGCAAAAGGGTATCACAGAGAAGATATCGTGGGATCATTACAGACTGCTGATTAGATAATACTGCAGGCCTACCTTTCGCCTTCTGTCTTGCGATAATCTTGAATTTCATCAAGTCTAGCTTTCTGTCTAATCTCGTCTACTTATTTGAAGATCTTCGTCATCATCTGTTGACTTTTACGCTATCTTCACACCGTACTCACTTATATCCATCACCTGAGAGTATTTTACAATTCAAATCAAAGTAATATGAATTTATGTATGACTGTACTTTTACCAATATCAATATGAGCGGCTCATGCATTCATATCCTTGATAAGATTGAATTGAGTCATTGTAGTTCAACGAATTGCAATCAGTCAATCAGTATCGAATCTATACTAATATTATAAAGCTGAAGAGTTTGTCTGTTTGGTTGAACGCGCTAATCTCACGAACTAATGGTTAGAATTGAAAATTCTGTTAGTGTTGGATAGCCTATTTATCGAGGAAGGCTATAGGCTATATAACATCACGCTACGCAAAAAGAAAACAAGTCAGAAGCGGCGGGTAAAACTGCCGGGCACAGCTAGTAAGTGTATAAAGTATCAGAACCGAAGATATACTATAAGTTAAGTATACCCATTTACCGCATGCTTTCTATTGCCAACTCCATCCGTAGTAAAATAGATGTCTTTACTGGTTCTGTGGCCTCAGTTAGGACTAAACTTAGAGTAGTAATCGTATAATATGTTTTTATTGTTTTTTTTTGTATATTTCTTTCTTATGTTTAATTTATTTTTCCCAAAAGTTTTTTATTAGTTTGAAAAAGTCACATCTTGTAATTTTTCGTTTAGCTAATTGTCTTTTTTTTTGTCGAATTGTAAGTGTTTTACACATATGCTTGCTAGATTCACATCTAGTAGATGGCAATCAGGAACATTGTTTTGTAACTTTTTTTTTATTGCTTTTGTTCTTCACTAAACCGATGTATCGGTTTAGTGAATTAAATAAAAAAAATGAAAAAAAAAAGTATAACAGATTTTTAAAAGGTTTACTGCTCGATATTTTATATAACATAACATCACGCCCGTAATCCTCGAAGGGTTACGCAGAGGTGTGCTCCAATAGTACACCCACATTTCGCCAATTATGTTTAAGTCCCATGTAATAGGGGGCGAGTCTACATATTTTGTATGTGTATTATACAAGTTTTCTTGCATTTCTTAACATATGTATGTAATTTATTTAGAAAAATATACACTAAATTATCGTCTTTCTGGTAGGTTATTTTCTATAAGAGGGTCAGAATATACCTCTGTTACCATAAACTGTTACGATCCGACGAAGAAACATTGTCTTCAAACTGATTAGCGCAGAAAGTTAATTTCTAAACAATGCAGCCAAGTTTGACACAGCAAACTTAAACAATAGAAGTTCCTATACAAGGATATATTTAACTCAAGCTATCAAATCCTGGTACGAGGAACAACTGCTACGATGTTAGAACTTTAGAAGACGGAAACTCAGAAGTTTTCGAAGTCGGAGACAGTATGGAGTTCGACTTGGGAGCATGAAGCTTGTGAAACAAAGTGTGTTTTGTACAAGATTCCTGCATCAACCCACTGTTGGGCTCATTCGCTTGTTTTGTTTATTTTAAGATTAAAAAATAAAGCCCTAAAAGCTGGCGAGATGATAAAAAAACACAAGGTTTTTCCCTAACACGGCGGGTCTTTTAATATCGTGTCGAACATAAAGACATTCTCATGGCCGAAATTAATAAAACCCGACTCTGACCCTCCCCAGACCGAGACTAAAAAAAACAAATAATTCAGAGACGCGAGCACCGACTGACGTAACGTCTAAGGTAAATGCAATAACCACCATCAAATGACATACCAAATAAAAATAACCAATACACAACCGATACAGAACCTTTTCGTCCATAAATAGAGTACAATTTTCTCTAACATCACACAGCTGTATAAGACGTTTCAATTTTTAGCTGGAAATATAGGGCGGTGGATACTCCACCCCATCTAGTTGTACTTCCGTCAGTCGTATTCCGAATGGCGTGAGAGCTGCACGTTTGTCGCGTCGCGTATTATGGTGTTTTCATAGTTTTTGTGTTAGTGACATGGCTAGGAAACGGGTAAGGAGTGGTTTCACATAATTAAAATGGGCTAGGTTATTCGCTAGAGATTTTATGTTAAAATTAGGTTTATACGTTTAATTTTTTTCGTCAGCTGCGCCCTTCTTTTTGATCGTGCGCTCTACTGTGTTAAGTATAATTTATTTTAATGTGTGCTGTGAGGTCTTATTTATCTGGTTTTCATGAAGTATTAAATTGAAATTTTGTTACAAAGTTGAATGCGTAATTTTGGGTCGGGTCAGGACCTATATTTTGCCATGACAAAGAATATTTTGTGATGATAGTTTTAAAAATATTCCTTTTGCTTTGGGAACTCGCGCCTTACATATTGGTTGATTGGATATATGAGCCAGTTGGACACGAATTGATGAATTCTTAATAAAAAAGCTTTTCACGTAATTATAGCTTAATATAAAAACAAAACACTGTCTAAAAGTTCAAAGACATTCCTTCGTAAAATTAGCATTGCAATTCGTCTTTTCATACCACGAAATAACAATGTATTCTCATCTGGCAATGTAAACGTTGATTCTACATCCCATTAATGTGGAATGGATGAACGTTTGAACACTCGTCATCGATTGGTTTTACTATTACATGTTATTTTTATGCTGCGTTTAGATTTGTGTGGTTAACTGCCCACTGGACTTGCTACTCTACTAATCATAGAACGAATTTACATTTGCTTCCTTTGTAATTTGGCAATCAATTAGGAAGTATTTCCAGTGATAGATGGTATCATGTGAAATGCACTTTTTACTGGACTGCCCAAGAGTGTCCTTGTTTAAAATTTAATTTACATTCTCGGTCAGATTGGCTTAAGAAACTATTCGCAATAGTTGCTTAATCATACTCTACGAATGGCGAAGTCATGCCTAGTTATCCTGCCAATCAATTAGGTACGTCTTATTCAGCAGTAGTTAATTACTGGCTAATAAATTCTAGATGCAAGTTTCATTACAGTGCTTACAGGCGTCCTAGTTGGAAACTTAATTTGCTTACTTGCTCAGGTCAGCCATTGCAATTTGATTCAGTATTCTGTAAGTTAGTTAGGCGTAGGACCTCATTTTCTTTAACAAAATAATTTAATTTTGACTAAGTCAAAGTGGTTTTTTTTTAGCAATTTAGAGAAATAAATGTCGTTTACCATTCAATACGAGTGTATAATACGAAGGTGTTTGTTTTTACTAATTTGGAAAATGCGTGAGAATATGTGACATCTGTTCAACAATCATCATCATCTGCCTAACCTTTTTCCCAACTATGTTGGGGTCGGCTTCCAGTCTAACCGGATGCAGCTGAATACCAGTATTTTACATGGAGCGACTGCCTATCTGACCTCCACAACCCAGTTAGTACTGGGTAATACGATACCCCTTGGTAAGACTGGTTGTCAGACTTTTTGGGCCACTGACTACCTATAACGACTGTCAAAGATCTACAAATGACACCCGGGACCAACGGCTTAACGTGCTTTCCGAGGCACGGAGGAAACTCAGTATGTAATGGGTGGTCACCCATCCACAGACCAACCTAGGCAAGCGCGGCTTAACCTAAAGATCGATCCGGGCGGCTGTTAGTACTTAGCCACGAGCTCCTCATCTGTTCAACAATCATTTGAACAAATCAATCATTCTCTTGTTATTCCCTCCCCTATTCTTATTCACAGCGTAGTCCTTATTTTTACAAAACTTCGTAAATAGATAAATATCATGTTTTTATATTGATAAAAAGGACATCAAGTTTTAAGAAATAACATTACTCAACAAAGATTATTCAATATTGCGTCAAAATATTGACGTTATTTAGTATTTTTAGACCGAAAATAATATCAAACTGTATCATAAGCTTACGCAATGCCACAGTTAAGTAGATAATCTTCATTTATAACTCAACATTGCACATTAACTTTATCAATATTGCATCAAAGTACCCTATTAAGGATATATTCTAATTAACTATGCTGTTCTAGTACTAATAACAGCTCTTAAACAGCACATTAGCATTTATGATGCCTTAATCAAATCATAAAATGTTTACTTAAAACGTAATACTAAGTTATACACGTATTTTTTTCAAGGTTTATTTCAAACAACAGTACTTTACCGAATTTAAGTAATCCGATAAGCTATATTAATCGATACGTTCAAAATAATTCAGGTGTTAAAAGGACTTCAAAGGAACATACAGTGAGAAACATTTAATACGTTTGTAAATAAAAATTACTTGCATACTGATTTGCTCAAGTGCCTCGACCCTTCTTTTGAGCGTCTATTGTGTTCGCCCTTAACTAAAGTTTTCAATAATAATACTTTTGGTAGTACTTTGAATGTAAGGGTTGTTTTGAAGTTGAATCTGAATGTTTTGATGGCAGAATGTCGTTTTCACAGACTGATTGAGATTCTGCTGTAATATTCAATAAATTTGAATATTTTTATTGATTTAGTATCTGTATTGTTTTGTCTGATCAAAAAAAAAAACCAATACAACTCTCTTTCTAGTCACTAGCACTAGCATGAAAATAAAGGTAAACGCAGCTTCAAAAAACATTTATTTTTGTACTGTAATGTTTTGTCATTAATGAAAATAGTATCACTATTATAAAACATATTTAAGCGTCCAGTTCTTTCTTTAATATATTAAAAGTTATTTTATTTAAACAAACAATTTCTGTCCAACTGAAAATGTTCTTTTATGAACTACAATACTTTTTATAAACCATAAATTATCATAATACGAGGGCGGGTCAATAAGTCCGTGACTTTTGGAATAAAACACAGATTTTTTGATAAAAAAATAATTTTATTTTTCAACGTAGTCTCCCTTGAGCTCTATACACTTTGTCCAACGCTTCTCCAATTTTTTTATCCCTTCCAAAAAAAATGATTTGTCGAGGTCCTCAAAATAGGCCTTTGTTTGCGAGATGACTTCATCATTGGAGTCAAATCTTTTTCCACCAAGCCATTTCTTCAGGTTTGGGAACAAGAAGTAGTCGCTCGGAGCCAAATCTGGAGAATAGGGCGGATGAGGGAGCAATTCATAGCCCAATTCATGGATTTTTGCCATGGCAACTGCACATGTGTGCACCCTTGCATTGTCTTGGTGGAAAAGAACTTTTTTCTTGGCCAAATGAGGTCGGTTTTTTTTCAAATCGTCATTGAATCGGTCCAATAAGTTGGCATAATATTCCCCATTGATTGTTCTTCCCTTTTGAAGGTAGTCAATGTGGATTATCCCGCGTGCATCCCAAAAAACAGTCGCCATAACTTTATTGGCTGACAAACCCACCTTGGCCTTCTTTGGCGCCGATTCACCCTTAGAAACCCACTGTTTTGACTGTTGTTTGGTTTCTGGTGTGTTGTGATGGATCCATGTTTCGTCCACGGTTACAAAACGGCGCAAAAACTCCTCCATATTGCGATTAAACAACGCCAAAGCTTCCTGTGAAGTTGTTACACGATTGCGTTTGTGGTCGACTGTGAGCAAACGCGGCACCCATCTTGCGAAAAGCTTTCTCATGCCCAAGTGATCATTCAAAATTGAAACCACTGAGCCATGCGAGATCCCTACGGCTTCCACAATCTCTCGCACTTTCAATCTTCGGTCGGTCAACACCATATCGTGAATTTTTTCGATTGTTTCGGGTGTAGAGACCTCAACTGGGCGTCCAGGACGTTCGGCATCTTCAGTGCTTGTACGGCCACAACGAAATTCAGTAAACCACTTTTTTACCATTGAAATCGATGGTGCAGAGTCCCCATAGTATTTATCAAGCTTAGCCTTGGTCTCGGTAATGGTTTTTTTTCGCAAGAAATAATGCTTAATAAGCACACGAAATTCACTTTTTTCCATTTTCTCCTCAAATTAGTGGGTAGTCTGATAAAAATAGCTGTCAAACACAAACTAACTGACGCAGCAAGTTTAAATTTTGACAGGAGTCAACTGACAGATGCCTGTTGACAGGAGCAGTGTTGCTGTTTCAGTAAAGAGGTCAGAAATTCAAAAAGTCACGGACTTATTGACCCGCCCTCGTAACAATCAATCTTTACTTTTTAAAACGGGGAAAGCTAAGTATTTTCTTATGCCCCTTGCGTGTTAACAATAGACCAATCAACCCCTGAAGAAATTCAAAACCGAATATTTACTTACAAAAAATCGAATCATTAACCGTTTCATTAGGTAGGTAAATACTGGGCATTCATACAAATGTCATCATCATCTCATCTGCTTAGTCTTTTCTCAACTATGTTTGGGTCGGCTTCCAGTCTAACTGGATGCAGCTGAATACCAGTATTTTACATAGAGCGACTGCCTATCTGACCTCCACAGCCCAGCTAGTACTGGACGATATCCCTTGGTGTAAGATTGTTTGTCGGATTTTCGGGCCACTGAATGATAACTACCTGTAAAACTTGTCAAGATCTACAAATGACAAACGGGACGGGAATGTATAGTCACCCATCCACAGACCGACCTTGGCAAGTGGTGCTGAACCGTGATGATGGACCGGTACGGCTGTTGTTATTCAGCCACGACTCCTCTAACACACGCATAGGTACTAGGCATAAATAGAAATATAGGTTGATACTCGAGTATTGGAACTGCGATTCCAATTTCTAGATACTCCAATAGGCTTGAGTGACCTTCACCTTCTAGCCGTGTGCAACAATTTCCAATAACCAATCAACACAAATATTTGTTTGCAAACTTTTGTAGAACAGTATTGGAAGTTTTCAGTTCGGTCTTTTAATAAGATTGGGTGACCTCTTTTCTGTGTCTCTCAAATTGGCACCTCTCAACTAGATGCTTTCAACATATTTTGAACATATATATTGGAGTAACTAAAACTATGTTTTAACTATTTTAACGAAGTAAGGAAAATATTGAGGCGCAACACCGAGAGGAGACAAATGAATGGGAAACCTTTGCCCAAGAGTAGGACAGTTAAGGCAACCAAATAAAAGCAATAGACGACAACTTGCTGTCAAGCCAATTACACGTCTTTAGCCTGTTTTCTGAGATGTCGTAAAAATATCTGTTAGGAAGGTTCAGATACCATGATCGTTAACTGTATAATCTAGAGATTCGAATATTTAAGTGTGATTTCAACCTTTTTTCTTTGAATGAATTTTGATTAGACCTAGTTCGACACGCCTATTTGTATATCTCTGCCATCCCTTTCATAAGATATCGGAATCAGGGCCGTTGGTTGTGGATGGATGGATGAAGATACCAGATGATCGGCATTAACATTGAAAGTAAACAAAGCTTTCTCACTCCCAGGTGTGCTCGTTTACACTCGTAGACAAAGCCGATTCACATTTATTGATACATGTTGTAATAGTTGTTGGTTTTAATCGATATGAGAATTATGCGGATTGTATCCTGGTACAGTATTGATCAAAATCATCAAGGATTTACCAAAGAGTCTGTACGCGATCAACACGCGATTTAGATTAAGTTTGCTGAACGCGCAGTGATATTTTCCATAATGATGTGAAAATAATGGCGTCGAAAGGCAACGTGAGGAATCCGAAATGTCCAAAAAAGGGTAGACATTATATCATAACACGGTTTATCCGGGCCTGTATGGTAGATCCCTCTCATGAAGAAGAGGTCTCCGTGGCAGCATGTCAACGGGTACATTTAGTGATTCACAAGGGACTTAGTTAACTTCGTCCATCTCGGTCCACAAGTTCAACGAAACAATTTGGCACTGTCACAGCCTTCTCCACGAATAAACATAAATACAAACCCATTAGGATGTCTGACTATTAATGAATTTGTCCAACGTCCACGCTACCCCTATAGTGTACGACCCCTACGTCACGCAGTTTTCCCCTTGCACGTCCGTCTATTACAAGAACCCGTATTATCCCTTACAATTATCTGTAAATGCTATGTCGTTGGGGTCATTCGGTCTCTTGTTTGGCAAAATTACGATATCTTCGGGTTTTTTTGTATGGTATATTTATCGTCAACCTGAGGTTGTCGACTGCTTAATAGGGACTGGCCTATGAATTAGGATTTCAGGCTTACTTGCAGCCTTAACATTAAAACGTGTCGGCAAAACGGTTAAAATGGAAAGCGAACTACTGGCACATTATTTTTTTTTTTTTGCATAATTTTTTTTCTGGTCGGTAACGCATCAGTAAACATGTTAGTTGGTAGTGCAGGTGCATATAAGTGTCGGTTACTATTTCCCACCGTATTAGCCATCTATTTCTTGATAGCCAGAAGAAGCCTTCCATCGTGAGAAGTGGAAGGAATGAGGGAGGCGTTTGCCTAACTGAAACAAGGCTTCCCTCCGCTTGTTTGATCTTTTGCAAACCTAGCCTCCTACTGTTCACATAGAAATTGTAATTTCAGTTACAAAGTATCTAAATTACACAAATAATGGAATCTCCAAAAAGAATTACAACGAACAGTCTCGTTATTTACGTGCTTAAGCCTTTATTCCTCAGATCTACGAAACAGGCGCATTTACCGAGTTCCATCCGAATCTTTCCCAATCCTCTTTTATCGTGGATTACTACGATTTCTTCCATTTTTTTCATTCTTCCATTCCACCGCTGGTCGGGATAGTCTTCCGAATACCGAAAATTTCAGAATGCAATCTCGATACGAGTTGCGAATGTAATCCTTGGATAAGCCCCGGTTTGAATTAAAGCTGGATTGGACAGCGGGCTGAGAGTAATTAGGGAGTATAGTCGTTAAGCTAGGTAACTTGAATTTGAAACGGTATGTCAATATTGAATATGCCTATGGCTTTGGTTGATAAGGAAATGCTGTTGTAATAACTTAAGTTTTATGCGTTCATGAAATATTAGCCAGAAACGTTGTGGCGAGGACTTTCGCTCAGCAGTGATAGAACAGGTCGAGAATACTCTTAAAGTTTTAAGAGGTAGGACTCCAAAACTTCTATTATGAAAATGAAGATTGACAGCTGAGCTTTTAGGCCAATCGTCTATAGACAGCTTTTGCTGAGAGTTCAAAATATTATAGGCTAATTGTCTTGGTTGACAGCCAATACAAGGGCAAATATAATTGAACTGGAATCCTGTCAGAATTCTTAATTAACCAAAGACGATCACAAACTACGGCGACCTTGGTGTCTTGATTCCAGTACTCGGTTTCGGTCACCGATAGAAACAAATATTTGTACAATCAATTAATAAATCCCAGGTATAATTTGTGAGGAAGGAAATTCAACCATGAAAGGTAAATTCGAAAAGGATAAACCTGAATTGATTGATTAGATAAATTCATAAGTCAATGGCTGATTTTTGTCTGTTTCCAAGTGATTTAGATGTTATCTAGCTTAGGAACGGTTTCTTATTAGAAGATTCAATTACTTGCAAGTTATTAATAGATATACCTACCAGCAATGAGGTGGGATAACACTTTTCTTAATGAGGCCTAAAATTAAATAATTACGCTCGCTGGTCCCTAAGGGTTCCATTATCTAACATAATTTACAGATCTTTCCAGTAGTCTATTCTATAGTGAGTACTAAAAAGGCGTGTGACTGAAGCCCGAAAGTCTGGGCAAACAGGGAGGTGGTATTACGTCGAAACTGGGTAATGGTTGTCAGATAGGCAGTCGCTCTATGTTTACAGCTGCATCCGTTTAGACTGGAAGCCGACCCTAACATAGTTCAAAAAAGGTTAGGCAGATGATGACGATATTTGGCAATACCTGCTAAGGGGTAACGATACTATTTTTCTATCATTCCCATACTTCCACTGACGTCCAGGGCAATCAAAAATCAAGTGTTAATTTTTTGCTGAACCAATGTGAACGTATAACGTAACGTTTGCCGTACGTGTCAGCCCCAGACCTCGGCGCCCCCCCAAATTTTGCGCCCCGGGCCGTCGCCCCCAACGCCCCCTAGCGCCAGCACTGCTACTTCCATTTTATACTGCTTATATCGGTTATTGTTGAACCAAACGTCCATACGTGTGTCTATCAAACACAATAATACAGGAACGGCCGCAGTTATTTCCTGTGCTAATTGAGTTTCCGAGAGCACAGGAAATGCTAATACAAAATATAATACTAATTTCTGCGTAAAATAACTCTTAAACCTTTTCAAATACGTTGTTAGTGCAGGTGGCGTGTTTGATAAATTGTAGGAGTTTATGATATTAAAAGAAAATCTAGAATACTTTGAAAATGTACTACTTAAAAGAGTTAAAAAAGAACTCTTTTGAAATAGCAAATACATAAATGGAAGGTGGACGTTTGAACTATTCTCGTGAAAGGCCGGGATTACGAGGACCCATAAAAATAGCATGAAAATTGAATTTTTCCTTACACATGCTACAGATTTTATCCGGACAAGTAATAAAAGTAGGGAAGCGCTGCATTTTAAACATTCACTTTTATAAATTCTTGTTGCAATGGGCAGGGAACAAAAAGGTACAGAAGGATTTCTTTTTAAAAAATTGCTGATGTTATTTAGAGATTTTAATACACCGAATAACTTTTCAAAATTGCTTTTAGTTAATTGCACTTCTGTTAGTTATTAGGGGTGCTAATAAAGCCAGTCGGCAAAATAAACATTCCAGTTTACCGCTCGGCCTGTGACGAAACAGACCGACCCGAACATGACGTCTGTAGCACACATCGAATGTCAAGGAAGTCATTTTGACAAACTGTTAAACTGTTTAGCATAGTACTTAACAGTAGCGTAGGGTCAATTTTTGTAAGAGGTAAGCCGAAGTACATTATCTTTAATGTGATTATATTATTTGTCTATAGAATACTGACTGTGCCATTTTGCAAAGGGAAGCCGGTAGGAATCGAGTTGTATGGAACCTTCGCCACTGGTACTTAAACAAACATGCTTCAACAACAATACGTACGTCAACAGTCCAAAAAAGTATGTCAATACTGGCCCTTAGAACAAAAAGAAGCAATCCTTATTCATTCAGCAACTTTATCGCATTCTCCTAACCAAAAAAAACGTACGTAAACGTACTCAAAAGATAACAATCGCACATAATCCCACAACTTTCGCGCTACACCGAAACAGCCCGCTTTATGCAGACCATAGCTATCGATCGAGCTGACTCCGCAACTACGCTTTGACGTACCGTACAACCGAACTCGCGTCACTCGACGTTAATACGTCACGACTATGCATTGATACACTTATTACGTTCCACTTGCTATCTTATGTTGTTGGGCATGTAGTTCGGAATTGAGTGATGATGGGAACGAGGTATTTGACTTTTGAAGTGGTTTTATTGTTGAGGGAAATATGGATATATGGTATTGTTATGTTAGGTTAGTGGTTGAGTTTTGTAGAATTATAGCCTTCCCCACTTGTTGGTTTTGAAATGTGCAAAGTAACGGGTCTGTGATATTGTCTAAATCTTAGTCACTTTTCATGTGTGTATATCCCTTATTTCTTCTATATATGGATGGATAATACATGATTGTAGTTGCCATTTAGTAGAACTTGGAGAACACAGAACCTTAAATAAACTTAAATCCGTAAATCCTAGAAAAGTTACATTTTGTTGAAAAAAGATAGATTTTCAAGATTATCAATCAGCTGTTTTCAAAGGGCTTGATAATTTTTGCCCTTTCCAAAATCATTCGAAAGTAATAAATTTTAAGTTTTTTATATCATCCACGAATAGTTATTGGCACAAAGTAAAATTCGCACGAATTCCAAATCTCGAACGGCCGTGAATATTATACGATACCATAATGAAGTTCAAAAAGTTTTTGACTTAATTTTCATTACATTATTCCTGAAGTATAATAATGTTATTAAACAAAGTTACTTTATAGTTCATCGTATCCAAAGAAAACTGCAATTTTTGCTTTTCTGAATAATTATGAAAAGCTCAATTTCAGTGAAACCCCTTTTAGAAGAAACTCCTTCTACTAAAAGCTGTTTTTATCAAAATTTATTTTTAGATGTAGAGACGCCAGCACGTCAATCTAATACAATCTGTCAATGTACTTTAATAGATTTTCAACTTTGTCTCTAAAGCATTAGGTTCAAGGTTGATTGGGAAAATTTGACAGTTTCGGGTAGCTTAAAGTGCTGTCGTCTGTAACATGCATTTTCATTCTCTCCGATTCAAAACGCCGAAGGGAACTCAGCGCGCAAATCCTCTTGTAAAGTCAAGCCTTATAAATCGCCCTTTGTCCAACGTTACTGCGCCACACTCTTGCCATCCACTTCACTTAATCCCATTCTGTCTGGCGCTGTCCCACCGTATTTCCAGAATTCGCCTTCAAAGTCCTCCTATATTTTCTCTACCACATCGGTTATCGGCTTTAGGAGAACGTCTATGTCAATTTCATTGCCATTAGCTTTGGCAGTTACGTTTTTAGTCACGAAAAAATATTCATCGTTTCTTAGGGGTACTACATTCTTCCGTTCGGGTATTTTAGATGCGGTAGAATTTGTCAAACAACGAAACTGACCCGAAACTATCACTACTCATCTTCGGTTCGTGCTAATAAGCAAACTTCTTTCAGCATCTACCCTCGCTGGATAGTGATCTTGGTGCTTTTGCCGCCCGGCTGTTTCGATTCGTGCCGACCCGAATATGTATGTGGATCGCCTTAATGTCAATAGATTCAATTTCCAAAGTTTGCCTCCAATGGTTTCGTGATGAGTCAAAATAAAACCTCTTACCGTGTGGCTTCATCGTTTACTACCTTAAATTCATTGTTATAGCCAAATGAATGAGACTGCCTTCCATATTGTGGTAAAATTAATTTTAATAAAAATTGCTTCTGTCCCCTTTGTTTTGAATATAAAATGTAACATTATTGAATTTTTGATTCATTCAATCAACTTTTTGTTTGGGGTGAATAATAGATGAGGTATAAAGGCTGTTCTTAGTTTAGTATTCAATCGATTGATTTCTACCTGAAAGTAAGGCGAGATGAAAAGCCACAAAACGGTTCTCATTGGAAAGAATCCGTACGGAAGATACATAAACTCAAGACTTCTTAAGATCGATGCCGTTAAACCTATCATTAATATTATTAGCATTAGTAGGTTCCAAGAATGTACCTGTTATAGCTCGTTTGTAAGTAAGCATATCCTTTACTACTTATTAATTACTGATATATGTATTTCGGTCCTTCGAGCCGGATAGAACAATAAATCAATGATTAGATTAATTTGATCTGAATTATGTTTCAAAACTGCATAGTTATCGTAAACTGCGCTGGTCAAGCCCATTTATTCAGTACCTAGAAACCAAATTAATTGCCTAAACACTACAAATTATGAACGTGATATTCTAGGAACCGTGGGAAAATGATATTTGTAATATTCGCAAGCGATGGGCTAATCGTATGGTTATTATTTACGATAATATCAATGGCTACCGAGTAAAATGTGACCCTTATACCGGTGCTTTCGTAAATTGTTGTACTTTAATCTCTACTAACCTGTCGTAATCCATTGCTGGATAAACAGGCTTACAAGTTGCGTCACACACGTCTTGGCCCTTTGATTTCCGTATCTTTGATATTATGTGATCATCAATAATGCCTACTTTGTCTTCTTTCCTGGCTTAATACGTTCATCATCATTCTCCTGCACTTATCCCAATTTATTCGGGGTCGGCGCAGCATATCATCTGGTTCCATACTTCTTTATTACTATTCACCTCAGCTGTTACCTCCTTTCTAGCCACATCACCCTTCTTTTTACAAACTCATTTCGTAGTAAAAATCTCGCTTATTGAAACTCTTGGACACAAATGAAATAGGGAGGTATTGCTGTGGTATCTTTTTGCTTGACCGACGATGGAAGCGACATGATATTATCAGTTAATAGAGCCATCCATCAGGGGTCTACTCAGTATCCTTTAAGATTAAATCAAACATGGATTTAGCTCATCTGTTATGGTGGAGTATTCAATAATCTTCTAAAAGCAGAAATGGGTTCTTTTACGTGGAGCCCCTAATTTTTGAAGACGAAATTATTTATTTACAGACCTACGCGTATACTGTACTGATTCACACGTCTCTTCGAGTAATCATTTCACATATGTATATATATAATTTGATACGTATTGGATTTCTATCTATTTGAAGTGTATATTGCTGTTAACATATTTCGGTAATAGAATTATTTTATCAATAACTTGGTGCGAGCGTTAACAGCTAGTCTAGTTATACCAGGTTGAAAATTAATTACACAGCTCAAATTATAACAGGTTGTTGTAATTTAATTTCTTAAGGAATTCTTTTGAGTTGTTACTGATACTGATACTGTTAGCCTGTGTCATCCCACTGCTGGGCAAAGGCTTCTCTCCATGACTTTCAAATTCTTAGATTCAGGGCCAATGTGGACCACTGGTCGTTAGGTTTGTCCAGCTCGTACCGCCATCTCCTGCGAGGTTTACCGCGTCGCCTTTTGACTGTGTCAGGGCACCGTATCGTGGTTAATTTGTTTTTTTTTTCTGTTTGTATACATAAATTAACTCACGCCTGTTTCTCATACATAACATGCTCCTTCCTTATTTTAGTGTATCGTTTCCAAACCAAAAAAATTATACCTTGAATAAGGTGTATCATAAGTTATCGCTCCTTTCGAGTTCCTAAGTTTTAAATATAATGTGAGTGAAACTTAATTAGTGTTTATGAACAAAATGTGTGAACTTAAGTGTGTGAGCATGGACTGTTTGGTCACCTGAAGACATCAGCAGGATGGGAGTCAAGGGCAGGCAGTTCTTGGTGAATAGTTTGTTTTATTACGTAGTGCTTTAGATTTAGATACTTGTTTACACGCCTTTAGTAGCAATTAGTAGTAGTTCACAACCTCAGCCGATGCAATTTACGTCAACCTACACTCGTGTCACTTGAGCGTGAAGCTCCAGGTCTTTAGTGCCAAGAAAAATTGTAAGTTGAAACGTGTAAACTAGGTAAACTCGATTAAGGGTAGTTTTCACGTTTCAAATAACGAAGTTTTGTTAATAAATATGCTACTCGACTTGTACTAAAGTCCAGTAGTTTTTCAGTAAATAGTTGTTCTTAGTACTCGTAGTGTCGTAGAAGAGATTTGTAGTGCAGTAGATGTTGTAGTTTTGTTTGTTTTGTGTCTAGATAATTAGTACTTAGCGTGTTTTGTTATTTCTCTTTTCTCCAGGTTTTTATTGATGTAAAGGTTGCCAAATACCTAACACAAAAATGTCGCTTTTTAAACTAAGTTTGTTTTAAAATACGCTGCGACGAAATGTTTGCATTTTTTACCTTTAAAAGGCACGAAAATTCGTTTAAACAAATTCCCACACAGTTACGTAACAAACCGCAGACACTAAAACAAAAATTCTTCAAGCGTTTTATATTCCACCTTCATCCCGGATTTCAATATTCCTCCCAGACCACTGTCCAGTTGTGTAAATAAATGAATCGTGTTCGTACGCCCGGACAGCGGACAGTTTGTCCGGCGGACGGCAAGAGGGTGTGGTCTAGGCAAACTTTATTAATGTGGCGACAAAGTTTGAGTATGTTGCTAGTAACAGCGAGTTGAAAATATGAGTGAGATGGGAACATAGCATCACGCCTGTAATCCCCGAAGGGTTAGGCAGAGGTGTACCTATACTAAACCCACATTTGGCCAGTTATGTTTAAGTTAATTCCCATGTGATAAGAGAAGACCCCCAAATCAATGGGAACATTTTCCAATCAGTAGATTATTAAACATAGAAAAATAAACTTGTAATGCAAAAAATTACTATCGACGTCTAGTTGTTCAAGATAGTTTTTTTTAAATCTAGTTCGAGGTAGTCAGAAGGCCGACCCTTTGGGGTATTTCTCGAAGCGCAACTATTTTTAAGCGCAACCAGCTAAGCGCAACTAAATTATTCCTCGAAGCGCAACCATGATGAAAAATAAAGAGGGGTATGATGGATAGTTGGTTGCGCTTAAAAATAGTTGCGCTTTGAGGAATACCCCACCCTTTGACTATATTTATTCAATTTAGAGAAGAAACATCGAAAGAAACTCAAAGGGCAACCTCTGGTCTTTCTAGACGTTAGTCTAAACATTTTTTATTTAATCGACTTACGTGACAGAGAGGCGCGTAAACCTGTCCTGACGATTGGCTGTCACGAAGGTATCAATCACTGCGGTGATCAACCCTTATCAAATTGATAGCTAAAGACAATATCAATCATTTACCTGATCCAACTCAATATCTCAACTAGTTTGTCAATGTCGTTTGATACTCCGGTTTCTGAAGCGAAAATCCACAAAAAATCAAGCGCCCTCAAATATTTTGCTCGGTTGAATAAATTATTTACTTTATATTGCCAATTGCAACATTTTATCCCTTGCGTTTAATTTCGACGAAACCAGGTACGACGATTGAGACTGTTGATACAAACAAAAAACGCTTATGCATCAACTTATCGCCCCCGCTGCAACAGACACCACACATTTTAATCTTCGTTCTAAAACGCAGGTGTGCAATCTGAACATGTGTTCACAAGTTCAGTGGCGAATACTCCCGGGAAATGTGTCCAGGTGGTTTGTTACTAGTTGTAGACTGTCGTCTTGTTCTTCATGTTTTCAGGACACTTTAGTTTTGGGTCTTTGTTGTGATAAGTACACATTTCAATGTTTGTGAGGACGAAATGTCTTGGATTTTCTAAGCTAAGTGAGAGGTTTTATTTTTCTGGATGAGGATTTTGGGCTGCTAGCTCTGCTTTCAGGAAGACTGTTGAATTGTGTTGTCGAATATCATGTCTCACGATTTGAATCCTTCCGATTATCGCTTCATTCAAGCCATTCATGGCGATTCTCGGTAGCTCTCGTACAGCTGCTACCAGCTACCCTAAAGATCGTAGCCGCACCCAGTGTCCTGTCGGACGTTTCCCGATTCGAGGTCACTCAGAACACGTCGTCTACAATGGGCGTCGGTTCTTCGGCTAATATGGCCGGCCATTGCCACTTCAGCAATTACTGAGCATTTAACTATAGACATTATCTTTAGTCGATCTCTGTATCTGCAGCTCCTCCATGCAAAAAGCTCCGTTAGTTTTGGCCTTTATTCAATTTGTTAGATAAATCCACCCATAAACACGAAACAAAAGAAAAGGATCCTTATACACTACATTGTAAATAGTTAGATACTAAACATATACAACGCACAGGTATTTACTAACATAGGATTTAGATTCCATTGCGTAGGTACACTTGGCGGTTTATAAGAATTCCTTTTTACTCGCAAGGGTCGAGCTTCTAAAAGGTATGGAATTTTTACTTTTTACCCAATGTTGTCTACTTTTACACGGAGCTAAGTAACGGTTTGCTCACCTTCAAGTAGGTTTTATTTATCTCTTTATGTGTTTTACAGAATATTCTTCACCTTGCTTATACTTTATCTTTCCATTAGTTGATGTTGTTACTTTGTTGTTACTCAGAACAGCGAATTATTTGACATCTATTTACGACGTTGCCACGACGTGTAAATAATGAAATGGCAAAAAAGGAGGTGTCTGATGAGATGATTAGTAATAGAGAAGTATGGAAGAAGAAGATATGCTGCGCCGACCACAAATGAATTGGGATAAGGGCAAGAGAATGATGATGAATACGACGTTGCCAACTTTCTGAATACAACCTCTTCATAGTTATTCTTCTCTTCCTATGAAGAGCTATCTCTTCATAGCTATAAGCGATTCTACTACGAACTAATTGTGGCACACGACCATACGCCAAAAAGATGTGAGAAGACATGTGATCATTTTCGGCCCAGAGACTTAACGATTCCGGAACAGAGGGTACCAAAAGTAATAATGGCCTTAAGTTCTGATTATTTGCTCTCCCCAACCGATTTTCGCACATACTAAAACAAAAAAGAATACCTGCTCCATCATTTAAACAGGATAAACAGGCTCTGCAAAGTCATTAACCTGTCCATGCCATCGAAAACATTACCCTCTTTCTGAAGTCGGGTAAAAACGTAGCGCTCACCTGTCTCACAAAGAATGCCTTTGTTGCTTCCGTTTAAGCATTATACTATCCCTTATAAGGGAATATAAAGAAAATTATCGGCGTTTTTACGGGGTTCCGTATATCTTATTTGGTTTTAGGTTTGGGTATGAACCCTAAGGAATTTTCCGGGTGTTTAAAAATTAAAGATTTATCAGGAATACGTTAGTTTGTGACTTAAACCGGGGTATTCCTCAGAGCGCACTATGATGAAAAATAGAGAGATATCATTAATGAATCCATCATACCACTCTCTATTTTTCATCATGGTTGCGCTACGAGGAATAATTTAGTTGCGCTTAGTTGGTTGCGCTCTGAGGAATACCCCGATTTAAGTCACAAACTACCGTATTACCGATAAATCTTTAATTTTAAACACTCGGGAAAATTCCATGTTACACATGCTGCGAAAAATTCTCGGTGGTGTGAAAGTTTGAGATTTACGTGACTTCGACTACACTACCAAGTTGTAAAACGTGTCCTCAATATATCCTTATCCTTGGTTTTCCTCCTTGTTCTATAAAACTTACATATAGTACGATATAGGTTGATCTAATAAGGGCGTTGCCCGAAGTTCGGAACTAGCTGTGGCTTCTAACGTTACATCGGAATCGATTCACATAACATTTCTAGCTAGGTTTCTCGTCTGGATCTGACCAAAATTCAAGCACATAAAGATCCTTAATTTAAGCTTACATAACATCATATCAGCCTGTAATCCTCGAAGGGTTAGGCAGAGGTGTACCTAATAGTACACACACATTTCGACAGTTATATTAAAGTCCCATGTAATAGAGGGCGAGCCTATTCCCATTAACCGGGTACTATCCAGACTCCTCATAACACAATAGCACTTTGCCCAACCTGGTTTTTTTTAAATACATGTTTTTAATGTAAGATTTTTACTTTAAGCACCTCCACGACCCCCGTACTATTCAATCCATCCATCAGCACAATGTTTTGAATGCGTTACATTGAGTCCTACCGTCAAACGTGATTTTTCAC
Source organism: Noctua janthe (assembly GCA_910589295.1). NCBI lineage: Eukaryota > Metazoa > Arthropoda > Insecta > Lepidoptera > Noctuidae > Noctua > Noctua janthe. The sequence continues at coordinate 9,421,406 of OU342578.1, forward strand.
CACAAAAAAAAAGTCGTTTTCCAGCAATCATTTTTGCGTAGTTTGATGCTTGGTTGACGGCTTTGTTAAGTGTCCGTTTACACCCTGTATAATTCCCCTTTCCTCCAAAACAGAATCATAAAAATCCTCGCCTACCTTAAGTTGTTTACACCTCGATCTAAATTCACGTTGCATCGGAGACTAATAATGTGTGCCTACCCTCCTAGGTATATTATTCAACGTAATGGCGTAGGCTCAAGGGAGACGGTGTCGAGACATTGCGTGTTTTGTGCCCTGGTTATTAATATGACTTTTTTGCTGTCAGAATTTTGCGTCGAATGTGGTCGGCTGATGAAGTTATGCAGCAAATTATACTACTTGGGTGTAAATATGACTAAAATTCGATGTGTAATGTTTTCGGCTGGGTTATGGCGAACAAAAACTAAGTTCGGGAGTTTTTTTAGGAAAAGATGAAACCTGTATCGTAACCAGAGAAACTTGAAAAGATTTTCTGGAAAATATGGTAAAGTTTCCAGATATTTCTTCTTCTAGCTTTAAGCTTCTGGCAATTTTTAAGCAAGCAAGTCATTACGATTTGAGTCACAATGCCCTCATTTTCACCTATCTTCTCTATGAAAAATACACACAGTGCTATAAGTATTATAAAAAATATGAAATGCTTTTTTCTCACTTCTTCTTTACATTATTTAAATTTTGTTAGTAAATTTCGACATTTCCACAGCGAATACTTTCCCTTAATGCTAAACAACATAATCTTTTGTCAAGCTGTTTTATAAACCTGCAAACCATCAACGAGGCTCCCACTTGCGCCATATTCCAACTAGAACAGGTCAGTGCCTGAGGCTTCATGCCTTGCAACGTGAAAGCATATCCCAGATTCTTTTAAAGGGATCTAGGTTAGGACACGTTTTGATGCTGGGAAACCTAAATTAAATGGTTCTTATGTGGCGTTTTGTAAAGGAATCTTGGGACAAGTTGCCCAGCTTCGGCCCGGCTTATTTTAACTGGGGTTAAAATAAGCCGGCTCGATAGTACGTGTATCGAGAATCAATAAGTATTGAGTGCTGGCGAAACGGTTGGGTGTACTATGGAGTGCAAGTCTTCAAAATCTTTTCAAATTCAAATTCAAATTCATTTATTGCAAATATGGGTAGTTATACAGGTGGGTTTTTGAAGAACAGGAAAGTTGTTAGTGTCACCATATTCTGCACTAGGCATGCAACATTTAGTTCGGAACGTGGTTTGTCCCTAAATTAAAAATTTAAATACATTAAAGTTCAAAATTACATGTCTATTAAATTTGTCAATTAAAGGTCAAAGTAAATAATGTCAAAGTAATAATGTCAAAGTTAATCTATTATGCTAAAATGTCATTAATTAATCATTGTGAAATACGCAATTTAATTCAAACTTAAGTAATAAACATTATTTAGGGTTTGTCACACAAATATTCATTAACACTATAATAAGATTTTACCAATAACATTTTTTTAACTTTACATTTAAATATGTCCACACTTTTTAAATCTATTATACATTTTGGTAAATGGTTATAAAGTCGAGGTGCCATCCAAAAAATACTATTGCTAAACAAAGTAGTTCTACTGCTGTCAGGGAAATATATTTTTCTATTGTTACGTTGACTTCTATAATTTTTGAAATAATGCAAGTTGCGTTTTACAAAGACTACGACTTCCAATATATATAAACATGGTAGTGTTAATATTTTTAGGATCTTCTGGGGATTGCAAAATGTTTGGAGTGAGAATATTTGGTGACCCCCGAAACCCGGTGTCCTCAACTCTTTCGTTTAATTTGCCGTACGTCATTAATTCCCAGAATTTGACCCTCAATAGCGACGCTTTCGAATGGTGTTCGATTCCTTGCTAGGAATATTGATTATTAAAAAAATCAATGATGCAGTTTTGGTTTTCATCAAAATCGGGTTCTAGTCTCCTTTGAGTATTTTTCACTATTCCTCATAGTTTCGGATTTGGCCATCCACACCCCACTTGTAAAATTCACCCCGTATAAATGTTTCAATTCAAAATAGTAAAATAATGGTTCAGAGTATTGATCATTCGATCCACAGCCGAAAGCCACCTCTATAGTTAACAAATATCATGAAATACCTAGTTTCGTGTCATCAAGAAAATAGTTTGTTTGTCACGCATCCATATTTGATAAAAGCCATCGACTGTCACCGAATATCGACCCCCTATAACAATTTGGTAATGGACTTTTCATGTTATCGAGATATCTCTTTGACAAATAAACAAAACGTTTTCCTCTACTATGCTGATCCAACAATAGCTGAAAACGAAACTGGTTTTGTTGTTGTAAACAGTTTGCTGTTTTTGTTCAAACATTTAATTTTAATTAATGGATTAGGTCCATGCTCGGCAAAATGTTGAGTTTTTAATACGTCGAATATTGCTAAAGATTCAAAACTTTGTAAGTTCTGTTCGTACTAAATTACCTTTAGTGCTTTTAGAATAATTATTTTTTCTCATAAAGCAGCCACTGAAACTCAACCTAATTGTGACGAGAATAAAGTTCACCGTGATATTGACAGTGCTGTCAAAATATCTGTAAAAGGACTGTTAAGTTCACACACTAACAGTAAGGTAATGATTTTGAGTGTTAATGCCTTTGATCACGTTATCTAATGGGTGTAAAAATACCCTAAATAAAGCTGAAAGGCAGTTGTTCTTCCCATCATTGCGATTTTTGTTTAGTTCTGGGCCATGCCCGGGAACCTATGGAGATATTGAAAGTCAAATTTTCAACTTTATCATAAAGTTTTTAGTGGTACAACTTTACTTTAAATACCTCCATGATGCCTGTACTACTCAATGCATCCATCAGTACAATATTTTGAGTGCGTTTCATCGAGTCCTACCGTAAAACGTAATGTTTCACACCAAAAAAAAGTCGTTTCCCAGCAATCATTTTTGCATACAGTTACTTAGTAGTTTGATGTACGTACAGAATGCTTGGGTGACGACTTCGCTAAGGGTCCGTTTACACACTGTATAACAAACACTCGATTTTGATCAATACTAAAACAATTTATCGTTATTTCACAAGTTCCATACACTCATTGCTGAAAATCGCAATACTGCAGAATCCCCTTTCGTTTTATCGTTTAAATATCCGTGACTACACAAACACTTCTGGGAATAGTAATCGCAACTGAATTCGGTATCGGTAAACAAACAATGGTCTAGAAGCTCATTTAACTGGGACTGTAATTAAATCGAAACAATAGAATCGGGTTGCCGTAGGTATCGATTGTATTGCTTTACCGGAAAGCTGTGAAATTCGTCCGTCTGTCACACTTTCTGTTGAGCGAAATATTTAAATGGATATTAACTGTAAAACCTGAGTTGTTTCTGTTGAAAGATATTATTATGATCTTTTCATGAAGTACACCATGAGAACAGCTCATCATCATCTGCCTAGCCTTTTTCCTTACTATGTTGGGTTAGTAGTACCAGTATTTGACATGGAGCGGCTGCCTGTCTGACCTCCACAATCCTGTTAGTTTTACTTTATTGGGTAAAACGGCCCCTTGGTAAGGCTGGTTGTCAGACTTTCTGGGCCAATGGCTGCCTCTAACGTCTGTAAAAGATCTACAAATGACATGAATGCCTTGACCAACGGCTTATAAGAACAGCTCATGTGTTGGTAAAATATTAGCCTGTCAGCAAAGCGGTACTTATTGGACATAGCTCATTATCATTATCTTGCCATTGTCCCAATTCATTTGGGGTCAGCGCAGCATGTCTTCTTCTTCCATCATCATCATCATCTGCCTAGCCTTATCCCAACTATGTTGGGGTCGGCTTCCATACTTCTCTATTACTCGTCATCTCATCCGATATCTCCTTTCGTGCCATATTATTTTTCACACAGTCCATCCATCGTTTCTTTGGTCTTCTTCTACTCTTATACCCATCCAAAGTTATATTCACAACTTTCCTCACGACATTTTCCTTTATTGGACATAGCTGGATGTAGCAAAAAATCAATGTCACCATTCGTAGAATGTATTTTAATACACCACATAAAATTATTGAATGAAAGTGCAATAAAGCTCATCTCTGGAGTAAATAGCAGACGTTTACAGGCAAAAGAGTTTAAGATCTAACATAACATAACGCCTGTAATCCGTGTACCTGAGTTGTACACCCACATTTCGCGAGTTATCGAAGCCCCATGTAGGCTAGCTATTGCCATCAACCGCGCACAGATCCAGACTCCGTGGCTGCTACTAAGAAACTCCTGATGAAAAAACGCAACGCAGTTTATTAATATTTTTTTACCTTTAAAAGAGCCTTTATTCTCTAGCTCGGGGCATCTGGTAATACGCTGTAGATTGCTCTTAGGAAGCCACTTTACAGCCAATTAGTTCGAGGAAGAGGCACTTTGAAAAGATTTTAAATGAAATCGGTATTGAATAAACCGTTCATAAGATCGTTACTTAGTTCTTGAATTTACTTTGTTTCTTGTAGTTAGCCATTTTTATTTTTGGTCTTTTCAGTATTTCAGTAGATCTTATAATTTCAATAACTTAATTGCAACTGTTACGCGTTTGTGGAAGGTAACCTTTTTCGCTCGCAGCACAAACTGTGTCACTGCGTAACTTAAGGTTCATTATTCACCTGTACATGTTTCGGGATAGCGTGTAGTTGCACTTTTAAAATAAATGTGAAGATAAACATCGTGATCGTGAAAGATATTTCTGGACGGCATATAAAACCAGGTCAGAGGACCATTTGCGGCATAAGAACTGACACCAGCCCCCGTAGCATTGACACGAATCACAAATGACAGATTGTGTCGGACACAATGACAGATTTCTTTGCACTATCTGTCATTTTGTCGATTCTTCCGTCAAAGAAATCCTTGTCTACGGTGGTCATGCTACGGGGGTAGGTTCGGAAGTTACCACACGGAAAAGAAAGAAGTATTTTTGTTTTTGTTATTAGAATTATTTTTTTTGTCTCCTCTGTAGAGGAGAATGGAAGAAAAAAACGTGTTGCGCCGACCCCAAGTAACAAGGGACAAGTGCAAGATGATGATGAATAAATTATAGTTTAGCTGTAACACAACCGTTTTGTGTTTATTGAATAGTACGATTGAGTGATTATGATTATAACTTGATTTTTGGATAACACAACAGTAATATTCACGTATTGTATTAAACCAAGGAAAATCCCAAAATCCAGCATTACGTATGCGTCCCTTTTTTAACACTTCCAAACATCCACACAAATCCTGCATAATAGCACACCAAACGTTTTGAAAAGGAAATACATATATGTATACATAAATATTCTGTACGCAAAGGAGAAAAAACCGAGCTCGCGTCCCACTTTCAAGTTATTTCCCGACGGACGTGGAACCGGATGTCCCGGGATAAATCCGGGTGCTGTGGTGTGATGGGACCTTTATGATTGGCGTGGCCCGGTTTATCGCGAAAACTTGAAATTAAATTAAAAGGGATAGCTGTTAAAGGGTTTATTTATGTTTTCGTGGACGTGTTTAAAGCGATTATCTGGAATGTAAATAAAACAGTAGATGCTGTATATTAAAATTCCTCCATAGCAGTAGTATGGTCAGGCCGTTTAAGTGAGGGTTTGTTATTATAAATTGTTAGTTTTTATACATATATTTATAGTATAAGTGTTGGGCCACATTAGGGATGAATGAAAGGCATTTGCATGTGGCTGAGATGAAAATGCTAAGGGGGATGTGTGGTGTAACGCGAATGGATAAAATAAGAATTGAGTACATAAAAGGAAGTCTGAAAATGGCGCCGGTGACTGAAAAGTTGTGTGGAAATCGGTTATCCTGGTAAGGACACGTGATGCGGAGGAATGAGGAAAATGTAGTGAAGTGTTGAGTATGAATGTAGATGGCTATAAGAGTAGAGGAAGACCAAAGAAACGAAGGATGGATGTGTGAAGGATGAACATGTGTGTGTGTATGATGATGATTGGCTAGAAAGGACTAGGAAGGCTGATATGACCAGTAATAGAGAAGTATGGAAGAAGACGACATGCTGCGCCGACCCCACATAAGTTGGGATAAGGGCAGGAGAATAGTGATGACTTTTATCATATATATCACATATATCTTACTTATAATATGTTTTCTGTCTTTGCAGGTAAGCATCAGATTATGCCAGTTATTGAAGCCGCAATGGGTACCATTAGTTCGGAGTACGGGTAAGTTTTGGCACGACTTTTGAAGAAGCTGTATACTCTGTCGTTTTTGTAAGTAATTTTAGCACTTATGCAAATACCTATTCAAGAATTCAGATAAAAATCCTGAAAATCCTCTTCTTTCCAATCCATTTCACGAAAGCTACTTAAAATTCTTCAGACACATTTCTTAGATCAATACAGCCTCTGATTCAACATAAAATATTCTCAATGCGTAAACAAACAACCGAAGCCGCGCATTATATTTATATCATCGATAGTAGGTATCTGGGTTATTACGCCCATCAGACCTTTTTTCACGGTTAGGCTGCATCGTGTCGAAGGCTTTAAGCCTCAGTAGCCCCATGCTTTTAATAGCATCGGCCTGTCGACCCTCAGACCAGCCAGTGTACCGTGGTTAGCCAACTCATCGATACGTCATATCGATATTGCAAACCGAATTACTCAAAACTCGATAATCGGACGCCATATTGCCGAATCGTTGGCGCGAAAACACTAATTCGGATTCACATTCGAGTGCGGTGATGTGTCTTTTGCAGATACAGCCTATTTAATTATTTTATCTGTGGTTCAAGTGAAGCGTTGATAAATGGAATATTAAAATTAGATTTTCAAGGGTTTTGCGGTACAATCAAAGTTAATTTAGTCTCAAAGAGTTAATTGCGTGGAACATTTTGATTAATAGAAAATATTTGAGGCTTCAATCAATTAGCAAGTGGTTATGAAAATGTATATAGAACTGAATAAAATAAAACTCATAATAAATAGAAATAAAATATATTAGAAGAGCACTTGTGACTAAAAGTGTTTTCGTAGTTCTGGATAAATTAATAGTATGAAAGTAATCAACAAGTTTTCACCAGAGTTAGTAGAGCTCTCCTGGATTCATTAAAACTTGGATAAGTCTATTTTGCAACTTTTCATAACATTGACTACGATGGTCGTTAATACGTGTTAGATATTAGTTAAGTAATAGTTTGTTTTCATTCAATAATCTCGATCTCCCTATATAATATAATATTATAATATAATTTTAGCTCAATTGATTTACTGTAAATCCACTGCCTAACTATGTAAATTACTTACAATTGCCATGCCTTTCAATGTCAGTTTTTCCTTTCTGAGAATTGTGTCTTTTCAGTGAAGCAATAGACTAGGAATTTCCTTAATTTTAGAATTTTAATTGAAAGTGTGTGACGCTATTAGGGGGCTGGTATGCTCATAATCATCATCTGTTAACCTATCCATACGTAACATATTCTTAATAGATTCTTCTATTAATCCGACATTTATAATCTTGATTAATATAGTGCCAAATCGATTAACACGTGGAGAATTTTTACTTTCTCGGACAGCAGATATTCAGCATTGTAGTGTAATCTATCCTCACCAGAACGACAAGAAAATCCGCCTTTATAAGTGGTTTAGTCATAAGTATCGGCGTTTTTGTTAATGCTCTCTTGGTTAATAACTTATTCATGGATACAGGGCGTTTCTACGGTCATTTGGTGACTCAATTAAACTATCTCTAGGTCTATTAATAAAGCCAGAGTGACAATTCAACCACGTATCCTAACTACTCAGGTGTCAAGACCAGAGGGGTCACATTCTATCAACGATAAACAATGATTTTGGAAAGGTCAAAAATGTAGAAATACGAAGCTACGCTAATGAGATATTGTGTAGTCTACACAATATCGCTTTAAAAGCGTTTCATTCACTTCCAATCATCAGTAGTATTATCAGCTGCGGATTTTTAAGGTACCTCAGACTAACCAATGTTATTTCACGCTAGTTTTATTTATGTATTTTCTGTTTAGAACTCATATTTGTCTAAAGAGCATTCAAATGCATCTAAAACTATCTTTGGTGTCTTTTTCACTTTCTTTCAAATTAGATCTATTGTCAATACATCACCATGATTCTCTGTCACTGCTGTGACCTCTCTCATCATAATCATCATCACCTGTGCGACCAACGGTTGAATATAGGCCTTCATCCTTTGTGCCATGCTTCCTTGATCTGCGGTAGCCACAACCAGGTCTTACCCACGATCTTCTGAATTTCATCCCCCAGCTGATGGTTGGTCTGCCGACACTCTCTTACCAGAGTCAGGGCTAATGAAGTAATGGTACTTGCAAGGGGTATCGTAGGACCCAGTTACTTGGTTGTGGAGGTCAGATATGCAGTCGCTCCATGTAAAATGCTGGTATTCAACTAAATCCGGCTAGACTGGAAGCCTTTTTTTTTGTCGATGTGGAAATGCTCAACGGATGTCCTCCACCCTGGGGAGGGTGGAGGGGTCTGTCAGATTCGTACTGACTAAAACCACACCGGTGTTCCCTCGCATACTTGCGTCGGGGGGGCAGCGGGATGTGATGCGACTTCCGCTGCCGGCCTAGTGCCGGCCCGCTTGACCTGCGGGCCTCGTCCCGAGACTCGAAGCCTAACCCAACATAGTTCTAAAAAGTGAAGTAGTACTTATTTACTTTTTGTAATCAGTGGTGTTTACCGTTAACTGCTACACTACTACATCACTAGGACATTCGAGTCATACGTCCATATTAATATCACTAATATCGATTGCGATAGCGTGCTACTAAATATTTCAGTGGCACGCCATGTCCTTGAGTTCTTTCATTGTTTTGTTGTCGTTCCCATAGTGTTTCTATTTCTGGCATGCTAATCGCCACTTCGGATTTATTAACTGAGTTTGTAGAAATAGTTTGTGAAGGCAGTCCCTTGTTGCTTTACGCACCGTTATTTCCAAGGACTGGTCGGTTTGGTTTAGTGTTTTTTTCTTCTTGTACGAGTAGCAGAGTGATTAACTTCTTCTAATAACAAGTCGTGAATAATTTCGTATCGGTTTCCAGATTCTTACCAGCCGCCAGGCTTAGAGCAATTGCTTTCGAAGCATTTCCTATTTCTACAACGATTTTCCTCGGGATTATTTTATGCTTTTCGGTGGTTTATTTCAATCAATCACATTTTTTATTTTACCATCAAATTTGTCGCTGGTAGAATGTCATTCAGTTCCTCTAAATCTGCATTTATTCCTAAATGGTTTTGCTTTAAGTAATGTCGAATCAAAACAGAAAGTAATTCCTGTACTTATTAAAATATATTCTTTATCAGATCGTTCGGAATCTGTGGTGTTTTTGATTAGCTCTAACTCAGTGATATCATTTTATCACCGAGTATCGTTACGAGTATTATTCGGGACTTTCCACTAAATATTACGTACAAAAAAGTCCTGCTATTATATCGACCATACCTGTCCCAATGCTAGGGCGTCCCTCCATTCCTTCCTTTTATCACGGCTAGTGGCTGTTGTGGACCAATCTCTCATGAAAGCATCTATTTCGTCTCGTCATCTTCGCCTGAGTCTTCCACGGCGTCTGTTTTAGTTCTCTGGCAACCATTCAGATGTCAATTTTGACCAGTGATCGTCTGCCATTCGAAATACATGGCCTACTCAGGCCACTCCCATTTCAGTTTGCTCCACAATTCCGTACTTCGACCATTTGCGTCGAGGACTTTGCTGTCTATAATTTTGTAAAAAAAGTTCAGTTGTTATTAAAAAAAAAACCAGCTATCGTCCCATTAGTCCTTATTTCCAACACTGATTAGTTATTGAAACCTAAGCTTAGTAACTGCGACTGTTTCTTCAATTTTCTTTTGCCTTGAGGTATTATTACGGCGTATCTAATCAATAATGAACTATAGCGATTGCGTCTGACATTTCCAGCTTTTGTTTATTATGACTTTTGTTGCCTTTTCCTTCTTTATACGTGCTATCGAATCAAGTCTGTTGTGGTATATTTGAATTACCTACTTTACTATTAATATTGTGCTTCCTGGCTAGGTTTACTTCATCTATGCTATCTTCTTTCTTTGATTCTTGTCTTGTAGTTCCTTCATGTCTCCGAATAATGCAAACAAGATCAACAATCTTTCAACTAAGTTTGATGATTATGATCAATACTCTTTTGTGGTACAGACGCCAGCACATCAAGCTACTACAATCTGTCAAATTTCTTTAATAGACTTTCAACTTTATCGCAAAAGGATTAGGTTTAACGTTGATTGGGAAAATTTGACAGTTTCGGGTAGCTCGATGTGCTAGCGTCTGTACGTATACGGATAGTAAACCCAGTCGGGCAGTGCAACTTTATTGATTCAAAACCCACAAGTGACTTAAAGGTTCTTCCCATTGATTTTCCTAGCCCTTGACTTTAAAATCAGTCCCATGACAACAGAACATATTCAAAACAGTTGCCTAACCAATCGATTCTCACAACTGATTCAAGTTCTCTGAATCGAATGGTCTGATGGTGGTGCAGTGCGGTGAAACAATGGGGTTGGGACAATAGTGCTCGGGGCAGGTCAACGCTCCAGTAGCGTCATTCATTGAAGTGATGTGCTTTGTATATTGTATTGTTTGGAGGGTAGTTAGCTTATATTGTTTCGATACAAAATTGGACTGTAGTTGAGAAAATGCATGAGTTTTGAGGTTGTTAGGGAACTCGATACAGTTAAATTGGAAATCGATAGTGTGCTAAACGATACGATATACTTCTAGCTAGATGTCCTTCTACTAACTCGAAGGTCTGACAACCAGTCTTACCAATGGATTTTGTATTACCCACACCTAGTAACAGGGTTGTGGACATCCGATAGGCAGTTGATCTATATGAGATAGTGGCATACAGTTGCATTTGGTTGCAACGGAAGCCGACCCGAAAAGGCTAGGCAGGTGAAGATTTTACTAGGTAGTGAATGATATTAGGCCTAAAATTGTGCAAAATTCTCTCTAATCTATCATAATATAATTCAAATTCTTGTTATTAATTTGTAATTTGTTACAGAAAGGTTTTTGATTAAAAGTCCAGTTATAAATGCTGTAATAAATCAAAGTGATTCAATTAGGACATAAAAACTTGGCCCGTAAATCTTTTACGAACGGTCTTTCTTGATCGACAAGTTTTTTGTAAAACGTGGAAGTCTTTATTTATTACGGCTTCCTAATTACAAAAATAAACCAGAATTTTTACTTGAACAAAAGCTTATTTTTCGTTTTAACTGCACTTTTAACTTGCTTTGCCAAAATTAAATTCAATTAGTATTTTGGCACCAAGTGTTTCTTTGATTTACCGATTACAGATGAAAATTTCGAAACTGTCTTTAGTAAACACACTGATCATGAAATACTGGACTTACAATTTGCCAAGTTTAAAACAAAAAGTATGACATCCGTGATTGCTATTTGCTAACTAGCTTAAACATTGTGAACCCCATGGATGGCGACTAAGATAGTTGGTTCATAGTGCGTGTGGGCTGCAACATCTTTGTCTTTGGTAAAACCATTAGAAGCATTGTTGTCATTTTGTGTGACAAATTTTTGGTCTATTTTTGTTCAGGCCCTCAGTCCGGTTCGATCTTCATTAATTATGCATGATCTATCTCCTAACAACCCGTTCGTGTTACCCTCTTATAAACACTTATCGTCTTTTAAATTACTTTCTCGTTGACATATTTGTTGATAGCTTCAAATTCTAACATTACTTTTACATTGTTTTAAAGTGCAGTTAACTTATCGTTACGGAATGTTCTATTATCGTATCTATTGACGTCATTTACGTCAATTGTATTGGTTGTTACTGTTGATTTTTCATTCTTCCTTTTATCTAGTTCTAGAACCCTTTGCGTCAAAGTTTACAAAGTAATGGATACTTTCTTTTTATTTCTTTTTTATACTAAATGGGCTTACTCTTGACCTCTATCTAGGTCCTGAGGATAGACTTTATTGATTAACCTTTTGACCGCCATAGTCACATACGTGACAAGCAAGCGCGTGCCCCGTTGTAAAGACACAAATATGTGACAAAATGGTGTGGAGGGCACGCGCGTGCGTTTATGCTCTGGCGTTCAAAAAGTTAAGCTTTCATTGTTAGAACTATTAGTCGTTTTTATAATAATTACTCGCCTAATGCATTGATTGCGTTTTCTATTGGTACATTGTTGCCCACTTACTTCATTTTTATCATAAGTGTCCTCTTAAAAATCAAGTCGAACAATAGTCTGACTTGATTTATCACTTATTGAAGTATACTAATATATCTCTGGACACAATGACTTTTGTGCTAAAGTAAGCGAAGAGTGATTTAGACAAAACGTCTACAGGTATCTTTAACTTGATGTGTTAACTCTTAAAATCTAAACTTAAACTGTCACTTACGGGATATCTTCCGTGATTTTTCATTATTTTGAGGTCCCGATATATCGACGCTGTTACAAGCGCCATGATCGCGGGTTGACTGGAGGATGCGGGTGGATGGGAAATAAAACTCACAAACAAACAGACAAAAAAACAAAAACAAACAGTGTCTTAAAATCTAATCTCTTTTGTGTTCTGTATTCATCCTATCTTGAAACTTACTGGTATGTAGGGATAATGAAAGTCACGTCACGAAATGTTTAAAAGATTAATAATTATTATTTTAAAAACCTAACAATAGTCATTGACACTTCGATACTCACGCCCTTGCTAATGAGAACGTGATTGATATTGTTTTCATTCTCTGTAACAATAATAACATTTTTATCAAGAACTAAGCGACACGTAATACATTCTGGTGAAGTAACAAACATTATCTAAAAGTGACAGCAAAAGTTTAATAGCATAGCATAGCATAGCATAGCAGCAGCCTATAATGTTCCCACTGCTGGGACGCAGGCCTCCTCTCTCTATGAGAGGGAATGGGCTATAATCCACCACGCCGGCCCAGTGCGGGTTGGTAGATGTCACATGTCTTCGAATTTTTAGGTTCTAAGGACATGCCGGTTTCCTCACGATGTTTTCCTTCACCGTTTTGAGAGCAGTGGTGATGAAATAAATTACACAAAGTAATGCGCCTGCCTGGGTTCGAACCCACGACTTACTGCTCGTAAATCGGGACCGCCACCACTGGGCCACCGCTGCTCTCAAAAGTTTAATAGTTCAACGTAATTAATCACAAAATCACTGCTCTTGTTTATTATTCAATGAGGTCAGTGCAGGTTATCCGTTGTTGTACCGAATACGTATTTTCGCCAACAAAACAACAGTATGTTTTGATTTGAATCCGTCATTCATATTGATGAGGTTATTAATCGTCGCTTTGATTCAAATGGAATTTATTGTTGCGGGATTGCAAATTTGAGGTCAGAAATACCGGAATTATGATTAATTGATTATGATGTGATTGGTTAACCTAGATTGTGTTTAACGATATTATGTTGATTTAGGACCGGAAAACGCTTTTATTACTCTCTTTTTTTTAAATAATTTACATTAACGAAATTTTGCAACATAGTTGACAGCATCTTCACTTATCAATTATTTAAAGACTTTTTAACTTATATTAGACGTTCCACAAATTGACGAAGACACACTTAGCAAACCACTGAAAAGTGATAACAAATATACGTACCATTGAAAAGTGAAAACAACCTCTCCTAAACGTAATAAAAGTGAAAACAAAGAACTTCTCCAAAAATTCATCAAAAGTGACTAAATAAAACCTAGACCAGAACATACCGTCCCAGGTCTAGCCCACAAGCTAGACCGCACCTTCGACCGCGCAGTAAGGGAACTCAGTCAAGATAAATCCTCAAACGATGCGCCACCGGGTGCTGCCGATACTGGCGCCGGTGTTCCTGTCCAAGTTGTGGCGGAGGCGACGCCGTGCGAAGGCCATCGAGAAGTTTCATGGGGTAAATTTAGTTTTAGAACCCAGAGAATTCATACTGGACTAGAAACATACTCTAGACTTCAAGACCCACATCTGAAAGACTAGCATAAGCATAATTATCAAGGCCATCGAGAAGCTGCTTGGAGCTAAATATAGGTGTCTGACTTCTAGATCCACAAACGACTACTTACTTAAATACCAAGCAAAATGTATATAATTATGTACATATGAGCAAAATCAAATCAAACCGGTCAATGTGGCGACACTTGAGATAGGCCTATGTCCAGCAGTGGACGTCTTTCGGCTGAAATGATGATGATGATGAGCAAAATCAAAAGTCAAGTTGGCCGTGAATGAGCACTTTTTGAAAAATCAAAAATACTTCGAAAATTTATATTTTTTTTGCTGGGGTGAAGATGTGACGGAACGAATTCCTCAGCAACGCAACATCTGTCTATTGTGTAAGAAGAATTTCCTTTGATTCAGAAAAACCATGTTCCTAAGATTTTTCTTTGGAACCAGGCCCCGATTCGGCTAGGTAGACTAGATACAAACCTACATATTTCTAATCCAACTAAGAATCACAAGAATCTGAATAATAAACCTCGATCCGACCACAAGCCTAAGACTTAAGCAAGAGATGGTGACATAATCCTTACTATCCTTATCCTTACTAGTCCTTACTTCCTTACTAATATTACAAAGTAAGTTTGTTTGTTTGTTTGTTACCTTTTCACGCCTAAACCACTGAACGGATCTTCCTAAAATTTTGCATATTTGTTGTCAGGCGCACAGAAACGGACATAGGATACCTTTGATCCCGAAAAAATTACTGTACCCGAGGAAAACAATATTAACCTTCTTATGATAATAGATGGCTCCACGTGTCTTTTGAATCATGATTGAATTATGTTATTACAAGCAGAGTAGGTACAACCCGAATTGATTGTCAAGTTCTAAATTAATGTGAGCGAAGCCGGTGGCAATAACTAGTACTTCAATATATTCATCTCATGAGTCTAGACAGCTCGTTAAACGAAACCTCACTCATTAAACTTCTTAATCTTAGAAATGTGATGAATATTATTAAGTCCTTAGATCTCATATTTGTTGAAATAAAGATATTTTTCAGTAGCTAAATAAAGCAACCTTTTTCCATATTTCGCTGTAGGATACTATCCAAGTCTTAGTAAAAATAAATTGCCAGCTATTATAAATAAGTGAAACGCTATTTTAACCCCAAAATAAAAAGATGGCAATTCATTCCCAAAGTTTATTAGTATTCCTTCTTCATCCGACGGAAAGTATTCTTCAGTGTGACAAATTATCTTTCTTCTTAAGTTCTTACATAATACCGGATACCAGTAGTGGCGACCTTGGACTTTGTAACTCTTGAACCAGACATTTGGCTCGCAACATCCCTTTTCTCTCGCTACAGATAATTATGGACAGTATTTTTATTTCAACATTAAACCTTGTCCCAGAAACTGGGTATGATCAAAGGGATATTCCTCAAAGCGCAATTATTTTTAAGCGCAACTAAATTATTCCTCGAAGCGCAACCATTTTTTTTCAATCATTGTTGCGCTTTGTGAAATAAGCATATAATATTTTCTATTTGAATTTGTGAGAGCAACTAATGGTTGCGCTTCGATGAATAATTTAGTTGCGCTTAGTTGGTTGCGCTTAGAAATAGTTGCGCTTTGAAGAATTCCCCTATAAAAGCCAGTTTTTTCACAGTAATTCGGTTATGAATTTAAAGACTTCACAGAATTTATATTTATTTCATCACGGAAAGATTTATTCCTTTAGTGCAGTTTGAACTGCGGTTAATATCGTTAAAGAAATGTCACTACGAATAGGTTGTGTAAACCTTTATTCTATGTAGACGGGGTTTTATTCCCCAATTGTGTTCTGAGGGTCAGACTCGATAGTCGTATCGTACAGTGGCGAAGGTTCCATACAACCCGATTCCTACCGGATTCCCTTTGAAAAATGGCACAGTCAGTATTCTATAGACAAATAATATAATCACACTAAACATATTTACTCCGACTTACCTCTTACAAAAATTGACCCTTCGCTACTGGTATCGTATGACCATTTGATTTCTGATAGGTTAGTTCAGTTTATTTTTAGATCAGCACGAACACTAATCCAAATCGAATCAAGTCTATCAGTAAAGCAAATTGGAAACTCGGACCTGTCTTTAAAAATTCCAGGAATCTATAATCGCCACTGTAGAAGCGAAACAAATTCTTAATTTCATTAGTATTACTTTTAGACAAAAATCTTCGCTTTTATTTTAATTGCAGCTTGTCTGTGACCTATCAGCAGTTTGGAAAGTGGCAATAAAAGATTTTTCCTGTTTTAAGACTAGCGTTAAGATATCGTGGATTAACATCGCTTTCGCTACGACTAATTGTGAGCCACGAGACGAAAAAATGTTTGACATGCCTCTCGTTGTGTGAAAGAACCGTTTTATTAATTCTATAAGCTATTTTTTTACCCCTGCTCAACTTTTAACGACGTATTTCAAAGTTACTTACACTCGCATTCAAAATTTTTGTTAAAAAAAGTTTTTTTTTATTTTTTCCATTTTTAGTAATATCTTATAGTGATATCCTGTAGTAATATCCTATACAAATATTTGAAATGCATTTATTTTAAATTGTTAACAATAAATTTCATGGTAATAGGCTTAAATTGGGTGTACTGTACACATCTGCGTATCCCCTCAGAGCATACAGGCGTGATGTTATGTTATGATGTTGTGTAAATAATAAACATCCAAGCGATGGCAGCAATTGCCACAGTTTTGCTGTCTATTATTGAAGAGTTCCGTTCCATATCTCTGAAGTCCATGATCAGATTATGACAATATTTCTATAGGACTAACTTAGGAGTATACTCTTTTAAACAAAAAAAGAATTTTCCAAATCGGTTCAGATGTCTTCGAGTAATCGGTGAACATACACACATAAAAAAAAAATTATTCCGACGAATTCAGAACCTCTCCTCCTTTTTTGAAATCGGTTAAAAATCACTAATTTGCTTCTTCGGCCTTACCTATACACAGCCCGTACATATATGTCTAGATAAGGGCCCGCATTCTAGATTTCTGCTGAAGCATAATTAATTCAATCAAACAGATTTCATCCAATCTCGTTTTAAATCTAGGTTTATGCTAAATGCGGGCCCAGAATTTAGGATTACACTTTTACTTAGTGCAATGAAACACAATTTAATAATAAAACTTTGAAATACAAAGCAGCCTGATTGATAAAGAAAAAAAAGCAGCTCACACCAGTTTAATCTTTTTAAAATCGACAGGCAAGTACAAGCTAAGCTGAACAAAAGACTCCAAGAAAAGGGACTTTAAAAACTGCCTGAGTTTCCTCTTAACGAGGTGCCGTAGGCAAAGACAAACACACGGGAAGCCTAACAAAGTGATGCTTACGTAAACAAAATAAAACTTGTAGTCGTGACCTACAGTCTTATACTCACTTAGTAAGTAGGGCTGCGTTATGAAGACTCTATTATGTGAGAACGTGGGTTTAGTTTTGAGCTTTTTATGGAGTCTTGCTTTTTTGACTGGTGGGGTTTTGTCTTCTTGAAGTCGTGTTTTGACTCACTCAATCTACTTTCCAGTGTCTCAGCAGTGGTAACATTAGAGGCTGACTATGCATTGTCTTCTTGCCCTCATCGTTAGCCGCAGCATATCTTCTTCTTTCATACATCTCCATCAGTCGTCATCTCAGTATACTTTTTCCATCTAAATTGTATCGAGTATCTCAGCATTTACACCTTATATAACCTTTTGTCTTACATTGTAATTAGGGTTCTTTATATAAACCTGCATAAAGTCCTGCAGATAGTTAAAAATTAAACATAATTACGTAGACCTATCTGCGTCAGTAGAATGGATGAGAAATTACAGACTGGACAGTTGGGCACGTCATTCCACGCACCATTTAGTCGCTTCATAAGCCATATTTCAGCATGTGTCGTTCAGCATAATATATCTTGTGAAATGACCAATTTAAATGCTCAAGGCAATTTAGGACAGGACATTAATACTCCCTAAAGATGTGGGATTCGTTTCTAGTGTTATGATTTCCTAATAACAGATTGTTATTTCCTTTTTCTATTATTTTCTACCAATCAGCACCGTAATCAATGTTTTAGACTTTGGTTCTTGGGATAATAACCCTGTCAGATCTAGAAGCAATCACTCGTTAACATACTTCAAGTTTTACAACATAATCCAACTACTGTCTTGGGCATCCATCTATCCATCGAAGGATCCCAAGTGCCCTGTTCTTGTTCCAAGTTTAATCTTATAAACCGTTGACCCAAATTTTCGACCAGCGCCTCTGCCATGTCGAATCTTGAAGTTAGATTCGACCAGCTACGGAGATTTGGCTAACCTCTGCCTAAAGTTACGATAGACATCTTACAGCCCAATTTGTAGTCGGATTTGTAGCTAGTATTCCTGACAAGTCTAAAGTTAGTTCTGGATTTCTTGCTCATGGAGACATTGTGTTAGTATTGACGTTGTATTTGTAGATGTGGTCTGACTGCCTTTTAGGCCTGTTCAAAGACGATAGAGACGAACGACATTCTAAATACGTTTAGTTATAAGCACTGCACTTGGACACGAGCTGCCATGGCTGACCTGGAAGTCTTTAAATAGATTCCGGACACAGATTGGCCGAAGCAAGGAAAACATGTTCTGGTGGAGATTCATAGATGAGTGTAGATGTGGTGTTGCCCCACAAACGATGGGACACTTGATATCGTGTTCTGTCAGTCCTGTTGTTTGCACATCACAGGACCTGATCAAAGGTACTGAAAGTGCAAAACTCGTCGCCAAATTTTAGGCTGACTCAATTTAAATTGTCATCGACACTCTAAGAAGAAGCACTGCACGGTATTTGATCCCCAAAGCCTCAGCTCGAGCCGTTCAGGATGCTTCCTATTAAACTCCAAACTGCAACTTACGCTTATAAGCGCTGTAACGGCATCACCTTGGAATTAGTGGCTGTACTTTCATACAAGCCTAAAAGCTTGGCTTGCTCTTATTCTTACCTTCATTATGTAGGGGTGTCAGAACAATCTGCTGGCCTTTTAGACTTGCCGTATTGTTAGCCTCTAGCCACGCCACTGCCGGATCGGAATCAGCTGGTAAAAGTAAACTGAGGTGCAGAGCTATCCGGTGCAGTTCCTATTAGTTTGCTATTCGCATTTGCGTGAAACACATTTATTGTTTTGTGGCGGAAGAGGGTCTCAATGTTAACTTCGAACATTACTTATTGTCCATATTTACTTGTTAAGCCATGTCTTTCTAATAACAAATCTTGATACTTTATCACATTATCATTACGGACTAGGATGAGAGAGAGCTCACGTCATACGTAAACAGACCTCATTCAACTAGCTATCATTGTTACTCTCCTCACGTCCGTCCTATATCCTTAGGGTAGTTGTATTTCAGGGAAGGATGGATAATTTAATACCAGAAGATAAATGTAGTTGGTTTAGTGAGTTAGTGCTTCATAAGGGTGCTATTTTATTACCGGTAGAATTTACACGGTCTTTGGAATATTATCCAAAATTGGAAATGGTTACAATATGTATGCATTTTTTTCTATTCGTAATGTTAATTTGTAAACATTTTGACTTGAGATTTGATTGGATTTCTGGACTATTAGCTCCTAGTTACTGTAAGCCTGATTACCGTTTTTATTTGAAGGCCTAGCTACTGCAAGTTTTGTATCTATCGATCGCGTTAACATAAACGTATAGTGGTTCCGAAACTGAGCTAGCGCCGTCTGGGTGACAATTTTGGGAAATATGGGAAACATAATTATTTCATGCAAATATAGGAGTAAGTCTTGTCAGTGACGAAAACTTACACGTGGTCCGCAGTAAATGGGCTTCTGTTCAATATAACGTTGAATCACCTACAAGCTACACCCAATCAATTCACTACACACAAGTTTTAACAATAGATTACGCAATTAAACATCAAGCTTTTACAAACATGGGGTGAGCCACCCATCCACTAGTTCCTATCACTGACGACACCTGTTATTTTCCCTACATTGAGATAAAGGGCGTCAAAATAAAGGAATTCCCTGCCACTGGCAGCACAAAGCCATGCTCGGGTAGGCACCGAGCGAGGGGTGAACGACCGCGATGTCGCGACTAGGGTTTACTGCGGTAGACGGTGGAGCTACTGAGAAATGGGAGTAAATGTGCAGTATGCAGTGGCGAAGGTTCCATAGAACTCGATTCCTACCGGCTTCCCTTTGAAAAATGGCACTGTCAGTATTTATTTATTTATTTAACACTTCAAGCACAAAGTACAGAGGCGGACTTAATGCCATAGGCATTTTCTACCAGTCAACCTTTGGGTGATGCAGAGACAAACAGTGGTAGGTGTATCTATCTGCAAAAAATTTAAAGTATATCAGTATTCTATAGACAAATAATATAATCACTTTAAAGATATGTACTCCGGCTTACCTGTTACTAAAATTGACCCTTCGCTATTGGTAGTATGGGAATCGCAGTACTTAGCAGGATTGTTTTGTGCCGTGGGAGGTGTTTCGGGGGCTGGTTGAGGGTTAAGATCATCTTTGACGATGCAGGTTGTGTTGCAATAGCAGCTTCTGATGATAAAGTATTTTATGCTCCAGCTATAAAGGCTGGCCTAACACTTAAGTATAATAACAAAAAAAAATTATATATGAATGAATGTAAATTTTTGAAAGCAAGAAGTTATTTTTTACATATTTATTTTATACCCTATCAAAATGTTTTCTTATTTAACCCAAAGGTTGACTGAAAGAGGATAGACCTTGTGGTATTCAGTCCGCCTATGTACCACTACAGTAAATGAAGTTTTAAATAAAACTAAAAATAAAAAAAAAACATAATCAGCCTATAATGTTCCCACTGCGTGGACACACGGCGTCCTCTCTATAAGAGGGAATTGACTATAAATCCACCACGCGGGCCCAGTGCGGGTTGATAGATGTCACATGTTTTCGAATTTTTGGTTCTAGGAGATGCCGATTTCCCTAACACTTACTGTAGTTGTATTGCACGCAGCAGCAATATATACTGGTTAGATTACACTTACTACCTTTATCAATAGCTTTCCTTTAGTAGGATCAGCTTTGATAAAATTCTTGGCTGTGTTTCTCCAGATTCTGACTAAAAAGAAAAGCACAGTACAATTACGTAGCCGTATCATTAAATAATCGATCATTCAATAACTTTTGCCGGGTGCACAGTTGCAGGAAATAATAAGCATTTGATGTCATTCTTCTCAAACTCATCATCATCATGTTTATCTAAGTATTCCACAGTCTAGAAAATATATTCGCTAATAAGCACTAAATAGTTAGCCTGACGATAACTTACGCTCAGCATAACAAACTTTACAGCTAAATCTCTAATAGTACCGTAACATTACACAATTTATTTCTAATAATAACTTTATTACCAGAACCGAGATTAAAATTACGTTCTCCAAAGTAATAGGTCTGAAATAAATTACTTAAACATAAAATGTGAATAACTATTGTAACATAAAACATTGTATTTGCCAATTTGTTGTAAATGTGTGCAAAAACGTCTGGTTTCAAGTGCTTTATTGAGTCTAGTTCGAAATTATTAACCACTAGCTTTTGC
The DNA here is from genome assembly GCA_910589295.1 of Noctua janthe. Classification (NCBI taxonomy): domain Eukaryota; kingdom Metazoa; phylum Arthropoda; class Insecta; order Lepidoptera; family Noctuidae; genus Noctua; species Noctua janthe. Next base: position 9,443,076 of record OU342578.1, read on the forward strand.
TAGCGGCTCCGCTCCCGTTATGTATGGAAACTAACTTACGGGAACGTTCTAAATGTAGCCTTTGACACTCGGAGATAACGTAGCTTACCGTTTCTTTTTTTGTCCTACTGCTGGACAAAGGCCTCCCCCATGTCCTTCCAGGTGCTCTTCTCCTAAGTCACCTCGAACCAGCCTTCGAGGTGCGCGTCTAAATCATCTCGCCACCGTTTACTGGGCCGGCCTTGGCGGCGCTGTCCATCCTCAGGCACCCACTCAGCTTCCCGTTAGTTAAAGAATTTTCTGAATCGGATCAGTAGTTCCGAAGATTACCCCCTACATACAAACACACAAACTTACAAACAAATTTTACCTCTTTAAAATATTAGTAGGTAGGTATAGATATTGTTTGCCGCATCGAAAATAAGCTTTTACTTCACAAATTGTATATTTCAATGAAACTTTTATTAAAAGCAATTGTTTCTCATAGTTTTTCAAGTTTACACTTAGCTCTGGAAGCATTTTCTAAAGTGAATTTTCCGAAGATACCCTCATCTCCAATTATATCTGACTCTATCGCAGTCAGGCAGGGTTCTTTCTTCTGTTCTTCTTAAGATGCCTCCAGAAAACCGCCTTCTCAAACGTCTGCTTATCGAGCACTACAACAGATCTGAGGGCCCCTGCGTGCAAAGAAGACATGCTGAGAGTGCTTGAGAAGATGCTGACGTCGTTATAGCCAAAACCGTCTCATCCTTTATATCTTCCTTATCTTCTTCTTCTTAGCGTATCGATGTTCCTTCCATATAAGACGGTTTGGGCCCAGTAGGTTGCCACGTTTATTGCAGCGGCAGAGGCGCTATTCAGGTCGTCAAGTGCAGGTAAACAGACACCTGGGACACTCCAGCAGGTGGGGCATAGTTTGATCCGGAGCGCCGCACTCGCACTCGGTGTTGATTTTCCTTATATTGTGTGTACTTGTGGCATGTGCCAATAAATGTATTTTCATTCTATCCTTTAGTTTCCCTGTTATGATTATGGACTATTGTATTAAAATGTTATGTTTGTATTTTTCCAGAGTGCGTCGGAGTCGTCAGCGGGCGCGGGCGGCGGGGGCACATCGGGCGGCAGCGCCCGGGTCTCGTCGCGCTCGCGGGCGTCCGAGGAACCACACATTGGTGAGTATCACTCGTCATCATCAACCTAACTGTTCACTGCTGGACATGGCTTCTCAATGAATCCATCTTGAATTCACTCACTGACAATCAGCGCACATCTTAAACTACTGGGTCTGGAAGGTATTTTGTAAAAATGTTTCTTAGACCACGAAAGTGATTTTTATAAAATTCATTCTCTTTTTGGAGTTAATACGAGGATGAAAGTTTGCGTGGAAGTTTGACAACTATAAATATCTCTCATGTTTGTGATTCCTGGTCATAAACTCATTGGTCATGTGAGAAATTGTATATAATATACCGCTATATCAGGAAAGTTTTAAAAGAAACGCTTTCGGGATTACTAAACTAGTCTTAGCCTTCATTGGCACTCCACGATTTGGTGAATTATAGACTGTAGTCAATTCACGAATCAGTCATTCCTAGACTAAACCCAACATTGCCATCTTTGGTACAGGAAACTAGAAACTTTGAGGAAAATGCACTATTTTCCGCTTTCACGACGAGATTTATGTCGCCAGCAGTTTCTCGACACAAATCGTTGGTAAGACGCTTATTGTTAGAGTTCATCGTCGTAATCTTTTCAGTTCCTGTTTTTACTATATGTATTTTATGTGCAGACTATTGTATTATGTCATTGAATAGTGTAGTGATTTATTTTATTTGTTTTTAAGGCATTTTAATGTCAGTTTTTTACTCATTATGAGGACATATTGGGGTTCCAAAACACTGTTTCAAGCTTACACGGTACAACTAAACTTATACTATCACAAAACAATACAACACGAACAATCACGGAAGATATCCCGTAAGTGATAGTATAAGTCTAGATAGCTGTTTTGATATGGAAAGAAAAATTCGAGTGCGAGCAGGGTGCAGGGTTCCATATCAAAACAGCTGTAGTTCCCTACGCAGGGTTTGCGTATAAAAATATTTAAAATTAGTTTGGTATGGCGACTTCTATACAACATTGATTTGACTGTAATGTCAACGTGTTGGTTTAAGTTAGTTCGATACTTTCTTAAATAGATGGCGCTAACGTCACCGTAAGACGTTATTAATGGAACGAGAATTTCGAGAGCTGTGAGCAGGGTGCGATGGTCTAATTGGTTAAGACGTCCGGTGTACTGGATCGGAAGGTCGCAGGTTCAAACCCTGCTCGCACTCGAATTTTTCTTTCCATATCAAAACAGCTGTAGTTCCCCTACGTAGGGTTTGCGTATAAAAATATTTAAAATAAGTCTAGATAGCAAAGTACTCAAACATGAACTTAGCCTTTTCCCATGGGGGTAGACAAACCACAGAACGTCACGTGCTACGCTCCTTACATAATCTTTTCGCTTCGACCACGTTCATACATCTGCACGCGTAGCATGACCACCGTAGAAACGGGTTTTGTCGACGGAAGAATCGACAAAATGACAGATTTCTTTCGTTGATCTGTCGCTTTTCGATTCTTCCGTGGTCAAAATCCGTTTCTACGGTGGTCATGTTACGGGTGCTGGTCATAGCATTGTATATCAGCCTATAACGTTACTACTAGAACGCGGCCTGCGTTCCCTTGTGAGGATCCCATCCACCAAACGGGTACGAACCCAGAGCGGGTTGCCGGATATCACTTGTCTTTGAGTTTTTGGTTCTCGGACATGCTCGTTTCCTCACGATGATTAAGATTTTTAGCAGCATTCTTCATGAGGTACTTTACAAACCGCATATGCCAGTTTGAAAAGATTAGCTCGTTGGTGTAGTGGTCGCAAGCGCGACTGCTGAACATGAGGTTTCGGGGTTCGATTCCCAAGTCGGGCAAAGTGTTATTGGGTTTTATCATCAGGAATTACTTAGTTGCAGCCATGGAGTCTGGATTTATGTCCGCTTGATTGCTAAAGGCTCACTCCTATTACAAGGGACTTAATACATAACTGGCCAAAAGTGAGTGAATTATTAGACACACACCTCTGCCTTACCCTTCGGGGATTACACGCGTGATATTTTGTACATATGTCGCTAGACAATTTGCAATTATATTTACGTTACGTTTATGTACGATTTTTAAATCGTACGGGCTCTATCACGGTACCCGAAACAAAAATTATACTAAAATAATATTATATAAAAAGCTGATTATTATTATTTGAACGAGGTTTTATTAAATCGTGAACATACAAGCAAGTAGGTACTTGTATACTTAATAAGCTTCTCAAGTCGACTCAAGCGAACTTGCTGGAGAAAATAAACAACCCTTTAAAAAGAAAAACTGATTATGCCTTTTTTCTTAGATCCACTTCAAGGAGATACTAGAAGTTTTGTTTACCAGTACTTTATTACTAAAAGAAAAATGAGATTTTCCAATAAAGAAGAAAATTAAGTTTTAATATCAAATTAATTTCAAGTTCGCGGAGGAAGTAACTCGTTTGGGGCGAGATCGAGAGTCTAGTTTAGAGTGTAAAAGTTTTAAGATTGAATTTAATTTCATCGTATTGCTTGCAAATTAAAAGAAATTAGCCTCCTAATATTGCGCTCATATGCTGAGCCAAAGGGTTATCTAGGCTTGTATCGATAGTTCACCTACATTTCGCTCCTTACGTCATGAGTCCTATTTCATTGACACTAACACACGGAGTACTAACATAGGCCAAGTTATATTGTTACTAACACGGAGCTTGGCAGTCTGATACATAAATAAATAATAATAATTGAGTGCGCGGTGAATCGGGAATTTCGTCTCTGGGCAACTGTTAAATATTTAGAAAAACGCATTTCCACTTTCGGATTGATTGCAGCCGGAGCCAAAAATACGTAACGGTTATCTCTGCACTTTTTGGTCGAGAAACTCACCCCAGTCAACTCAGCTTATCGCAGTGCACTGTTGGACATGACTGCAAGCTGCGCACTATCACCCTTCGTCTTTCGTATCCAGTCGACCCTAGCCACGTTTTCGTCGTCAATCCATCCAGCTGGATGGCGTCCCACTCTACTCTTGCCGATACATCCATGTTCCCTATTAATTTCATCTTCTATTATTTCCAGGAAAGTACAAGCTTCTAAAGACAATCGGCAAGGGCAACTTCGCTAAGGTGAAGCTAGCGAAGCATGTGCCCACCGGCAAGGAGGTCGCCATTAAGATCATTGACAAGACACAACTCAACCCTGGATCACTGCAGAAGTTGTTCAGAGAGGTAAGGAGCTAATACAGTAATACTAGCAGATCATCATCATTTTCTTGCTCTTAACCCAATTCATTTGTGGTCGGCGCAGCGTGTCTTCTTCTTCCATACTTCTCTTTTACTCGTCATCTCATTAGACAACCTCCTTTCTTGCCATATCATTCTTCACATAGCCCAACCATCGTTTCTTTGGTCTTCTTCTAATCATATACCCATCCACATTCATACTCAAAACTTTCCTCACGACATTTTCTTCATTCCTCCTCATCACATACCCATACCACGACAACAGATTACCACACAACTTTTCAGTCACCGGCGCCACTTTCAGACTTCCTCTTATAAACTCATTTCTTATTTTATCCATTCGCGTAACACCATACATCCCCCTTAGCATTCTCATCTCCGCCACAAGCAAATGCCCAGATGTTGTGTGGAAATTTCTGGAAGCTGTTGATTGGTTGTTGTGCTGTCTTATGTTGTATTATTTGGTATGATTTGTTGGCCGTAACAACAACAACCAAGTTTATCAGTTGATGAGAGATTTGACAACAGAATAAAACGTAAAGCCTGTCAGAAATGTGAGTGTTGTTATTTTTGACAACCAACTGGAATTGACAGCTGCCTTATTATTCACAGATTGAATAAGGCTGTCAGAAACCGAGTGCCTATGTTGCAAAATCCCACCATCCATCTAAACGGGTAGAAATCATTGCCGTATCGTGAAGTCAATATTTTTTCAAATACAGTTTTTTGTTTATTGATAAGATGACGATGAATATGGTGCATTGTTAAGAAAGAAAAAAGAATAGAAAGAAAATAGATTTATTTATAGACCGACCGCTTTAATGAGTCCGCCGCCTTGCCCCATCAAAGGCACATTAAGCGTCCACAAAGTCCTAACAATATCCCACAGGTTATTTACTTTAAAATAATCACGTAAGTATTACGATACTAATTGGACCAATACGTGATCAACCTTCAGAACATTCCATTTAAATTGATACCTTCGCGAGGACTCATTAAAGCGGTTGGTCTATAGCCCCAGTAGCGGTACATTCAAAAAAGCTCAAAAGCCTGTCTTGCTCCTGATACTTATGACTCTTTATAATTTTAAGGTTTCTGGACAGCCTGCTTGACTATGGGCGTGCCCTAGCTTGCCGTAATGGTGACCCCTAGGCACTCCACTGTTTGGCACAGGCTACAAGTACAGCCATAACAGTCCACAGCTGCTCAATTACCAGTTGTATAAATAGTGTCGTCATCATTTCAGCCGAAAGACGTCAACAGCTGGATATACACTACACCCAAAACGTCACCATATCACTAAAACTATAAATTGGCGTTTCCAGGTCCGGATAATGAAGATGCTGGACCATCCGAACATCGTGAAGCTGTTCCAGGTCATAGAGACTGAGAAGACGTTGTACCTCGTCATGGAGTACGCGTCAGGCGGCGAAGTAAGAACTGTTCATCATCAATAATAATAATACCAGTTTACTTTCTAGATAGAGAGTAGATCTTCCCTCTTTATCAGGAGAACCAGACCGGTGACCAAATCATTCAGGAGGACTCATCATCATTATCTGTCTAGCCTTCTCAACTATGTTGTGATCGGCTTCCAGTCGAACGATTGCTGAATGATATAAGTTTTTAAACTGCCATGGTCACTCACATCATCAGCCGTCATCCGTGTTCCGTTTTATCATTTGTTTATCCCTGATCATGGTGCTTGCAACAGCGCCGAAATATCTGGAGCTCAAAACAATCAGTAAACATGGTAAATATCCCGTTTCTAGTGTTAATGCTGCATGGCAATATGCTACATGGAGCGACTGCCTATCTGACATCCGCAACCTAGCAATTACTGGGTAATAAATTACCCCCTGACAACTTATAACGGCATAGATCATATAGACGGTCGGGACAAACAGCTTTATGTGCTTTTAGAGGCACGGACGGATATGTTAGGTCTGGTCACCCATATACTTGATCCACTCGTTCCGCTGTTATTAATTGGACACGAACTAAGACTGGTTGTCAGACTTTCGGGCCACTGACTGCCTGGAACGACTGTCAAAGATCACCATCGGGACCAACGGCTTAGCGTTCTTTTCGAGGCTCTTTCAATACTTACTTAAACGCACTTACGATATCACAGCATATTAAGGCACGTTGTTTAATGTTCCAGGTGTTCGATTACCTGGTCTTACACGGCCGCATGAAGGAGAAGGAAGCCCGCGCCAAGTTCCGACAAATCGTATCCGCTGTACAGTATTGCCATCAGAAGAGGATCATACACAGGGATCTCAAGGTACCACTTTAGTTTTCTTCGTCTGCGCCTGAGCAGAAAAAATAATAACGAGGTAGATCTGCTGTAATATCTACCTATGAGTTGCGGTATAGGCCAAGAAAACACTTGCTATATTTGATGATGATGATGCCATCTAGCCGATTTCGGGCACAGCGACTGCATGCGATGGCTTTCTAGGGAGGTTGTCGAGAGCTTTGGTGTGCTGCTCTATCACGTGCTCTCAAGTAGCTAGCATACCCAACTTTGGCCGAAAAACTCCGAGCACAAAGCGGACATGTCAAAATAAATATAGCTATATATAGCTAGCTATTCGTATTTTTTCTACGACGTGAGAGTTTTCAAGAAAAAGTGGAGTACTCTGTATTTCTTAACGTTGGCTGAAGAGTTACTAAAACCTTCACGCTTTTACAGGTTCCTTAAAAGACTAACTTTCATGGCACTGTCTTCTCGCTCCGGCTATTGCTTCCGCAATTATGTTGGTTTCTCTCATATCGTCAAAACGACAGGACCTAAAGCAAAATGCGTCTAAATAGACGCAACTCTCTCATTCATGTATCGTACAAGAATCCAATACGAAAACAAGTAGAGAAACTAGTTACACATGCAGCACTAACCAACGATGGACCAGCACCAACGTCCATGCTCAAACGGGTAGAAACAGCAGAACGTCGAACGAACCAGCTACGATCATAATTTCATCATGTTGATATTCGTGTTCCAGGCGGAGAATCTCCTGTTGGACGGCGAGATGAACATTAAGATAGCGGATTTTGGTTTCTCCAACGAGTTCACTCCGGGCGCTAAGCTCGACACGTTCTGCGGCAGTCCGCCCTATGCCGCGCCCGAACTCTTCCAAGGTAGGTCTTGACTGCTGCTAATTGTGGACCATTTTGTTATGAGGCTTGATAGACTTGGTCTAGCCAATAGCAGATTTACTGACCAGTTCAGAGCAAATACCATGTTTGTTTATTTCCAGTCATTTAAAATTGAATGTGCTACGCAATTTTAATGATTATTCTGACGTTTGCTGAGGATGCGGAAGAATGAGGAAAATGTTGTGAGGAAAGTTTTGAGTATGAATGTGTATGGGTAAAAGAGTGGAGGAAGACCAATGAAACGATGGATGGACAGTGTGATCCATGATATGGCAAGAAAGGAGGTGTCTGATGAGATGATGAGTAATAGAAAAGTATGAAAGAAGAAGTTATGCTTAGCCGAACCCATATAAATTGGGATGAGGGCAATGATGATCCTGAAAGTATGCTGAGAAGTGAAAGCCACGTGTTTTTTCGTTATATAATCCCTCTGCTTCGCCCACGTTCGTACATACGTCCCGGTTGCGAAAACTGACCGTTCTGAAAGATATGAGAAGTGTGTGGTCATTAGGTCTTTCTCTTACCGTTTCCCAGAACACTAAAAGATCCTAGTTTTTCCTAGCATTCTTTTTTCTTCTTCAGGCAAGAAGTACGACGGTCCCGAAGTAGACGTGTGGTCGCTAGGCGTGATCCTGTACACGCTGGTGTCTGGCTCGCTGCCCTTCGACGGCTCCACGCTGCGGGAGCTGAGGGAGAGAGTACTGCGCGGCAAGTACAGGTGTGTTCGTGTACCACGTACTGACAGTACAATAAATACGACGAAATATACCTACTGATGCTGATGAATGCCACTCGGATGAGTCTAAAAAGCGGCATGAATCGGGACAGGCCGGGCGTATATTTTGCCGCGAATCTAACGTATATTTTGCCGCCCGCTCGTGAGAAACCAGGCATACCCGAACATATATTATGAAGACGTTATATGCGGGAAAATATACGCCTTACCCACATCTTCTGTCTAAAGCAACTTGGAACCTAGGATCGTGTTGAAAATATTCTGACACTACCTTGGAACCTGTTGAAAAGATTCTGACAAACCCTTTTATCTCCTGGACAGATTTCCCGTAAGAAAAACTAAACAAGAGTTGAACAAACCTCCTCTTTATAACTAAATAATCTTTTTCCATTACAAATCCCGGATATTTTTTCACAGAATACCTTTCTACATGTCAACGGACTGCGAAAACCTCCTGAAGAAATTCTTGGTGCTGAACCCGGCCAAGCGCGCGTCGCTGGAGAGCATCATGCGCGACAAGTGGATGAACACGGGCTACGAGGACGACGAGCTGAGGCCCTACGTGGAGCCGCAGCAGGACTTCAAAGACCATAATCGGATAGGTGAGGATACCATAGGTATACTTCCGACCTCTTGACCTAAGGCTATGCTCGGGAATTGTCGGGACACTTCGGGAATCTTCGTTCATGGTCATTTAGTTTTAAGTTTCGCGCTGCAGCTTTTAACTGGATATATTGTAATCAATTAAAACGACTTTGTAAATTCAAATAGAATTTTTTTTAAGTGTTTTTAGTAATGTTATGTTGTTAGCTGCAGTGCGAATGCAATTTTAATTTGTTAAAAGTAAAATTTATTTGAAATTGGTCCAGTTCAAAAGATTTTGTTACAAAACAGATATATTTAATTAAATTTTTAAATCTGTAATTTTCTTAAATTTAGATTAGGTGGTATTAAAAGGTATATATGAAACTATAAGTTAAGTATTTACATTTAAAATATTCTTGAGCTATCCAGGCTTAGCAAGCTAAAAAAGCAAAATGGCGTTTCACTAATATTATGCGACTCTTAAATTAATGCCTAAACATCATATCTCAGTTGTAATTTCGACTCTCCGCGTTGAGCTAAACGTTGAAAGTCCAACTGACAGCTTTTATTTAAGTATTCGTTTAGATCTCTCTCGATCTAAGGTTGACTGGTAGAAAATGCCTATGGCATTAAGTCCGCCTCTGTACTTCTGTGCTTGAAGTGTTAAATAAATAAATCTCGCCTAATATAAGTGAACACGCGACTAAGAAACGCAAAGATACAAAGCTTGATAAGTTTTAAAACCACTTTTTATGGATTGGACCATTACATTCACAAGATACTTCAACACTTTAGCTTCACTCACAATCACGACATATTTTACCGTAAAACTAAAGTAAAATAACAATTAATACTAACGCTTTGTCTTTGAATACTTCCTGGTAACAAAGCTTATTACTAACTTTTACTAATAGTAAAATCTCACCCGTACACGACATGCCCATAGCATGCTATAAGCACAGGATGCAGTGTGTGAAATAATGAAAAGCGCTTTAAAAAAGAACTGAAAATAGCTCATAGCCACGTTAAAAGTATTCGCTAAGGTCATAGTGAGACTAGCTGGCTAGTGTGTGCCAAATACACATTAATTATCTTCATTTGCAAAGGACGTTTAATAAATCACATAAAAAACTAAATCTTACCACTATTATAAATGCGAAAGTTTGGACGGATGGATGTTTGTTACTCAATCACGCCAGAACGGCTGCACGGATCTGGATGAAATTTGGCACAGAGATAGATTATAGTCTGAAATAGCACATTTTCAAGCGAACAAAGTTTGAGGCCACAGCTAGTAAACATACCTTGCGATTTTTAAAAGGCACATAATATTTTTACAGTTGTTTATGACTGGCATTCATAGATATTTGCCAATCAAGAACCCGTAGGTTTAAAAACCAGTCTTATCAAGGGGTATTGTATAACCTAGTAACTGGGTTGTGGGAGGTCAGATAGCCAGTCGCTCAATGTAAAATACTGGTATTCAGCTACATCCGGTTAGACTGGAAGCCGACCCCAACATGACGTCAACGTTGGAAAAACGGCTAACATGTGATGGTCTTGTGCCCTTTGAAAACTTATATTATAAGTTCCCTTCCTTATTTCACATACTGTATAATATCACAAAGCTAAAATAAGCTACCTGAAGATTGATTTGTGCTAACCCATATAATATAAAATTTACATTTCTTATTATTCCATGCGTACTTTCGGCACAGCGCAAATTGGTACGTTATCGCAAGGGGATGTGTGTTATGTGTTTGTTATAGGGGATGTGGGTGGGAAATGTCTTGTTGTATTACTTTGTAAAATCGCTCGTACTGAAGAGCGAAGCAAGCCAACGATAATGTGTTTTGTTTGGGAGTCGATGTTTGACAAAAGGAAAAAAAATAAATACCGCGTTGTTCGCCTCATAAGGTTGGCACTATTGTCAGACCGTGTCATCATGCCATTATGGGAAGTATTGTTCCGTCAATATAAGGATTTATTTATAATTAAAGTAACATGCAGGCTCACAAACGCACATGGAGTGCGTTAAGAGACAGAAATGCTTTAGCCAATTAAAAACTTGAAATGTTTTCAGAAAAACATCGTTAAGTATATGATGTAAGAAAACGACCTAAAATCCAATGCAGTGATTTATGGCTCAAGCGGTCCATGTTATAATAATAATGAAGTTTTACAACGAGACACAATTTAAATTCTATTATTATTTGCCTTGCCTTTATGTGTCTAGTATTATTATTTATATTTACTACGGCTAATTGCACGCAAATGAAAGCATGTAGTACTACTTTTATGCTACTTATATACAGCTTATTTTTAGTCCAATATTTTTATTTAGAAGCTTACCTGTCATGTGAATTTGATTGAATATAATTGTTATAAGTTGTTATTGTGTGTATTTTTATTGAAAACATCGTAGAAATTTAAAAGAATATTATATTAAAGGAATAGGTATTCAATTATTGCCGCAGTAAGTAAATGATTTGGTGAAAAAGTAGTATGTTTGGTGTCCGTATTATGGAAACAGTAATCGTCAAATATCTGTGTAACTTAATGTATTAGCGGATTTGTGGTGCATGGTCCCGTTTTCAACGTTCAGGAAATTATATAATTTTATAATTGCATGTAAAGTGAAAACTAGTAAAAATATGGTGTTTTCTCTGTAATTAATATCAACTTGTAGATTATTTTTACGATCTTCTTTTTCTGTCTCTACGGAATGGTTCTGCTATATTTTCTAAATGTTTTCTATAATCTGGTTGCTCTTATATTTATTATCACTATGTAATAAATTGTCTAAATAATTGTGGCTGCCTCCTTGGTCTAGTGGTCGCATGCGCAACTGCTGAGCATGAGGTCCTGGGTTCGATTCCCAGGTCGGGCATTGTTATTGGGTTTTTCCGTCAAGAATTTCTCAGTAGCAGCCACGGAGTCTGATTGATGCCTCCTATTACATGAGACTTAAACATAACTGGCGAAATGTTTGTGTACTATTAGGTACACCTCTGCCTAACTTTTCTGAGATTACATGTATGATGTTATGTGGTCTCAATTCAACTCTATTTGTATAAAACGACACTAAGACATGTTCTCTCACCCGCCCCAACAGAGGCGCTAGTGTGCGTGGGCTACAACCGGCAAGAGATCGAGTACTCGCTGGCGGAGGCGAAGTATGACGATGTGTTCGCGACCTACCTGCTGCTCGGTAGGAAAAGCACCGACGTGAGTACAAAGGTTATTATTAAATACTTTTTAATGAGCTTACAATTGGCTGTATGTTCTCTGGATGTGTAGTTTTCTATTTTTAAATGTGGTATTTTTTTCTTTCGCTCGGTTTATGAGAAATGGATTGTTGCGTTTTTCAATGTGTTTCTTTTTTCTGGATTTTTGTGCTCGGTTTATGACGTTATGCTCGCCCCCTTTTAACTGTGTTTTTCTTTTACTTTTTATGTGTGTCCATACATAATAATCAACCCATCGTCAAATCAGCCTGTTCTTATTTTTATTGATGTTTTTTTTTTCGAATTTATGTCTTTAATAATCTTGCTCCTGGGAGACAGCCTATAGGTCTGTGAGAGTGAGGGTACTGTAATGCACTACGGGGACCAGTGCAGGTCGATGAGGACAGGCTCGCCATCTTTTATGTGTTTTATGTTTTGCTTTGAATGTACATTGTTGAAGAAAAACTAGCAAACCTATAGCCATTTTTAAAAGGTCGAGTGCATATCTACATTTAGAGATATCATAAACCTAAGAACAGATAAAGATATATACCTAGATACAAAACCTTAAAACATGTACTCTAATTAAATTGAGCACAAGCTTAATCGATCATCCTTGTGAGAGGGAATGGGATATATATATAATACACTACTGCGGCTCAGTGTGCACTGGTGGATTTTAAATAAAAAATAATGGTTCGATCCCCAGGTCGGGCAAAATGTTATTGGGTTTTTCCATGGAAGAAATTCTCAGTAGCAGCCACGGAGTCTGAATTTGTGCCCGGTTGTGGGCAATAGGCTTGCCTCCTATTACATGGGACTTTGTTTAAGTTAGCTTTAAGTAACTGGCGAAATGTGGGTGTACTATTAGGTACACCTCTGCCCAACCCTTCGGGGATTACCGGCGTGATGTTATGTTATGTGTGATAAAATAACATGAAATTGACTTTCCATGTTATATTTTCAAGAGCAGTCATAAACTCATTTTAAAACATTATTCTAATTGTAGTTTTTCTTAGTGAAAATAGTACAAAAATTTATTGAATACCACAGAGTACATACAGGCCTTTTGTAACAACATTAAAATGTGAACATGTTGACAACAAACGTTACGATATGACGGCGCGATTAGCACAGATGCTTCTGTGCTACGGGTCGCGGGTTCGATTCCTGCACGGAGCAAATATTTGTGTGTCTGAACAGATATGTAGTTGTTCCGAGTCGGTGTGTTTTGTTTGTGCATGTTTTGTTATTGTTTGATTTTGTGTCTTAAATGTATCTAAGATACAGTTGAATGTGTGTGTTGATATTTTATATAAGTGTAATTTTTTATGTAGGTTTGCTTGCACCACGTATCATGAATGCGTTTAGTTGAACCAGGGACCGAAGAGGTTACCCGTATAGGGGTTTCAATAGGGTTAGTTTTTAGGGTTATCAGAAAAACCCTAGAGTAAAGGTTAACCCGTATAGTAGGGTTACTCATAACCTGTTCACGCACAGAATTCACATTATACATGAAAAATATGCAAAAAAAGTGGCAGAGTTAGCGCGCTTAGTGCTTTGTCTCTTTCATTCTGTTTAATCGGTCATATTTAAATGATTAACCCATATTTTATAAGGGTTAACCCCTAAAATGAGTAACCCTTATATTATAAAAGTTAACTCCTAAAATGATTAATCTAACATATTACCTACATATTAATTAACACTCTGAATTATTACTATTTTGTTTCATCATTTATCATCTTCAAACTATTGACAGAAATAGAACAATATTTTAAATACGTTTGTTTAGCTCTAAATGATAGGTGGTACAAGCATACCTTAATAATGAGCACTCTTTCGACTTGTGTTTGTATAGAGATACATGCTCCCAGTACGGACTAGTCGGTATTGATCGGTGCGGGAAAAATAGTACCACACTGTCGTCAGTATGCGCGCTTGAATACAAAGAAACTGGTACAGTAGCATCTGTTTCTTTATGTGCGAGTTCAGAGTTGACCTTACTGGGAAACTATATAAGGTGTAAACAGACCCTTCACGAAGCCGTCAACCAAGCATTCTGTACATCAAAAATACGCAAAAATTATTGCTGGGAATAGATTTTTTTGTATGAAAAATCACGGTTTATAACGCTCAATGTAACGTACTCAAAATATTGTGATTGAATAGTACAGATTATTTAAATATTTAAAACGAAAAGAAAACAAAAAAAATGTGTCACAAAGTTGAAACTTTGACCTCCAATATCTCCGTAACTAGAAGGTTCGCAGATATGGTCTAGATTGTCTAAAACAAAAAAAAATGATCGCAATGACGGGAGAAGAGAAGAGAAGAGGAGAATAAGTACCTCATGGCTTCGTTAAGGGTATATTTACACCAGTTGAGTATCTTAATGCAAGCACCTAGTAGCGCGAGTGCGCCGCATATGTAACGCATATGTAACGCATATGTAACGCATATGTAACGCATATGTAACGCATATGTAACGCATATGTAACGCATATGTAACGCATATGTAACGCATGTGTAACCCTGCCGCCAGCCGGAGTCGGACGGCAGCCGCTCGGGCTCGTCGCTGTCGCTGCGCACGGCGGCGCCCGGCGCGCAGCCGCCCGGCGCCGCGCCCAACGCCAACGCGCACTCAGGTAACTAGACACTTATATTGATCTACTGCGTACATTCATAGCCATAACACTATGGCACTAATGTCAATACAGTGTTAGCTTGTGTTAGCTAACTGTTCAATCAAATTGATAATGATTATAATTTAAGGGTGACTTTGCAATCGTGCAACTAATGGACCGCTATGATGAAGCTAATTATGTGAGCTGTTGAGAGTCGCGTTTGTTTGTATAGCTAATTACTACTTCCATATGAAACTCGGGACTCATCTTACGTCGTCGTGAACCACAAACGCGTAGAGTACGCGACCCAAGACACCGGAATCACAGAAGACCTTGTTTCTACAAATACAAACGCACATACGTATAGATTTATTAGGCTGTGTACATAAGCAATATTATTGCTTTAAAATAACATTAAATTCTGCATATAATATACGAGGGCGGGTCAATAAGTCCGTGACTTTTTGAATTTCTGACCTCTTTACTGAAACAGCAACACTGCTCCTGTCAACAGGCATCTGTCAGTTGACTCCTGTCAAAATTTAAACTTGCTGCGTCAGTTAGTTTGTGTTTGACAGCTATTTTTATCAGACTACTCACTAATTTGAGGAGAAAATGGAAAAAAAGTGAATTTCGTGTGCTTATTAAGCATTATTTCTTGCGAAAAAAAACCATTACCGAGACCAAGGCTAAGCTTGATAAATACTATGGGGACTCTGCACCATCGATTTCAATGGTAAAAAAGTGGTTTACTGAATTTCGTTGTGGCCGTACAAGCACTGAAGATGCCGAACGTCCTGGACGCCCAGTTGAGGTCTCTACACCCGAAACAATCGAAAAAATTCACGATATGGTGTTGACCGACCGAAGATTGAAAGTGCGAGAGATTGTGGAAGCCGTAGGGATCTCGCATGGCAGTGGTTTCAATTTTGAATGATCACTTGGGCATGAGAAAGCTTTCCGCAAGATGGGTGCCGCGTTTGCTCACAGTCGACCACAAACGCAATCGTGTAACAACTTCACAGGAAGCTTTGGCGTTGTTTAATCGCAATATGGAGGAGTTTTTGCGCCGTTTTGTAACCGTGGACGAAACATGGATCCATCACAACACACCAGAAACCAAACAACAGTCAAAACAGTGGGTTTCTAAGGGTGAATCGGCGCCAAAGAAGGCCAAGGTGGGTTTGTCAGCCAATAAAGTTATGGCGACTGTTTTTTGGGATGCACGCGGGATAATCCACATTGACTACCTTCAAAAGGGAAGAACAATCAATGGGGAATATTATGCCAACTTATTGGACCGATTCAATGACGATTTGAAAAAAAACCGACCTCATTTGGCCAAGAAAAAAGTTCTTTTCCACCAAGACAATGTAAGGGTGCACACATGTGCAGTTGCCATGGCAAAAATCCATGAATTGGGCTATGAATTGCTCCCTCATCCGCCCTATTCTCCAGATTTGGCTCCGAGCGACTACTTCTTGTTCCCAAACCTGAAGAAATGGCTTGGTGGAAAAAGATTTGACTCCAATGATGAAGTCATCTCGCAAACAAAGGCCTATTTTGAGGACCTCGACAAATCATTTTTTTTGGAAGGGATAAAAAAATTGGAGAAGCGTTGGACAAAGTGTATAGAGCTCAAGGGAGACTACGTTGAAAAATAAAATTATTTTTTTATCAAAAAATCTGTGTTTTATTCCAAAAGTCACGGACTTATTGACCCGCCCTCGTATTTTACAAATTCGCTATTTATTTATTGATTTGGTACATAAAAATGTGGATGTACTATAAGGTGCAGTTCTGCCTTATCTTTCGACAATTACAGGCTTGATAAAAAGTACTATCGGCAAAACTGCTAGGTGACTACCTATTTTCTCCGTTGAAAAGTATTAACTAAACATCTGGTTACGTGAAGCGCTTATTTCGGCTGTATCCGGATAGAACATAAACCAACAAAATAGAAATTGATGAAGCTTTTAAAGCAAAGCTCCAAGTTAGACCGCTAAATTTAAGTGATTAAGGTTTTTGCAAATTGCAGCTCTGAAGCCCTAAGAAAAGCGCGCAGTGTTAACGTTAAATACGTCGATTTTTAATCGAAAATGCAATTACGCGTTAGCATATTAATTACATTGTTGGCTACAAGCATAATCCGTATCATTCATAGATATCAATAAATTCTTAAAATTATGAAAATATTATTTGTGAAACGACTATATCTCATTTTAATATCAACGAATTCACGTTACGTTTACACCGCGCGCTTGTGCTAGGGCCTCTGAGATGTAATTTGCAAAAAACGTAAATCTCCGTTCGTACGGGTGATTATAAAATTCGCCATTGCGTACAAGGGCTAACATTAATCGAATTTCGCGCGCTACCTTAGTCCATTCGTCTAAAGCGCTTATACCATACTGATTTAGCTTAGCTTAATTCTAACTGGGTTTTTCATTGTCATTTCTACGTTTGTACGAGCGCGTCTTTATTTATCATTTGTATCGTCTGGGCAGCAATATTATGACACCATTTTACTTAACCTAACTTAGTAGTTTTTTTCTAAATCTCAGTTTTTAACACAATTAACACTGAGACCCACTTGCATCGTGACTCATTAAATTTATTTAACGCTAAACACATTCTGCCTCTTTTCTTCAAAGAATTGACACATGACCGACTGATGTTTTCATAGCGTTAAACACATTTAGTGATTTGTGGTGCAAACGGATCTAAATTTTTTTTAGAAACCACAATTGGAATATCATGTAAAATATTAATTAATCAAAAATAAAATAGTAAATATGTGTCCAAATATTCTTAGCTCAAAAAATAAGTAAATTAGGTTCATACTAAAATACCTATTGCTTCTTATTATTATTGTGTATCGTGTGCTTTTACGTACCGCAAACCGATCGCAACCGAGAGTAAAGTATTAATTTTCACCAATAATCAGTTTTGGGGTACTTCATTTTTTGGGAAAGTTCATTTATGAACTTGGGATTTCATCTTGGGACTAGATCAAAATCACTGGGTGCAATTCATATTTGGGTCTTATAAAGTATGCTAGGGCTTGAAGCTATGAATGATCATGGGTTGTAGGATGAAATGTGTTGCCAAGTTAGTTGCCATCGTGGGGAGGCTATTTAGGTCACAGTGGGGTGTCAAGTTAAGGGTACAAAGGGATCTCTCTAGGGTATTCAGCTAGAACATAATGTAATGTGAAATTAGGGTACAGTGAGGTGCTAACAGGCAACTGGGTTACTAATCCGAACTAGGTCCACTCTTTGTTACGAAGTGGAGGTATGAATCCCATCTCAGAGTGGTGTAGCGTGATAGTGATATATGGGCGCCTAGGCCGGGTGATGGAGTGCTAAGCTAGGGCTGTCTCTCGGTTGCGATCGGTGGCGCTTTGGGATACGGTGTAACGTGGGTTCCCGGAAGGCGCGGGCGGCGGCGCGGGCGGCTCGCCCGGCCACCGCGGCGTGCAGCGCTCCATCTCCGCGTCCGCGCGCCCCGCCGCCTCGCGCCGCGCCTCCTCCGGCGCCGAGGTCTTGCGCACGCAAGGTAACCAACGGAAACTCACCACATGTACGTACGCACCATGCCTCACCCACACCGCACACACTACACCTTGACTCGCACATCTCAACACTTCACTCATCACTCACATAATCGATAAAAAAATAACATAAACATCAAGACACCTATGTGCTATCATACATACAAACACATCTACATAACAAGGTTAATGCGAATAAAACCAAAACACATTCGAAAACACCTTTGGCTCATAATTCAAATCTCACAGATTTTACAAAAAATAAAACAAATTCAACCTTATATCAGAACTCAAAAGCAAAATAATGATACTTACAATTCTATTAAGTAGTTCTATTATTGTACAGTTACTTTCTCCACGTCACCTAATCAAAATCGTTAAAGAATACTTTTTAACACTTAGTTCGGAATTAACTGACTAATTGTAGACACATTTGACACAACATTTTTTTTTTAAATAGCAACGCTTCTGATATTACAGTCAATATGCAACGATAATCACTTATTTGGAGGAATGTCGGCTTGTTTGGCATGGTATCAAATTTACATTTGCATAATGTGACGTAGAAAAAGTACCGTAAACGTAGTTTTTAGTCGATGTCGCTTATTGTAAACCGTGATCTTTCGTTACTAATTTCAAACACATTATCTTTTGTTAATTAATCACCAGTACTACTTTTTCGTAAAAAATATTGTAATTTAAATACAGCAAAATTTAATTAGTAGTCAATGTTTCTGCTTTAGTTAAGTGTACTTTCTTTTTCATAACAATCAAAATAAACAATTATCATGGGTGATTGGTATTTTTCAGCTACATAATAATTAACAATAATTCTTAGATTAAAGACGTTTTACTTCAGAATCAAAAATAATAAAACTATACTACTTTTTTTGTGGGGATATTCCATTGGTATCATCAACATAAAAATGTAAGAGGAGAATAGGCAAACGTGCTCCACCCTAGGCCGCGTCATCGCTTCAAGCACAAACGCAAGACTAATTAAAATTAAAAAAATACAAAAGAAAATCATATTCAATCAAACCATCCTATTCAAGTGTTGAATCGAGTTGGATTTGATTCGTGTTTTAAGTGTCAAATTGAGAAAAATTGACACTGACTCAAAAATTATCGACAAAACATTGGCAGTTATTCTAATCATCTTCGGAAATGTTCGGGAGGAAACCAAACGCTCATCTGCATGAAAAGTTGGTGAAATGTTGATTGTAAAGCACGATTTGTTTTCACAAAGTTTTGACAGCGCACTTGCTTTGCACTCAACAGATGTCGCTGTACTAAATTTTATGTCAATAAATATCGTTCCGGAACATGGTGGTGAGGCCATTCGATGAAATGTACTATCAACAAAACAGATTAGTGATCACGTAACTCAATAATACTTCTTGTCAGATTATTGCTACAGTCCGTAAAAACAGTTTTTACGCAATGAATGGTTTTATTGTTGAAAAAAATAAGCTTACAAGACTGGTTACTTATTTCTTTCGTTGAAAGTACTTTCAGAAACGTGTGTTACTAAGTTTCGTTTGTATTAAGAGGGATATTCTTCCAGTAGGTACAACCACGACAGCTGCCAACAACACCACATCCACGGCTACTACAACGACCTCTAATTTTAAAAGACAGGTGCGTTATTACTCTTCTATTTTTCTGCCCGCTCTTCTGTTATTTTTGTCTCTTTTTGCCTGTTAACTTTACTTAGAAATGTACGCACCTCTCCCATAAAGCTACGCATTCAAACGCGGTCAAAGTCTCATACGGGACTAAATAAATTTACTAATTAATTATTATTTCCTTTATTTATTTCTAAACAAATTAGTTATATTTTTAAATATTCTTTAAAAAAAAACAATATAAAAAAATTGTAGCCCAGCGTTATCGGGATCAGAGAATTTTTTTTTTTATAATTAAATTTTAAATTTCCAATTTTGTCATATCAGATAAAGCATAGCACTATCTCTTTTGCAATGGAAATGCACTGCTGTGCATATTTTCTGTAATAAATATATAAAATGCTCAAATATATATTTTTTTTAAATATTTCAACTACAAATGCATAGACGGCGCAATTTTTTCTATATTTTTTTTATTACAATTTCGTCAATTCCGGACGAAACTGTTTTCATGAAAATGTTAAAAAGTACAGGGTGTGAACGGACTCTTCACGAAGCCGTCAACTAAGCATTCTGTACATCAAACTAAGTAACTCTACGCAAAAATATTTTAGCAGCTGGGAAACGACTTTTTTTTGGGGTGAAAAATCACGTTTATCCGTAGGACTCAATTTAACGCACTCAAAACATCGTGCTGATGGATGCCTTGAATAGTAAGAGGTCCGTGGAGGTATTTAAAGTAAAGTGAACTTTAAAAACTTGTATATATAAAAAAAAAAAACTTTTGAAAAAATTGGAACTTTGACCCCCAATATCTCCGTAACTAGATGGTTCCCAGGTATGGTCCAGAACAAAAAACGATCGCAATGCCGGGGACAACAAGTGCCTTTCAGCTTCGTTAAGGGTTTTTTTAAATATACATGTTTCATATACATGTCTTGTTCCAGAACACGATTGACTCGGCGTCTATCAAGGAGAACACAGCGCGGATCGCTCAAATGCAGGTACGAAAGGTATACAAAGATGTTCTTCATTTTTCTGTCCCTATGTGTGGTGTTATGTACAGGTTGTGGGTAATCTAGTTATAGATAGTTATGTAGTGTAAGATGGCGTGACGTGACGAGATGATATTTTACTTACTTATAATAGTTACTTAACATTTTGAAGGCCATCTACCATTTTGTCACATATTTGTTTCGTTTGGTGTACACATGCTTGTCACGTATATGTGACAATGGCGTTCAAAAAATTAAGGTGAAAGCGCCGGGGAAGCCCGCAAAATTCAAATTTTCTTAAGAATTTGCAAGTCAGTGTCAGGTTGTATGTTGATTCAAATGTGATTCACGACCGTAACAAATATGGCTTTATGCTTTTAATCATTAAAATCATCAATACAACCCTCTAACTTCATTTAATCCCATTGAATGACTTGATCTATAACTGTATACATACATGCGTGTTACGGTCGCGAACCATATTTCGTTTAATATACAGCGTGGAAATTGCAAAAAAACTTAAGAAAATTTGAATTTCGGTTGCTACCCTGGCGCTAACCCCTTAAATTAAAAATAAATTGCAACCATAGATTTTGACGTTTGAGCGTGCTTCTAATTTTTTCTAAATTTGTAAGTAAAGCTTGCAATATCTATTGATTGTATTATGCCGAAGTTTTGACTTTTCAAGATAAATTTAGAACTTCGATTTTTAAGTGTTTGTAGGTTTTCTAAAAAATTGGCAACTTTTTTGGATTGTACCATTGCTTATAAATCTTAGGTGCTTAATAAAAAATGCGTATTCCGATAGATATTAGTTAGTAGTTGATTACATTGTATATGCTCGTCTCGTCGCGTCACAAACAATCGAATATTGAACTTATTTCACAAAAAATAAGATACAAATTTCCGTAATAGTTTTTAGGTGGTTTGGCTACTGCGGAGACCACGCGTAAGGGATCGTGAGGATTCGTGACGCTTCTTGTGTACCCGGCTCCATACAGCTGCTTTACATCGCTATGCGTCGTGCCGCTACTTGAATTGGCTTCAATGTTGAGTCGGACTCCTTTTTGTACGACAATATAGCATCATTTTCAGAATTTTTAATATTTCGCATTTTTTTTCTTTCATAGTGATTCTTTAATAATGTCAAGGGGTTCATTAGCGGGTGATGTTGTGTTGTCAATACTCAAGCACTTATGTAAAACAGATTTTTTGGAAAAATGAATTGTAATTAAGGTGTCATGTATTCTTGGGTTCAACTTAATTGCACGATTTTTATTACAAATTTGACAAAAAAAAAATCTCAATTCATGTATTTAAATAACTGGTAGGGCTTTATACATATGTTCAGTTCGGTATGATTCAGCATAAGCCGGGCGTATGATTATATCCGGCGTATAATTATACTTTAGAGTTCTTGGATTTTTTTTCACACCGTCGGATACTTCTTGCCTTTGTGTATTGTGACCCTCCAAAAAGAGCAGTAAGTGAGCATCCCCCCTGGCGCAGGTGCAGAGCACGACCCGGCCGTCGAGCGCGGCGCCCAAGCTGGAGCCGCGCTCGCGCACGCTGACGGGCGGCGCGCGCCGCACGCAGACGTACGAGCCGCCGCCGCCGCAGCCGCCCAAGCTGTCCCCGCCGCACGACGCGCCTAGGTAACCACTGTGTACCGTGCCACTAGTTCATCCTAAGTCTAGCACACGTGCGAGGAAGCTGCTGATGGTTTAATGGGATGTTTTATCACCGTTTACCAGGTAACATACCGTCACTGTTACAGTTAAGTATTGTCCCTGTCTGAGGGATCAGACAAGGTATGAGGTGCTCCGGCAGAACCCAAGGTCCACGGATTAGGTGAAGGCTAACAGCTGGATGAAAGTGGTCGAGGATCATTTTCATTGCAGAGGCCTATGTCTAGCAGTAGATTGCTTTAAGCTGATATTAGTGAAGATGTGAAGTCTCTGCACCGTAATCATCGGAGCCCGTCGTAAGCAAGTCCCATTGGTAAAGTAAAACTACTCAAAATGGCTAATCTAGATCTTATCTCTATAGTTTTTTTGCCGTTATATATCTGGTATAACAAAATATCGCCTTTTATACCTTGAAAACTGTGTTTTTATAAAAATATGTGTCCTCGTCTCATTATGTGGTAATTTTGTGTTAAAACATTTTTTGTCTGTCTCTATCTGTCTTATGAGAAGAAATTCCCCATAAATACAATAAAAGTAAAGTAAACATCTATCTATATTATCATATATTTATGTAACCTTCAACTTACACTGTATATATATCCGAATATATATCTATATACGCATGAGAAGGGACTAACAGCATGCTTGACGACGCACTAAACAGCGCCCCGGCGGCGGACGCTAAAAACGGAACCGGAAGTACCAGCAACGGGTCCACCGGGACCGGGGCCACTCCGGGGGCGAAGACCCACGTCAAAAGCGCGTCCATCTCGTCCGCCAGCGGAGCCCCGCCGCTGGGCGCCGACTGTGCGCCGCACAATGCGTCCGCGCGGGACCTCGCACAGCCGCGCCCGAGGTACACACACGTACCGGTACTCTAAAGTATCGAACGCTTCGTGGTAGTAGCTTCGCGCTGGTTTTTTTTTTCAACGCTTTGGTTCCGAAGAGGGTTTTTTTGGTTCGGCTTGATGCTAGTACAGTGCAGGGCCGTTGATTTGATAAATCTGGTTTAAGAAATACTCTGACCCAGGGATAGATTTGTCTGATAGAAACAACGCTGTATAGTTTATTTACAATCTTTAGAATGACGTCGCCATCTTGTTTTTTTCAATACTTCCCTTAGAGTATCCCTCACCGGGAGCATTCGCTTGTAATGTAACAAATCCAAGATTCGATTTCGAGCATTTGATTCAGTTGTTTGTTATCAATCATGTTGCAAGTTGTATCATTCTGTTGCATTACAAGCGAATGCTTTCGGTGAGGGACAAGCTTTACGCAAATGTTTATCAACAGCTCCCTCCTGTCAAAGTCTTTCGAGCGTTTTGACTTACAAGTCACAACGCTCGAAAGACTACACACTTAAAGTGGTCAGACTGTACACAGAATGACCACACGCCTGCGCAGATAAATTTGTTGAAATGTGCAGCTGTAGTGCGTTCTCTCTGTCAGATAAACGTACCTGTGTAAGAGACTGTCCTCTTTCTAAAACTGTGAAGTATCATATTAACGGTCTTGTGTTGTAATGTAGTTTTGTGTCCGTCATTGAAGGTTTTATTTCTTGGTGATGTTCGTCGTTTAGTTTTGCTGCAAATGGATTCGAAGTTACGGTGACAATCTGCTTGTTTTTCACAGATACGCTTTGCAGTATTTACAGCATCAGTTTATGGTTGAATTCACGAATTTTATATTTATTTTCTTTCTTTAAATTGGCTTAAACACAACTACTAATGAGCTATCGCAGATTGGAAACCTTTTTTTTATATTTGCACAATTTTTTTACTTATTTTTTTAGTTGGGTTTAGTTTTTCTTTTTCAGATTGATGTTTTGTTACTAATATTATTTTTATTTCAAAATGACACTGTTACATTTAGTAGCTGTAGCGGTAGAGGTATATTATAATATTGTAATTTATTATATCCTGTAATAAATATTTCCTTTTTATGTTTATTTTCCATTATTTATTTATAAAAAAATATAACCTTAATTAATTCATTTATATATATATTTTTTTTAATCCCAATTTAATTTTATCCTTATAATATCTGGCACAGTATTTCGTGTTTTTTTTTAATTCACTGTTGTTGCGGTAGTCCGCCAGATTACAAAATGTCGAGCTTATATAAAGTTTATATTATAAATATAAATGTATTGTTTCCTTCCAGCCTGAACTCGCAGGTGTCGACGGGAGGGGGCGCGACGGGTGCGCGGAGGGAGTTCCCCAATCCCTTGGTGTTCCCTAGGAATGTACCTTCGAGGTCCACCTTCCATTCAGGTAACATTATATTACTATTCACAAATATTTAAAATTTTCGCTATCGATAATCTGGCGGCCATATATGCTGCGACTTATCGGAGCAGCTTGTGCTCGCAGAATTTGACCCTCATGTCTCAAAGGGTACTAGTTAGAGCTGATATTCGATTTGGCGCCGGTCGCCTACACAGGTTTGGAAACTGTACCGGTCTACTCTAAATCATGCTGAATTTTGGGCTAAATACAAGGTGGAAGGGACACCGACGCAGAAACGGTCACCACGTATTCAGTACATCATTCTAAACCCCCCCCCCCCCCACATAGAAATGTTTCGCCGGTAAGTTAAAACAGAAACAGCTTTTCCATACATTTTGACCGTGTAGGTATTGTTCTTTGATACGAAACAGCAGCTTAATCTTTTACTCTGGATGCTCTTAATGTGCAAGTCTTTCTACATCGTTCTCACATTTATATGTATAATCTCAACATGAATGATGTAACCAAGATTTTGTTAAAATATTTTGATTTAAAAGAGTGTCCATGGAGTTTCTTGCCCATTCTTCTCCATAAAGATCTACGCTTTGGTATGTGCAACTACAGTACTTTCTCAAGTTATTATGTCTTGTGACTGTAGCTTCGCTTCTTTTTGTTTTTTTTTGACGTTCAAAAGTGCCTGTGATGGTCTAATTGAAATAAATGCTTTTTTGACTTTGACCTTGCAGATTTTTTTTTATAATTAATGATGAAATATTTCTGTGTGGGGAGGGGGGGCGGGGGGGGGGGTTCTGAATGATGTACTGAATACGTGTTAACCTTTTTTTTTCGTCGGTGTCCCCTCCACCCTGTATATTGCAACTTCTTAAGTAGACTACAGGCTCCGGTTTAGGAGGATCCTCTCCGGTAGACCGCAGCGTGTGTGACCGCCCTTATAATATACTTTTTAAGAATGAATTGGTTTTAAACTCTAAATGTCTCGTTGTAGTGAAATTAAGCCGTCGAACTGGTGATCAACAACACGACTACGACTCGACTCAAAGTAAAGATATTAATTTACAAATCAAATCTGCTTTATGTGTTGTTGGCACTTCGACAATTCGCGTATTTGTGCAAATATTCGCGTTACTTGAGTTTAAAAAAAGCTAGTAATCCATGAGCACAGTTTATTGTTTGCATTAGCACACACAAGCAACAAGCAATGCGCATATTTTTACAATTCTGAAGTGGAATGCGCTATAAGCGTTATACAAGGTGTAACATAATAAACGCAAGACCTCCCGTGTGGTCTGTCGGACCATGAAACTGAACAACTTTTGTTCTACGAGATTTTAAAATTCGCAAAAAAAAAGAACTTTCTATGGGAACAGCCGCGATCAGCTGATCGACATGTACGGTAAAACTAAAAAAAAAAGTTTTGATTTTCCAAAAGTCCTACAACAAAAGTTGTTCAGTTTCATGGTCTGAGACACCACACGATGAGTCTTGTGTTTATTATGTTACACCCTGTATAAGTGGTAGCTTGTCCATATCGAATCCTAGATGAATGAAATTGTAAATGCTCTTGTCTGTATGTGTATTCGTATTAACATTGATGTAGTTTCTTAAACTAGCGAAATATCCGTGTACCACCTCTAGTGGTACTCCTCTAATGGTATTCGTAAGCATTACTGTCGAGCATGAGGTTCGATTTCTTGGTCGGGAAAAATATTTTTAGGTTTTTCCATTAGCCATCTCAGTAACAATCAACAGTCTGATTTTTTAGCCGGTTGATAGCATTAGGCTCATCATATAGATATGGAAATTTAACTTAACGTGCGAATGTGTAATAGGCAATGCCTAACCCTTAGCTAATAAAAAACAGACGGTATATCGTTGTTACGTGTATTTCATTAACATAGTTTATCATTTAATATAATAGAGATACTGATAGTAAGCACTTGATGGGGTTCCAGGTCAGACCCGGTCACGCGGCTCGTCGGGCGGCGCGTACGGCGACGGGGGCTCCCCGCACCAGGCGCGGCCTTCCTTCTTCTCCAAGCTGTCCTCGCGGTTCTCCAAACGGTAAGTCTCAACCGAGATAGATGATGCACTGTATATTGCACATTATACGCACTGGGGATACGGTTGGGAACTGTTTGTGGCTGTTGTAACTTTTTTATATAGGTATTTTTTTTTTCATAAAGATTAGTTATTGAAATATGACCAACGAAGTAAGAGAGATAAGTTCGATATAGAAAATGATTTTTTTTTCATTTTAAAATTCGTTTTCGACTTGTATCCTATGGCATATTTATTAATGTATGTAAACTTCATGTACAATACTGGTATATAGGCGGACTTAATGCCACAAGGCATTCTCGACTAGTTAACCCAAAAAGCATTAAGCATTTGAAGCATTTTTGCTGCTGATCGCAGCAAAAATTACTAAAACTATTAGCGCTAAATGCATAACGTCTTGCATTTTTGTACATTAGTTTGAATTTGACAAGAGAACATGAGGTTACAGATAAGTTTCGCTCAAAATAATCTACGTTATTTGTGCTGCAAATGTAACCATTCTGTGCAAATGAAGACATTTTCCATTTTTTACTATAATTAAATGCTTAAAAAATACGGTACAACTTCCACAAACAGTCACATTCGAGGTACATCTCGACTGCATCAATACTCGACGATCTCATTAGTCATCACTACATACACTGTTAACATACACAGTTTATCCATCTCGTAACTAACCTAACAATAACGTTACACATATATTATTTCGGTGGTGTCTTGTTATTATATTTTTTCGTTATATTATTATAATAGCCCCATAAGCTATGGCTTGATGCTGGCCCGCAAGTAGACTTTTTTGGAGTTTTTAAGACGTTTTGTGGCATTTTTTCTTACATCTAACTTAATTTAGTCAGGTTTGTTGTAAAGATAACAAAAAAAAAGAGTTTTTCTGTTATGTAAATATTATGACGGTTTTCTCATAAAACATATGATGACTTATAGTATAAAGCTCATTTGCACCAAAAATCACTAAATAAGTTGAATGGTAAACAAATTAAAAACATATTTCCATTTCAGTCAATCGTTTGGATATGATAGAGACAGAACTATGTGTTAAATAAACGTTAAACGTTAAACGTATTTAGGACGAATTTCACCGATGAAATGAACGCGTTCAACACGTCTAAACTGCGTTCAAGAGCCTTACTGTCCGATCTTGAACTCAGTTTAGATGTGCTGATCTAGTGATCGTGTTCAGTTACATTGGTGAAGTTCACCGTTAGTGATTGCTGGTGCAAGTGGGCCTTTAATATACTTGAAAGTATTACAACTTAAGAACAAATAGATTTTTTCTGTTTAATTTTAAAAATATATTGCCACAAAACTGCCTTTTAAATGAATGCCTAATTCAGCTACATGTCACTGCTAGGCATCAATGTTAGCGATCACAGCTTCCACGCACATCTTTGTCTTATCACCCCACTTTCATCTCATATAATATAATTATAATATAATACCATAGTGTATAAAAATAGTGTCGTTAGAAATTGGCGCCCAAATCGGACCAACTTTATTTTAGAAATTTTTTGTTGTAAAAAAAGGGTTGTGGAGTTAAGACTCGTGAATATTTTGGATAATTTGTTGTTTTTTTAAGGAATTTTTAGTTTTTGATTGGTTATAAAGGAGCTCTGTTTGTTAATGTTTTACAGTTCATTGGGATTTTAATTTATATTAAATATGTTTTTTTAACCATTTTGTTTTTATTTTGGGACTTGTAGATCGTAAATAGGTTTTTAGGGTTGAAACACACATGTTATTTTCTCCGTAATTTTTTAACACAATTTGCAACCACTTTTTAATCTAAAATAACACGATTATATTTAATATTCTTTCTAAATCTAATGCTTTATTAACTAATAAAAAAAACACTTGCAGACGAGCTCCATTTAATCCGTTCACAAACCTACGTCTTTTATTTATTTATTTTGTTGTAAATAATGTTATAATACACCATAGACACACTACCTGATTAACTGGTCACTTTATTAACCCATTCGTATTGTCTCGATATGTGTGAATCATTATGTGTGTTTATTTATTCATTTTTTTTTATTATTATTATTATTATTTCTTAAGATCAAATTGTCTCCCTCTAAAGATTCCGAGCTCTTTTTATTTTTATTTGATACTCGCGTCTACGCAGGGGATGCACGATGCTACCTACCTCCCGTTT
Source organism: Noctua janthe (assembly GCA_910589295.1). Taxonomy (NCBI): domain Eukaryota; kingdom Metazoa; phylum Arthropoda; class Insecta; order Lepidoptera; family Noctuidae; genus Noctua; species Noctua janthe. The sequence goes on from OU342578.1 coordinate 9,472,096, forward strand.
CGGCTCGTATCGCACTCAGTTCTACCGGTAAACGCGCTCAAGTCCCCCTCAAAAACAAAGTAGTTTTTAGTATCAAAGCATGATGTACTTCCCCTAATTTTTTCCTTTTATTTTTATTAAGTTTTTTTTTGCTAAACAAAAGTGTGTGCTAAGGCTACAGACAGACATGCCTACATGCTTTGAGTGTTGTCAGTAGTGCTTTATCGATAGAAAGAATTATGTAAGTATTCGGTTTGTGCCTCGTCGACCTTAAGAGGTGTACGGAAAGCAAAAAAAAAAAGAAATAACCTTTAAAAATTAATATTAATAATAATAAAAAAATACTTCTCTCGTGCATCCCCCGTGTGACGATATTTCTTACCTAACCGTACGCTTCTACTAACGAACGTCGACGGTCGCGACCTCTACCGGTTTTATTCGCTTTCTAGTCTATTCCACAACCCTTTAAATGCGACGTGACGGACGTTTTTTTAAAAAATATTATTGATTTTTTTATATCTTTTATTTAACGGAGGGAGTTGCGTTTAGTATTGTGCATCTTGTGTTGCGGCGCGAGACTTTATTATTATATAGGATTGCCATCAATTAAAATTACTATTAACTGTGTATTTTTTTAAATATTTCAAATTAAAATAACAATGTTAGGCTTTAGCAATACTTTTTGACGTTTTTTGTTTTCCAAGAATAGAATTTGAAAGTAAATATGTTTGAATTGCAAAAAGTGAGTGAAAATATTGTTTTTGTTGCAAAAAACAATTCAAATGTTGCGTGCCAATTGCTTTGCTTGAAGTGTAAATAAATACCTGTATGGCAATCCTAACCAGTGGCAGAGAATAAAATACTTGTGCCTAAAAAAGCGAGCCGGATCCGGAAGAGGGGGGCGATTCGACACCTGATTGGTCGATTCGCTTACCCGTTCCGTTGTACGCAGGTTGAATCAGAATCCTTGAATCGTCGGCGACTGCGGACGTGCGGAGAAGATTATTATAATTAAATATTATTAATAAATTATAGGGAATTGTATACAGTACGGACGCTTCGTCGGTTGATGTGTTGATCGACGAAGTTTATAACAAAAATGTTCAGTGTATTAAAATATTATACGACGAAGCAATAGTCTTAGGAAATTTAATCTATCTTTTGATACAAAAATTGTATCTAATATGACATTAAAATATTATATTTTAGTTTTTTTTCTTTACTTTATTATCAAGCACGATAAAAAGCATATTTTTATGAAAATTGTAGTTGTAATTTTGCCAATAAATGTCAAGATTATCAAGGTAAGACTGTACGGAATGTTTGTGGAAAAACCAGGATTTTTAATACACTGAATGTATTATAACAAAATGTTGTTCATAAGTGTTAATCTTTTTTTTTTATAATTGGCGTAACTTTGAAGATCCATTTTTAGTTATCATACGATTAAAAATTCCATTTGTAATCATTATAATGTCATTATAAAAAATCGCGACGACTTCTGTCTACATGTTATTTTATTGAAATTAATTATCCTTTTTTAATCAGAAACTAAGTTCTCTTTTGTACGAATTTTCGTGCAATTAGCATATAGTATTGAGCCTCTTGTGTTATGAGTGTCACTCTATAACACAAGTGATATAAAGTGGTACTACACGTTAATTTTATTATTTTCTTAAAATAATATGTAGCGGATTACTAGTCCCGTCGTGAGTTGCATTTTATCACTAGCTCATAAGAAGTATAGAGTTCTATTTTCGAGCAAATTTTCAACATTCCAGGGTTCCGTATATATTTTATATTTAAGTTCACAAAAAAGCACAAATCTTGTTTTTGTTTTAAATAATTTAAACGTTTGTATCTAAATTCTGAACTCTGCCTAAATCGTTAAAGATGTCATCGACTGAAACAATATTTTGTATATTTGTATTGCATATTTTACTGTGTAAGTAAAAAGTTTTCTGTAGTAAAAATCTCATTATTGGGTTTTTTGATGTGGACCATATTATAGTACTTAAAGTAATATTTTCTGAAGCGTCAAAAGTAAGATTTTTTTTTATTACAGTTAAAAATAATCAAAGCTCTTTAAGTTTTCTTCCCATGTTTGAAATGTTGACCTATACTGTCGTGTACCTTTATCATTAAAATTCTTTCCAAAACCAACTCATATGGTCCACAACGCAATTAAGATTATAGTTAAGGCGTGAGTGAGATAATTATCAATTTATATTATTATACATGCATAAAAATAGTATTTTTTTAGCGATTAAGATTCAGGCGAACCTATGGCTTTGGTACAAATACTCAGTAGATGTTACCACATAAACGGACTAACACGTTTAGGCAGCTGTATTTTTTAATAAAAAAAATAAAACAAATTAATTAAGGGCCAAAAAATAAGATATTTTTGTCCTCGACTGTACCCTATAGAGTTAGGGAATATGTTTATGTAGTATTGTTAAAAAACGGTTTTTATACAAGGTGTAAAGGAGGTTTTGTAGATTTGGGTCAAGACAGAAACAGCATCTTCTACAGCTAAAATGTGAATTATCAAAATCAAAATCAAAGCATTTATTTCAAGTAGGCCAGTTACAGGCACTTTTGAATTGTCGAAACAAAGACAACAGAATCAAACAAAGATATCATACGCCATATTAAGCGCTGAATTTTCTACTTTCGGGGCTGAGCCCAACGTTGTAAATCCAATACGCGGTAATAGTCCCATACGGCATTTCAAATTTCCGGCGTCGTCATATCAGTTAAAGCATGAAACTATCTCTTTAGAGCACTAAATGCACTGCTGTGCATCTTTTCTATTAATAAAAAATACTTCAAATACAAATGCAGAGATGCCACTATATTTTCTAGATTTTTATGATTATAATTTCATCAATTCCGGTCGAAACTGATTGCATAAAGAAGAAAAAATATTTGTAAGACTTATGTTAATACTCAAATTATAGGAAGTAGCAAAAAATTGCTTGTATTAGGGACTTCCGCTCTTCCGGTTTACATTAACAATACATAAGTGAGCAATTTAACAATAAAATTAAATTCAAAATCAATACCAAAATTTTAGATAAAAATATAATTAAAATTATTATCAAAATAAAATCAAATAATAATAGGAAGACTCAATTAAAATCAAAATAAAGTTAAAATTCAAATCAGCATCAAAATTCAAATTAAAATGAATACCGTAATCAAAACGTGGAACTTATATCTACACAAATCAAACACCTTGTATAACAAATCAATATTTTGATACTACACTTTCTAAATGTCGAATTCTAAAAGAGCTATCGATCTAGAAAATAAAAGATAAAAAAAAAAACATTAATAAATGTTTCCCATCTCTCATATACTTCCATACTTTGACTCATTAGAATGTTATGTCATCTAGGATCTTTAAATAAATAAAATTGTTGTACATAATATAACAAGAGTGCGAGTGTGTCGCGTTTTGACTTTTTTCTAAAAAAAACTTTTCTATTGTTCGTGAAAAGTCCATTATAATATCATAAATGTAAGCGTATTTAATATATATAAGAGGTCAAGTTTAATTAGGTAGCATAACGCCGCAGAAGTGGTGGGTATCGATATGTTAACAAGAGAAAAAAAACAAAGTGTGTTGATGTTTTTTTGGGTCAATGACTGTATGTAGTTTAATTTACTTGAAATATGCCAATTAAATTGGCATATTTCAAGTAAATTAAACACCAAATTTTGGTGTTTTTGTTTACATGAAGTTAATACAAAAAGTAATTGTTTTTTATTAAAATAATATCTCAAGTAATTAAACTATCTGTCTCGTTGGTCTAGTGGTCGCAATCACGACTGCTGACCATGAGATCCTGGGTTCGATTCCCGGGTCGGGTAAAGTGTTATTGGGTTTTTCCATCAGGATTCAATCTCAAAGTAGCAGTCACGGATACTGTAATTGTGCCCGGTTAGTGGCAATAGGTCCCTATTACATGAGAATTATACATAACTGGCGAAATGTGGGTGTATAATATACACCTCTGCCTAACCCTTCGGGGATTACAGGCGTTGTGTTATGTTATGTTAAATTATCTGCGATCATTGACCCCGAGAAAGTCATCAAGTCTGTTTTATTTTTATTATGTGCCAATATCGATAAACATCACAAAACGGAGAAGCCCTAGATAATCAAAGTTGACCTCATATTAACAATTTTTTATAATTTCAATCGTATATTATGGGGTACTTGAGTATTTCAACGTTTTACACTGTATATAAGTGTTCTATATTGTTGTGAAGCGTTATAGGGAAATTTACTATTGCGTTGGATGGTGTAATAAGTGTAATTTCTTCATATATTATTTATTATATACTTTAAGGGCCTTCTAAAAATCTTTTTTCTACAGAAATGTCGTCAAATATTATAATTGTTCAGTTATTTTTATACTATAAAAAAGAAACCATTTATTTTTTCAACTAGAGGTCCTTAAATATTTCTTTATTGAAAACTATTTCGCAATATCATACATTTTTGAATAAATAAAAGTTCAGCCGTCCTTGTCGTTCAGTTTATATAGAAAGAGACGAGTAACTCTTTTAAAAATATTCAAAAATGTATAATATTGTATTATTTATTTATGTATGGTCGTCTGTCCAGTATTTTTCTTTGAACATAAGATAGAGTACTGAACAAATTTTATGTCAAAACTTAGGTGCTGTTGTAAGGAATACCCGTGTGAAAAACTTGTATTTTATTGCTGTTATTAATGAAAAATAATAATGGGAAAATTACGTCCTCAGCGTATGTTAGTGTGTTTTACTCAAATTTATTATCATTCAATACTTCGGCATTTTATATGGAAACTCAGTAACACATGGACACAGTGGTTTTCGATCTTAAACAACAATAAGTTGATAACCTTCATAATTGGTAATAACATGTCTGCCAACAATGAATCCAATGAAATACCGTCTCCGAAAATAATATTTTTGAGTTCGACATAAAAATATTTTGACATTTAATTTAATAAAAAAAATATATTATTGGGTATAGATAATTATATCAAACAATCTATAATTTTTACGCACATAAATAGTGCATTATTTTTTTCTGCGAGCATTTTTTTTAATTCTGTAAGCAATATTATGATTATTCTGAAACTATTACACGATTAGGAACAATGCAATACATTCTAACTTAGACCGCTAAGCGTAGTTAGATATTTAATTTTAATACTTTACAGTCGAGATTTTTTTTTTCTATTTTTCATTCTTTTTTTTTTTTGCGTTTACAGGCGACATGTTTCTCTGAAGTGTGTTCGAAGTTTAAATTCACTGGGAAAAAAGCACGACAAATGATAATTATTAGAAAAAAATATCTAGTTTACTTATTCTTTACTATGGAGTACTTTAGTTTGTACTCTAAAACAGTTATTTTTTTACTGTTTTTTAGAGCTTTGCTCACCCCATAGGGGATTGTAGTGAATTTATGTATTAATATTTTATCAGCCGTCCATATTTTATTTTCGCTTTATTTTCCCAGTACATTTAAATTTAAAGAAATTAATTTTAATTGGGATTATAATACATAGTCTTCTAAATCATGGGCATTGTTTTAAGATGCATTTATGTAATGTGATCTTATATATTTTGGGGTTAAGTAAAATTCAAAAATATTTTCTAGTAAAATCTTAGTAAAAAAATATAAAAGAAAAAAATATTTTTGAATGTTACTGACACTAAAACTTTGCTAAATAAGAGAATTAAGTTGACCTATGTGTATTGAAGTATGAATACCTATTTTGTTTTGACAGTACGCAATAAATGGATGTGTTACGCTTCTCCAAATAATCAAGTTTTTAATAACAACTTGTGTTTTATTTCATTCGACTTTACCTTTATAATTTACTGAGAAATTTTAGTTACAAAACACAATTACTATACTTTGAAGCAACTCCCTTGGTTAAATACAATAATTTCACGTTCTGTATGTATGTTTTTCAGAAAACACCATTTTCCGTCACGTCTCATGTTAAGATATTTGTTCTTAAAATTGTTATATAGTAGACTTTAAAATGTTAGCGACTTAGTTCTGCAATTTATGAATGTTTTGTTCTTTTCTGTCTATTGCAAGAACATTATAGACTTTTCAAAGACTATTTTTGCTAAATATTTCATAGAGAAAAATCAATTTCAATCTTAGGGATCTAACTAAAAGGTCACGCCCATAACTAATAGTAAATATAAAATAAAAATATATAATAACATGGTGAGTATTATCCTGGCAGCCTGTCAGTACTGGGCGAGTCTACCGGGAGGGCCAAACCGCGTATATTTTCCTCCCTGGACATACAACGGAGGTAGGCCGCGAGGCGTCAACAACAACCTTTATTTTCAAGTTTTTTTTTTTTTTTTTCAAAGTTTTGGTGGTTCCAGAGCGATGTTGAAGGTTTTATTGGTGGGGGTGATGAAAATATTAATGTCTTCAAAAGTATTGTGAAAATCATGATGTATGATGACTAGATTGAGGTCAACAGAAAGCCCATACAATATAAAAAAAAAAAAAAAAATCTTTAGAAAAAGCGGAAGAAAAGTCTTGTGAAAAAAAAGACGTGCTCAGTATTTTCAACAGTTGATTGACTATAACTAAAATAATGAAATCATTTGACTCATTTTACTAGTTAATAAAAAAGAATTTAAAAATATTGTAAACGAACGCAAAAATTTCATTCTATAGACATTCATAGAGCTCATACATAGTTGGCTATAAAAGTAAGACCCATCTATGACAGATCATCTTCATTATGTTCAACCTTTTCGCGCCTCCACCAATATTCTAGCATCGTTCTGCGAAGGGTTTAATAATTAAACAGCGTTTGTGTGTGTATTTTAATACGTAGTCCAGCCGATTTGTACTTTTTCTTATACTTATACCAAAAAAAAAGCATGATTTACCCCCCAAAAATATATATTTTTTTAATAATTCGATTATTTATTTTTGATTATTGCATGTCAGTCAGGTTCATAAAGTTGCATATTTTTTACTTAGTACCTAGTTTTTTTCTACTTTAAAATAAAATTCAATATTATTTAATTTATGTGTATTATCCTTTATTTTTTCATTAAAAAACATTGCTACAGTACTAAATTGGATGGATTACTCGTTTTTCGTGAATAACAAAATTTAACATGATTTTTTTTTTCTTTACTGACAATTTGACCCAAAGTTTTTGCTATTAACCAGTCATGTGTTGAATTTGAATTTCCCTTCTAAAATATATTTTTATTCTGTTAGGTCATACATAAAATAATAATTAAAAACTAGTTAATGCATGATATTTTGGAAAATAACATTATATTTTTGATAAAGAAGCTACATTGCTTTACAGTTGCATTTGAATTTCCCCTAAAATATATTTTATTCTGTTAGGTCATACATTAAATACTAATAAAAAACTAGGTATTGCATGATATTTTAAACAAATATTATATTTTTGATAAAGAAGCTACATTTCTACAATGATCAAAATCTGGAAACACATTACATTCATTTATATTGCATTAAAACCATTTTAGAACTTTCTAGGTATAAAGTTCATTTTGTGGCATGGTTTTTTATTTTTAAGTGTTTTTAGTGAAACAACGGTAAGTGAAAATTAGGTGAATTCTGAATTAAGTAGCAAATAGTTTAATATAGTGCAGGCATGCTTATGATTTGTGCCTTGTGTTGCTTGCAAATTGTCTTTATGTTTTAGTCTTAACTATCTTTTTTTTTCTATTTGCACTTCCTTTACATTGGTTATTTTTGTGATACGCTGGATATTAAAAAAAAAGTATTTTTAGTTTTTTTTAAATTAATCGTTTTTTTTTAGACAGTTTCGTGTCGTGGACGTGAGTAGAAGTCGTAAAAAAACCGTAAAATTTGTAGTTTTTGCTATTCTTCCAAAATATTTTTTACTATTGACAAAATATTACTTTTTATTCATTATTTTTGGCACTATGTAATTGAAAAATAACTGTATTTTGATAATCGCCGTAATTGGTTAAAAAAATATTCACCATCAATATTTATTATCAGTAAAATAGAAAATAATTGTTGGTACCAGCGTATAACAAATCGTCAATGTATGTATTTGTATTCGTCGCCACACCCGTGCCCCTAGTGTTTAGCGTTAGTTTTATGTTTTTCTGTTTTTAGGCCATTGGACGGTACAACTCCGAAGCATGCAGTAGGCGCTAGTCCACAAACCATGCTTGGGTAATTATCCTAGTTTTTTTTTCGTTGTTTTATACGGATTATTTCACTTTGCACCACTAGTGGCAAAAAGTGAAATGTTTTGGAACTTTAATGAAAAATATAAATTAAAAAAAAATAGTAAATGGGTTGGATTTAATATTAAAGCTGCAGAATTGAATACGAAATAGCGATTTCGTTATATTTTTCCAGAGTTTAAAAATGTCCTTTGAATCACATATTGATATTAAGCAATTAAATATTTTTTTGCAGTCAAAAGCGCTCGGGTTATACAAATACACTCCCCTGTCTTTACCTCCAATTAATAAACAGCGACTACTACAACTTAACTTCGAATTGAAAGAGAATGTCGCTGCTTACAACACGGCCTGAATCTAGTAAAAAATGCGGCTGGTCTTGAGTTTAAATCCCAGATAGGAATAAACCCAGTGGTTAATCCTCATGTAGACCTATGGTCATTTGTTTTAATGTGGTTTTGTGGGACATAACGGTTCCATCTTAACATCTGGCCTCGGTGATAAAAAAATTCAGTTCTTCACAATGATTTACCACTATTTCCACTTCATGCCTGGAACGGAAGAATCGACAAAATGACGGATAGTGCAAAGAAATCTGTCATTGTGTCGATTCTTCCGTCAAAGAAAGCCTTGTCTACGGTGGTCATGCTACGGGGGCAGTCATAGAGTCAGATGAGTTTGTAGCAGTATACTCTTGTCTAAGGCTGGGATCTAAAAAGCGTGATTAGTATAATTACATTTTATTTGTAAACAGCTAAAGTTCATATTCGTATAAAACACGTGTTATCCAGGAATATGAACATCGTTATTGAAATAAAGTTCACATATAACGCTTATAGATCTTAGCTGTAACTTGCTCTTTCTAATATTACTCCGTGGCATGTACAGACAAGGCGGTGGTGGCGGTGGAAATGAGGAGCAGGTGAAGCCACGTGTGCTGCGCTTCACGTGGAGCATGAAGACCACCTCCTCACGGGACCCGAACGAGATCATGGCGGAGATCCGCAAGGTAAGTGGTGGTAATCTTTATTGTCTTTCAAAAGTAGTAGATTCCTGAAAGGTGAAATAACATCTGTGCAGTTCCAAAAAGTTCCACCTTTTTGTAAGAACCACTAAATTAGTTCTAATTAAGCGTTAAAAACTTAAGTATTAAAAGTTCAACTCTACCTGCGTTTATGTTTTACTAGCTTTTGCCGTTACCCGTTATCTACGGAACTTAACCCACGGGATCGGTTTAAAACAGGGTGTAAACAGACCCTTCACGAAGCCATCAACCAAGCATTCTGTACATCAAACTAAGTAACTTTACGCAAAAATTATTGCTGGGAAACGACTTTTTTGGGGTGGAAAGCACTCAAAGCATTGTGCTGACGGATGGATTGATTAGTACGGGGGTCGTGGAGGTGTGTAAATTAAAAATCTATCATTAAAAACATGTCTTGAAAAAAAAACTTGTGAAAAAGTTGGAACTTTGAACCCTAATATCTCCGTAACTAGAAGGTTCCCAGGTATGGTCTAGAACAAAGAAAATATCGCAAAGACAGGGAGAACAAGTGCCTTTCCTTTATGTTAAGGGTCTATTTACACCCTTTATAACCTATGACACTCGGGGATAATGTTCCCGTTAGTGAAAGAATTTTTTGAATCGGAACAGTAGTTCCGAAGATTACCCCCTACATACAATCTTACCTTTTTTACCTTTTTATAATTTATCTATTAGTATAGATAGGTTAAACCGTGGATCTGACTATATACGACCGTTTAATAGTAAACACATTTAAATTAGAATGGTCCCGAATTATCACTTCTAAAATATGACAACATTCAAGTCTGAACTTATAATGTCACTTACGAGATGTCTTCCGTAAGCTCCCGTTCTTTCTTACCTTTGTATAGATTCTTTTTTATCGATTGTTTGTGAATGTGTGAACATTATAGGCTTTGTAGATTCCCAGCTGCTTGTTAACTTTTTTTTTTTTTACATCTTTTGTTTAGTAAGCAACGACTTATTGTTGGGCCTACGCTGTCCCCCCATATTTAAGTACAAATGCTGTCACCATGATAATATTTTAATACCAAATGATTTGAAAAGAGTAACCATGTAGTTCTTTCCGGTTCTTCTCCATAGGAAACGACCAACCCGAACCGTGCACCTTTGCTTCGACGTTTTATAAGTGCCCATGTAGGCCTATGTGAAATTAAATATTTTAATTTTAATTTTGAATTGACAGTATAAGTTTAGTTGTAAACCGTGAAAGCTTAAAACAGTGTTTTATTCAAGTCTGATTTGATAATAGCAATATTTTTCCATGACAGGTGCTTGACGCGAATAACTGCGACTACGAACAGCGCGAGCGATTCCTCCTGCTGTGCGTGCACGGCGACCCCAACGCGGACTCGCTGGTGCAGTGGGAGATCGAGGTCTGCAAGCTGCCGCGGCTCTCGCTCAACGGCGTGCGGTTCAAGCGAATATCCGGTAAGAGTAGCTGGGAACTAGTTCATCATTACCTTATCCCAATTTATTTGGGATCGGTGCTGCATGTCTTCTTCTTACATATTTCTGTATAAGTAATAATCTGCCAAGCCTTTTTCCAACTGTGTCGGGGTCGGTTTTAGTCTAACCGGATGTAGCAAAATGTGAAATACCTGTATTTTTCATGGGCGACTGCCTAGCTGATCTCTACAATTCTGTTAATACTGCTAGGTAATACAATACTAAGCGTCAAAAAATAACCTTATTTTCGGCATCAAACTTAAAAAGTATGAAAAACATAACAATACATTTATCATGATCGCTATCTTGGATTTTGATAGTCATCTATCAAAATCCAAGATAGAAGTTAGATATCAAAAATACGTAGGCACAGAAAGAACCGCCATCTTTAATGTTTATTATTTTCAGTTCGTAAATCGATTTGAAAGTGTACACTGTAACTAACCACCGAACCCTTTATCCGCAGGCACCAGCATCGGCTTCAAGAACATTGCGTCTAAGATCGCGAACGAGCTCAAGCTGTGACTGCCCCAGAACCCTCCCCGGCGGCGGCGGCGCAGACGCACCGCCACGCCCCCCTCGCCCCCCTCGCCCGCCCCCTCCCGCGCGCCCTCCGCCTCGCCCTCGCCCACCTCGCCGCCCCGCGCGCCCCGCCCGCGCGCCCCCCGCCCCCGCCGCCGCGACCGCTCGTCGTCGTCCGAACGCGGGACTCCCCCGCCCCCGCCCCCGCCGCCGCCGCGCTCCGACTCCCTGCGCCTTTCCGCTGAAGACATGGTTCTGGTTGCAAACGGTGGAGCGAGGACGCCTTCTGGAGCGCTGGCACACTTCTTAGCGGCTTACACGCCTGCTGAACTGGCTTTAGCACGGTCAGACTACCTGAGACCTCCTCTGTCGCCGGCGAGAGGGACCCCAGTGCAGCCGCGCTCGTCGCTATCCTTGAGGGTGGACAGTGAGGACATCCCGCGGCCGTCGCGCGCGCGCCACGTGCCGCACGCGCACTCGTACAGCGTGCACACCCTGCGGCGACAAGGCCGCACCCGCTCCCCCCCCTCGCCCCCCACGTTCGAGCTCAGCTGCGACTGCCTCCCCTCTGAGCCTATCCCGCCGCCGGAACTCTTCGACTTTTAAACAACCAATAAGGTCGAATTTTGTAAAAATTGTGACTGGTACCGTTTTCAATTTTGATTTTTGGATACTGGTTGATATCGTACAGTCTTTTCACTATTTTTTCCACTTTAACTTTGCATCATTGACAATGATCTTTATTGTCATTGAAGTTAGGTTGCTGAAGTTAGAGGTAAAATATCTGTGAAACTACTGTATGTCATTTATTACTATATCGACTAGTGGTTCAACAACTTTGTAGTGTTTCTTCTTATAAAAGAACAGCAAAGTTAAACTGTTCACTATAACGAAAGTAGGGTGTTAATTTGAATAAAGAAAAAAAAAAATGAAATGTAAAAAAAATCCTTTGTCTATGAAAAATTTTCACTCTTCGAAATCAAATTTGAAAACGGACTGCCCAACCAACTCGAATTTGTATTATTATTCGATTTAGAAATGAAACAGTGTTGTCTGCCGATCGAGTATCGATATTACTCGATTATTGTAATCGATTGTTAATCGTATCGCTATCATTTGCTGTTTGAAGGCGGACTCGAGTTGAAGCACTCGCTCTAACACGATTGCAAGGAAATAATTGAATGTATCGTGGCTGAGAAGTTTTATTTATGATGGACATTGTATGGAACGTACAAATTGTGCCAAGTGGTTATCATCGAGTGTCGCAGTGAAATGATCTTCAATACATAGTTATTCACGCTCTCAATCAGCGCATCTTTGTATAAATAATTTTACTCTTGTCATCATTTTTATTATTACATGATTGTTTTTTTTTTTCTGTAGATAAGTCTTCTACCTAACCGGGTGTGTCGCGCACTTTTTATTTAATTTATATTTGGTATTCTGTTTTATGAAATCGTGTTTTTTTAAAAGACATTATTTAATACGTCCGCGGCACACCCTGCCAGGCAGTGTTATTGTGCTATCGCTTATATACTATTACATTATGTATTTTAATCGTTGTAATAATGTACAAAGTGAGTTTGAGCTCAACAGATACAATCTAGCTTAGTGTTAATGATATATTTTTTTTCATTTTCCAATATAACAAAATATAAATACAAAATATGGCTGTCTCTGTATAGCGATAAAATGTTTATAATGTGATTGTGTGGTCGTGCGACCGGCGTTTAGTCGTGTCGTGTCGCAGGCGTCGGTCGCACGACATCGCGTTCGCCCTCGCCGGTTGCTCTTTCTAATTATAAGGCTGAATTAGAAAGTGTCGAAAGTTCACGATGTCACTGTACTGATCGGTACACACTGAGTTTAGATGCGTTATAGATATACTTCACTTAAATCGTTAGACGTGTATTGTGATCAAAGTATTACGGACTTGTAGTTATAGCAATAATCGTTCATTATGGCCGTGTCACTCCTGTCTACTCGATGTAATCAGCCTTTCGATATAATTGTGATTCACTAAAACCTTGATTTTTCGATTTGTGTGAGCTTTTTTTTGTTTTTTCGTCATATTTTTCTTTCGTGTGTGGACTGTCGCATACTTTAGGTGGTAAATATTATTATAATAAATAGGTATGTATGTGTGTGTGCGGCGGGGCGATCGCGGGTCACTTTTCTATTATATAATTAAGTGTAGTGTTATAACTTTTACATGGAATCACAAATTCTGACGTGTCGGCGACGACTGTCGTGTCTGTCTGCGGTATGTGAGGAGCTAGGCGCCATCTTTATGGCCATGCACTATTTTATTATTCATTGTTTGAAATACAGTAGAACTTTCATTTGCTCAAATACAAATTATGTACTAGGCAGGTTATAAAAACAAGTAACAGTACTACAAGGATACTTTGGCCCATGAATGATGTTTTAAAACATCTATAAAGTTGATTTGTGAAATGAACTGAAAAATAAACATGATGTCGATGGTATATAGTTTTTTTGACAACGCGCCAAAAGATCCTTGTACTCGTGTAAAGCTATAACTCGATGTGAAATAGAAATAAACATACAAATCAAGTGGATTTTTTAACAAACGCATAATGTTAATTTGCTTTCTATTAATAATGTGTCATGTATTGAAAACTGTATAAAACAAATTAAGAAAACATGCAGTTAATTTTAATGTAATTTATGTTTTAATTATATCAACCAAAACATATTTATATAACTTATATTGCTGAAAAAAACTACATTTTAAAAATGATCAGCAACAAGGAATCATGGATATGAAAGATTATTTTTATCTTTCTTGAAACAATGCAATATTTACAACAACAAAAAAAACAAATATTAATTTCGATTTCTCGCAATATTCGACAATTGTTGACGACGATGCGACCAGTTGTCCCGAAATACATAAAACTGTTTTAAATGTAGTTATATATTTATATATATGAGCTTTGTTTTATAATAATTTAGTGTAGTACATTTTGCCTGCGAGGTGGACGTGTGTCGAAGAATTTGTGAGATATTCAAAATGAAAAATAAATTTTATTTTTAATTCCACATTTGTTGTTTACTTTTTAAACCCTAATTCACCCGTAGCTGTGTAACTTTTAAGTTTTTCTTTAATAGCAGCCCTATTTGATGGCAATAAGCTCTCCCCACATTACTTGGGATTCCAACATACGGAATGTTGGACTACTGAGGTTACTTCTGTTTAACCCCTCGGGGATTACAAGCGCGATATATGTTACTCTATGCTTGATAACATAAAATTACGCCTGCATATGTACGAGTGAGTAGAGGCATATCCATAATTCACAATGACTGTAATTTCAGTAGTTTTAATATAGATTAAACACACAACATCACACATCAAATCATCATCATTGACATCATAGGATATCAATCTATCTGATAAATGAAAATGCAAGATAATTACTATATTTTTAATTTTTTAAACCATCAACAAATTCATTTCGCAATATTTACATTTCTTACACACTAAAATTATAATAAATAATTTTAACACGAATTTTCACGATTGCTTACACAACAATCGTGGTAAGATCATTACCAAAGTGAAAAATTTAATATTTTCAGAGTTGAAAAGGATCTTACTCCATTGTGTATTTTTCGAATAATCTAGCCTTATAATCAGTAGGTACTTAGGTAAGGTACATTGGGTAGTTAAACTTAAAACATATATACTTAGTTACAGATACTTATAACCACTTAATTTTACACAAGCACAATAAAAACATGAATAGTAACTAAAATTATGACACATTTAACTAAAGAAATACTGAAACAAAATAACTATAAATTAAATTAAGAGTATTTTTAACCGACTTCAAAATAGGAGGAGAGGTTTTCAATTCGTCGGTTTCTTTTTTTATGTATGTTCACCGATTACTCGAAGACGACTGAACCGATTTGGAAAATACTTTTTATTTAAACTAAAATCCCCTTCCAGGTTATGCGTAACTTTGTAAGGGTCATATTGGCGAACACTAGTTTACAAGTGAGGACACAACTTTGCAAAGAACAATTGTTCTCTTTCTTTTGGTACTAAAGAGTTGGCAAATTGGGTTAGACGGAATATTTTGAAATTAATTCAACATCTAATAAGTTGTCGAAATGGGACACAACAGCCTACTGCCATCTTTAATTCAGCTCCAGTTTCGAAACCACGTTATCTTAGAAATTAACGTCACCATTACAATTTAAAGCCAGAAGAATATCATCCTACACTCACGCTTCTTTATGAATTGGCATTCCATCCAGATCAACTTCAGTGCTGGGTATCAGTGGAGGCCGGAATCCTCCGTACTCGATCCTCAAGTTGCTCATTTTCGGTTCTCTATCCGTCCTCCTCATTTTAACCTCTACTACGTAATTCTTGTTGTTCTGCCACCAATCATCTTGGTTCTGCATTGGAACTGGTCCGTGGTACTGATTCTGGTTAGATTTGCTCTCAGCATTGGTTAGATACGTCAAGTAGTTTTCTAAATTGCTCTGTTTCCTGTCTTCTGGCTTGCTACCTGATGTGTTGTTTATATATTGGTAAGAAGACGCGTACTGATTCCCCCATTGAGTTGATTGAACTGGTTGGCTGGCTCTCTGCCTTTCTTTTAATAACTGGTAGTACTGCGCTATGTAAATCTGTTGTTGGTTCTGCAGTCTCTTTAGCCTTTCCTCTTTATAATTCTGGAATTGTGCGTTATTTCTCGTTTCTGAATTCTGTTCTTGATGACCGTATCTATAGACTGGAACTGGCACATGTACTTGTTTTTCAACGATCTTTTCTACCGGGTAAGGGACTTTAACTTCGACTGGCACTTGAACAGGGTAAGGAATCTTCTTCTCAACAATTTTCTCAACTGGATAAGGTACTTTCTTCTCAACTGGGTAAGGTTTGTCAATATATTTGGTGACAACTACAGGTTTTTCTACAATTTTCTCAACGATTTTTTCGACCGGGTAAGGGACTTGCACTGGAACTTTTTTTTCTACTATTCTGTCGACATGGACTGGGTAAGGAACTTTTCTTTCTATAATCCGATCTACTGGATAAGGTTGGGGAACATGCACTGGTACTGCAACGGGATGAGGTACGGGTACCTGTATGTGTATAGGTTTATCAACATACTTGGTAATCGTCACAGGTTTTTCAACAATCTTTTCAACTGGTACTTGTATCCTTTTCTCAACCGGATAGGGAACAGGAACTCTGGTTTCGTAATGAACGGGGTAAGGAATTCTTCTTTCAACAGCGTAGGGTACAGCCACTTCTTTATTGACTATCCTTTCAACTGGTTTCTCGATTTCCACTCTTACTGGTACTGGTCTGTCCACGGGAACTGGATACAGTATTTTATGTTCTACTGGGACCCGGACTTCATAAGGAATTCCGACGGGAGTTGGTACAGGAACTGGATGCGATATATGTTTCTCTACTATCCTATCAACTGGGTAGGGAATATGTATAGGACGGTCTACGTATACTTTCTGTTGTACTGGATAAGGGACCTTAACTTCAACGGGATAAGGTCTAGGAACCTCAACAGGGTATGGTTTATCAACGTATTTAGTTACTTCTACAGGTTTCTCTACAATCTTCTCATAAGGTACCTCTACAGGTACAGGTCTATCAACAGGTACTTGCACCTCTACTCGTTGTGGGTATGGTACCTTTTTCTCAATGAACCTGTCCACGAATTTAGTTATAGGTACTTCTTTTTCTATAATAATAGGTTGGATTATCTTCTGGTTATCATTGGCGTAGTTGTAATAATTAACCTGTTCGCTTCTCTGAGTATTTGAATCTTCTTGATTTGGACTAACTTCAACTGACGATTGTATATTTTCACTTGGTTCTAATTGTTCTTTCTGCTCATAATCTTGAATATTATCATTCTCATTTTCATTATCTTCTTTCATCGCACCATATTTATACAAAAGCCTATTCATATTATCTTGAATCTTCTTTGACGATTTTAAAGCGTCTACGTATTTGTTGTACAAAGTCTTTGCTACATCAAAAGGGCCTTTGTTATTGCTGCGCCCTACTTCATCAATATCTATATACTCATGGACTTCTACGTCATTTATATGAGTAATTTCAACTGGTATGGATTGCTGTACTTCAACAATCGTCTTTTCTCTAGGTGGACTGTGTATTGTATCAGCAATGAGTTCACTGTCTGATGCTTCGTGATCATCTATGGTGTTGAAAGAGTCTGTATCGTTTGCATTGAGTAGTCTCAATGCTACTGTGATAGGCGCTAGATATTTCTGATTAACTGGTCTTGGAGTAACGTTAACTAATCCTTCACTATTTTGGTTTGAATCATAGTTATTATTGTTTGTGTTATTCTCTTCTACATTGTCTCTTACTCCTACTATTTGGTAGCCATTCGCCATGTACGGAACCATTGTAGATACAAGATTATTGACTATCTGGTCTTTGAAATTGTTGTAAGAGTTGTCTTGAACTACAATAGGTCTCGCGAAGTCATATTGGTTTGAGTTAGAATGTAAGATTTGGTCTTTGAATCGGTCATTTTCTAAGTGTTCTACATCACTTTTGACGATATTTCCTATTTTAGCTTTGACTGTGATGTGATTCGTTCTAGTATCTTGGCTTGAATGATCATTGTTATTATTGGTTCTGAAAACATATCTCGGACGAGGTTTGATAATGTCATCTGATTGATCGTTGACATGCTTTTCTGCTGCGTGGTTGATGATCAATAAATCTTCATTGGATATCAAATCTTGGGTAGAGGCTACTAATTTATCAATACCAACTTGTGTTGCATTTTCAGTGTACGCCGTAGTAGGAGTTTCAATCTTATTATAGTAGAATCTTTCGTTTCGAGCATTAGCCCTAGGAGCTTCAACTCTGAAATTTACCGCACCTCTATAGAAAGGATTAGTCGTCGCTCCAAAATGATTAATATCATGGATATCATAAGACGGAATTTCGGCAAATAACTCCTTAGATTTATTCAGATCGTTCTGTATATCTTTGGTATTATCGTCTTTTGAGCAATTGTGGTTTTTGAAGACTTGTAGGACTTCGGGATGATACTCGTTGGGGTCCTCTTGCTGAAGAGGGTTCGAGTGGTCCCTGGGGGGTTCATTGGGGTTGTATGGGCCACTGTATCCGGCATAGTTGGGGGTGGTCTGGCCCTGTGTTGGTAGCTGCAGGGCTGAGTTGGACTGATACTGTTGGTACTGCTGCTGTAGTAGGTAGATGTCGACGGGTTGCTGGCTGTTTGATGGTGGCGCTTGTAGCTGGGTTATGTTCTGGGTTTGCGCGTTGTCGTAGAAGTTTTGTGCCTGAAATTAAAAGAAAACGCAAAAATAGTGAATAAAGTATATCGGTCCAACTACCCATTATTTTTCAAGTATTACGTAACGCAATTTGGGGCTCGGGGGGGGGGGGGGAGGCGTCCTTGTAAAACGTTACTATGCGTTACATGGGTGGGAGGGGATCCAAGAACGCGTTACGTAACATTGTTTTTTTTTTAAATTAATTAAAAAAAGCTAGGGAATTAAAATCGCCCAAGTGTGCAACCTTTTTCGTTTATGCCTTACGGGGAATGCCTCGATTGTATTGTACACGTAGCAGAATTTAGCAGCGGCACGTAATACTTGAACGCTCCCATAATTATTATGACCTTCTTTTCTTTATTCCGAGTATTATAAAAATGCTAGGAAATTTAATGACCCCATCCCTGATAGTCTCACTAAAATTGAAATCATGTTCAAAACGACTATTTAAAACGTTGGCAATGCTTTTTATTATTTCAAATGCAGGTATTTTATTAGTTATTACAAATAGCTTCTACTTTAGTGTAATAGTTGTAATTTTGATAGCCTGTAAGTACTCAATTAAGAACCACTTATTATGCTATAGGTCCTAATCATTGCCCAGATAGTATCAGACTTCCAGAAATATCTTCACATGTCGTTTTTTATTTTCTAAAATATAATTCTGTCTATTGTAGACGTGCTCTTACCTGGTGACTAAGCTCTACAGCCTTCTGTCCCACCGCAACGTTGGCTGTGTGCTCGTGATGATCACTGTTAGTGTTGACACTGACGGCGCCGTGGTACCCGCTGCCGTCCGCCGCGTACCGGACTTGTTGCTCAGACTGGAAAAGGAGCCAGAGAATAATAGATTAACGATAGAAGATAGATTACTGCAAGATATACAGGGTGTAAGGGACAGCCCTCCACAAACTGACAGGGTGCATTCAGCTCCTTTTTTTTAAATCATATTCTACCGGAATTTTTCTCCGGATTTATTTGGTTTTTTTTTTATTTACTATTTGTTTCCAAAATTACATTCCCTGTACGCAGCACTATATTTATGTAAATAAAACGGCTAAAATCAAAAATCCAACAATGGATGTTGAAATACGACCGACGAACGACGCGTGAAATCAGCTGTTCACTTCCTGCCTAGCTACAGAGTTTATCGAACTCGTCGTCGCGTTTGCCGTTCGCTACGTTCGTTTTGCCACAATAACGATACATTGCGTATGAGGAAATAATACAAATCAAATTTATTGGATTCTCATAACATTCCTGAAATAACTTCTTGTACCGGTCATCTTAGTATGATATACTGCATTCACCCCATCAGTTTGTGGAGGGTTGTCCCTTACACCCTGTATGTTATCTTATTCTCGATTTAGTTTCATACAAGATAATTAGGCAACTCCTTATTTAGGTAAAGGCATAACTGCCTAAATTTTTTCGGTTTTCTGGGGGTAATATTCGATAGGCACGCGGCCTTTGAGAATAAGGCGACGAGATGTAGAATTTCTACCTCAGCATCCTGCGACCCCATACACCATCAGCACATGGAAGGAGGGAAATGGATGTGGACCGCCTCTCAGGGCACATCCCTCCAGAGGAATATGACGTCTTGACTTATTAATTTTTTAAGTCGTGGACATAATTTAGCTGGTATACCCAAGTATACTACATTATTTTTAGTATATGCGAAACCTGAATATGGTTTGTTCAGAATAAGTAACTGAATTGATTCCAATAATTTTTAAACCATGTTATATTTTGTACCAAAAATATTTAAAAAGGCTACAAGGTGGACACCGAGCGACACTAAGTACCTATCGCAATCATTTAGGTACCTACTGCCAAATTATTATTAACAATGAGCTCAAAACGACGCTGGAGGCGCGCGTGGTGATCAGTTTTTTGTGCGCATAGCCAGGTAACAGAACAAGCTTATAACTTTGTGATTTTTCATGATACAGTTTTGAAATTTTGTACATAGATTCTTAACATAAAAATACTAGACACGTGTTTCAGATTTCGCTTATACTAAAACTTATGTTGTAGGATATCTTAGGTCCCATGTATATTTTCGATTTATTATATATATATTTCGTTTATTGTGCGAATGGCCCATAACCTAGTAACACGGCCAATAAACGTTTATTTACACCATCCTTCCTTACACAATTATTTACCTCTGACTGTACCAAACTAACAACCCATTAGCAAACTTATTACAATGAGAACAAAGATCGCTTCTATTTTGAAAATGATGCCTAATTGTATAAGAGGCCTTACCTGTGGTAGTTTGACATAATAGTGTCCTACGGTACTTCCGGGGCCCAGCGGCGACAGCTGCCATCCCCAACCGAACGCGGCGCCATCCTGTGACACCTGCTGAAACACAACACATGGAACATTAAACCTATACTAATATAATAATGCTGAAGAGGTAAGCCGGAGAACATTTCTTTCAACGTTAATGTGATTATATTATTTGTCTATAGAATACTGACTGTGCCATTTTTCGAAGACAAGCCAGTAGGAATCGAGTTCTATAGAACCTTCGCCACTGCTGAAGTGTTTGTTTGAACGCATTAATTTTTTCAGCTCTATTCTTGAGGAATGTTAAAGGCTATGCGGCACTCTTCGACCCTTATAAGCCGAGAGGCAAATTATGGTAGATGTAACTATATTTTTAATTTAAGAATAATGATTTAGAAATAAAAATAATTGGGCGATTAATTATTTTAGCGGCAATATCAAAAAGTGCTTATAATAAACGACAAAAGCCTTATAAAGCGCCGAGTAGTCGATGGACAATTTGTCCACGGACAAATTTTCAAAAACACGCTGAAACGGTTGGATAAACTTGGATGAGTGAGACTTATACATAGGTAGACTGGAATAACACATCGGCTACCTTTTATGTTCCTGTAGGTTCAACTATTCTAAATTTGACGCGAGAGAAACCCCATGGCAAAAGCTAGTTATTTATAAGACGTAGATTGAAGACCATAAAAACAATCGCAATTTATAATGGTTATCGATTTCAAAAAAACAAAAATATATATGAGGGCTGGCTCTTTCTTTAGCCAAAGAATTAGCATTCCATTCAGCGTGGCTATGCTGCCAATCTTCTGGGCACGTTTCCAGATGACAGCGATGCGGAGGAGTACTTTGACGCCTAAGTGTCCTATTGTCGTCGTTGTTTAGATGTTTATATTTTCTTACTTTAGTTTTATTTTTATTTTTAATCAATTTAAATAAGAAAAATATATATATATACATATATGTATTACGTAGAGATTCAACTTTCCGTAATTCATCCCATGCATAAAAATTATTAATTAATTGCCAGATATTTAAAACCAATGAGAAGCGAATTTTCTCCTTCAAACTACACACACATCTAATACAATACAACCATCTATAAAATAATAATAACCCACACGCCCCACATGCATTCATCTAAATCACTAAACCATGTAAACCGGACGTGACGTAAGCGTTCCTCTGACATAACGGAAGAAAGCTAAGTAATAGATATAATTAATAGTTGGCTATCAATTACAATTAGGCTCAAGCCGCAGGCGATAGAGCGAGGCAGCTAAACTGTTAGTCATTCATGTGAATTTGTTATTCTTCTTGTATACAGGGTGTAAACGGTCCCTTCACGAAGCTGTCAACCAAGCATTCTGAACATCAAACTAAGTAATTCTACGCAAAGATTGTTGCCGGGAACGACTTTTTTTTTTGGGGTGAAAAATCACGTTTTACGGTAGGACTCAATGTAACGCACTCAAAACATTGTGCTAATGGATGGATTGAATAGTACGGGGGTAGTGGAGGTGTGTAAAGTAAAAATCTTCATCAAAAACATGTATTTAAAAAAAAAAACTTGTGAAAAAGTTGGAACTTTGACCCCCAATATCTCCGTAACTAGAAGGCTCCCAGGTATGGTCTAGAACAAAAAAGAAAACAAAAAGCTTCGTTAAGAGTCTTATTACACCCTTTATATATTTATTTTTTTTGAGTTTGTCTCACTGGTCAACCTATGAGGCTGGCTTTTTCCATGTTCCTTCTTTGCCCGTTATGTTCCAGGGCCACGGTATCTCTTTCGAACAGTCCCGCAGCCCCGGCAGGCGTTGGCCCATGCGGACTTCAGCTTAAGATGGAAGCGTCAGGGTAGCACGCGAAAACTAAATTTAGTTACGTTTTTGCAATTCGCAGGTCAGTGTCAGGTTGTATGTTGATGAAAAATGAGTCGCGCAAGTAACACGTATGTAGTTACAGAATTATAATCCTTAAAATCATTAATAAAACCCTCTAAGTTCATTTAAGCCCCATTCAATAACTATATTTCATGAAAAATTCATTCAATGGGGTTAAATGAACTTAGAGGGTTGTATTGATGATTTTAATGGTATCAAACTTAATTTACTTTGTTCAACAATTTTAATTCAATCGAAAACGTACGTGTACGACGACCAATCTAGCCATACAAAACCAGTTCATGCGGATCTGTTATTGTACAGGAAATCTATACAAAGCGAGGCCAAGTTAAACTTGAAATTTACAGCTTGATATGTGTCCATGTGTCCTACCTACGTTAAAGAAGATTTTTTTTTTTCGTTTGCATAAGAACGAGACAGTAGGTACAGTCAGGAGCACCAATATGAATGACACTTTCCTAAATTTAAATTATATTTTCGCGAGAAAAAACGATTGTAACTTGGAGACAGGAGTTTTTTCATAAAAATATGAGTTCCGGAACACTATGTTCGTAACTACATGAAATTTTAATCAGAACAGTAGGAGAAAAACTCTTTTAAAAGTTGTTAAGTTTTTACGCATTTGTGCTCGTGACTGTACGGGCAGACAAAACCGCGGAAGTTAGCAAGGGATATCGATATCTCCGTAACCAAGAATTGTGTCACGGAGAGACAAAATTTACTTCGGAATAGCTTATTACTAGTTCAAAACAGGATCATATAACCACAAACTATTCGATACCGTACCCACAACCTCGATTCTACACACATTATTAAGATTACTCTAGTCTCCAACCTTCTTACTAACAAATTACTCATTGTTACGCACCAACTACTATATCTAGGTAGGCTCCATTTCAGCTGAATTTTAACTAATACTAACGCTCGCTAATCACTCAACACGTGATCAACATGTTTGGAACATAATTTTGTCTTTATCATCTTCAAACGGCTATAGACCGACCGCTTTAATGAGTCCTCCGCCGTGCCATGCCGTCCGAGGCGTCGTGAGCACTTTTTGATTTGACATCCATAGACGTCCGTGGCGGTCAATAGGTAGCGGTTGGTCTATAGCCACAAATGTTGTGGTGCAAGTTAACCTAAGAAATCTCTGACAGTATTGTCTTTCCTGAAAACCGAAATGTGCTTCCGCAGTTCATCTGACTCGCAAAACTACGCGTAACATATTCCTTCCTTATCTCTTAAGACACATACCTTTCTATAAACGAGTACTATCCACAATCTCAACGGACCGCGGAAGCAAGTACACTCTCTCAGGTGTGTGTCCATATATGTGCGTAAAATCTTACGAACTGGACTCTGTAAAAGTGGTTCAGCTGGAAAAAAAGACGCGATCGAAAGTGGCCGGGCCTTAGTTTTTATTAGAACGTATTAATTCGTATACAGAGGTGGAGTTTTACTTGAATTGGTGTGGTATCGTGGGGTTTTTGTTAAGAAATTGTTGTGGGCCCAGTGTATTGATGTTTAGAGAAAAGTGTGGAAATAGAATCATACGAAAGTAACAAGACGTACTACTAAAAAACTCGACTACTGAAAAATCACGCTAATTTAATTCTTACAAGGTAAAATCGACTCCTCCTATTGTTGAAGTCGGTTAAAATGTTACCCGGGCCATAATAACGAATCGATTGACACAATATTCATCAAAATTGGATGAATAGTTTAGGCGCTACGGAGGAATATACGTAAATACAAACATACATAGACTTTATAATCCTTCCTTTTGGTTTCGCCGTAGTCGGGTAAAAAATTGACGAAAATTCTGTTAGTCAAATGCGGAACATCTGTCTCCAAGGGGATGCCTCTTGGAAGCTATGCATTGTCACAGTTCGGTCTTTCAATGTAATTTTGATTGAAGTATGGTAGATACCTAGATGTTGCATTGCAATGTCATCATCATCGACTGCCAGCTATGTTGGGGTCGGCTTCCAGTCTAACCGGATGCAGCTGATAACCATTATTTGCACCACCCGTAACGACCGTCAAATATCTACAAATGACAGCAAGACGCAATGTATTCCACACTTTAATTGAATGCTGTTCGAACCGTATATTTAGGCCATACGGAAAGTACTTTTAACAGTCCATTTTAAGTGATACATTCTCATATAATCAGCGATAACTTCCACATACTTACAGCCAATTAATTATGATGGATCGCTGAAAGCCGCGTGTATAAAACATAGCGACGCGTAATATTGATCGTCGGAGTTTGTGGTTAAATGGCTCATTGGTTCAGCTGTTAGCTGGGTGCTACCGCTTCCGATGTGGATTTGATTCTGACTACTCGTAACAACTGTCATCATCTGCGTAGCCTTTTCCCAACTATGTTGGGATCGGCTTCCAGTCTAACCGGATGCAGCTGAATACCAGTATTTTACAGCGTCTGCCTATCTGACCTCCACAACCCAGTTAGTACTGGGTAATACGATACCCCTCGGTAAGACTGGTTATCAGACTTTTTAGGCCACTGACTACCTAACGACTGTCAAAGATCTACAAATGACACCCGGGACCAACGGCTTAACGTGCTTTCCGAGGCACGGAGGAAACTCGGTATGTAATGGGTGGTCACCCATCCACAGACCAACCTAGGCAAGCACGGCTGAACCTAAAGATCGATTCGAGCGGCTGTTATTATTTAGCCACGAGCTCCTCGTAACAACTGTCAAAGATCTATAAATGATTGCCGGGACAAACGGCATAACGTGCTTTCCGAGGTACGGTACTAGGTATGTAATGGATGGTCACCCATTCACGGACCGGCCTCAGTTAGCATTGTTTAACCTTGAAAATTTTATATTACAAGGCTAATTTGAATACTTATGGGCGAATTATGTGAAATATAAAGTTGAAAACTAAAACTCAACCACGACAAAATGGCCAGTAAAAATGTATTAAGCAGACATTGATGTAAAAATCATAACCCTTCCTTTTGGCTTTGACGCAATCGGGTAATAATGTAAAAAATAAGATTTAGTGGCCTTTTGGGAGTTATTCCTAACTCGTCACTATTGCGATCAGTCACCAATTTTTTTTTTCATACTTGATGTCCATATTTGTCATTATCCTACACTACAAACGATGAACACTACGAACGAAGTTGAAAGTCGATGACAGCACCGTAAAGGGTGTAAAAAACCCCTTAACGAAGCCGAAAGGCACTTTTTCTCCCCGACTTTGCGATCATTTTTTTGTTCTGGACCACACCTGGGAACCTTCTTGTTACGGAGATATTTCAGGTCAAAATTCCAATTTTTTCACAAGTTTTTTTTTTAATACTACTTTTTAAGGATTTGAGCCCGTGGCTAAGTAATAATAGCCGCACGGATCATATTTAGGTTAAGCCGCGCTTGCCTAGGTTGGTCTGTGGATGGGTGACCACCCATTACATATCGAGTTTCCTCCGTGCCTCGGAAAGCACGTTAAGCCGTTGGTCCCGGGTGTCATTTGTAGATCTTTGACAGTCGTTATAGGTAGTCAGTGGCCCAAAAAGTCTGACAACCAGTCTTACCAAGGGGTATCGTATTACCCAGTACTAACTGGGTTGTGGAGGTCAGATAGGCAGTCGCTCCATGTAAAATACTGGTATTCAGCTGCATCCGGTTAGACTGGAAGCCGACCCCAACATAGTTGGGAAAAGGCTAGGCAGATGATGATGACTACTTTTTAAGGATTTAACTTTAAATAACCCCATGACCCGTTTACTCTTCAAAGCATCCATCAGCACCAAGTTTTGAGTGCGTTACCGTAAAACGTGATTTTTCACCCCAAAAAAAATAATTTCCCATCAATAATTTTTGCGTAGAGTTACTTAGTTTGTTGTACAGAATGCTTGGTTGACGGATATGTGAAGGGTCTGTTTACACCCTCTATAAACAGGCTAGGTAGATTTGATGAGGTAATCAGATTTAAAAAAGTGTAGGAAACATTTAACTCTGTGTGATGGCGTACCTCTACGTAATCAATTTAAAACCGCATTTAGTTACAGTCATAAGGAAAACCATCTAATCTTCTATAATTACATTGGTATTTTAACTACTGTAGTAGTCTTACATAAGTTTTGTTCATAGTACTAAATAACATAACTGTTCTACAAACCTGTTATACCCGAAGGATTAGATGTACCTAATTAGTAACTAGAGCCAGTAAAAATCCCGTCAAAATCAGTCCAGCCGTTTCGGATATTAACCGGAACAGACAGACAAAAATTAAGAAAAAATGATTTTTTGTTATACGTACCGCATTTAGTAAAAACCTGTTATTTTGAAATTACAACCAGACACTTTAATTTTTATTTATTTGTATACAAGGAATCTTCTGCAAGAAATCTATACAAATAGCTGATGTTATAAGGAGTAATTTGGGCTACTTTTATTTCGAAAAAATAATTAGGGGTCCGTGAGAAAAGAAACCCTTGAAATTGTTAACAAAATCCGATTTAAAAGTAATATTTTTATAATTATTTCACGTGGACGAAGGTTGCAAGTAACAGCTAGTATTAAATAAAATTCTAAAAGTCATCTTGGTGTATTTCTTTTCAATAAGGAAATATGGTTTAAGATTTATTTACTCCTCATCAAGAATGAACAATAATGCACTTCCTGAGACACTACATTTAAATATCTCTGGGAAAATCTTCATGTAAGTAAATATTAGGAAATGTGACATTACAGATTAGACGTTCAATTCACATATCGGTGTTATTCCGTAAGTGCCGTTTGCCATTTATTTCTCTTCATTTGAATATAAATACCGTTCACTTACGTGTCATCGAATAATATACAGTACTTTACATACCAACAAGTCGGCCTTTCTATTGCACAATTCATAGAATTGAATACTAAAATAAGAAGAGTTTATTACACTGTGGTAGGGATGCACGATATCGATACTTAGGATCGATTCGGATCGCAATTATGCGATACGATTCTAAAATCGTATAGAATGGCTTCGATCCGATTATCTAAGTATCAAATCGTATCGTATCCTTTAGGATTTTTTACGATACTTGTATTTACAAATGCAAGTATCTTGTTATACTTGGTATCCCTCTAAGAGTCTAAGCAATATTCAGGAATTCTGAGTGAGTTCAATAATTACTTTTTTTTTCTTTCAAGCAATTTAGGACAATGTGGAAAAATAAGATCCATTCATTTCGATACCGGTACTTTTATACAGATCCAAGTATCTCTTCTTCTGCCTAGCCTTTCCCCAAGTATGTTGGGGTCAGCCTCCAGTCTTACCGGATGCAGCTGAATACCAGTATTTTACATGGAGCGATAACCCACTTAGTCAATTAGTATCGGGTTATACGATACTCCTTATTAAGACTTGGTCAGATTTTCGGGCCACTGACTACCTGTAACGACAGCCGGGACCAACAGCTTAGCGTGCTTTCCGAAGCACGGAAGAAACTCGGTATGTAATAGGCGGTCACCCATCCACGGACCAACATCAGCAAGCGCGGCTTAACCTGAATATCGACCCGAGCGGCTGTTATTAATTTAGACACGAGCTCCTCTATTGATCCAAGTATTTATCGGCCCAAAATATCGGAGTTCCGCATCAAGTTGTATCGATACTGTAAATTATCGGATCGCATCGGACATCACTACCTTCTTATGACCTGTTGCTTCGTAGTTACGGCCTATTAATTGTTTGTTATGTAATACAAGTCAGATGAAATGCGGTCAAGTAAGATTAGATGTTATGTTACGATAGTATTACGATCAAGTAGATAAAGTAAATGTACAGGGTAATTTGTTATATGTTTGAGGCAATGATTGGTTAATTTAGGCTCAGCGTTATTTCACTATTTATCATACAAGCAATGCAATTACCTACATATCTTCTAATGAATAATTATCTAAAATTAATTCACAACGCACAGCATAGACTATACTTAGTCCTAGAGGCATGTTTCACAAAGTTTCAATATACTACGAAATAATGCTTTTTGAAAAAAAAAAAACGGCTTCTAAAAAAGACACTAAAAAGTGAACAATAAACTTTACTTTCGGAAGTCGGTGACTTTGTTTGTTTCATTACCTTTTATGCCACCGACTTCCGAAAGCAAAGTTTATTTTACACATTTTATGTGTTTTTTTTTTGGAAAAAAGAATTTAATTTACACTTTTGAGTTGTAAAATTCACACAAATACTATCCATGTATAAATCTTACATCGCAACTAGAAGATTACGGCGTTTGAGATGTGACTTAACCTCGGCCATAAGACTGTGTGGAATCGATGACTTTCTTTAACTACACCTGACGTAAAAAATTTACCACAACAATAAATTGCACACTTTAAATGACTTCATCATCTGCTTAGCTTTTTCTCATCTATGTTGAGATCGGATATTCCAGTCTAACCGGATCCAGCTGAATACCAGTATTTTACAGAGCGACTGCCTCTCTGACCTTAACAACCCAGTTAGTACTGGGTAATACGATATACCCCTTGGTAAGACTGGTTGTCAGAGTTTCGGGACCACTGACTACCAGTAACGACTGTCAAAGATCTGCAAATGTCAGCCGGGACCAAAGGCTTAGCGTGCTTTTCGAGGCACGGACGATACTTGGTATGTAATGGTTGGTCCAACCACGGACCAACCTAGGCAAGCGCAGCTTAACCTAAAGATCGACCCGACCGCAACAATAATACAATTTAAATGACATCAAGTTACTTAAATACAATAAATTCCTTTATAATCTCTACCTGACCAATAATAAAGCTCAGAACAGGAAACGGCAAGCTATTGAAAGACTTTCACAGACGGAAGTACATAGTATAGTAGTTTACTGGTCCATACATTATGTAATGTGAAGTCGATATATAATAAATACCATATATGTAGGTATGTACGATGTAAAAGTAAAAGGCGTTGGTATGTTCATTTAGTTTTCAAGTTAATTGAATTACTTTTTGAGCGGGTTATGTAAAAGTTATAAAAGGTGAAGATACAATAAAGTAAACATTATGTAACATCACGCCTGTAATTCCAGAAGGGTAAGGCAGAGGTGCACCCTATAGTACATCCAGATTTCGCCCGTTATGTTTAAGTCACATGTAATAGGGGTGAGCCTATTGCCATCAACCGGGCACGTATTTTAAGAGAAATTCGTGATGTAAAAACCCAATAACACTTTGCCCGACCTAGCTGGGAATCGAACCCAGGAGCTCATGCTCAGCAGTCGCGCTTCCAACCACTAGACCAACGAAGCATTAATAAGTATAAGGTAAGAAATGCAAGATTTTTGTACTAACCTACTTTAGCCCCGATTGTGTCCACTATTTTAAGTCTGAGACTACTGAGAAGTTCCTGATAGAAAACCCCAAAAACACTAGCCTGACCAGAGAATCGTTCCCAGGACCTCTTGACGATAAACAAGGCAATCAATTTTCTACACAATAAAGACTCTTAACGAAGCCAAAAGGTACTTGTTTTCCCCGTCTTTGTGAAAATTTTTTTGTTCTAGACCATACCTGGGAACCTTCTAGTTACGGAGATATTGGGGGTCTATGCTCTAACTTTTTCACATTTTTTTTGCGATTACATTTTTTTACTTTAAACGCCTCCATGATCCCCGTAATATTTAATCCATGAATCAGCACAATGTTTAGAATGCGTTCCATCTAGTCCTACCGTAAAACGGGATTTTTCACCCCAAAAAAAAGTCGTTTCCCAACAATTTTTTTTGCGTTAAGTTACTTAGTTTGATGATAATGCTTGGTTGATGGCTTCGTGAAGGGTCCGTTTACACCCTGTATAATCTTTGTAATCAAAATCATTAATTTTAAAATACCAAATAACAGATCTAAGAAACCACTCCTCAAACAAGATGATAATAATAATCCTAGGTACAGTTCAGGTCTCAACTTTCTCTCAGGAAGGCTATCCAAGCGAACGAACGAGTGTATTGTTCAGTCTCATACAATGTAACTTGTTCTCATTCATTTCTGTGTTAAAACATTATTTTGATGACCTGAACATTAAATCTGGTATTGTTGAATAAAATGTGTTTTGTAATTTTAATGTTACGTTTTTTTATGACTCCAAAATCCAAAAATAGACTAGATTGTATATCTCCGAAGATCAGCAACAAATTTAAACGAGACGACCATGAAATAATACTCTTCCAGACAAAAAAAGAATCATCCAAATAGGTCCACAATTTGCGGAGAAATCGGTGGACATACATTAGACGAGCATAGGACCTCCTCCTAGTAACTACGTAATTTAAGTAACCATTTTTAGACGAGAAATGAAAGCATTCTCCATTGGAAAAGGGCTCACATTAAACATAACAAAAAAAAACAAAAGGGACTAACCCCGGGATACAAAACAGTTTGTCTAACTTATTCTAGGTAAATTTTGGAAAAATAAAATCTTCTAATTATTAACTTTAAGAACTATTTATAAGGTCACTTACCGTATTAGTGTGCTGCGACCATACCGTGGATACAGTGAACGCTAACCACAACCGGACCCACTGGAAACAGAAAATGTTAGTTAAATTCGTAAAGAAAATGGACAAGACGTGGACAAAAAAAACTACATTTTGGCTATGTAGGGCTAGGTATTGCTCTTTTGTATGACAAGACAGCATATTTTTTAAACATTCGGTGAATCTGTACTGGGGTGTCTAAAACACCATCCTGAGCGCTATAGCGAACGGGTGGGACAGTCACATACTGGGGCATTGGGTACGCCTACATGCCACTGTGTGGCGTATAATAATTATAAAGGGTGTAAATAGACCCTTAACATAAACGAAAGACACTTGTTCTCCCCGTCACTGCGATATTTTTTTTGTTACAGACCATACCTGGGAACCTTCTAGTTACGGAGATATTGGGGGTCAAAGTTCCAACTTTTTCACGAGTTTTTTTTAAATACATGTTTTTAATGTAAGATTTTTACTTTAAACACCTCCACGACCCTCGTACTATTCAATCCATTCATCAGCACAATGCTATGAGTGCTTTCCATCGAGTCCTACCGTAAAACGTGATATTTCACCCCAAAAAAAAAAGTCGTTTCCCAGCAATAATTTTTGCGTAAAGTTACTTAGTTTGATGTACTGAATGCTTGGTTGACGGATATGTGAAGGGTCTGTTTACACCCGGTATTTGTTTTGTTTTTCTGGTAGATGTAAGTACTAGCACGAGTTTCTAAGTTGTGTGTTGTACTAAGTAAACGGAGTTGTGGTCTGAAATAAAAGATTTTTATTTTTTATTAAATTAAAACCATGTGCTGAATATTCATGGTAGTAGCAGTTTGTGCGTCGGTCACCGAAAGCCACAGAATAAAAAAGTTAAACAGTAAAATAATATTCGTAGTTCAAAATGACATAATTCTAAGTAATGTTGTGGAAAAATAAAATCATCTATTTATTAACTTAAAGATCTATTTATAAGGTCATATACCGTATTAGTGAGCTGCGGCCATACCGTAGATACAGTGAAAAAAAAAATTTTTGTTCGTGAAGCATGAAAACAATGTATTCGAAAACTGCGTAACCTTTTGGATTCGCGAGTGTACTTACCGATCCATAACTATTATATCATCGGGCTGTTGACCCCGACTGACTGACGGATTGATTATAAAGTAGGTTAGTAAGCGTATGTTATTCTAGTATCATGCCTGTCACCATAACATGACAGTCATAACATAATGACAAGCAATGAAGTACTGCTGGCATAAAAAAATTGCCCTGACCTTAAGATCAGTAATTCTTAAATGTTGGATTATGTAATTAGTCAATGTAATCCTTCTCTAGTAATGCTTGATAACATGTTGACTGTCTCATATACGGAACGGTAATCTAAGATTAAAGTACGTACGTACGACGGCCAATCAAGCTATACAAAACCAGTTTATGCGGATCTCTCATTGTATAGGAAATCTATATAAAGCGAGGCCAAATTATACTAGAAATGTATAGCTTCATGTGCCGCCGTGTGTACAGACGCCAGCACATCAGGCTACCCGAAACTTTCAAAATTTCCCAATCAACCTTGAACCTTGTTAAGTGATTTTAAAATTGAAAATTTATTAAAGAAATTTGACAGATTCTGGTAGCCAAATTTATACTGTCACTTACGGGATATCTTCCGTGATTGATAGCTTCTTTTATGTTTTCATTTGTTTTTTTTTTGTCTCTTTTTGTATAAGTTTAGTTGTAAACCGTGAAAGCTTAAAACAGTATTTGTGGCAGCTAGATATGCTGGCGTCTGTACGTCAGTCCTACATGCGAACTACGCAATCAGTAATCACAGAGCACTTTATCTAGTTTTTCATCCCAATGGCTTCTCATTCTATTGTTTACTGTATTTCCTTCATCTGAGATTACGGGCACAGTTTGTGTAAGAACTTCCGTTTGATTTCTACGTTTTACACATACACAATATCACGCGTCTATTCCTCGAGTGGTTAGGCAGAGAGGCACAAACACATTTTTTTAATCCCATGCATTAGGGTGCGAGTTTTGATAGCAACTGGGCACACTTCTCGTCTCCGTAGTTTAAACGTTTGACCAGAGAGGAGAGGAGATGTCTCGTAATTGTTTAGGTCAGCCTCCGCACTCGGCGGCCAAGCGCACAGCAGAGACGAGAAGAGATGTGAGCGGTGCGCTGTGAGCGGCGTGCGGTGAGCAGTGCACATTTCCTCTCCTCTCCGCTTTGCACATGACCGCACAGTTTCGGTAGGTACACCCTAGCTTTCACGAATCTCCTCTCTTCTCGTCTCCGCTTTGGTGGAGTCCGGTTCTTAAGTTCATTTTGCCTTGTCTCAAAGCTGTGTCCTCCATCCTACTGCGAAATTTTCATTGCGACAGCTTTCAGCTGGTTAATTGCGTAACACACTTGCATTTCCAACGCAACAATTGACAATTGAGAATCAAGTCGTTATTTTCTTAGTCAACGATGCTTTCAATCTTATGACGCAATATTACTTGACCAATTCCATTCTTAGGGTAAGAGCATTTGGTTGTTTTTTTTTAAGAAAAAAAAATAATATTGTATTTGAATTGAATTACATTCTAAATCCTTCGGATGGCGATAGAAAATTGCATTACCAATTAGGTAATTGGGGTGCAATTTAAACCATGAAACTACGCTGCACCTTTTGTGCTCAGTGTTTACCTATTAGGAACATGTTCATATCATACCTACATACATAAACACAGGCCTTTTTCCCAAGGGGGCTGGTACCTCCTCACATACTTCGCCTTGTGTCCACGTTCATATACGCACACCGATTGCGCGTATTAAGCACCTGACCTTTCTAAAGAACATTGCCGTCATCATCATCTGTCTAGCCTTTTTCCAACTATGTTAGGGTCGGCTTTCGGTCTAACCGGATGCAGCTGAATACCAGTATTTTTTACATGGACCGACTGCCTATCTGACCTCCACAAACCAGTTATTACTGGGTAATACGTCGATACCCCTTGGTAAGACTGGTTGTCTCACTTTCGGGCCACTGACTACCTGTAACGACTGTCAAAGATCTACAAATGACAGCCGGGACTAACAGCTTAACGTGCTTTCTGAGACACGGAGGTAACACGGTATGTAATGGGTGGTCACCCATCCACGGACCAACCTGATCAAGTGCAGCTTATTCAGAACATAGACCGAGCCTAGTTAGCGATTTATTATTTAGCCACGAAGAACATTTTACCCAACCTTTTTTTTTTTTTTTTTTTTTGTTAATAAAATCTTCAAAAGATAATGCTTACCATAGTGTTCAATGGTGTCCGTATAGAATTTTACGTAGTCCTTTTTGTCTTCTCTTGGAAACTGAAACAATTAAATAAGAATGTTAATATATAAATAAAGGTAAATGACGGTAAGGTAAATGGCAAAAGGAAAAAAAAATCAACAAATATTGTCTGTTTGCAAACATTTGCATTGAAATCAAAGTTCCTGATAGCCCATTAGAATTTTTAACCCATATGTATGTCCCGTGTAATGGGGGACAAACCTAACACTTTGCTCGACCTGGGAATCAAACCCAGGCAGAGTTTGAGTCCCGCATGTAAATGAAGATGGCAATACATCATCGTCCGTAAACCGGGCAGAAAACCTAACCACCAAAACTAAAACACTTCAAAATGCGGATGTAATCAACTAGGTACCATCATTTTAACAAATAGTTAGAAAAGAGTGTAATAAATTAATCATTCGTTCGAAACAATAGATATTGTCTGTAGCCAGAATACCAGCACAGATCGGAAACACTAAACAATGTGATGTTATGTAACTCCCAGACATAAATTATTATAACATTTCTGACTGCAGTGGGCGGTGTTCTTACTTACTGTAATTGAACTTATCATATAATTTGTTGTCGCCAGCGAATTCGTTTGCACAGTGTAAAAGCCGGCCAAGTGCGAGTAGGACTCGGGCACCGAGGGTTCCGTATAAACTTGTAGGTATTTTGTTATTAAACTACATATTTACGGTTTTCATTGCTTCTTGTCAAATTTAATGATCCTAGGTCAACGGAAAGTACCCTGTAGGTTTTGATTCCCTTGTGAAATCGCAAAATATGAGATATAAACTGTCTTTTGATCGCGTTGACTTCGACGATCGTGTTAATTTCAGCTTGATACCTCTACTCATTTCTGAGAAAAAGGGTCTTGACAAACGGACAGGCGGACAACATAGAGATTCTATAAGGGTTCCGTTTTTGCGGACAGAGGTACGGAACCCTTAAAATGAGTCACAACATAACTTTGACATTTCCGTTGGATTCGGTTTAATAAGTCATTTTGCTGTAGTCAAGACTCAAGAGCTTTTAAAGGCATTAAAAAACGTAAAGTAGTACAGAAAGAGTAATTAATTGTTATCAAATTGACAATCAACAAAATTACTACGACTATCATACAATGACAATCAATTCTTCAATCTATGTGTCTACGACCCAGGATAGACTATTTTTCTAATTTCCGTGGAGGCTTTTTTCTCAACCTACCTGCTGAATATTGACTTACAAACATATTTATATACTTTCTCAGTACGGATAAATAACTTACATAATAATAACTTGCTACAATAACACTTGGATGTGACAGGTGCATAATTAAGTAAATATATGTAACTGAACACCGCAGTAATACAGTGATTGTATCGTTATGAGACAAATGAACTGTTACAGATTATGTCAGTGTTATTACAATTGTGTAATCTTGTGAGATTAGTGGCTTGAGTGTGTCATTAATTTGACTGTTACATTTGCATATGAGATGTATAGTCACATACAGTATACGCCAAGCTAACTTTATAAATTTTTTTTTCATTGATTTTAATTAGATACGTAGAATATACACGAAGATATCCCGTAAGTGGCAGTATAAGTTTTGTTGTAAACCGTGAAAGCTTATAACAGTACTTAGGTCTTATCTCAATTTTTAATTTATTTCGAGAGGAACTTTAAACGCAAAAATCTCGTTTTAAATTATAGTTAAAAAAGTCGTGGTAATTCGCTAAAGGCTCTTATGATGGATCTTTTGTTCAGGTAGGTACTAGGAACTACTAATTTATACCGCAAGTTGTCAATTCGGCTGTGTTTAATGTTATGTATTTAGCTCGTGGCTAAATAATTACAACCGCTCGGGTTGATCTTTAGGGTAAGCCTACATACCGCATTACATACCGAATTTCCTCCGTGCCACGTTAAGCCGTTGGTCCCGGCTGTCAACTGTAGATCTTTGACAGTCGTTACTGGTGGTCAGTGGCCCAAAAAGTCTGAGAACCAGGCTTACCAAGGGGTATCGTAATCGTTAGGCAGATGATGATCTCATAATTACATTTATATATATAGTACTTCCGTCTCGATCCAGTTCTCTTTACGTTTATATTCCCTTAAAGGTTACTTTACTTACGCATAACATCAGTACCCTAGCTTGTCCGCAGTACACAGCGACCGTGTACCTACTATGTATCTAGAGTATATGTTAGAAACAATGTGATACAATTTACTAAAGCTTTGCTCTCACTACTTTCCAATGAAAGGGCAGTGCAAGCCCCAAGCGGGAGCGGAGAAAGGTATTGAAAACTCCATGTTCCTTTCAACGAACAATTAAGGGCTTTCTTACTAGGTACTTCTTATAATGGGAAAATATCCGTCGTATTACCAATAGAACGGCATCTTATAGTATAGATTATTCTTCGATTTGTTCTGATGCCTCTCCAATTAGCCTAATGGCTAATTCCGAAGAATTCTATCCATCCAGAATTCCATCCATCGTTTCCGAAATATTTCGAGTTAATGGCTAATAGCCATTAACTAGGAATATTTTTTCTTGTAATTTGGAAATGGAACAGTTCAGCGCATTCGCGATTCCGACCCTTTCACGAATGTTTCTCAGCGACGACTTTTTTCTCCGACCAACACCGCGTTTCATTTCTACTTTGCCTATTATTCTGGATATTATCATAGACTAGCTTTTGCCCACGGCTTTCCTCGCGTTAATTTAGAATTTGACAATCAATTCGGGTTGTACTCTGCTTGTAATTCAATCATGATTCGAAATACACGGCGTCACGTCTATATCTATTATCATAAGGACGTTATTGTTGTTTTCCTCGGGAACAGTACTTATTTTCGGGATGAAAGGTACCCTATGTCTGCTTCAGTACACCTGACAACGTATTTGCAAAATTTCAGGATGATTGGTTCAGTGGTTTAGGCGTGAAAAGGTAACAAACAAACTTACTTTCGCATTTATAATATTAGTATGGAAGTATGGATGACTTTTACCAAGATTTGGCAGACTGTAATTTCTTTTTAATATAGTATCTTAGTCACCTTCGGAATGAAACCTTGGAAGTTGAGAATCCCGGTAGTTGTCATGATTATTAATTAATAGAATATTTTTCCCTTTCTGTCACTTTGAACTGCAACTCCCTAAAGTAAGAGGCCATGAAATGCTTCCGTACGAAAATGCGGATACTTACGACGGGACTTTTTGCCCCACCACCGCCTTTACGGGTCAGAATGAGATAGAAATACTCGAAAATGCGGATCCGTAATAATACAAGTAACAACATGTATTTAAGAGATTTAGTCGTTTGTACCAAGCTGCTAGTCTCTTCTAACTTGTGCTGTAAGCTAAAGCTTTTACTTCACCGTCCCTTGGCGCAGGTGCGACAGTTAGCAGCCCACGTTCACTGCCACTGCCATGTTACTTACTATGTAAGGGCTATGCGTACTGTTCGTATTAACACTTTACGTAACTTAACTTAAACTTAGAACTAGCTGTTGTTCTACTTGTTTTTAAATAGGTTTAATGTATACATACTCATGTTAAATGGATAAAGTAAGGAATGAGTATAAAGGGTGTAAAAAGATGAAGCCGAAAGGCACTTGTTCTCCCCGTCTTTGTGATATTTTTTTTGTTCTAGACCATACCGAGGAACCTTCTAGTTACTGAGATATTGGGGGTCAAAGTTACAACTTTTTCTGTTTTTTTTTTTAAATAAGTACATGTTTTTAATGAAGAATTTTATTTTAAACACCTCCACGACCGCCGTACCATTCAATCCATCCATCAGCACAATGCTTTGAGTGCGTTCCATCGAGTCCTACCGTAAAACGTGATTTTTCACCTCAAAAAATAAGTCGTTTCCCAGCAACAATTTTTGCGTAGAGTTACTTAGTTTGATGTACAGAATGCTTGGTTGACGGCTTCGTGAAGGGTCTGTTTACACTCTGTATTGTTTGAAAGTGGCTCCTGTTACAGAAAAATTGAAAGGAAGTCGTTTGTCTTGATATGAACACGTAATAAGGAGGTATGAAACGCATGCGACTAAAAGAGCGATGGACATGAATGTTGATGGATGGAGAGGGAGAGGAAGGCCAAAAAAAAGTCGGATGGATTGTGTGAGGAATAATATGAAAGAGAAAGGAGTAAATGATGCCGTGACGTCTGACAGGGAAGAATGGAAGAAGAAGACGTGTTGCGCTGACCCCAAGTAGAATATGACAAGGGTAAGAAGATGATGATGATGATGGTATAAATGCGAAAGTAAATCCGTTTGTCAGCTGTCTGTCTGTTATCTTTTTATCTCTCAACGGCGGTTTGGCACTCGGATAGAGAATGATGAGGGGTTAAGATATAGTATAGCACTTTTAATCCGGATCTGTTCCCGTAGGACAATAATTCCGACGTCCTCGCAGGCGAAGCTTCAAAATATGTCTTGTGCTCGATGCTAAGAATTAAAAAAAACTAATTAAGTACTCGTTGGTCGAGTGGTGGCAACCGCGACTGCTGAGCATGAGGTCCTGGGTTTGACTCCCGGATCGGGCAAAGTGTTATTGAATTTTTCCATCAGGAATTTCTCAGTAGCAGCCACGGAGTCTGTATTTGTGCCCGGTTGATGACAATAGGCTCACCCGCTCCCATTACATGGGACTTAAACATAACTGGCGAAATGTGGTGTACTTTTTTCTTTTTTTTTTTTCGGATGGGAAATCATCAAATGACCCCTTCCACTCTGGGCGGAGCGGAAGGGAGTGTCAGACTTTTACTGACGAAAACCCATCCATGTTCCTTCTTTTCCCTTTGTGTTCCAGGGCCACGGTATCTCTTTCGAACAGTCCCGCAGCCCTGGCAATGTGGGTGTACTTTAGGTACACTTCTGCCTAACGCTTTGACAACTACAGGCGTGATGTTATGTGTAGATAAATAGTCTCAGGAAAATCCTGACAAAACACATGAACAACGTGCGACTTGACAATGGTTTAAGTAATTCCTCACATGTTTAAAAGTAAATTAAAGAAATCGCTGAGCTTCATAAATTACAGAAATTAAGTTAATTTCGTATCATTAAATCATTGAGGCTGTAAGACTTTAAACTGTAGATTATGGTCGTATTGTGTTGATTATGGTCTTGATGGCGATTTAACACGGCATGAGCAATGACCGAGAAAATATGTAATGTTTTGATGCTGTAGAAACCACTTTACTTAAGTAAGTACAAGATTTTTCAATACACTTTCACGAAAACTGGTTCTTATCGCACTACGATTAGGTTCAACATGCAATGTATTTCACACGTGTGGATTTTTAACATTTTTCCGCACACGTGCGGAAATAAAAATTGTCCAAATGGGTTCAATTATTACAGTCGGCGGTGATTGTTTTTTTTTAATCTCGGCAAAAAGATATATGCGTCTTTACGGCCTACATATTTTTTGAGTATTTAAATTGTGTTTATAAATAGAATATCATAGATAAACTTGATTATTGAAAACAAATATTTACTTTTACATTTATTTCTGTTCTAAATTAAAAAATATTTGAATTTTCTATTTTTCATATTAGGCTGTTTAGCAGCATCATACCTTTGTTTCTTTTTCAATCTGGCGAAAGCAAAGGGCGCAAAAAAAGCAAATTAAATCATAGTTTCATAATAATTCCTGACAAAAATACTTTCCGTTCTAATATTTTATTTCTTCGAAAGTGTATTGAAAAACGTCGTTTGAGACGCCTGGGGATTTGTTACTGCAGTTCTCGGCTCCACAACACCCCCGCCTACAGCTCGGGTGTTAATTCCGCCTCGAATGCAATAACAAAGTTTCCCCACTAATATCAAAATGTACTTTACCGAACGGAGTTTGCTGATCAAAACCAGCCGTCGTCAAGCAAGCCGAATTTATATCTATAGTAATTGCTATGGATTTTTATTGTTCCACAACACCTGAAATCCCTTGTAGTACTTCTTAGTTGCCGGTTACTAAAAATTAATCATAAGCCTTATCTGTAGTTAATTTTTCGCGCCATTAAGTCAGAAAGCATTAATTAATATCATTAACAACAAAATTAATGAAGCAGTAAACTCAACATTTCCCGCGTTACATGTCTTATTAGTTACCGTTAATTACTTACTTGTAAGCGTAATGCTACTTAGAAAGAACTTCAGTTAACTTAAGTGAGTTTTAAGTTGAACTTTCTCAGTTATGTAAGGTTGTCCCACGATTTATTATTGTTATGTTATGTAGTGATGTAAGAATGTTGGAGATTGTGGTCTGATAGTAATGTTATTATTGTGGACAAATGTGTGGCGAAATTAATTAATTCCACTTTAAAATACTTTTTTGATGACTTCAAATAAATTTTCGCGTAATTTGGCTTAAATTATGTGGATTGTACTTACCTATGTACTTACACCGACAGCCCAATTAAACATTTTTTTTAATTCGTGGACATTTTTAATAGAACTATTGTACCTACCTAGTTTACTAAATAATAAATTTATTTAATTAAGGCTACAAAGGTACATTATACAAAGACTACAAATAGAACTAAAATAATAATAAAAACCGGATAAGTACGTGTCGGGCCACGCACAATGTACGGTTCCGTAGTTGCTCATCAAAATACGCGGATTTGCCTACGAAAGATGATTTATTGTAATAATAAAAAACAAACTTACATTTGCAGTTGAAAAACCTGTGCTCCCATACATTATGCTTAGGAAAATATGTTATCAATTGATTTCGAGAAATAAAAACACATGGTATATTATTACACCATTCGATAGTCTCATTAATAAGGATCAAATTATGGGGTTTTTGTGGGTAGAGTTCCAATCCTGACCAGGAATATTCATTTTTCAGACATGTATACAGTTTTAGTTTTTATCAAAATCGTGCTCGAGATTCCTTTGAGTATATTATTCCTTTGAGTATATTAATAAACCCCATAATTTAATCCTTATTAATGAGACTATCGAATGGTGTAATAATATACCATGTTTTTTTTTTCTATTCCTCATAGTTTCGGATTTGGCCATCTACGCCCACTTGAAAAATTCACCCTGTATACATCGCTCTCACCCGGAAACGTTCCCAGAAGACTGGCAGCATTGCCACGCTGAATGGCAATGTTAATTCTTTGGTCAAGAAAGAGCCAGCCCTTTTTGGGGAAGTTTTCATTGTTAAAATCAGTGACGAAGTTTAAAGAAAACTGTACTTGCCATATTCGGAACTAGTAAATCAAAGTAAGAGTTGAAAATATGTTGATATAATAATTATTAATAACGAAAATTGTTTTTATCAGATGGAAAGATTATAAAAGAAGATAAGTTTTGAAAGCTTATCTGTATCGAGAGGGTTTTCGCCATTTATCTTAATTAACAGAGAGATAACTATGACATATTTTGTTATTTATGGACTTTCAGATTCATTCTGAATAAGAGATAGCGAAATGAGAAAGGGACTGTGTAAACTAATCTTCACGATCCATCGATTTACGATTACGTAAACTTGTAAATTTTACGATTGGGACCTATAAAATAACACCACGCCTAAAATCCCCGAAGGGTTAGGCAGACAGAGGTTGACACTGTACACCAACATTTCACCAGTTAGGTTTAAGAGCGTTCATCCAAAAAGTTGGCAACGTCGCAAATAACTGTCAAATTTATACTGTTTTAATTAATTTGGAAATATTACTGTACGGGAATAAGAAATATGGCTAACTAGTGAACTAGAATATTAATAATGAATTGCAATTAAAAAACTGAATTTGATGTGTAAAAAAGGCATTTGGAAAGATTTAAAATACTTTTTTTACATCTAAAACTAAATATTCGGTGTTGCGATATTAATTATTGCATTTCATAATCAATATTTTAGTTCACTAGTTGGCCATATTTCTTATTTCCATACAGTAATATTGCCAAATTAATCAAAACAGTGAAATATTTGACAGCTATTTGCGACGATGCCCACTTTCTGTATATAAACGCTCTTAAGAGGTGTCTGATGAGATGACGAGTAATAGATAAGTATGGAAGAAGAAGACAAGCTGCGCCGACCCCAAATGAATTTGGATAAGGGCAAGAGAATTATGATGATGATATTTAAGTCCCATTTATTAGGAGCTCGCATATTGCCATCAACCGGGTACAAATCCATAGAGAGTCACTCCGTGTAAACTACTGATTTCCTACTATTCAGCTGCATCCAGTTGTACTGGAAGACGATCACTAAATGATTGGGAAAAGTCAGATGATGAGCAGTTAAGCTAGCAGATTCCTATGAAAATTCTTTTAATGTTCATACTTTACTTAGCCTTGTCCAAAATATGTTCGGGTCGGCTTCCAGTCTAAC
This sequence comes from Noctua janthe, assembly GCA_910589295.1. NCBI lineage: Eukaryota > Metazoa > Arthropoda > Insecta > Lepidoptera > Noctuidae > Noctua > Noctua janthe. The sequence goes on from OU342578.1 coordinate 9,515,092, forward strand.
CCAATGCAGCTAAAATATTATGTATATGTTTGTTCCACAAAGCGCAACCATGATGAAAAATAGAGAGATATCATTAATAATGAATCCATCATACCGCTCTCTATTTTTCATCAGTTTATTAACCAAAATTCTAATTCGGAAAAAAATACCTTTTCCATTCGATTTGTTGACTCTCATAGCCAAGTTTTTTCATAAAAATAATAACCGGAAAACCGATAAAACAGTAAATCACTACGAACAATAGAACATTGTATAAAGTCCCCACTTCCGTATATTTCCGTCCAAACATACATACGCACGTAGCGTGTTGGTTATACATAAATTAATCGGTTGACAGACACTGGTGCCAATATTCGTGTATATGCTGTATACAGCCCCATTTATATTGTGGTATTATGATCCTTGTCGGTTAAGTGAGGTTATGAGTTATGAGTGGAATCGAAACTTCTAGAAGTCAATGATTCTATTGGCTGCGGTAAGTGAGTTCGATACCCAGTCAGTAAAAACAGGCGATAAGGTTGTTTGTACTTATTTTCCTCGAATCTAGGTTGACTACTTTGTGCTAGGTGTAATACCGGGTGTAAACAGACCCTTCACAAAGACGTCAAACAAGCATTATGTACATCAAATTAAGTAACTTTACGCAAAAATTATTGCTGGGAAACTACTTTTTTTTATGGGTGAAAAATCACGTTTTACGGTAGGACTCGATGGAACGCACTAAAAGCATTGTGCTGATGGATGGATTGAATAGTACGGGGGTCGTGGAGGTGTTTAAAGTAAAAATCATACATTAAATATTCTGGACATAATTTAATCTATTTTGACTATAATTTACTTATACTATAATATCTTGACATCAATTATTATTTATTTGTTTTGTATTTTGTAATGAAATTTAGAATGACTATAATTATGTAAAATGCAATTAAATATATTTTTTTATAATACCTACAAAATTTGTACGCCGTTAGTGGCAAAACATGGACGCACACAACATCTATTAATTTAATACCTTGCATGTCTGATTAGTCAGTTTATGTAAACGCATGTTTGACAAATAAATTATCTTTATCTTTATCTTTAAAAACATGTATTTCAAAAAAAAAGTTTAGTTTTAGAAAAAGTTGGAACTTTGACCCCCAATATCTCCGTAACTAGAAGGTTCCCAGGTATGGTCAAGAACAAAAAAAATATCGCAAAGACGGGGACAACAAGTGCCTTTCGGCTTCGTTAAGTGTCTATCTACCTTTATATGTATTTTTACACAAATGTTGCAGTACACTGACGCGGTTTTTTGACCGACCTCAACATGTATTTAGCAACAAACTTTTTCGTATATAATATAGCTGCGGTTAACATTATTTTAATTGTAAATTCAAATGGTCATAATTGATTTAAAAAAAACTTTTTTTTTCTACTTCTAAGACTTACGTAAAGAACAATCAAATGATTGGAAGTACCTTTTAAGCTAAAAATTGCTTGTATTAGGCTTCCGCTCTTCCGGTTCACATTAACAATACATAAGTGAGCAATTTAACAATAAAATCAAATTCAAAATAAATACCAAAATTTTAGATAAAATAATATCAAAATTAAATCAAATAATAATAGAAAAACAATAAAAAATTGAAATAAGAATTCCTGAATTTCATGATATAAAATCATTCGCAACAGCACATGGAATAACAAATCAGTATTATTTCCCCATCAGGATACAGTGAGAACCCGACAACAACAGTCGTGCAGTAGCCCACCAGACAAAATACTCGTCTGGTCAAAGGATCCTCCCGTTACAATCGGGGATGAGGAACTTTACACCCTGTGACTCTAAAAGAGTACCTAGTGCAGAGTTACCTCAGTATTTTAACCTTTTTTTTTGGTAAAACCTCAAGGCCAAACATCTTTTCTTTTAAAATTGTCAATTCTAAATTTGAAATGAAATCTGTTTTTAGAGATGTGATGGTTTTGTAATTTTTTGTTTATTCGTATACCAAGCTTCGAAGAGCAATATTGATTTGGGAAATAATCCAAAATTTTGTGATGAAGACTAAGTAATGGTGAACGAATTTGAAGCCCCGAATGTGAAGCAATTTGTTGAAATCATTATCACGCATGTGATGAACAAAACATTTTTTTTCCTGTTACGTATTGATAATTGAATCTTTTAATTGAACATCCTATTTATCGTAGTATTTTTCTCTTCCTGGTGATCTTGTTCATGAAAACTGATATTTTAAACCGAATATTTCATTTGTTATAGGTTAAAAATCACTAGAAAGGGTCATAATATTTCAGGCCCTTTTTTATTACAGTTTCCAATCTGGAAACACGTCTAAAATATTTGTAAATAATAATAATATAAATAATATATCGTCGATGAACGATTGAAAGTCGCCGGAGAGGTTGATTGCATGTCCTGCGTTTCCTGATACACTCCTTTTGAACAAGATTCCGAAAAGAGCGACCAGACGTTCTTGAGCAGGATCCAAATTTAAAAATGTATCTCTGGAATCGAGGTTTTATTTAAGAATATTATAGTCAGCAGCATTGATATACATAAATTGTGTACTCTAATGAAGACGTTGGACATTTAAAAGATAGGTTTATATATTTTACGTTGTTTTAGCCATTTCGTCAATGTAATTACGTATTTTGTTTTAAAAAAAAAACCGAAATTAAAAAGTCATTTTTTTGCAAAGAAGTACTTCTAAACAAAAAATTCCTTCAACAATTTAAATTTTTATTAAAATAATACGGTTACATGGTAGATACACGAATACAAAAAAATATTTTTTATTCCTAAAATATAGAACTGTATTTTTTAACTTTTTTTAATCTAATTACTAACCCTATAATTCTATATTATTATAACTAGAAAACGGGATATTTATCATGTTTATTGTTTGTTTGTTTATTGTTTGTTGTTTGTTTGTTTGTGTTGGAAAACAATAAACATGGTAAATATCCCGTTTTCTAGTTATAATAATGTTAGTGATCATGATAGTTTAAAATCTAATATCCTATAATTCTTTTTTTTTTTTTACAACAGTGAAGTGAATCCATTTTTTTTCAATATAACTCCACACTAGGGAATAAGTAAATTACCTAAGTATACTTTAGTAGTTTTACGTGGCGTGTGGCAACACCAATTACTAAGAATTAACACTACATAATAACAGCACACAAGAGAGTAAGAGTGATGGAAAACTTGAGATAAAATACTTGAGACAGCTATTACGAGCTATCTTCACGCGTAATCCTAGAGAGGTGAACGGACTAGACGGTACACAGTGTTGTAATAGCATAAGATAAACTATAATTATTTCTGTATAATTGAAAACAAAAACAAATGTCTAATTAGAACACGTTATGGTACCATGACGCCTGAGATTCCTAAAGGCTAGGCAGAGCTCTACAGTACGATCACATTTCAATAAGTCTCCAATCAAAGGAAGACGCCGTTAATTGGATAAAATTCAGTCTCTCGACTGCTAATGAGCATTTCCTTATAGGAAATAATCTTACTTACTATTATAAATGCGAAAGTTTGTGAGGATGAATGGATGTCTGTCACTCTTTCAAGCAAAAACTACTGAACGGATAAGGATGCTTGACACTCGGATAGTTTATAACCTGGAATAACACAAAGGATATTTTTTATCCCAGTAGTATGATCCCGTGGGACAATTACCGAACTCCACGGGAGCGAAACCACTGGCATAAGCTGATGATATATTTATTGCTGAACTGTGTACATTAAGTTCTTATTAAAAAACATTACATTTTTAGTTTCAACCGTTAGTAAACCCAAATCGAATATGCATTGGTATTTTAAGAAATTAGGTGCTTACAAATACTATTTTTTATCAAAAATCTCATGCAGATTACAAAATACATTTTTTCAATTTAATTTTAAACATGTTTCCATTTGACGGCACGGTTGGCGCAGTGGCTGAGCGATTGGCTGCTGCGCTGCGTGTTGCGGGTTCGATCCCCGCACGGAACAAATATTTGTATGATTTATAGATAGTTGATCCGGGTCTGGCTGTTTGTGTATGTGAGTTTAAATGTTTGTAAACGCACCCACGATTCAGGAGAAATTCCTAGTGTGGGGCAACTTTTAAAAAAAAATAAAAATAAAGTAAAGTTTAATTACTTAATTGCTGGCGGTAAGTATTTAATAACACTGACTAGGTGGATTTTTCTTTTAAATCGCTGCCCTCACCCCAGGTTTTTTCCTGTATCGTGGGTGCGTTTACAAAAAATTACACTTACATACACAAACAGACAGATCATTTAATCAACAGGACACAATGTGATGATAAAACTAAAATGTAATCTTGTCAACAACTTACCATTACAAGCATCTTTATTACCACTAAACGTCTAAGACGAAAAATTAATGAGTTTAACTGTCAAATAAATCACTTAATTAATTATCTTTATTTCATCTAAAAACATTGATACTTCACCTGATAGATGACGTTGAATGGTGAAGTAGACAATATGTTGTCAACACACACGAGTTAATAAAACGATTATGTATCGATGTTTGTGATCGTAAAGAGCTCTCGATTTCAATCTCGATGGAGCTTGTGATTAAGTGACGATGCATTAATTTTATAGATTTTTTATTTATTAGGTGTTTTTTTATGTTACATTTGACCAGTGTTCGTTCAGTGTCAACAGCCTGGTTTTATAATGTTAGAGACTAACTAAGAACGCGGTTTTGATGATTGTCTCTGCCTAAGGACATCATCTGCCTAGCCTTTTCCAAACTATGTTGGGGTCGGCTTCCAGTCTATTCGGATGCAGCTGAATACCAGTATTTTACATGGAGCGACTGCCTATCTGACCTCCATAACCCAGTTAGTACTGGGTTATACGATATCGAACCGAAAAACCGAAAGTGCAAAGTAAGCAAAGTTTTTTTTCAACCAGAAAATTCTCAGTGGAAGCCACGGAGCCTGGTTTACTGGACAATACGATACCCCTTGATAAGACTGATTGACAGACTTTCGGGCACTGACTACCTGTAACGACTGTCAAAGATCTACAAATGACAGCCGCGGCCAACAGCTTAACGTGCTCTCTGAGGCACGGGGGAAAATCGATATGTAATGGGCGGTCACCAATCTACAGACAACATAGACAAGCGCGGCATAACCTGAAGATCGACCCGAGCGGCTGTTAGTAAGATCTATACATATAATAAAATTGTTACAGGCCGATGTAACATTTTTATTATTTATTTATTTATTTGCATCAGACACAACGATCCATAATTTAGTTAGTACGTACACTTAAAAATAATGTTAGTCTAAAACTAACATTATTTTTAAGTTAGTTTATCACATAATCAAAGACAATTACACACCACACAATAATATTGTAACTAAGTAGTAAACACAATAAAATTACAGTCATTTTTCGTCAAATAACAATATACAATGTAAAAAGTCCGTAATCAAATTTAAATAATAAATGTAATTTTTTTTTTATATGGGGGGTGTCTGTGTGTTTGTATGCGCATCACGCTAAAACTTGATTTGAAATCAGTTTTCACCGCTCTACTGCTTGATGCTGAACTTAAAATATAGACTACATTAGATATAGTTTTAGACCCGATAGGTGGCGCTGTGCGAAGCAAGCGCGGGTCGCTAGTTATAAATAAAAATGTAGTTAATTCTAATACTAGTTTATTTAACACTTTGCAAGTTAGACCATACAGTAAACTTTATGTAATCATTACAGCACTGCAGACAGTCACAGATTGAGCGACATAACGAGTCGGGACACGCATACTTTAACTCTAGTTATTTTGTCACATACACTGAACATTACATGTGTACATATTATGTGTTACGTACTTAGAAAAAGACATAAGTAAAAAAGTTAGCTTTGTAGGTCATGATTTTGGAATTGCACGAATCCGCAAGTAAATAGATGTGAGTGGAAATGCATCGATTGTGAGTGGTGAGTCTTTTTTTTAATTCATAATTTATATATAATCGGGAATAATGTATACAACATGTAACATAATTAACGCACATCCTGAAATTAGTTTGTTCAGAATCGTTTACTGAATCGATTTCTATAATTTTTATTATATATTATATTTTTTTTTCCCAAAAATAATTAAAACTACGTAAATTATAGTAAAAACTCGTTAACTCGTTTCGAACGCGAGCGAATACCTACTAGGCTAACAAGACCCTCATACCTACGTGTGCGACTGTCTGCGTTCGTGGATTTGTACTGTGACCACAACATTCTTCCGGAATTAGTATAACTAAATCAATCAATAATCAATGCTCATATATGTTTAACTAAAAATTCAGTGTATGTATTATGATTATAACATAATATACTAATTGGGGTGTCTGAGGGTGTGCGTTAATTACGTTAAATGTTGTATATGTTTCAGCTTAAACACGAAGTACGGTTAAACCTAATTCTAGCCGGCTATATCTGGTGATGCAACCAATTTGGATGTATCGCTCACTGGCCGCTGCCGCGGCACCGCTCGCTGCGCTCGCTCGGCTCGCGCGCGTTTGATCACAGTTCTAACCTATTCTAACCTAATCCATTTGGTCGATGTGTCCTAGCTATAAAAAGGATACACCTAATTATAACAAATTGTTACCGGCCGCACCTAGGTATAGCCGGCTAGAACTAGGTGTAACCTTACTTCGGCTTTTAGTCGTAACATAAGCAAGAACTGGTAAAACAAAAGTGGGCAGTCAACATAGCTGACATCGGGGGAAAAACCTGAATGAGGCTGGATCAGGACTGTGGAGATTGGCAAGAGAAAAGAGAGGCTTATAACCAGCAGTGGGTGAATTCAGGCTGTGGATGGTGATGATAATGAATGTGTACTTGATGAACGAAAAAAAAAGTATGGGGGACAAAAAGTTAACTTCGGAGATGAGCTATTTGTTCGAGTCAATAATTAATCTGTATCATTCTTTTTTTTAAAAATACCTTCTGTTCTTTTTCATTCAGAAGCACAAATCCTGGAACCTATTTTTGTTAATTTCGAGTGAAAACATTTAAAAAAAATTATTGGTAGCGCGTTGATGTCTTTTGTATAAAGAACATAAACACTATGATTATTAAAATAAAAATTGTTGAATAAATTAATCATCAAATTACCATATAATATTCACCATGCTTGGTTTAGTAAGCTATAATAATTAGCCGGAAGGAAAAAGTTACCCAATATTGACATTGATGACTTTAGTTGCACTTCTGCTCACCCCTTCTGGCAACACAGGTGTGCGTGATCATGATATTGTTTTAAAGTTATGACTGCTTCATTCGCTTGGTGGTCGCTGGCTACTGCTTATAATAATGTTTCGATTCACAGGATAGTAAAGTGATATTGAGTTTTTCCATCAGGAAAATAGACTCCTAAGATGACCCACAGTAGCAGTTTGGAGTTTAGATCCGTCTCACATTGATAATAATAGGGTCAACCCCTATTACAAGGAGCTTAAATATCGTCATTCTCTTGCCCTAATCCCAATTCATTTGGGGTCGACGCTGCATGTTTTCTTCTTCCATACTTCTCTATTACTCGTCATCTGATCAGATACCTCCTTTCTTGCCATATCATTCTTTACACAGTCCATCTATCGTTACTTTGGTCTTCCTCTACTCATATACCCATCCACATTCATACTCAAAACTTTCATGATAAGGTAAGCTTAAATATAACTGGCGAAATGTGAGTGTACTATAAATAGATTACCTGCCTAACCCGCCAGGTACAATAGGCGTGATTATGATGGTGTTTAAATGTAAAGACTAATTTCTAAGACTGAGGTTAATTAGAGTTCCTTTCTCTTATTTATTTTTCAATTTTACGCTTGATTCTATTCAAAGTTAAATTAAACCAACTTTTCCGTAGAAAGTGAAATTTAAATGATAGAAAAACTGTCCAATTAGCTGTTAGTATCGATGATAGTTCATTTGTTTGTTTAGAATTGTCTTTGTTAGTGTCAAAATGGCTGGATTCATTCATTTAGTCATGTAAGATTAATTACTCGATATTTATGTTATTAAATTTTACGTAATTATAACAAGCATTTAAAAAGTACTTTATTTTTTTTTAGGAGACGTGGTTATTTTTTTATTGTAACAATTTAAAATATTTATCAAAAAAGTGCCAAAACTTCAAATATTAAAAACTCGTAAAATTCATAAAAAAATTAAGTTATGTTAAAATATTTTTGAGATTTAAAATTATTGAGGTATATATTGGTATGTACTCACCTATTTCTTCCAAAACGACACTAATTCACCACAATAAAAGGAACAACAAAGTCACATACGAAAAAAATAAAAAAGGCACAAGATCACGAACTCATTCAGCCAGAAACGTCAAAGTTTTCGCGCCAAAGCCGGCACGTGTATCGTTTGAACGCGCTATCGTGACTGGCTGTATGCAATCGCGCCTTGGTCTTGAAGGTACGTTTCCCGCCTTTCTGTGCGTAGTGGAGGTAACTTTTTAATGAAATAGCACCCTAGAGAAGGTAACATAATGCCTAATCTCTATTTCGATGAATAAGTATCGATTTCTTTTGACATTAGATAGAGAAATTGAGAATAAAACTCAATTTATTTTTGAATTCAATATTAGTCGGCTGACGAAGTATTTTGAATAGATCATACTAGAGCACAATCTTCGTAATGTGAGCTAATATTTGTTACTTTGTGCTTATAATATTATGACTGCAAAATATTTACACATGAACGTCAATGGATTTTAGAAAGAAATAATTTTGTTTTGTTCATGGTTCAGATAAGATTTTTCTAATAAATACCGAGTTTCTTCCATGCTCCGTGTCCGGCTGTCATTTGTAGATCTTTGACAGTCGTTACAGGTAATCAGTGGCCCGAAAGTCTGACAACCAGTCTTACCAAAGGGTATCGTATTATTCAGTGCTGACTAGGTTGAGGAGGTCAGATAGGCAGTCGCTCCATGTAAAACACTGGTATTCAACGGCATCCGGTTAGATTGGAAGCCGACCCCAACATAGTTGGAAAAAGGCTACGCAGATGAGGGGTTAGATTTAGGTTTTTCTAGATAAAGCATTACCTTAGGTTAATCAGGTAACATAAACCAATCAGATTTATAAAAACACCAGCGTTCTAGTCCAATGAAGCATTCTGAATAGTAATATATCCGATAACTTAACTGCCAAAAACATAGCAAAACAGTTATTTATTACCGTGTCTGGTGGAGCTAGACGAATTATAATGAACCATTATCGCACTTTAGTTATTACTTAGTATTTATTTTACGAACATGTTATGTGCGTTATGCTGCATAATGGATTCGTAAGTAGAAGATCCACTCGATAAAGATAATTTTTTAATATAACTAACAATATTTTAAGCCATAACAATAACAATTTGTTTTTTATTTGTTGTGTTTCTATTAGTTTTTATTAAGCTAAGGCCAGTGGTATCGGTCTCGACTTAAGATTTGTAGGTCGTTTCGGACCCAGGCAGACGCATTACTATGTGTAATTTATTTCATCACCACTGCTCTCAAAACGGTGGAGGAAAACATCGTGAGGAAACCAGCATGCTAGGACACAACCGAATTCGAAGACATGTAACATCTATCAACCCACACTGGACCCGTATAGTGGACTACAGCCCACTCCCTCTCAAATAGAGGAGGCCTGTCCCAGCAGTGGGCACATTGCAGGCTTATGCTTAATGCATAATCAGTTGATATCTAAAAACAAGCTGGCGAACAAAGAGCAACGAGTGTGCAGTTTAGTTTTGTCGCTGGACAATGAATGTGCGAGTGCGAGCTAGCTACGGGCGACAACTCACTGATACGCGACGGTATGTAGCAAGCGAGGGATCTCGCTTGGTACATGATACCGTCGCGTATCTACCAAGATCATCTACCATATCTACGAAGATGTAAAAAAATATCTGTTAACGGTACGTAGGTAACGGTAAAGAAAAGTATCGTGAGAAAACCCGCTAGAAAACCAAAAATTCGAAGACTGGATCCGCAAGGTGGAAATATGGACCAATTATGTTGAGGCCTGTGACCCAGTAGTGAGAGCATTGAGCGACGTGAAAAAACGCTCATTGACAACGACTCCCTTGTCAAAGCCGCTTGGTTTTGACAAAAGCCTTAAACATCACCGCAAAATTACAAGCTACCGGTTTTTTATCGGTTATATTTCGGAGAGCGTGCTTTGGAATTACACAATTTAATTCCCTCATCCTCATTCTATCATCGGACGAGCAGTTACGGTAGCAGTGGCGATGGTTCCATACAACTCGATTCCTACCGGTTTCCCTTTGAAAAATAGCACAGTCAGTATTCTACACACAAATAATATAATCACATTAAAGATATGTACTTCGGCTTACCTCTTAAAAAAATTGACCCTTCGCTACTGCTGGCCTACTCGCTTATCGCTCATCGTCAGCAATAGGACAGATACATTATACTGATCGCTAATTGCATGACGGGTGTAGGAAGCGATCGCTATAACTCTTTAGCTTCAACAATTATAGCCAAGTTACTGCTATGTTATAACTAATTTCCGACATGCGACAGTTGGGACGTTAAGGTGGTGATTAGTGATTAAATAAGTAGCTCATTGATGACGAAGAAGAGGCTTATTACGGGCCCTAAGAAGGATGATTTAAACCTTTTGTTCGTTTTGTCAGGGTTGAACCTTTAAATCTGTAAAGAGGTCGCCCTGAGTCTCGCTCACTCGCTGTGCAAGTGTGCACTGCAGTACGTGACGTGCCGTCGTCAACTTATTTTTTTCTCAGGAAATATTATTAGCAATCCTTGACCATTAACTCGAAAAAAAACGATACGTTACTCCTTTCAAATCATCTAAAAAGTGTATAAATCGTACATACCAATTTTATAAAGAGGTCAAATTTGTTTGTAAGTTTGTATGTAGGGGATAATCTCCGGAACTAATGATCCATTTCTAAAAATTCTTTAACTGGCACAAAGTAACATTATTCGTGGGCTCTGTAGGCTATAAATTAGATTCATATCATGCATATTAGCCGAGCTATCACAAGTTTTGCGGACGGAGTCGCGGGCGAAGTGCTATTATCTAAAATTGTAAGCAGACTGCACCTAACAGCCTATTTAGTACCGCAATGTTTCTCATTAACCCTTCACATGACCACAGACAATCATGAATTCGTACTCACATACCTCTACCAGAGCATTACCCCCGACAAACGACAAAATAATCGAAATGAAAGTAAACAAATGTTCGTAGAAACATTCCTGCAGCTAAACTGCACGAACATTACCACTATTTTAGATCTATAGAGAGAAATGTCGTGACCATAAGTTTAGCCGTTACTTAGGGGTTTTCTTCAAAGCGCAACTATTTTTAAGCGCAACTAAATGATTCCTCGAAGCGCAACCATTAGTTGCGCTCACAAATACAAATTAAAAAAAGATTATATGTTTATTCCTTAAAGCGCAACCATGATGAAAAATAGAGAGGGGGGTTTGACGGAGTAATTTTTTTTTTCTACTTTGGTTGCGCTTTGAGGAATAATTAAGTTGCGCTTAGTTGGTTGCACTTAAAAATAGTTGCGCTTTGAGCAATACCCCGTTACTTGTAGTAAAGTTGACGTAAGTCCCGAGATTTGTTTAGCGTCATCGCGTCAGTATAAAAGACTTTGATTTATTACCCAATAGGAAGTCTTAAGAAGAGATAGGCCCATGAACTATGTAGTTAGCAGTACTCGTGTGCAAGAAACACAATATAAATAATAATATCCTACAAGTCCCATGTAATAGGGTCGATCCTGTTGCCAAATACAGTCGCGTAATAACACAGTCTGTGGTTTTTTTTTTTTCAAAATCATTATTCCTATCCAGCAAAAATCAACTGAAATGAACCCAATGGCTTCCATTTCTAAATCTAATAATGATTTTTCAAAAATCCAATGTTGCAAATTTTAGTGTTCATCAAAATTGGGCTCGAGACTCCTTTCAGTAATTTTCGCTATTCCTCATAGTTTTGGATTTGGCCATCCACGCCCACTTAAAGAAAGAAAGAAAGAAAACATATTTATTTGGCCCATGCCACAAGTGCACACAACGAGCACAAAAAAAATATTAAAGATAATCTCCCTGTGTATATCCATAAAAAGATGGCGGATACATGTCACAGCTGTCACTTTGACAGCAGTCAGCAAAAACTCACGCATGTATGAACGATATTTAAAAAGGGAAAGCCCTAGTTCGGTTAGGACGGCCCGCTTCTCATGCAGTATAACCTGGTTTGAATAAAATGGAATATAATCTAGATTCAAGACTAGTTTTTGTTAGGAGATAGATAGTTAATTAAATAGTTATTTTCACACCCATGATACTTCAAGAAAAACAGGATGTCTATAACAATGTACTAACTAATAAAACATTGCGATTGCTCTTTGCGAGAATAAACAGAATTAGTTATACCAAAAACTACCATCATCATCTGCCTAGCCTTTTCCCAACTATGTTGGTGTCGGCTTCCAGTCTAACCAGATGCAGCTGAATACCAGTATTTTACATTGAGCGACTGCCTATCTGACCTCTACAACCCAGTTAGTACTGGATAATACGATACCTCTTGGTAAGACTGGTTGTAAGACTTTTTGGGCCAGTGACTACCTAACGACTGTCAAAGATCTACAAATGATACCCGGGACAACGGCTTGCTTTTGCTTTCCGAAGCACGGAGGAAACTCGGTATTTAATGGGTGGTCACCCATCCACAGGCCAACCTAGGCAAGCACGGCTTAACCTAAAGATCGACCCGAGCATCTGTTATTATGTAGCCATGAGCTCCTCCAAAAACTACCATTAATTATTAATTACATAAAATCTGACTAAAATGAAATACCCGTAATATGTAATCTTGCTTATTAATAACTATATTAAGTAGCTGTAATAACGTTTAAGTCTAGACATAATCTCATGATTTCATTTTATGAAATCTACGGAAGCAGCGGCAATAATGACGCACTCTACTTCTCTTTGGGTACACTCCCATAAATCAGCTTGTTTATGTGTTAGAATGTTTAGCAATACGCCACGACTAATTCCAGGATGTAGCAAAAACGTTGTACAGGCGTACATCAAGCTGCCCGAAACTGTCAAATTTTCCCAATCAACCGTGAACCTAATGCTTTAGCGATAAAATTGAAAATCTATTAAAAAGATTTGAAAGTCTCTTGATGTGCTGGCGTCTCATCTCTGTACATTATATGGGACTGATTTAACGCCCTTCAAATAAGCTGTAAGCCAAGAGCTGATTTTAATTAGGTATTTATTTTCGACAACGTGCGCCTTTCGTGCCAGAAAAACGCAAAATCTTTTTCCTTTAGTGTTCCTTAGTTTACTATTACTTGCGTCACGTTAATGAAGTATTTCCTCTTATTCATCATCATCATCATCCACAGCACGACTTTAGCCACTGCTGAGTATAAGCCTCTCTTTGCTTGTGCAAGCTTTGCAAGCTCCACCTTCTTGTGCCAGCCTCATCCAGGATATTCCCGCCATGGCAACGTGTCGTCTGCCCATCTTGCCGCCAGACGACCAACACTTCTCTTTTCAGTCCTTAGATGCCACTCAGTCGAGTCACAGCTGGAGTAAATAGGTGTCCTGTCCAACTCCATTTGAGTTCCATAACGCGATTTCCAACATCGAAGACCTTCGTACGTTTCCTCTTATTGCAGATGTCTAAATGTTTAAAATCATAATTGATCCAGTTGGGACAAAGCCGAAGCTTTCTTCGATCTTATGATAAAAAAAGAAAAAAATAGCTTATTGTCACAATTAGCATAATCATGAGTACATTTAAACGTGTTTGGAGCCTCCTTTTAATCAAAACAGTGCCTGTATTAGGAGACTCCGCGCTTCCATATCATTGCCGTAAACTTATACTAACTACGAGTTACAAAAGAGTTGCGTACTGTGACATTAGGAGCACACTTATTATTAAACGAAGTCAAAATCATCAAAATCAAATTCAAAGCATTTATTTCAAGTAGGCCAGTTACAGGCACTTTTGAATTGTCGGAAATGTGGTTCATAATTATGTTGTGGTGTGAATAGTGTATGGAGTGGTGTGTATAGTATGGTGTGTATGGTGGTGATAAAGGTGCACAATCTCTGTACCGAGTCACAAACCTAATGAAGAGAGCCCTAGATCCAGGCCACCTGCCGGTCACATTACCAAGATTATAGGGAAACTGACCGCCCGATATTATTACACTTTCACACTATCAGCTTACTAAACGTAGCCGCTTTCTTTGGAGATTCTACTATTTTTAGCCTTTAGCTTGGGCAGATATGACGGCTCTATTTGCGTTCGATTCCCAGGTCGGGCAAAGTGTTATTGAGTTTTTCCATCAGGAATTTCTCAGTAACATCCACGGAGTCTAGATTTGAGCCCGCTTACCGTACCGTAAACATCGCAGTAATGTATGCATTTGAGAAATAGGGCTAAACAGATCATCATCTGCCTAACTTTTTCCCAAGTATGTTGGGGTCGGCTTCCAGTCTAACCGGATACAGAATATCAGTATTTTACATAGAGCGACTGCCTATCCGACCTCCAGAACCCAGTTATTACTAGGTAATACAATACCCCTTGGTAAGGCTGGTTGTCGGACTTTCGGGCCACTGACTAACTGTAACGACTGTCAATGATCTACAAATGACAGCCGGGACCAACGGCTTAACGTGAAAAAAGCTCGGTATGTAATGAGCATCCATTCCAGCTTAATCTTAAGCTCGACCCGAGCGGCTGTTATTATTTAGCCACGAGCTCTTATCCGAAAAAGGGCTAAACAGGTATATATATTGCTTTTTATTTTGGTTTTGCAATGACATAAGCAATAGTTAGCCTATCTTTTTATTGCATTTTGTAGACAATGCATCTGCAATATTCACCTCAGCGTTTACTGCCTAATTTCATGGTCTGCTGCCAGCGCTCGTATTGTTTTAAAGAAATTGCTAATGAGAGCAGTTTCCTCATCTGTGTGTATCATACGAGTATCGTTTGACCTCCTAGCTAGTATAGTCTTCTTTCTAATGTTATGATGATGATGTAAGGTTTTGTGGGAGAGCTCCTTGCGAAAATGGTCGTCCGGGGAGATCCATCAAACAGATTTCGGTTCGTGGTGCAATGCTTTGGTTTGATGGGTAGTAGAAACATGTAACATAACATCACGGCTGTAATCCCCGAAGGGTCAGGCATAGGTGTATCTATAGTATACCCACTTTTCGCCAGTTACGTGTCCCAAGTAATAGGGGGCGAGCCTATTGTCATCAACCGGGTACAAATCTAGACACCGCGTTGCTTCAGATAAAAACCTTCAGATGAATGACACTATACCCGACCTGGGAATCAAACCCAAGTCCTCGTGCTCAGCAATAACCCTTGCGACCACTAGATCAACAGGGCAGTCTTCCTTAACTCAAACCTTTGTTTCAAGAGAGATATTTAATTATGAATAATCTGATCAGAAGAGGAGTGACCACAGATTCTTAAAAATACTTCCTAGACATTCGAATTTTAGAAAATCTTAAGATAAGATTGTGATCCTAGTGTGAGAATGTGAATGTAAAGATGTAAAAGATGTAACCAAAAAGAAATTCTCGTTTACGCGCCAAAATGACAACCCAGCACATTGTTATACTTTCTTACCCAGATCACTATCAAAATGGCGCTTTGGCGGCTGTAAACGTAAAAACAACGATTAAAAGAATGACATAACTGTTATAATATTCGCTAAAACATTTATTTACAAACAAGCGTGTGAATTCGCTGATGTAACTTTTTAATTACACTATGCCCAATATAATTTTAGCTGTTAAAGTGGCGCTGCTTGCTAAGAAAAACGTCAGCGAACTGTCAATTTCCATACATTTTTATTTAGTTCCACATTTCGCCATGTGTTAAAACTTTTTGGTCATTGTTCGTTCATATTCTTGAACCAGTCTGCAATTGAGACCGGTTTGTGAATGAATTTTGAAAGTAATACGATGATATTATGTCAGGAAGTGAGATGGGTATTGAATTGAAATCATTTTGGAGGTCGTAATCGAGTTTATTATGGACTAGTACCTCGCCCGCGACTTCGTCCGCATAAATTGTGATAGCTCGGCTAATATGCATGATATAAATATAATTTGTAGCCTATAGCACTCACGTTTGTAGCCCCTAGCTTTCTGCCAGTGAAAGACTTTTTTGAATTGGATCATTAGCACAAAAAAAGAAAAAAAAGAAATGAATTGAATGTAGTAAATTAAATTGTTATGAATTGGATTGAATTATTAATTGTGTATGTAATGTCAGCGATACTCTAATTACAAAGCTGCTTTTTTTTATTTATTAGTGACGGAGATTACCCTCTATATACAAACTTTTACCTCTTAATAATATAAGTATAGAAGAGATAGCAATTTGGGTTTGGTTAATTGATCTAGTGGCCACTGGTTCTCGTAACCGGATCTTTTTTTTTGTGTTTAACATAACATAACATCACGACTATAATCCCTGAAGCGTTAGGCCTAGTACCTAATAGTACACCATTTTGTCAGTTATTTATAAGTCCCATGTAACAGGGGGCGAGCCTATCGCCATCAACCTGGCACAAATCCAGACTTCGTGGCTGCTACCGAGAAATTTCTGATGGAAAACCCAATAACAATTAGCCCGTCCCGGGAATCGAGCCCAGGACCTCATGCTCAGACCTCAAGACCAACGAGGCATTCCGTAGTATTTATTAGTTTATTTATATTTTTTTATGGATTTTAATTATTATGGATAATTTACAATGTGTCTGTGAAACATCGCTGAGTTAAAAACGTTTTTTGCAAAAAAAAAAAAGAAATAACCGACTTCCAAAAAAAAAAACAATAAAAAGTGCAAATAAATGTTGTGTCCACTAGACTTAACTATATCATCTGCCTAGGTTTTTCTCAACGTTTTGGAGTCAGCTTCCAGTTTAAAGAATTCAGCTGTAGCACCAGTATTTTACAAGCACCGACTGCCTATCTGACCCCCACAACCCAGATACAGGATAACACTGTATCCTTTGTTTAGACTGGTTGTCTGTCTTTCCGCCTTCTCACTATCTATAAGATCTGTCAAAGATCTAAAAATGACACCAACGGCTTAACGTGCCTTCACAGGCACGGAGAGGTCTCGGTATGTAATGGATTGTCACCCCCACCCATGGATCAACCTCGGTAAACGTTACTTAACTTTAAAGTACTTTTTTACCCACGTAGCCGTGGTCCGAGTTACACTCTACGTTGTAATCAAGTAGGTAGTAGGTATATATTTCGATATCATCATATTATCATAAACAAAATAGCTATACACCATGTACCAATATTTACGCAGTTGCAGAATCATTTCATCTTATCTATGAGCACATCTTAACATCTATTCCACATTGCGTGGTGCAGCGACCCGACGCAACGTATGAACTCAAATGCTCGTTTACTTAGTTCATTAAGGTTGGTGCAAGATATTGCGGTTATCACACTATGCAATATTAATATAAAGTTGCTGGTATTTGGGTCAGATCATGAAAGATGAGCAAGTAAATAAAAATGTCCATTGCACATATCCATTGCCGTTGATTGACATAGCGGTAGGCTGAAGCGTCTTTTTAACTCGAATGTGTCGAAATTGTAAGGAGGGCTGTGTATTTTTGTGGAAATTTACATTTTCGGACTTATTCTGTTGTTCTATGAGTGAATTCACAAGGAATGCTTTATTTGTAATTAGTTGTAGATATCACCACCACCATTTCAGCCGAAAGACGTCCACTGCTGGACATAGGCCTCCCCCAAAGGGGGGGTTTTGCCATAATCGCCACGCTTGGCAGGCGGGTTGGCGATCGCAGTACAGTTGTTAAAAAAGCACAGAGAACGCTGCTGCCCATTCTCTGCTAAGTCCCTTAGTCGCCTCTTACGACACCCACGGGAAGATATGGGATGGTGCTATTCTTTACGTCCGACACCATACAGTACAAGTACAAGTTATAGATATCACTACAGAGTAATAAAACAAAGTCTCTTCCCACTGTCTGTCTGTCCCTATGTATGCTTAGATCTTTAAAACTACGCAACGGATTATGGTGCGTTTTTTTTAATAGACAGAGTGATTCAAGAGGAAGGTTTATATTATATATCCCGGCTTCACACGGATGCAGTGTGAAGCCGGGGCGAGTCGCTAGTTAGTTATAAGTAACAATTAAGTTAAGTTTAGGATGTATGCACATTTACCGCACTGGTTAGCTGTAAAGGTAGATGTAAGTCGATAAATAAATAAATAAAAAATCTTTGTTTGTTCCGTCTGGGTTTTTACTTTACCTCTAAGTAGTCAATGGATTATAGGTAGGTAGAGTTACGTACATTTCTCAGCTCTTTTCAGCACACGGCAATTCTGGTTGGCATCAGAAATAAGTATGGTGGTAGTACCGTATTATTCCACGAAAAAGCTCTTCTTGCTTCATAACGTATAAACGTATATTTTACAAGATTTAACAACTCAAATCTTGTAAATTATACGTTTCTTACTAGAATTTAAGGTAGCCTACCACGCCAGGTTATGCATGATAGTTTTAAAAGCACATGCAAAACCTTCATGCAAAATCACAGTTTTCTCTTACACACGTTCATGCGTGCCCGTACAGTTTGACTGTTCAGGCAAAACTGCACTGTACACACAACCTATCGTCTATGGCCGGCTTTAGAATTCTTAACGTTTAGTTTTCATTTGGTAATCAATTCGTAACTTGCAAAGTTGCGCAATACTTTAGAATGTGTTAAAACGATTGGATAGGTCGTTTATGTGTAAAGTGAAGTTTGGTACTATTATTGTACTGAAGTAACATTTTGTGGTTTTTTTACACAAGTGGAATGTATAAGCAACAAGACCACATAACTTTTATTAAAATACTGATTAATTAATGCGATAAATTCAAGATGCGTTGATTACTTATGAATCTTGTATGACAGTTGCTTTATTTGAAATGTTTATCTAATAGAAACTATCAAGAGATAAGATAAAGAAACGAAAAAACAATCTTTTTTGCAAAAAATAAAACCGACTTCAAAAACACAGAAAAGTGAAAAATAACTTTAGCTTCTGAAGTCGGTGACTTTTATTTGTTTAATTCAGTTTTTTTGTCACCGACTTCTGAAGCTAAAGTTATTTTTCACTTTTCTGTGTTTTTGAAGTCTGTTTTATTTTTTGCAAAAAAAGATTTTTTATTTTTCCATTTTTAGTGTATTTATAGGATATTACAACCATATACAAATATTTGCTATACATTTATTTTACATTATTAACGATACATTTCATGGTAATAGGCTTATCAATACTAATATTATAAAGAGGAAAAATTTTGTTTGTTTGTTTGTTTGTATCGAATAGGGTCCGAAACTACTACTACTACTATTATTTATTTTAAAAGAAAATTGAGATCCTTAAGAAAATTGCAACAATGAAACCCAAAGTAGCAAAATTTAGCCTATAAAATTCATTATTTGGCGTGCGCTGAGAAAACTATTGATGATACCATGGTAGGTATAATAATATACTTCGCCTGGTATTCTCTTCCCACGATGGCCCAAGACTACGTCACGATAAGTGTTACCATTGATTGTCCTTTTCAGTAAATTTAGGGACTCTCATTTAGTGAAAGAAAATAAAATAAATGACTAACTAGCTTAACTATTTAGTAACTCGTGTGATTCATCTATTTAGTTTTAAATTAATTTACATATAGAATTATTAGTTCATAATTGCTTTGTTAAGTTAAAAAATGCTTTTTGCTCGGGTATTTCAATCACACACCGTGGCAACACATCGACAGCATCGCAACTGATGACGTATTCTTGGGCCAATCACGTGACCCAGCTGTCACGGGAAGAGAATACCAGGCGAAGTATATTATTATACCATGGATAATACTTAAAAATGATGTACTACATGATTACAGTACTCATTATTACCTACAAAAAAGTCCGCGATATTGTACGAGGGCGGGTCAATAAGTCCGTGACTTTTGGAATAAAACACAGATTTTTTGATAAAAAAATAATTTTATTTTTCAACGTAGTCTCCCTTGAGCTCTATACACTTTGTCCAACGCTTCTCCAATTTTTTTATCCCTTCCAAAAAAAATGATTTGTCGAGGTCCTCAAAATAGGCCTTTGTTTGCGAGATGACTTCATCATTGGAGTCAAATCTTTTTCCACCAAGCCATTTCTTCAGGTTTGGGAACAAGAAGTAGTCGCTCGGAGCCAAATCTGGAGAATAGGGCGGATGAGGGAGCAATTCATAGCCCAATTCATGGATTTTTGCCATGGCAACTGCACATGTGTGCACCCTTGCATTGTCTTGGTGGAAAAGAACTTTTTTCTTGGCCAAATGAGGTCGGTTTTTTTTCAAATCGTCATTGAATCGGTCCAATAAGTTGGCATAATATTCCCCATTGACTGTTCTTCCCTTTTGAAGGTAGTCAATGTGGATTATCCCGCGTGCATCCCAAAAAACAGTCGCCATAACTTTATTGGCTGACAAACCCACCTTGGCCTTCTTTGGCGCCGATTCACCCTTAGAAACCCACTGTTTTGACTGTTGTTTGGTTTCTGGTGTGTTGTGATGGATCCATGTTTCGTCCACGGTTACAAAACGGCGCAAAAACTCTTCCATATTGCGATTAAACAACGCCAAAGCTTCCTGTGAAGTTGTTACACGATTGCGTTTGTGGTCGACTGTGAGCAAACGCGGCACCCATCTTGCGGAAAGCTTTCTCATGCCCAAGTGATCATTCAAAATTGAAACCACTGAGCCATGCGAGATCCCTACGGCTTCCACAATCTCTCGCACTTTCAATCTTCGGTCGGTCAACACCATATCGTGAATTTTTTCGATTGTTTCGGGTGTAGAGACCTCAACTGGGCGTCCAGGACGTTCGGCATCTTCAGTGCTTGTACGGCCACAACGAAATTCAGTAAACCACTTTTTTACCATTGAAATCGATGGTGCAGAGTCCCCATAGTATTTATCAAGCTTAGCCTTGGTCTCGGTAATGGTTTTTTTTCGCAAGAAATAATGCTTAATAAGCACACGAAATTCACTTTTTTCCATTTTCTCCTCAAATTAGTGAGTAGTCTGATAAAAATAGCTGTCAAACACAAACTAACTGACGCAGCAAGTTTAAATTTTGACAGGAGTCAACTGACAGATGCCTGTTGACAGGAGCAGTGTTGCTGTATCAGTAAAGAGGTCAGAAATTCAAAAAGTCACGGACTTATTGACCCGCCCTCGTATATCTAACTATCATCGTTAAGTCACAATAGCAGCTTTTGTGTTCTAAAATTTAATTAGATCGCCCCGGTAGAAACAAAAGTTGGTTACATTCGTATCGTAGTATTAATTCTTATTCAAATCGTTTCATTATCAAGGGTATTTATGTAGCAGTAATATACTGAGTGTTCAATAAGAACTTATCATCAATATGAAAGGTACATGCAGCGACATCTATTGAACCAAAATGGTACTAATGAATAAAAATGTGCTTACAAGATAACTTTAAAATTGACTGACCGGCTTTGTTAAAAAGTTATGATAGCGTACTATAGATTAGTCTACATGACACTGCTTGAAAATCTATACATATAGCCTGTAGAGTGTGTGTTCGATCGCTTTCCATGCGTTTTGAATACGAAAGGCAGTTGCAAGAGGTCCACAACAGTTTACAGCAGCTATATCGTGTTTCGGCTCATTTCATGCACTTTGATGAGAACATTACAAGGTAAACAATGAATATCCAAGGGATTGCAGCTATCGCGACAGATTTGCTGTCTATTATTTGAAGAGTTCCAGTGTTAATCTCCGAAGACCAGCGTCAGATCCAAATAAAAAATGGGACCACCGCGGTATAATATTCTTCCAAACAGAAAAAGAATCATCAAAATCGGTTCACAATTGGCGAAGATATCGCTGAACATACACACAAAAAAAAAAAAATTCAGTCGACTTGATAACCTCCTCCTTTTGGAAGTCGGTTAAAAAGTTGAAGTTATCAGAAAAACTGCCCAACATGTCTAGCAGCAGGACACAAACTTTTTTTCAAATGTTTTTCTGATAGTCTTTTTTAATAGTCCGTGTTTTGAAATGCATTCATCGCTAAATTAAATCACAGCCAATAGATTAAAAGAAAATTACTTAAATTCGTTTGCTAAGTGGGCTTTTTGTGCTCGTGACTGTACATATTGAGAATTAGCAGTAATTTAACTCTTTGGAATATGAGTATGACGTAAGTGATGCCATGGGCGAAAGTAAGTGGAGCGATTTGTTATATTGTATGGAATGCCCAAGATTAGCCATACTACAGGGCTAAGCAAGTCATGGAGGTAGCAGCTTTTAAAGAGGATTATGTTGTCGGATAGGCATTCTGGTATTTTTTCTATTTGAAGTTACGTTTGAAAAGTATCCAGATGTAACTTACTACAGCAAATTCTGTATGCTGTATTTATTCTGCTTAAAACAGTGATAGGAATCAAATTAACTGAAAATATTCATTTTAGAGAATTGTATGTACGAGACACATCACACCGGTATTTCCGGAATGGTTAGAGACTCTGTCTGACTTTGTCTATGGTCTAACGCTAACCCTTTGAATAGAGGTTCACATTTCGCTAGTTAAGATCAAGTCCCAAGTACCTAATAAGACTCGAGCCTTTTGTCACCAACCGAGCATAGTTCCAGAATCTGGGCTATTACAATTAAATTAGCCCAACCCGGGGATCGAAGCAAGGACCTCACGCTGAGCAGTCTCACGTGTGAGTTCTAAATCAAGGCGTTTTATTTACAAAATCTATCGATCTATCTATCGCATCTTATCGTATTTATTTAAGCCACATCTAGTCCCCTCATAGCTCATTCTCGCCTACATACAGCTGCACATCAGGTAATTAGGAGCCGGCGTTCGATCTGCGATTATCTGTGGTTGCGTCACTGAGCGCCTGCGCCCGCCTCCGCCGCCGCTGAGTCGGCCGGACACGTAGAAAGTAATACTAGGGTTGTCTATGCGTAATAGTATCGGTGTCACGAGGATAGGATAGGCTCTAACAGTATAAGAACACCAAAGAAACGGCGGATGGTCTTTGTGAAAAATGATTTATGTCAGAAAGTGTGTGATGCCGAAAAATAAATCTATGGAAGCAGACGACATGCTCCGCCGACCCCAAACTAAATTGGGATAATGGCAAAAGAAAGATCATGAGGTGGATAATGGGAGGAAACCAAAGTAAAGATGGAAGGATAAGTATAAACGAAAAGACAGAAAAACTTGCTAAGGTCAAAATTAATGATGGGGTGATGGAAGGAATGAGAATAATAATCTCTTCTTTTTTCTATCCCTCCACAGTTTTAATGTTTCTCCACTTCAGTCTTTTTACATTTTTCTTCAGGTGATTTGATATTTGGATCCCCAATAAGCCTTAACCTAGAAATCTGCATAGAATACTGTTTATGACGATAGAGCGATTTCCGAAGCCTGGATGACTAAATTAAAATAAAAGTCTGGAAGATGATAGAGAAGGAGAGAACCACAGAACGTATCTACCTAATGTTAATCGAGTGAAAACACAAACATGGTGACTGTTCGTAAATTACCCTAGGCTGATAAAATTTTCGTTTTTTTATAATTCATGTAAGTATTAGTATTAATATCGGTTTTCCCCAACATTTATTTCGAACAAGATTCCATATACTACCTTATTGCTTTTCCTGCATGTGCCTAACTTTTGCGGGCACCCTGCATCCAGGCCTGGATCTTTTTCGCGGAATTAAAACTGAATATTTTGCATAACATTAATTAATGTAACTTCTGCAAAGTAACGCCTGATTCTATAACTTAACAAACATAAGCTACTAAACCTACATAATATGAAAATGTCAACCCTACAAGTACGTGCGGTTACAGTAACAGGCGCGTGCGACTGCACGACGATAGTTAAGATTCCTACCGGCTATTTATTCAAAAATACCAAACTTATTTCCTGCATGCATTCTGTGTCGATTGACAATTAAGTAAAAACTTGTTACAAACACTTGCTATGTTATTTTCGTTTGTCTAGTTATGTCATAAGTGAGTCGGGTACTAAATTATTCATTTTAAGCCGCCGCTGCATGAATGGAATTTGATTTTGTGTCAGTTAACAATAGACAGTAAGTACAATGACTTTATTTCCGGTTGGTATTTCTAAACAATGTCAGTGAATGGAATATTATTCAACTTTTTCCCTGAAGAAATTTCCAAGGTGTAACATGGATAATTGCATAACAAATAAATTAACATCACGCCTGTACAACTCCCGAAAGGAGTTTAGGCAGACGTGTACTTAACAACATCAGCTATGCGGACGATATGGTCTTGCTGAGCCCATCAATCAGTGCATTAAGACGTTTGCTGAAGGTCTGTGAGAACTATGCGGTGACTCAGGGGCTTAGGCATAATGTTACTAAGAGTGAGTTACTTGTTTTCAATGGTGGTGCGACAAGATACTTAAATGTTCCATGCATCTCATTAGCAGGTACACCCTTGAAGCAAGTCTCAAAATTTAAATATCTGGGCCACTGGTCACTGAGGACCTGTGCGATGATTTAGATATCGAGAGAGAGCGTAGGGCGCTGTCTGTTCGAAGTAATATGCTGGCTCGTAGGTTTGCACGGTGTTCTTACGACGTAAAAAAGGACGCTTTTTCGAGCCTACTGTCAGACTATTTACACCTGCAGCCTTTGGGTCAAGTGTACGCAGAAGGCATACAGCGCCCTGCGTGTACAGTATAACAATGCTTTCAGAATGCTTGTGGGGCTGCCGCATTGTAGCGCTTCGGGTATGTTTGCCGATGCGAGAGTGGATGATTTTTATGCCATCATTCGAAAACGATGCGCTTCTCTCCGGCGCAGAACAGATATCAGCACCCACGGCATGTTGAGAGCATTGAGTGACCGGTGGGACTGCCCGATGCTTGGTCGATGGGTGAGACTGCACACACAGATCGGCTCTAGATAGCTGTACGTGTATTTTATTTTATTCCTTTATGTTATTATTGTTATTATGCCTTTTTGTGATTTTTATGTGTGTGTATTGTGTTATTTTTATTTTTTTTGTGATATTATTTCTATTATGACATTATTATGTAATTTGTGATGTATTTTGATTATGTTATTTTTGTTATTATGCCTATTACTTATCTATTTTTATGGACTTCAACGTCTGCGAATAAATGATTATTATGATTATTAATAGTACACCCACATTTCGCCAGTTATGTTGAAGTGCAAATGTAATACGGGGCGAGCCTGATGCCATCAACTGGGCACAAATCGAGACTCCGTGATCGCTACCGAGAAATTCCTGATGGAAAAAACCAATAACAATTGGACCGACCCAGGAATCGAACTCAGGACCTCATGCTCAGCATTTGCGATTTCGACCACTAGACCAACGATGCAGTCGAGCGAGCCCGATATTACGGTTCACGCAGCGGATCCCGAATTCCGGCAATGAAGGACAAAACCAAAACCTTCTTTTGACCCCATCGGACTGACTTCTCACTTGTACACTGTTTAAGTGTCCCCAATTAGGGTCTCTTATAAAGTTCTTTTTAAGTTTTATGATACTCAGTTGAAATTGTTCATCAGTTTGTTTAATCCTAGAGATGGATGCGGAAGCCAGATAAAGTAAACATAAATAAAACTACTTGAGTGATGCCAATGATAATATTGATTGGATTCAAGTTTCAGAGAGTACCTACTTACTTATTTTATAACGTAACACAAGTAATGTTTTCCTACATGTTACGCAATTTTGATTAATGCATGCTAGGTTGTCGATGATCAATCATACTTGGACAAGCGCTAGCAATAACAATGAATGGACCAAGACAGTGTAGGTGGGATAAATATGAAAATATTTGTTGTTTTTTGTGTAAAAGAATTTTAAAATAAATATCACCCACGCGGTGACCGGATTCAAATGAACAAAAAAGAAACTCAAATACAGACATATTTCTTGATCTATAAAATTACGTTGACATTAACATTACCAACACAAAGACCCACATTCGTATGTATCGGTAAGTCGGTAGTTTATACGAATAGTTGTTGTATATTATAGGAAACGCATCCATTAGTAGCATGGATACTTCTGTCCACTCCTAGTAATAGTGCCAACTCAAAAACTATCGGAACAAAGTAACATGACTTAACGCAGTAGAGTAAAAAATCAAAAACCAGTTGCAGAGTCTACAAGTTTATTGGTTGTTTTTATGAAATAAAAGTTTAACACAAAACCTATTGCATAACTTAGCTAAAAATTAAACGCACAAACTCATACAGACACAAATAAATTATGGAAATAACAAAACGAAACCAATGACAGCTCCTGCCATCTGCCGTGCATCTTTTATTTCTGTCAAATTTAGTTGACAGTTCAATTAGTCGTAAAAACACTGAAGAGAAATCTACCTTTCCGACCATTTTATCGAATTATTATGCTTATTTAGTTTGAATTTACCATTAAAATTATGGATGTAACTACCAATGTCATTAAGCCGAGTAAGCTCGCTCCGAATGTCGCCTTAAACGCCGTTTTGCAGCCAAGCCAAGAACTCCCTGCTGAAACACCCATCGTGTCGGGTTACGACTGGGAAAATGGCACTGATTTCAACAAAATCCTTGAGAGCTACGTTCGATCAGGTTTCCAAGCCACCAACTTCGGTAACTCGGTCCAAGAAATCAACAGAATGCTGAAATGTCGCTCCGTTCCATTGACTGAAGATACTAGTGACCCTTATGAAGAAGACGTATTTATTAAGAAGAAAACTAACTGCACTATATTTTTGGGATACACTTCTAATATGATATCGTCCGGACTACGTGATACACTTCGGTTTTTGGTGAAAAATAAGCTAATAGACTGTATTGTGACTACTGCTGGAGGTGTTGAAGAAGACTTTATAAAATGCCTCGCTCCTACGTACGTCGGAGACTTCAATTTAAGCGGGAAAATGTTGAGAACTCGCGGCATTAACAGAATTGGTAACTTATTAGTTCCAAATGATAATTACTGTCGATTTGAAGAGTGGGTGACTCCGTTACTTGATGAAATGCTCGATGAACAGATTGCTAATGGCACTGTATGGACTCCTTCGAGAATAATCGCTAAATTAGGCGAGAAAATTAATGATGAGAGCTCAGTATGTTACTGGGCTTGGAGAAACAATATTCCCATCTTCAGTCCTGCATTAACTGATGGTTCCTTAGGAGATATGATGTATTTTCACTCATACAAACGGCCAGGACTTATCATAGACATTCTTAGTGACTTAAGGAGGTTGAATACTATGGCTGTAAAGGCCAATAATACGGGTATGATTATTTTAGGTGGTGGTGTGATAAAACACCATATTTGTAATGCTAATTTGATGAGGAATGGGGCTGATTTTGCCGTGTATATTAACACTGCAAGTGAGTATGATGGTAGTGATGCTGGTGCAAGGCCTGATGAAGCAGTGTCTTGGGGCAAGATTAGACCAAATGCAACTCCAGTTAAGTTGTATGCAGATGCAACATTGGTGTTCCCGCTGATCGTCGGTCAGACGTTTGCGAAGCATCATTTTAGCAATAAAAAGAATGTTTAAATTTTATTTTTTGTATTATTTTGGCCTCTAAACCTACCTTGCAGTCTGCTTCTGTATTAAATTAGTCATGTGTTTGTTGGGAATACTGATTAACTAAAAGAAAAACACCTGGGAGTTATGATGGGCTACAGCACTTAATAAAACGTCAAAATAAATATTATAATGCTCAATTTCACCGATACTAGGCCACACCTAAACATAATGCCTAAATAATGACTTATCATACAATGAAACAATATTATAGCATCACATCTAGATGTAACAATACTATGTGCCTCGGAAAACACGTTAAGCCATTGGTCCTGGCTGTCATTTGTACACCTTTGACAGTTTTTACAGGTAGTCAGTGATCCGAAAGTCTGACAACCAGTCTTACCAAGGGGTATCGTATTACCAAGTAGTAACTGGGTTGTGGAGGTCAGATAGGCAGTCGCTCTATTTAAAATACGGGTATTCAGCTGCATCCAGTTACACTGGAAGCCGGCCCTGACAGGCAGATGATGATGATGTAACCTAGTGTTAGTGAAATCGGTCATAACTCTCTCTTATCTGTAATTCAAACAAAAACTAATCAACATCAAGCATCATAACAAAGAAATAATGTTATCTGTAATGAAATCGACACTGATAAGGTTTTAAATTGATTTTTTTTTTTTTTTTATGCGGCTATTAAACCCAATGTACGCTCTCCTTAAAAATTCAGGAAAAACACGTAGTGGAAATTAATTGAAAAATAACGGCGTCTCAAAACTGGAAGAATTAATGTTATCTATATAGCATCCATCTAAGAGGACTGGACCCAAATTATTGATTTGATTTTTTTGTATAATAATTATGTCGATATTTCCCTGTTTCAGTCACTCTAAAGTTCGTTTTATAGCTCATGATAAAAAGCTTTTTAAAACTATCAGATCCATCTAGTGGTTAATAGTAACATTTATCAATATACCGCCATCTGTTGCCGAGTAGCAGAAATAAAGTAAAATCATAGATATTGTCATCTATCGACAAACACTTGAACTACATTGAAGCAATGACTTCGATATCAATTTTTAGATAATTTAATTTTGAAACATAATAAACTACTATAAAATCATGATTAATTGTTTCTCCTTTATTTCAGAATTAAGATAATGGTTTTAACAACAGTAATTAAAAACGATTTTCAAGCAAGACGGTGTGAATGAACTGTCAAATATGCAATGAAGTTAGCCGCTGTCTGGAATCCCTAAATTGCTTTAGTGTGCGTTCGTGAACAGCTTTTCTAATAATGTGTGCTGTCTGTGAAAGCGGCTTTGAAGCTCCGTCCTCCGAGTTCGTTTGCCCAACTTTGTTCATCGTATTCGACGGCGCCGCCCGGCCGGTCGTACGCCTTGCATATTGTTTACATCCACATTCTCACTAACAAACATGCCTGCCTAACATAATTTAAACAAAAAATGGACGTGTGTAAGTTAGAAAACGAATTTTATTAGCAAGTGTTGCAATTTTATGTGATAAAGTGTGTTAAAATGTGCGTGATGCGTCCGTTTTTGCTGGTTATGCTCCTTCTATCCGGTAAGTCGCATCCTTTGAGCCCTTTGGTGGGCTATTTATAGGTCCTTACGGTCATTCCGTGCAGATATTAATGGGAATTTGTTAGAATACATAATTTGTTGCACGTTTCAGTGGAAGTCGAAACTCTTTGATGTTGACAGTGTGCGGACGTTCCAAGAATGCCTTTGCTTCGTTTGATGTTATTATGAACGGAGACGGGTGTTTTTATGGCTCGTTTTGAATTTAGAATGCCGATTGTTTAGTTTTAATGCCTCCACCTGTCAGTTGTCTTTTGTTTTACTTATTAATATTTGGCAATGGCCATGTACAACCAATCAATGTTTATGTTTCTCATTCCCAATGAGAATTCATATTAGAAATAAATTTAAAATTAATTCCTCTAAAGAATGTAATAACTACAGCACTTGTCTGATCTTCAGTTCTATTTATTTAGTTTATCTTAGATGTCCATGATAAGATTAAAAACTTTTTTTTATTAAAATCGGTATTATCACTAAACAATCAATTTTAGAAAGATATGTAGTATTTTGATAAGTTGGTACCTAACAAAAATTAAAAAATCCAAAATCTTTGGGTATTCTAAGCTCTTTTGCTTAGAATACCCAAAGATTTTGGATTTTTTAATTTTGTCTCCTCTTTTTGCTAAAGAATTCAAGATACAAAGATAATATCAACTTTTTGTTATAATTCATATATTATTGGCGTTGCCAACATTATAATAGTAGATAATCAAATACCAAACAAAATTAATCCACATTTTTGCATACAATAAACAGGATAAGCTGATACTGTAACATGTTTGTAACTCAATAATGTTATGACTTCAAGTCATGACAATGCACAAACATGAAACACAAAACATTGAAACCATTTAGCGGGTGTCATGAGAATATTATCTTCACTCACTGATATTATTGAGAATATCATCTTGTATTTACTAGTTGAGAGGTATTTTATCGACACAATCAGTTTATTGTAGTTTATTAATGCCTTAATTAAGTCTTGTTTGTTATTGTAATGAAGATGATAATGTAGAAAGTAGTTACAGTTGTCACTAAGTGGGTTTCTGTAGTTATTATGATAATAAACCCTTATGATATACTAAACCTTAGAACATAACAAATATGTCTACATTTATATCTGTTTTAAATTATGTACATAATAAGAGGTATTCTATTCTTTCTAGCTACCTATAGTTACTTACCTCTTTATATTTACTGGACCAGAAATTATAATTAAAATTTAAAAATATTTAAAGTTCAAGTACTTACGGGCAATATTCTTTTAAAAGTTATCATAGTCTAATCCCATTTGAATTATTTGAACCTGAATTACAGTAAAAACAGAACACTTACAGAACTTATACAGGATTGTTGGTTGAAGGAACATAAAAATATGTTAGTCTGTCTTGCAAACCCTGTATTTATTATAGCATGTTAAAATTGTTTATAAATACTTATTTAAAAGTAACTTCTACTCCTTGCACAGAAAGTTAAATTCAAACTTAGATACTTTCTGAATCCTCTGGATTTTATTGTCTATGCTTTCAGTCTACACCCTCTGATTGGTATAAATGTCAAGTTTTTTTCCAAAGTACTAAGTACCAACACAATTAAATTAACATAAAAAGACATTAGTGTTATCTGTTTTTTAAAATAACATTTCAACAAGTTTTTATCATCATTACCTACCTATACCTAGGAAAAAAAAAGAAAATGTCAGAGATCTTTAACCTTTTGTATGATTCACATAACATTTAAAAAATGCGATCATTATAAAAGATTCCGGCCCAAATGCGGGAATCGTTTTTGGCTTAGCCAATATTAGTTTAATTACATTTTTTTTTTGTTTTTCGTCCAATACGGATCAGGTAGCGACCCATAGTGCTCCGCCTACGGCGCCTGTGCCACTAAACAGAAACTTTGAGAAGGCTCAACCCTCTAAGTTCATTTAATCCCAGTGAATTACTGTTTTATGAAAAAGTCATTCAATGGGATTAAATGAACTTAGAAGGTGGTATTGATGATTTTAATGATTATAACTATATAAATGTGCGTTATGGTCGCAAATTATATTTTGTTCAAAATACAAAACAACATAATTTTTTTTTCGAAAATTTGAATTTCACGGGCTATCCTGACGCTCGACCTTAAGATATTATAACGTATGTTGCGCCACTACACAAAGTGCTACAGCACCTTCTGTGGCACAAATGAAGAACTAACATCAAAATTCAGAATCGTGCTATTAAAGTTATCCGTGACTTAAGACTATGGTATAGAAAAACCCGACAAAAACTTACTGTCGGGCAGTAGCCCACTAGACAGAGGATCCTCCCTTTTATATAGGGGATGAAGAACTTTACACCCTGTTCTTAATATCCCTATACTTAAATGGTCCGTATTCCAAGAAAGACTAAGATTTCAATTCAAAAATAGATTCGAGCCGAAAACAGTCAGTTCATCAGGCTGAAAGACGTCCACTGCTTGGGCGTTTACTAGCCCCGTACCACTCGCAAGATAGATTAATCATCTACTTCAACAGTAGTCTAGAGATCCTCCTAATTCATGGAAGTATTCGACATACAATGATATTGTTGTCGTATCAGAAATTGAGTAGTTCTTCTGTCATATCTCTGGCTTGTGTCCCTGCATAGTGGTCCAATCATCACTACGGGAGACGAAACCAATTACAACTACCATACGCAATGATTTATGGCACTCAGGCCCTTGTTCTCAATTTAATTATGTTTTAATTACGTTTTACGTAGACGAGCCATTTATTTCTTGGGAATATACCAGTAGGAATGCTCCCTTAGAGGCTGAGACCTTTAAAACACCCGAATGTGTATTTTGGATAGATATCTGTGGTATAAAACAACTGCATAAAGTCTGCAAGCCAATTGACAATATCATATGCATGTGACTATACCCAGTACACAATGCCATCTCGACTATTTACTCTTAGCCTCCACAAGTATCTGCCTAGCCTTTTCTCAACTATGTTAGGGTCGGCTACCAGCTTAACCGGATGCAGCTGAATACCAGTATTTTACATGGAGCGACTGCCTATCTGACCTCTTGGGCCACTGACTACCTGCGACGACTGTCAAAGATCTATAAATGACAGCCAGGACCAATGGCTTAACGTGCTTTTCGAGACACGGAGGAAACTTGGCATGTAATGTTTGGTCACCCATCCACAGACCAGCCTAGGCAAGCACGACTTAACCTAAAGATCGATCCGAGAAGTGACGATACTAAATAACTTATACGCCCGGCGAAGTTAGCCTCGCTACCACTTCGCTTCACTTCGCTGTCTGGCTAATATTTGTACTATCGCATGAGCTGTTCTCATAATTCATGCTGATACGTGAGAAAAGCTTTGCTACTGAACAAAGCTGTTCCAGAACGCTGCACTTTGACATAATCATTTAATCACCGGTTATTAATGGACATATAATGAGGAGGAATGAAACGCTTGTGACTAAAAGAGTGATGGACATGAATGTTGATGGATGGAGAGGAAGGCCAAAGATAAGATGGATGGATTGTGTGAGGAATGATATGAAAGAGAAAGGAGTAAATGATGCCGTGATCTGACAGGGGAGAATGGAAGAAGAAAACGCCTTGCGCCAACCCCAAATAGAATGGGACAGGGACAGGAAACGATGATGATGAATTATGTTTAACGTTCCTAATGGCGACGATCCTCAGAATGACTGGCAGCAGCTGAATGAGTTGCTGAGGACAGACTTGACATTCGTTTGTAGAGGCCTATCCAGTCCAGTTGTGAACTGAAACAGGCTGATGATGTTAAAAATACTGCAGCAGACTATCCTCGTTTTTGCCCATTCACGAAACCTATTCAAAAAGGGCAAGATTAATCTTTACCGATAATCTTAAAGCCACGCTAAAAATACCAAGCATTAAAAAATTAAGCTTGCAATTATAAAACTTAAATACTAAAGATTCCTACCTAATTGAGCAATGTTTGTAATCCCCATACTTACCATTCGTCTACAAGCTTGTTTCAACTTGTTACGTTTCATCGACTCTCCGAACTTGAATGGATAATCATGGAAACCCGTTCTTCCTGCTTTTAACCTGACTGAACATCAGGTATTTATCTCCAGATATTCTTAAAGGTCTTTTTTTCTCAACTCTAGAAAATACTCGTTTAATTCTGGTTAAATTATGTGAATAGAGCTGTTCAATGGTCATTTACCCCTTTTAAATTGTATTCGTCGGCCGCAATTGGTTCATAATTTTCAGAAATGGTTATGTTTAGGGATAAAATGTGGATATATATTTAGGCGTCCACAGAATACAATCTTTTTAGAATCGGTATATTCACTTTAATACTAATTAGAAAATCTTCGTTTAAGTCTGTTGTCGATGGTAAGTAGTTAAGTTACGGAAAACTCACAAAAAATACTTTCTAAAAACAGTGTAACTAACGTTATAAAAATAAATTTTGGCTTCCTGCAATTATCCCGAGAAAACCAAAAGGAAAATCTCAACCAAATTAGACAGATTACCTTCTCAAGACTGCACATCCCTAATACGGATAAGCAATCAAGAAATCATGGAGCTAACAAACTGCGATTGTAGAAAACAAGTAAAAACTCAGGGTTGCACCACCCCTGCGCACCGAACGCCCCTACCAGGGGCGCGCTACTATAAAACCCGACATATTTACGAGTTTTGTCTCCCCCCACTCTAGTTTGTCTGTGGTTTAAATTAAAAGAATTGGCGGGTGTGTTTGAATTTGGAATTAGCAAAAACGCATGCCAAAATTTTAAGAACGCTTGAAAAGAAGATTGCTTTTCTCTTTCAATACAAATATGACAGAGCGGACCCACACATATTTCACTTGTTTAAATTAAAATGATTCAAGTCTTAGATTTCTAAAAATGGTCTTTTAGCTGCCTCTTTCGTTATTTAACTGCAACGTGCCCTTGCCATATAACGCCGCAAAGCTAAACGAAACGTTTTTAGTTAACTGTTTAAGACAAGTCTAAACAACACATTTTTACCGGTCCAAAAATACAATAAACCACAACCACTTCCTAGAGATATAAAATTAAGTATTCTTTCGTTCGAAACAGCTGACCAAACCCTCCATTGTATATTTTCACTATCACTTTTACTGACACTTGAGGCCAAAACAAACTTATCCAATTACTTGATACAGCTGGACTATAAATACGACCACTTCTGTTTAACCATCAGCCCCCTTTTAGAGAGAGACCTATAGACGTGGAATCGGCCTGTGAAATTGCGACTATTTTTTGCATTAAATAAAAATCACATTCAATAGCAAATTCAGTTATCAAGAACAATATTATTCGAGATGAAATCAGGCTGAATCAAGTCGACTTCATTATAGCATCTTCTTGCTGGAATAATAACCTAGAAGTCTGAATAATCATTGCGGTCTCAGATAGTGGAAAAATTCTCGCCCCGGGATTTATCATAATAATATTTATTATGATAAATCCCCGGATTTATCATAATAATATTTTTAAATGGTTATTGGCGGGAGCCAATAACCATTTAAAATGCAAAGGAAAATTCGCAAAAAAGGAATTCTCTCTCCGCTTATTATTTGAACCAAGAATAAAACCATAGGAAAATCGCTGCCTCGCTAATCTGAATACGACTTTATAATTCGCGAGCTAAAGCTCATATTCCTACGATCCTAGATTTGATACATCGGTAAGTTTTCAAAACGGTGCACCAGGGTTGAATTTTTTTTTCTGTGTTCGGAACTTTGGAATGAATATTTTTAAATTTTATTTGATGCCAGGTAGTGCGGAATGCTAAATACTGTGTTGTGAAAATATAAAAAAAATATGTGTACTAGTTTTCGAGCCTTTACGGTTCGTTAAGACTGCACACTATGGCCCATGGTGGCTACGCTTCAGTTGCTATAGGTATTTCGTATACATTTTCATGCTATGCTGCTTAATTTAGTGTTAAAAATGCCTGAAAAAAACCAAGGCCCAATTGATGAATATTTAATGTCTATTATAGCATAATACAGAGCTGCAATAAAATACATCTTTTATTACTAGCATCAATAAGGTTTTGACCACCCAGCTCTATAAAGAATGAATACAAGATTTCATAAGACTTGTCAACCGAAAAGTTGTACCT
Source organism: Noctua janthe (assembly GCA_910589295.1). Taxonomy (NCBI): domain Eukaryota; kingdom Metazoa; phylum Arthropoda; class Insecta; order Lepidoptera; family Noctuidae; genus Noctua; species Noctua janthe. The sequence continues at coordinate 9,550,573 of OU342578.1, forward strand.
ACCTATAACTTATGAGTTCAATCTTCGCCTGTTGAACTTATGTTTCCATCCTACGAGGGTCTGCCGTCCCTCAACACTTGTTCCGGTCCGTGGTAACAACTCAAGAACATTGCCTCCCCTCCGCCCATAGACTGCAAGGAGTTATGATTTGCTGTCTATGCTAGTTTATGGTAGTGGGGCCTTTCACGTTGTGAATGATTCCGTACTTGAATTGAGAATGACCGAAAACGTTTTTTTTTTAAATTGGTATACGTTAATGGCAGTAAGTTCGATCCTCGATGCTCGAACTTATGTTTCCACTAACTATGTCCCGCGGATTCACCCGCCGCTCGGCTCCCTAGGTTCGTAGCATGATATTACCTTCCTTAAGAATTGAGCTATGAAATGCAAAGGATTTTTCCTAGATAATGATATGCCACAGACAGATAACAAAAAGGTAGATGATCGTGTCCTATGTGGGCGACCCAGCTCTGCTCGGGTGAAAATATAGAAAACGAATTTTCCCAGATGAGACATAGCTAGATCGATTTTTCGCCCCCGAAACCCGCAATATTGTAACTTTCATCGAAATCATTACAGCCGTCTTCGAGAACGAGATTACGTACCTACATATATTTACAAATATGCTCATTTAGTAGTACAGGAGTATAAAATGAGAAGAGGCCTATCCGTAGGTAATGTAGGTATGCCTTGCAAGAAGTAGTAGAAAAAATACAGCCATTATTCATTAAACCTCATCGTCGCTTAGTTAACTACTCATCAGTAGCGAAGGGACAATTTTTGTAAGAGGTAAGCCGGAGTACATATCTTTAATCTGATTATATTATTTGTTTAGAGAATACTGACTGTGCCATTTTTCAAAGGAAATCCGGTAGGAATCGAGTTGTATGGACCTTCGCCACTGGTACTCATAGTTCCAAGGTCTTTATTCAGATATGATATTGACAAAAGACAGGTTTGGAACCTGCAACCTTGAGCTTATGAATCAGGTGTATAAATCTGGGTCCCCACTCTTACCACACCACAACCATACCACTTCCGTCTATCCATAATAAGTTCACTAAGTCACTTGAGACTACGCCATGTATCGTCTCAGCCGTAAAGCCTTGATTAACAGTAATAAATGTTAATTATCTTGTGTATTTACGCGCAAAATAACTTACGATTAAGTTTAACTACCATTAATACTTACCTACTTCTACTTAATGATAAGTTAACAACATAACATATAACTTGCAAAGTTATCTCCTTTCAGAATTAACGTATGTAGTTACGTGTGATCCAAAATTTTGACGACACGGAGTGGTTGGGCGATTCACTGCGTGTCGCGGGTTTGATATCCGCACGGAACACATATTTGTATAGCCTACAGGTAGTTGTTTCGGTTCTGGCTGTTTGCGAGTTTAAATCTTTGTAAAAGCAGTCACTCACCGAATCACTAAAGTCCCGCCTTGGAGTCTGCCAAAGAGCAATGGAGCGCAGCATTCTGGGTGTAAAGAGAGCTGATAAAATACGGAACACTAAGCTGCGCTCAAAAACAGGGATCACAGACGTAGGCAAAAAGGCTGCTAGGCTGAAATGGGATTGGGCGGGTCATGGATGATGACCGCTGGGCAAAGACTTCAACACGTTGGGTGCCTGAAGATGGACAGCGCCGCCGAGGCCGGCCCAGAAAACGGCGAGATGATTTGGACGCGCATCACAAGGGCTGGTTCGAGGTGGAAGAAGAGTACCTGGAAGGATATGGGGGAGGCCTTTGCCCAACAGTGGGACATACCATGCAAATAAAAAATAAAAAAATATTAATCACAGCTTGACAGCTGTTAACTTATGTTTCAAACTTCAAAACTGTAGTTGTACAAGGATCTTTTGGCACGTCGCCAAAATCGGAACCGAAATCGGTTGTAAGTAAAAGTACCCCTAACGAAGCCGAAAGGCACTAGTTCTCCTCGACATGGCGATATTTTTTTTGTTCTAGACCATACCCGGAAACCTTCTAGTTATGGAGATATTGGGGGTCAAAGTTTCAACTTTAGCGCAAGTTTTTTTTTTAAAACAAGTTTTTAATGTTGTAACTTTACTTTACACACCTCCACGACCCCCGTACTATTCAATGCATCCATCAGCACAATGTTTTGAGTGCGTTACATTGAGTTCTACCGTAAAACGTAATTTTTCACCACAAAAAAAAAATAGTAATTTCCCAGCAATGATTTTTGCGTAGAGATAGGTACTTAATTTGATTGTACCGAATGCTTGGTTAACGGCTTCGTGAAGGGTCCGTTTACACCTTGTATTTGCTATTTACATACCAACACCGCCCCTTAGTCAACATCATTTCAGCGCTGAAAAGTCCATAATTGCACAGTAATCACTAACTTGACAGCTGTCAAGTGTCAACTAGCATTAAAACTTCAAAACTAGTCCAACCGCAGCGGCCACACATGAAGTTGGGGAAACGCAATTAAATCGCAGCGTCCACACTAACGAATCGCACGGCGACACTTCATGTTGGTTGAGTGGCGTGTGAACTCGGGTGTTAGGAAATTATTTTGTGTAATGGCGCCTTTTTTTTTAAGAAAAATGTTGCTTTGCTAAATACTTTGATGACATAATTTTGAGTTTGACGTATATTTTTCCCTTGATACATTTTTAATGAGGTTCTGATTACTTCGGAAGTCATTCTTTATCCATTATTTGGAAAGGTTTACTGTTATGCAAAAATCTATAACCAAAGTTAAAATAGTAATAAAAATATGTACAGACTCACCACATGAAGCTACCCTAAACTGTCAATTTTCCCAATCATCCTTGAACCTAATGCTTTAGCGATAAAGTTGAATGTCTATTAAAGAAATGTGACAGATTAGTACCTTGATGCGCTGTGTCTGTACATATCGTCGAAAAAAGAGTACAAATCCGCGAATCTACCATACATAAAGTCCGCGTATCTGCACTACGTTTAGGTTTACAGGGGAAGGTTATAAGATTTTTTTTCAACAATTTTTGACTTCATTTTTACATGAATAGCAACAATTTATGTGTTCTATGTATTGTTAACAGTAAAAATCTATTACAGTCATTTATTTAGTCGCTACGACAATGCGTAATTGAAATTGGTAACATTTGTCAGATACGCGGAATTATCCAATGCTAGTTCCGCGGATTTGCACTATCCTCGACGATATAGAAAAGAATAAAAGAATTCAAGGGCATCAAAAAAACTCGTCCACATCGCTGTCAACAGGACTAGTATCCTGGCATCCAACGCCCAACGGGTCAATGCTGCCTGCATTGACCCGTTGGGCGTTGGATGGCAATGCTGATTCTTTGACCAAAAAATTGGCCAGCCATATTTATAGCATAATTATAACACATTTACAGTTCTTTCACATTTATTTGTTTTTTTTTAAGCAGCAACCTAATAGCATCCGTATTGAAATAAAAATAAATATCACTGGGATTTTCAAAGTAATGCCAAATCAGAGGTGAAATAGCTGTGTCTTACATTTTTGTGAAATACACAACGACATATTGTAGGGTCTACGTGTCTCCCATACTTAAGTACTAACGCTGTAACATAATAATATTGTAAAACCAAATAATTTATATTTTCCGAGGCACGCAGGATACTCGTTATTTATATCAGAGGTGAAATAGCTGTGTGTCTTACGTTTTTGTGTAGTACACAAGGACATATTGTAGGGCCTACGTGTCTCGTGTACTTAAGTACACTTCGCTGAACATAATAATATTGTAAAACCATATAATTAATATTTTTCAATGTTTTTTTATTGTTTTTAAGGAATATTTAAAAATAGTATGTAATTTGTAAAGAGATAAATGAAGGAGGATAAATATTGTAAAACCAAATAATTTTAAAAGAGTAATATTCCATGAAGTTTCTTGTCGGTTCTTTATCGACTTTTTTTCGTGAAAGATTTTACTTGCTTTCAATGAGTTATATCTCCTGAACTCGAAATAAAACTCAATATACACCAATATCAAGTCAATTAAATAAAATCTAATAAATAAATTATTTGTTACAGATTTCGAGCACGCATTTGGATCAGAAGGTAAAAATTGCATTTACTTACAAATATACATTTAGTTTTTAAAAGTGACAAACATAACCTAGCCTTTTCCCATCTATGTTAGGGGTTCACTTCCAGCCGTAACTGGATGCAGCTGAATACCAGTATTTTACATGTAGCCTGACCTCCACAGCCCAGTTAGTACTGGGTAATACGATACCCTTTGGTAAGACTGGTTGTCAGAGTTTCGGGCCACTGACTACGTGAAAGGACTGTCAAAGAGCTGCAAATGACAGCTGGGACCAAAGGCTTAACGTACTTTTCGAGGCACGGAAAGACTCGGTAGGAACCCAAAAGAACGCGAATCCCGAAATTGACATGTTAAAAAAGAAATATATATATAATAAGTCATAAAATATGTCGTATGTCGTAAAGTTCATCCATTAGTGGGTACTGAAGGCATATACGACCTCCTTAGAATACTAATAGCATATGAAACAAGCTATAAAATGTTACTTAAGCTATCGATTATGATGTGATAATGTTAGTAATAAAAGTAAAACGTAATTAAACCACACGGTAGTTATTTTGATCATCATCATCTCATGTTGAGTTGTATCCAGCTGCGCATCGAATTCTTAATCAATTCACAATCTTAGCCTAACTGCAGTCCAATCCAGGGGGCCTAAAATATCCGCTTTAGCAGAATCGTAATAAGATAACGATATGAATTACTTTACCATTCCATTTGTTAAATCAATGACCATTTTAAGAGTTTTAACTTAATTCATATTATTATCCTATTATGATTCCAGGGGGCCTAAAACGGCCGCTTTAGCCTTTTCAGGCCCCCTGGGCACGGTTCCCCGGCTGGTAAAAAGTAAAATAATCACTTTTCTTCCACCAGCCCATTCCTACACCCACTGCAGATGCCTCTGAACTGAGCTCTCTCAAACGAATTGAGCTGAAACTTAAAAAGCTTGGGATCAACCTGCAATGAGCAGTAAATTTGAGAAAAAAAAAATCTCTGCAGAAAAGTCGTCAAACAAAATTCACTCCTGAAAAGTCTTGTAATTTCTTAAACCTTTTATATTCCATACTTAAACTTACGTCACTAGACGTTGTCGTATAACCTCTAGTTCGGTACGTACCGGCGACCGGCGGCGACCTTTGTTTTACTGCTGCATGCCCTTCGAGGCAGAGACTCTGACTCGTACTTTTAGATGTCTCAGATTTTAGATATGAGGCATGAATTACTAATGTTGGAAAAAAGATTTAGAAGTCCTGAGGCCTTTTGTGAACCTTACTACTATTGTAAATGCGAAAGTTTGTGAGGATGGATGGATGAATGTTTGTTACTCTTTCACGCAGAAACTACCGAACGGGCTTGGATGAAATTTGGCACACGGATAGTTTATAACCTGGATTACCATATCTCTTCTTCAATCGGTCCCTCATTACTGAGGATCGTGGTCACTGGACCCTTTTTAACGGACAATCTACCTCCATCGACTCCGGTCAGAAGTTCTTATCACCACCTGCGTATTTTAACATTTTTCGGCCACGTAATGCGAAGGTGAGATAGCAGCCTTGAAAAGCTGGTCATTGTTGGCAATACCGAAGGCAAGAGAGCACGAGGTCGATCGCCAACACGTTGGTCCGACCAAGTAACAGAGGCTATGTCCTCAAGCAAATTTCAGCAGGTGGATTAACATATAGAATACTTTTTATCCCGGTTGCCAGTACGATCCCGTGGGATAATTATCGAACTCGGCGCAAGCGAAGCCGCGGGCATAAACTAGTAGAAAATACTTCCTCATTACATTACACATCATTATGCAAAATACAGCCCAGTGATTCTCAATAAAAACATTCTATCCTATTTTAATATAAACTGCACCTGCAATGAAAACCTTTCAACATTGGAAACAACGGATACCGGTGAAAAGATTCGCCATATTGTGAGCGGAAACGAAAATCATTGTTTGGCCTGGCCCGCGAAACCTAGCCTTTGTCGCTTTTCATTCAGCCATTGAATGGAACGCGTTATAAATATTCAAAAATGTTTATAGGCAGCTTTATCTTTCAGATTGTCGATGGTTTTCTTTTTTTGGCGCGTTTTTACTATGCATTTTGACGTTTGTAATAGAATGGGTTTGTCGCTTAAAATCAAGCATCGAGATGACTTGTGTTTTTTTTAACAAAAAGCTCTTACTTGTCTGGACCCAACTCTGGGCGAATCAGCCAGACTGTAGATTTTAGAACAAGCTATTAAATCAACTATCAGTTATTTTTGTTATTATCAAGGGAATGCATAAAAAATAACTAGGTCAGCCGCCATCTTTGGGAGTCCGCCATATGGGATTTAGGATGACGTCACTTAGCTAATCATGCATTGTCATCTAAACTAACCATTTATGCAGAATTTCAGCTCAATCGAAAACCGGGAAGTGGGTCATATTTAACTTCAAAGATTTTTACATAGTTAAAGGTGATGCTAATAAAAGCTTGTTAAAAATTAACTTAAAAGGCAAGTCTATACTACTCTTTATGGAAGAGCCATAGAGTACATTAGTACTCCAACTTTGTCTGCAATCTAGATAGCAATGAATCGATAATTTGCTGATTGTTCCAATTGAGATACCAATCTTAGGAGTGCCTTAGACAAAGATCTTCTATTCAAATACCGGAGGGGTTAAAGGGTTTATTTGTATTGATTAAATATATTTAACTAAGTGCATATTTGTAGTGGATTCTATGTACAAATTGAAGGTACTAGACCTCCGTGATCCCTCCGCTATTCACTGCATCCACACCGTGATTTTTTACACCAAAAAAATAATTCGTTTTCCAGCAAAAAAATTTGCGCAGTGTTACTTAGTTTGATGTATGTACAAAATGCTTGATTGACGGCTTTGTGAATATGAACAGTAAAACTAAATACAAAATGAGTTCAAATCGTTCGAATTTATATTACTTTTATACGCGTTATTTGACGTTTTTCTTACTTAACGTATCATATCGCTTTCAGCCAGCAAGTCGTGTCTTATAACAATAGGTTTTGTCATAAATCAATATTTCAGCGTCTTTCAGTTTTGGACAAAAGACTGTCCCAAGTTATTAAAAATATTAGATCTTCTTTCGTTTGTAAAATGCTCTAATATTTTTAATAACTTGGGACAGGCTTTTGTTCAAAATGGAAAAACGACGCGACGTCAAGTCAACTAACACATTTTTCCTACCGGCCAATTCGCACTAAAAAAGTGAAGACATATTCAGGCGTATTTTTTTTTTGTCAAGAAACAGTTTTTATATTTACATCTGTAGTGTTGTTTTCAGTTTCAATGCTAGATAGTGGAGGAGTCATCAAGTGGCATGTCTATTTCGAAACTAGGGATGGGACACCACTCTTTAAAACCATTTAGATTTTTTTTATTTAATCTACAAAAGACGTAAGTCATTAAGCCCTGTTTTTTTAAGGTTTCGCTCGCGTGGAAGTTCAAAATAATCCCACAGGACCGTACTACCGGGATAAAAAGTATTCTATGTATCCTATCCAGGTCAAAATTCATCAAAATCTTTTAAGGCGTGAAAATTTACGAGACACACAGACAGACCGACAGTCAACATCATCATGTTCCTACCTTTGTCCCATTCTACTTGGCGTCGGCACACGGCGCAACACGTTTTCTTCTTCCATTCTCCCCTGTTCTGACAGGGATGACCAGGGAATGATGTGATGACCTCTGGGTCATTACATCATTCCTCACACAATCCATCCATCTTTTCAGACCGACCGAAAATCACACAACACAAATGAATTACCTGCTTTCAAATTAAATTGATGAATATGGAGGCATCTCTTGGAATCAATTGCCCAACAGTATATTATACCTACTGACACAATTCTGCAGTGTTCGAACCCTACACTTATACTGTTGTGCATTCTTTAGGTTTCAAATGACAGCTTACCGTGTATTCGTTCGAATAAAGACGACATTCAGACGGTTATTAGTCAACGGCCATCGATGCGCAAACGCTGAGTAACAAAGAATAAAACTCCTATTGTATGGACAAGAACATAACATAATATCATCGCCTGTAATCCGCGAAATGTAGTGCAGAAGTCTCCCATATCCACATTTGCCAGGTAAAGTCCTATGCAATAGGAAGCGAGATTATTGCCATCAAACCAGCACAAGTCTAGACTCCGAGGCTGCTACTGAGAAATTCGTGATGGAGAAATCCAATAATATTTCGCCCGACCTGGAAATCGAATCCAGAACATCATTCTCAGCAGTCGCGCTTGCGAAGAGTACACCAACGAAGCAGTCAAGATAATAGACAAGAAGTTTGTCAGTAGTCTTAAAGTAGGTACCTTGAGCTTCATTGTAAAGCATCTTCATTTTTCAAAAGTAACAGTCGTATCGTCGCATGTAGTTTTGTGTTTACTTCGACCAGTTATTACGAAGTATTCTTCAAACAATCCGAAGCCTGGTGGAAGTCATTGGACATCCTCCTCGGCAAAGAACCCGACGTTCAAATTTATCTGTTATTTTCCAATTTTTTTACACTCTCAAATATTCCTCGCGCAATAATCACAAGGCTATAATACATCTTCTGTGTCAGTTACTGGTATTGAGCATAGTAGCTACAATTTGTGTGAAACATGTCCCCAGCCAAGCTTAGCAGCTTTAATTCTGAAACTTTTTACAAAGCCAAAAAAAATGCTTCAACTCTTCAAAAATCACAAGCACAAAGTCTTTCTCGATTCTATCGATATCGACACCCCTCACATCCCTAAGTCATCGTCATCGACTAGTGTAGTGCACGCTTCGTCGCCTACCTATGAATGTCGGAGCATTCTTTTGTGTCTACCCTCGTTCCCACAATGGCGCGGATGCTCTAGTATCTTTAATGATTGAGATGTTTTGATTGGGGCCTGGGGGATTTCTGCGATACGTGTTTCTTGAAAGGTGGGTAATATATTAATGAGGGTTTTGCAAAAGATATTTGAAAACATTTTATGGATATGTGATGAGAGGGGATGAAACACAAGTGACTAAAAGAGCGATGGATAAAAATGTTGATGGATGAAGAGGACGAGGAAGACCAAGGAAAGGATGGATGGAGTAAATGTTAGTGTCACGGTTGACACGGGAGAACAGAGACACTTAACGGATGGCCGATGGGGCCGAAAAGTTCTGGAGTGACGACCGCGAACCGGAAGACGTTGCGTTGGAAGGCGTCCCACTAGGTGGGCCGATGACCTGGTGAAGGTTGCGGAGATCCGCTGAATGCGAGTTGACGGGTCCGGTCAATGTAGCGAGACTTGGGGAGGCCTATGTCCAGCAATAGACATCTGTCGGCTGAAATGATGTTCAATTATGACACTGAAAACTCTTGAACGCGGTTTAGATGTGCTGATGGCATTCAATTCATTGGTTCACCTTTTTTATTGGAGAACAGCTCAAGCCTTGGTGAATAAATTAGTCTAGCGCTAGACAATAAGGTTCTAAATAAGACTAACCGCCAATAATGACCTCCATTAAACTGCACCAGACAAAATATTGTAGAGTTACGGATAATACTAGAAGAAGAAGTAAACCTCGGTTTATCCGGGTAATATTAATATTACCCAAGCCTTTTGGGTAAAGCCCGAATAATCACTAATATAAATTTTAATATGGAGGTCTAGCCTTCTTGTAACATATCCATCTTACGTATTTACCAACATTTCTGCGGTTATGTTATATTCTAATGTCATCAACTGGCAACACATCCTAGCTCGGGCTTCTAAATAGACTTTTCTAAAGAATAATGTAACTGCTATCTATCAATCCTATTAATATGGCTTTATTACTTTCCAAAACGATTCTTTCTGCAATAATTTCGACGGCAACGTACCATGACAAGATGAATGTTTCATATTTTCTGCCATAATCTTATTCCCACATAAATTCATCATAATTTATTCATAGTTTCGCGTACGCACGCATTATTTACGTAAGGCTGCACTCCTTACTTCCTCTGCCTGGCTGTATAATGTTTTTGTTAGGGTTCCGTACCTATAACCAAAACTCCACTGTCTGTCCGTCTGGCACAGGTCTTTTTCTTTTGAACCGTAATACGTAGACACTTGAAATGCTCACAGAGTGTGTATTACTATGGCCGTTATAACAACAAAAATAAAATCGAGTTAAAAATAAACGCGGGTTCCCACGTGTTACTTTCGGCGTTTTTTTTTTGCTAGTCCTTACACTATTTTAAAAAAAGTACTGTTAAATATTGTCAGGTGGGAGAGAGCCCTTCGTGAGCAAGTCCGACTCGCACTTGCCGGTTTTTTTTTACGCCGCCATTACTGACTTCTTTCGCATAGATAGAGAGACATCTCTTGAATATATTCATGATTCTCTTTACTTGGTGTTGATACAAATGTGTGTTAGAATTAATTGAAGTTGGTTTATTTTTTATTTCTGCGGGAAAATTAAACTGCAGGTCTAATACTGTTTTTACGTGGTCACAGGTGATACTCCTGAGTATGAGGTCCTGAGTTTGATTATTAGGAAGTGGTATTGGTTTTTTATATCAAGAATCCTCAGAAGCAACCTGGAGTCTTGATCTGTGCCCTGTAGATGACAATAGGCTCGCTCCCTATTACATTGGCCTTAAAGAACTGACTAAATGTGGATGTACAAGTGTTTGATGGATATAAAAACAGACAAAGAAAAGTATGTAGATATGACTAGAAAGGGGGTGCCTACTTATCATCGTCGTCAGCGTAGCCTTTTCCCAACTATGTTGAGGTCGGCTTCCAATCTTACCAGATGCAGCTGAATACCAGTATTTTACATGGAGCGACTGCCTATCTGACCTCCAAAATCCAGTTAGTACTGGGTAATACGATACCCCTTGGTAAGACTGGCTGTCAAACTTTCGGGCCACAGACTACCTATAACGACTGTCAAACATCTACAAATGACAGCCGGGACCATCGGCTTAACGTGCTTTCCGAGGCACGGAGGAAACTCGTGGTGCTTACGTATATGACGATTAATAAAAAAGGATGGAAGAAGACATGTGGCGCTGACCCCAAATGAATTGTGATAAGAGCAGGAGAATACTGGAGCCTTACAAAGTAAAATTTGCAAAGATCCTTGAAGGTCTAAGACTCCGTTTTTGTTTCTCCTGTTGGAACAGTCGAGTCAGTCTATATTTATCTTGTTCCCTTATTGATTTCTGCTAAAAATGGCTAGGTTCGGTAGCCATGCCGCTAAAACTTTAAAAATAGACATAGGTACATTAACTTTGTGATGTCACGGTCTGAAACGTTAGTTTCACATAGTGCCGGAGTATTGTTACTTTTTTTTCATCTAATATTCCACTGTTTTATGTGCACTTTGTCCCACTGGTGGGACAATTTGAAAGAGAAAAGTCCCTTTTTTTGGCTAGATTTCACAAAGGACAGAAAACACCAACTTGAGTGCAGTTTTTATTGCTAAGTTTCGTTGAAAGTGCTCTCATTTCGAAACCGTTAGCAAGAAATATTTTTTAAAAATCGTCATAAATTCCCCAAAAACTCCTATTCGCACACGACATCGCATTGGCGCGCTTTTTTCCCGCCCTTTGTTCAACCGGAATGTTAGTGTTGCTAGTTTTTTGTTTGGATTGATGGACCATTGTGTTGCAATTCGCAAAAATTCTCGGCGTCGAATAATTGATAAGTCTGCTATGCGATCTTTTTTTTTTGTTTCGATGCTGAATCGTTAGGGATTAGATTTTATTTTTTTATTTGACTAACTCTGCTGAATTGTTCGGCTTGAATTTTGCCAGGCATATTTGTTTTCCCAGCTAGCTTTTTCATAGTTTTTGTGTAAAACTTTTGTTCGAGCTCGGATTCGCGCATTTTTAGCTTGTATTGCGTTTGGATTGAATTTTCAGCTGCCTTTGTGCGAAAAAGAGAACTGGCAGGTAACGGTATAAAGGACACTGGACTCACCTGCTGTCGATTTAATGATAGATTATAAAAATCTTTGCATTTTTTTTTAAAAAAAAGGTCTTTTCCTATATAGGGTGGAAGGGCACCGACGCGACAACGGTTACCACATATTCAGTACATCAATCTCATCTTCTATGTGGGGGAGCTCAGAATGATGTACTGAAACGCGAAAATGGTTATCTACGTGGTAACCATTTTCGCGGCGGTGTCCCTTCCACCCCGTATACCGTAGACTTAGCAATATTTTAATTTGTTTCGTGGCTACTGCTCTCAAAGCGGTTAAAGAAAATATCGTGAGGAAACCGGCATGTCCTCAACCAAAAAATCGAAGTTATGTGACCACTGGGTCAGCGTGGCCTATTCACGTCAGGCCTTTGCCCCAGCAGTGAGATTTATATAGACTGATACTGCTTATGCTTACAGCAACCTTACTCAATTTACAAAAATCCTAAAATATTTGGCATCCATTGCAAAATACACTGGGGTCCAGTGGAAAATAACCTAAAAGTAAATGCTTAGTACTGCGTATACAGTATGTTACCTTCTCAATTTCAACTGACATAATTCCACACATACTACAAACATAAGAAACTTAATAGAAACAAACACAATATGATTAGGTTGCGACCCGCGCGCGGAGGAATGGTGATCAAAACTCTATTATCTATGCGACTCCCAGGAGATATTTACATAATGTGTGCCCGGAAATATAATGCGGCAAAGATAGTCCAGTTTCTTTTTTTTTTTGCTTTTTTTATTTTATGGCAAAGGTGTTGTGTTATTCGGTTTTGGTGACTTATGGAAATAAGCAACAGCGAAAACTTTTCTTCTACGGAAGGTGTAAAGCTCGTAGTCATAGACAAAATAGGTCTATGGTCGTAGTCGTTTCGATCGTTTGTAACAAAATCATGTTTTAAGTTTCTCTGTAACTAACAAAATCATGTATTAAGGACTTTAATAAATGGTTTTTATATATTTATTTGTCAGTTGTTTTTCCATACTTACTGCCAGAAGTTCATTTTATTCCACGGATAAAAATTATCTGACTTTAGTAAAAGCAGACCAGAGAAATATAGGATTTTTTTTGGAAGAATCTTATCCATCTTAAACAAATCTCTTGATCACTTGAGCTCATGTCGAAAAGTAACATCCAACCAATCAAACAAGTTTACATCAACTAAAATAGCAGATAAAATTAAAACGACAGTTTAAAGCGTTCAGCTTCCGTCTTCCATACACAAACATTAATTTATCCTCGCCCAAGACCTCGCCATCTTTCTAAAAACCATAGATTTTCTTTTTTTTTCGCTAATTTTCCCGCTCTTTTCACAAGTCACCAAAGACAATTTTTCCTTTTTTTTCGCCCATTGAAATAAACGATCGTCAAACATTCTTGATCCTTGTCAATTAAGTTAGAAGCTCCAATATAAAACAGACGTTCTTCTGAACGCAATGATTGTGAGGTGGCAAGGCGTCTGCGCCCTGTATTTGGGTCGGGAACGTGCCTCGAATACAATGTGCACCCGCCCTTAGGAAAAATATCGAGTTTGCAAGAAGATGTTTTGTCTTGTGGTGTTTTTTTTGTGTTGAAGTATTATTGTGAGGTTTTTGGAGCTTAAATAAGTGGAAATAAGCAGTCGTCGTAGTTTTTTTTTTCTACATTTTTGCAGAAGCAACACTTGTTTAGGTACCTTTTTATGAAATAATCATGATTGAACAGGATGGTACAGTTAAAGCCAACCAAATGTTGGATGTAGAAAGAGAAAGCTTTTAGACCTCCACTCACTTGATTACTGGCGTATATTCACCCTACCTCGTCAAAAAATAAATTCGTTACTCTAAAGTTGTCAATGTTATTTTCACTTGAATAGTATCACTTGTATTAAGTTATAGTAATTACTTGAGTTTAAGTAATTACTTATGCAACCATTTTTATGTAAAAGACAAAAATTTTAACGAAGTAAGAACCGTCAAAAAAAGCAAAGCTAACAATTCCAACTTTTGACAGTTCTAACTTCAAGCAATTACTAAACTACAGAATTTACTCAAGTAATCACTTTGACTTGTTTATAGGTACGGGTGTAAGAGTACATACTGAAAATCGGATTATCGTTCCGTAATAAATGTTTCACGCCCTAAGTACGGTGAATGAAGGCACATCTATCGATCTTCGCCTAAACCCACAAGAAACTTATAAAGAAATTTAACTTCTACATACAATGCAAGGTGCAAACTTTGTGCTATATTTATGTTGCACAGGACAGTTCCAGTGCAGCATACATATAGCACAAGGTGAGGAGGGGGAGGGGAGCGTGTGTTCCTGAGGGTAAGGTACGGTGGTGGTGGTGGTGGTGTGCTTTCAAGGGTGATGTCGAATCCCTTGATAACTCACGTCAAGCAAGTGAACGTAGGTTTTACGGCTTAGAAAGGAAGGTCCTCCACAATTAAATATCGCGTATGACAGTGTCATCCTCGAGTATTTAGAAAAGGGTTATATTTTACCTACAAATTCTGATTCTTCAGATTTATTCCTCATCATGGTGTGACCCGAGATGATAAGGTCACAACAAACTACGTGGCGTTCTCGATGGTAGTTGTAAAACTACCACCCGCGTTTCGCTTAATGATGTCTTGTATGGCGGGCAAAATACCTACCTATGCCTACAAGGGAATCTGTTTATATTCTCGTTAGTTTTCGTTTGTTTTCGATCGCTCTTTCCGCAGACATTGGTCAGATGTTTCTCAGCATTAGAATCCGAGAATCTGATCGACGTTTACAACACATTTTGGATGGTTTTTTCTCAAAAGAACCTTTACAGATTTATGAATTTAATCATGTCATTATTGGGCTCAAGTCTAGCCCCTTTCATGCGCTGCGCCTCGCAGAGGATGAGGGTGACTCTTGCCCTCAGGGCTAAAAATATTGTCATCATCATTTCAGCCAAAAGACGTAGGATGCGAGACACACGGGACCGGTCAATATGGCGACACTTGGGGGAGGCCTATGTCCAGCAGTGGACGTCTTTCGGCTGAAAAAATATTGTCACTGCAGAAAAAACGAAACGAAAACCTAATGCTATTACATGATCCAACGGTTGATTGAAATAAAGGAATTTAATTGAATTGAATTGAAAATAAAAGACGAATAAGCCCGTAGGCAATCCAATGTCCGATTTATAAGGTAGAAGATGCATCGATGCGCGCTTTGTAATCTGTATCAGCAGATTAAAATCTGCAGCGTATTCTCCAATGGGCGCGCGTTACCAAACCGGTTCGGAATCTTGTAGGGACACTGGACCGATGAGCTTTGTATCATGATTCATTGGTCGCCCGTGACCTACACATGGGGCGGAGAATTCGATTCATTTGTACTTTAGAATTCTAAAGATATGGTATAGTGCTGCAAAGTGCACCATGGAGTTTATTCCTGGTTCTTCTCTAGAGGAAACGACCAACCTGAACCGTGCACCTTTTCTCGACGTTTTATACCCATGTAGGCCTATGTGAAATAAAACATTTTTGATTTTACTGTCCAAAGTCGGAAACTTATACCGCCATCTTGTTTTTTAAAATTAAATAACCACAGACAATTTCACAAAATACGTTTACAATGATATTCAAGTCTCAAAAGAACCATGCTGTGCCGGAGAGTGAGAGCTCGTTTGACAGAAAGTTCGTTTGTCTGTTCTATATGTCCTGATCCGAATGTCAGCCATGAACGGAATTATAAATTTCATCCTCTCCCATAGCACGACACACAATCTGAGACACATGTCGAGATAAACAATTAAGTGATACTCAGCAGCAAATTTTCTTAGCATTAATTTCGTTGTGTAGGAAAAGTTTTATTGGTTACTAGCGACCTGCCCCGGTTTCGCACGGATGCAATATACACTTTTAAACTTCCTCTTGAATCACTCTATTGCTGAAAACTGCATTCAAATCCGCTGCGAAGTTTAAAAGATCTAAGCGTACAAACAGCGGGTGGGACTTGGTTTTATACTATGTAAAGATACTTGACTAGACTTAACCAGTGGCGCAATTTCGGAGAGGCACTAGTAAATAAAAAATAAATATATAAAAACAGAGTTTTCCGAGTCAAAACAAACCAACATCAGATCCCAATTACTCCACCACACGGACGTAAATATTAAAACCACCAGATGCCAACCAGTGACTATTAATAACCCTTAAATCAATTTACATAAATTGGAAATCGGAGCAAACAATTCGACGAAATGAGTAAAGTGCAACGCTTACATTGGCTACCAGTAATTCTTATGATTGCACCCGACAATGTTTGCCGACCAGACAGTCGTACCAACGCTACCAACTAATTGAATTGTCAAATATTTATTACTGTTCAAACTTCTGATGACTCAGAGCTTGCATTTAATTTGAATTATCTTTCTGTTAATGCATTATTTCGTATTCTTTTTCAACTTAGTGCTTTTCTGGAAAATTGCCAGCTCAAAAAACTAGCCAAAGTTTTCAAGGATCACTGACAGAAATGTCAAACTAACTTAAAATTTATTTAAAAATTTGCGTTCTTAACATCTTTTACTGCAAAGTGTACTCGTAATATAATTACAAGTAACTTTTCCAATGTAATAAAAGTAAGTGCGCAAAGACCTTTTCTATAAAAATTAATTAGCCATGTAAAATAGCGAGCGTTCTCATGAAACTAACTTATGCTGAGCGCGCCTTTTGAAACTTTCAGACGTTCTTATTGCTGCGTTCTCTTGATAAAATAAGAAAAGTTTATTAAGTAAATGCTAGTGAATATAAATCTTTTAGTTTGTGTAGGTACCTAGAGTAATTAAAAGTGGCAACAAGTCATGCCTGTAAGCGTACTTTTCTCCATGTTTTTTTTCCATGCAACCACAGATTATACAACGTGCGTCAAATTCAAATGTCAAGTGTTGTGATTGGCTAGCTATTGTTCCTCTCCCTAACGTTAACAGTGAATTAGCTCATTGTCGTGTTGGTTAGTCTTTGAGACATTGAATACAAAAGTTAAATACTGTTTACAGTCTCCGAGAGAGAGCCCTACAGATCAATGTAATAACTATAATACTACATGTATTTACGGTATTTGCTGATAAAAACATTAAGGACTGATTTTGAAACAGTTTGTCTTAAAACAGTACTTTTTAGCAATTATTTGCGAAACTTAACACGTCTTCTGTATCTAAAATTAATTAGCGGGTTACCGTACAAGTGACAGATGAGACGTTATTGTCTACGTGTCGAGAATGCCATCCCGTCTTGTTACGTTAGAGCATAGACTAGAGGATGTATGGTTGTATACGTTTGCTTGGTGCCGTTTGCCAGAAAATATACGTGTAGGGGAATCGAATTTGGTGCGAAATAAGGAAAAAGGCGGCGAAATTGCAGAATGTTTTGTTATTTTCGCACCACATTTGTATTCTCTACAGCAAATTACTTTATTTTAAATTCATGTCCGTCATATACGCTTCCAAAAGTTGATTACAAACATTTTCCACGCATCCATATCATAATAAATTACAGTAAAAGTTTTAAAAATCCCCAAATAGTATTTTCACATGGGAAAGCATTTTTAAAAATATATACTTCACGTGAACGAACTTTTCGTTTGCGTTTCGCCATTAAGTTTTTTTACGATAAAAGGTAATGAGTGTGACGTTAGGGTTGTGTTAGTTTTAACGATAAACGCAAAATATCGGTAAAACAGAAGCGACCATAAGAAAGAGCTGTATTTTTTTTTTTTTTTTTTTTTTTAAATTGGAGGAATAAACGATAGATAAAAAAAAACCTTGAATTCGAAGTTTGAAGAAATGCGTACAGCCAATGGGCTGGCTTCTTCAAAGCAAAGAAAAGAAAAAGGGATTGCTTATGCTCATATATCTTCTTGTCTCGTAATATCAATATTTTAATACCAACGAAGTGAGCACACACTTGAGGTACCCAAAACAAACAAAGATCTTGTTTATCGTGCCGCTTAAAGTCGACAAACTTTGAGGGAAATCGATTAGGATGAACGTCGTGCTTATAAGCTCCCAAGTTTGGTAATACGGCATTTAAAACCGATACACGTCTGTTTTAATTAGATAGGTTTAATGAAAGACCGATTAGTATCGATAAAACCGTTATTCAACCTTTAAGAGGCGGAATCGTGCAAATATTCCATAAAATCGGCATCAAATCTCGAGATTACAGACTGTGATGTCTACTAAAAATCGATATTCGATTATCATCAATATAGTTTTATCGTTACGGTTATCGATAGAGCGTTTCCCAGCCCTACTGGGTCGACGTAAAATGTAGCATACTAGGGGTCCAAAATCCATAAACTTGTGTTATTTTACGACTTCTAGGGGTTGTTTATGGCAAGAGGGGGTGGTGGGGGTGACTTTAATTATTTAACAAAGTGCTTCTGTCTAATTAAGTTTGTGCTATTTGTGTTATTGAAGTTTTTAGTGTCGACTTCTTGATGAAAATTAAACACAACAGTTTATTAAAAAACTAATCAAGATTAAGTTTTTCATTTTTGTGGGTGTAATGGCCGGTCTTGGTCAAGTTTCGACGTTCATTAGAAGATTATTTACCTTTTACGAAGTTTTTTAATAGTATTTTGCCAGCAATGGAAATGATCGCGTTTTTCTTCTAGAACCGTTAAAACGTAATGATGTTAGATTTTACTTATGCGAGGCAGTAATATTTTAAATGCCAGATAATTTTTAATGACGACTGTTTAGCATACACTTTAAATTATACATTTCAGGCGTTCGAGGTGTTTCAGGCTATAAACGGTTTTAGTATGGGGTGAGGTCTAACTTATCAAGATTTAAAAGAATCTACTTAGGTACTGCAGTAGAAATATTCTACTGAAGAATCTTAATAACTTTTAAAAATAGCATGCAAAGTTCTTAAAACACTGAACATGGCTTTTCAAACCAAGTTAAGTTTTGAAATACAATTCTTTTCATTCTTTGGCAGTATGGAGATGATTTGACACCCCTTTCGTTACGTCACTGTCGAAATGTTTTTGTGTCTGAACTCAAGTTGTTATGGATGGTTTTTTAAACTAGGATTGTGGGTATTGGAGATGCTAAATAAAAAACCTTTATACCGATTCATCTTAAGTTTAAAGATTAATCTTTAAGAAGAGAGAGAAAGAAGAGAGAGACGAAAAAGAGCGAGATGGAAGTGAGAGAGAGGGGGTGAGGGGGGGGCTATTATCCGAATAGTTAGTCCACGATCATAACTGATCGAATTACTGGATAGCCACGGATGTGCCAACCGTGTAATTATTAAAATGACCTTTTTTAGTGTCATGATTTAAAATCTTCCATTAAATAGTGTCTTAATCTTTTGCAATATAATTGAGTTTTATTTATTTAGATTCTCTGCCTCGAACAATTTCATCGTCTGAAAACGCTACATACAGCATTCACGATATAAACAATATTCAGCCAGTTTTAAATCGATTCTAAATTCAACTCGATCGACCAACCCCTTTGCATAAAACGACGAATACAGAATACCCAACCACTTCTGCAAAATCAAACGCACATCATTCAGAGAAAAATCCACATCAAATCTAGGCGATAAACGAAACCACTAGGGAATAAGTGCCTAGCACGTTGAAATGAAATGATCTCTAATCTAGGATGGCTTTGCAAAGTAACCGTTTTGAAAGCGCGGGACGGAGGGCGCGAGTAATAAAATTTTACGAGCCGTCGCCATGGCAACGCCGCCATTATGCAGTTGCGCGGGACGCCGCGAGGGGCGCTGCGTTCGATTTTTAAATGTTTTTTTCTTTTGATTTGGTTATCTGTGGATTGAGACACCTGTAACGGTTGTTGGGTTTATAATGGCTTTATTTTAGAAGCATTGGAATTTTAATTAATAATTTTGTGATAATATTGATACTGTTAAGGTTACGGAAATTAACTTTGCCAAACTATTAATGAAACAGAGCTAGTCTAGTGTAATGATAAAAACTTTTGTGGACTTTGAAGAATGTTCGTCATTTCATTTATAGGGTGAAATTGCCAGCCAAAATAAAAAATTAAAAATGACAACAAGGAGTTTTGCAGTGGGACAGGACAGTACCTAATAGGCTAATATATTTAATCCTAGACAACAAAACAGTCGATACTTCCAGACTTTTCATTTTAGTCTCCATCCGTTCATACAACAGTCACACTGCTATAAAATATTGGCACATAGACAAAACCAAATTTAATAAACATCGATTGTGTTCGATGTCTATCAATTTGAATAATGATCGCATAGTTCGACTGTCTACCATAGATAAAGCTTTAACACCTCATTCTAGTTTACTTAGAACTGGAATACTAATCTAATCGAAATTCTATATTCAAACATAACTTTAACGTTTCCCGTGGTCACAAGCTTGACTACTGAGCATGAGGATACGTCGTTAGATTCCCAGGTCAGCCAAAGTGTTATTGGGTTTTTCCATCAGGAATTTCTCAGTAGCCGCTATAGTGCTGATTGATGGCAATAGACTCTCCCACTTTTACAAGGGACTTCAACATAACTGTCGAAATATGTACCTAATGTGTACACCTCTGCCTTACTTTTCGGAGATAACACCTTCCAATCTCTCTGATTTTGAAATCTTCAAACAAATTGCTACGTTTATGTTTTAAAAGTAAATGCAAAAGATCGTTTTTCCAACAGATTTTATAAAGTTTACATATTTAGTAGTTAGTTTTTGACTTGTGTTCTTTTAACTTGCTTTTAGCTCTTAAGGAAAAGTAACATGCTAGTATTAACGATAAAACAACCTACTGTAAACTTCTAGAATGGAAGATTTTCTTGCACATCTCTAAAATCTTACTCACCATTATAAAATTACATTTGCAAAACTTTAAGAGAACCTTATAGCAAACTAATAATTAAAATAAAACCCCTTCCCATTTGAAACACCGGACTCGTCTACTAACACTAAACGAAACCTAACAAGGATAGTTAGAAACTGGGAAATAAAAAGTAACGGCCTTCGGGCGCCATCTTGGTTTTTCAAAATGTCTGCGCTTATTAGTATCTGTGGGGCACTTGACTAAATTGTTTTAACCGACTTCTTAAAAGAAGGAGGTTATGTATTCGGCGAATATCTTTCTTTTTTCATGTATGTTCACCGATTTCTCCATTTGGTAGAGGAAACACGCGAAGTGATCCCATATAATTTTTATTCAGTAGCGTTCACCAGTTCCTGTAATGAACAAACAACAGGACACCTAGTGCGCCTAGCCTAGCATCTAGGCGCCAAACTAGAGACTAAGTTCTGGGCCGACACAATTTAGATTGCCATCGACACACATTTAAATCACTAAAACAAACAATCAACTTCCAGAAAAACACCAAAATATTCTAAATAACTTTAGTTTCGGAAGTCGGTGGCAAAATTAATCTCGGTAAAAAAAGAATCGCGTTAATCACGGAAAAATCGGTGTACATACATAAAAAAATACATACACACTAACATAGAAATAGAACTTCCTCCTTTTTAAAGTCGGACATGCGAAGCCGTCGCCATCTTGAATCTCCTAAACGTCAGTACTTATTAGGATCTGTGGAGCGCTTGA
Organism: Noctua janthe; assembly: GCA_910589295.1. Classification (NCBI taxonomy): domain Eukaryota; kingdom Metazoa; phylum Arthropoda; class Insecta; order Lepidoptera; family Noctuidae; genus Noctua; species Noctua janthe. The sequence continues at coordinate 9,572,208 of OU342578.1, forward strand.
CTAAATTGTTTTTAACCCCCTCCCTGTAAAAGGGGTGTTATTTTGACGCGGTATTTTTCTTCGTTCTCTCTTCTGATGAAATTGTTTTAGTATATGAGAATTTAAAGCTTGTTTACGTGTCAGAGTTTAGAGAATTTTGTCGTCGAAATCTGTTTAGAAGTTTTAGTTTAATGTTGCCAGCATTAATTGGCTATTTCTCTGCTAAATAAATGTTTACTTATAAATTTTTAACTAAAAGCTTCCACAAGTATAACTAATACATATTTTACGTTCACATTATTTATAAAATGCTGCCTAAAATTTCAATATTAAAAGGAATAATAATCATTTATTTAGTAAACTAACTATAATTATACATTATGAATTAAAAGCTTCCTATACTTTTTATTAAACTATAAATTATGAATAAAATGTTGATTCTATTGTACTTTTTATATAATTGAATTAAAGCTACATAAAGAATAATTAAAACAAAATATTTACGAAACTAAATATACATTTTACTTTGTAAATATTTAGTTTTAATTATTCTAAAAGTTAAAGATTAGTTTTTGTCCACAACTACGCTTAACTGCAATAACCGTCCATAATCTAAGTTTAAAATAATAATCTTCAGTTTAAACCTTTTTCAAATTATAATTCAATATTCCCATGTGAGCTTTATAGGTAGTAAGTATAGTTTTAAGCCCGTATTGCGCATTGATGCGCATTCGCTATCACTCTACAATCTGTCCCAACCCAGCCATCTTGGTTTGTCGGTCACTATGGTGGACAGAGCAGAGGTTCTCTACGCTGTGCAAATAAATTCTCAAGCTCCACCCAGACTTGCCTACGTCAACGACCATCGTAATCGGATCTCCGAAATCTATCTGTTCAATCAGATCCATTACAGATTACTAGCCCACCACACCTTCTTTCAACCGCTGCAACTCCTGAAAGCCAGAATCAACAGTGGATACCACCAAACAAGCGAAGCAATGAAGCTCCACCAGTCCCTGAGAAACTATTGAACTGTATTCGATCCCGCAATTAAATTTAACAGAAACAAACAGGGGAGGAATAATTTTAGATGACCACAACTGACTATGGCGACGATAGCTACTTAAAACCAGCACACCTGGTCCTTCACCACAAACAACATAAAAGGCCGAAGCCGAATCAATCAACACCATCTATTTACCTCCTCACCTATCAATTCTAACTATTTATCATACCACTCGTAACTAAGTGCCGTTTCCGGTTAAACTAATGTCCTGTTCACAACCTCAGGCGACCCGACTCGCGTCAAGCAACACGCGTGACGCTCGCGTTTCATTTGTTTCCTTCGGATACCGTTACTTCGAACTTTTGCGTGCTCATAGCAACTGCTGTAATTTCATATCTGCGTCGTCACAGTCGCTAGAAGCGTGTCGTTTAAGCGTGTAGCTCTTGTCTAAGCGGATAGAATGCATATGTCCAAAGGCAGCGTTAACCACTTATCATTTACAATAACAAACAACATAAAAAAAGCCGAAGCCCAATCAATCAACGCCATCTATTTACCTACTCAGCTATCAATTCCAATCATTTATCATAACACCCGTACTAAGTGCTGTTTCCGGTAGCAATAACCTCGTGGCCACGAGTTACGCGCTCGAGCGATACGCATTTGACAGCTACTGCGAAGATTTAACATCTGCCTAGCCTTTTCCCAACTATGTTGGAGTTGGCTTCCAGTCAAACTGGATGCAGCTGGATATCAGTAGTTTACATGGAGCGACTGCCTGCCTGTTCTCTACAAACCTGCAGTTACAGGGTAACACGATACCCCATGTTGAGATTGGTGGTTCGTCTTCCAGGGTTCTGACTACTCTGAACAACTGTCAAAGATCTAGAAATATCCTTAGTCCATAGCTACTGCAGAGAAAACAAATTAAAGAACTTGCTTAGAACATGCGTGTCAAGTCACCCAAGACAACGGTACTCGCGTTATTAAGGACACAAGTGAAGCGCGTGTTGCGTCGCAAGTCTCTTCAGCTGAGGTCGTAACCAAGGTTGAAGAAGTTCTACGTCCACATTAGTGTTCGACGATTGTAGTGTAACAGCCAAGTGATAACTGATCGGTTGAACCCGCGGTGTGGGTTCAATGGCGAGTGATGGCCAACAGTTGCCTCCGCGTATATTTAGATTTTGTACGATGGGTCAAAGATTGGTGGGTTTTGGGATAGTCCTGTTTGGTGCTAGTGATTGTTTGTGTCTGCGTCTGATATTAAAGTTGCTGGTAAGAAGGCCAGTATTTGTTTGGTCTTACAAATGGAGGATTATTGCTACAACATAACAAAATACGAGGGCGGGTCAATAAGTCCGTGACTTTTGGAATAAAACACAGATTTTTTGATAAAAAAATAATTTTATTTTTCAACGTAGTCTCCCTTGAGCTCTATACACTTTGTCCAACGCTTCTCCAATTTTTTTATCCCTTCCAAAAAAAATGATTTGTCGAGGTCCTCAAAATAGGCCTTTGTTTGCGAGATGACTTCATCATTGGAGTCAAATCTTTTTCCACCAAGCCATTTCTTCAGGTTTGGGAACAAGAAGTAGTCGCTCGGAGCCAAATCTGGAGAATAGGGCGGATGAGGGAGCAATTCATAGCCCAATTCATGGATTTTTGCCATGGCAACTGCACATGTGTGCACCCTTGCATTGTCTTGGTGGAAAAGAACTTTTTTCTTGGCCAAATGAGGTCGGTTTTTTTTCAAATCGTCATTGAATCGGTCCAATAAGTTGGCATAATATTCCCCATTGATTGTTCTTCCCTTTTGAAGGTAGTCAATGTGGATTATCCCGCGTGCATCCCAAAAAACAGTCGCCATAACTTTATTGGCTGACAAACCCACCTTGGCCTTCTTTGGCGCCGATTCACCCTTAGAAACCCACTGTTTTGACTGTTGTTTGGTTTCTGGTGTGTTGTGATGGATCCATGTTTCGTCCACGGTTACAAAACGGCGCAAAAACTCCTCCATATTGCGATTAAACAACGCCAAAGCTTCCTGTGAAGTTGTTACACGATTGCGTTTGTGGTCGACTGTGAGCAAACGCGGCACCCATCTTGCGGAAAGCTTTCTCATGCCCAAGTGATCATTCAAAATTGAAACCACTGAGCCATGCGAGATCCCTACGGCTTCCACAATCTCTCGCACTTTCAATCTTCGGTCGGTCAACACCATATCGTGAATTTTTTCGATTGTTTCGGGTGTAGAGACCTCAACTGGGCGTCCAGGACGTTCGGCATCTTCAGTGCTTGTACGGCCACAACGAACTTCAGTAAACCACTTTTTTACCATTGAAATCGATGGTGCAGAGTCCCCATAGTATTTATCAAGCTTAGCCTTGGTCTCGGTAATGGTTTTTTTTCGCAAGAAATAATGCTTAATAAGCACACGAAATTCACTTTTTACCATTTTCTCCTCAAATTAGTGAGTAGTCTGATAAAAATAGCTGTCAAACACAAACTAACTGACGCAGCAAGTTTAAATTTTGACAGGAGTCAACTGACAGATGCCTGTTGACAGGAGCAGTGTTGCTGTTTCAGTAAAGAGGTCAGAAATTCAAAAAGTCACGGACTTATTGACCCGCCCTCGTATATAATCTCAGCGAGCTGTTTCAGGCAGGCAATACTTATACCCGTATTTATAGTCTAGTTAAAGTAATTTATTAAGTTTAAGTAATATACAATAATTTAAACGAAGTAAGTTACCGTCAAAGAAAACAAAGCTAAGAATTCTAACTTTTGACAGTTCTAACTTCAAGAAATTACTAAACTACAGAATAAAAATCGTACCTTAAATAATGACTTTCACTCAAGTAATCATTTGACTTGTTAATAGATGAAGATCTATAAGTTATTGAATTCTGAACTAGGTAATCCGACAGAGAGCAAAAGTAGTGAAAATAATCCGTAGAAAATTCAGCTGATTTGCGTGTCATGCATGGCGTATAATATTAGCCATTTCACGAAGAAAAATGTATTTGTTTTGTAGGTCTGTAATATATAACTAACGTAACCGTGGCAACAAGATAACAGTACAATAATGTGTGTAAGCTGTCAATGTTTATCTGTCGGTGAGACCCACAGTAATATAAAGTTGTTCGAAGCCAAAGATAAAGTTATCGCGCCCACCACCGCAGTAATAATCTATACAAATAAATAGATTTGAAGTGTCTGTTTGTAATTTCAAAATAACAGCTTTTTACTGAATGCATATGAAAGTATATAGGTACGGTACTATAACTAAATCAAAAAACATTTATTTTTTATTTTTGTCTGTGTGTTTGTTCCGGCTAATCTGACGGATACGGATGATCTGATTTTGACGGGACATTTACTGGCAGATAGCTGATGTTATGAGAGGTGACATAGGCTACTTTTATTTTCGAAAAAGGATTAAGGTTCCGCCAACAAAATCTAACTCATGAAATTGTTAACAAAATCAGATTCAAATAAGGAACTCATATTTTTTATAATAATTTCACGCTGACGAAGTTTGGAGGCAACAGCTAGTAATACAATAATACTGAACAGAGTAAGCCTAATGACATATTTGAGTTCATTACAATTTAAATTAAGCTTGTCTTCAAATAAATGGATACGCAGGCCTAAAGCCATTTCTTTTTGGTCTTGTCCAGGTTTTTCCACGATCTTCTCTGTGATTTGGCTTTTGTCTAAATCAGGGCCTGATTACTGATTATTCTGTCGCTGACTTAACCAGTCAGCATCATCATTCTCTTGCCCTTATCCCAATTTATTTTGGGGTCGGCACAGTATGTCTTCTTCTTCCATACTCCTTTATTACTCGTCATCTCATCAGACACCTCCTTTCTTGCCATTTCATCATCGCCACAGTGAACTGAAATATTCTAATAAAAAAAACCGTGAACCCATTTTCCACCGTCAAATGTACACTATCCCAAACCGCTCTTGACCATGGTCCCCCTACAAATGTAAATGCGTACGCGCAGTGCGTTTGATGTGCCGCTGTGTTTGTTTACTCGCCGCCGCGCAGTGTGAAACCGTTTGTTCTAACTATGGACCGCAATTGGACGCTGTCTGTGTTGTTTTGGGATGAAAAATCTGTGTTCGAAGATGTGTTGTGAGTTGCTGGACTTCTTGGGGTGTTAAAAGTTATCATAACATCACGCCTGTAGTTCCGGAGGCTTGGGCAGTGGTGTAGTTATAGAAAAAACAGATTCCGCCAGATATGTTTTTGTCTCATGAGCGTATTGTATAATTATCACTTGCTTCGGTGAAGGAAAACATCGTGAGGAAACCAGCATGTCTAAGAGATATTTCTCGAAGGCATGAAAGCCAAGTCAGAGACCCATTGGCGACATAAAAACTCTGACACCAACACGCGTAGCATGACCACCGTAGAAACGGGTTTTGTCGACGGAAGAATCGAGAAAATGACAGATTTCTTTTGTTATCTGTCATTTTGTCGACTCTTACGCGTGCAGGTTAGGCACTAACAACACGATTCCGAAGATGTGATGGAGCGAACCTATTGCAACAACTGGGCATAGTTCCATACTTCGGTCTGCTACTTATTCCTATGGGAATAATACAATAACATTTTGACCGACCTGGGGTAGTTGAATCCAGGACTACGTGCCCAGCAATAGTGCTACTACTAACCAACGAGAAAGTCAATGGATTGGAATGTGCATTTTGTTAAATAAATTTGTTAGCTTGACTGGTTTGTGGATAGGCAGTCACTCCATGTAAAATACTGGTATTCAGCTGCATCTAGCTATAATGAAAGCCGACTTCAACATAATTAAGAAAAGACTAAGTAAAAGATGGAGTGTTTTGCTAGATTTTGGCTGAAATGCTAGATTTATTTAACAGTCTAGCTGGCCACTGGCTAGCTAACCTTGTGCGCGCTAGACCAACGAGTTAGTCAGATATAAGTTTGTAAACTATTATGGTCACTAACATTATCATAAAGAAAAAGAATTGGGAACTCAAAACAATCAGTAAACATGGTAAATATCCCGTTTCTAGTTTTAATGATAATGAGATAGTCAGACTTTTATTATTATTATTATTTTTAACATTGCCCCACACTAGGAATTTGTCCTGTATCGTGGGTGCGTTTGCAAACATTTAAACTCACATACACAAACAGCCAGACCCGGAACAACTACCTGTAAGCCATACAAATATTTGTTCCGTGCGGAAATCGAACCCGCGACACGCAGCGCAGTAGTCAATCGCTCAGCCACTGCGCCAACCATGCCGTTTTATTTTAATTCATTTTTTTTTTACTATTTAGGCTTGCGCTTGGCCGCAATTCTTATAAACATGAAGCTCTTTTGATATACCCCGCCGCACAGTTAATATTAACTCACAGTCAAAGTTAACTATAAGCAGTCTGTTTATGTTTACAACAGGATGGCGTGAAACCGTTTGTTCTCATTCTAAGTATGGAACCCGCGCACTGTCGCACACTTTTGATGTGGTATGTAGTTATTTTAGTGCTATAGTAATGTCTTTTGTGAGACATTTATCTACATTATCCCTTTGAAGGTATGATAATGAAATATTCTTGGTTTAGTAAAAGTGACGGCCAACGTGAAGGCCATCTCTTAAATTTATAGTTTTAAGATAGTTTTAAAATACGTTTGCATGCCTTAAAGGCACAATATGGTTTGTGCCTAAACCACCAATTTTAACAACTGGTAATACACCTGTATTTAAGCAAATAAAGCAAATAAATCTTGAATAATTTAGATTTTCGAAGACAAATTACTTTCTATTTTAGACGTTCGTAGGGAACTGTGATTTTCTTAGAGGGAATTAATTCCTGCTTGTCATTTTGAAAAGTACTACCGCGCTCACTGACGGTTGACCACTTTCAAACTTATGACTCAAGGCATAAGGGTGAAAAGTAGTTGACGGAACAGTCTGTAGCGGTCCTACAAAAAATACAGCAACATAGTGCAAAAAAGTACTACAGCGCCATCTATGACATAAATGAAGAACTAACATCAAATTCCTAAATTGCGCTGTTAAAGTTACCTGCGACACTATAATATATAGAAAAACTCTATAACAACGTCGGAGGATCCTCCCCTTTTCTATAGGGGATGAAGAACTTTACACCCTGCTCTTCATACCTCCAAAATTCCTCTCCAGCCAAATCAGGACAAACAACTCTAATCCCAAACACACACGCATAAATACAAATTCAAAATGGATGCAAATAGCGGCCTATATTAAGAAGATCAATCAGACTCGAGAGTGCACTCTGCCCGAGTAACCAGTTGCGTTGCGTCTGTACCAACAAAACACTTGATCGTTTGTTCATCTCATTGTTGAGTACTTGCTGCATCGCGGATTGGATTCAACAGCGATATGTTACTATGTTATAAAATAAATACAGATTTTGTTGAAGGTGAAAGCGTCAGGGTAGCATTGAATTCTTCATGAAATAGTCACTGAATGGGATTAAATAAACTTATGAGGGTTATATTGATAATTTTAATGATCATAATTCTGTAACTACATACGTTTTACGGTCGCGAATCATATACTGACCTGCAAATCGCAAAATAACCTAAGACAATTTGAATTTCGCGGGCTTTTAATTTATGTTTAATATTTAATTAAGTTACTGAGTTTGAGTTTGATGTTCTGCTTGGTTGACGGCTTCGTGAAGGGTCCGTTTACACCCTTTACAGAAATATCGTGATGTTCCTTGGTTTCATCAATGTACACATAAAAGAACCCTGTCTTACTCGTGCATAAATCGACTCAACTATGAACGATGAATTAAACTAACTTTATTTTTCTTCCTTTGCAGATGTGAGTTATCACTCGTCTCACAAGATCCGTGCGCACAAGAATAGCAGACGACATCGTGCTATCAGTATCAATGGTAAATACTATTATATTTTTCCTATCAAAATAGGTATTTGTAGGCTAGGCTGACAGGGCCGTTGGCGTAGAAATCTCAAGCAACTATCCCAGGCGGGATACTAAAATTTTCGAGCTCGTTTCCCACGCTAGTACATTCTATACTTACTCAATTCATTTTAGGTTGACAGATTTACTCCAATTCTCATTTCTGTTCTGAATGAATGAGCAAAAAGAACCTAACTTATGCGTATGAGGAAGGTTACAATAAGACAAAGTATTTGCATATCTCCTATTTCTGTATGAATGGTCAGTAGAAAATATAATCTACCCTTACGAGCTCGCTTTTCGCGCTCGTAAGTTCTTTACGTTCATAATCATCATTCTGCTGCCCTTATCCTAATTTATTTGGGGTCGGCGCAGCATGTCTTCTCCTTGTATACTTCTCTATTACTCGTCATCTCAGCAGTCACCTTCTTTCTAGCTATCATTCGCACAGTCCATGCATCGTTTCTTTGGTCTTCCTCTACTCTTATAGCCATCCACATTCATACTCAACATTTTTCTCACTACATTTTCGTCATTCCTCCGCATCGCATGTCATACCACGATCACCGATTACCACACAACTTTTCAGTGACCGGCGCCACTTCTAGACTTCCTCTTTCCTCTTAAGACCACGGCATTTGGATTCGCACAAGTTTGGTCTAACCCTTTGTACTCAATGCAAAATGAGCCATCACGAAGATAAGAAGAAGGTAAATAGTCACGAAATAGTCTGAAAAAAATGTTTGTGCAAAAAAAAACATTGATGACTAGTTGGCTACCTCTGTATACCTCTCCTGGGATAGAGGCGAGATAGAAAAGTAAGAAAAAGTCTTTCAAAATAATTTATAGCGCGATCTAAGCCTAGGTTCGGTCGTGGCAAGGACGCCCTAGATGTAGAACGGCAAACACTGACCTTACTTCACTGGTAAAGTCCTTCGAAAAGGTCAGGTGCGTAGTCAGGCGTAACGACTAACGTAGGTATACAACCGGCGCGCCAATAATAACCTAAGAAAAACTGTAGAATAATGGAAAAGGGAACCAATATTTTAAAATAAACAACCGGCATTAATTTCATTCCATCTGATTAGTAAACGATACCCTGATAATATTAATTTATCATTCCTTTGTTTTATGGTTTTCGATCTTACCGCCATCTATTATCACTATCTCGTAAGTTTATAAATTGTAGTTGATAAAAAATACCAATAGATAGCGTTTTATTCAATTAACTAAAGTAATGCATCTACGCGGCAATAGATGGCGTATAAATATATCAAATAAGTTCGTCTACTCATCAACAGATGGCGAGCTGCGTTTTGAACCGGAGCCCTATAGCAAGAAATTGGAGTTGAATTCTTCTGGGAAAATACACTGCAAAGTAGCTGGTGGTGTAGCTCCAACTGTGCAATGGTTTTTGGTGAGTGCTGCTAACAATTTTTCTTTACTGAATTTTGGATAGACTACCTACTGCTATCCGTCGACGACGTGAAGACCATTATTTAAATAATTCGTACTAATGTAACTGCCGAATTGCCTTGACATTAGGTCAGTGTGCCTATCGAAAATTTCTGACAATTCGACAAATATGTCCACCTGTCATGACAATTTAGTGTTTAATAACACTAACAACTGCGATGGGATTCACACCGCGATTACTTAATTTTTTTCGCGAGCTACCTTGGCGAGCGCCGACAGTACGTCGAGTATGCGGGACTTGAATCCACATATTCGGGGGTGAGTCAAGGTAGTAATATTGGGCCATTAGAATTTATTTTATTTGTTAACGACCTGCCTACAGTCGTGAAAGAGGCGAAGTGTCTACTGTTTGCAGATGACTTGAAGTTGAACCTAAATGTTGAAGAGACTACTGATTGCAATCGGCTCCAGTCGGATATCGACAATGTGGTACAATGGAGCAAGTCTGAACAAGCTGCTTTTTAACGTGGATAAGTGTTGTATTATGAGCTAGCCAGGCAAATAAAGGCTTCTTTTTCGCCCTTCCAACTTCCTCTGTCCCACTTTGATGATAATCCTTTTTCATCTATGCTTATCATCTTCTAGAACGACACAGCTCCTCTACCGGAAGGCGTGTCCTCAGCCAACGGCACGCTGATGGTGGCGGACGCCGAGAAGCGCCACGCTGGACAGTACACCTGCAAGGCGGTTGATGGAGAGAAGTCCATCTCTTCTAAGATTAATCTGGATGTTGTTGGTAAGTGCTTAGCAACGGTGATCTCGCATTTACAGTAAATCTTATCCAAGATAGAGGAAATACTATGTAGAGGCTGTTGATCATAAAATATCAAATGCATCACGTCTTTTTAGACGATTCTATGATGTTAAATTCCATAAATACATAATTCAATAATAATAATGTATTTAATACATTATTAAATACATCGTGAGCTAACCAGCATGCCTGAGAGATATTACTCGACAGCATGTAAAGCCAAGTCTGAGGCCAATGGGCGGCATAAACCAACTCCGACAGCAGGTCAGGCACTAACCACACGATAAAGAAATAGATGTTAAATTACATCAAATAGATTCTGTCTATTGTATACTCACTAAGTTCCATAATTATGTACCTAAATCTTTTTTTTTTATATGAATCAAATCAAATCAAATCATTTATTTCTTTGCAAACATGGGTATTAAGGGCATAGATGTTCTTTTATAATGAGGTTCTCCACATTTTGCCGTCACATGGGCATGCAAATAATTTGTTCACAAATATAAATTTAAAATAAGTGGCATGTCATTGGAATTGTATACAATAAAAAGAAAAGAAAAATAAAAAATGTCGATATGGTCAAAGTAATAAAAAAAAAAATATTATCAATAATGTCAAACAGAATACTATTATGCCAACTTGAATAACAATATGTCAATTAGAGTAAAAGTAGGTATATATTATAAATCGGTCAATAACAATAGGTATATATCAATCAGTCAGTGAATCATCATTTAGAAAGTCGTCAATTGAGTAATAGCTTTTCATAATTAAAATTTCCTTTAGCGCCCTTTTAAATTTTAATACAGTCATGTTTTTTATAACATTGGGTAATCTATTATATAGATATAGATATATATTATTATATATATGATATAAAGGAGCTCGTGGCTAAGTAATAACTGCCGCTCGGATCGATCTTTAGGTTAAGCCGCGCTTGCCTAGGTTGGTCTGTGGATGGGTGACCACCCATTACATACCGAGTTTCCTCCGTGCCTCGGAAAGCACGTTAAGCCGTTGGTCCCGGGTGTCATTTGTAGATCTTTGACAGCCGTTATAGCTAGTCAGTGGCCCAAAAAGTCTGACAACCAGTCTTACCAATGAGTATCGTATTACCCAGTACTAACTGGGTTGTGGAGGTCAGATAGGCAGTCGCTCCATGTAAAATACTGGTATTCAGCTGCATCCGGTTAGACTGGAAGCCGACCCCAACATAGTTGGGAAAAGGCTAGGCAGATGATGATGGGTAATCTATTATATATGCGTGGGGCGATACCAAATAAACTTTTTTTCATGAGTGCAGTTTTACATTTCACTTGACATAATTTATTGACGTATTGAGTCCGTATTGGATACAATACGTGATGAAGCAACTATTCATGCGTCCCCATATTCTGTAAAGAAGTTCTTAATGTCTATGTTATAAAAATTACATTTACCTCTTTCGCAGTAGCCCCCCGAGTGGTAGAACCATCACCAGGAGAACAGCTGCACGTGACGGTGGGTCAGACGGTCGTGCTGAACTGTGTGGCTACCGGCGACCCGCCTCCCACCACACACTGGGACCGGAACCTCGCCATATTGAGCAAGCAGCGTGAGTAAACCTAATCACCATCACTAATTTCGGGTTTGATCGCACGGCATGCCTCATGATCTTCTTGGATGCAACTTTAGAGATTCTTCTAAGGAGAATCGTGTCGCAATGGTACTGCATATTTATCATATTGGTAATTATGAATACACTCTTCTTAGCAGGCCCGAAGACACCTAAGAAGCTGATTCTTGCCGGGTTTCTCTTTAGGAACAAGGCACTCTACGTCTTAGTATAAAGGGTGTGACCTTTAACGAAGCCGAAAGGCACTTGTTCTCCCCGTCTTTGCGATCATTTTTTTGTTCTAGATCATACCTGGGAACCTTCTAGTTACCTTCATATTTTTAATGTAAGATTTTTAATTTAAACACCTCCACAACCCCCGTACTATTCAATCCTTCCATCAGCACAATGCTTTGAGTGCTTTCCATCGAGTCCTACCGTAAAACGTGATTTTCCACCCAAAAAAAAGTCGTTTCCCAGCAATAATTTTTGCGTGAAGTTACTTAGTTTGATGTACAGAATGCTTGGTTGACGGCTTCGTGAAGAGTCTATTTACAGGGTGTATACTCATTTACAATGTTTTCTGTGTTTTCAGAAGACGGTGTTGATGTCGAAGATGGCGTTAACGCTACAACAGCCAGGTAATAAATAAAATTATTTATTAATTTATGAGACTTAAAAATATGTTTTTTTTCTATGTGTAAAAGTGACGACATCCCGTTATTTATGTTTTTATTTGTTCAGTTATTTCAGCTGTAAGTCTTCTTTTCGCTGTAATTTTTTATTGCATATGACGTGTTTTACAAGATCATAAAATAATAATAAAGTTCACATGGACCCGTCGGGCACAACAATTTTATACAATATTGACAGTAGCATTTAAAATAATTAACAGTAATTAAAAATTCATTTAAATAAGTAAAAAAAACCTCTAATAAATGAGTTAATCGCTTAAGTCCAACCGACCATTTACTTTTCTGATAATTTACCTACAAAACACACATTCAAATCCATACATAGAAAATTTCACGTTATGTATTTTTAAAAGTGTATGTCATTTTCTTCATCAGAATAATTCTAATGAACAACGGCACGTTGATCATCCACAACGTGTCTGCGCCGGATGCGGACCGCTACGGCTGCACGGCCGGCAGCGCCGCCGGGCTCGCGCGCCACGAGCTCACACTCGTCGTGCACCAAGGTATGTGTAGTAGCTGAGAGGCTCGTAACTAGATAATAACAATCGGGGTCGATCTTTAAGGCTAAGCAACGCTTGCCGAGGTCAGTACGTGGATGGGTGACCAGCCATTAAAATACAAGGGGTAATCAGGACCCTGATACTCTTACTTAAAGGTTACCCAGACGATGATGTAGGCAAACAAGCCTACGGACCAGCTGAAGTCATCTCGGTAATTTCTCAATATTCCACTAAACACCATATTAACTTCCACAGAAGGAGAGCTCCCTCCCCAAGAGTCGAGCGGCGTGGCGGGAAAAGCCGTGGTGGTGTCTATATCAGTAGCTGGAGCCTACATGGTGCTAGTTCTGGCGCTGATGGTCTACTGCAGGAGACGCAGGCTCAGGAGACGGCAGAGAGGTGAGGAGAATCTGCATCTTTCCTCTTACTTGGGGTCGGCGCAGCAAGTCTTCTTCTTCCATACTTCTACATTACTCGTCATCTCTTGAGTAACCCCCTTTCTAGCCATTTCATATTTTACACAGTCCATCCATTGTTTTCTTGATCTTACTCTACTCTTACAGCCTTCCAACTTTCCATTATTCAAACATACACACGAATGACCCTAAAAATCTGGAAAATTTCGACAAGAACATGACCGGATCATATTTTATTTGTTACTACATAATTGAACTTTTATATGTCGGATATGTCAGGATTTACTCCGTTAGGCTCGTACATCATGTGGGCAGACGATGGGTTTCGTGCTATGAAAACACACGGGGTCGATACACTGTTTCTAGCAAAACTAACGAATTACTTAAGATTACAACTTGACACAATAACACGGGGCACAATGAATCGGGTATAGTTCTAAAACGTCTCAACTCAGCCGCGATCAGACATTGACTGCCGCCCTCGCCTCGGGCTGAACATCAGGGCTCTGTAGAAACACGCTGTGATGTGGGTAGACTGGTAAATCGCGTCATGTTACCAGTGCCCACTGGCGCGTTTGCCGATTCATTTTATGTCTGTACCAACGACCGAATCCGACATATATAAAACTTGTTCTGTAAAAACATTCACATATACAGTAAGGCCCTGTGCACACCTGCGAAGACGCGACGAAGAAACTGAAAAGATAAACGTTTAAACTTAATCTAAAATATTAAGTACTAAATAAGATTTAAAAAAAAACTAAATACATATAAACAACAGGACACTTAGACCAACAACTAAACCATAATTTCTACGACATACGAATAGAAATGGCATGCTAAAGATAAATTATAGCGACCGGCGCGGGACGCTGTCAAGCTGCGTCTCGAGCCATCACGCGTCTGCTCCGCGACTTCCGCTGGGCCCCCGCGGTCGAAGACGCGCGGATTCCGCGCGCGTCGCCGGGTCCGCGGCCAGGGCCCTCGCAGAGCCGCGATAAGACAGGTGTGCGCTGGGCATCCACCCAGGTAGTGGGGTGGTGTAGTCGCCTAAGTGTCCTGTTTTTTTATAAATGTACATAGTTTAGTTTTATCTAGTTTCCTCATTGTAAATAGTTATTTGTGTTAAATAAAATAATACAAATAGGCATGCCATTTCCATCCGTATGTCATTGAAATTAAGATTTAGTTGTTCGCCAAAATGTCTTGTTAATTTTGTATCATATGTGTTTCCTTGTGTAAATAGTTGCAGTACTTGTTATTATTATCTTGTCAGTCTCTTCGCGGCGTCTCCGTCCGTACTACTCCGTAGGTGTGAGCTGGGTCCACATACTGCGAGTTCTACTGATACTGTTTAAAAATATAACGCTAATGTAATAAAGCTTGCTATAGTAAATTAAAGTCTCATTGAATAGGTTTTTTTTTAAAACGTCACTAGGAATTCCTTCTGTATCGTGGGTACGTTTACAAACATTTAAACTAACATACACAAACAGCCAGACCCGGAACAACCACCTGTAGATCTTACAAATATTTGTTCCGTGCGGGGATCGAACCCGCGACGCGCAGCGCAGCAGTCAATCGCTCAGCCACTGCGCCAACCGTGAAAAGGATGTTTAGTTTTCTCTTATCATTTTTCATATTGATTAACATTTTTTTTTTCTAATCTATGTTTTATGTATACTCAAAACAGGAAAAGTGAGATCTCAAGGGAGTTAGAATTATTTTATCACTTAGAAAAGCTTTTCGTTTACTCAATTTCCCATATAATCCGGTTTCAAATGACTGTTGGTATTTACAGAAACCGTATGTCCTACTTTGACAGGCTATCAGTGGCGAAGGGTTCATACAACTCGATTCCTACCGGCTTCCCTTTGAAAAATGGCACAGTCAGTATTCTATAGACAAATAATATAACCACATTAAAGATTATGTACTCCGGCTTACTTCTTACAAAAAACCCTTTGCTACTGCAGGCTATAGAACTACGAACTTCCAATTTCATTGTACTATGTTGTAGCTGTTTGTTCATCATAATCATTCTCCTGCCTTTATCCCAATTTTGGGGGTCGGCGCAGTATGTCTTCTTCTTCCATACTTCTCTATTACTCGTCATCTCATCAGACACCTCCTTTCTTACCATATCGTCCTTCATACAGTCCTTGTTATCCAACAATAAATAAAATTTAAAAAAATCATACTTTGCGTAACCTTTTCCCCATTATATCAATATGAAATTAACTTCTTTCTAGGCGAGAAGATGGAGTTAGAGATGACAGAAGGTCGTGAGAAGTTGGTAGAAGAGGGAGAAGAAGAGAAGCAGAAGGTGAACGGAGCTGCGTTGCAGAACGGGAGGCTGCTCGCCCATGACAAGGATAGCGGTATGGACTTCTTTTTTAACACGCTTTTTTAACTTAGTTTAAATTTTGCATAGGTTTAGTTCGGATGACATGCATGGTTAGGTAAGTGGCAACATTCTAAATCCAATATGGCGGACTGTTTATTTTTTATGCATTCCCATAATATGGGTATCAAATGAAAGGGTTTGATGAGAAGAATATGAGAAATAAAATGACGTCACACTTAAAGTGTGTTTTTTTAAATTTATTAAACTACAATATATTATTCACCTTTAACGCTTTGATAATGGAATTGGTACTACGTCTGAAAGACACAACCGGGAAATTAGGATTTTGCCAACTTTTAAATTGAAAGTTTCATGTCTCAACAGACATGAAACTTTCAATTTCTAATAAACATGATGGTAACATCTCAATCATTTGATGCCTTTGCATTAATTCGGAACACACCAACGTTGCTTGACGGCAGTGATATAAGTATAGTGGTAGTATTTCGCTGGACAAACTCTTGGAAGACAGTTACAATTTACTGATATTTTTTATTTGGCACACCAACAGCAGTAAATACTAAGAATTAATAGGAAATAAATAAAAGTGCTGGCATGTATGCCTATTATGGCCATTACAGGTATACGCAGCATCTACTATAATGACAACAGCATTAAGTTCTTAAATAAAGAAAGAAAAACCATTTATTTGTCGCAGGGACATGACGTGCATCATACAAAATTACAAAAAATAAACAATAAACTATAAATTCAACAGGACGGAACAAAAAAAAAAGAAAAAAAGTTAACAGCTTGCACGTCGTGACTGCTACCAATAAATATTTTTTCTTTACTCAGCACGATGCAAAAAAAAAAAAAAATGCAAATGTTATTAATTGTATTAATAACATTTGCATTTTTTTTTTTATATACAATATAAATTTTACGTAAAACTAAATGAAATGATATGAATTATGATGATATTTATTATGAATGTGATATCTAAAGATTTTTATTTACATTTTTGTTAACTAGTTGCCCAGTTGCAAGTGAATTGAATTAACAGTTTAATTGAATTTATCCCTATAATATTGGTCCCCTCTTAGTAATATTAATGAGACTCTTTGTGATCCATATACAGGAGCTGATAACTCAGAAGTATCGGGTATTTCACGAGCTTCCAAGAAATCTGGGCAATTTGAACATCTATCTATACCACGGACACTACTCACCGAACAGATCACACTTGGTAAGTTCCATTACATGGCTTCGCTCGGGGAATGGTTGTAAATAATTCTACCATGGA
Organism: Noctua janthe; assembly: GCA_910589295.1. Lineage (NCBI taxonomy): Eukaryota > Metazoa > Arthropoda > Insecta > Lepidoptera > Noctuidae > Noctua > Noctua janthe. The sequence goes on from OU342578.1 coordinate 9,589,244, forward strand.
AACGTCCTGAATATGACCTATGACACTCGGGTCAGAGTAGATCAGTAGTTCAAGAAGATTACCCCTACATCCAAAGTTACACCTAAAAATCTTACTTCTTTATAATATTAGTATAGAATGGAATTTTAAACAAATGATTTGAGATCCAAAACCGAAACAAAACGTGAAGAACGGTGAAGAGAAAAGTGTTGAATCTTGGGCTCGATTATTATTTTAAAATGCACTTCAAAAAGCTTATCATCCGTCAATTCATTTACATCAAATAATTATTGTTATGCAGACAAAGCAAATCTTTAACAAAACTAGTACACACGGCGGCACATGAAGCTGTACATTTCTAGTATAACTTGGCCTCGCTTGGTATAAATTTCTTATACAATGAGAGATCCGCATAAACTGGTTTTGTATAGCTTAATAGGCCGTCGTGCGTACTAAAAATAATCCGAAAATATGCATCAATACTATTTATAGTTTTAATGTAGATCAATTTGACCTATGATTTAAAGCCCAGCCAGCAGCTTTGTAATATAGGTCATATCATCATAGATCAATAATATGAGCTCCGTCCTCTCGCCCCTCCTTCTGTTTTAATATCAAATTTATATAACAAAATATTTTTGCAACATGTTTTCATCGCAACAAGGCATTGCGGCGCAAGGACAACATAGAATGCAAGAGCGAGCGAAGCGAGCTCGGGTCTTGTGGCACCCCGAATTTAGGTTAGGTTAGGTTACTTAGAGTTTAACCTGCAGACAGAAATATTAGCCTCGCGCAGCGGGGCTACGTCGACTCTGTTTTACTTAAATAAATTACCATAACCGTTAAAAGAAAATAGAAGCTTTGTTTTACAAGTGGTTGTAGGCGCGATTGCTGAGCATGAGGTCCTGGGTTCGATTCCTGGGTCGGAAAGCGAAGCAAAGCGTTATTGTGTTTTTCCATCAGGAATTTCTCAGTAGCAGCCACGGAGTCTGGATTTGTACCCGGTTGTTGGCAATAAGCTCGCCCCATATTACGTGGGACTTAAACATAACTAGCGAAATGTAGGTGAACTATTAGGTACACCACTGCCTAACCCTTTTGGGTATTCGATTTTCTCTCTTGTTTCCATCCACAGCTCCACTTTCAATAACATTCATTGGTATGTCGCAGGTCGCGGCGAGTTCGGCGAGGTGATGCTCGCCAAGATAGACATGTGTCAGGTTAACAAGCTGCGCAACAAAGACTCGCTGGACGCCGACGGGGAGCCCAAGCTCAGGCCTGTGCTCGTGAAGGCGCTCACTACGAAAGATGAGGTTTCTATAATTCTTTTTGAACATTCTTCTCCCTGTTTTTAGCCATTTATTTATTTATAGTTAATTAAAACGATATACAGTGGGTAGGCACATTGCTCGCAGAACGTAAGGCCGATGGGGCCGAATAGTCCTGGAGTGGCGACCGCGAACCGGAAGACCTTGCGTTGGAAGGCCTCCCACTAGGTGGACCGATGACCTGGTGAAGGTGGCGGGGATCCGCTGGATGCGAGTCGCACGGGACCGGTCAAAGTGGCGACACTTGGGGGAGGCCTACGTCCAGCAGTGGATGTCTTTCGGCTGAAATGATGATGAAAACGATATAACACCAATTCAATAATTAACATAGAAACAAAAGTAAATCATCCAGTTGACAACATTCAAAGGTTTAAATTAAAACCAACACGAAATAATGGACACTCTTGAATACCTTCTTTCACATAACACCAGACATATAAGCATTACTTTACTCCATTCAACCGCAAACACATCACATTCAAGGTTAGCAGTCAGAATTACGTTGAGCATCATTTATATAATTTTTCACACAATCCATCAATCATTTTTTCTTCTTCATCTATCCTAATAGCCATCCACAATCGTACTCAAACCTTTACTCACGACATGTTCCCCATTCCTCCGCATTCTTTACCATTTATATTCAATTTTTTTTTCTAATTCTTCCTCGTTGATTTATTGCTCACAAACGCTACTGCTGAACATGAGTTCCTGGGATCGATTCGAAGGTCGGGAAAAGTACTATTGCGTATTTCCATCAGGAATTTCTTGTAGCAGCCACGGAGTCTAGATTTGTGCTTGGTTGATGGCTGAAGGTTAGACTAGCTCCATATTTCATGGGGCTTAAACATAATTAGCGAAATGTGGGTGTAGCTAGCTAGCTACTAAAGCCACTAACCCTTCGGGGATGACAACCGTGACATTATGGTTATGTGATTTAAATCAACACATTTGTCTCCAGGTCCAGCTAGCGGAGTTCCGTCGCCAGCTGGAGTTGTTCACGCGCGTGCGACACGAGAACATCGTGCGACTGATCGGTCTGTGCAACGAGGCTGACCCGCACTACATGCTATTGGAACATACGGACTGGGTACGTCAATTATTTTTCAATACACTTTCTCGAAAACTGGTGGTATTTCACACGCGTGGATTTTTAATATTTGTCCGCACACGTGCAGAAATAAAAATTTTCACAGATATTTTTAGTTTTATATATGACATATGTAAATAATATACTCGTATATATATTTCTCGGCTTCATAACACCCTCACCTGCAGCTCGGGTGTTAAATCCGCCTCGAATGCAATAACAATGTTTCCCCACTTATATCAAAATATACTATTAAATGACAAGCACTACACCAGCACTATATTGTGAGAATTTCGAAAAATGTAGGCCGTCATCATAAGGGAAATTCTTTGAGCTTTGTAGCTCTGATTTATCGAATATATAGGGGATTAAGATGATCCGTAATTTAAAAAAAAAAAAAAATCGTAATTTTACTGATGAACATACACACGGCTTGCGTATTGATAAAATCGAATTTTACTTTTCTTAACATTCTCCTCTCTCTTTCAGGGTGAACTAAAAAAGTTCCTAATCGCGACCCGCTCGCCCGAAGAGAACGCGGAGTACATCGCACGCGTGGGCCCGGCGCACGCGCACCCCGCGCCCAGCAAGACATCCCCACCACTAGCTCCTCAACACAGAGCTCTGTTAGCTGCGCATCTAGCTGCTGCAGCTGCTAAATGCGCTGCAATAAGGTTTACACATAGGTAAAAGAAAAACTTTGTTGTTTTAGAACATTTTGGAAAGATTTTCAGCTTTTATGGACCCAGCGAAGGTCCGTTTCGAGCCTCTAAAAATACCTTTAAAGCGTAGTGTTGACTAGGTACAGATAGACCTCCAACTAAATAGATCGACGACCTTTAACCTTTTGAATGCTAGAGCATAACCACACGCGCGTCCCTCCACGCCAAGCCACAATTTCACCGCAAATACCTACAAAATGAATAGACATTCCAAAACTTTATCGATAAACAAAATAATTAAAAAATATAAGATTTTAAACTATTATGTTCACTAACATTATCATTAACACTAAAAACGGGATCACAACATCATCATTATAACATTATAACATTCACCATTATTTTATTTTTTTTTACATTTGTCATTATTATAAAATTTTTGTCTGTAATTTTTTAATAAACACAACTCATGACATTGAAATTTTATTTTCAATACACTTTCTCGAAAACTGAGTCTTATCGCACTGCGATTAGGTACAACAGTGCAATTCTCGGCTCCCTCGCCTGCAGCTCGGGTGTTAATTCCGCCTCGAATGCAATAACAAAGTTTCCCCACTTATATCAAAAGGTACTATTCTTTTTACAGAGATATCGCGGCTCGAAACTGCCTGATCACATCCAAACTACAACTGAAGCTGTCGTACCCCGCACTGACCCGGGGACCAGACTCACACGAGTACTACAAACTACATGAACAGGTAAACCTTTCCCCAACTGTCATGAATTGAACACACTGTTTTATTTTTATTTTTGAATTTATTTTACTATGGACACTTTTAACATACACATCTTGCTACATCGTTCTCACATAATGTACCATCTCAACATGAATGATGTAACCAAGGTTTTGTAAAAGTATTCTGATTTAAAAGAGTGTCCATGGAGTTTCTTGCCCGTTCTTCTCCATAGAGATCTACGCTAGGGAATGGGCAACTACAGTACTTTCACAGTTTTTATGCCTTGTGACTGGGACTGTAGCTAGATTACATTGTTGTCTTTGTTTCGACAATTCAAAAGTGCCTGCAACTGGCCTACTTGAAATAAATGCATTGATTTTAATTTTGACTGATTTCTTCGTGATTACTGGTACGATTTAAGTGATTCTTCATTTGAGTCGGTGACAAAAAAGTCAATGAAACAAACAAAATTCATTGCCTTCCGAAAGTAAAGTAAATTTCCACTTTTTAGTGGTTTTTTGAAAGTCGGTTTGTTTTTTTGCAAAAAAAGTTTTGTTTTTTTTTTGTTAAGACCTACCCACGACCGACCCACCTTCACACTGATATAGATATTAATATTCTGTGTTAAGATTTTTGTTGTTAGATTTTTAAGTATTAGCCGTAAGTTAATTTTATTTGGTAACCACTATTGTATTGGGGTCATCCTGTAAAGATAGTGTGTGTAAGTTAATAATAAATAAATAAATCTTGAACATTCACACCAGTTTTAAGGTGGAGAAATTTCTTTTCACACTGGTGTGAAGGCTGGGAACATTACGTTCCCTACCTTCACACCAGTGTTATGGAACGGAAATACTCACTGTATTTCCGTTATCCGTCCATAGTATGCAGTTTTTTTTTTGTTTTCTTTTTTGTTTGTGTTTTTTTTTGTTTTTTTTTTGTTTTCTTTTTTGTTTGTGTTTTTTTTGTTTTTTTTAGTTTAACATTTTTATTAATTCCGTGTTGTATCGCAGGTGATTCCTCTCCGCTGGCTGCCTCCGGAGGCTGTGTTGGAAGGAGACTACTCGACCAAGTCTGATGTCTACATGTTTGCTGTCACTGTTTGGGAGGTGAGATTCATTCAATCATGTTTACATTACAAAGACCTGTACCTGCCTAATGCCCTTTTCGTAACTTTATAAAACTCAGCTAGTTGTGCACTAAACACTGTTTTAAGCTACTGTCACTTACGGGATATCTTCCGTGATTGGTCATTACCCGCGATCATGGCGCTTGCAACAGCGCCGAAATATCGGGAGCTCAAAATAATAAACAATCACGGAAGATATCCCGTAAGTGACAGTATTAGTTTAGTTGTGCACTTTTACTTCGTAATTTAACTTACAAAGACCTTAAATGACGACGATGGTACCAGAGAGATCTTAGTGTCATTTTTACCAATACTGAAGTTATTCCACATCATCATCTGCCTAGCCTTTTCTCAACTATATTGGGGTCGGCTTCCAGTCTAACCGGATGCAGCTGAATACCAGTATTTTACATGGAGCGACTGCCTATCTGACCTCCATAACCCAGTCAGTACTGGGTAATACGATACCCCTTGGTAAGACTGGTTGTCAGACTTTTTGGGCCACTGACTGCCTAACGACTGTCAAAGATCTACAAGTGACAGCCGGGACCAACGGCTTAACGTGCTTTCCGAGGCACGGAGGAAACTCGGTATGTAATGGGCGGTCACCCATCCACAGACCAACCTAGGCAAGCACGGCTTAACCTAAAGATCGACCCGAGCGGCTGTTATTATTTAGCCACGAGCTCCTCCTGAAGTTATTCCACAATGGCATATAAAAAAAACATATTTTTTCCCTGCTAAACAGATCTATATATGCTCTTCAGTGCTTTCTTCCTTGAGGGATCACATCATGTCACTATAGAATTGGTGCGATCTGCAAAGTGCTGACCACGCCACAGTGGTCTAAGTAATGAGGTGCACTTATGTATACTGTTGTGCCCTAGATCACTCTGGTTCCAACGTCGTCAAATTAGATCCTTCCAAAGAGATTAAAATTATATTAAGTATATAATTTAATGTCTTTGGAACCTTCATTGCGGACACAGCTCATAGACATTGACAGATACTTTAGTATTTGTAAGGAGGTGTGCTATTCTAGAGCCGCGTCCGTAATTTGTGGTGTAACCAATCCATTAGGTTGTTATTCGTCACAAAAATAAAAGAATTTTTCCACAATATAATCGTAATTTTAAAAATAATAACAATTTTCATTTAATAACATTATTTTGCAGATCTACACCAAAGCTGAGCTACCCTTCGCGAAATTGAACGATAACTCGGTGCTGGAGCGAGTGAAGACCGGCGCTCTTGAGTGGACCATCCCGGATACCATGCCTGAACCGCTGGGGGTACTACTTGTAAGTATAACATCTATTTTTATTTTTTCACAAAAATGTTTAATCAGAAATTATTTCGACATACTTCTTCTTTCTTTATCGTGTGGTTAGTGCCTAACGTGGTGTCAGAGTTTTTATGCCGCCCTTAGCTTTACATGCTGTCGAGAAATATCTCTCAGGCATGCTGGTTTCCTCACAATACTTTCCTTTACCGAAGCAAGTGACAATTCAATATTTAATTATACAATTCGACATACTAAAAAAACTAGATTTCTCTCTGAAGTCCGTCTGAAAAACACACCCTGTATAATTTGCTATATCATTCGTCCACGACGCTACTCAAAAGCACAAATGAATAACACAAATGAATACCCAAAATATTACACCACGCATTATTAACTAACCTGTGATTTGGATGCGTCGTGTACACACTAACTTGACCAACAGAAATACAGGGTGGAAGGGACACCGACGCGAAAGCGGTTACCACGTATTCCTCACATAGAAAATTTTCATCGGTTATTAAAAAGAAATCTGTTTCCTACAAAAGTGCAATACCTACACGGTCAAAATGTATGGAACAGCTGTATTTTTTTTTAATAACCTGTGAAAAAATTTCGTTAATCCGTTGTCACGTCGATGTCCCTTCCAGCCTGTATTTACAAAGGCTTACACCATCTCAAAGACCTCATCTTACGACGTAACCATATTTCTCCTTCTTCCTCAGAAACGTTGCTGGTCAAAATCCCCCTCCGACCGGCCGCAGTTCACGGAGATCTACGACGAGATCAAGAACATTCTAAAAGACATCACATCCGAGAACACCTCGCAGAAATCACACGACAAGACTGAAGAGTAAGGCAAGCAGACATGTATGTGGTAACTTGTACGGAGGAATGTGTAGGGAAATAAGGACCGATTATCTGGGATTTTTGAACATGTAAAACGAGATTTCGTCAAGGCACTCCCTCACCTCGCGTTCGCCTGTACTTAAACAGTTCAGCTTCGAGCGTTACATCAGTTTGTTGTTTGACCTGCCCGCGTAACATGACCACCGTAGACAAGGATTTCTTTGACAGAAGAATCGACAAAATGACAGATTGTGTCGACACAATGACAGATTTCTTTGCACTTTCTGTCATTTTGTCAATTCCTCCGTTAAAGGAATCCTTGTACGGTGGTCATGCTACGGGGGCTGGTGTCGAGAGTTTTTATGTGAACCATGGGCTTTTGACTTGGCTTTACATGCCGTCGAGCAATATCTCTCAGGCATGCTGGTTCGATATCCTCACGATGTTTTCCTTCACCTAAGCAAATGATAATTTATACAATACGCACATGAAGCCGAAAAATCAGAAGTGCATGTCTTGGGTTCGAACTCGAGACCTATGGCTTGGCAGTCCGACGGTCACGCCACTAGGAGATCCTGTAATGATACAATTTGTAACAATCACTTGTTGCTGTTCAAAATTGAATCTTAGATTGTTACATTACAGGCGAGTGCTCCGGTGAAGCTCCTTTAGCTTTGACAACTTTGATAAGAACTTTTTTGACGATTTCTAGCTTTTAGCTCTTACTGTCTAACTAAAGTGACGTATTAGTTTTTGATACGCTATTTATAATTATGAATACCGCTTTCATGGTGAATTTCAGTTCATCTCTAAAAAGGGTTATTGATATTTTAAATTACTTGAGATCCACAAATTCGATACCTTCTGATTATCCCAAAAAATGGTCCATATCTGGGACATTGCAATGAAAAAGTAATAGGCAACTAATACCGGTTTTCACAAAAACAAGGCAACACCTAAGTAAGAGCCTAAATAGAGAAAAAACAGAATTAAACAAAACATGTTGATTTGGCACATGTCACATGTGCGCACAACATAAAAAAAAAAAACTTAAATCTTAACTAAAAAAAGATAATATTGTGACGTTGGAATTTGAACTTACAGCACTGAGCAGAGTGTTGAAATTCCAAAACTGCAATAACAATTTTACGCAATTATTTAGGTAGCGCTTCGTCTTAGTGAAACCGGGAATAAATGATAGGTTTTAGTGTAACTACGTTTATTTTAGTGAAAATATATAGCCATTTCGATGCATTTACTATTTCAAGTTAGGTTAGATTTAGTTTAATATAAAAATATAAGTATTTTTAGTGATTTTTGTATGGACAATGTGATTTTTAGACGACTCTTTACTAACGAAAGTATAATTTACCTAAATCTTTTAAAAAAAATTCAAAGATATAAATAATTTACATTACCTGACTACATTAGATAGTACCAATTTAGAACAACAACGGTCAAAGACTATCTCTTTTACCCCTGACATTACCAACCCAACATCAACCTTATTGTCTTAAGAATAAAGATCACTGTCATTACGACAGACTTGTCAATGATAGCACCCTAAAACCAACCCTATTGCTACATGCATAAAGATCACTTTAATTTTGACAGTGATAAAAAGTCAGAGCTAAAATAACAAATAACTACACGGTACCCACACTTTCTATTCATCACATTGTCCGCATCAAAATCAGCCCAGCCCGAAGGCTTGTCTATATTAAAAGAATATCGAAAGCTAAATGATACTGCCATTTGTAAATAAAACTAGACATTAAGACTGAAATATAAACGTATGTAGCCATTTTTAATTATAAGTTATGTATTAATCGTCCGAAAAAATTGATATAATTCGTCCTGATTGAATCGAAGTTTTAGAAAATAAGGTATTTAATGACTATTTATATGACAGGCCAGTCCTGTGATCTCGGTTAGTAAGAATAAGGCTATGTTTGACAACACAAAGCACTGAGCCCGCTCGGCGGCCGTTGCTCCAGACGGTATGTTTAACACTTTGCATACAAACCAAGCGTGTAACCGCTGATCCGCATTACAGAAGAAGAATGGAAAATATCGCTATCAGCGATAAGACCGCCATTGTATTCATAGAATTAGCAATATTGTAAAATAGTTCGAGTTCAATTTTGTTCAACAATTAAGTATATTCTTTTCAATAGAAAAAATTACGTAATTATTATTATTACTGACAGCTTTGAATGTCGATCATGAGTTCATGACATAGGCTATGAGTTCGACGGATGCCCAAACAACTGCGCCACAAACACGGTGCTGGAGCGGATTCTGTGCTTTGTGCTCCAGTGTTCAGAAATGGCACTATCTACTTGACAAAATGAAGGAAAAAATGCTTAAACATCCGGGGGTGATGAAACAGGCTAGAGGACTCGCTTATTGAGGGTAAATAAATCGTTTCTTGACAATTAATTAAAAAAAAAAAACAGCTGATCTTAGCAAAAGTTATGACATACTTAAAGTCCCGCCTTTTCCCAATGGGAGTAGGCTGAAACTACAGCTACCACCACCACCACCTGCTACGATCCTTACATACTCCATATCCTTACATCCTATTGCCTCGTCCACGTTCATAAATCTGGTCATACTCGCACGCCGGTTGCGAATACTACGCACATCATCATCTCCCTAGCATTTTCTCAACTGTATTGGAGTCGGCTTTCAGTCTAACCGGATGCAGCTGAATACCCAGTATTTTACACGACTGACCACCCAGCCCAATTACTGCTGGGTAATACGATACTCCTTGGTAAGACTGGTTGTCAGACTTTCAGGGCCACTGACTACCTGTAATGACGGACAAAGATCTACAAATGACAGCCAGGACCAACGGCTTAACGTGCTTTCCGAAACACGGAGGTAATTCGGTAAGTAATGGGTCGTCACCAATCCACAGACCAACCTAGGTAAGCGTGACTAAAGGACATAGCACGCATATCAACTCGGAAAGGGATCGTCACCGTATCGCCTTTCGTCACGGCCGTTCGTGATCTTGTCTCGAGATGAGGCGATTACGTAACGATTCCGATTAGTGTACGTTGCAGTAGGAAGTTTCATACAAATAATACTGAATGGCTCGGGTTGATACGGTGACGATCCCTCTCCGAGTTGATTTGTTTGCTATTTCCTTTAGCGGCTCGGGTTAACCCAAGCAGCTGTTACTATTTAGCCACGAGCTCCTCTGCCTCCTCCTGACCTTTCTAAAGAACCTTTAAAATTTAAGTAAGGGGTGTAAGAGTCGTATTATTTTAGAAAATATAAATCCAAATTCATAATTATTAGGAAAACTTCTTTAAAACGAAGATTTAGGAATATTGTAAAAAATAAGTTTTCCGATCTCGGAATGTAGGGTGAAAATCCCAATAATTGTCTTACGTAAATTAATTATTATCGGCCAATCGGTTTCGCTCGATTTTTTTAATTTAATTTTGTACATTTTTAAGCGAACAGTGACCAGACATTGCATTTATAGGTTTAAGATTATAGTCTAGATTTAAGGCTAATCTCAATTTATTGCAAATCTCAATTTAGTTATTAGTTTTGTGAATAATAAGACTGTTTTTTTTTTATTTAAGTATTGCAAAGTGCAGTTTGTAGTGCAGCTGCAGACTGCATTTTTTGTGTTAGGAGAAAGGCAACTAATATTTATAAGTTACTTTTAAGAATTCGAACTCGTTTTAGATTTGTAAGTGTAATTTTTTAATGTGTATCTTTTTATTTATATTTTTTTAACTTGTGAATGTTAGATATTCTCATCATTTAGCAATTTACTATAATAATAGTCTATAATAATATGTCCAGAGATAAAAAAACATCTTAATTTTATTCAAGCTACAATGAACTGTCTTGAAATAATATTATGCCCAGGGGCTGCCCAAATTAATAGTAAAAAACAATTTAAAAAACTAGCTTTTATTTTATTGCATAAATTAAATGAAACAATTTATTACAAAAAATGTATTACCTTACACAATTTATGTGATATAATGCGTGTCTCGAGATTTACTTGTGTTTAAACTCGCAACAAGCTTTAATATCATATAAATTGTTTAATATAAAGTCTATCTTTTCATACACGAAATATTTTAAGACTAACTTCTATAAGTCGTAAAGTCGCCATAACAACGAAAAAAAAAATTATCTGAGTGTTTTTTTTTTACGAAATTATTAAATTCTAAAAATTTTTGAGACTTTTTGCATAAAACCTTTACTCCCATATTCTAACAATGACAGTAGGTAAATACGTCGTAGTAAACTAGCGTAATGGTTGCTTAAAAATAAGGAGCCAGTATTTATTTTGTGGGTCAAGTAATTTCATATTATTTAATTATTATTAAACAAAAAACTGAAAAAAAATCCCTTGAAATGGCTTTGTTATAGCCGTTAGACGATTGCCTGAAAATATTTCTTGTATGAATAGTTAGACCTTATATACATAAAAACTTATAAAAAAGAGATAGAACTAGATAGGATGTATAGCTCCATTTCTTTGCTATGTTGAAGTAAGCTTAAAACAATACTGCTATAGAGATAATGGTAGGCCCCAGGAAACAATTTCTACGATCTTTTTCATACCGACTTTTTGCCTACAAATAAGTCCAAATTATAGCACGAGTGGTTTTATGTTTTAATCATTTATCCCATAATTAGTAGGACAGTAGTTTATGATTAAATGAATTATGTGTAGAATTACTATGTTTATTGTGTAGCTTTTTTATATCTAGTTAGATAGTTACAGTTAAAAACTGAAGTAGGATTTGTAAGCTTAGTGCCAGACTTAGACTATGTAAAATGTGTAATTTTTTATATCGGTTTTAGATCTCTTAATATAACATTTTTATTTAAAATAGAATTTGGAATGACAATTTTCGTAAAAAAAAAAGTAATATCACCAAAAGAAAATAAATTAGAAAACAATTTTTACTAGAATATTTTTCGGAATTTGATTTTGAAATTAATAAAAATATAGGCCTGTCGCAATGTTGTGTATTGTATAGTATGTGTCAATTTTGTGTATTAAAAAAATAATAAGAACTGATAATTCGTTCTTCCACCCAACGATGTACTTCCTAAAAACATTCACGTTTAACGTTGTGGATGTTATTAAAAAAAAATGTAAGGACTCGATACGTTTTTGATGTCTCTTGGTGTGTTGATAAAAAACATTTTTTGTAACTTTATGAATATTTGCTTTAATTTTTATTATTACGTCGTAATAGTTCTTAGAAATTGCGAAGATGTGTGAATTTTATTTTATCACAATTAAAAGTATCTATGGGAACGTGATCCACACACAGTCATTCGCCCAGATAATCTTGGACAAAAAGATATTATAAATTCAGGTTTTTTCCATGGGGATAGGCAGAAACTATACTATGTTAATTACATAGTCTTTTAGTGTCATCCAGGCTCATACAGGGTGGGTCCCTCCCACCCTGTATAGCGACGCGAAAACGGTTAGTACTTATTCAGTAAATCATTCTGAGCAACCCCATATAGAAACTTTTCATTGGTAATTAAAAAAAAAAAAACCTGTTCCATTACACTTTTATAGCAAACAGCTGTTTTTTTTTAATAACGGATGAATAATTTCCATGTAGCCCCGGGGTTGAGAATGATGTACTGAATACGTGGTAACCGTTTACGCGTCGGTGTCCCTTCCACCCCGGATATCCGGTCATACACGCACGCCGGTTGCGAGACACCGTTAAATATCTCACGTCTTCGCAAGTTCCTTGATCTTTTAACTTACTATAAAAGCGTTAGTTAAGTGTGCTAAAGTCATATTTATCGTCGGTAGTTTATTTTTCATATACGTATGTGATATTGACTGACTTTGTTTTTTTTATACAAATCTAGCTTTATACTGTGTATTTTTACTAAGATAATATTATTTAAAGGACGTACCTACGTAATTATTTGTCGAGTCGATAAATGTCTTTCAATATCGATATCACATTTGTCGATTTCGATAAAAGAAAACTTTTGTGTAATTTGTAAATGAAAGAAAATTTTGCATTTGCGATTTTTAATAAACGTAATTATAACTGGTATTTGTTTTCTTATTTCTTTTAAAATAGCGGACCCCCTCTCCCCCCCTCCTGCCTCTCACGGTTTGTGTTTGCTGAAGATACCATCTGTGAATGGACCTTAACTTTCAGAGCGGTTTCGCACTACGTCCGATCCGAACCCGTGAAAATACGGTCCGGAGTAGTCGTAGAACTATTTCTATGGTAGTTTACGCACTAGATCCGGCTTCCGTCATCCGATTTCTTTCCGTTATCCGTGAATCTCCATTCCGGAGAAGATTATTGACGGACCGACGTAGCCATAGTATTATTTGTATGAACGCTCGCGCACTGCGTCAGAACCGAATCCGAGCTGCGTCCGACCAGAGGCAGCGGGGCGGCGGGGTTTGTGGCTGGGGGGCGCCGCAGGCAACGAGTTTAGTTCAGTGTGGCAGCGCACATACACGCAGGCATCATGTTTCCCTACGATGTTTTTACGTTAATCGAAAATGTTGAAAATAAACCCTGTTTATGGGACGAATCTATAGAAGATTACAAAAACACAATATTGACAAGGAATGCATGGATTGAAATATGCAAGTTCTTTGAGCCTGACTTTGTTATGTTCGAGAATAAAAAGAAAACTGAGACAAGTAAGTTAAATATATATTTATTTTTAGTAGGTACCAATTTTAATAAGTCGTAGGTATTTTAGTTTAATCATTATATTTTAGACATTTGCCAAGGTAGTGATCCATGTGGGCTCATAAAATAATTAGCAAATTGAGTTCTAATTTCATTTACTGCACTACCAGCTGGGACATTATTTGGAACTAGATCTTGGAAACAATCATTATCGACACGCGTGTACATATCTGTAGATCTGTATCTGTCTCGTTCCTGAACAATATTATGTAGAACAACAGATGCTTTCACTACATATTGAGACGCACGTACAGACAAGTTCAAGGGGCGGTGGAAGATTCGCCATTTGTTTGCTAATATGTAAAAAGCACATTCTACATATCTCCGTGCTCGACATAGTCTATAATTGTATATTCGTTGTTCTACATTTAGATTTAAGCCTCCGTATGGTCGTAATAGATTTGGGCCTAGTGGGAATGCTTCGTCACCAACAAAAACATGTGGAGTTCTTCTGTTAAGGCTTGAGTGTAGAGGAGTTGGTGTAGGTATGGGTAGTCTTCCATCAGTAAGTTTCTGGTAAAAATTAGTACGCTGAAAGATTGCCGAATCGCAGTCTTTCCCATATGAACCAATGTCAACGAAAACGAATTTATAGTCTGCGTCCACTACAGCCAAAAGTACGATGGAGAAGTAGCCTTTGTAATGTGCCTTTGTGTTTTCCGTCGACGGCGCCTAAACAATTTGGGCAGTTTGCTCTTTTCTTAAATTCATCAGCTATTGTTTTCCATTTTTCCTCATTGGGCGGTGCAAGGAATTGTGTTCTAAAAACGTCCCATATATTGCAACTGTAATACATGTCTGTGAAAGTATTTCCGCTGGCCAAGTACCTGCAAGAGAATATTAATGATTAATTCATTTCTTCCAGTAACATTAATCATGAAAAAATGGAACAATATTCGGGACACCTTCAAGAAATCCCTAGCAACAAAATCAGGACAAGCTCCAAAGAAGAAATATATGTATCACGCACAATTGCAGTTTCTATTAAAAGTATTCCAGCCACAAGATACAGCTGATAACTACTAACCTAACTCGGATAGCACTCAAGATAGTGGTACTCAAATTTCCTTAAATGAATCTGCCCTGCCTACTCTACACCATCAACAAGTACTGCTAATTCATTGCCATCAACAAATAAAAAAAGTATGAATCCAGTTGATGTTGAAATTTTGAAGGCAATTCAATCAAGTGAAACCAATAAACACACAGAATCCATTCCAAAAGATGATGATATGGCGTTTCTCCTATCTGTGTTACCGTTGATGAAACAAGTAACAGCAGATGATAAGCTTGATTTTCGTATTGAAATGATGCAATTACTCCGCAAATATACAAACAAACAGCGATTAAGACAAATGTCTTCCACTGATAGCCTCGTTTCAACAGTTTCGCAGTCTCCAGCTTGGACCAGTGCGGCAGTTATGACACCAAACCAGGATGATGTCATTCAAGATTTAGGTTTTTCTGATAACATCAATCTCATCCAGAATGATGCATTTGCTGTACATAATGTCACAAATGAACCAAATCATGATGGTAATTTAAATTCTGCAGATACACAGAACCGGGAGATTGTAAATTCTTTTTCCGAGTTATTTAATGAGAATTTCAGTGATGTGTAGTTTTCATCAACCTTCATAACTACTTATAATATAACTAATCTAAAATAAATATTGTCTAATTAAGAACTGAGTTTTACTTACCTTAAGGTGACTGCAAGCATTTCTTCTGGCGGTATACATTGTCTAAATGTTGTGTCTTGTCGCAAAATTTTATCTTTTATGTTATTTAAAATAAAATCGAAAGTGGATACACTCATTCGGTAGTAATTATAAAATTTCCTGTCGTATTGACGTAACACTGCGTGGTGATTATAAAAAGCTCCTTTTAAACGTCGGTGCACCCAGAATTCTTTACTTCTTCTGCGTCTTCGTACAAACAATAGCATTGCCAAAAGTTGACGCCGATTGAAAGGACTCATGATCACGACATGAATGCTCTGCTGTGGCTCCGCGTAAAATTTCGTATGCCAAAAAGTGACCCTTGAATTGCTTGGATTTTAATCAGAGATCGGACTAGTGCGTAAGCAATATCCGAATTTGGTCGGAGATTTCTACAACCGTATTTTCACGGGTTCGGATCGGATTCGGATCGGACGTAGTGCGAAACCGCTCTCATAGCTCATATATCGGAAACGTGACACTAGAAAAAAATTCAAAAATTGTTAAATTATTGAAATTATAATTATTTTAAATTATTTTTGATTTATTGTTTTATTCTCATTCAAAAATTGTTAGTATTGATAACAGCTATCGATTAATATAGGGTTTACGCGGGACCGCAACTTTGAAAAAAAATTAAAATGGCGGAAATTAAGCTTGCCAGGCTTCAAACAAAAATCTTACATGCCCTTTGACAGATTGTAGTAGCTTGATATGCTGTCTGTACCTTAATATAGGTGAGAACAATTGGATATTATCAAAAAGTCGGTCGTGGTGGCTTGGGCAGATATCAGGTAACAAAGGTGTGCTAAATAGCTGCTAAGTTACGTCATACTATAAAGCGTGATTTTTTTCGATACTACATAGGGCAAATACTATTATGATGATTCACCTCCTCCACTGCCAGATACTTTGTGTGGTGAAAACCCCCGCCAGACACCTTTGTGAGTGAACAACAGAGAGTTGTGCTGAGTGGCGTTCAGTTAGAGATGCTGATGTCTGTTCTAGGCTAATGATGTTGACGTGATTGCAAATAAAACAAACACAGATTCAGTTAAATTATAATTAATTACAAAATCATACAATAATTATTACATTTACATTCTTTTCTTGTCGTGTTGGCGATCGCCTGAACATTTTTGCTAACTATTGCATTCTATTGTTTTTCACGGTATTCTTACCACCTAACTACATACGTTGGCAAAAACTCCGTATTTCAGCTTCCATTTCTAAACATAGTTCATTAAAGGGGTGCCCTATTTATGCGTACACACAACCGCACATAAGTCATAACAGTCTGACATTGAAAACGCCTTTAAGTAGAAGCAGTAAGGGCGTTTTTGCAGAGCAAGTGCTACCAATGATCTGCGGTCGACTGTACTTACATGATAATTTTAAAGTAAGTAGTCTCATTATATATTTTTAAATGACTAACTAAGATTTGATCTTACTTATAAAATGTCTGCTAAAGTCTATATCGTAATTGGCTAAATTAAAAATCTCTTGATCACACTCCGATGTCAATTATAAGTAGACTGTGTAGCCTTAAATTATTAAATTAAATGCATTATAAAGGTATGTGCATATTATGTAAGACCACATTAAAAGTATAAAAAATGCTTGTTGATAAACTGATTACATTACATAACATCACGCTTGTAATCCCAAATTTCGCCAGTTATGTTTTGTAATAGGGGGTGAGCCTTTTGCCATCAACCGGACACAAATCCAGACTCAGTGGCTGTTACTGAGAAATTGCTGATGGAAAAACCCAATAACAATTTGCCCGACCCAGGAATCTGATCCAGGACCTCTGCTCAGCAGCCGCGATTGCGACCAATACATCAACGAGGCAGTCTATAACAGTTTATTGTAAATGCGAAGCGAGTGTTGCCAGTACATATTTTTAATGACCAAATCAATTTTTATAATATTTGGCAAAGGTAATTCAGCACCTTGAAAGCTTTTTACCGTATCTAATTAATAGCATGATATATTATTCGTGCATGAAATCGATGCAACTTCTTTTTACTGACTCATTTTTAGGGTTTCGTACTCGAAGGGTAATCAACGGGATCCTATTACTAAGCCCCCACTGTCCGTCCGTCCGTCTGTCTGTCAGCGGGCGGTATCTCATGATCCGTAATAGGTAGACACTTGAAATTTTCACAGAATGTGTATTTCTGTAACCGCTATAACAGCAAATAATAATGAACTAAACGGGGCTCCCCTACCACGATGGTACGGAACCCTTCATGCGCGAGTCCGAATCGCACTTGGCTGGTTTTTATATTCACTTACTATATGAGTGACAGACAGTGACATACACATTTTCTCATATTATAACATCTCATCACAAAAATGTATTATAACACACAGAAATGTATTTGTTACTGGCAGTTTCAGTATTTGCAGTCCACATAACACACACATACCTAAAACATGAAAATTTTCTATGCACAATATGATCTATTTACTTGAATTATTAAATCGATAAACAAACTTTATAAACATAATAAAATCATTGATAATATACAAACTAAACTTAATTACGAAGTAAAATAACGGAATACTTGAATCATATCGACAGCAAAATGGCGTAAGCGACAGTATTGGCAGTACCCGAGGAATATGGTGCTGGATCGGCATACTAAGTTCGTGATTACTTAATTCGGAGTTTCCTTACGTGACTGAATGAGAAATGAAGATATCGCAAGGGAACCAAGGTTACCGACGTCACGAAGAACGAATGGCCGATGGGGCCGAAAAGTTCTGGAGTGGCGACCACGAACCGGAAGTCGTTGCGTTGGAAGGCCTCCCACTAGGTGGAACGATGACCTGGTGAAGGTTGCGGGGATCCGCTGGATGCGAGTCGCACGGGGGTCAATGTGGCGACACTTGGGGGAGGCCTATGTCCAGCAGTGGACGTCTATCGACTGAAATAATGATGATGATGAACAGTCACAGACAGATGTCCCTTATACCCAGTATATTGGATTTATCCGCCCGGGTATATCGAATTATACAAACTTCAAGCCGATCTTTTATTTTTTGACTCTCTTAGCCATATCTACGAGCGGGTACTGTTGTATGTCGCTTACGTCGATATTGCACCGTCTATATACATTTAGTAGTAATTAAGTAAGTTCTTCAGTCATTAACTGGCGCGGGGGCCCAGCTTCCTTAGGCAGGAGATACCCTGGAACAAACAATTTGAAAGTCAGGATGCGAAACCATAAGAGTACATAGAATAAACACGTAATAACATCACGCCTGTAATCCCCGAAGGGTTAACAAAAGGTGTACCTAACAATACACCTATATTTCGCCAGTTATGTTTATGTCCATTGTAATAGAGGGCGAACCTATTGCCATCAACCGAGTACAAAAAACCAGACTCCGTGACTGTTACTGAGAAATTCCTGATGTAAAAACACAATAACACTTTGCCCGACCCGGGAATCGAACCCAGGACCTCATGTTCAGCAGTCACGCCTGCGAACATGACGCCCACGAGGCAGTAGAATAAGATCGAAATTATACTTATATGAAGATGATAACAGTAAAACTATTTTAGTTTTGCCTCCAGAATAGCAAAATCGGGTAAGCGAACAAAATTTTAAAGTAACGAATACAATGAGCTAAGGCTCATGGTCGACAGAATGGCATCAGAGGACAGAGCAAGCATGGCGAGCTCTCTCGGTTTGTGTTAGTGCCTTCAATAAGACAAGCGAACGGAGCGAGCCCGCACTCCAGACGAGCAAGCGGAGCGAGTCCAATCACGAAGAGAGTGAGTAGCAGAAGCGAAGGGTCAATTTTTGTAAGAAGTAAACCGGAGTACATATCTTTAATGTGATTATATTATTTGTCTATAGAATACTGACTGTGACATTTTTCAAAGGAAATCCGGTAGGAATCGAGTTGTATGGAACCTTCGCCACTGGTGAGACTGCACTCACTCTTGAACTGAACGAGAGAACCCTAAACTTTAGTTATAGTCTTAACAAACCTGCTCCAAATACTCGTTCCGTGACAGCCAGAAGTTGTCTCTGTTCTTGCACACCTCTGCCAGCACGGCGCCGCCGATGAACACCATGTCCTTACGACGCGGCGGGTCCTCTACGCGGATCTTGAATTTCTGTGGAATTACAAAAATAAATAGTTTTATTTAGGACAAAATAGGAACCATTTTCGTTAGTACTGACCTTAGATACTACAACTTATACATTACAGGCACTCGTTGTCAGTTACAGCATCATTATTTATCTGAGACGAAAGATGTTCAGTGCTCCTCTTGAGTACAGACAAGCGCATTAACGACCGATCTTGCAATTCACGTGGCTCCCTGCAACCTTCACGGGAGAGCGTCATCTGAACTATATCATCTGCCCAGCATTTCACCAACTATGTTGGAGTCGGTTTTGCTGTCTAACCGGAAATTTTAGATGAAGCAACTGCCTATCTGAACTATTAAGTGGGTATCAGTAGCGAAGGGTCAATTTCTGTAAGAGGTAAGCCGGAGTACATATCTTTAATGTGAATATATTATTTGACTATAGAATGCTGACTGTGTCATTTTTCAAAGGGAAACCGGTAGGAATCGAGTTGTATGGGAGCTTCGCCACTGCTGGGTATCAAGACATTATTAAGACATTATATGTATCTATATGTCTATGATCAAAGAAGTCATCATCTGCCCAGCCTATTCACAACTATGTTGGGGTCGGCTTCTAGTCTAACCGGATGCAGCTGAGTACTAGTATTTTACAAGAAGCGACTGCCTATCTGACCTCCACAACCCAATTAGCACTGGGTAAGACTGGTAGGACTGGTCCTTGGTAGGACTGGTTGTCAGAGTTATCATAACCACTGCTAAAGTTCTACAAATGGCAACTGGGTGTTTCGAGGTACGGACCGGACGGTAGGTCCTGAACCTATTGTCTATGTAGGTATGTATAATAATAAAATCTCACCGCAAGCTTATCACAATCGTTCTTGAGCACCCTCTCTAAGTACAACTGCTTGATCTCGCGCTCGAGCCGCGACGGGAGCCCTGGGTACATGGTGGAGCCCCCGGACAGGACTATGTGCTTGTACAGCTCGTTTCGCATGTCTATGTCGGCCGCCTGTAGATGAAAACACGTATTTATTTAAAACATAAACAACATAACATAACGCCTGTAATCCCCGAAGGGTTAGACAGAGGAGCACCTAATAATACATTTCACCGGTTACGTATAGTTCCAAAATAGGGCGAACCTATTGCCATAAACTGGGCACAAATCCAGACTCCATGGCTGCCACTCAAAAATTCCTGATGGAAAAACCCAATAACACTTTGCCCGACCTGAGAATTCAACCCAGGACCTCATGTTCAGCAGTCACGCTTGCGACTACTAGACCAACGAGGCAAACGTTTAATCTTTACATAGTATAAAACAAAGTCGCCCCCGCCGTCTACTTAGATCTTTTAAACTACGCAACGGATTTTAATGCAGTTTTCAGCAATAGAAAGAGTGAGTGAGTGAGTAATTCAAGAGTGGTTTAATGTATATTATCTACATTGCACCCGTGCGAAGCCGGGGCGGGTCACTAGTTAAACTATTTGAACAGTAGTGATCTAAAGGCGGACTTATTGCCACAAGGCTTTTTCTATCATTTGTTAGCATAAGGACAAATTCGCTTTACGCCAGATTCGCGTTAGGTCAGATTCGCGTTGGATCAGATTCGCTTAAAGACAGAATATGTACAGACCGCTGCATAAAGTTCCTTTGCTCGCATAAGGACAGATTCGCTTTACGCCAGATTATTATACCATAGGGCAATATTTGTCTAATGAATAACAAACCAAACCAGCCTTATATATTTTCTTTAGTTGCTAAAAAAAGAATCTGAAATACAAGAAAGAAAATTAAGTTTAAGTCTTTACAATCAAGGGCTAGAAGAATTAAAAAATGATAAAAAGATTGAAAAAAACTGTCAACAATGCGTTACAAGTACTCAACTTTAGAATGTTTAAAACATTTATTGAATTTAGTTAATATAGAAAAAAAATAGGATTACAACTTAGTACAGGGAATTTACTTTTGGTAAGTTACGATGTCTGTAAGGTGTTTTTTTTTATTTTCTCAGATGTTTCGTATTAATGAATAAAATTACTTTTAATTCGACTGTACTTCTGTCTTCAAGCGAATCTGACCTAACGAGAATCTGACACAACGCAAATCTGGCGTAAAGCGAATCTGTCCTTATGCTAACAAATGTTTTCTATCAGCAAAGCTGAATAGTGAATCTGTTGGCTGTCAAACTGTTAGCTGTAGTGGTTGGTTGAGGAAAAATAAAACAGACTCGTTGTCAAGCGGTAAACGTTCATTACGGTTTTATCATGTATACAAGGAGTATACGGACCCTTCATGAAGACGTCAACCAAGCGCTATGTACATCAAACTGAGTACCTCAACGCAAAAATGTATTGCTGGGAAACGACTTTTTTTGGAGACAGAAATCACGTTCTACGGTAGGACTCATTCTAATGCACTCAAAACATTGTGCTGATGGATGCGTTACCGTTATGCGCACGGGGGTCATGGAGTTATTCAAAGTAAAGTTGTAACATTAAAAAATTGTATTATAAAAAAAAACTTGTGAAAAACTTTGACCTATATAAGATCTATCTTTTCATACACGAAATATTTTAAAAGTAACTTCTATAAGTCGTAAAGTCGCCATAGCAACAAAAAAAAAAATATCTGAGTGTTTTTTTTTTTACGAAACTATTATAATTCTAAAAGTTTTTGAAACTTTTTACATAAAACCATTACTCCCATATTCTAACAATGACAGTAGGTAAATACGACGTAGTAAACTACCTAGATGCTTAAAAATAAGGAGCCAGTATTTATTTTGTGGGTCACGTAATTTTAAATTATTTATTTTTATAAAAAAATATGCTCAGATAAAAAAAAAAAATCCCTTGAAATGGGTTTGTTATAGCCGTTAGATGATTCCCTGAAAATATTTCGGGTATGAATACTTAGACCTTATATATCCGTAAGGTTCCCAGGTATGGTCTAGAACAGAAAAAAATGATCGCAATAACGGGAGAACAAGCGCCTTTCGGCTTTGTTAAGGGTAATTTTACACCCATTAGTTAGCTCCACAGTCACGTTTCACTCTACTACCAATACATACCTGTATAGTATTAAACACGAGCTCAGCGATACCCTGCCCCTCCACGTTGATCAGATGCGGCTGGAACAACGCCTCGGGAGCCTCGAACCTCTCGCCTCCAACCTTGATGACACGGCCATCTGGTAACTAAGAAAGGAAATAGGATAAAATGTGGAAGCATACTGCTTTATACTTCATCATGCGAAATGTCTCATTAGCTCCACTCACCACATAGGGCTCCACGAGCACGGTGGTCTCCCAGGCGAGGCGCTGCTCCTGCTCGATGTTGTACCCGATGTAGCAGAGCTTCTCCTTCATCATGCGAACTGTCTCGAAGTCTGCAGAGTGGTTGAAGGCGTAGCCTCGGAGGAGGAGCAGCTGGGAACAAAGTCACAATCTGCTTAATAAAAATCATAAATTTAAAACGTACTGGGACACAGGCTTCCGGGCCTCCTTTTTACGAGAGGCAGCGGATTGTAATGTCGTCGAATTTTTGGTTCTAGGACCGTCACAATGTTTTCCTTCACCGTAATAAGGACATTTGCTACATCAGAAGCATCCAGAACGAGGTAAACAGCTCGAGAACAACAGGCTAACAATTGTAACTCATCATCTGCCTAGCTTTTTCTTGCTTTTTTTTTTAACTATGTTGGGGTCGGCTTCTAGACCAACCGGATGCAGCTGAATACCAGTGTTTTACATGGAGCGACTGTTTATCTGACCTCCAGAACCTGGTTAGTACTAGGTAATACGATTACTCCTTAGTAAGACTGGTTTTCAGACTTTCAGGCCACTGACTACCTGTAACGACTGTCAAAGATCTACAAATGACAGCAGGGTCCAACGGCTTAACGTGCTTTCCGAGGCTCGGACGAAACTCGGTATGTAATGGGTGGTCACACTGGTCACCCATGCACGGACCAAACCTAGACAAGCTCGGCTTGACCTGAAGGTCGACCCAAACGACTGTTATTATTTAGCCATGAGCTAACCGAGCTTTTAGCCATGTGCTAAGCGAGCCTGTATATAAAAGCTACAAAAAAATGAAGCTTACCTTGATGAGATACCTGGTGATATCTCGTCCTGCTATATCCAGCCGTCGCGTCAGATGAGGCAACGAAAATTCTTCGTATACGGGACAAATGTGAGTCACACCATCACCTAGAGTTCGGAACAATATAAATAAATATCAACAGAATGATATACAGATCGAGATTTTTTATATATTAGCTGTAAGTTTTGGAGTGCGGAGCTTACCTGAATCAACAACGACTCCAGAGATGAGACCCTGCGCGTACAGCGTTAACACCGCCTGGATGGCAATGTATGCGCTGTCGAATTCGTACTTTTCGAACATTACCTGTGGAAATACAAATTGTTTGTTTTTAATGATGTATTATTTATTTATTTATTTATTTATTTATTTATTATATTAGGTCTACCAACAATTGTTAACACTGGATACAGCGACATAAATCATTCTAAAAAATATTATACAGCGCAACAATGATTAAGGTTTAAATAACATATTATTATTATTCATCACCTGCCTAGCCTTTTCCCAACTATGTTAGGGTCGGCTTCCAGTCTAACCGGATGCAGCTGAATACCAGTATTTTACATGGAGCGACTGCCTATCTGACCTCCACAACCCAGTTAGTACTGGGTAATACGATACCCCTTGGTAAGACTGGTGGTCATTTTTGAGCCACTGACTACCTGTAACGACTGTCAAAGATCTATAAATGACAGCCGGGACCAACGGCTTAACGCTTTCCGAGGCACGGAGGGAACTCGTTATGTGACGGGTGGTCACCGATCCACAGACCAACCTAGGCAAGTACGGCTTAACCTAAAGATCGATTCGAGCGGCTGTTATTATTTAGCCAAGAGCTCCTCCATTATTATTATAAGCCTATGTTGTCCCACTGCAGGGCAAAGACCTCCCTTCCCTCCTTCCACAACACAAAAAAACAACAAAAACAAAAATAACATTGAACCTTGAAATATGGTTTAACTGTTTAGGCATAACATGGAAACGGAATCTATTATGTACAATTATACCTTTTTTTCCTTTTATTGATTCATTTTCTTGTATATACAGGGTGGAAGGAACGCCGACGCGAAAACTGTTACCACGTATTCAGTACAACATTCTAAGCCCCTCCACATATAAATTTTTCATTGGTTATTAAAAAAAAAATAGCTGTTCCATACATTTTGACTGTGTAGGTATTGCACTTTTGTAGGAAACAGCTGTTTTTTAGCTCAACTAAAATGTATAACATAAGACCTTTATTGTAATACCTGTGTTCACAAATAAAGATTGATTGATTGATTGATTTTATGTCCGTACTAATGACCGGATCCGACAAATGTATCCAAATGTTGTCTTACCTCAATCATCTTCTCCCTATTCTTGGTGGGGTTCATCGGTGGTTCAGTCAGCAGGATCTTAGTCTCCTTGGGGTCGATGTTCATCTTGCTCTCGCCGAACGTGTAGTCCCATACGTGGCACATGTCCTCCCAGTTACGTACGACCTGCGGATGGAGAAAGAGCGATAACATTTGATTGAAGATGAAAATACATTCAGAGGTGACAAAGTTGAAAAATAGATTATCCTCCGTTTGGGGCAGTCGTGGAAAAAATAAATCTGGGGAAGTTCCATCAAGCAATCTTGATGTATCACAATAAAATGGTAAGGAGCAACCACAGGGTCGGTTCGGCCTCGTTCGAAATGCACGAAACCTACGCAAAAATTATTACTCGGATAAAACTTGGATCTGAAAAATCACGTTTTACGGTAAAACTCTATGTAACGCACTCAAAATATCGTGCTGGTGGATGCTTTGAATAGTAAACAGGTCATTGAGGTAATCAGTGGCGGATTTACAAGTTTTCAAGGACTGTACAGTTTTTGCCGCCTTTGCCTCTACATGTCATGTCCTACATTATTTTTACAATCCAACAATTTCGTTGAAATTGTACGTAAAATAATTTTTTGCCGCTTACTGGTTGGGGGGCGGCGAACTAGCTGTTTTAGTCTAGAATATGGAAGATTGTTACTCGGAATGTGCAATGACAAGTGAGAGAGGAAGGTCATCGGCAAAATTTGTTTCAGACTTCTATCTGTAAAACATCAGAAAACCGTCTTGCCAAAATCTTTTTGATTTCGATGAGGTAGCAAAAAAAAAAAAGTCGGTTCCCAAATTTGCCGCCCCAAAAATCTGCCGCCCTAGGCTCAAGACTACTCAGCCTGCTGGTAAATCCGCCACCAGAGGTAATTAAAGTTAATTTATAACCTGGAAACTTTTGAAAAAATTGGAACTTTGACCTCAAATTTCTCCATAACTAGAAGGTTCCCAGGTATGGTCCAGAACAAAAAAATGATCGCAACGGGGAGAACAAGTGCTTTTCGGCTTCGTTAAGGGTCTTTTTACACCTTTTATTTTAACACTATGTTACCACCCAGTATTTGTGCGTAGTACAGATCTATGTACATATTTACACATTTATCTGGATGACAAGCCAAAAACCAACATCCCCTATGTTGGTTTTTGGCTTGTATACAAGTTTTTGGTCTGTCTGTCAATGATTTTAAAGAAAAAGCCATTAAAGGCATACTTACTCCATTTTCCATAGGATAGCTGACCTCGAGCATAGACCTGAGTTTTGAAGCCTCATCTCCGACCATCAAATCCTGAAATATTTCATTTAACATAAATTATACAAAACTATATCAATCAAGTACCCAGGCATTAGGGGTTGCGCCTGATCTATCAGCACGGAATCCCACTTTTTTAGAAACAGAACGTGTTGCCGAACGCATCGTCGATGCTGCCGCGTGCGACAGCATTACCGCTGTTTCTCGCTCTAGCAAATGACGGTTTTGAGCGACAGAGCGACTCCGTGTTGCTAGATGAGTTTAAACCCGAATATAACACATTGAGCTATAGAAAGATACTATGAGACAAGTACGAGGGCAAAATTTACTCTAACTTTACTTTGAAAGTAAAGTAGGTGTTCCATACGAATATCAACATTAACAGTAACAATATAGGTTGGTTTTAGAATGAAACCATTATTCACATTCGCTCATACAAATATGAATGGATATAAATATGAATGGGAATAATGATTCCCATTAGAATAAGATTCACAATCATATGAAGACTTTTTAGCAATTAATGTCAAACTAAGGTCTGCCCTGAGTTTGCTCTTCAAAGTTAGTCTTTCTTTAAAACTCAATGTGCCATGATTTTCCAGGTAGGATTTAAAGTGGTTATAAAACACAGTTTTTAGTATTCAAAAAATCTGAAAAAACGTCACAAAACTATACAAAAATAATGCTGGAAGCTTGTTAGAATTTATTAAATATATATTTTTTATAAAAGAACTGTTAAAAAGTATGGAAAATGCAACTCAAGTATAAATATTTTGGTTTTCTAACTACCTACGTTTAAAGGCAGCAGATATATTCATGGCTACAGTGCTATTTACAGGCCAATACTATGCAGCATAAAAATTAAACATTTCAGAAGAAAAAGGATAGTATAGATAGCTGTTTCACCACTTCTGGATAAGTAGTTATCTGACAGACAATTCCATGCAAATGTCCTAATGTTTTATCTAATACAGGTTGTTTGGTTAAACGTGGGCAATAATTTAAGTGACTAAAGGACTCATAAATATGAGCAAATTTTACTATGGGGCTAACTATGAAATATGATTGAAAAAATCTGCTGTTGCCTACATTTTTTCGAGTTACGCGACCTTTTTTTTTCGCGATTTCATGGTCGTTCCCATAGTAAAAAGTTGCTTACTTTCATGAGTACTACACTCCCCTAAAGTATTGCCCACGTTTAAAGAAACACCCTGTAGATAGTTTATCATCACGCCTGTAATCCCCGAAGGGTAAGGCAGAGGTGTAGGTTAGGCACACCCACATATCGCCAGTTACGTTAAAGTCCCATGTAATAGAGGGCGAGCCTATGGCCATCAACCGGGCACAAATCTAGACTCCATGGCAGCTACTGAGAAATTCCTGATGTAAAAACCCAATAACACTTTGCCCGACCCAGGAATCGAACCCAGGACCTCATGACAAGCGGGCGTATGACACTTGACAGAGAGATTTGTTACGAAGTAGTAACGAGTATTGGATTACGATTTTCTAAGTCTTGTCCCATCTATCAGAAATATTTAATTGTCTTTGACTTTACATCATAATCTGCCTAACCCTTTCCTAACTATGTTGGCGTCGGCTTCCAGTCTAACCAGATGCAGCTGAATACCACTATTTTACATGGACCGAATGCCTATCTGACCTCCACAACCCAGTTAGTACTGGGTAATACGATGCCCCTGGGTATTACTGATAATGTCTTTGACTTTACATGGAGTACATAAATAAATAAAAGCATGATTATAGTTTTTGCTGCAAAGCACTGCATAGTATGGCTGCTGTGACGTACCGAAACTTCCACATCTTCATAGTTGAAAGCCTGGTTGGTGGTTGGTTTGCATGAAATTTTACATTGTATTAAAAAGAGTAACCATGAAAGAACTAGTTTTTCAAGAGAAAATGACATAATTCATCAAAATGTTTGTCATTATCAGTGTTTTATTGAATACATTATTATATTTTGACGGCACGGTTGGCGCAGCAGCCAATCGCTCAGCCACTGCGCTCGCACGGATCAAATATTTGTATGATCTACAGGTAGTTTGTGTATGTTTAAATGTTTGTAAACGCACCCACGTTACAGGAGAAATTCCTAATGTGGGGCAAAGTATTTATAAAAAAAAAATCATGGCTATTTCCTAATGTATTAGTTTATATTACAATTCATTTTATGATTATTAGTTATCACAAGTATTTACATAAATACAGGTGGTTACGTTTTTGGTTCTAAATACAGTGAAAACTGTGTACATCAAAAAAATATACAGAGTGGAAGAGTCACTGACACACAAACAGTTACCACATATTTAGTACATCATTTTAAACCCCCCCACATCCCAATTTTTCATGGGTCTTTTCTTTTAATCTGCTGTCCATAGATTTTGACCATGTAGATATTGCATTTTTGTAGGAAACAGCAGATTTTTTTTTAATTTCTCCTAGAAAATGTTCTACATATAGGGGCTCAAAATGATGTACTGAATAAGTAGAAACCGTTTTGTGCGCCGGTGTCACTTCCACCCGTAGATGTGTTTAACTGAACTTTGTGGTCTTTTAACCTTTGTCCAAGAGTTGACTATAAGTCTGTAACAAAATTTTATCAATTGCACTCTGTACATGCATCTTTCCACAGACACACGGATTAGTTTCAAATGTTTTCACAATGTCAATTTTTTTCACAAGATTTGATAACACAAGTTATTTCAAAACCATGCTGAAACATATATTAACTTACTCCGATAAACATATCCTGTAACATTAAAATACTTCTTCAATATAAATACATAGCATTAAATAAAATTAACAAACAATCAACTAAGGTGGTGTCATGATGTGATAATTTTATTTTAACTGAAATCTACTATGGCGATGGCACGTTTTTTGTTAGGCCAATTCCGAGGTAGCCTTGAAGTGTTCGTACAGGGTGTCCGGTGTTTGAACTAGGATTTCAAAATTAAATTAAAATAAAACTACAATATATATTAAGTTAATTAAACTTGCTCTTTATAGAACATTAATGCGGATTTTAGTTTAAAAAAATATTCCGGCTAAATGTTCCCTGTCGCATCATACATCCTCCT
Organism: Noctua janthe; assembly: GCA_910589295.1. Taxonomy (NCBI): domain Eukaryota; kingdom Metazoa; phylum Arthropoda; class Insecta; order Lepidoptera; family Noctuidae; genus Noctua; species Noctua janthe. The sequence continues at coordinate 9,618,700 of OU342578.1, forward strand.
GGAATCTGTCGACCGTATTCCGCAGAACACGGTGAAGAAGTGATCGCAGAATATTGTTTATTTCCCGAACGATATTTTCTTTCAGTTCAGCAATGTTTGCTGGATTTGTTGAATAAACTTTACTCTTGAGGGGATACCCATAGAAAAAAATCCATAGGGGCTCACCCCTATGGATTTTTTCTGGCGATCTTGGTGGCCAAGAGATGTCTCCGAAACGGCTGATAAGCCGTTTGTTTGTGAAAAAATGTCGCAACAAAGCCATGGCGTCTCTAGCAGTATGTGCCATTTTGCTGAAACCATGTGTGTGAAGTGAAGGAAGGATGTACTCTCAGTATTGAGAATCTGTAGTAAGAATTTCCGCCCTGTTGCGCACCGACTGGCGCGGATTATCGCGCAAATTGTTCGCGACGAGTTCAACTTGGTCATAGCTTCTTGACATTCTGGCTGGGCCCTGGCCGCGGATTTCTTGCTGAACTGTTGCTTGGAACTTTGGCACCCACAACCAAATCAAATTTTCAATGGGAGCGTCACGTAACTGACGAATATTGTACCGTGAACAAAATCTACGACGAGCAACAACAATCATTTGCCTTGAAAACGCTTTGATTGCGAATGCACGTTGTTAACCAGTCCACTGAGACATTATGATTAATAACCCTCACGAATGACAAATCAAATGCGGCCCCCTGCTCGCCCCTCCACTCTATGGTATAAGCACAGTTCGAAATTTAAAACCTAACTCTGCCACCGGAAACCCTTTACTTGGTAATTTAACATAGTGGCTTTACAAAGAAATTTTTCAAAAACAGTTTCCTACAAAAGTGCAATACATATACAATACACATCAAAATGTTTGGAATGGCTGGTATTTTTTTAAAATTACTGATGAAAAATTTCTATGTGGGTTCAGAATGATGTACTATATGGATATGTGGTAAGCATTTGTGTATCGGAGTCCCTTCCACCATGTACAGATATGATGCACAGAATACCTGAGACCCACATAATAATTAAGCCTACCAGCTATCCATTACAGCTAAAAACTTTTAAATGAGTGCTCTTAGAAGGGACTGTCTAAGTGGGTTACTATTTTAATCAATAACCGTTTTAATGTTTAATGGAGGAATGAGGAAAACGTTCTGAGGAAAGTTTTGAGTATGAATGTGGATGGGTATAAGAGTAGAGGAAGACCAAAGAAACGATGAATGGACTGTGTGAAGGATCGTATGGCTGGAAAGGACAGTTGAGATGCTGAGTAATAGAGAAGCATGGAAGAACCTCAAATAAATTGGGATAAGGGCAGAAGGGGAGAATGATACACCGGTTTTATGATAACCTTGTAAGTATCTTAGCAATCGTTTTGGTGATGTTGCTTGATACTACATGATGATAGTGTGCTCATGACAATAAATTGTTTAATAATTTTTGACAACAGGAATGTGTGACAAATAAACATGGCTATTGTTTTAGAATATAATAACTTTCAACAGACTGTAAGTGTTATTGTTGTTATTGAATTATTTAGTAGATTAAATTGTAAACAATATTTTGTGTCTGAAATATGGTAGGTAAGGTAAACCAGTGTCCTGATTAGAATATTAAGGATAATAATTATAATGTATTTTTAAATTGATTTTATTCCTACGTATATAAATTAAAATAGCGACCTCGCATTACTAGACGTCGTCCCTATTACACGCAACATATTTCAATCTACAGGATACGGCTCAGTTCCGCTAACACACCTGACTTCACATAGTTTCGACACTCACCTTCACGTCAATATCTCCGATTTTATTCTCGGCCCTGATGATCGGCCGGCCCACCATCGACGGGAATATGAACGCTGGGAAGTTGCTGCCGGCATATCCACACTTCACGAACTAAAACCGACAGAAAATCATGAGGAAAACGATGATTCAGGCGCTTATCAAGACCACCATTTTAAATCGTCATTTTTTAGTGGACTTACGCCTGTGCCATTGTCGCAAACGATAACTTTTCTTCCTTTCTCATCCATTTTGCTTAATTTATTCTAGTTTCACTTAAAAAATAGATTTCTATTGAAATATTTGATGAAAATAACAGACGAAGTGCCCCCCGCACTGCCCTGTAGCTATCAAACTACTTTTTTAATTATATGACAAATCGACGGCATATGTTCAATACCAAAATAACTTTACTTGATTACAATACAGTGCAAATTGCTATGGCAAAATAAGTTTCCTTATTCTGACACGCCTATAAGTGTCCATGTTAGGATACAAGGCTTTCTAGCTTTTACTTAGCACAGGCCCTGTGTGGTGATATTTTTAGAGGGCTATTTTAGATGTCAGTGAACGCTTTGACTGAATAATGATGTTGAAAGTGAGGTGACGTGATTACATCCAGCGCTCTCTCTGAGGCAGACAACCCCATTCATTACAAACACCAACTTTTCGGTAGAATTTTTGATCGTCATCTCAGCTATAAAACTTCCACAGCTGGATATTTAAAGGCTCTAACTATTCAAACACGAAATATTTTCAGGGAATCATCTAACGGCTAGCAAAGCCATTTCAAGGGATTTTTTTTTAGCTGAGTATATTTTTTTATAAAAATTAAATAATTTAAAATTTCTTGACCCACAAAACAAAAACTGGCTCCTTATTTTTGAGGATCCATTACGCTAGTTTACAACGTCGTTTTTACCTACTGTCATTGTTAGAATATAGAGTAAAGGTTTTATGCAAAAAGTCTCAAAAAAAATTTAGAATTATAATAATTTTTGTAAAAAAAAACACTCAAATATGTTTTCGTTGCTATGTCGACTTCACGACTTATAGAAGTTACTCTTAAAATATTTCGTGTATGAAAAGATAGACCTTATATAGATCTCTACCACTAAGGTCACTACAAAACTTGCAGTCATGTATTCAGTATTGCCTGCATCCAGTGTAGTTCATGTAGATTTAAAAAAAACAACCGTGTAACAGAGCGAATTTTAATGTCAAATTTCAATAACTGTCGTCTGTCACGTCGTGCACCACTCAATTGTCAAAGTAGCATGGCAAGTGTTAACTTTTCACGTGTTTTTCTTCATATATAAATTTATTGAATTCATATTAAGTGAAAATGAAGCACAAAAGGTTTGAGGAGAACATATTAGTTGATGAGGCGTACACAAATTACAGCCGACCCGACAAAAATGCTGATACAAAGAAAGGAGAAGGTATTGCGAAGCATTTTGCTGAAACCTTGGAATATGAGGATAAAAAGAAGTGGTATCATCAGGTAACAGACCATTTTTCTTGTTATTTATATAAAAGTTGCATTTAAAAGTGAAAAACGTCGTTATAGTGTTGCACAATTTTTTGTAAGACAAAAAGTGAAAATATTATTTTCAAAATATAACCCCAAAATTTATTGTAAATAAAGCAGTTTGTGTTTTTTACATTAAGTGCAAACCTAAACAAAATCAATCTTCTACTTCTTCTTCGTGTGTCGATTTCACGTAAATTTTGTCCGCCCGATATGTAGCCCCTGCTGTGACATATTAATTTTATTTAAAACCTGGTAGCTGCAGGTAAAATACGCGCATTGGACGTGGAGTTGCAAAAAGCAGTTGGATATACAAAACAAATCCTGGAAGGTGCAGGTGCTGACTCACAATCAATCTGAAATGCTAGAAGCAAACATTCATCTTTGACAACATTGAATTAAGATTCAACTCATATTTATTTTATGTCGTGCATATATTTCTCTTATATATAAGTACAAAATATTATAGATGCCAGAGGAGCCTGCTACAGTATCAAAGATTTTAACACGAGAACAGCTTGACGAAGTAAGGAAAGAAGCAAGCAGTGCCTTACATGGAGACACAATGGCATATGAAACAAGTAAGCATCAATTGTTTTTGATTTATTATGACGCTGTACTGCCTCTGCTTTACACAGAATTGGTACTAGTTCAAAATTATTTATTATTGATTTTTATTAGCATAAACTTTTAAATATTTAGAAGAACAGTGTCATTACCAGAGGTCGGAATTAGGTAGAGTTATTTGTGTACATTAGGTAGAGTTATTTGTGTACTTAAACTGATTTCATACAGTGAAAGAATAAGGTGGATATGCCTCAAATCCTGAGATTAATTTTACAGAGCAGAAAAATCCCGTGATTTATTAAATAAAAAAGTTATTTACTTTTACACAATTTAAACCATCCGACATTTTGGACATCATGCGCACGCAGCGCAGCTGTTAATGAAAAAATGTCGCGGGTTCGATTCCCGCACGGAACAAATATTTGTATGATCTACAAGTAGTTGTTCCGGGTCTGGGTTTTTGTGTATGTGTGAGTTTAAATCTTTGTAAACGCATCCACATTACCAGAAAAAATCCTAGTGTGGGGCAACGTAAATAAAAAATTGTATTGTGAATGAATGTAAATACTAATAAAAATTGTATGTTAATTATCTTTGTTTTATTTGTCTAATCTATCTCTGAGGTTGTTATTATTATTTATTTGTAATATTGTTGGCCACACGAGATTTTATTATAAATCCTGGGAAATCCCGGGAAGATCATTTCAATGCAAGTACATAAATAACTCTACCTAATTCCGACCTCTGGTCATTACACAAACAAACATGGAAAGGAATCAGTGACGATGGTTCCATACAACTTGATTCCTACTGGATTCTCTTTGAAAAATGGCACAGTCAGTATTCTATAGACAAATAATATAATCACATTAAAGGTATGTACTCCGGCTTACCTCTTACGAAAATTGACCCTTCACTACTGAAAGGAAGTGTTCTAAACTATTTATATATAATATGGAATGTAACAGTAACATCTCGCCTGATGTGAAGCGATAATGCCGCCACCGACGATCCAACTGTACTGTTTATTTTTATTTTTATTTATTTTATTTATTTGGCTCACCAACAATTGAATACACTGCTTCAAACATATGAGATACATTCAATAGAGTCACAGACAAGTGTATCAACCTCTTACAGGTAAGCACATCATGCACTACTTATTTGTCGTTGAGTGCCTACTTAAAATCAGATGAGTACCTAACTACTCACCGCACACAACTATGGTTTTTAAATACATAATTTAAATTAAATTAAAATCAAATAAAATGAAAATGAAAATCAGTCAGTATCAGAATTAAACTCGAAATTAAAGTCAAAATCAAAATTAAAATTAAAATCAGTCAGTATCAGAATTAAACTCGAAATTAAAGTCAAAATCAAAATTAAAATTAAAATTAAAATTAAAATCAAAATCAAAATCAAAAATAAAAACTAAAATTAAAATTAAAATTAAAAAATCCAAATTAAAATCAAGAATCAAAAAATTTAAATTAAATTAAAAAAAAAAATCAATTAAATTAAACATACATGCAAGCCTCAACACTATTAAAAAAAATATATATATTTTACAAGTTTTGTAAAATATATTTTTCTGTTCATGATTGTTCATCACTTTTCTAATTTTCTACCTAGATTCTTTAACTTTTGGTATGCAAGAACGTGGATCAGCGCAATTCCGTTATACGGCTGGAATGCTGAACCACAACAAATCGACATCTTGCATTTTTTTTAGACAACTTTAATTTAGTAAAAAACGGATCCACGTTCCAGCATACCAAAGGTTAATTGTTCCATATCCTAGATGATGATGATATTTATATCTGATTAATCTATTTCAGAGGCCAACAGGAGTGGTTCATCAGACCACCAGTGGGCTCGCACGCTGCTCAACAAAGGTGCGATAGGAGACAGAGTAGCTGCTGCTACTATATTGATACAAGTAAGTTAATTAACGGCATGGTTGGGGCAGTAGTTGAGCGATTGACTGCTGCGTTGAGTGTCGCGGGTTCGATCCCCGCACAGAACAAATATTTGTATGGCCTACAGATAATTGTTCTGGGTCTGGCTGTTTGTGTATGTGAGTTTAAATGTTTGTAAACGCACCCACGATGCTGGAGAAATACCTAGTGTGGGAAAATAATTAATGATTTCGGAGATTAGCCGGAACAAACAGACAGACAAAAATGATAAAATATGTTTTTTTGTTTTTTAAGTTCCGTATATACTTTCATATGCATTCAGTCAAAAGCTGTTATTTGAAATTACAAACAGACACTTCTATTTTATTTATTTGTAGATATTATTTTAGGTATTGTCTAGTGAAACATGCGTTAGCCTGTCCAGAGAGAACAAAGCAAGCATTACCAATGTCTCATTATGAATGCCTGTTGATTGCCAAACTAAAATAACTTTGTCATCTTACAGGACAACCCAATCTATAACTTGACAGCATTAAGAAATTTAATCAACAATGTGAAACCAGCTAAAAAGAAGGATGGTATCATTATCATAGGTAAGTAAATAACTTTACTTGAGAGAGATTACAAGAGGAATTTTAATTTCATGGGATTTATCATAAGCAGGAATGATCAACAAGAGAGCATTTTACTTAAGTTGCTAACATCATCTTAGAAATGGTGTTCTTAAATTTAATTTTATAAAGTCTCAAAATTGTCAACTATCAATTAAGGGAAGGAGCGAGACGACCCCAACATAAGTATTATTAATTCGGGCGTCGGGGGTCACGTGGTGGCTCCCACGCCACCGTAGGCGCGGGCCTGTGGACGGCGAGTTATGGGCTAGCTCGCCTTCCGGCCGTCTTATGACGATAGGCCGTGGCGACGGCGCGTTCGTGTTCCACGCGCGCCTCAAAGAGATGTCAGCAACCATGTAGGGGTCCGCAAGGGCCGATGCCGGGCTGCGGGACTGTTCGAAAGAGATACCGTGGCCCTGGAACACAAAGGGCAAAGAAGGAACATGGATGGGTTTTAGTCAGTAGAAGTCTGACACTCCCTTCTGCTCCGCCCAGAGCAATCATTTCAGCGGTCATTTGATGATTTCCCTTCCTAAAAAAAAAAATATTAATTACTTACCGGGGCTGTTTCATTCACATTTGTAAATGTAACCATTTGAGACACAATAAACATATATACTTTTTTATCATTGCCTACCCTGACCCTAGAATTATTTTATCCCCTACTCTATCCCCTATTATCACTTGGTCATCAAAATGTCCTTTCTTTGGTAATGTTCGTCGTGACGTTGAGCTCCTTGAGTTATAAATCGAGCTGCACGATAACTGACAAATGCTTACACTGACTGAACAGGTCCACCCAAATCTGTGTGGTTCTTTCTTCAAAGACTATCCCAGACACTAATCTGCATAGTCCTCATGTGAGCTGACCAAGATTATGTCTGGACCTTAAAAGAGACTATGATGGCTGAGTTTGTTTCAGCTGTTTCTTTTTAGAATAGTCAGGTACGAAACACCGGCCGCATCAAGTTTAATTTTTTTTTTTTTTGTAAAAGTGTTTTTAAAAACCTATTTGCAAAATAAACATCATTTATCATTTAAAATGTTTATATTTCTTTCAACCTCTCACTTATTATCAAAACTTTCCCACAGATGCACTATCAGAACTCCTAATATCAGAGCTACTGATCCCTGATGTCAAACTGCGTACGTTTGAACAGCATCCTCTAGGACATGTGGATGAGATGGCATCGGGCAACAAGCAAGCGAGGCGGAATATACTGAAGCTGTGGTTCTATGAGGATCAGCTGAAGGAGTTGTATGGGAGTGAGTAGATACTTTCATTTGGAGGTAGCAGCTAGAACAGAGATAAAACATGTTAATCTATAAAGGCTAGGAGAAATTCTAAAGTCCACCTTTATTTATAAAAAATAGAAACACCTCAACTGGAAATATGGCCACAACTATTTAATTATTTGTGACATATAGTACAGACGTGCAAAAGATGATAAAAGAGCTTTAACCTTTTGAACGCCATTGTCACATATACGTGACAAGCAAGCGCGTGCCCTGTAAGCCAAATGACACAAATATGTGACAAAACGGTAGGTGAAATTGTAGCTTGGCGTGTGGTGGGCACGCACGTGCGTTAATGCTCTGGCGTTCAAAAGGTTAAAAATATGACGGATAAGTCAGGATTTACTCCGTTAGGCTCGTACATCATGTGGGCAGACGATGGGTTTCGTGCCTTGAAAACACACTGGGTGCGATACACTGTTTCTAGCAAAACTAACGAATTACTTGAGATTACAACTTAACACAATAACACGGGGCACAATGAATCGGGTACAGTTCCAAAACGTCTCAACTCCGCCGCGAGAAGACATTTACTGTCGCCCTCGCCTCGAGCTGGACATCAGGGCTCTGTAGAAGCACGCTGTGTTGTGACTGGTTGCGTGATGTCACCACTGCACACAGGCGCGCTTTCCGATTCATTTTATGTCCGTACTAACGACCGGATCCGACAAATATATTATTTTTTTATTGTTTATTCAAATCAAGTCAAATAATAATTGTAATTGTCTTATAAATAATAATATTTAATTTCCAGCTTATGTGGAGGCGTTAAATAAATTCGCCCACGACTCGGTAGAAGCAAATAAAGAGAAAGCCGTCAGTGCCATGTCTTATTTGTTAATGCACCATCCTGAAAGGGAGAAGGTAAGAATTTAATTTTAAATCACAAATTGCCGTAAAATTGTTTTATAAGTCAGACTTTCAAGCAATTAGATGATACTGAAGAAGCAACAGTTGCTGGGCAAAGCAAAATATGGACCAACAGTGGCCCTTGCAAGAGCAGCGGTGGCCCAATAGTGGCGGCCCCGACTTACGAACAGTAAGTCGTGGGTTCGAACCCAGCCAGGCGCAATTACTTTGTGTAATTTATTTCATCACCACTGCTCTCAAAAACGGTGAAGGAAAACATCGTGAGGAAACTGGCATGTCCTAGAACCAAAAATTCGAAGACATGTGACATCTACCAACCCGCACTGTTCCCGCGTGGTGGATTATAGCCCATTCCCTCTCATGGAGGGGAGGCCTGTGTCCCAGCAGTGGGAACATTATAGGCTGATTATGCTTGGCCCTTGCGTACCGCTTCCTGGTTGCTGACATCTCTTTAAGGCGCGCGTGGAACACGAACGCGACGTCGACACGGCCTGTCGTCTTGTACCTACCTCATACTTATCCTATACTATTAAATGAACAATATTTGTATATATCTTTTCTTTTCTTTTTTTTTTTCTCTTTTTTCTTTAAAAAAAAAAAAAAAAACGTATGTATACCTATTTGTAATCACGTTCTCGAAAACGGCTCTAACTATATCGATGAAAGTTGCAATGGTGGGGTCTACAGGAGCGAAAAATCGATCTAGCTAGGTCTCATATCTAGGAAAATTTGTTTTATCTATGTTCACCCCGAGCGGAGTTCGGTCGCCTAGGTACACACGACGGCCAATCAAACTAAAATACAAAATCAAATCAATACAAAACCAGTTTATGCGGATCTCTCATTGTATAGGAAATATATAAAAAGCGAGGCCAAGTTATACTGGAAATGTACAGCGTCATGTGCCGCCGTGTGTACTAGCTCGATAAATGACATATTGCTCTTATCATATCCCTGTCCTTGTCTCATTACTTCGTGTCCGCGCAACATGTTTTCTCTTCCACTCTCCCCTGTTTTATTCTCTACCCGTACGCAAAATACGCGCTTTGGACGTGGAGTGGCGGACACCAGCCCTGACTGACTAACTGGGTGATATATCAACACACAGCCCAAACCGCTGGTCCTAGAGACATGAAACTTGGAGAGTGTGTTCTTTGTGAAGTGTAAGTATCCACTAAGAAAGGATTTTTGGGAATTCCACCCCTAAAGGGGTAAAAAAGGGGAAGAAAGTTTATATGAAAGTCTGTCAGTTTTGAAGTTAGGTTCTTCAAATTTTGTGTTTAGGCTGACGATTGAATTTTTTATAATTCTACCCCCGAAGGGTTAAAAAGGGGTATGAAGGTAAGTAATCATCGGATATTTTTCGACATCCACGCAAGCGAAATCGCGGTCAAAAGCTAGTACAATACAAAATACAATTATTCTCCACTCCGTTTATCCATCTTTTCTTTAGCCTCTCCATCCACCTCCTTTTAGTCACATCTTAGTTTAAATTAAAGACACAAAATCATTTCAGACTTTTTAAAGAAATTCTAAATAGGCTTGCATTTGGGCGCAACTTTCCGTTTAGACAAGGATCCTGGAAGTATTTGTTTCTTTCACAGATGCTCCTCACGAACATAATCAATAAGCTGGGAGACCCCTGCCAGGGCGTCGCGTCAAAAGTGATCTACCACCTCTGCCAGCTGCTATACAACCATCCTAACATGAAGGCGGTCGTCTTGACTGACATTGAGAAGATGCTGTTCAGGTAAATGTGGATGAGAGACGGTCCATCCCATATCGAGACCCTTCCATCTTTTGGGAAGCACGTTGATCCACCGCACTCTTGTATGTGTTATTCATCATCTGCCTAGCCTTTTCCCAACTATGTTGGGGTCGGCTTCCAGTCTAACCGGATGCAGCTGAATACCAATATTTTACATGGAGCGACTGCCTATCTGACCTCCACAACCCAGTACTGGGTAATACGATACCTCTTGGTAAGACTGGTTGTCAGACTTTTTGGGCCACTGACTACCTGTAACAACTGTCAAAGATATACAAATGACAGCCAGGACCAATGGCTTAACGTGCTTTCCGAGGCACGAAGGAAACTCGGTATGCTATCGGTCCCATTACCCATCCACAGACCAACCTAAGCAAGCACAGCTTAACCTAAAGATCGATCCGAGGGGCTGTTATTATTTAGCCACGAGCTCCTCTGTATGTGTAGTTATTGGTAGTCTGAAACTTTGACCCCCAATATTTCCGTATCTAACTTTCCAGGTATGATACATACTTTAAAAAAAATCGCAGTGACGGGGAGAACAAGTGCCTTTCGGCGTCGTTAAGGGTATTTTTACACCCATTATCCTAACTTTCATTTACGTTATCACAGGTCCAACATATCCCCTCGCGCGCAGTACTACGGCGTCTGCTTCCTGAACCAGTTCTTCCTCGGCAAGGACGACTCCAAGATAGCCGAGAACCTCATCCGGATATACTTCTCGTTCTTCAAGTCTTCCATCAAGAAGGTGAGCAATATTGGCTTTTTTTATGTCACCTCAAACGTTCATTCTCTTTGTAATCAATTTTATTTAGTATCGACCTTTGTACAGTTCACTTTCATTGCTAAGTCTATAGGGTTTGAAAGACATTGGTCAAGTCTGATATTCGTCAAATCGATAATTCGACAAATTACAAACTGGGATGCCCTAAAATGTGTCTCGCAAATCTATGGCAACCCGTCAGTCGAGTCCATCGGCGCGATGGTTACGTCACTGTACCCCAGTACCCGAAGCTGAGTTCACTAAGTCACGCCCACGCGAGCCAGCCAGGTAGTAGGGTTGTCGAATGCCGAATTTTCCCAACTATATTGGGGTCGGCTTCCAGTCTAACCGAATGCAGATGAATACCAGTATTTTACATGGAGCGACTGCCTATCTGACTTCCACAACCCAGTTAGTACTGGGTAATACGATCCCCTTGATCCCCTTGGTAAGACTGGTTGTCAGACTTTTTGGGCCACTGACTAACTGTAACGACTGTCAAAGATCTACAAATGATAGCCGGGACCAACGGCTTAACGTGCTTTCCGAGCTACGGAGGAAACTCGGTATGTAATGGGTGGTCACCCATCCACGGACGAACCTAGGCAAGCGCGGCTTAACCTTAGGATCGACTCTAGCGGCTGTTAAATACTTAGCCACGAGATGCCGAATTTTATATTGAACAAAAATAAACTACACTGTCCTTTTATATATATTTTTATTTGTTTTCCTAGGTATTTAAAAATCATAACACTTACGCCAAGAGAACCTTAAATGATAGCTGACCTTCATATTTTTAACAAATGACTTTAGTACCTAATTTGTTTATGTAGGTTCCTGAACTACACCTAAACGAAATAAAACAATACACGTGAGACTAGGCAGTACGGTCGGATGACTTAGCCTGCCCAGAGAAAAATTAAAAAAGTGCTCTGTCCAATTTTACATGCGCCTGACCCAAGCCTCTCTCTAAAATTCTACTCTTCTTTTTACATCGGAAAAATTTTCTTCCACAAAAGCCACTAAACAACTAGAATTGAAGTTGAAAAAAGTATATCGGGAATACGCAATGAAACGGACGCGATATGAAACGGACAATATAGATCTTGAAATTTTTGAACGAAAATATTCATGTCATTTGGTGGTTGGCAGCACTAATGACCAAAGACAAACCTGGCTAACGGTAACAAACATGTAAGTATTGTTCAAATTTTACCCTACTGGTCCAGGAAGGCTACCTTATAAACACACAACTATTCCCTACAACTACAGTAAGCCTACATTTTTTTAACCTTTTAATACAGACTGACTGACTGAGTTTTATAATATTTTAGGTTATTATTGTCGTAAATGATCAAAGAATAGGTAAGTACATAATTTCTTCTTAGTATAACAATTATTGTCAGGGAAGACGAAGATATAATGCCTAGTGACTGGATCCCGACGGAGGCATTAACTCTGGCAGACGCGGATATCTAGGGCGACGGCAGCGAGATGAGCATGTCGGGCTTGCTGCGCGCTGCTAAACTGCGCTGCATATTTACAGATGATGGCCTATCATCTGCCAAGATATGGAGCATTCGGCAGGAGTGGCCGCAAGCCAGCAGCACCCCAGCAGCCCAGTAGCCCACGCTAAAAGGCAAGGGAGTGGGTGAAAAAAAACGAAATTAATTATAAATAAAACAATATTTTGTTTATTTGGGGGGGGGGGGGGGGTCGTGGCTAAAATATCGTTCCTTTTTTAGTTATAACCCCGCCAATCCTTAGCACAGCGGCCGTGGCGTGCCCGCAATGAAATTGAGGCAAAGCCCAATTGAACAACTGACGATACCTATTTGGGAGAAAAAAAAGTTTCTCTCTCTGTTCTGAGTTCTAATAACACCGGTTTTATTTTCCTATTATTTAATTTAAATATGCCTAAATATAAAAATACAGTAGTGATCATTAACTTTTCGTATTTTATATTTATTTAAACTTCATGTACAATAGTGGTACATAGGCGGACTTAATGCCACAAGGCATTCTCTACCAGAATATATCCCTTCACAAAATAAGTAAATGATATAAGAGCCATCTATTGACTTAAATGTAACAACTGAACTCTTCGAGTCAATTTGTAAGTCCCTCGCGTTGCAACAGATGGCGCAAAAATAATAAATTTGGTTTCTAACTACATATTGTTGAAAATGTTTGTAATTACTTACAGCCATAACTCTTCATTATTCGCTTCTTAACCACGTACATATGACAAACAACAAAGCACACAGTAGGCATGGTATTACTAGATAGATTTACAGATACCTATCGGCAATGACATACCTCCAGTGGCTTTGATAAAAACGGTTTGCTGTCAATTCATTTTTTGAGCAAATGATTTTGGTGCTTTTATTGTAACACTTCAATGTATAATAAAATTACTTACTGTATTCTAAATCAGAAACTATCTTTCTGTAAAAAATATTTTATTACATCATCATAAAATGTTGGTGAACGTTTAAATTCTACCCAGGCTGTACAATCTTAGAACATTTTACCATGCAACTAGGAGAAAATAATGTTACCAAATTGAAAGACTACCGTAATCTAGTAACAGGTCCTTCTCCTAATGCATTTTTAATTTTGTCGTATTATAAAATCATGTATTGCTGGTTTGTGAATACAGATGGTGTTTGCTGACGCTAACCGACTAAATTGAAAATAGATTGCAATATACTACAGCTTCACTGATGAAGTGACTATTTTATTCTTGTTTCATTATACTCCATCAAATGAACTCCAAATGTTACCATTAATAAAATAAATATTCTGTTTAGTAGTTTATTTTATTATAATTGAATTAAATAAACTATCAAACTTTTTAAGTAAATTCGAAATACGCGTAATATATCAAATAAAATCATAAAATATGTTTTTAACAAATAAAACATTACTACTGGCATACATTTTAATGTAAGTGATACTCTAAATAAAACCTGCTAAATTGGTGTCGTAGTAGTTATTTTCTACTTTTTACTTGCATCACTGAAGCAAGCTGTCAAACAATCAATCTGCCGGTTTTTGTGATTTTTCAAGAAATTGGAATTTTGAATGGAAGACAATATTTGATACCCAAGATTTGGAGATATCATCCAGTCTGTTCTTGAAGGCATCCAATGTGTTATTCAACAACAACAAATGTGTTAACGACAAACTCGGCATATTATTATTAATGTTTGACGAAATGTCGCTAAAAGCTAACATTACTAACAATAAAAGAAAAGATTTGATTATATTATGTATGACCTACCACGACGACTGTTGCACCAATGCGTAGGGCAAAATAAATGACTATGATTATAATAATATGGGTTTTATTTTCTGCAGCAAAGTAATTCCTTAATTTATTCATATACGTCTATGAGTAAATTACGGGGTTAATAAATATAAATTACCTAATTTTAAAATAAAAACCTGCCTGGAAGCAAGAATGATGGTAGACGTATACATCTACACAATTATATACACCGAGAAATTTTAATGGTTGTTTTCCCGCAGCGAAATGGTTTTGTCTCGGTAATGCAATCGTTTTATAAACAAATAAAATATTAGAAACATACAACGGCAGATTTACCTTTGTGATAAACAAAACTCGAAAGCGACCACGAACCAATAGTAATACATCCCGATACCTACGCTCGACACAAGCCGGGCGGCGAACCGCCGCGCGGTCGTTGACCCGCGTGCTTTTCAATCAGCTGATAACTTATGAAACACAATAATAATAAGTATTACCCAACAAGTTGTTCAGATTTTGCTTTCATACATTTACGGGCTTTAGGACCGTCAAAAATACTTTTTTAGTTGCAATTTACTGAACTTTAAGTTTAGTATCTTAGAAAAATAATTTTCTGAATTAGATACCTAACAAAGTATTTGAGGCATATTTTTAAAATTTGAATTAACTTATTTACAATTATTTTATTTAACTAAACTACTTTTAAATATTCACTATTTACAAAAGAACGAGTAGGTACTTACACTTCCCGGTAACGGAGTAATTGTTCGAAGTGTAAGTCACTGCGTTGAATACACAATCAAGCACGTTTTAATTGATTGTCTTGTTTTAATAAGGAGTCTCTGCCACTTCTTACGATATTGAAAGCGTCCACTATCGTAGTTATCAACGCGTCGCGAGTTTCGTGTTCCTCACGATACACCAGGCGCTTGAGCTCAGACCACAAGTAAAAGTTTAACGGAATTAGGTCCAGGCTTCTTGCTGGCCAAGCCACTGGCCCGCCGCGTAATGTCCAGCGCTGGGGAAACACCGAGTGTAGGTGCTCTCGCACGGCGCGGTGATACTGAGCCGGGCACCGGTCATGCTGATAGTACAGGTCTTCCACGGGCCCCGCTAGCGGAACGTCGTCCAATAAGTCCGGGATAACGTTGCGTAACATTTCCAGGTAGGTTCCACCTGTTGCACCATAGCAACGTACTCCAAATTGCAGTAACTGTAATGTCGATCCATTGCACTGATAACGCGTGCTGCACGTACGATATTCGCGAGAAAACTAAGTGCGCCGCCGCAATAATACAATAACGAGCCGGCGCGCGGTTTCGTTTGTGATTGTTGCGCGCAGGCTAGTTTATACCGTATCACCACGAGCGAGAGCTTATTTTGCTTTGAAAATTTATGCATCGCTGTTACCTTTGTCCGGCTGGGTCGTGCGATTAGAGTAGTGCCTACAAGTTACTTCTAGTGTTACTATCGTTTCTCACGTTTTCAAGTTGACGAATATTTTTTTCATTATTTTAAAATAAAAACATCTTTATTTTTTTACTTTTACTCTATACTTCGAAAGTACTCCTTATGGCTAGTTGTTCTGCCGCGGGAAAACAACCATTAACATTTCTCGGTGTATATATCAGGAAAGTTGTATGTTTGTGGTTACAGATGGCGCCACCAATCGCTTTCCTTCTGAACCCGTTGAGTAGAGCCTCTATACCTATATAAAAGTACTCTGTGATTCTACCAACACCTGTTTTTCTATAGAATTGTCGATAATTCGGAAAGCCGCTCTTGTCCTTGTGTATTTCTTAAATATGTGTGAATACGTTTTAAAGATGAAAAAGCGCGTTCCACGGAACATCTTGTCGCGGAAATTGTCACAGTTAAATGTGCTAACTTTAAGAGTTTTTCAGTTTATAAAATATCTTTTAAATTGGTCGAATATTAGAGGAGGAAACAGTCAGAGAGAGAGCCAAACCTCGAATTATGACTTTTTACTTAGGCTATTTAGTCGGATCTGCAGTTGTCCTTATCGCACCAATGTCGAAATCGCGCTCGCAGTGCGATAGCGATAGTATCTTCAAATATCTAATTTTACCTTATTTTCAAGGGTTTCTCCGACCGCATTTCCTCTTAAAAGTTCCTGAAATGTTCTTGAATTCTCATGTAGGAAATCAATTAAATTGAGAATATGAAGTTCCTTTAGTTCAGGTGGTAATTACAAACTTATCAACTGAATCTCTCAAGTTTCCCTATCAAAATAGTTTGCATAAATGCTGAATAAAGAATCTAATGCCGCTGTCGGAAAAGCTCGATTATAATTATCAAACTGTTTGTTATTAAGCAATTGGAAAAAAATTAAATTAAACTATTCTGAATCTACTTTATAATCTTTAATGTTTATCGGAGCTGTAACAAATACAGAAGACACCAAAGAATACTTACTGTGAAATTATGTTAACGACACTCCACAAAATAAAAAATAAAAAACATTGTAAACACAAACGAGTCGAGTCGCGCGTTTTTATTATAAAAGCTTTTGACAAGCAAAGTTGACATTTGTTTGTCAAAACTTTTGAAAAAACGTCAAACCTTCATACAGCCAATGATGCAGATTTTTAACCCTGTGATGCTTCCACATAATAACAGAATTATCTAAACTCAGTGAATTAAAGTAAGGTAGTTGTATAAACAGTCCTAGGATTGGACCTGATTTTTTTGTCATAATAGAGATAGTATAGAACAAAGCATGTTACTATTTCGGCGTATCAAAGAAAATTTAGCTATTGTTTCAAATCCTGTTCCGTCTGTTAAGTTCCACAAAAAAATTGCAACCCTCTGTTTGCAATTATCAGAAAAAATCATTTATCCTTTCTAATGTTTCTGTTAGCTATTATTCCAAATCCTGAGATGT
Organism: Noctua janthe; assembly: GCA_910589295.1. Lineage (NCBI taxonomy): Eukaryota > Metazoa > Arthropoda > Insecta > Lepidoptera > Noctuidae > Noctua > Noctua janthe. The sequence continues at coordinate 9,635,979 of OU342578.1, forward strand.
TCAACAAAGACACGCCGACACCTTTGTTTGCAATTGTCTTCAAAAATCATTGATGCCTTCTATTGTTTCTGTTAGCTATTGTTTCAAATTCAAGTGTTCAACAAAAACATGCACCGAAACCCTTTGTTTACAATTATCAGTAAAATTCACTGATACTTTCTATTGTTTCTGTTAGCTATTATTTCAAATCCTGAGAAGTTTTAAATTCTAAATTAATTAAAATTAAAATCCTAATTTAATTATAATCTATATACCAACGTGTGTGACGAAGGAGACATTAAAAACCAGCAATGTGCGAATTTCACTTCCGTTTTGTCGTAATCGGAAAGTGCCAACATTAAAAGTTTTCGAGAAAAGATTAAAGTAGGTACTTTGGATGCTTTAGGTGATCTTTGCAAATTAAATTAACACTAAACTAATATTCTAATATAATTAAAGTAAAATAATTTATTTTGGCTGATTATTATTTAATCAAGTAGTACGTGGACGCCACGTGCGTAACAACTAAAATTTAACACACGATTTCTGTATACATACATATAATACTGGAATGTCCCCCCAATACATTACTCGTCATCTCATCAGACACCTCCTTTCGTGCCATGTCATTCTTCACACCATGGATCGCAGATAGTGGAGCACCTATCGAGTACCTATAGGTTTTTTGTCTGATGAAACAAGAAACAAGGAATTTTCGTAAATTTAGAGAAAATCATACACGAAAGCACAGTAGCATCACCACTAATGTAGACATTCTTCATAATCTACTGTTGGCTTCCGAGCCTCTTCTTACGAGCCTACGACCGAAGATGACCAATAAAGTTAAAAAATCTTCATTTAGATAACTGGACGATTTGCTCAAACATGATCGGAGTGAATTGGAGCTCATTGACATTTCAAAACTGATATAATAGTTGGAGCAGACTCGGAATGTAGTGAAATTGAAGAAGATGACGACAATTATGAACACGATTTCGATGGTGATGAAGATGAAGAAAGTATTGTTTAAGTCTTATAGTAATATAATTGTTAGTAACTAAATGGTAATATTAATTTATATAATTTAGTTTTTAGTAGCTGTTTTATTTTTTTTTAATAAATAATTGTAGGTTTAATTGTAATTTAATTTAAGAGTCTTATAGTAATATAATTGTTAGTAACTAAATGGTAGTATTAATTGGGGATAAATATAATGACCACCATAAAATGCTTTGATACCCTTAGTTTTGTAACCAAAAATATCTACTTAACACCAGAAAAATAAAGTCTAAAAATACAATAGTACCAGCTATTTTAGTCACGACTCCACTTTAAATTGTATTCGACCACCAAATTTAGTAATATGATCACCAAATCTTGACGACCAAATTAATGTATTATTTTTGCCTAAATAAATCACTGTGATAGGTTAGGTTAGGTTAGGTTAGGTTAGTGATTATAATTTATATTAAAACGCTGGTATAATTTTGGTGATCATTTACTACTTTTGGGATAACAATGATTTATTTGGACTCATTTTGCTTAAATAGGACAGCAGAATTTAAAAACTTTGGTTAAAATTTTACTTTAAAATGTTGGTTTAATTTTGGTGATCATTTACTATTTTTGGGTTACTCATGATTTACTTGGAGTCATTTTACTTAAATAGGATAGCAAAGTGTTAAAACTTTGGTTATAATTTTACATTAAAATGCGAGTTTCATTTTGGTGATCATTTACTACTTTTGTCTGCTATTTGTTACTATATCTGGTGGTAAGTTAAACATAAGCCGTATTAATTTATATAATTTTGTTATTAGTAGTTGTTTTATTTTTTATTAATAAATAATTGTAGGTTTAATTGTAATTTAATTTAAGGATTAATGACACTTTACAATTTTATAAAGATGTGGTGAAGGTGAAGGTGTGGTGTGAGGTAAAGGTGTGTGTGATGTGTGTGTGTGTGGTGTGTATTTTAAAGATTTGAATACATGTTTTGTTATTCATCATAAAACTTTTCTTTTCGACTTGTTATTAGCTATAGAATGCGATGTCACAACTCATTAGCGACATTTTTTTCAATAGAACTCACTAATGTGCCTTTTCTTCATTTAACTTCTTAATTATTTGTAATTCTCAGTAATTACAATAACTAATTAAATTAAGCAAGTACTGGTAGTCGTTACTTAATGACTTATTAACTTTTTTTTGTTAAATTGCAACAAAATCGTTAATAAGTCATTAAAGTACTCACTAATGCTCCTGTTATTTAAGGAACTGCTTAGTGATGACTCATTCTCAGTAATAAGTATAATAAATATACCTCATAACAAAGATCGTTACTATAGGCAAAATATCTTAGCAAAGTGAATGAGTATAATAAAAAATTCTTTGGGAAAGTTGTTTGTTATCATGAGTACAATAACGTGTTTAAGTATCGGTCACTAATTACCAGTCACCCTATTATATGTATTAGTAATCCTAAATCACTTTGCTAAGTTTTCACGAGAATGAATCACAAGAGGAACGTGAGATAAGAGAAAGCACAAGAAGACCGGAATTTAAACACAAGATGGCAACAAAATTTAACATAGCTAAGCATTGTTCTAGATACCAAGCAATGGAGTTATTTAATAGGTTACCGACTGATTTAAAATTATTAATTTATAGCCCTCACATAAAACTAAATAAAAATCCTTATTGTTGGAAAACTGCTTTTTCTCGGTATCAGAATTTATGTCAAACTAGCTTTTGCCCGCGAGTTCACTCGCGTTCACTTGAAATTTGACAATTAATTCGGGTCAGAGCGAAAGACACGTGGCGTCATGTATTTTTCACAATCATCTGCCTAGCCTTTTCCCAACTATGTTAGGGTCGGCTTCCAGTCTAACCGGATGCAGCTGAATACCAGTATTTTACATGAAGCGACTGCCTATCTGACCTCCACAACCCAGTTAGTACTGGGTAATACGATACCCCTTGGTAAGACTGGCTGTCAGCCTTTTTTGGGCCACTGACTACCTAACGACTGTCAAAGATCTACAAATGCTGGGACCAACGGTTTGACGTGCTTTCCGAGGCACGGAGGATACTCGGTATGTAATGGGTAGTCACCCATCCACAGACCAACCTAATCTATTATTATGAGAACGTTATTGTTGTTTTCCTAGTTAACAGTATTTTTTTTCGAGATGAAAGGTACCCTATGTCCGTTTCTGTACACCTGACAACGTATATGCAAAATTTCAGGATGACCGGTTCAGTGGTTTAGGCGTGAAAAGGTAACAAACAAACAAGCAAACTTACTTTCGCATTTATAATATTAGTTAGGAAGTTAAGATTAGGATGATAAAAATAGTCACTTAAAATAATAGCAGTGAACAATCTTTTATTTAAATTATCTTTTGACTTTAGCACTATGCTCATCACTGGACCGGGACGAAATTGTTCTCTTAATATTTTGACATTGAATTTGACATAATACCTGCTAATAATATGACATTGTATTTATTTGTTGACATTATTTTAAATTAATTGACTCTTTCACTAAACATTTCATTTCAATTTAAATAAGCTTTTAAATGTATTTGTTTAATTATATTTAATACTGGCTGTGCCCGGCATGCGTTGCAATGCACCTTTTTTAACCTACCCAGCCTACCTACCCTACCTACCTACCCAGCCTACTTACCTACCATAGCGGTGTGAAATATAGTTTAAAACCTATTCTCATACCTACCAAATATACATAAAAAAATTCATGAAAATCGGTCGAGCAGTTTCGGAGGAGTGCGACCACTAACACCGTGACACGAGATTTTTATGTATAAGATGTAATGTACAATACAATGTAAATTGTTAATGAATAAATAAATAAATGGATGAATATACCCATCCACCCATCAAAACTTTCCTCGCGACATGCTTTAAAGATACAGAATGTTCCCTCAATAAATGGAAGGGAGCAAATAATTTGGAATGTCTGCAATCTTGCGTCTTTATCATAAGGCCTCTAAAAATATATAAGGAAAGAAAGAATATAAGGTCTATCTTTTCATACACGAAATATTTTAAGAGTAACTATATCTATAAGTCGTAAAGTCGCCATAGCAACGAAAAAAAAAAAATATCTGAGTGTTTTTTTTTTTTTACAAAATTATTATAATTCTACAATTTTTTGAGACCTTTTGCATCAAACCTTTACTCCCATATTCTAACAATGACAGTAGGTAAATACGACGTAGTAAACTACTGTAATGGATGCTTAAAAATAAGGAGCCAGTATTTATTTTGTGGGTCAAGTAATTTTAAATTATTTATTTTTTATAAAAAAAAATGCCTTGAAATGGCTTTGTTATAGCCGTTAGACGATTCTCTGAAAATATTTCGTGTATGAATAGTTAGACCCTATATACAGAGTGGAAGGGGACATCGACTCGCAAACGCTAACCACGTATTCATTACATCATCATCATAATCGTTATAGATATTATTTAGAAGTAACAATTAAGTTATGACTAATTAAGGCACATTTATCGTATTGGGTTATTGTGTAAGGCTCGATGTAAATACATAAAAATTTTGCATCGGTCATCAAAATAATACAATATGTTTAAAAAACGCTACCCGATCCATCATCTGCCTAGCCTTTTCCCAACTATATTGGGGTCGGCTTCCAGTCTAACCGGATGCAGCTGAATACCAGTATTTTACATGAAGCGACTGCCTATCTGACCTCCACAACCCAGGTAGTACTGGGTAATACGATACCCCTTGGTAAGACTGGTTGTCAGACTTTTTGGGCCACTGACTGCCAAACGACTGCCAAAGATCTACAAATGACAGCCGGGACCAACGGCTTAACGTGCTTTCCGAGGCACGGAGGAAACTCGGTATGTAATGGGCGGTCACCCATCCACAGACCAACCTAGGCAAGCACGGCTTAACCTAAAGATCGACCCGAGCGGCTGTTATTATTTAGCCACGAGCTCCTCCTCCTAAACGCTGCCCGATCCGAAAAGGGGATATAGGTACACCAATGACATTGCCAAATAAAATAAGTAACATAAAATATTTATGAATTTTAAAATTCATGTTTTTTGTCCCAAATGACCACCGTTTCCCTAAATTCTAACAAACTTTTAAAACGTTACAACACCATCTTCGGTATAAGTATGTTCGACCTTCAATTGTTTTTTTATGACGTCACTACCTGAGAAGCGACGAGTTTCCTCATTTTAGTACATTTTATTTAATTTTAAAAAGGATTACACAAATAGAATCTAATCTCGATACCTAATAAAACCCTTACGGATTGAACAGGTTTTTTTTTAATGTTAAATATCAGCTGTCCCATACATTTGGGTCGAATAGGTATTGAAATTTTGTAAGGGACAGCTGATAATTTTTTCGCATTTACGATATTGGACCCAAGGAGAAAGTTGTTCTGTTTGATGGTCTGCAGCATATCCTTTTATATGAGTATACCCTATCTATTACACCTTGTATAACGCACAACATTACATACACAGTGTGTTTGGCTACCGGTTACTGATACTTTACTGTATCCAAACACACAATTTTTTTTTTTATATCCCGTCTCCTAGAAAACTGCAATTCCTACACGGTCAAAATATGTAAGGAACGGCTGGTTTTTTTTTTATTACCGATGAAAAATTTCTATGTGGGGGGTTCAGAAAGTTGTACTGAATACGTGGTAAGCGTTTGTGAATCGGTGTGCCTTCCACCCTGCATACGGCGTAAGAGACATCACGACACAAACTTTTTCCAAGGATTCCAGCGATGATAATTTTCGTTCATCCCCATTAAAACAATGACATTTTTCCATCCCCAGGGCGAGATCGACTCCCGCCTAATGTCAGCCATCCTCACAGGCGTAAAGCGCGCATATCCATTCGCGAACAAAGAGCGTCTGGCAGAAAGCACCTCACACATCGACGCTATCCACCGACTGGTCCACCTCGCGGGAATGAACATTGCTATCCACGCGCTAGCGCTACTGTTCCATATATCTGACGCTTCTAAGGGCACAGCGGATCGGTGAGTACTCTTTGAACCCTTGAGGAAAGAAGCAAGCACAGGTATACTGCTATACCTGTGCTTGCGCACACACTCGTGCACTACAATATTATCCTTTGCTGGGCTCGTGTCCCTTGAGATGACGGCACGGTTGGCGCAGTGACTGAGCGATTGGCTGCTGCGCTACGTGTCGCGGGTTCGATCCCCGCACGGAACTAATATTTGTATGGCCTACAGATAGTTGTTCCGGGTCTGGCTGTTTGTGTATGTGAGTTTAAATGTTTGTAAACGCACCCACGATACAGGAGAAATTCCGAGTGTGGGGCAACGTTTTAAAAAAAAAAGATATATTAGCCACTAAGTCGATGAGTAGGGCCTATATTGTTGAGTAAAAACCGACCAATACCATCACGTACTCTGATACTGGTACTGTTAGCCTGCTGGACAAAGGCCGTTCCCCTTCACTTCCAGTTTTTTTGCGATCCAGATCTAACGTGGAGCAGTGGTCGTTCGTTTTGTCCAGCTCGTCTTCCACGAGGTCTGCCGCGACGCCTGCTGGCTGTATTAGTATCAGGGCTCCATCATCTGCCTAGCCTTATCCCAACTACATTGGGGTCGGCTTCCAGTCTACCTGGATGCAGCTGAATACCAGTATTTTACATGAAGCGACTGCCTATCTGACCTCCACAACCCAGTTAGCACTGGGTAATAACCCCTTTTTAAGACTGGTTGTCAGACTTTTTGGACCACTGACTACCTAACGACTGTCAAAGATCTACAAATGACACCCGGGACCAACGGCTTAACATGCTTTCCGAGGCACGGAGGTAACTCGGTATGTAATGGGTGGTCTCCCAACCACAGACCAACCGAGGCAAGCACGGCTTAACCTAAAGATCGACTCGAGCGGCTGTTATTATTTAGCCACGAGCTCCTCTCAGTATCAGGGCTCCACAAAGTAAAAAACAAATGGCAATCAATCAATCAATAGTCTTTATTTGTAAACATAGGTTATAAGTGTGCAAGATGTTACAATAATTGTTATACATTATATAGTTTCTCTATGTTTTGCCATTTGGCGTACAAATATACATTTAAAGGAGGCTTTTGCCAGTTGGGTAAATTAATCTATAGGTGGTACTAGTATTATAAAGAGGTAAAAGTTTAATTCATAATATCAATATCAATTTTAATATAATGCATTAGGTAATGTCAGGTAATGTCAATCTTTAATTAAATAAGATAATGTCAATATTAAATGGTTATGATGTCAATAAGTTACTGCTAAGAAAAAAATCTAAAATTGATATTGTCCACAGAAATGTGAGAGTTGTCATGCTTTTACAGTCATGTTACGAGCATACAAATATTTTATGTCAAAGAGATGTCATCAAGTAGTCGCTGAGAGAGTAGTAACATTTCTGTATTAAAATAGTACACAATTTACGCTTGAAATTGACTAAATTTAGATTTTTCATTGAGCAAGGTAACCTATTAAATATCCTTTGGGCCATACAAAAAAAGCTTTTCCTCATTAAAGTCGTACCTGCATTTGGTACTTTAAGCTCTAACTTATTTCTGTCCCGTAGTTTCCTATATTGACTTTTAAAAGCTATTTCATATAGGTGCATGTTTGTTTTCACAAATACATTTACCTCATAAATATACAGAGAAGGCAAGGTTAAGATATTGAGACTTTTAAATAGAGGTTGACAGCTGTCGGTACTTTGTAAACCACACATAGCTCTGATGCATCTTTTTTGGGCTTTGAAGACATAGTCCTTATTTACTGAATTGCCCCAATATATTATGCCAAATCTTAGTGTGGATGCCACATAGCCATGGTAAGCCATTAAAAGAGATTCTAGGCTAACAATTTTAGCCAGTTTATAGAGGGCATATGCAAATTTATTGACTTTTTTACAGATGTCTTCCGTTTGAGGTTTCCAGGTCAAGTTATTATCTAAAACAACACCAAGAAATCTAGTCATAGTTACCGACTCTATTTTAGTGCCCAGGTAGTTAATGTCAAGGTTTATATTAGGAATCCTTTGATAAAAGTGCATTATTTTAGTTTTTTCTAGATTTATGACAAGATTATTATTATTTAGCCAAGTAATTATTTTATTCAATGTCAAATTTATCTCTGCTTCGTATGTATTAGGATCGTCACATTTTACTACTACCGTGCTGTCGTCAGCAAATAATACCATCGGATGCTTTATTTCTCTAGGCAGATCATTTATATAAGTTAAGAATAGTGGAGGTCCCAACACACTACCTTGTGGGACTCCGTACTTAATAATCCTACTACTAGATCTGTACCTTCTTTCGAAACCAGTGCATGGGCATATACGTTTTATTTCCAAAATCTGCTTTCTGTTGTGTAAGTAAGATTCAATAAGATTCAGAATGTTGCCTCTTATACCATATTTCTCTAATTTATTTAATAGTATTTTATAATCTACGTAGTCAAAAGCCTTTGTAAGGTCCATATATATAGCACATACGGCATTTCTTTCGTCTACATTTGATAAGATAGGGCGTACCAGATCATGGATAGCCATGTTAATTGTCCTATTCTTGCGAAATCCTTTCTGTTCATCGAGTAGAATGTTTGATTTCTCTAAGTAATTATAAAGTGCTTTATATATGACTTTTTCAAATATTTTTGCAAATATGGGTATCAAAGCAATAGGTCTGTAATTTTTCATTAGACATTTGTCTTGCTTTTTATATAGTGGAGTAACTATGGAGGTTTTGAGATTATCCGGGAAGATACCATTCTCAATACTTAAATTAATTATATAACTTAGGTGTGGGGCTATATATTGAGAGACTGTTTTTATGACTTTTGTGCATATTCCATCACTGCCTACACTGTTTGTATTTCTAAGAGACCTAATATGATTCATGATGTCATGCGGCAAAGTTGGTTCCATAAATAAAGAGTTCAAAGTGTTTGAATGAATGGGGATTTCTTGCGTTATGCTATGATTGGAATTAGATACTTGGTTTATGAAATATTCGTTGAAGGAGTTTGCTATTTCAGTAGGATTCGTGACGATCTTTGTGTCAGTTTTTATTTCAGTTATAGGTTCTTTAGGAAAGTAGGCTTTATTCTTGTTAATTACGGTCCATGTCGCTTTAGATTTATTTTGTGCTGTTTTGATAAAATAATTATTTTGAGATTTTTGGGTTAAAGATATAATTTTTTTAAGTCTACGTGAATATGTTTTGAATGCATTTTTGTTCTTGTGAGTGGGATTAGCTCTATATTGCCACAGAAGCACACGTTTCCTTTTACTGCATTTTTTTATTCCCTTTGAGATCCACTTAGATTTTTTAGTTAATGACTTGGTAATAGTTTCGTAAGGAAAACAGAGGTCGTAAAAGCTTTGAAATAAATCCAAAAAATAAATATAAGCCTCATTAGGGTCCGAAGTAGTGTAAATGTCTGAGAATGAGAGACATTTTATACAATTTTTAAATTTATCCAGATATTCTAGGCAATAGTTCCTTCGTCTAACACGCCATGACTTAATAGCAGATTAGATTTAAATATAAGCAGACGAAATCGCGGGTTATAAATAACTTGTATAAACAGACCGCTTTATTCGGTCATGAATATGAAAGTTTTCTTCGAATTCCAAACAAATTCTTTTGTGTAGTACAGCCACAAATACGCAGCAAAGAAACAGACCGATTCTATTCTCAATTTTTCCCCATTCTTAACAATTAAAATGTTTATTACAGCTACTACACCGCCCTCTACCGCAAACTAACAAACTCCGAAATTTTCAACACAACCCACTCGGCTCTCCTCTTCTCGCTTTTATACAAGTCGTTGAAGCGAGACAGCAACATTCCCCGCGTTGCGTCGTTCATCAAGCGGTTGCTACAGCTGTGTTGCTATATGACGCCGGCGCAGGCGTGTGGGATGCTGTTCTTGATCTCTCAAGTGTTGAAGGATGGAGAGAAGAAGGAGGCTGTTAGGCTGGTTTGGACTAAGAGGGAGATAAAAGAGGTAAGGAGGAATGAAATGGATGATGGAGAGGTTTTATCTATGAATTCCTTTCGACCTTGTTCTCATCAGTTGATCACGTAGAAGTCCGATATAACATCACGCCTGTAATCCCTGAAGGATTAGACAGAGGTGTACCTTTTAGTACACCCTCATTTCACCAGTTATGTTAAAGTTCCATAAAATAGGAGGCGAGCTTATTTCCATCAACCGGGCAGAAATCCAGACTTCGTGGCTGCTACTGAGAAATTCCTGATCGAAAAACATTAAGACTGCCCGACCCGGAAAACGAACCCAGAACCACATGATCAGTAGGCGCGCTTGCGACCACTGGTCAATGAGGCGTTCCAAGTCTAAATCAATCCCAACGCTCTATTTCTTTTTGGTGAATGACTAAATAATGATTTGGAATTAGATATTCCAAATCATTATCATCATCTGCCTAGCCTTTTCCCAACTACGTTGAGGTCGGCTTCCAGTCTAACCGGATGAAGCTTAATGCACATTAGATATCTCATTATTCAAGAAATCATCATATCATTCGGTGTGGATAGACTGTGTGAAGGATGATATCGCAAGAAAGGAGGTGTCTGATGAGATGGCTCATGGATCATTGGCCCCAAATGAATTGGGATAAGGACAGCAGAATGATGATGATTAATTATTCTATTTCATTTCATTTATTCATTTTCTTACATACATTACATACATTTTTAAATATTAAAAAAAAAACCATTTAAAAATATAAAAAAATGGTCCTCCGGTAGCGGGAGCAGGGTCCAAGCTACCGGTGGTTAGGGCTCCAGAGACAGGAACCTCCTCACAATGCGAGCCGTATCGAGGAGTACTGCCTTCTGAATCAGGCCCTTGATCCACCCGCCTAAGGAGAGCCTCGAAAGATGGTCGTCGAGGCTCTTGGCTATAAGGCCACTGGCCGTCACGATAATCGGCACAATGGTAGCCAAGTTCACATTCCAAATGTCGACTACCTCGTGTGCCAAGTCGGAGATATGATATATTTTATTTGATTTTATTATTAATCCATCAATTTATCAGTAGCAATGGCAAACCTATAGTATTCTACTGGTCTTCATTTATCCCATCATCCCCGTCTTTTCTTTTCGCTACGCAAATCAAATTATGGCGCAAATACACGATTTTCGACGACTGTGGAAGGGGTCCCGAATTACCTACAAGTAAACTCAATGTATTTGGCATATCGTCGGGGATAGTTCAAATCCGCGGAACTAGCATTGGATAATTCCGCGTATCTGACAAATGTAGCCAATTTCAATTACGCATTGTCGTAGCGACTAAATTAATAAATTTAATAGATTTCTACTGTTTGTTACTATTCATGTAAAAATTAGGTCAAAAATCGGTGAAATAAAAAATAAAATATACTTATAACCTTCCCCTGCCAACCTACACGCGCACTTTACTTATGGTAGATTCGCGGATTTGCACTATCCCCGACGATAGCCGAATTGGATCAAAGAACCTCTCAAGCCTTAATAATCTCACATAATAACTTAACTTTAAACTCAAAAGGAAATTAAAGAAGAAACGCCCGACCAAGAAGACGAACAGATGGAGAATGCAGAAGATACAGTGACAGAATTGAATGATACGCTGAACAACTCACTAGATGATGTTGATGATGAAGATGAAGTGAAGGTGGAACAGAAGAAAGTAGATCTGCTGAAGGGAGATAAGAAAGATCTGTTGTTGGGTAAGTGTTTATTTTTTGAAGAGGTCTGGAAGGACCAGTAAAATAACAATACCTTTTTTTTTCAAACCATCAAATGACACCACCCGCCCCCCCCGACTTGTACTGACTAAAACCCATCCATGTTCCTTCTTTACCCTTTGTGTTCCAGGGCCACGGTATCTCTTTCGAACAGTCCCGCAGCCCTGGCAGGCATCTGCCCTTTCGGACCCCTTCCTTAACAATAACAATAGCTAAAGGCTATTTGTTGGTCCTGGGCAAATAGCATAGCAGCAGCCTATAATGTTCCCACTGCTGGGACACAGGCCCCCTCTCTATGAGAGTGAATGGGCTATAATCCACCACGCGGGCCCAGTGCGGGTTGGTAGATGTCACATGTCTTCGAATTTTAGTTTCTAGGACATGCCGGTTTCCTCACGATGTTTTCCTTCACCGTTTTGAGAGCAGTGGTGATGAAATAAATTACACAAAGTAATGCGCCTGCCTGGGTTCGAACCCACCAGGCAGTTACCACTGGGCCACCGCTGCTCTAGTAGGGACCGCCACCACTAGGCCACCGCTGCTAAAAAAAAAAAAAAAAAATGTTCGTAGGTGTTCCCGAGTTCATATAACACGAATCTATTTGAGTCGCGAGTAAATAGGCTTCTTTTGGGTTAGCTCCTGCCGTCGTCGAACTCGTCTCTGTGTTCGGTATAAGATTGAAGTCAAGAGTAGGCCCATTTCATATTAAAAAAAAGCTATATCAGTAAGAGGAATTCACGTAGCAAAATTTTGGGTCTAACATATTTATACGCTAGGAGCACGTCCACGAGTGAGAGAATCGCGGGAATAGTCATCAGAGGAGCTCGTGGCTAAATGATAACAGCCGCTCGGGTCGATCTTTAGGTTAAGCTGTGCTTGCCTAGGTTGGTCTGTGGATGGGTGACCGCCCATTACATACCGAGTTTCCTCCGTGCCTCGGAAAGCATGTTAAGCCGTTGGTCCCGGGTGTCATTTGTAGATCTTTGACAGTCGTTAGGCAGTCAGTGGCCCAAAAAAACCTGACAACCAGTCTTACCATGGGGTATCGTGTTACCCAGTACTAACTGGATTGTGGAGGTCAGATAGGCAGTCGCTCCATGTAAAATACTGGTATTCAGCTGCATCCGGTTAGACTGCAAGCCGACCCGAATATAGTTGGGAAAAGGCTAGGCAGATGATGAGTCATGCCGTGACTATATATTATCGCTGCGATGTTATTGCTATTTGGGGAAACGTTATAGAGATTCTATTGAATACGGTGGCACGGCGAGACTGCTCCACCCTCTCGACCGCGGAGATCGCGCCTTAGAAGAAGGTATTGTCTGAATAATCTTTTGAAACGTGGATGTATTCTTCAGGCATTTCAATTAATGATACCGGTACTATTTGGATCGTGTCCAAGTAATAATAGCCGCACGGGTTGATCTTCAAGGAAAAGCTGATTCCTCATCGATAAATGTGGTCACTCCTTTTTTCTGGTCTTTCTCACTCCTGGGCAAAGGCATCTTCCCATTTCTTCCACTTTTCTCAATGGTGTGCCTCTTCTCGCCAATTAACGAAAAAGCTATCCAAGGCATCCCATACCATCTTCTCCTAGGTCTGCCGCGACCCCATCTAGCTGTCCCAGAACCCAAGTTTTGCGATATGCGGGCCCACTATTGCGCAGCATCCGATAGACGTGAATTGCCCAGTCCCATTTTAGTTTTGCAGCTTAATATGAGCTACGTCAGCAAATTGAGTTTTGGAGCGCAGTGTGGTGTTCCTTATTCGATCAGTCAATCCTTACCTAACTATAAAATAATACTCACTCGGCCAATGCCTGTTGTTTCTCTTGACAGTAAACGCTTTTAAACTCACAAATGCTAACAAAATACCCCAATTCCCAGATGACGACGAAGAAGAATCCTACGTTGACTTAAGAATCGATGACCAGGGCAACATAAGACCTAAGAAACGCAAGCACACCGCCGCCATCCAGGGCTGGTTCCACGCCAAGGTGAAGCCCGAGGCCGCGCTCAGCGAGCTCGATGAGCAGCAAGAGAGGGATGTGGCCGCCAAGATACAGTTGAAGAAGAGCGTCAATATGGATAAGGTGAGTAACATCTCAAATGAAGTTGGGCAGGACACCTAGCAAGGCGCGGTGATGGCAGGTGGAGTAAACTGTGACCGAGTAGCGTGAGAGGGTGTCCCCACTGATTCCCGTTGACCCCACTGTCATGGTGGGGCCAACGGGAAAAATCAGAACCGGCGTTTCTTTGGCCCCACTACCCTGTCAAGGTGGTATGCATTTTAATAATTCTGGGTATAGGTACGGTCTTCTAGTAATAAATACCTTCTTGGTTTCATGCCAGTCTAGTACTGTTCGTAAGGTTACTGCCCATAACTAGCACAACTGTACTAACACTACTCGATCCCATACAATGTTTTTGAGTAATATTTTATTACACAAAAATACGGTGGGGCCAACGGGAACAATTTTTAATTATTTTAATATTGATTAAAATAATTAAAAATTGTTCCTCCGTGGCCCCACTGGCGGGGCCACGGATGGTGGGGTCAGCGGGAATACACCCGTGAGAAGTGTTGGTCGTCCGACGGCGAGATGGACAGACGATATTGTTGCCATTGCTGGAATATCCTGGATGAGGCTGGCACAAGAGCGTGGAGCTTGGCACAAGCAGAGAGAGGCCTGTGGGTGAAGTCGGCTGTGGATGATGATGATGAGTAACAACCCACTATGTTGGGGGTTGGCTTTAATTCCCACCAGATTCAGCTGAACACCAGTTTTACAAGGAGCGACTGCCTGTCTGATATTCACAATCCATTATTGGGCTCCTTGGTAAGAGTAGTGCCCGACAAATCTATAAATGACAGCCGAGACCAGTCTCTTTACGTGCTCTTCGAGGCGTGGTCATAGGACTCTCAGTATGTAATGTGTGGTCACCCATCCACGAATCGACCTTGGCAAGCGTTGCTTAACCTAGAAGATCAAACAGTGCGGTTGTTATTATTTAGCCATTTTCTCTATTTTCACAGGAGATAACAGAATACAATCCTTTCGCCCGCAACCCATCGTTTGCGGGCGCACAGTGCTCCGCCTACGTGGAGCTGCTGCCTCTAGCGACGCACTTCCATCCTACCGTCAAGTTGTTCGCCGAGAAGTTACTCAACCGTAAGAATCTAAATCAATGTGCTTTTTATCTGTAAAAGAGCTGAGTTTCAAAGTAAGCACGCTAAGACTGACCTCACTTATGACACGGAATCTGATTGATCCGCCAATAAGAGCCTTATATGGCGCAGCCGTGGCCTAAGCGTTTTTGCGTCGGAGATGCCCTTTTCCTCCACATGGCAGCAACTACTCACGTTAACATGCATCAATCATTACATCGCCCATTTAAACTTATACTGTCACTGACGGGATATCTTCCGTGATCGTCCATTATTTTGAGCTCCCGATATAAAAATAAATATGAAAATGAATATATCAATATAATATGAATATCGGGAGCTTAAAATAATGAACAATCACGGAAGATATCCCGTAAGTGACAGTATAAGTTTAGTTATAAACCGTGAAAGCTTAAAACAGTTTTTAAATAAAATTGTTAAAATGTATCTATTAAAGTAATTTCTTCATGAATTCTGGATGTGTCCCGTAGTAAAAGTTGTTTGTTATGATGTTTGGTCTCAACCAATGACAATGTATAAGTAAGAGGTTTATGGTAAACAAAAACTAAGCTTGTGAATTCCCCATATCTCTCCCCCAGAACAAATAATCCAATACAGCGGCGACCCCCTCAAAGACTTCGCGGGCATCCGTTTCCTAGACCGCTTTGTGTTCAAGAACCCTAAGAAGCGAGCTGATGCTGAACAGGACGACGGCGTGAAGAAAGTGAAGGGGTCTCACCCCAAGTTCGCTGTCAGGAAGAATTATACTGCTAAAGGTTTGTATTGCAGACTTATTTTGTATTTTATTGTTTTACTTGCTTTTGCTCGTGGCTCCGGACCCGCGTACGGAAACGCGTACGGAAATTAAACCACGGGTGCGTTAAATGTAGCCCATGACATGACACTGGGGATAATGTATCTTTCCGTTAGTGAAAGCATTTTCGGAATAGGATCAGTAGTTCCGAACTTTACCCGCTAGTATACAGGGTGTAAACAGACCCTTCACGAAGCCGTCAACAAAGCATTCTGTACATCTAACTAAGTAACTTTACGCAAAAATTATTGCGGGGAATCGACTTTTTTTTTGGGGTGAAAAATCACGTTTTACGGTAGGACTCGATGGAACGCACTCAAGTATTGTGCTGGTGGATGGTTTGAATAGTACGGGGGTCGTGGAGGTGTGCAAAGTAAAAATTTTACATTAAAAACATGTATTTAAAAACAAACTTGTGAAAAAGTTGGAACTTTGACCCCCAATATCTCTGTAACTAGAAGGTTCCCAGGTATGGTCTAGAACAAAAAAATGATCGCAAAGACGGGGAGAACAAGTGCCTTTCGGCTATGTTAAGGGTCTATTTACACCCTTTAGATAAGCTTAGGTTTTCTGTCAAATATTTACTTCGGCTTACTGTTTTATTTATTAAAAAAACAATAGTAGGCATCAATGGCGAAGGTTCCATACAACTCGATTCCTACCGGCTTCCCTTTGAAAAATGGCACAGTCAGTATTCTATAGACAAATAATATAATCATATTAAAGATATGTATTTCGGTTTACCTCTAACAACCCTTCGCTACTGGTAGGCATTGTGATGGTAGATGACAGTAAAGTTAAAATTTAATACAGGATCGAAGGGACACGAACGCTCAAACGGTTACCATGAATTCAGCAAATGAGTCTAAACCCCTCAGCGCCAAAAATCGTCGGTTATTTAAGAAAAAAAACAGCTGTTTCCTATAAAAGTGCAATACCTACACGGTCAAATGTATGGAATAGGTTTTTGTTTTTAATTTTTACGTTGCGAGGTCATTCATGTGCTGAATTGATAGCAACCGTTTGTGCGTATTGACCCGCAAAAATAATAATTTATACAGGGTGGTGGTTTAGATTTAAGAAACTGCATAAAGTCCAAAATGCTTACAATCTTTATTATTTGTTTCTTTTTCAGGCCTAAAGAGTATAGCAGTGACCTCGGCATCCTATCTCAACGAAGATGCGAGCAAAGTCCCAGTGGATGAGCGGTTTCTTTACGAGTAAGTAACATTAACTATAATAATCACATCATAGACTAATTCCAAGACCAATGACGTCGACATACTTAAAATAAATCACTACATAGTATAAAACAAAGTCGCTTCCCGCTGTCTGTCTGTCCCTATGTATGCTTAGATCTTTAAACCTACGCAACGGATTTTGATGCGGTTTTTTTTAATAGATAGAGTAGTTCAAGAGCAAGGTTTATATGTAAATTGCACCCGTGCGAAGCCGGGGTGGGTCGCTAGTAAGATATAAACCCGTCAATGTACTTATTTATGTAAAATTTTAGAACTCCATTCTGGAATTTGTAAAGCCTCCACGAATAACGATATTTGACTGCGTAGCTCCGCTACTAACCAAGCTGATTGGTTCAAATTACCCATTCAAATCGAACTGTACAAATATTTGTTTCGTGCAGGTTCGATTCCCGCATAGTCATTGTTCCAGGTCTGACTGTTTTTGTATGTGAGTTAAAATGTTTGTAATCGCACCAAAAAGGCAGGGTTCCTAGTGAGGGGGAACGTTTCTTTAAAAAAGAAAGATGTAGGTCTAGGCGAAGTCCCTGACAGGGCCATACTTTAAGGGGAGGGAGGTCTAAACCTAGTACTGCATGAGTCTGTGAAATGATCATTCCATCGAAAATTCACCATCATCAAATTTATTTATTTGCTACAAAGAATAGATCCATAATACTTAGTCATAATAATGTGACATGCCAACATTTGGGTTTATAATTAAGAGGAAATGCGGTCGGAGAAACTTTTGAGAATTACGTATTTGAAGATACTATCGCTGTCGCACTGCGAGCGCGATTTCGACATTGGTGCGACAAGGACAACTGCAGATCCGACTGAATAGCCTAAGTAAAAAGTCATAATTCGATGTTTGACTCTCGACTGTTTCCTCCTCCAATATTCGACGAATTTAAAAGATATTTCATAAACTGAATAAGAAGGGTATATCCTGTGTCCCAATTTTTTTCTTTTTTCATTAATAGTTGTCAAATTTGTACACTAGGCCTCTGTTGACAGGTAATTTTGAGCATTTTGTAAAGGTTCTAGTACTTATAAAGATTATGTATCATCAAAAAGGAAAACATAGGGACTTAGAAGAAGTTGATATTTATTTTACTGTAAAAAAATCATTGCTTTAACCAGAAAGAAAACAGACGAGAGCGTTTGCATGGAGAAAAGACCACCCGCATTTCCTCTTAATTATTATTAAAATCATAATTCCATGTTAAATACTGTAATGTAGGTACTTGCAAATTAATATAAGTAACAAACCAGTGGGTAGGTTCAAGCTTCTGTAAATCAGTTCTATTATAACGGTGCTGCTGGATGTGCGAGTATTATTTACTGACCCTGGACGTTACAAATACATTTGCCAGAATACTATTCACAGCCACTATCCACAGCCTGAATATACCAGCCTGCCAGAGCTGCGGGACTGTTCGAAAGAGATACCGTGGCCCTGGAACACAAAGGGCAAAGAAGGAACATGGAAGGGTTTTAGTCAGTACAAGTCTGACACTCCCTTCTGCTCCGCCTAGAGTGGGGGGGAGGGTCACTTGATAACTTCCCATCCGAAAAAAAAAAAAGCCTGAATATACCAACGGTTGTGTATACTGCCGTAGCTATCGAGAGGTCAGTAAGTCATAATGCCCTTCTTCTAATCGAAGTAATGTTACTCTACCACCAGTTTCCTTCAAAAGCGTCGCAACGTGGACGCTTCAGATGACGATGATAGCGACGCGGACTCCGTCAACAGCGAAGACTTTGAGCAGTACCTGGATACTGTCACCGGCACTAAAGCATTACGTAAGCACACTAGCATAATCAGCCTATAATGTTCCCACTGCTGGGACGCACGGCCTCTCTTTGAGAGGGAATGGGCTATAATCCACCACGCGGGCTCAGTGCGGGTTGGTAGATGTCACATGTCTTCGAATTTTTGGTTCTAGGACATGCCGGTTTCCTCACGATGTTTTCCTTCACCGTTTTGAGAGCAGTGGTGATGAAATAAATTACACAAAGTAATGCGCCCGCTTGGGTTCGAACCCACGACTTACTGTTCGTAAGTCGGGGCCGCCACTGGGCCACCTCTGCTCTCAAGCACACTAATACCTACCAGTGGCGAAGGTTCCATACAACTCGATTCCTACTGGATTCCCTTTGAAAAATGGCACAGTCAGTATTCTGTAGCTAAATAATATAATCAGATTAAAGATATGTACTCCGGCTTACCTGTTACAAAAATTGACCCTTCGCCACTGATACCTACATATTATATATTAAATACTGAGAATTAATAGGAGCCCAGAGTCAGGAATTACACCTGGTCAATGACAATATACTCGCTGCGTGTATGACCAGATGTATGAACGTGGACGAGGCAAAAGGAGTATAAAGGGTGTAACGAAAGGCACTTGTTTTCCCCGTCACTGCGATCATTTTTTTGTTCTAGACCATACCTGAAAACCTTCTAGTTACGGAGATATAGGGGGTCAAAGTTCCAACTTTTTCACAAGTTTTTTTTTAAATACAGCTTTTTAATGTAAGATTTTTACTTTACACACCCCCACGACCCTTGTACTATTCAATCCATTCATCAGCACAATGCTATGAGTGCTTTCCATCGAGTCCTACCGTAAAACGTGATTTTTCACCCCAAAAAAAAAATCGATTCGCAGCAATATTTTTTGCGTGAAGTTACTTAGTTTGATGTACAGAATGCTTGGTTGACGGATATGTGAAGGGTCTGTTTACAGCCGGTATAAGGATTGTAACAGGTGGCGCTCTGTAATTTCTACCTACCCTCATGGAGGAAGAAGGCGTGAGTTTATGTACTCGCCCTCATTAAGATAGACTTCAAATGACGTTCTACCATCCCTTGCTGAGAATATCTGCGTTGTGATATGTCCAGTTACTAATTAACTAATTTTAAAATTTCCAGCCGAATCTGACGACGAGATAGACTACCTAGCAGATATGACAGCTACCAAACAGAAGCGAGGCACTAAGAAACAAGAAGATGATGATGAAGTTCAGTTGGGCAGCGATGATGAGGATGATGATGGAGCTGGTGAAGACGGCGGTGATGTGGGTGGTGATGATAGAGGTAAGACTAAATTATTTTTGATAGTGGTTAGGTAGTCAGTGGCCCAAAAAGTCTTACCAAGGGGTATCGTGTTACCTAGTACTAACTGGGTTGTGGAGGTCAGATAGGCAGTCGCTCCATGTAAAGTACTGGTATTCAGCTGCATCCGGTTAGACTGGAAGCCGACCCCAACATAGTTGGGAAAAGGCTAGGCAGATGAGAGCGGAAGGGACAAAAAATGGGCGAAAAAAAATTTGATGGTTCTACAAAAGTGCAATACCTACACGGTCAAAAGTTATGCAGTTATGGAGCAGCTGATTTTTATTTAAATTGCCGATGGAAAATTCCTATGGAGGGGGGGGGGGGGGTCCAGCATGATGTACTGAATACGTGGTAACCATACAGTACCATTACCAAAGTGGTATTCTAAGAATGAGCCTTCAAAATATT
Organism: Noctua janthe; assembly: GCA_910589295.1. Lineage (NCBI taxonomy): Eukaryota > Metazoa > Arthropoda > Insecta > Lepidoptera > Noctuidae > Noctua > Noctua janthe. Next base: position 9,656,526 of record OU342578.1, read on the forward strand.
TTTATTATATTGTTTGGTGCTCTCGGAACCCTGTGTGCGTGTGAGTACGACTCGCGTTAGGCCGGGTTTTTTCAAACTTTTTGGAGTCGAATTTATTGCAAGTTTTAGAACTTGAGCTGCCTTTCTTTTGCCAGATTTCACCAGACTCGTTTCAGTCTCTAAACCGTTCTGAACCGGTGGTCCCTAGAAGCATACCAAGTGGTCCGCGGAACCATCCCAATAAATAAGATAAGTGACAACGAGTCAACACTTTGCGAACCTACCTATTGTTACCATCGTCAAAATACTGTACACTTAGTTCGCAATAAAGAATTTGAATTCGAACCTCAATTTGCAATCACAAAAATCTCATTAAAATCTGTAACTGTGAATTTATCGTAAAAAAAAAATGTGAATTTTGAATAGTTTTATGCGTGTTTATACCCTTTATTTATTTTCATCTAGGTACTGGATATTACCTCCAAAGCAATAAACTAACTGGGTGGCTAAAACAAGACAGAAATTTTGTTAAATGGTCCCTCATGACTGTAAGGTTAAGAACTCTAAACAAAGCTTTTCGAAGAAAACTTAAGTCTCTTATCACGAAAAGCATTTACGCCAAAAGCTTTGTCACAACCACTTTTATCTACATCTTTTGTTTTCTCAAAGTCTCAGAAGATTCCACTAAGCTTAACTTGTTCATTATGTATTGTAATAAGCGTTCATTATACTTGAATGGCGAAAAACTAAAAAGACGTTGATCTGTTAACGTCAAAAACAGCTCATTTCTATACAACTTCCTCTACTGTTAAACGGGATCAACGCGACTACCTGGAAACAAAGGGTTCAATTTAGCAACTACCTCGAAACAAAGGGTTCTATTTAGCAACTACCTGGAAATGGCTCAATTTAGCAAAGGTACTTTGCTTAGTTTAAATCCTCACAGGAAGTAATTTCTAAAAATTATAAAATATAATGGAATTATGTATGAGGAAGTTTTTTTAAATGTCTTTAAACTCAAGTGAATGTAAAAGATTTATGTATATTTGTCTTCCACGTATAGTTAAATTACTGCTCGATTTATGAAAAAAAATTGACAAGTAAACAACAGTAATTAAGAGTACGCATCTGACGCTTCAATATATGCTAAAAACTCTCAATTTTTAAACACTGTGGCACAAAACAAACCTAGTTGCTCCGTCAAGCTTTCGGTGACTTTCGGATTTTACTGTTAGGCACACAGTCAATCAATCAATCATTAATTGTCAGGCAACTGAGGCCCACAGTGGTCTGGAAATCGAGCTTCATACTCATAGAAAGTAAAAATCAAGAATTAAAAAAAAAAGTACTATGGCTCTGGTATGTATACCGTGGAGTAGAGCTGTGTAGCGTGGAGCTACCAATACCATCCATGATGGTATTGGTAGGTCTACGCGTGAGAAAAAAAAGTTTTGTGTTTTTTTTTGTATGGGAGATAACACTTAAAGTACATTTTTTTGGAACTGGAGGGCTGGTGCTCACACGAGCTTTTTTTACCATACACGACTTTGCACGTAGCAATTTTTTTAAATTTAGAATTTTTGATATGTCATTATTCACGTGGTTGAATGAAGTTGCCGATCGATTTACTTATAGTATCGTTAGTTTATAGTCTGTTAATGATTTTTATGATGAGAGTAATTTAAAACGATGTTGAATCATAACGTTTTTTTTTTTACAAAATGGCATTCCAAGATCTAAGTAAATTTTTATGATGAGAGTAATTTAAAACGATGTTGAATCATAACGTTTTTTTTTTTACAAAATGGCATTCCAAGATCTAAGTAAATTTTTATGATGAGAGTAATTTAAAACGATGTTGAATCATAACGTTTTTTTTTTTACAAAATGGCATTCCAAGATCTAAGTAAATTTTTATGATGAGAGTAATTTAAAACGATGTTGAATCATAACGTTTTTTTTTTTACAAAATGGCATTCCAAGATCTAAGTAAATTTTTATGATGAGAGTAATTTAAAACGATGTTGAATCATAACGTTTTTTTTTTTACAAAATGGCATTCCAAGATCTAAGTAAATTTTTATGATGAGAGTAATTTAAAACGATGTTGAATCATAACGTTTTTTTTTTTACAAAATGGCATTCCAAGATCTAAGTAAATTTTTATGATGAGAGTAATTTAAAACGATGTTGAATCATAACGTTTTTTTTTTTACAAAATGGCATTCCAAGATCTAAGTAACTCATTTGTGTGTATTTTCACCGTGATCATGGTTGAGTTATAATGAAATACTAATGACATGAGCATTAACTAATGAAGTTTTAGCGGGGCCAAATAGGCCCTTAGTCTCAATAAAATTCTATTGTCTGTAATATAGGTACCTAATTAGAAAATAGCGAATGTTAATGAGGGTAGTTGTTGATGTTTTCGAGAATGCTGTTTTGAATAATTTGTCAGAAAATGAAAAGAAGGAATTAAAACAATTCTATCAGACTTATGTGTGTTCATTGAGGAACAAATTGAACTCGTGTATACTCGCACGAGACGTACATTCATAAAAAAGCATGAGATATTGCTGCAAGAGAACATAAAATGGCCTGTGGTCATGAGGGAAAAGATGATCCCTTCTTTAGTGTCAGTAGAGCAGCAACCATGTTCTGACTTTGGTGTAAATGAGGGTGCATCGACATCCTACAGACCGGAGATGGACTCGGAGATAATACTCCATAAGTACGCGCAAATGCAACGATGCAAACATGCAGCCTTTTGCCATATTGCAGCCATATCTCATGCTTTTTTATGAATGTGACGACACTTTGAGAGTTCCTCTTATGTACTCATTCCTTATTTTATCCATTCGCGTTATTCCACACATCCCCCTTAGCATTCTCATCTCAGCCACATGCAAATGCCTTTCATAGATCCGTTTTGTGGCCCAACATTCAGATCCATATAAGACAGCAGGTCTAACCATGGTTTTATAAATCTTCCCCTTGAGTTTAAGGGGAATTCGGGAGTAGCATATCGCATCTCCGGTGCTACACTGCCACTTATGCAAATAATGTAATTTTACATTTTTAAACTTTCAAATTTTTTAAATGGTAAATAAGTGAGATGTTTTCTTTTACTTTAAAATATAGCTTAAAGATGTAGTTTAAATATTATCATTCTACTTCTTTAGTCAACAAGTTCTATATGCTGTAATAGGAAGTAGAAATTTCAAATGGTTCTCCTGTAAAATTACATTATTTGCATAAGTGACAGTGTAGCACCGGAGGTGCGATATTGTTCTCGTGACCTGCCGCCATTTCATCCATCCCGTGTTAATTCTGTGCGTAACACTCCGGTCTATTTCGCCGTCGCTTTGCACGAGTCAACCAAGATACCGAAAGTCGGAGTCCCCTTATAAGTGAAAGGTACCTGACAGAGTCACTTTACATAAACCACAATAAATTGAGGCAGGGCGAAAGAGTTCAGTTTAACTACTATCGGATATCTACAGCTATTTATGATTTTTTAAACGGCCCTGAATGGGGAAAAGTAAAATGTCGAACGGTAAAATTCCAATAGTGCACAAAATAGCAGTGGCGAAGGTTCCATACAACTCGATTCCTACCGGCTTCCCTTTGAAAACTGGCACAGTCAGTATTCTATAGACAAATAATATAATCACATTAAAGATATGAACTCCTGTTTACCTCTTACAAAAATTGGCCCTTCGCTTCTGCAAACTAATATATACATTTTATGGCGTGCCATAATATCGCACCGTAAAAAATCGGTAAAATTCCTTGTAGTGCAAAACGCCCTAATTATCTCACGTTTGCCGTGCGAAAGAAATGGACACAAAGCGCGCTTACACAGGCTTTTGTGTTACTTTAGTGAAAAGATTATGATCCTATTGTTTCGTTTATTGGAGAAGTTAAACAAAGTAGTTTTCTTTTAAGTTTCTAGGCATCGCAAAATTATATTATTGTTATCGTAAATTTGCAAACCGGCCTTGTGTGCCGTCTACAACACTTGAGCATCAGAGAGATGTGTTGCCATCCCAAAGTCATAGCAAAATCTTGCAACACCACTGGTACCTATCCTTCAAACCGGATTACAGCAGGGCTGCTTTAACCCTTTATAAGGCAAAGGGAATATTTTTATCACCATATTTTTCAGCTCATTAATTAAATAATGAGTTCCTGGTATGGATTCCATTGTTGTACAAAGGTTATTTAAAGACTTATCAATCACTCATTAAATATTCAAAGAACATATTTTTTTGTTTAAAAAAGTGAAATTTATTTTCTACTAATAATACCTATGCCTATTTGGCATTATTTTCCTACCGATCGTTATGCCTGTTAAAGGGTTAGCAGTCATCCCCACAGATATACCTATCTAGGTATCTAATGGTAATCTATGTTATCTACCATAAGAGCACGATTCGTATGAAAGCCATTTTTAACTACCTACTATGACGTCATCATCATCATCATTTCAGCTGAAAGACGTCCACTGCTGGACATAAGCCTCCTCCAAGTGTGACGTCATATAAGCTCTATTAAGTTACTCTACAAACAAATTACAAAATAGACAACGTTTTTGTTATTTAAATGTCTAGAATTAAGTTCTTGATTTGCAACAATTGTAACGTAGGTTGTTTAAATTAATTTGCTTGCTGCGACAGTAGCCACGTTAAGCATAAAATGCTTAAGCCGGGCACGCGAAATGGGTGCTCTTGGGTTATTTAGGTATATCTATATCAGTGACCATGCCTTTTTCTGCCAAAGTGGACTACCTACACCCAAATCTACAAAAAGATATTTTATCTTTTATTTTTCTACACCAGAATTATAGCTGTACTGTGGGATAACAGCAAGAGAATAATGTTACAAAATGCCCCAGAGCTGATACAGGTTACTGTTTTGTATCAAATATTCTGTTAATAATTTTAATATTGTATTCTATGATTACAGACAGTGACGGCGAACTCAATATATCTGGTGATGACGATGAACCAGCGCTTTCTGGAGAGGAAGATGGTAAGAACTCACATATGCTTATAATAAAATGGCTCTTTTTTTTCTTTTTTACATCGTAAATATCCCGTTTCTAGTGTTAATAATAATACTCTTTTAACCTTTTGAACGCCAGAACATAAACGCACACGCGTGCCCTCCACGCCAAGCCTACCATTTTGTCACATATATGGCGTACAGGGCACCCGCTTGCTTGTCAAGTATATGTGACAGTGGCATTCAAAAGGTTAAAATAAAATAAGTGCATTTTCAACCAGCAACAATAAGTTCAAAGATTCTCTGCCCACCCTTCGGGAAATACTGATCCTCCTCTTCCCTAAGATGGAATATTAAACCTTATATTTGATTTTCAGAGCTGCTACTTGAAGATAGTGATGACGAGGACGACGAAATTGATGTTCCTGGCGCGGCTAAGTCAAAGAAAGGAAAAGGCAAATTTAAACTAAAAGGTAAAGTACCCGCTGTGACAAACTCCTGCAAAAGAAATGGACAGTCCTACAATCATTTTCCTATGGCTACAATAATTCGTAAGCACCATCTTGCCTCCAGCCAAACTAAAACCCTTTATCTCCCACAGGTACAGACGACCTAGGCTCCCTATTCGCCTCAGCAGAAGAATTCTCAACTCTTCTAGAAGATACAGCAGCCAACAAACAACAAGGTTCAAGTCAGGCAGTAGCTAATACAGACAATGCCAGCACAAAACAACTAGCCTGGGAAGACAACAGAGACCGATGGATCAAAGGCTACAACAGAAAAATACTAGGGAACAAAGGACATAACAAAAAGTTTAAAAATAAAAAGGGAAACTTCAATAAATCAGACAATAAAGGCTTCAAATCTGACAAGAAAGGTTTTAACAAAATGGCCGACAAGGGCGGCAAGAGAAAAGGCGGTAAAGCCGATGGGGCTGGTGGAAAGAAGAAAAAGACGAAGTAATTTACAGCTTGGATAATAAAACCTTGTTCTTAATGGTTTGTTTTATTGTGTTTTTGTATAAACTGTAGGAAATGAACTGCTGTGAAGATGTCATTAGCAATAAATTGCAATAATAGCAATGTATTGGGCTGGGCTGAACATTGGTGGGTTTGTCACCCACAAACTAATACTAGAAGTATAGGGCAAAGATAATAGCAACAAATCTTGCATAACACTAACTCAGGAAAAGCGAGTGTTTGATGCACTCTTCCAAGATATACAAGATTACGATAATTTCTTATAATATTCATCAATATTATTTATTCTGTAAAAAGGAGCAACCAAGTTACTATTTCCGAGCCCATTACCCAATCTAGATAGTTTGGGTAATGATGAGTAATGGTTTACCTAATTACTGGCTAATTATATAATAATTAATTAATGGCTACCTAATTTACAGACAACAATTTCCATAAAATATATTAATTTTTCACATTTTTGGAGTGCTTGAATATAGAATCCGTAATTTTATAAATTTAATTTTGAATGTATCATATTTTTGTTGTTTTTTATCTGTCACAAAATGTCAAGCTCCCTGTTCCAAAACAAAGTAATTTATAGTGTTGGGATCGCATTTGTTGATAATCGATATTCTTAATTGTTTTGTTCATACATTTTTACTGAAATTTTAATAATAAAATTAATGCAATGATGATTTTTAATTGTTTTTCTAGTTGGAATATCCTTACTTTCTTACTAATATTATAAATGCAAAAGTAAGTTTGTTTGTTTGATTGTTTACGCCTAAATTACTGAACCGATCATCCTGAAATTATACATATACGTTGTCAGGTGTACAGAAACTTACATAATGGGTACCCTTTCATCCCGAAAAAAAATACTGCTCCCGACGAAAACAACAATAACGTTCTTATGATAATAAATCGCGCCACGTGTCTTTCGAATCATAATTGAATTTTAATATTACAAGCAGAGTATAACCCGAATTCATTATCAAATTGTAAAATTAACGCGGGCAAAAGCTAGTTTAAATAATTTAATTTTACACTTCAAATTAAAAACCATATGGTACCTACCATATGGTTTTTAATTTGAAGTGTAAAAATTATATTTTCATGCATGCGTTACTGTCGTTTTTAGGGTTCCGTAGTCAACAAGGAAAGGAACCCTTATAGTTTTGCCATGTCCGTCTGTCTGTCCGCAGCTTATCTTAAAGACTCTTATTACTAGAAAGCTGTAATTTGGCATGAATATAAAGATTAGTTACGCTGTAGTAAAATAAAATGTCCAAATCATGTAGTTCGACTTTTTTTTGAAAAATTAAATATTATGGTGTCGTTGGATACGTCTTTAAAAAATATTGCGAGTTTTTTTTATTATTTTTCGATTAAAGGATTCGTTGGTGAAATATTAAGCTTTAAAGTGCTAATTTTTGTTAGACTCAAGTGTCCCCGCCTCTCTACCAGCTAAACGGTTGTGTTTGGGTGTGTGAAAAAAATGTACTTGGATAACATATTTTCCTAAACATAATGTATGGGAGTTCAGGTTTTTCAACTGCAAATGTAAGTTTGTTTTTTATTATTACAAATTATCGTTTGGAGGCAAATCCGCATATTTTGATGGGCAACTATGGAACCCTACGTTGTGCGTGGCCCGACACGCACTTTGGCCGGTTTTTGATATTTTACATCATTTATTATTAGTAAAACAAATGGGAATGACTAAAACTGAATTTAAATATGTATTTACATAGATAGAGGTCATTAGGTCAAACTGTCAGTCAGACATCAAAGTATCAAAATAATAGAATTATTTTATTAATAAGCTAAGTCATATCATGATGATGATGTACATATCAATGTTGCATGACGTTGTAATCTAAGATGACCTCCAATTTCAGTCTTATTAGTGTAAATAACGCATACGTTTCGTAGACTTGAGGGGTGACTACGACAAAATCAGAACCATACAGGTAATTATAGTTATTTTAAAAACCACTTGTTTGCAATATTTTGACAGATACAGTGCTTACAATGCGTGCTGCGTTCTTGTTCAACAGATAACAAAAATATCGCTCGACAGATATATTTTTAAAAAATCTTCATTTTATGGCATTTTAAATAAAATAGCTTTAATAATTCGTTTTATACACTGAATAAAACGACGAATTTTATACAACTAATGCTAAAAATTGATGTCTGCGCAATGTATAGAATAGATTGTTGGCAGTCACGGAACTCTTGTTTGTTGACATAACTACATCATGTAGTTGTGTTGTGGAACGCGCCATCAGCCGTATCTTGCATTTATAGCGCGAAGTAAACAACTCCTTCCTTGTGCTAATACATGACATAAACTGTGAAAGATATATTGTGAACTAATGGACATTCCTGAACATAAGTTACGACTGACGCTGTGATTGTAGAGGAACAAAAAGGCGGGCAAAAATCAGTGTGAGAGTGGCGATTAGCGATCTATTTATAGCCGGACCTATGGCGCGATAAAGCTGTTTTGCATGCTGCAAATGTGTATCAGTGTCATATTAACATTCCAATTATAGTTTACGTCCTAAAAGTACGTTTTTCATTTCTTATTAGACATTTTTCATCAAACCTATTGAGGAAAACGTAGCCGCGAAACTCGTTTGACAGCTCATGCATGCACACAAATGAAAGGGAACGCTCTGCGCATGTGTGCGTGTAAGTGATGTGAAATTCTTATGTATGCGCTTATCGATTGGCAAGATTATTTCAAGGACACCAGTGAAGACTAATGTTTAATTTATTGTTGTAACCTGATAGTAATATAACAAAAGCAGGTCTTTCAAAAACACTTTAAACATGGAGTCGCCGATGCTAGACAATAAAAATGTCGAGGTCACAATACGCACGTCCACAAGTTCAAGTTCAAATCAATTTATCCCAGACAACTTGGAGCTTCCTGATGATACATTCCGTATGAGTTTAGATAATTTTTCCATGATTGGAGAAAATGTGACTATAGGCAGGGGGGTGTCTATAGACAGCATTGTAGTTGGTAATAATGCCTATACGCCTACGATTGAATTACGTTCACCGTTGCCAACACCTGATTTGCAAACCCCGGATATTGATACACCTGATATACTAACTCCAGGTATTGTTACACCTGATATACAAACACCGGGTGTGGACACTCCTGGTCTACAAACTCCAGGTATTGAAACGCCTGATATCCATACCCCTGATATTGATACACCTGATATCCAAACCCCGGATGTGGACATTCCTGATCTACAAACTCCGGGTATTAAAACGCCTGACGTCCAAACCCCTGACATTGATACACCTGATATCCAAACTCCGGATGTGGACACTCCTGATCTACAAACTCCGGGTATTGAAACGCCTGACGTCCCAACACCTGACATAGCAACGCCTGAAGTCCAAACCTCTGACATTGAATCAGCTGATAGTCAGACTCCTGACATAGAAACTCCTGAAGTTCCAACCTCGCCGCCAGAGAACAAAACGTCTCCCCCGATAAAAGAAACACCAAAACCATTTGAGACCAAAACTGAGATACGCAGACCACAAACATTGCTTAAATTATCGCTATCAAAGAAAAGCGACAATGATCTGTTTGTAAAACCGTCTCCAGTCGCCGAGCTAATGTCGCCAGCTAGAATGCTACAGTTTGAAGTCGAGGCAACCAGCGCTACGCCGACTATGAAAAGAGCAGCCATAGACTTTGATTTCTTCAGTAAACACAATTTCGAGGAATATTTCGCCGAGTTGAAGCCCAAAGAAGATAAGGAGCTGAAAGGTCCGGAAGATGGCAGCACATACAAGGAAACACCGGTTATAGTGAAGGCCGATACTGTCCGGCATGAAATAGGTTACGGTAAGTAGCTCCGGCAAGGTATTATTGACTATTTTATGATATCATATTTTTCTTTTCTTCAAGGTTTAGGACTCGCAGCTGTGGGTTCCGATGGAATTTCAAAGCAAGCTCTTCGGTCCGTTCATTGTAATTATTTTAAATACTTGATAATCGTGTTTCTTCATGTGCATATTTATGATGTTCATCCGATAGAAGAAAATGTAAGGTCGTTCTAACACGGATTTGCCAACAGCAACAATATAGTTATTAAAGTTTAATTAAGATGATTGAAAGATATGAATTTACATACAAGGAAACTGTAAAGAAGGAACCGAACAACAAGTGTACCTCCTAAAGAAGGTATCCTTGTAGCCTATAGTTAATAGTAACAGTAAAATCGGACACGTCCTAAATGTAACGGGATTGTGCCGAAGTGCAACTTATATTGACTACATCTTCATTTCCGACGGTAAGTAGTTACACCAGAAAACTACCAACTCAGCGGAAAACGAATACAAGAAACCCAGGTAAGTGATCTTAACTAAAAATGTCTAAATATTATTGTTATAATCCTAAATTATTAAATTACATCACCAATACAGTAATTTCAATTAAGATTTCACTGCAGTCCTCAAAAAAAGGCCAACTTCTTCTAGCCACATTTTCAACTACACAACTTTGCACAAGATTGATTCAAATTCAAGGAATATGTTAGTGTCTGTTTACTTACAAATGATATTTATTCATTTTAAAACAATTGCACCGTTAGTATACCATTCTGAAATGGCGCAGCGCTCTTAAGTCCACATTCTACATCCAGGTCGCAGAATCGATGGCCGCATTGGGACAAAAATCTCAACAAGTTACAAGTTTTATTCTCCTCGAGTTTGCGCATCACATTTAAGGATGAACTACTGATTTACACGCCACATTATGGTTAGGCTGGAAGCACTAATATACTTGGGAAAGATAAGGATGATGATGACCGTAAAACAAGGAACCCTATCGGTGATTGTGCAGCTTCAACATTATTTATTGTTACTATCGTGACCCTTAGCACTTCACACCATGGGGGCGTGATAACCGCATTGTTTACACCCAACAGCATTCAATAATTGTGATGACAACTATCGCCTGCAGATGTCATCATCAGCAATTTCCAATGTGATAAAAAAGGGATTAAAAAAAATCTTATCCTCTACACTCTTTAGTTTTGTGTTTCGTAAAACTAAAGAGTATAGAGGATAAGATTATTTTTAATCCACAGTTCAAAGAAAAAAGGGAGTCTAAGAAAATACTAATTAAGACAGGAGGTTTGAAACTCACCATTTGTGACAATTCCGTGAAATTCTTGATATAACTTGCCAGATGACAGCATTTTAGTCATCAATACAACTTTGGATCGTTAACATTATTTTCCACGATAATAATACAATTATATTCCAATTACGAACCACATAGTATGCAATTCAGTAAATCCAATCAAGGAAACGAGACTGACAACACATTACACCGGTATCCGTCCGTATCGTGTTGTGTAGCAACAAACTAATTAAATTACACTTGATTTGCAGCGAAAATCTTCCTCTGTCTACGATTGACAATTAATTCCTTGATACAAACACTTAGTTTGTATCAAGTTGTATAGATATAGATAGTTGTCAACAAATTTCCGACGACATTCGTAAGCGACTTTAGACGCTTACACTGAATTGGTAATAACAGAAAACATCATTATTTGTTCTCAAAAACATATCGGATATTAGATTCTTGAACTGAAGTTTATTGGTCATGGTTAAGTGAAGCCATCGAGCTGTAAGGACTCAGGAAGTAGTCTAAACTAACTATCCAAACTATCTAACTGTCCAAAGAGAAAAAAAAAACTATCGTGTAACTATAACAGGTCGGGATCCTTCAATCAACCCTGCCTATCGTTGTCTTCTAAGTTTACCGCAACACTCGATTCACCATTCCCTAGTCTCCAACGAAGAGTAGAAGAAGAAACCTACACACAGCATTGGGTGGCCAAAGGTTGAAGAAGAGAGAGTTAATATTAACTCCTGTGAGCCAGGACTTAATTATACTTATTTCTTAACGCCCTGGCTTCGATCTAATAAGACCTTTTAATCACTAGGCTAGAGTAACTGGCTTGTAACAAGTACCTACGTCTAAGATTTTATATTCAAAAGAGATCGCTGGTTACAAATAAGAATTTAGCATTCATAAGTTCATGAGCACAAATAACGAAAAGGGTAGCAATGAATGTTTTTTTGGATACCATATGTTTTACTGAAGGGCTGGGAATTTGCGCAATGCGGTAAAAACATGTCCCATAGTTTACGTTTAAGTTTATCAGAAGCGCCTAGACAAAATTATGATTTATGTATAAAATTCGATACTAAAACTGCAATTTGTAGATTATTATTTGCTTTTGGGGACACGACTTTGACACTTTTAAGTGCAATCTCAGGATAAAGTAACACGGAGTATACTTCAACAACGGAGTCAAGAACCCTAGATTATATCAGTTCCATACGATTAACAGAGTAATTATTATCTTCATAAAGATAACGGTTCGTACCGCAAACGTTTTCACAACATGAAAACATACACTACAGACATGAAGTACATTAGTACGTGATTTTTTAATGTTTCTGATGTTAAAACGAAGGTCACGACACTTCCGCGTCTAAAGCACAGACATCTTCCGTATTCTTTTGATTAAATTGTTACTTCATAAATTATTTTATAGCCGTAAAAACGTAAAAGATTGCCCATCCCTAGAATTTATTAGGTTGTTAGATTCGTGGCGCTTAGATACTTTGACAAACCTGCTTGGTAACGGTAAATTCATAAAATAAGGCCCGACTTTTTGATCTTGAACTTGATACTTTACAATACTGTCGTATCACGCTTGGGTAGCGGATTGCTTATTAGCGTTGAACCTATTGCTCATCTATCATAAAACAAAATACTCTTGTAGGAATGCAAAGATGGCGTACACCAGGACCTACTTTTGGCTACTTGACCTACTAGTATTATTACAAGAAAATTTTGAGTAGGTATTTTTAGACAAGAAGGCTAGCTAGCATGCATCGGATTATCAAGCCCCGCTAAGCCGGGGCGTCATCTTTCGCAGAAAGTCAAAAACCAAAACCAGTATAATATGTACGCTTTGATAGGTGAATTTTACATTGCCCTGGGTTCTTTAGAAAAATCCATAGATTTATATAATTATGTCTATGCAAAAATCACATCTGAATAGTAGGTAGCTAAATACTTGGCCGGAATATAACAATAGGAGATGCCCGCGACTGATATCAAAGCGTTGTTTACCAAAGCCAAAACAGGGTTAGGAAATCATACGCCATTTTAAATAACTGGCGTTCTTATTGCAGATTCTTTAGTTACCTACTGGTTCCTATATCGAGAGTTAATTACATAAAACAAGTTGAGGAAACAACATCTAACACTGCGCGCAGTTCTTAGAATAATTTTACTGGATAATTGTTGCTTGTTGTAAGTTCTGTAAAAAACTGATGTTCAGAGACTCATCTTAATATACCTACTAGAAGCCAGCCCCAAAATTCTTGTAAAAAAGCTGTGCTGATGATGATATATAAAAAATTATAGATAAAGCATTTTCCAGTTTGCAAAGTTAATATACCTACAAGATCCGACCGGCATGCGATAAAATCGCGGAAACTGAAATCAAGGTTTTTACCTACCTCGAGTAAATCAAATCAAGATCAATTTGTGTAAATAACCTGTAAATACTTTTACTTTGAGAAATAAATGTTGTTACACGATTTTTTTGACACTGGTATTACTTTGTGTTGGGGATTTATTGTTTGCTTTTACTAACTTGGTACTTTTGAGTAGTTTTAGGACATTTTGTATTTTGATTTGATATTATTGGTTGTACCAAATGTCCAAATGTCCATCAGTAGTGTTGTATTGGACATCCAGGTTATGTACAGCATTGGACGTTATTAGGCAGGTTACATCAATTGATCGTATCGATATCATAGCACTTGCTATTGAGTGTCCAGTACCTACTTAGTTTCTCCAGTAACTAACTATAAAATAAACAGCTAAACCTACCAACTTTACCTTATCTCGTTGCTAAGCTAACGTATCATACAATAAATCTTACTAGTTCCAAGTAGGTACATGCAAAGGCGTTGAAATTACATTTAAAGGGGTGAAAAAAACAAGACCTTTCCTCGTGGTCGATCAATTAGAAGATTTCACCCCCAAGGGTAAAAACGAGACGATAAAAATAACACGTTGTAAGTAAAACAGTGTTAGCAGAATATTCATGTATTCTGATCAATTATTGTTTAATAATAGTGGTGCTATTAAAATAAACTAAGTACTTAAAATAATCGCAAGAATGTCAGAAGACGTAAGTCTGGATATTTCTAACAAGTTCTAAGACACAACAATTTTTCTAATTAAAAAGCTGTTCTCTGTTGAGAAAGAGAGAATTTTCAATTATTTTTGTCAGAAATAGTAAATTGCGAAAATTATAGCAAGTAAAAGAAATAATTTCTCAATCATGTTTATATCTCAACCACTTCACGGCCACTCTGCAGCGAACCAAGAAAGAGTCGGGAATATCGTGTATCTCCCTCAAATATTTGTCATCTCGCTCTACATAATAGATAAGCAATAACCGTGTCTCTCTTTGTTTACGTCCATGAAACGCGGACTCGTGTAGTAAACGCTTGATTTAAAGATCATCGGCGGCAATAAAATCATATTTCACTGTACTAAAGAATATTTTTAATTTAATTAATAAATATGCAAATCATTTCTTTATTGCTAAAATGATCGAAATGTCATAGGGAAACGATAAAAAAATATCGATTCAACGATTTGTCTGCACGTTTTCCATGCACTATGTGGCCTCGTAAATCGTAAATGGTGGGGGGAGCGCACCGCTCGCACACCGTCGCACGGTTTCTATTTTGCGTTTCTCGAATTCAGTTAGTTTAGCGCGCTGAGTGAGTTCGTATCTCGTTCGCGCGTGCATTTTATAATTTATTTATATAGTTACATACAAGTTTTGTAAAGGGAGACGGTTTATACATAGTGCTAGTGAATAGAAACAAATCAACGAACTGTTGTCTGTGAACTGTGCTGACAGTGTAGTGAAAATTTTATACGAGTGTAAAGTATCTGGATTGTTTTGGATTTGTAACCCCGTGTAACAGGACGACGAAGAGGCTGTGATATTGATGCAATGAGACAAAATAAGTTATAAAAAAGGGAATACACAAAACGAAATTATTTGACGTTTTAATATAGTGAAGTTAGATTCAAGGGAAATTCCTATCGACCAATCACATTGACATATCGGTGTGCGGAACAAGCATATCGTGGGGTGGTTTCGAATTCGGTCGGGTTATAGCATATTGCAGCGCCATCTGCGACAGAGCTCCGCGTGAAGTTATCGCGGGTGGAACTACTCGCAAAATGCTTTACGTGTCGTTTGTACTTTCGCTGAAAGTTGAAGGAATAGTTGCAATATAATTTATTACCGTTCTCATAACCGTTTGCGGTCGGGCAAGCCCTCGGGACTGGCTGGTTCACGCGTCACAACGCAGCGTTACGTGGAAAAACTTGATGAGGTTCTGAAGTGGTGGAGTCTACATGGTTTTGGTCAACGGCTGAGCCATGGCCACCGCCACCGCCGAGATGAGCCTGCCTGACAAGAAGCCTGAACACGAGTCGGGTTACTACGAGGGCAGCGACCAGGAGGGCAGCATGGAGTGTGGGTGCCCATCGCCGGTCAGTTCGCGGAACTCTTCGCACTCGACCAAGCTGAAACGGCGCCACAGCGCGCACAAACACAAGAAGGTGTCCCCCAAGAAGGCGAGGACTGAGCCTCCAGTCAATGGCTGCAGCGTGACTGCCAATGGACATGTGGACAAGAGTGTGGAAATAGTTGAGTGCTCAAGTAGTGTGTCTTCAGTGAAGGACTGTAAGAAGCTGGAGGAGATAATCCCGGTGCCGGGGCCCAGCTCCAAGAGGAGCAGTTCTGTGGAGCTAATTGGGGGCACGGTGCCTGCCCCTGCTCGGGACTCTGTTGACTGGAACTTGGTTGACGCAAGTAAAATTAGGAAAAGATGCAAAGGTAAGTGATTTTATAATAACTACTAGCTATCATACACTACTGATTGTTTATCTCCAGGACTTGATCATAGAACTATCCTGGGACAGCTGTACAGTCCTTATCATAACTGGACAAGCAATTTCAGTTTTTTATCAACCATTTTAACATTCACATTTTCATTCAATGTTATTTTTAAGAACCACTCACTGTTACCTAGTTAAAAGTGAATTTTCACAAAAAAAATATTAATTTAGGATCCTGGTCACATTTTTAAAAGACTGCATTATTTTCTCTTTGTTATATCTATTATGAAACAAATTGTTTGCTTTCAATCAGTTTGCCAGATGACTCATCTATTGATATTGACTATTATCATTGGTGTAAAGAAAGCCAGTGCATTTCATGAATATATGAAAATGTTCTAGAACTTTATAACTATGATTGTCATCATCAGCACATCTTTAAGAAATCCCCTAGCTGGACATAAGCCTTCCTCTAGGATCACAAGAATTGAATACTTTCCCACTGCTGGGCAAAGATCTTTCCCAAGCCCTTCCAGTTCCTTCTAAAGAATATCATAATTCATTTAACAGAATTAAGTAAATTTCTAGACATAGGCTTCCCTCAATGATGGCTAGAATTGGCCTCTTTAAATATAAGTTTACTGAATGATTAAGATTATAATTCTGGTGATTCTTGGGGTACCAACAATGACCAAAATTATTATCATAATCATTGAAGCAAAAATGTCCACTATTGGACATAGGCCTCCTTCAAGGATGGTCAGACATTTTTATTATGACTCATACCAAACAACAAAACACTTTTTTTTTATCAAATACAATATTATTTAGTTACCTATCTGTTCAGCTTACATGATTAAAAGAAAAGGCAAAACATAATGTAAAAAATATAAACAGGAAAATATCAAAAAATACAAATTCACTGTCTAGTAAAGAATGACCACAAACAAAAAAGATTGTATTAAAAATTTAATAAAGTACCTACACTCAGTGTCCCCCTCATTAAAATACAACTGCTAATTAAGGAACATTATACATAGGCTGTTATGTAATATTTATAAGGTATACATACAAAGGTTGAAGTGTATGTGGCATGTTTAGAATTGATATCAATGTCATGTACTCAACTCATGTACCACTGAGAAAAATTATAAACATATTGTGTAGTCCTGCCCTGGTTTCATGTTACTTGGTTTTTTAACAGTAATGAGGACCTTCTATGATACTTCTACACATTCCATTCACTTTTTTTTTAGTCTACTGCATCCTTTATCCATCTTCATTAATTAGTCAATCATCAGTATTTTAGGGATACGCATTGTTTTCATCCCTCCCCATGTCATCATCACATAGCAAGAGAACCAGTTCCCCTATTTTCACAACTTTTTTCAAACCTTCTCTTATCCAAACAAAAAATAAATCAGAAATATCTAATTTTAGTCATAAAGAGGTGCTAAAGTCAAATTGCCAAAGTCTTGAAAGGCCATACATACTTTGTGGGCATTTTTCTACCCACAATACAAAGTACATGGTAAACCATGACCATAATAGTCAATTTTTCAGCAATTACAGTAATGAGCATGCATTTGGACTCCCAGGTTGCTCAAATTGTTATTGGTCTAGTTTGTATTATTGTGTCTGATGGCAATAGGTTCACCCCTATTGTACTGAACTTAAACATTAATTTCGAAATTAGACTATTTTCTTATACTAACAGACTCAAAAAATAATTAGAAATATCTAATTTTAATCTTAAAAGAGATGCTAACTGTGCTAAGGAAGTCCATTGATTGCTAAAGGCTTCATAGGCCATACTTTGTTGGCATTTTTCTACCCACAACACAAAGTACTTGGTAAAACATGACATAATAGGCAATATTTTCATCAATTAAAGGAATGAGTATACATGTGGACTAGTTAATTACCTTTTAGGCATGAGCATGAGGTCAATCTTGAGTTTGATTCCCAGGTTGCTCAAATTGTTATTGGTCTAGTTTGTATTTGTGGTTAATTGATGGCAATAGGGTCACCCCTATTGCAGTGGACTTAAAAATTAATGGCAAAATTAGGAGCAATAAGTAACGTTCTGCCTAACAAATCTTTCTGAAGAAATCCTTATATTTTCTTGGTCAGCTTTTATGATTACTTTTATTCCAATAACTTAAACTTTGTTTGTATTTACTTATATACATTTATATTAGTAGATCAATAGAAACTCCAGTCATTTTACTCATGAAATTCTAGCACAAAAATATAATATCATATTCAGCTTACTCGTAGAGTTAACACAAATCCATGCCACATTTATCAACATTTCTATTTGAAGCAGTCTATTTTGAGCGCACTGCTCTTAAAATAAAATCTAGACTAGATTCCAATCTGGTCTGTGCAGTGAAAGTTCCTTTAAAACTTGGTGAAAGTTAAACCTATTTTGTTGTTTAGATTTTTACTAAGATTTTGATTTAGTACTACAAGAAATGAGTTCTTATTATTGTGGGGTAATAATAAACGATCTTACTATCTCCAAAGAGACCAAGACCAAATAAATAAGAATTAAAACATTAGTTAATATCAGGCCTGTAATCCTGTGAGGGTTAAGCAGAGCAGTACACTCTCAATTTTGACAGTTATGTTTGAGTCTCATGCAATAGGGTATGAGCCTATTACAAGCAGACTCCAGGCCTCATTCTCCTGCTTTTATCCCAATATATGTAACCAGACTCCAGGCAATCAATATCAAGTTATCATTTTCTTGGAAGCAGTTTTGTTTGAGAAAAAGGTTTGCAAGTTTGCAGTACCAAATAATAATAATTTTCAACATAATACCTTCGATCTTGTCTAAACCTACATCCAAATTAGCTATTAAGTTATATCACTTGATTGTTAAATTAATTAAGTTAAGATCCTAGGTATTTTATAGATTCTAAGTATTTTGTAAAACTATGAGGCTGATATAATTGCTGTGCGAATAAAGCCTTTTTTAAAAACAAAGATAAAAGAAAAATAAAACTAATACCTGTATTTGGGTATAAATATGATCATGGCAGGTAATGAATAGAAATTAGCAATATACCACAATAACAAGATCTTTTTGTCACTTTTATGATTAAAAAAAACAAAATAAAGCTTTTTGAACGTTAAAATTTATCAAGAGACTGTTCCCTAAAACGCTCGCCCTTCGCCACTTCCTAGTGTTTTGGCTGGGAAGATGAAGTGGCGGAACAAACTCCCCAGCAACTCTCATTCCTCATAAACAAATACATACATCCGCAACTATGGGAATAAGTTGATGGTTCTTATCACCAGCAGTCCTTGGCGCAAACCGCGATAATAATAGTTTCTTATCACTACTGGTGTCCCAAGTCCGGTTTGCCATTTAATTTTAGTTTTATTAGGCACTAACTTTTGTCTGTGGATTCGCTCGCGTTATGGTCGGAAATCATCCCACAGAAATAGTTTTTCTATTTTAAATATAGCTTATGACAATCTGATTTAATGTAGCTTCACATTCATCATTATCTTGCCCTTATCCCAATTAATTTGGGGTCAGCGCAGCATATCTTCTTGTTGCATACTTCTCTATTACTTGTCATCTCATCAGAGGCCTCCTTTCTTGCCATATACTCTCCGAGCTTGCGTCTTACGTTGCACCCGCCCGTTCTGGTGCGACAACCCTTATTATTGAAAGAATTTTTGGAATCAGATCACTTGTTCCGAAGATTACCACCTAAATCCATATGGACAAAAAAGCCCCCTTCTTGTTAACAAATATTTAAAAAAAAACCGTACATCTATAGTTTGCCTCTATAACACATAATTCGATTCTAATAGGCTGGCATTATTGTTAAATAAGTAACTAAAAATAAATAAATAATTAAGTACACAGACAAGAAACTTTCTTCTATTGGGGTAGCCATATAAATTCTAAAAATATTTCAATATTAAAATGTTCACATTATTGTCTTTGTTTCTTGAGTAGTATTAAAAATTCTTTAGGGAACACATTTCTTAACTATACTTTCTTGAGTATATCATGAACTGGTTATAAAAAAGTGGGTCACCTTTATCTTCAATGGACTATATTGAATAACACAATACTTCTTTTGTTGACTTTTTTTTGATAAGAAATTTATTTTTTAACTTTCTCACACATTTGGTCGCAACTTTTGAATAAACTCGATGTTTTTTTTTAAATATTTAAAACTTTATTCATGTTTTATTTTTGATAACTGTGCCTTAGTTTCAATAAAAAGAAAAAAAAACGAATATATTTCTCATCTGCATGATGAACCAACACAGACCAACATAGAATTTTTATAATTTGTTAATATGATTTACCTTTTTTATTGTAATCATCATAAAAGTAGTAGTGATCATAGTCTTTAGCTGACTAGTGTTCCAGAAGTATCATTAACAAACAGATCACATACACAAACATCCTGATTCATATATTATACCTCATATTATGCAACTATTGTAGGTAATAGATATTATTGAAATACCTACTCTACTGCATATCAATTATAGTTAAATATCCAGATATGTAAAAGAAACAATCAACCTGGTTGTCATAACTTATTTTCTCACAGAATTCTATTATTAGATATGATAATTCTTTCCCCATAACTGATAAGAGTGATAAGTCTGTAACAATAGGGACTCCCCAACTTAAGTACTTAATGTTTTCTTTGTTGTCGCAATTCTAGGAAACCATACCATTTCTACTAAAAATATAAAGAGGATTATTTTTTCGTAAGTTGTAATCTTCGAAACTACTGATCCAATTCCGAAAATTCTTTTACTAATGGGAAGCTAGATTATCGCCGAGTGTCATAGGCTATATTTAAAACGTTCCCGTGGGATTTTTAATTTTTCTATGCTATTAAGTTCGCCTTTGTATAGTTTTTTACTTGTGCATAAAGTTTTATTAAAAAAATAATTTCCGACCATAACGGGACTAAACCGCAGGCAAAAGCTTGTCTCTGATAAAAATTCGTTTACATAAATACAAAACAAATACGAAGAAAAGTAAATTAAAATGACCACACACCAAACCACAGTGCATGCGTTGTTTATTCCACATTCAATCAACATATTTCGGCGACATTTTTTTAAAAGAAATAGTATGTTAAATTGTTGGGTAATTATGGTTTTGAAAACGCACGGATCACCTTGAAACGCCATCGAAAAATGTCAGCGGTTAGGTAACTAGCGACCTTTGTGAAAATATGAATTTAGTAAATATTGGGTCGACGCACCATTGACTTTGCAGAAGACTCGTTAGTCTGTAGAATGTTGATATAGCTGCCTGTGTGCCTATAGTAGCTAGCTTTGAAATAGGTGGCCGGAGCGAGTCGAGAATCGTCTGTTAATTTGATCTCGAGTGATCGGTTAAGTATCGAATGATTTCAAATCGATTATTTTGATTCTCTTAATCTATCAAGTTTGCTAATGTTATGTAAGTTGCTGCATCTGCGCAGTGCATTTGCAAGTCTGATTTATCTGCAATTTGACCTAAAATGCTTGTGATAAACAAAAAATACAGTCCTCATAAAGTAGCTTATACTACATTGACCCCAAAGGTTTATTTACCAACCAAAAATATCATAAGATTGCCATGATTAAAGTCGATAAACCCGGACGGAAAACGCTGCAAAAACCGCGCTAAATGAAACATGTATATTGTAATTCTCAATGCTAGTATTTTGCACCACCAATGTCACAGATTAAATAATTACAGCTGTGTGTCAATGAACCTTTGACTTTGTTGAGCGAATACATTGTGTCTATATAGTTTGTTTATCGCCAATTCTTATGTAAATCGTTATCATTATATGCTTTAAACATAAACGATAAGAGATGTTGTTATTGCGATTGTATTTTTGTTCTACGGGAGAATATTTTCATAAATTTTTAATACCTGCATCATTTGAAGTTATTTCGCTTCTAAGAAATTGCATAATGACCTGCTGCTCACACACGATTATGGTTTAAGTGCAAACTAATATGTGCCAATAATCATCAAGGATGAACAACTAGTAGTGGCACCAAAACTTAAGAATGGTTTACAAAATATTCAATAACCTACATTTTTTATTATTAGCACTAATTGATAATGACACTACGACAACACTAAGGATTTTTATATAGGATTAATTATGCCTCAAAATGCTTTTACTAAGCGTGTGCCAGATAATATTTTCCATCGGTAACTTCCATGTTTTCACTATAAAAATTAAGAACGTTTATACCCTATTTAACTCCTTTATTGAATGCATAAAAAAAAAAACTTTCTGTTGCGTTATTTATGAAACTCTGTTGCATAATTTAATTCTTCTAGACTTTTAGAGTATTCTCGACACTTCTATTTAGGCTGTCTTGGCTTTCGAGTAAAATATAGGACCTATATCGAAAATGCGTTTGAACTGTTTAGATAAATGATCTTAGAACTTATTACTAGCGAATATCTAGAGGCTGTTGACGTGGTCCCCTCTATCACAGTTCACGGGTTTCGACACCAATAAAAACGATGTACTTCATCAAAGTAGAAAACATTATTACAATAAGTGAGAATATTCTCCAGCATAAGTAGAACAGATTCGTAAGACATGATGGATTCAAAGCAGATCCGAGGTAAAAGTGAAAATCTCTGTGATGCGTAGGCATGTCGTTTTAATGTACTCGTACATAACGGAACACAATACTGGTACAGTTAGTTTTGGTACTTTTAGTGAGGTTTTTGTTTATTTTTATGTGCTTTCATAGTGTATGGTTGAGTGTAGCTATTGATTGGAAAAATCATGGAGGTACTACTAGGATAAAAAGTGTGTCTTAACACAAGTTATGAGGTATATGTGTGCCAAATTTCAGCCAAATCCGTGAAGGCATGACAAACTCACTTTCACATTTAGAATATTAGTTAGACAAGTTAGACTCCTACCGAAAACGCCGAAATTAACAGAGAAAAGAAAAGGGACCTCGTCCTGTAGTCCTATTTGCTATTAGCAATACTCTTAACGATCTTTATTAGAATAAGTTATCTAAAATTTAAATCACGAATTAAATTGTAACTCTAACACGTAATTTGATCATCACCATCCTTGTCTTCTCCCAAATATTTTTTTTGGACCGGCCAGACCAAAAAGATTTCGCTCAATGGCTCATCATCGAAGAAGGAAAAAAATGTTTTAAGAACTGTATGAGAACAGCTAGCAAAGGGTGCGCCTGACGTAGTTCTCTTTTAACCTCTTCTGATCATAATCTGCCTAGCCGTTTCCCAAGTATGTTGGGGTCGACTTCCAGTCTAAACGGATGCAGCTGAATACCAGTATTTTACATGAAGTGACTACCTATCAGACCTCCACGACCCAGTTAGTACTGGGTAATACGATACCCCTTGGTCGGACTGGTTGTCAGACTTTCGGGCCACTGATTACCTGTAAGAACTGTCATTTAACCTCTTCTAATGCATCCTAAATGTAAGACAGACCAAAGATTCCAAAATATATAAAAATGATACAATACCACTTAATACTACGACGTTATCTCTTCAACACGCATACTAATAAATGTTAATTTTGTTACAGTTAATCTCAACGGCCCCGCTAAAGTGGACATATCACATTTTGACCTGCTCAAAGTACTTGGCACTGGTGGTAAGTACTACAATATTAAGTTCTTTAAATTAATTAGATTTAGGAGTAGCAGTACTAGTAACTGTAGATTTAGCTTATTGAATCTATACTCCAAAACCAACGACGTCCTCGGCGGCCTTAAAAGGCATAAGAAAGCATTTAGCATAGAGGGCTGTAGCGGCAAGACAAAAAATACTACAGCTCCATCTTTAGATGGAGCTTGTAGTGTTTTGTGTTTTAACACAAAAATTGAATCGCGCTATTCAAAAGACTAAAATGTACCTAGTTTGACATCGATGCAAATTTTCTTGACAAGCCACGCCAGCTTAAACTGCTCATTTAAACTGGTCATACTATATGCCGATACTGTTGAAAGCAGAAATAGAAGCGATTATCACTGGTCTAGGCCCTCTTTTTATTGATAGACATCTTCATCATTATCCTGCCCTTATCCTAATTTAATTGGGGTCGGCGCAGCATGTCTTCTTCCATACTCGTCATCACAGCAGTCTCCTCCTTTCTAGTCATATCATCCTAGACATCTTCATCTGCAATGCTTAATCAAAAGATTGGTGGTCCTCTGATCTTCTCTCTTTAAGTTAATAGACTCTACAGTTCTCAGAGCGACTGTTCCATAAGTCTTGGTAGTATACCTCTCTTGCGCTCTAAAGTTTAAATGAGCTGAAGAATTCCGTTAATAGGTTATATCCGTTAAGCTTTCCTTGGAATGATTTACTTGGTTCATAGCTGCTCCTTTCCGGCTATTTTCATTTGTAATTTCGTCATCTATACCTTTTTCTATGGTTTATTTAATGATTTAATCATCATTCGTAATACTATTATTAGTACATTATTTTTATATTGATCTACCGTTAAAAATGCCTTTGAAAGTATCTAGGCAGGCACCTGGGTTCCAATAATAAAGAAACCATACCCGCATACGCAAGAATCTGAATAATTTATAGTATATCCGACCAACGGCACAATAGCAGATGCAATATTAAAACAATTAACCAATCAACACCCCGTGAATAGCCGGTCATTGACCCCGTACATGGTGCACTCATACCAGAGCTCATACCGTGTTACCAGGAGCGCAGGAATGTAGTGGTAGCGGTAAACGAACGAATTTTTAGCAGATCTATCTACCGTAGTAAAAATAGTCTTAATTTATAGGCAGCTAAATGGAAGATTTGATTGGAGAAACTGGCTGTAGATATTTTTTTTTATTAAAAAAAGAATGCGTTTTAAAATTTATGGTGGGTTTTTTATTATTATTCCTCAATAGACCACCAGAGAAAATGCAAATGGCTACCAACCATAGTAAAAAACGATAAATGTCAGAATAAGCCTTTAAAAGACAAATATGAAGGATACAATCTAGTCAAAATATAGCGTTATCATGCAGGCCATACAAAATAAATTCCTTGTCCTTTTCAATCCTCATAGCGTTTCCTGAACAAAACCTGTTATTTAACTGTTTCCTGTTTATATCATTTCACTTTTTTTGTAAAAATAAAGGTCAATGACTTCACACAGTGATAAATTATATAAACTTGCCGGTGTTGCAATTACATAAAATGTATCGCATGTAACTCCTTTTAAGGCTATTAAGACAAAAAGTCGCTTGCGTGACAGATATTCGGAACAGGGCAATGTAAGGTGATCTTAAAACTTGATCTCACTTTTAAATCTCTTTGTGGCCATGCTGAAATGTACAGACAGTTATTTTATACAGTCTTTTTTGATAGACTTCTAAAACAACCGAAAATAAGACAGTGGAACAGGCATTTTTGTCTGCTACAGTGCAATTATTGGGTCGCGCCCGTTTGGTAACGGTCGCGTTTGGCAACGGTACATTGTTAAACATATTATTATTACAGCATTTTTTTTTGTTTGTGGATATAAGAGTAAAAAGTTCTGGGGTGCAGATTTTTTTTTTAAAACTACCATATTAATGACTAAATACTGCATAGAATACAATTTAAGTAGCTTATCTAAATGACCATATTTTTAAGAGTCACAGGTAAAGAATTCTAATGAAAGAACTGCAGGTACGAAAAGGTTCGGAGTACGCCCTAATCCTTAGTAATTGTTATTGAGCTGTAAACGAAATCCGATTTCAAGACAATACTTTGCGAAACTGTTAGGTGAGACAGGCATAGGTAATTAAGGTGCTTTCATATTAATTCTATCTCTGTCTTACAATTTGAAAGAAGAAAACAAAAAACAAAAGGGTTGAAGAATTGATTTTACATGCGGGCATAGTTATTATACTTTAAGAAAAAACAAAGACTATTCTTTGGAGGTGTCTCAATAGAAAACTTAAGTGCAGTGGTAGTTCATTGCAAACAAATATTTACATTCCTTAAAAAACATACTGACTGTACTTGATGCATGAGATACACCGCTATAGGTAAGTATATGTAGCGTTGTCAAACGGGAGCGTTACCAAACGGGCGCGACCCCAATTATTTGGAGAAAATT
Source organism: Noctua janthe (assembly GCA_910589295.1). Lineage (NCBI taxonomy): Eukaryota > Metazoa > Arthropoda > Insecta > Lepidoptera > Noctuidae > Noctua > Noctua janthe. The sequence goes on from OU342578.1 coordinate 9,682,601, forward strand.
CAATATCAAAAACGTGACCTTATTCTTACAATATGAATACTTTTGTATTTTTTGTAAATATGTGTTGAAACAAAAAGGAATTTCCCCAGTTTTTTTTTTAAATTAATAAAAAAAATTACGCCATACATCACCATATTGCTTTTACCACCGTGAAAATCATCCTAGCAACAGTTTATTCACATAATGGCAAGGAATTGCTGACCCCACCCTTCCAAATTCAATAGGAGTAATTAATAGAAGCCCGATTAGTGATTATAATCATGTTTTCCAAAACGCTACCCTCTCACGATATTAATAAACGAACTTGCAGGATTCTTGGCCGAATGTTCTGGAACTTTTCACCCTTTGAAGAACAATAGTATATATTTTTACGATACTGACTCGTCTAACAATAAAATTAGTTCGGTTAGCAACATATTTAAAAAGGCAGCGACTTTCCAGTGTGCATTTGAAGTTGTCAATCGCGGACATTTTCAGTCACACATCGTTTGGAGAAATCTGTCAGACTATCTAAAAGTTCTAACACCGCATGGTGTTCCTGCAACGTATTCATTCATCTCGCCATCAGCGTACTACTGCCCACTGCTGGAAATAGGCCTCGCGGCAACACCTGTCACCCAGCTACTGTCAGCGATCCAGCATTGTCGTTTCTCCTAACCTGAGAGCGACCTACTTTACGTATTCCGATTTCTGATGTTCACTCAAGAACACGTTTACCACAATGGTAATCGGTTCTACGGCTAATGTGACCGGTCCATTGTCACTTCAGCTTACTTATTCAATGAACTTTTCATCATTTATCCACATAATTGTGTACAAGTATATGCCAAATAAAATATAATATGCGTATGCGTTCTGGATTTAGTAATGTCGTCCCGGTAAATAGTGCCGTAACCATAAAACGAGAGGACCACGTGAACGAAGTGGCGGATAATAGTCATAATATTTTGATAATATTACCCCTTTCTCTCTTTTACGACTTAGCCAGATAAGCAGCTGCATGTGTGATGTTTTTTTTTTTGTCGTAAAAGCAAAGTAGTGTACTTTAACTGTCGAAAACGATATCAAATCAGTTACTGAGTCGTTAATGTCTTCATGTTGTGCTTTATTTTCGAATCTAACATTAATTGATAAATCTGGTGTTATCAACACCTCTATTTCTCTTATGCTTGTTTGTGTGCTTTCAGTATCATTCATCATTATTACTTAAAACTTCATTTTCATCTTATTGTATCGAATTGGCCAGTACTACCAACTGGGCGTGGAATTTCTGAACGCTTGCAAGCGTGTGTCCGTATAAAAAAAAAACTGTGAGAATTTTACTACTAATGCAAGTTGATGTTCTGTAACTTTTTAAACGTTACATTACTCTATGGTTGAATATTTGAAAAAAGAACCAGTAACGTGACCATTTCCGCGTGTATCGATGCGTTTCTGTATTGCATTTGCAACCGTTATGCAAGAACACTATTTTCTGTATAATTGTGCGGACTTGGCTATTGCATTTTACAGTGGAGTGGACACCCTAGGGTGTTACGTTTCCTGTTATGTAGTGCTTGTAACCTTTTTTTGAGTAACTGTTCATTGCTGCATAGTAAACAAGGCAGTAATGTATTGTTTTGTGATGTTTATTGATAATACGTAATTATCAGAGGAACTGTTAACTTGGATTTCACACGCAATAACGGTTATTCTGATATTATGTACTGAGACATCACTGATCCTTGCCTCGTCGTCAAAATGATTGACAGGAAAGGCATAGGAAATCTTAAAATAATCAGAAAAGACTTTAGCCTACGCGAAAATACAGATTTTCACATTAAAACCTTAAAATAACATACAGTAATTGATTTACTACTCCGACAATTATTAAAATAAATGTATTTTTGGAAATACGATAATCGCTTCACGTGTTTTCGATGAATACTCTCAACTTATTCCAAGAACCTTATATTGAATTTCTACCGATTGGTTTTCTTCCTTGTAGTGAAGATAGAATAGGGATCACTATTGTCTAGTTATTTAAATGTAATATACAGTGATCAAACACATGTGACTAAAAGAGTAATGGACATGAATGTTGACGGATGGAGAGGGAGAGGAAGGCCAAAGAAAAAATGAATGAATTGTGTGAAGACTGATATGAAAGAGAAAGGAGTAAATGATGCCGTGACGTCTGACAGGGGAGAATGGAAAAAGAAAAAGTGTTGCGCCGACCCCAAATAGAATGGGACAAGGGCAGGAAGATGGTGATGATGATATATTGTCTAGTTAGTTCTAGTTATGGAAAATGTCGTGAGGAAAGTTTTGAGTATAAATGTGGATGGGTATAAGAGTAGAGGAAGACCAAAGAAACGATGGATGGACTGTGTGAAGGATAATATGGCACGAAAGGATGTGTCTGATGAGATGACGAGTAATAGAGAAGTATGGAAGTAGAAGAATATGAGAGTAGAGAATGATGATGATTGTCTAGTTATTGAGCTGGAATTTAGATATTCTATTTTTCTTTTATTGGGTTTAGGAAATTATGAAAATTTGTTTTTGTATGTTGATGATTATTATGATTGAAGCTAGAAGCAATGAGATCTTTGATAGAATTCTAGTGGAATGATCAAATTATAAAGACTCTTATAATGACATTTTCACGAATTTCATATTTAATAGAAATATTTCGCAAATAAGCAAAAAGGTGCTGAATGAGGCTTTACAGTTATGTCAGAATCAAGATTGGCAGTTAAGACGGGTGGCAAACGTGACCCGGTGCATGTTTTAAGTGCAGGCGCACTTGGCTGTACCGCTTTCGAAGCAAAACAATTGAGCGGAGATAGTAACTGTATAATATTGGGCTGGGGCAGGAAAAATCTATACTTATATAATATTATAAAGCTGAAGAGTTTGTTTGTTTGGTTGAACGCGGGAAATCTCAGGAACTACTGGTTCGAATTAATTCGGGCCCAGTGCGGGTTGGTAAATGTCACATGTCTTCGAATTTTACAATCATTTAACTATTTTTTTATAATATATAAAATTATCCATGATACTTCTCGGTATGTTTTCAAATATATACAAAAGTGTTAATCCCACACACCCAAATAACTAGAAGTCCAAAACAAAAAATACATTATTCTAGGAATTTAAAACTTAATGTCAGCTATCACGACACGAGTGTTCTGTACACTATTGATAAGTGTTTCATTTGGTTATTCGATGCCAAATCGATATTTTTTTCGGACGAAGTGATTGTGAGTTTGTGACCACATCCCTAGGGTACGATAAGGTTTGCACCACTGTTAAAATCAAAATGATGTGTATGTCCTTAGCAATAAGGTCGTTGTTAAATTGCAATCACTGACATTCTGTCAAAATTATAGTGACCTTTATTGTTGTGACGATAAGGGTGCTGTTGGGCCGCAGCTATCAAAAGCAAAACAACCAAAGAATGGTTGTTGAATGACAACCAACACGTTTGGTTGTTATTTTAGTGATTGGGTGATTGTTATCAGTCATTACGATCAGGGATGTTATAACACATGTGTAGATGTATTGTTGATTGAAAAGGATTATTATGTGTGTCGATAAGTCAGCGAGGTTAAAATGGAACTAGGCGGAACACATTACCAGGATGGGTCAGAACAGATGGGCCTGAATAGTCACAGTGGGTGCCTGAAGCCGGTCGTCATCACCGAGGCAGGCCCAAGAAACGCTGTGGCGATTTGGACTCGTTCCTGAGTGATTGGTTAGAGAACGCAAAACACTTACTTTCATATTTTGATCACGATTTGTACTTAACAAGAATTTGCTGTTACTGTCAAACAAAGTATCAAGTGAATTGATGGGCTGCTTTCATTATTTTCAGTCAACCAATCAAAACAGAGATCTTTGTATTGATAAAGCTCAAAGAAACTGGGTAATAATGTGCAACTTATAAGTACAAAATATTGTTTAGTGTTTTTAACAAAAATGTCGCATATCTGTAAATGATTCATTGTTTTCGTGAGTCATACGATTATCATTGGTTTTATCGAAGCATCATCTTTCAACAATACGTCAGTAGAACTGAACTTACCTTACCAACAAAACTCCTTGGATACTAAATGACTAGCAATTTGCATTTAAAGATTTCTAGAATTCTGCTCTAATGTACAATGATCTCAGAAGGTGATTTCCTACGTCATTTAACAAAAATTATCTAACTTTGTCAACAACGTACGACAATAACAGACTCTGCTCTCGACGTCATAATTATGGTATTACAATTGATGTAAAACCCTGCGTAGCTTCTTATGTAATACTCAGCGTATGTGACGCTATTACAATTAAATATTAGGTGGCAAATAACCCAGTTAATAGAACATCGTTGGACGCAAGTATACGTCATGTTTGTGCATTGACTTCGTGACGTTCTCTTTCTATATTGTCCGTAATGACGTTCGTATTATCGATAATGTTCTGCATAACATTACTAACTTGAGGTAAACAAGGTATTTTACACAATCAAATCACGATTTCGCTGTGTTTTACAGTAAAGAGTTATTAATCTACGCAAGTCCCGAGGTTGAATGAATAAAACTGGTTACTCGTGGTTAATGACGTAGCTAGCAATACTATTACTGAATGCACTCCGTCATTGGTTGTACGTGTAGTACCTATGATTTCTACGGTATTCCTCCGTGTTCTATCTATCGTGTCGGTGTAATGTTCTGCTGGTCGCAGCCCGTGTCGGTGATGTAACACTACGCCGACACTCTCGGCTAATGTCGGCATAGTTTCGAATTTGGAAATGTGATTAACACCAATAGGATCTCGAGTCTTTACCGTAATGTTTTCAATACTGCTTGAACAGTTATCGTCACATTAAGGTTAAATTGACAATACACAGGTCTACAACGTGAATGTAGATTTAGTTCTTGTATTGTTAACACTTTCTTAATAAACACATCCAGTTCGGCTATCAAATTAGACTAGGCTATCGATATGCTAAACAGTTTCAAAGGAAAATATATTGTTACTGAGACAATAGCAGTGAATTCGACCTAACCGTTATCCACACAAGAACAAAAATACTTGTTATACAAATCTTACCGATACAAGTTTATTTGCGTTTCGTCTTACTCATTGAAGGAGACGCGTGAATTACTTGGATATTGTTCTCTTTTTGTCACTTTGTTCTGTACGAAATGCATCACGTTCTTTTTAAGCACACGAGTCATTAATGCCGTCGTTAATTAGTCTAAATGCAGTCGTCACGTACGGCTGTCACAAAAACGACGCAGTTTTGTAAATACAGGAAAGTTTTTGTAAAATATACAGTGGATGATTGGCGGAGTTTCACACGTTTCCGTTTTTTAAATTGGGACGTTTGAACTGAATTTGTTTTATTTAAGAATCCGACAGTTTCTCAATAATTTTTCCATTGCAACAAATTCAGCTTGCTGTACTATATCAAACGCCTTACCTGGATCCCAAAATCGCTATTGCAATTCTGTAGGAGTCCACCTAGGTACATTCTTGTGCCTTCGTTCAATCCTGTTTGCGTGTTGCTCTGCCAATTTTAATGACAACAGAGTCCCAATGTTATCTTGCACCTGTCAAATGAAAATGGCTATTCTGTCTATGTGTGTAAGGATCGATTTCATAAAATATTTATACAAAGGCACATAATTTTATTTCCTAAGCTTCTTTTACACCATGTTTCTGCATTTATTTTATACGTAGTTAGGTTTACTACGAATTTGGCACATAGTTTTATTGCGCGCAAGTTAGCTAGTCTAGACTGTATCGTTTTATTGCTACGTTTAGCCCCCGTCTCTGCCTGCATTGATGTGGCGTGCAGACTTATTGTTCTATTAAAGATTTTACTGCTTTTTCTTGCAATTAATTCAAATATGGGAATGTTTTAAACTGCATTAGTCTGCAGTACATTTCAAGTTTGTGTGTTTACATAGAATTCGCTCAATATAGGTAGATTGGTTTTCTGGTTAGTTGCGCACACACATGGAAAGTTAAAGTAAATTATGTAAAATATTTGATATAATATAAACGAGAGAGAAATAAATGACTCATCTAGTTATGATGAAGTTATCTCGTCTGATAAAAATCTGCTTTTATTTGGTTCCTAAATTAGTTTTGCCACAGCGGTTACCGATAATCTATAAAATAACACAAACGCGCTCATGTAGTGGTAATCCCAAAAAATACTGTTCAAATAAATTATGATCAAAAACACTCAATATTTGCTTCGGACATCAATCCATCAACTCTTGAAGAGGGTTTTAAAACGCTTAGCTCAAAACGCGGAGTGAAATTGAGTGTTCTACTAAAAATGCTTATATTTAAGTAAGGTAAGGGACTACGGGTGCATTCGACCTTACCCTTGGTAAAGGGAGAGTTTTTGTTACCATTTTGGGGTGAGATATTCTAACTGTAAAATAGGGGCGGAGCTATGTCTCGGAATGTTCGAAGGATGGTAGAATTGTTCCATTCAGAAAGAGGTTGTTTTGATTTAAGTTGGAAGTGATTGTTCTATTTGATAAAGATTGAGCAAACATGTGGAAATATTATGATTTCTTTGTCCAAACCCAGATTAGAAAGAAAATATCTGTTGAAGCTATTCCCATCTTCTCTGCTTATCTCCGCCGGCAGCAAAAATATTCTGAATACACCTAATTAAAGTCCAATTAAAGAATCTATGAGAAAAGTTTCTCCGACTATGTACCAAGGCATCATGTTTGACGTAGAGGCCGTCCCAGGACGTCGTCCGTCGCGGCAGGTCGACGACCCCCGAAACTGGCGCGTAGCGGTGCCCGGTCGTTACCCGCCCGGCGCCCGTCCTTACATAGTCCACGACCTTATGTTAACCTGGTACATCCAACGCGGTTTCTGCGCGTTTTCTATTACTTTTTTATTGGCTTTTGATCTATTTAGTGGTTCAATTGTAACACTTGAATCTGTTTCCTGCATTTGAAATTTCTGTTTATTAAGAAATCGATATAATTCCTAGCTGATTTTCCTCATGTTTGAGCGATAAGCGATTGACCTTCACGCCAAGTTTCGATGTTATTCACATCTGATATCGCCGGAATTGGCGGTTGTTAACCCCATAACCTATTTGAACAATACATAAATCATAAATGAATGAAAATTAGTACACCGTAAAAATCCACATTTATGTCGCAAGCTCTTTTAAAGTCTATTTGTCATAGACAATTAATAGGGATTAGAGAATACGTTAAATTAATAGTCTCATTACTCATAATGACGGTTCATTGTATAATAATCCTCATTATCATTATAAATGACTTGCTTATTATGCTTATCTGTCAATCTGATAATAAATAATTGAGTATTTTCGCTACTGATACAGGAAATTGAACAATTCATTCCATTGTTGAATAACAATAGAGGCGAATTTATTATCAGCCATGTCAAAAATGGCGTAGAAACACCGTATGCACTTCTTTTCACGTCGCTTCACCGAAGCTCAGTGGAAAAAGAAGAATAAAAACTGAATGAACAAGCTACACAAAACGGAATATATTTGCATTACATCTAGCCGCCATTTTGTTCTTTAATGTAGTCTAGAGAAGCAAGTGCTTATGCGAAATATGATAGACTCTTTACATATTTTTTGGGACACCTTACGTGCTATTTCTCTGTGGGGGTCACCGTTATTTGACCCCAAAAGAACAAAGTGATTGATTCTGGAAGTTTGATCGAAAATGTTGTTATCAATAAAATATCCGTGTAATGAAAAGCTGTGTGATACAGTATTCACGCCGCTAAAGTTATCCATAATTTTACCTCTTCATTGATCTGTGAGGTTGAAAAACACATAATCAAATAAAAACAGTGACCTTATCAATTTTCGGGGCGCGATATCCTACTGACTAAAGACAATACTATTTCCTCGTGATATACTAAAGAAATGAATGTACTTTCTCATCTGTCATAGACCCCAACTTTGTATCTAACCTAACCTACCACAACCATTCTTCGCAATGGACATCCGGACATCCCGACATTTTCGCAACCATACGCAACTTCCGTACAAAAACTCCAACGATTGTAAAACGCTTATTAATTTGCTTTAATAGATGAATGACTTAAGATTTTCATAACATATCCATATCGGGGGCGTGGATCATTGACACCGGGCACCGTAAGCCCATATGCGAGATAAGGCGCACCCCAAGCGAAGCTTCCAACTTTCAATATATTTGTTTTGTCTCTGCCCCCCTTCACTTTGACTTGTTATCTTGCTTCATAAATATAGATGATGCTTATGGTTGTCATGAGGTGAATAGGGTTAAAAGTTATAATTAGTTGCTGGAATCCTGTGTGGAGTTTAACGTGTTTTATTTGCACCACGTGTTGACTGATGAAAGCCTTTAAGAGTACTCCAGCATGACTTCCTTCTGAAGTCGAGTTCTAACTCTTAATTTATAATAATAAAGCTATTGTTTCTTTGAAAACCAGCAAGATATCTTTTAAATTTCAGTCACTAAATGTTTACGCCGTTCAAACATTTTCAACACGTTGAAATTCGAAAGCCAAGAGCTTTAAAATACCTTTGGGTCTCCCAAAATAATCGCAAGTATCCTAAGCAGTGAATTTAAATGAGCTTTGTGATCAAAAGCAGGTGAAATGACAGGATGCACGCGAGGGAACGGTATTGGGGCCCAATTTGAATGTTTTATGTATGACAAGCGCGTCTGTCTGCCTTGGGGTCAGAATTACAAAATTTTCTGGCGATTTAAGCTTTTGGAATTAATTGTCAGGGATTTTCGGAGATGTTTCCAGAATCTGATCACCAAGTAGTAGGGAAAGGTAGGCAGAAAAGTTTAAAAAATAGATAAAATAGTCAGTAATGTGGCACAATGAGAGGTTCATCAATATAGCATCAATCATTCAATTAGATCTCAATTATAAAAACATCGAAAAAGTAATCTAGTCTAGAAAGTTAAAATATTGATTAATAGTTGGATTGAAACGGTTTGACAAAATGCTAGAAGGATTAAAGTAAATTTAACTATTATCATAACTAATTTGCTTACGAAAAATTTTAAATGGTGTCGCATTCAACGGTGAAAGCCGGATTTAAGGTGTATAAAATTTTATAGCTTGTCTTTTCGCAAAATGCTTTCCCACGCAAATTCTCAATTGGTCTTATGTTGATGAGGGATTATGTAAAACTCAACTGCCACGGCATCCTCCATGTAAATCAATATCCTGTAAACTTTCCGATAGCAAATCTTCCTACCAATCACTGTCTATCCATACTGAAAGTTACTCTGTCTATCCTTTACCTTCTCACGCCTTAACAGCTGAACTCAATCGATGCCTACTGGTAGACCATGACCTCAGTTAGGATATTAGATAATGTCTCAGTAAATTCCCTTGAGATAATTTTCGAAATCCACGTGGACGAAGTCGCAGACAAAAGCTAGTATCCTATAAAATTTCCGATAGTTAAAGCTTCATATAAATCTGCTACGAAAAAAATAACACTTAACAAATTAGTATGACTAGCGTGACTCCATAAGGTCTTAGTCATTATTTAGTAATTTAAAACACACCATGTGTGTCGTGCAAAAATCGGTAATCGCGATCATATTCACGCATCCGCTCGCTTGCGTGTCTGAGACGGGAATGCACGCAACGGGCCGGGCGCGCCACCACCTGTGCTCTTGCGCAGCCAGCGTTGCTTGACCTACCGCACCGTGTTGTTTCATGTTGTCACTCAAGATTATTAAATAACTTTTACTTGAGTGAATCCTATTCTCAAACATACAGTTAGCTAACGTCATTATGGCACATCCGAGTTGTTTTTAAAGTTTCGCTAATTAGAGCCTCGTCTCTTTCTTAAGCTATCGACTTCTTGATTTGTAGCCCAATTTTTCGAATGAAAAAAATTTCTTTAATTTCAGATTGTTTTTCCAAATCCTTGATTGATTTGTTTTTCTAGGTCAGTGTTTTTTTCTAACGGATGTCACATTTTTAGTTCTACAGTTTTTTTTTGTATATTTCTCAAAAACTGTCGTGTAATTTGTGTCGGGACAACGGGACGCGGGGTGTCAAGATAGATTGCGTTCTAAATACGCTGCATTAACAAGATTTAGTGTTTGTTGAAAATTGGGGTAACTAATAGACTGGAATAAATAAATCTTGCCCTCACTTTTCAACTTAATCTGTGGTCAAATCGCGTCAACTCATTTGATTGGCTTTTGTTATTTCCGCTGTCAGGACATTTAATAATCACATGTTCATTGATCAGTGATTTGATCAAGCATTGAAAATGGAAAGAAACTTATCAGCAGAAATCTAAGGACTGAAAAAAATGGATTTAAATTATACAAGTTCTTAGACTTCATTCCACCCAGCCTTTAGTCCACCTGTCATCACTACGCCTTGCTAGGGGTCCTGGCCAACTCCATTTGAGTTCCAATATCGCTACCATAGTGTTATTGACCGATTTGGAACATGTGCTCTATAAACAGACATACTATCTTCTCTTATCAGACGATGCGTAATTCGCCTACTTCAGGCTTGTGGGTGTATTAAAAATATGTAAGATACACCTCTACATAACCTTTAGAAGATGCATGCATGACGCTCATTTACTGTCACATAATTTAAATATCAATTAAAAAAGATTGATATTCAAATTTATGATGGCAGGCAGTCGCTCTGTTTAAATACTGGTGTTCAGCTGCGCCTAGTAGACTGGAGGCCGACCCCAATATAGTTGGAAAAAGGCTAGCCAAATGATAATTCAATACACTATTTATCTCGAACATAGTTCAGTGCAAACTGTGCTCAAGTTTCGAAGATTACAGATTTTACTTAACACTTAATATTTTATCAACACACTTAAATTCAAAATCGAAGGACCATTCTCCTTTTAAAGAGTAATTGTCGTCACAACCACAAAAAAAGTTTGCGTCAATGATTATTTAAATTTGCATTTAAGTACTACAGAAGTCAGTCTAATAATTAATATTTATTATGGTTTTGTTTATGGGCTTTGGTAAAATGCTGGTATACAATAAATCATGTTCTATCGATCTATCAATGTTTTAAAAATGCCTTTAATTACGTCTATGAGAGGTCTAATTTAAATCAAATGAAGAAGGAAAACGCAATTTTAAATTACGGGTAGTTCCGTTTTGAGTATCAAAAGTGTCTGTGATCAGTAGTAATTCCAACAATTGAAACTGGCCCATGCCAAAGTCTAGTTTATTATGAAAATAATGGTCCCAATTCCAACTGAAGAAGCTCAAAAGCCGTGTGTCTACATAAAAAGCCTCAAAATCATAAGCGCAACGCGTCATAAAGAGCCGTTTCCATTGGTCGAGCGCTCGCAACCAGGTGGCATATTTTTTTATCCTACGACTGGCAGATGTTTCACCTCTGGCGGCCATTTACCTCGCTCACTAGACTTCTATCGTTCGTACAGGCAAGGGCGAAAATGTGTTTGTACAATTCGCGAACATAGCTACTATCTCCTAAAGTTTTGATTGGAATTTTATGGTGCTATACATTTTCGCACTTTTACTTTTGAATTGATTCGGCGAGGAATTCGCTTTTGAATATTGATAAGTGCGTACTATTTTCATACATTTACACTGAAGGGCGCTGGGCTCACGTGGTAGTGGATTATGGGTCACTTTTTGTCCCAGCAGTGGGAACGTTCTAGACTGATTATATGTACTTCGTATTTCTGTCGTCAACTGTACAGAATTTTAATGAAATATTAGGGTTTTAGTAGGCTCAGGGTCATGGGCCCTTCTGTCTAGGCGTAGGTCGTTCGTCTGCGGATTTGAATGAACTTTCAAATGTTTCGTTTGTTCTAGAACATTTTTGGAGGTTATATTTTTTTTTATGGCGTAATAAAGCAGGCTGGATTGAATTAGCATGCAGTAGGAATAAAGATACTAGGAACTAGACTACACTAGGGTCATCTTGTCTTTATTTCAATGAGGGTTATTCTATGACATACCATACCTCTTATGATTGCAGTCACTTTTGACAGCTAACGCCAAAATATCATCATAAAATGGCTATAATGTAATTTCCGTTCATATTTTAAGCCGGAAGTAACAAAATAAAGATATATTTTCATTTAAAAAAAGGTAGTAATAGTAAATCTTGAAAGTTATTATGGCTTCAATATGCGTCATCGATATTTGCTTAAATTAAATCAGTATTCTATTTCTAGACTAAAATATCAATGACATGTAAACATAATATATTTTTTATCGTCAAAACACAGTACGATTTAGTAAAATAGAGTTGATATTGATTATTATTTTAAAGATGATAAATAAGACCATAATTATATTATCATTTTATTTATTTATCATGAATCGATGATTGATTAAGCACTGTTTATTTTTAGTTAACAGATTCTGATAAATTTATTATAATTGTTTTGTTGTCCTGTTCAAGAAAAAATATGCGCTTTTTATTGTTGGCAACATTTAACTTCAAACGTTTCCTGTTACCAGCATCAAGACTACATCGTTCAAATAGTTTTTTTTTATTCAAAGCAAAAAGCTTTCGTGATCGGTGTATTTGTTAAAGAAAAATTGTAACAAATGTTTGAATATATTATTATTGAAATTCTTAAATAAACGGAACTTGGACACTACTCGAACAAGTTTATGTTGCTTTTAAATACACTTTTTTTTTTTTTTCTACAAAACGCTTTATTTAAATAATTGGCTTTAAATAACTTATTTTCTAAAACAAAATGAGGTGTTAATACTTTATGTAAATTATATTACTTATGTTTAGCAAATTAACTAGCAACGTTGACCATGAATTTCTTATGGAAAATTCTAACTGAATAAAAGGACCAACAAGGTTTTAAATTATTCATATTTGATTAGCAGATTCTTGCTTTCTTCAAATCGTCATCATCTGCCTAGCCTTTCCCCAACTATGTTGGGGTCGGCTTCAAGTGTTGCCTTCTACAAATAGCCTGAAATTATTTTTATTGTTTGAAAAAGCACTATAACACCAAAAAAAAAAGCGATTACTAAAAAAAAACATATCTTATCAACATAACGTCAACATATGCTTCAAATTGTAATATCGCTGTCACCAAGTACATAGTTTTCATTTCATTGTTCTTTCTACATCAGGGGTCGACGAACTTGCTAATATACGCGAAATTTGCATTTTATCAACGACTCGACCGTATTGTTTCACAAGCTTCTGAATGTTCAGCAAATTGTTTTAAGATATCGTTTGAGTGTTCGATTTTTGAGTTATGCTCTGAAGAATTTTGAAGAGCCAATCACTGCTCAGAAATGTCCTTCGTTTGTAATCATCATGGGTGACCAACGCGAGAGTTTGTGAACTAAAAGCGAGAAAGTTAATATATCTAAGTTAAATAGTAAAATATTAGGAATACTGAGGAATCTAGTAAGCTTGAAAACGAAACTTGGGCCATCAAAATATAGGCCATGCCTGGTTTGGGGCCCAGGGGCTGCAGTCTCGACATAGATAGCGACAAAAATCGGTCGTTAAGTCATAACGATGTCAAATTTCTTTAATAGATTTTCAACCTTAAGGTTTCGAAATAAAGTTGAAAATCTATTAAAGAAATTTGACATCGTTATGACTTAACGACCGATTTTTGTCGCTATCTATGTCGAGACTGCAGCCCCAGAGCTACTTCTACTTATGCACACTTTCCTATCACTGTTGTCACTTGTTTGTATGTTTCCAAACTTGTGTGTGTCAATAAATTGATTTATTTATGTAAGTCATCATCATCTTCCTACCCTTGTCTTACTTGGGGTCGGCGCAACACGTTTTTTTCTTCCATTCTCCTCCATCAACTGTCACGCCTGACCTGAAACGAAAGCAATACCAGTAAATCTAGACTTAAATTGATAGAAAATGATCGCGTACCTGCAGAATTTAATTCCTCATCATGAACAGCCTTGTTCCACCTACGGCTTATAAGGATTCCTCCCGTTTATTCCTAGTGGCGGTACTTTCATAGAAGCCTAAAAGCTTGGCTTGCCCTTATATTACCTACTCTTCATGATGTTGGGGTTTCTGAACAGTCTTCTTGCCTTATGGACTTGCCGTATTGTCTCTAGGCACGCCACTGTGCGCCATGCTTCCCTGACACAATTTTATTGATAGAAGTTAAATTTATATGGCATTCCGTGTTAGGTCAAGGTCAATTCATGTCAAATGTTAATATATTGTTTTCAACCACAGCATACATAATTGTATCTTGAACAATTTCCTGATTTCATATTGATATTAACGCAATGACTGTTATTCAGTGTACTGAATAATCTCTAGATTTTACTACCTGGAAAATGATCTTGTAAATTCTAAAATATCTTGCTTAAAATTCTCACACTAATTGTATAGGTGCACTAATCATGCTGATTAAATGTTTAGATAATTATTAAATTAATATCCTTACAATATTTAGCGGTCTTAATAAAACTGGTTTGGGAGCTACAGAAGGAGTTAGTGAACTCGAACAACTTGATAACGATTAGCAGCTGATTTTTTAAAATATGTATTTATGGTTACTACTTTTAATGGAATTACGAGCTAAAATTAAGGCACTAACAGTCATTTCAAAAGTCACCTCTTTTCTATACCGCCTTCGGTATGCACGGAAGATGAAGACTAATTGCTTTGATTCCAAATCAGGATAAAGGCAGGGCCTGATTTGGAATCAAAGCAATTAGTCTAGAATGACGACTAGGTATTACCAGGACAAGGGGCAAGGCGAGAAAATGGAAACCAACCTAATATAACGATTATAAAGTCTAAATACTGGTACCGTATATTGAAATTCGATTATACATAATAATTTGAGTATTAAAGGTGATACGGATACTATAGATAAAATTAAAGCAGTAGGTGTGGAATTAAAGGAGATACTAGCCAAAGACAAAGGTATCGTTGCAACGGAGTCTATAACAGAAGCTAAACAGCCCACAATGAATGACCTACACGAATTTAAAAACCGATCGAGCCTCCAGTTTAGTATGAATCCCACAGACCAGTTTTTAACAAAAAACGTTGCCCTGTTTAAAGTTATTTGCACGTAAAACGGAATCAATGAACCGTTTTATTCGCTAAACGATTGACATGGGTCTCTGAACCCCGAATAGCGTTATGATCGGAGGCGACACAGTGTTTTAACCAATTTTATCTATTTTAATTACATGTTTTTGTAGTACACAAACCGATCGAGGTACCAGTACATATCCGTTCATTTATTATTCGGGTATCAACACAAAGAACGAAGACTTCACCTTATTATTATAGCTAATCTATACTGTCCCACTGCTGGGCAAAGGCTTGCCTCCATTCTTTCCATCGGTCTCGGTTCTGCGCCACTTCTTGGCAATTCTTGAGGCAGATTTGGATAGTCATCAGACTTCACTCCCTTCATAAATTTGGCAATGTCAAATGTTTTCGTTCATCGCGCCAGGATTTACAACTTTTCGTCGAACCCCCCACGAGTTGAGTGTGTGAGTCAAGTAGATGATGTTTTTATACAGATTTTGGCGTAGGAAGGCCAAGCTTGTTGACGTCGTTGAAATCTACAAAAGCTTACTATTAAAATATTAACTGCTACACGTGGCTTTAATTTTAATGGTCTTAACCGACACTAAAAGTTCTGTGACATATTCATGGATATAGCGAACTCAATGAATTATCAATCCTACCCCAACCTGAAAGCATCCGGGAAATTCAGTGAATTAAATAATATCGTTCTGAAAGATCTGTTAAACGGATTTCCATCAAATCCGCCTTCATAAGATCATCTTCTTTTACAATATTTTGTTTTCGGGCCAGTAGGCGACGTAATTGCTTTCCTGGAATGTTGTGACAGATCATATTATTTTCCCAAGATGTTCTTTATTTTCTGAGAATTTCATAGTATTTTGATCGCGATATGATGACGATTTAGCGACACTTTTAATCGTCCCATAGACGTCTGTCGTTGCAGAATCTAGGGCATTGTAGTTGCTAATGGGTGTAAAAACATCATGTTCAAGATTGACATTTGTTGTATTCTTTTCCCGTTCTGTTACCATATCGTTTTGGCAGTTTTGTAATGCGACTTATAAATATTTATCAACTTATAACCTGTTAGTCTTATATTATTACCGCCCTTTAAACTGATTTATCAGCTAATCTCAAAGTCATCCATTACGGATTCTTGGTTGGCAACATCGGCCTCTAAATTATGCTCATAACGCCCATCCATGTTTTTACAGTTTACTTCTAAAATAAACTCTCCAGTTTCCTCTTGCTCAATATCCAATACATTATCGACCGCAATCGCCTCTTTGTCCGTCAACGATTGAACTTGACCTGTGAATTTCGCGCTAACTTCTAATAATAAATGTATTTTGAAAACAAATCAAACAGCCCGAAGTTCGTATACATTGACACGCCTCGTTTATAAGTTCAATGCACCAAAGGACGTCTACGATTACATTAACTTAGTACATTTTCTTTCAATTTCCTCTTCTATTTACAGATTCATTGGTTTTAGGAAAATATTTGGCTCTGTTATTTCTGTTGGACTTGCCAATTCCCAAAATAGTTAATATCAGGTTTCCTGGAACTGAAACTACCTACTGTTCTTATTCCTCAAATGACGGTCTTGCCTATGTCTTGATTAAACAAAATCATTTGATTCCGTTAATTCTTCATATTCACGTGGGATTCTGACATCATCATCAGTATCCTTATAACGTTCAGCAGTAAATATTTTGCTGATATTTACCGATTGACTGACCCTTATTCATTTTTATCAATTAGCAATAATTCTACTGTGTTTACTTTTGTTATTATGACGTTTATTACGTTTATAATGAGCTCATTTAACTTGCCTCCATCGATTACTTTTTTCTATGAATGACGTGTCACTTCCATTTGGCATCTTTAGTCTCTTCCAATTTACATTCATATGCACAGCTGACTTTTCTTTCATAAACTCAAATATTTGGCCTCTTTGTTGTTACAATCGAGTTCCTATGTGTATTCTATTTCTGTTTGCTTATTTTTACGGCTTCTTAACTACACAACGTAATTACCTGCCATCCAGTCACTCATTACTCATTTGATTTGGTAATTCGGAATTTTTCACTGTCTGAGTCGAACTAGGCCGTGCCTGTTAAAATCGTTTGTTTTGTTACTATTTTCGGTTCAAAACGCCGTAGGTGTTAGATCTCGCAGATTAATACAAAAATAGATAACTCCAGTTCACTGAATTTATCGCCCTTTTTGAATTTATGTGAAGAGGTTATTAGAGTGGAGGAAGACCGAAGAAACAATGGATAGACTGTCGATGATATGATGAAAGGAGGTGACTGCTAAGATGACTAGTAATAGAGAAGTATAGAGGAAGAAGATATGCTGCGCCAATCCTAAATACATAAGGATATGCGCAGGAGACTGATGATGAATTTATGTGAAGAGGATTGACCGAGACCAAAGCTCGGAAGATTCCGACGGAATGTGTTTGCAGTGGGCAATCAAAATGAAAGTTATACCATTTATGATTAACTACCTATTACTCATAATCTAACAAAGACTACAAGCTTTACATCCACACGAGTGTTATATTTTTGGAGTAATGCGTTATTTACTTGGACTGCTATCGGGGGCGTTGACCGGCCTAGGTCGTTTGTGCATTCAGAACTGGAAAGTGCGAAGCGTCTTCATTCAGGATGTTTATGACTTCTTCGTGATTTTGCGGTTCCATATACTTAGCTAGTTATAGTACTTCGTTTTCCACATTATCTACTACAATCATCTCTTACTCGATGAATTATTTATCTTTGTCTGTTTTGGTTTATTATTGTTGAACGATCCTCATATAACAGAATTGTAGAAGCGTATTATATAGTATTTGTTACTTTTAAGTACGTGAATGATTTATTTGCAAATGCAAAACAATACTCAGTTTGATGTTTTTCTACCTAGCGTTATCACGCTTACTCGATGTCGATATTATGGATTTTGGATTGGGTCAAATAATAAAACTTTTTTATAAGCATAGTAATTATCAGCCTAGAATCGTGAGTAAACCATACCAGCATGCCTGAGAGAAATTTCTCGACGGCATGTAAAGCCAAGTCAAAGAGTAGGTTTGGCAACCAATAATAAGTGACCAACCAGTGCTGGTTGGTGGACCTTGAAAATTTTTAATGATGTTTTTTTTATGTAGTAGATCTTCTTACACGTCAATTTTGTGGTCAATATTTTTAAAATAGATGTCGCCGACCTATAACCGATAACACCTATTTCAAATATTTTGGGAGATAATTCACATATTTGATCAAACTTAAAGCGTGCAAATATCGTTCTATCATTGCTAAACCAGAGTTTAGTAACGAAACGAGAGTAGGACAGTGCGACTGGTTGACCAATAAACCTTTGAAATGAGACGACTAGACTGACAAGATCGTGTGGATAAAAATAGTGGGTAGCAGATGACAACAGGATTGTACGAGCAAGTATAGCGTCGCTGTGTTCATCGTCTAAGACTTGTTGTGTAGCAGAAAATAACGGTTGTGAAGCTGAATTAAAATACAGTGTAAGGGACGTAGTGACAAGACTTTTACCATGGATTCAGTCAGTAAATGAATCTTGATCCACAAACGTTACATTTTTCAGCGATTTTTGAAAAAAAACAGCTGTTCCGTTTTTACCGTCTCTGTATTTCATCGTTTGAACATAGCTAATTTACTGAAAGATTCTTATTGATCTTATTGATTTGGGGATCAGAAACATAAATGGACAAATGACCATTCTGAAATAAATGAATGTAGACTTCATTTGTACTGCAGCTGTCGATGGCCGATGTGTTGAAGTGTCTTGCAAATTATAGGAAGTAAAGGACGCTACTGAACCAAGATTAATGTGACCTCCCAGCGGACCACAATGATCTAATTAACTAGACAAATATCATTATCATGAATTTAAAAATGAATTGGAAAAGGAGAAGAACTGAAGCTGAAAAGAATCTGTCTTCTCCACCTTGAAGTCTACAAACACAACAACTAAAACCCATTACGTCCACACAAGTCTCGATATATTAGAAAATCATGAACCTAAGCCCAACAGCTGCCGGGTAACTGAATACGTCCGGTGTGACGAGTGGCCAGCCGCTGAGTAGCCAGCTAAAGCTAACAAAAGATCCGAAGTATGTACTTACGGTTTAGTAGGAAACACCTGATCCTTATAGCTTAGGGTGATTGTGGGAAAATCGTGAACAAGTATTTGGTTATGGTTGGTAACGTTTCCGCTTTTGAAGCTAGGGAGGAGAGTGGTTAGATACTTAGTGACAATTTCAAATTCCATGGTGGAAGAGTAGGAGAAGACCAATGAAATGATGGATGGATGGACTCTGAGCAATATATAGGATACGAAGGTGGTGAATACTGAAAGAGAAGAACATTCGGCGACTCCAAATAAAATGAGATAAAGGCAGGAGAATGATGATGGCGGACAGTTTATCCTTTGTGGCATGGTCAATCGCCTTTAGAGAATCGGTTGATTTTGGTGACCTTAGGGGTGCACACAATATTAAATAAACTGCCAATATTAATCCATCAAGTACTTATCCCAAAAAGGACTACAGTCTATTTTTGTATGATCTTCCTGTTACAAAATAATTGGATAATATTAACAAGATCATTTGGTTTAGCTGTGCTACCAAAAATAGGCTATTGTGTCCGTGATTACGAAAACAATAGCCTATTTTAATACACGGTTAATACATTACTTTTTTGGGATTTTTGCCGGTCGTTTTATCGGTTATAAATATATCCTTTTCCTATTGCTTATCATTCATGTCTGTTTTCAATACTAAGTCCACATCTAAACTGTAGATCTTGTATCGGTTACCTCAGCCAGACTCGGTACCGAGAATTTAAACACCGACAGTGCAATATATTTTAGGCATACGTTTAGTTGTAGCTTAGTGTTATTAAAATCGAACATCAGCATTGTAAACATAATCATATGCAGATGTAGTTTCTGTTATAAGTTGTTCTATTCCTGTAATCTCACCACCTTACTCATTTTATTTTATGAACGTCCATAATACAGGATAGCACTACAAGGAGGAGAGGAGCTCGTGGCTCAATATAAAACAGCCGCTCGGGTCGATCTTCAGGTTAAGCCGCGCTTAACTAGGTTGGCCCGTGGATGGGCCATTAAATACCGAGTTTCCTCCGTGCCTCGGGAAGCACGTTAAGCCGTTGGTCTCGGCTGTCGTTTGTCATTTATAAATCTTACAGTCGTAACAGAGTCAGTGGCCCGAAAGTCTGACAAATAGTATTAAAAATAATAGTATAATGGTATTACCAAGAGGTATCGTATTTCCCAGTGCTAACTGGGTTGTAGAGGTCAGATAGGCAGTGGATCCATGAAAAATACTGGTATTCAGCTGCATCTGGTAAGATTGGAAGCCGACCCCAACATAGTTGGGAAAATACTAGGCAGATGATGAACGTCGATAAATTCTCAATATCTTGTACAAAATATCATTAGTGTATAATTTGTATTAAAACATTAAAAACTGGTTAAGACATTAGTGCGTTGGGTGCATTATGTTGGCGCCACAGCCTTACGAAGTTACGAATGCGTTCGGCTTATTATAACAGGTTGGACAACATTCTGGAAGCAAGCTGAAAATTAAACTTAAACTAGAAAAATACGGTTGATATTATTTATTTTTCTATCTTCATTGTCATCTTAACCTTTATTGCAATTTATTTGAGAGCGGCGCGTCATTTCATCTTTCGTACTATCAGTATCAACTGTTGTATCGGCATTCAACCCCTTTCTATCCATATCATTTTACACACAATCAATGATACCGAGAGCTTTATTTTCTTTAAATATGTCACCCAAATCGCAATGAATTTGAGAAGGATTTTCTTCTTCCATACCATCAACCATCATATTAATATTCATGTTCTTTCTAGCCACATCACTCAAACCATTAGTGTGGCCGACTGCTACAGTCCATCTTTATACATAAAACATTCCTCACGACATATCCCTCATTCCATCATAATTATGCCCATGGCTTCAGTTCTCGAACCAGTTTATACCATTACCTCTATAGTTCTCTCGTCAATTAATCAAATCAGTCCACCACGAAATTGCATCATAAAAACCCGGTCCTCCATTTTAGTTTAGCGTAAAGTTTACGAAATAGAATTTAATTGTGATTAGATTAACAACTTGTTGTAGTGTGTAACGATTGTCCTGGCACAAAATAGATAGAAGTAAGAAGGTCGCTATCAATAACGAGGGAAAACGCATGCACACAGACGCGTACGTACGATCTCAAAGGAATGCCAGTCGCAAGTGCACTTGCACTCGGTGTAAGTAGCGTGTCTATGTGTGCATCTCAAACAAATGACAGTCGCGACTCGCGAATGAGCTTGCACTCGCTGAACGTGACGCGTTTGTAAATGTGCGTGCGTTTTCGCTCGTTGTTTAAAACCGAACTTCTGTATTTTTCTATTCTGTGGTTGCGGTCACGTCAAACTAGTTACTGGTATGTAGTTAGTTTGCAAATTAGAGGGAACTAAATCATGGATTGCCATGGAGACATTTTATTTCGAGTGCATTTTCGATACAGAACTGTTTGTTAGTAATCGGCATCTGGTTCAAATAGAACTGTATTTGAAGACAATAGAGATAAGGCGAAAGCGTGTTGTGCGACCGACTCCCAAGTTGAAGGGCATTAAGATGATGATAGTGATGATGGGGAAAATATGTGATATTGTAATTGTGGGACAATTACATGAAGACCAAATAACAAATTTTGAAATTGTGTTTCATTAAGACACATTAATAACTGACACAAACAAATCAAGAAACCAGCCTATGTTAATGATAGTAACCAAATAACAGCAGACAGAATTTTACAACAGCATAAAGAATGCATCCATAAATACAGCGCAGCGGTTGGCATTTCCGGTTCCAATGCCGCATCGGAAGAATTACCTGCAGTGCTTGTAAATATTTGTTGCGAATATGGATTCTGGGACCACAACATTGATACAGTGAATATTATAAAAGAGGTTCGTTGTAATGAGAATACAAATAATAAACGGAAGGAAATATCAAAATACATTGCCAGAGATATCAGATATCATAATGCTTTACTCTGCATTATCCTTATGCGGAAGGCTACATGCGACTATGGTGTTTGATGTTGCAATATTTAGAAGTTATAATCATCACTGTCCGCTTGCAGCATAGTCCTAGTGTTGCTATGCGTGTTATCATTGTCTGCGGTATTTATACATATCTAGATGATTAGACTTCACATTTTGTTCTAGTTATCAGGGGAATTCCCATGTTATGCATTCGATTACTATTTAACATTGTATGCTTCAAACAAATTATCTATCTTTTTCCTAGCTATGTTTGGGTTCCAGTCTTCAATGGATGTATCTGAGCACGAGTACTTTATATGTATAGAGCAATTGCCTAGTCTAACCTCCTCGAACCTGCTACTGTTATGTATACTTCAAACATATAATTTACAGACCTATTCCCACAGCCCCTAATGTCGTAATACACAGTCCTTCCGTTCTCTATCTTTCAATACTGCTCACCTATCTAATCATTGTTTTGCATTGCCGCCATTGTAGTCCTTACCTGCCCACTTCCCATAACAACATTGTTAAAAACGGAAAGGAAACCGCTTCGTTTGCGCATTTCTTTTTTCCACCAATAGGCTTTGGACCAATGGTAGTTTGGTTCTTGGTAAATCGTAGAAATAGGGATCGGTGTTTCAAAGACTTTTGTCGTTCGTGTTTTGTTTTTTTTACTGTCAAGGTTATGAAGCATTGTCACTACCACTACTGGGATACAGACCTCCTCTTTGTGGGTCAGCGTGGGCTCAGTGCAGGTTGAAGATTCCACTTCATTGTCAGTTTTTGGTAGTTGGTCGTGTCCATTTTGTGTTGGATTTATCATCAATCTCCATTCTCCTTACTTATACTTACTTAAATAGAACTTTGATTGAGTTACTATGAAGTGAATTTGTTGATAGTAATTTTTTTTGTTGTACTACTTTAATACTAAAATATCAAAGAAATTGCCGGCGCTATTGAAGTGCTATTTAAGTGGATAACAATAATTGGCTTCTAAGAACAAAAGTAACCCTAAAGTAATTATAATTTTGACTCTGAACTTTGTCCATAATTAATTCTTGTAAGTTAAAACAATTTACCTCATTTACATTCTTATAAACAAACTCTTAGTCATAAGATTACATTACTGTAAATAGTACGAGTATCTTAATCGTTCTTTTGTACGTAAGTGACCCACTTGTAACATGAGAGTGACCCATAAAACGCTATTGTTCACAATAATTATAATAATAACCTTTTCTCGTAACACTTTACTGGGCCTTGTTGATGACGTGGCTAACGTAGGAGCATGTTCGAGATGTTGTTGCAGTAAATAGGGGGCATTTTTTACGTTATCATTTACAGAAATGTCAATTCGAATGTCTTATTAATAAAGAGAAAAACAAAATGACGGCGTAATATCACGCGTGTTTACACCCATATTTTGCCAGTTATGTTTAAGACCCATGTAAAAGGAGATTTGATACAAACATTGGTGTCTGATATAGAAGACGAAGACTTCCTCCACCGATACTGAGTCGTTATCCAGGACCATAAATTTATCAAAGACAAATGAATATAGCGTCTAAGCAAGTATACTTGCAAAGCATAAACCAAGTTGCACAGCAATTTTCACTTAAAATTAGGTTGAAACTTAAAGCATACCAATCTAGAATTCAAAAACAGATTAGTTTAAGTGCTCACGTTACAAGGATTCTTAGTATACAGGGGTTTTGAACGGTATTCAGTTTCCAGCTACTGGTCTGTTATACCTGATCCAACATGTACTATCTGTGACTTTGATACTAAAGCAATTAGGGAATACGACTACACGTGGACTGCAGCTTCTAAGAAATTAATGTCTCCCTGCCTTATAGAAATGGGATTTGATACAATGGATAAGGAATATAAAGAGGGTTGTGGGGGTATTACTTATGATTATGATGGAAGAATGGTCAGGATAAATTAAGTACTTGATGATTGAGGCTATTGTTTTAATAGCATTTGATTCTGTCTCGTAATGCTCCCATGATAGTAGCAAGACAGTACCAAGACAAAGACAATTTTCCAACCGAACAACCCTGTCTCTTGTCATAGATGTTGTCTATTATAGAAAGTGTTAATCATTAGGTACTCTAAAAGGGTGCTAAGTCACAATTTCCACGTATACATATTAAATATTTTAGTTTCTAATGTCACAATCCTGAAACATATTTTCGTACTTTAAAGTATTCCAATACTAATTATGTTTTTTCTTTTGTTTCAGCATACGGCAAAGTGTTTCTAGTTAGGAAAAAAGTTGGCATCGACGAAGGCAAGTTGTATGCCATGAAGGTGTTGAAAAAGGCATCAATAGTACAGAAATTAAAGACTGCTGAGCATACTAGGACTGAAAGACAGGTAAATATATATTTTATAATAGTAATTTAAAGGACTATGATATTATCCACCAAAGATTCCTGGTGTCAGATATAGGAAGCGTAAACTCTGAGTATTTGGAAAACAAATGAAAAAGTCATTTAAACGATAGAAATGGCTCTTCTGGATTTGCGATATAGCCTAAGCTTGTCTAGACAAATTCTGCGAATGTTCAAAAAAGAAGGATTCTCGCTGGCATTCAATTAAAGTAATATCAACAACAAGTGAATTATTTTAAATAAAAAAAATCTTTATGCTAACGCTTGGAGCGGTTTTATAAGCTTTAATTATAGCGTGACTGGGATATCTGGGGCACAGAGTAAAAAATATAAACCGGACTACCGGACATTTGTTTCTAGGAACATTTTTTTTTCAAGGGTGCCCCAGGGATCTAGTCTAGGTCCCTTTGTATTTGAATTCGATCAAAAATCGAATTGAAATGTCTATCGTACGTATGTAAAACCAAACGTATTCAACAGGTCCTGGAGGCTGTGAGGGCGTGCCCTTTCCTTGTAACTCTGCACTACGCCTTCCAGACCGACTCCAAATTACACCTTATACTTGGTGAGTAGAGTTTATTTTGCTACGTACTGTGCTATAAATAGATAATCTGGATGAATATGGGAAAACAAAGGCTGTGCTGGTGTCTGTTCGAATTGCACAGTTCTGGAAATGATTTTATTTTTCAATATATTCTGTTTAAAGGATTTTACAGATTTATTCTTTGCTATAATCAAATAGATTAGCATGATTGTCGTCATACACAATTAACTGTCGTTTTATACAAATTGTCTTCCTATTTTTCAATCCATTAACCATGAAAGTAGATCACTGAATATCTTCATTATAATAATTGATACTTCATCATAGATCAATAATAGAATAAATTGATCGCTCAACATGCATCAGCTAGCTTGCTGCTAGGAACCGATTAGGTATACTGTAATAGGATTAAAGTGTGGCACCTAGTGTACCCCGATGACGAAAAGTCGGGAGGTGAGTTTGACAAGTTCAGATTCTATGTCTCCTTATGGGATTTTCAAATCGTAATTGATTTGGTGTACAGTTGTTCGCACTCTAACTTTGAGGTATCTTGGTACTTGCACCCAAATGTACACGTACAATAAAGAGTATTCTATCCGTCTATGCTGAGCTCTGCTGCCGAGCAATTAGTAAGCAATGATCTATTTATAAGTACCACAATCAGGAAAATGCATTTTTATGGCACTTAATAAAACTTCAGCTAGCAACCAACTATTCATAGCAACTGCAGATAAATACTCCACGTGTAAGCATTATTTAAATATAAAACAACATATTTAATGGCCGTGTTTATTACTAGTTCTACTAACAGAACTCATTCAATGATTCTTTCTTAGTCACTGTTACAATCGGTAATGATGTTATTAGTGATACAGTCATGTTGACTTGACGAATCTAAACCAACCATTAGGCTACACTTAATTCGATTTTAATTCTTGTTAATGTCTTTAAATTAGACCTGAAAATAATTACTGTAATGGATGTAGCGATAAGCGCTTTTGTGATAATAGAAATTGTTCCTTTCGAAGTAAATATTAATATTCAAAATCGTTTAACATTTTGACCGCCATTGTCACTTAAACTTGACAAGCAAGAGCTTGGCCTGTACGCCAAACGACACATATATGTGAAAAAATTGTAGCTTGGCGTTGGAGGGCACGCGCGTGCCTGTATGCTCTGGCGGTCAGAAGGTTAAAATGCTTTACCCGTTTATTGGAACTTCAGCCGACAGACACCTCTCAGATCGTCTAGTCTAGAATGTGGTTTATCCAGACAGCGCAGCGGATAGAACTTGCCCAATGTCGCAATGCGTGTTTGTAGTTTCGTCCTCTGATTTAGACTTTAAATCAATCCTAACAGAATCTAATTAGGTCAAATCAACTTTTAAAATTAGTTTTGTTTCAAATCAATATTTGCTCAAATAAAAGGTTTGGGGAATACTAGAACCCGTGCTAGAACTGTGTCAAACAAATGCTTGTTTTTGTTAACAAGGTTATTTAATATGAAGTTGATGTATAAAGTTTGCATGTGGCACAATTTTCGGCCCTAAAACTCGATTTCCACCGAGCAGAGTGGAAATCCACTAATCACATTGTTTGAAATCGACTCCGTATGTCTCGTGTCTCCTATTATTGGTCGAAGCTTGCACGTCTCCACACTGCTCCGCACGTGGAACCTGGGGCTAAGTAGTGCGCGCCTCGCTTCTGTTTTTGAGTTCTCACGACTATCGACAAGCTCATACAAGTTCGAAATTTATCACTATAGTTATCTCACCGCAAAAAGGTTTGTTCCGTACCTATCTAGTGTGCTAATTAAAATAATTTGATCAATAAGTAGATGGGTACCTACTTTTTTAATTAATTCTGCCAAGCATAAAGAAGTCTTACTTTTCGTTTAAAGGGCCAATTTCATTATCATCATAATCTCTACTGCTGGACATTTATCTGGATTGCTCTTTCCACAATCATTTTAAAAGCTAAACATAGCAAAAGCTTAAGATTTCGTCTGCCCTTCAAGTACTTAAACATTAGAAATTAGAAACACTAAAATATAATTAATCTTCTCTTAATCCAACCTTTTTCGTGGCAACTTAACTCCCACAGACAAATTCAACTAAAAGGAACAAAAGCTATCTGTTCTAGCTTCCACCAGTCTATATCAATTATTTGTCTGCGCCAGATAATAACACTTGAATACATTTTCTTCTTAACCCTACCGTCCACTTGGCAAGTAAGATAAATTCTAGACTAAAAGGAGTCTATATCAAGTTTTTGTCTGCCTTTCAACTACTTCAACATTCGCAAGTCAAAACATTATAACACAAGTAAATCGAACCAAACACGTGGCAAGTTAAACCCACAGACAAATTCTAGACTATTCCATTCTATTCGTGAGGAACAAACGGCACACCAGCCCAGTCTAAATCGATAGTCCAATGTCACCCGGGCACATAGTCCTTTTGCCCCCAGTCGAGTCGCAGACCTTAAGGTCTTTCAACCTGCTCCTGTTGTATAACGCCAGGGGTACGCGTGGAGGTAGGGTCGATGGACCCTGTTGACATGCCAACCTCGTTTGTTGGTTTAAAGTACACGAGGGTCGTTCGTTGCGTAATCTTTTTGGAGGTTGGAGCAAGGTGTCGTGAAGGAAAAGGGGAAGAAAGATAGAAGTAACACTAACATACTAACGGAATAACATTAAAACGTAAATCAAGAGACAAGCATAAGGAAAGGTGTAGGGATGGTTAGGGTATGGTCTCACTTATCGAAGCAGATTCCGCTTAAGCCGATCAGAAAGAGTCAAAAGACATGTGTCGGTCCAAAGGATGCGTCTCGATACTGCATCGGACGTATACGCTTTTATTGAACTGATATTCATATTCAAAGTTAGATTGAATCGATTTCTTCTAAGCAAGCGTTCTCCACCTTAAGCCTCATCATCGCTTCACATCAGGCGAGTTGCGCCAAACGCAAACCTATTTAATATAAAACAGCTCAGCTCAGCTCTTTTTCACCAACTCGAAGAAGAGATGGAAGGAGGGAAAGTGTTAAGGTGCTCCTTTAAATCGCGAGAGGCGATAGAAGAGTAGTTGTTGTTATGATAATTTAAGTGGCGTCTTAAATTGCAGACGGCACTGAAGTAACGGTACGTTTTCTATCGGAAATTCTACAGACTTCCTAGTTCCTACTATCGATCCATCATTGTTAAAGTGTACTTTATGGGTAACGTGTAAAGCTTGGTTGTGTAACACTAAAGTCAAAGCCTGCTGAAGCCAAGTCAATGT
Source organism: Noctua janthe (assembly GCA_910589295.1). Taxonomy (NCBI): domain Eukaryota; kingdom Metazoa; phylum Arthropoda; class Insecta; order Lepidoptera; family Noctuidae; genus Noctua; species Noctua janthe. The sequence goes on from OU342578.1 coordinate 9,711,014, forward strand.
CAAATCATTTGCCATTGATGTACCAAATGCAAGATGCATCACATGTATTTTTAATTGTAAATGTTCCTTGGCTACCGAAGCTCGAATGCCGTTACATATAAGACGAACGATTTGAAATTCTATTAGATTGGATTAATTCGTCTGGTTACAACTGGATTCTGGTTTTAAAGCTGCGTCTTTAGTTTTTTCTTGTTTCAGTTCAGTTGGTTCAAGTGCTCCTTATATTGAAAGCTTTATTAGTGTTCACTCTGGTTTCTGGAAAGTTCTTATCGCAGTCATCTGCTAAAGATTTCTTCTCTTTAGCTGAAGAAGCTTCTTTGTTGTGGATGCCTTATTGGGCAAAGCTGTCTAGTATTACTATTAAATCAAGATTATTGATATTCATTATCATATTCCTGTCTGTAGCCTAATTTATTTTAGGTTTACGCAGCATGTCTTCTTTCGTAAAACTCTCATCATCTTCCTGCTCTTGTCCCATGTTATTTGGGGTTGGCGCAACACGTTTTTTTCTTCCATTCTCCTGTGTCAACCTTCACGCTATCATTTGCTTCTTTTTATTTCATATCTTCCTCACACAATCCATCCATCGTTTCCTTCGTCTTCCTCTCCCTCTCGTAAAACTGTATCTGCCATAATCACAGAATTCACTCCCTTTTCATATTCCTTGTAAAATTAATTGATCTTGAAAGGCGGTATCAACGTTAAAGCAGTTTCAATTACCCCAATATATTAAAGTGCTGAGACTATATTTACTTTTGTCCTTTACTCCATTTTAACGAAACAAATCAAATGAAAGTCGAACTTTATGCTTAGAAAACTAAGTTAGAGTGCCAGAGATCGCTACGGGAATACAAAATGGAATATATTTGTGGAAGTTGATAGTAGAGAATAAGGTATTTGTGTCTTGAAAGAGGGATTATTAAGGTTTACTTTAGATACACATACATATTACACATTATTTATGACATATTATTTTGTTAGTGATCTCTTAAGCTTCAGGGATTGGGCAATCCCTACCTGAAGCGGAAAGTGGTTTCAATCTCGAGCCTGGTTTGTTTTTTTTAGTTAGCCCGTATTGTCGCACTCTTGGGCAAAGGCCTCCTTCCATTTCTCTCGATGCTATGACAGATTTCCTTCCATTTTAATGCATCGCATAAAACGGTAGGATCATCTCCTTTCTCATCAACATCGGCTTACTATAAATGTAGCTCAGCACGCCCCTGATCACCTCTCAGAGGACCACAACCGTGATAGCTATCTATAAGAACTCTCTCCACTACCATAGCGACCTTAATAAAGGAATTATTGCCAAAGTATCATACATCAATACTATGACTAATTGACTCGATTCTGTGTACGAATCTAACTCGGACATAAGCGTGTCAAGGGGATACCGGCGTTCCTTACGCAACGTACTACATTTGTTTATTTTAAACCTTGCCGTTGAAGAAATTGGGTCTTTTATCCTCTGTACTCCAAACCGAATAGCGGCTCGCGAAATCGAGAGGTTATGTATCGATTTATTTGGTTATTAATCGAAGGAAATTATAGTGAGGTAAGATTTGGAGAGGTCTTGGTGTAAAATGTTATACAATTTATTTAAATAAATAAGTGTTATATGAATGAACTTTGAAAAGGAAAGTTTTTTATTGACATTATGGAAGCATACGTAACGTTGTTTGATTTTATGCTGCTAATTACAATTTTATGGAGCTTCGATAAAAACTCGCAGATTTTGTAAAAATAATTTACAGAATATTACTGGAATATAACCTTTGACTTTTCTAATTTCATCTTATTTAAAAAAGTAATTGTCATTCATTTCGATTAAATAAAAAAATATCTCTGAAATAACCGCCAATATTCCATGCAAAATGGCTACACTATTTCCAAAGATACAGCAACTCTGTCACCCAATGACATACATTCAATTAGCAGATAACAGATACTATTATTATAGCAGTATTTCAAAAATATTGGCCAATTAAGAATTGTACGGTCATCCTATTTGGCAGAACTTGTAGAGTTTTTCGGTACCCACTTTATTGGTTGAAAAACATGCGCTTACGAAAAACGCTCCTGTAGCTGTGGGCTTTAAATGCTCAGATATGTAAGGGATAAAATGTTCTTGACCTTCATTCAAGTAAACTGTTTAGATAGGTATTTCTCTAAAAGGAGGTATCTGAATGGGGAAAGTATTTGCTCTCAAAGAAATCAGCTTCTAATGTGTGATTTGACTAAAGAAGTCCAGTGTTCGCAAGCGTGACTGCCAGAGGTTCTGAGTTCGATTCCCAGGTCGGGGAAAGTGTTAATGGGTTTTTCCATCAGGAATTTCTCAGTAGCAGCCACGGAATCTGGATTCATGCCCGGATGATGGCAATAGGCTCGCCCCCTATTATGTGAGCCTTAAACATAACAGGCGAAATGTGGGTACACTACTAGGTGCACCACTGCCTAACTTTTCGTGGATTACAGGCGTGAAGTTATGTAAAAGAAGGTAATTGTTCTTAATGAAATCAGCTGCTTTCGTAAGATTTAAAAAGATTATTTGGCTAATGAAGATAAGACATAAAGAATGGCCATTACTGGACACTTTTCTATGATCGATTTGAAATTAATAGTCAGTCAATTGATTAGGCCCATAGACACTCATTGGAACACATTGGTTTCCAAGCTTGTGCCGGCCAAGTCTGTAGTCTGTAGAAGCATCAGTTACTTTGAACAAAAAATCACTGAATTAGAATCAATGAATGAATGCAACACGTGTGAACCTCTGAATTAGTCACAGGCAGTTCGAACAGAACTATCTAGAAGGAGAAAGACAGTCAATTAGAGTGAAAAACATATAAAACTGAATGAATAGGCACGCAAATAGTATGCCCTTGTAGTGCAAGACTTCTGAGAGGTCGATACTGGTGTAGAATTGTAAACAGTTCCTATGCGTCTTGTTATTCTCAGCAAGTGTTTTATCGCGTAATCATACGCAATTAACGAGAAAGATACATTAAAGGTAACTGACAAAATCAATACAGAGATTTTCAAGTTCCATCTGGTCATACCCGGAATCCATATCGATGAAATATTATCATCAACTGGATATTTTAGACAAATACAGCCATGAACTTCGTTTTGTGACGAAGTTTCTAGAAATAAAAAGAAATCAATTTTGCATAATCCTCATCCGACGTCATCTTAATTTCAATGAAATCTTCACTTGATCTTGACAATGAATGCAATGTCATAACCTTTGAAAACTTGATGAATACCGCCATTAAGCGTACTTTGAAGACGCAAATAATGAACTAGAAGCTACTACACGCCTCGCAAATGATATATTGCAAGACCAACCAAAAATAGCACACAGCACTGAAATATTGCAAAATTCATAAAAATAAAATGAGCAAAAGTGTGTTTAAATATTATTTAACAGTAGGTATAGTTTAACCACGACCCTGGCAAGCGAAAATGTTCTTGCAAAATCGCAGAGGCATCGCCAAGGTTAAAGAGCAATGAAGTATTTCAAAGCTGAAATCAGTCAAAAATAAACAAAAGACATACATTTACATAATGCAGCTGAAAATATTTTTGAAGTTGCGTTAATGCTTTTTCATTGTCACTCTTTCTTTTTGCAATAATGATGAGTTCGAAACTCTTTAAGAAAATACTCTTTCTATAGCACTTAGTAACGGAGTTAAACTCGGCAGTGTTGATAAGGTTATTCTTCTAGAAAGTCTGTATATGATATGATAATCCTCAAGAGTCATCATCAACTTCCTTCCTGGTCTCATGTGATTTGGGGTCGGCGCAACACGTTTTTTTTTTCTTCCATTCTCTCCTGTCATCGTCACGCTATTATTTATTCGTTTTTCCTTCATGACCATAGTCTTGAGGATACATATTATTCCTGATCCCTCGAAAATAATTATGCAGTCCTTTACATCCAAAACAATTAAACTAAGACACTATACATGAGCCATAGATCATTGAACTATTACCCTCACAAATGACTTAGTCAAGTTAAACACAGCCTGGAAAATAGCTAAATCGAAAGAAGGCTAAAGTAATTTTAACTTGAACGAATGTTTCAAAGTCAATTGCTACCCTACTTTGACCTTACCCGTCAATAGCCGCCTCGTAGAGTCAATGTATTCTCGCTAGTATTGTTTGTTCACCGTTAATATTGAAATCATATTGTAATTTTTCATATTTTCTCTTCACGTTTTTTCGACGGCATTTACCTTTATCAAATCTATCTACTTCAGATCTTGTTAAAGATTTTGATGGATTAAATTAATAAAAGTGCCTTCAGAAAAGTTTTCGCATGACGTCATACTTAAGTCCCCTTCCTTTGCTTGAGGCTCTCTCAAAAGTCACCCAGCGAAAAATTAGAAATTCTACACGTAAAGCAATTGACTGAAAATGAAAATATTTTTCTACATCGTTCGCGGAATTGTTAACTTGAAGCGCATGAACTGCATCTTGAATATTTCTTAAAGAGTTGATAACATATTATTGTGTTGGAATTTTTATTGCACGAACCAAAAGCGTACTAAATTTTTGATTTCCAAATTTGAACTCAATATCACACAAGAGTTACTTCTAAGTATCCCATCACGACAGCATTGCTTAAAGTTCAATCCAACTCACAATAGAAAGTGAGAATGCCATACATGTTCATATTTTCGATACAAAGTTCAGAGTTGAGATTGCGAAATAGAAATGGCGACACGCGAAGCCTGACACATTCAAATCCGTTCTTACAGACTCGTGTCAAAACCTCAATCACCGTGGACAATACTATAATTACGTGTAGAGAATATTTCTGCACATTTAACGTTGAAAAAAAGTACAGCATTTACCTGAGAACGTGATTGCCAAACAGTACGGAGACCTACTTTTGCAGCACCTTGACCCACTGCCCCTCTATAGAATCTAATAGCTCACGCCTGCTCAAACTTTAATAATTAATGATAAATCTTTTGAACTACAGTTGAACAGTTTCTGTTCCACTGATTGCATCTCTCACCCTTGACATATCGGCTTGCATCTTCATTGTTGTACCACGCTTCTTTTATCTATCTTTTCTTTCCGATCTCAATTGTCGATTAAGTAGCTTAGGTGCTTAGCATCCCGTGTGTGTTGTAAGTCGGGTGTTAGAAACCGGTCAATATAATGTTACTATGTTATGAAACTCGCCGTCTGCCAATTCTCAAGCGCTACAATAGTGTCTATACATTCCTATATATGTATAAGACCTTCGTCCAAGTACTAAGTAATCTACCGGTCTTCAAAGGGTATGCGAACAGTCAACTAAGTTCATGAGACATTAAAGTAATTGCGTCTATTAAAAGAAGTGTAAGCTTCCCTTCGTCAAATTGTTTTATTGTTAGTTCAATTTAGCTGTCAATAACTCTAATTTTCTCTTAAATTGTGCAATAGAATGCAGTACTTTGATTATTGTTTACTTCATCATCACCTGCACCACTTTCACTTGTAAAAAGGTCAGCTATATTAATTACTCCGCCGACATCGGTCTTAATTGATATTTGGCAACTTTCCTGATACAGAACGGAATTGTTATTGTTGAAAGTTTGAAACTCTGTATAAATTAACTCGTTACATCAATATGATACTCCTGGAGTCAATCTAACTTTTAAATTGGTTGTCGTTCATTGTTTGCCAATGATCAAAAGGTTTTGTTGTGGTGCGAAAGTTCAGGGTTGCAGTTATTGAACATCAATTATGTGTAATTTCTTCGTCACGTGTTGTTTGCGCGGCGTTTGAAAAGAAACGATTTGCGAAGTCTTTTGTTCCGTCCTTTGTTAGACTGATTGGTTGGAAAACTATGCTGTTTGCATTATTACGTCTAGTTTCTTTATTAGATCTTAGATCTATCTCGTTTGTTGCGTAATTGACTCATTGCAGTCCGCAAATGCGTCTCAAATCGCGCTGCAGATGCTACCCAACAAGTTTTCATCGGTCCTGCTTATTTTTTGGTTTATCACTTTCAATATAATAAATCCATCATCCAAGTCAACTACTTAAACCAATTTGTTATTGGAATCAAATATACAGTTTAAAGTAATAACTACAAGTTTCGTAGCGTTTCTTGCCTTGACCGGCTGGCGGACGTTTGCGCTTTTTACCTTACTGAATGTTTGTAATCCATTGTTAGTTGTTGCACGTGCACAACCTACTGTTCTATGGTGTTCCAATTCAATAGATTTTAGCGATGGCGGCTGTGAATTTTGCTTTTTGTAAATTTTATATAATGGTACTGGTTTGCTTATGCATCGTTGGTTTTTGCAAGAAACGTGAATATAACAGAATGCATTTTGAAGAATATTGTATTCGGACGGTTTTATTCCGATAAGTGATCGATTTTTTTGAAGTACTTACTCTTTCCAGACGATGTTTGAGAAATCAAGAGTAAGGACAATATAACCTTCATTGTTTTACAAGTACACGTTTTAACTATATCAATGAAATAAGATTACACGACCACTATTTCTCCGTCATCATTCCGCCGAAAGTCTTTCGCTCTGGTCATGGGCTTTCCTCAGCTCGCCAGAACCTTGTATCTCTAGTCTACGCCATACGGGAAGCGCAGTACCACGTGTTATTATCAAATGATAGAAATTGTAGATCAAGTCATAACTGTCATATCAACACACTCCAGTAATTCTATAAAACATTCCATCGATACGAGAAGAAGCACTATCCTTGGATGTCCGATTGGCCATGCAATTAATTTCTCCATTATCAGTGGTAATGACTGCCTCGTTGGTCTAGTGGTCGCAAGCGCGACTGCTGAGCATGAGGACCTGGGTTCGATTTCCTGGTCAGGCAAAGTGTTATTGGGTTTTTCCATCAGAAATTTCTCAGTAGCAGCCACGGAGTCTGGATATGTCCGGTTGATGCCAGTAGGCTCGCCATCTGTTACATGGGACTTAAACGTAACTAGCGAAATGTGGGTGTACTACTAGGTACACCTGTGCCTAACCCTTCGGGGATTACAGGCGTGATGTTGTAGAAGTCCATGCTGTAGTCAACCTTGACTTCTCAGTCCTCCATGTCCTATAATTTGCACCAACTCCGACTAGTCGCACTAGAGATTGGGAAACTCTCGACATAATACAATATCGTAATGGATCTGATATTCGATACGGTCAGGTTGCCGCGATGATTGTGTTTGCTTTCATGTATTGATATGAGCTTTCTTGTGTTTTGATGATGTGCGTCTTTCTTATTCCTCTTCAACAAATTTAAATCGTCGAGATCCTGAATTTTGACAACGTCGTTAGTATTTTCTCAAGGAGTGAACACACTTGTCGACTCGGAGTATGCTTGAGCCCTTCAGAAAGAGCTTGATGTCCATACAATAAATGCGAATAGTCCGACACGGTTTCGAGTGATCGACTCGCTTCGTCCGACGAAAACGAGGCAAATGACGTCTTTTTCGCCGATCCTATGTCGAAGGCTGTTACTTGACTTGACTTGACTTGGCTTGACTTACTTTACTATAGTAAACGCAGTTGGATCAGTCTTTAAAGCAGAAATAACTAGCTTATGCCCGCGGCTTCGCCCGTGTGGAGTTCGGTCAATTTCCGTCGGGATCTTATTACCGGGATAAAAAGTATCCTATGTGTTAATCCAGGTTATAAACTACTTGTGTGCCAAATTTCATTCAAATCCGGTCAGTAGTTTTTGCGTGAAAGAGTGACAAATATCCATCCTCCCAAACTTTCGCATTTATAATATTAGTAGGAAGTAGGGTGTTAAACTGGTTCATAGGAATTAAAACCTCTATAGTGACTTAACGAATTCTGGGGGGTCTACTATGATGTCTTAAAGCAACAGTAATTCCAGTGTGGGAAAGACCTGTATAGCTCTATCTCTTTCCCACACTGGAATTACTCTTGCTTTTATCGCGTCATGGTAGGCCACCTGTTCATACCCAATTATCGGACACCATTCACACAGATTTACAACCCCAAACTTAAATTAAACCAGCAAAAATCTACAGCAAAAAATGTAAAAGAAAATATATCAAAATCCAGTATTGAGGTTACCCGATGCCCTAAATGCTTATAGACTGTTGAACCTCCAACAAGCTAACAAAGGGTAATGGATTATGTCTACCGAAACCAACACACATTATTATACTGTAATAACTACATGTCTAGTATTATTGTATTGTACATTTGTACATAAACTCATTAGGTTAATGTAAATTTCGAATTCATTCAATAAATTGATTAGAATATTACGTTACTTTATGATTAGGGGCATGAGAGTTATGAATATTTATTCGTATTGATTTCTGTTTGGTTCTTCATTATCGGTTTATGTTTTGTTTTGTCTCGCTCAAAAATTCCAGTCGCTAGATTCACTCTATCACTTCAGAAAAATGTCATTTTTCTTTTGTTGACAATGACATTTGTATAGTATTATCTTGCTCTCTCGTTCTGGACATCATATAGTCGTCTCTTGCGGGTTGTGTGAACACTATTTTGCGCGACCTGAGTTAGGTGAGAGCACGTCTGTCGATTTTAATCTTTGGTCTTTCTAGATCTAAAGCTATTACTATGGTTTCTAGACGTAAAGACTTTCATTTACGATATCCTATTATTCCTAATTTTAATACATACTTCGAAAAACTCCTTCACTAAACAAATTCTTCCTGAATACACCATAACAGTCATAAAGAAAAATTCAAATAGTCCAACGCAATTACTCCGACATTTATAAAGATCTTTCTTATGTCCGAGGCCTTGCCTACCTCGAGTAAATGTCAGAACTCTTAGCAAGGCTTTCGCGACAAGCCGTGACGTCACTAATGACGAGGCATGATGTCACTGCCGTATTGCGTCACTCTTACTACGTTAGAAGGTGAATGGAAGTTATGACGTAGTTCATGTCTCGCGTTCACGGGCTCACTCTTTCATTGGTTGCTATAATGTTACAATAAAACACCCACTTTTGGTATTACATATAAAATAATGCGAAAGTTACTGCGTGTCTTTTTGTTACCTTTTACGCCTTACTGGCTTAACAGATTTTGATGAAAGGCACACAGGTGGACCGTGATCTGGGTTAGGATAGAATATTTTTCAACTCTCTAGTACGTTCCCTTGGGATAATTTCTGACTTCCACGCGGGTTATATCTGAAGTTTCGTCCCAGGAATACGCTAATAATGTTTATGAATATAATTGCACTATGTTCATAATAAACCTAGTAGTTGAATAGCAAAATTCCAGAAATTCGGTGAACTGCAAATTATAACAGAGTCGGTCGGGAATTGTCGAGAGCACGAACAGCATATTTTGGTATGACTACCAGGTACTTTATTACTGTAATCAAAGTAGTAAGCTGCTAGTTTTAGCAACCTAATTAGTATTCCAAACGATTATTTAAATAAGAATTTCTTCTGACAACACATCAAACAGTTCATGAACAGGAATCTTTAGATTCATTATAATCATCCCTTAGATTCGCCATCATCATTCTTCTACCCTTATCCTCATATTTAGGGTAGCCTTGCAGCATTTCTTCTTCTTCCATATATCCTTTGTCGCCATCTTATTAGTCACCCACTTGCTAGCCAGCCAAATCATCTTCACACGTTTAAGGCTATCGTTTCTTTTGTCTTCATAACATTCATGATCTGAAATTTCATTATGCCTAGTTCCTCCATTTCTATATTTATATTCTCCACCAAATTTTCATATCCCAGCATTCCCAGCTGTGCTCTTGAACTTACCTAAGGACAATATCATTTATTTATTCAACGTTTTGACATAATAGACCTCTGGCCGCTTCGGCGACCTACATGCCAGACTATATTATTACATCTGTGAATTTATTACTGCAATACAATGAAAAAGGCGACTGGTTTATCTAGAGGACTTTGTGTTCTTGTCTAGAACTATCCAGGGTTTCAGAATGTTCTTTTTCTAGTTGTAATTTAGCTTCGAATTATTGCAAGATCTGGAAGCTTTGTAGTGATAAATTAAGGATTTTTCTGTGTATCTTCACATATTATATCATTTATCAATTTATACGCTCCAAAATTTGTGAGGTCTTTAGAAGACTGGTCAATAATGCAATGATTTTCATCGATATCTTTATTAAATATTCAAGCAATTGCTCGAGAGTATTTTTGGTGAAGAGACCAAAAATTCTATTAATCGTATTTGCAATTTTCAACTTGTTAATCTAGAACAAATTGCACACAGTAAAAAAGCAGTCCAAACACATTACCCGCACTTGAAACACTTTCACTTTAAAGTAATAAAACACAACAAATGCTCACAGATATTAAAATTATGTACCATACATGGTTGAGAGATGCTTTTCGTTCCATACATGGCGGTCAGGCACATGATTGGCATAACCATTACGTGTTAATCTGACCCTTTGTTGGCTGGTTTCCTTTTGACAAGCACCTTTGTCAATAGTCTAATTTGGTAAGCTCGCTTTGTTTTTAAATCATATACAAATTCTGCTGTGTCCACTTCCTCGTCTTCTTCCTCTCTGGGAAGAAAGTGTGTGTCCCTAATATGCAATTCAAAATATGCTCTATACTGATTTTGATTAGATATTTGATTTGAATTAATCCAGAATTCTGGAAAACTTGTTTAAATCGCAATCTTTGTATTTTTATTACTCTGTTCAGCTTCATCTGGTTAGGGTAGTAGCTGATCTCAATTTTGGAGAAAAGAGAAAAATGCATGAGCATGGCAGCATATAACAGTAAATATCCCTAGGTATTACAATTCTGGCTAGTATTCATATCTAGTACCCACTTTTACTATCGTAGGCAGAAGATGTAGGTCAAAGACTTGGTATTTCGACTTAGTTATACTAGATCGTGCACCACGCCCCCTTGTGTTAAATCTGTTTCAAGTTCTATTAGATTTAATTGATGCTACTGTGATTCATCTTTTATGCTAGTTCTACGATCAGCTATTGGTATCAGTCATCATCTTTCTGTCCTTGTCAAATATACGTGGGTTCGGCGCAACAACTTTTTTTCTTCCATTATCCCCAGGTCAGCCGTCACTCTTTATCGTTCAAGCCTTTTTCTTTCTTGGGTTATATCCAGCAGTGGGAACTTTTGGCTTATTATGATTATGCTTACCTATAAAAGAATCTGCATCTTCCAGTATACCAACCAATACATTCTCTTTCACAAGTACCATCAAATAAAGCGCTGTGAATTTACGCAAGATGCCAAATAACATCATTATCGTCATCAATCCGACTGTAATGAGCTAGTTAACTGTTGTCTGATTTATTCGAGCTTCTGATTAAACTGCTATTAGTCACGATTTTCGAGTAATTCATAGTCTCATAATACAGTTGAAACCGACTATTTGCACGGTTGCAAATGAACATCCACGCTTGGAAGAGTTATTGCTGGCTTACTTACTGAATAATCAGAGAAATTAGTAGTGTTTGAATTTTATTTCTTGGGTGAATTATTCAACAACTGTTGTGGAATGTGAGGAGTGGTAATTGATACCTATTTTGATGTTATTGGCGATGTTGTTCAAGAAGCTCAGGTGCTTAGTACTCGCAACCGGCGTACGTGAATGAAAGAACGTGGACGAAGCAAATGCAGTATGTAAGGCTTGTAGCAGATGGCGTTCTGTAGTGTCCTACCTACCCTCATGGTAAAAAGGCTTGAGCTTACCATGATCTTGCAAAAAGATTTGCGCAATTACAGTACCTCCTTCATTAATCAACTTACTTCCAATGTTATAAGAAGTTAAACCCACAAAATTAGTTGTTTTTGTTCCACCTTACGTAATCTCTTTCATATTAATCACTGCATCTTTACCAAAAGTTTTGCTGACACGCCAATGCTTAGTTTAACGTTGATGGCATCCAAATCATCATGATCTTAGGCTTCAACTGGGTTGCTGTCTGTTGTCTTTTATATCAGAAGATTCGACAAAAATCTCGTCATTCAGTTGAATTGATATTTTGACCAAGTTTTTTTAATACTTGTATTCTTCTTTCGCAGACTATGTGGCTGGTGGTGAGCTGTTCACCCACCTCTACCAGAGAGAGCATTTCAACGAGAACGAAGTCAGGATATACATAGCCGAAATTATTCTGGCCCTCGAGCAACTGCATAAGGTAAGCTGGTTATTCTATAGTCATATCTTAAGATTCCTGATAGCCTGGTACACAGTGGATCAGTCAAACCGATACGGACAAATGACGGAGTGGCTGCGGAAACGGGTCGGAGATATCAGAAGTCTTTGTATGGACGTGTCTGTGTGTGTAGAAACGACGGCAATTCGGCCGATTTGACGGAGCATTTAAAGGCTTCTGAAATATTTAAGGCCGATAGTGAAAAGCCTAATGTAACGGGCAGCCGGCTTTAATAATATTTGAATAATGACTTTCTGCGAAGGATAAACATTGTGAGAAAAACGAGGCTAAATGATACAAAAAACTCGTCCTTTCCTTGTGTTGAGGTTATTGACTTGCAGTCATACATAATTATTGTATGATCAAATCAAAAGTCGCAAATCGATTTCAACGACAGACTTTCCCACAAGTCTCAAGTTATGTTTTTGTTAGCAATTTTATAATAACATCCATACTTGTCCCATTAATCATTGACTGCAACGACTTTTTGTTGACTTAGCAAAGAAATATGCGTTAAAACACCTGGATAATTTTTTTATTGGTAACTGACTGAATCATAACAAGATCCAAGATAGGTTGCTTGGGTCATGCATTGTTTGACCATAATAACAACACCTAGACCTATTTATGGAATGTATTGATATTTGTTTGGTTAAACTCCTTTGTGGACTTCTGTTGTTTGGTTTTCTAGAAGAAATAGTTCTGTTTTTTTTAACAACAACTTACCTTTGATATGAAAGTGGATCGGCGAACTAAACTAAAGATAACAAACAAAAAAACACGTGATGTCGTTTTGTCGTGGATCCGCGTCCGGCAGTATATCAGGTTTGCGCGGATCCAAAGGTTAATGATGTAAAATTTAATCATAGAATACATAATGGTAGTTAAGGTCCATGCTGTTTGTATTTCAAGTGCTTAGACCTGATCATCAAACCTGGTAAACTTTATATCGAAGCCTAAGCTTCTTTTCGATCATGGTGACTGATATATGCAAATATTCAAAGGCCTGCATTTTATATTGCAACTTAGCAAAATAATGGTATTTGTCTTTTTAGAGCTGGCTTTGCTTTTACAAAAAGCTGAGGTTTCACTGTTTCCACCAAACAACTACAAGGACTTTGCAGTTCGTTGGTTTTTCCTAGACAAGTAGACTATCTGCCAGTCCCTTTACTTTATTTTATAAAGTCTTTAATTATGATTTCTCCACCAGCTCGGCATAATCTACCGTGATATCAAGCTCGAGAACATCCTCCTGGATGCGGAAGGCCACATCGTGTTGACAGACTTCGGTCTTTCCAAGGAGTTCTGCGGTGGAGAGAGCAGGGCTTACTCCTTCTGCGGTACCATCGAGTATATGGCGCCTGAGGTCGTCAGGAGTGGCAGTCAGGGGCATGATATTGTAAGTACCAAGTTTATATTTCTAGAATAATCTTTTGGGACCATTTATGTACAGTTCCTCGACTGGTGCTATGTAACTCTTCGAAATCGCATCCATAGATTGTTGATGTTGATGGTTGGTTACACGGAAGACGTTTTGGTGGACTGTCTCTTGTAAATTTTGACATTCATAAAGTGCTAAGTATCAGCTTAATTTGAATAAATGACTTGATTTTGACATTGCCGCGTGTTGCTTTTTTGAAAGAGTTACATAGAAACCGGTTGTGTCGCTGCAGTTGTCATTGCGATTAGGCGGTTATGCAGCTGCGGCTTGCATTTGCGGTCGACGCCTTGGGAATTACCTTTATACTAGGGAAATTTGGATCGTTCTTTGAGAATTTGGCTGTCTGGTGTTTGATGGCTTCGTAAGCCATGCCATTATTTAACCGAACTCCGAAACGAGGAGGTTATCAAGTCGTCTGAATGTTTTTTTAAGAAGTCTACCAAATTATTTTCTTGTAAACGTCCTTGATTTGTTTCCAATTTTGAAACCTTGTTCAAATATTTAATACGACTTAAAATCCTTAAGCTTTGCGAACTTAAAATGATTACAAAATGTTGACTCGTTTCTTTACAATGTTGCTTTTATGAGTTTAACGCGGATCGATAGTCATTACCCACAGGAAAATAGATTAACGGTAAAACTGCCAGCTCCTTCGACATTATTTCTTAGATACCTCTATTAAGTTAGTTGCGTAATTACTTACGTCTAAAGTAAAGTCGCTTTAAAAATCATCTTTTATTCAAAAGAAGATCAGAGCTGTGGAAGCCAAGTGTGTCGTTGATTCGAATCCAGGCAGGCTAATTTAGTCCACCACCACTGCTCTTACATGGTAAAGGACCTAAAAACATCGTGAGGAAATTGGCATGTCCCAGAACCGAAAATTCGAAGACATGTGACTCCCACCAACGCACACTGAGCCCGCGTGGTGGATTCGGGCGCAATCCCTCACACTGAGAGGAGTGTGGTATCCCAGCAGTGGGAACATTATAGGCAGATTAATAACAAACAAGGAGTATGCAAGGATCGTAGGAGATTCTATAGTTTCCACTTACCCCCGATGAGAGCGTGAGTTGATGTATGTATGTGTGCAAGCAAGGACTAGGCTGTCATAAAATCGAGCATCTAACCCAGTTGAGTTATCGTAGCGGCTCCACGGGCATAATTAGCTTAGTTGGTGGGGATAACGGGGACATCAGTTACGTAACACTTTGACTGTATTCTTTATAGTAATGTGTCACACTCACGTACGTTGTTTTGAAAGGTAAATTAAATTGGTATGGTGATTGAAATGTTTGGAAAGGAAGAGTTTATAGATTTGATGAAGCATCATCATCACGTCAGGGCCTGAAAGACCCACTGCCCGGTTAAGGCCTTCATTTGTTTTCTGCCGCTTTCCACAGCTTGTGGTCACCATTCGGCCAATATTTTTCTCCCTTTCTCCATCGAATATCTTTGGGAATTGAACAGCCCTCAAAAATGAACATTGTAGACGCGCGTCTCATTATTCATGCGAATGACACAATTATAAGGACACATTAATTGAATTTCCGTACACACACGTTGTTTGGTTTCCAAATATGAAGAAAATATGGATCATTACATCATGAGGATTAAAACGCTTTTCGATTAGTAATCACCTGAAACAAAGAGCTTCGTTATTATTTAAAAAAAAAAAACAAAAAAAATCTTTCTTATAAACTTTCTTTGAACTAGGTAATTTTCCTTATTTCAAAGAGTCGAGAAGAAGCGTTTTGTTGAATTTACATTCACAAAATAATAGCTTTGAACACTTTAATTCTTTGTCCTTCTAACTCCAGCAGTGGACTCCAAAAACCCACTACATAGAAAGGTTTTATACAAATAAGGGTATCGTTACACTTACCTGTAGTCCTTAACAAAGACATGCAATTATAAGGGCATAGGATTACACAAGCGCTTTGCAACGTATTGACAAACCAATGCAGATATGGATCCGTGATTGTGACTCATCCATGTTGGTCTAGGATCTCCACAACCCAGTTAGAAAGTTAGAAATATGAAAGGAAATTTGGATAAATAAAGGAGTGTTGCAATATTTTCGTAATCCATGCACTTAGCTTGATATTGATCCGTCAACAGTGTGGTCAAATGTTGTGAAATTGTATGATCAGATGTTGTGAAATATCCTGAAATATTTTTCTTTGTTTTAGAGACCAAATATTTATGATGTCCGTACCTTATCAATGTAGTTTTACTATGATCTGCTTAGCCTATTCCTTACAATGTTACTCTCGGTTAGCAGTCTAACCGGATGCAGCTGAATGCCAGTATTTTACATGGAGCGTTTGCCTATCTAACCTCCACAACCCAGTTAGTACTGGGTAATACGATACCCCTTGGTACGACTGGTTGTCCGAAGTAATTTCTCCTTCTTAACGTGATGATAGTAATCTAAATGAAATCGGCTTAAAGTTTGGCGACGAGTTAGGCAATTTTAGGAACGTCCTGCAAATTCATGATCAGATGAATATGTCCCATTAGCACATCCTAAAAAGGAATAAATTCATGTGATGAGCTTAACACCAACTCATATAAAAGTGAAATAATCAGCACTTTTCGATTACAATCTCCAATTTTGCACCCAATTACAACCGTTGTCAACAATAAATACGAATCAGCTGTTCTCTTACAACGAAAACGAATAGACGGTAGAAAGTATACAACGCTGACACATTCTTCACACCTGTCTTGATAACCCACAGTATTCCCACCTTTATGTTTTAGCAATAGAGGTGGCTTTGGTGTGTACATTTTGAATCGAAAAGATGGTTTATTGTGCAGATGGGTACGTGTGAATTGCTTGAATGCTTACAATTATGTGTTTCTTTCACGGTTGGGGTGTGTGTACAGTTTGCAACTGTTGTCAATTACTAAATACTGTGCAAAGATTTGGGACTGAATTGAAAAGTTTTTGAGTAACTATGTTGGGGTCAGCTTCCATTCCAACCAGATACAGCTGATTACAATTATGGCATGGAGTGACTGCCTATCTGACCTCCACAACCTACCTATTTACTGGGTAACACGATAGCCCTTGGCAAGAATGATAGAATAGACAGTGCGTTAAAAAGAGTTAGTCAGCAAGATGGAATCGGGTCTGACAGCCCAGGATTCTTTGGACTTTGTCTTGATATGGACATGTTATGAGGAGGGAAGAACCGCATGTGACTAAAAGAGTGTTAAATATAAATGTTGATGGACGGAGAGGGAGAGGAAGACTAAGGAAACGATGGATGAATTGTGTGAGGAATTATATGAAGGAAAAAGGTGTAAATGATAGCGTGACGGTTGGCAGAGGAGAATGGAAGAAAAAAACGTGTTGCACCGACCCCAAGTAACATGAGAGAAGGACAGGAAGATGGTGATGAGAAGAGAAATTTTGTAGGGTTACATAATCTTGCTTCAGATTGTAAATTGGAGAGTACCAAGTAAGGAACATAATAACTTATTAAGGTTAGAATATATGCACTAAGATGAGAATAAATAGACTTCAGTTGCTCTAAGGTTTAAAGTAGGGTTGTCTGAGGTCAGGTTTTTGATTGCAATGTTCTCTTATCTAGCACATATCAAGTTTAATTCAATTTACAAGATGTTTCATATCAATTTGATAATATCAAGATATACAATTGCCCTTGACGATAAAATGTGGATGTTTTGAATAATTTTGTGATAGATTGTAAATTGGAGAGTACCAAGTAAGGAACATAATAACTTATTAAGGTTAGAATATATGCACTAAGATGAGAATAAATAGACTTCAGTTGCTCTAAGGTTTAAAGTAGGGTTGTCTGAGGTCAGGTTTTTGATTGCAATGTTCTCTTATCTAGCACATATCAAGTTTAATTCAATTTACAAGATGTTTCATATCAATTTGATAATATCAAGATATACAATTGCCCTTGACGATAAAATGTGGATGTTTTGAATAATTTTGTGATAGTTGAACATATATAGGTACAATATATTTTTAACGAGGACATTTCCTAGAAACTTTTCAACCACGCCCTCATAAAAACTCGGTCATTGAAGAAATATGAAACTTGGCAACCCTATTTAAGAGCCCTATCGTCTACAAACACTGGTAACCCACTTACGAAGCTGACTTACTTGCCAGTATTGTAATGTTGTAATACTTAATGTGCTAGTTTCTTGGTGCCTAGGCGTCTAACTCGGAAATATAACCTCTTTGCTACGACCAATTTGAGAAATATGACCTTTTTTAACGACGAAGGTGCACATGTCGCACAACTACTTGGAGTAGAAAGAACCCGTACTACTGCCTACCACCCGCAGAGTAACGGCATCGTCGAACGCTGGCACCGAACACCGAAGGCCGCACTCATGACACGACTAGCAAACAGCAACAAATGGATCAACGAGTTACCTATTGTTTTGATGGGGCTACGAGCCGCCACGCGCACCGATACTAACACAAGTGCCGCGCAGCTCACCTACGGCCAAGCAATACGGCTACCCGGCGATTTTATATCACCATCACCAGCCGCAACGAAGATTGACCACACCTACGTCGATCAGTTACACGACGTGATTACGAAGCTGACACCTACATACAAGCCGCATTCAAACAAGCGATGTATGTTCGTGCACAACGACCTACCAACATGCAGCCACGTGTTTGTACGCGATGACACCGTCCGAAAACCACTGCAGCATCCATACAAAGGTCCATACAAGGTCATCGAACGCAACGAGAAGTATTTCACGATACAGCTACCAGGCAGATCGAGCAACATATCGATCGACCGTCTCAAGCCGGCATACACTATCAACAGCGAAGATAACCACGAATACACGAGTACTGAGACACGCCAACCAGCTGCAGCTACCACTGAAGATCACTCCAGCCTGCTTCCAGCCTCGAACACCAGCGACCAACGTACAAGATCAGGCAGGATCGTCAAGATGCCAAAACACGACACACAAAACTTACTAAACATAGATTTTTTAATAATATAAAGCCTTTAAAAGCATAATTTAAAGCAGATACCTAAACATTTCGCACGATAGAAACCTGTATGCTTCGTCTATCCTTATCTAACTTTGTATAATTTCGCATCTTTTGTCTCCTTTCCGCTGAGACCGTGACCTACATGGTCGTAGCGATGTTGCGCTAATTCGGCTACTGTCGCTGAGTACATATGTATTGCTAATATAATAAGGCTATAGAATGAATGAATGACATCATTTTAGCCCACAATCAGCCACTGATGACTATAAGCCTCCTTTCTTCTGCCACACTTCTCGGTCCTGTGGTACCCTCATCAATGTTCCCCGCGACTTTGACGATACCGTCAACCCAACAGGCTTTTGCACGGCCCTGATTTCATTGGCCCAGCCTTGGCCAACATTCGGTCTGAACTGTACAACGCCATTTGCAAAAAAAAAAATCCAGCTGTATCCCCAATTTGGTCCGGACAGGGGTGAATTAGAAAAGCCTCCACGGGAGATAAAACTTGATGTACACATGGCGGCACATGAAGCTGTACATTTCCAGTATAACTTGGCCTCGCTTTGTATAGATTTCCTGCACAATGAGTGATCCGGCGAATCCTTGACAGTCAGCTTCTATACCACCTTGCTGACGGAACGGTATTTGTACCACGGCAGTAGCTATTAGTTCGTACCGATACGATAGAAGAAGGCTCATTGGTTGGAAAATATTTCTTCTACTCCTTTTAATGAATGTAGGCCAGCACATCAAGTTACTCAAAACTGTCAAATTTTCCCAATCAACCTTTAGCTTTAGCGATAAATTTGAAAAAGATTGTAGTAGCTTGATGTGCTGGGGTCTGTACATATCTTTCGAATTAACCGTCTCCATCTTTAATAGTTTAGGCTGTGTGTCTTGGTTCCGGAACTGTTTTTTTTTTTTTTTGCTAATACACACATACGAATTTTATAAGTACTTATGTATTGTGAAAGGTTTATTTTATTTATTTGGCTCACCAACAATTGAAGACACTGCTTCAAAGATAAGAGATACATCCAATAGAGTCACATACAAGTGTATCAACCTCTTACAGGTAAGCACATCATGCACTACTTATTTGTCGTTGAGTACCTACCTAAAATTAGATGAGTACCTTTTCGGCTTTTGTGAATGTCGTAGGGAGATGAGTAAACTTTCACTGCTTTTGAAGTAGCATAAGGGCCTCCCCCGTTCGTAGTATGCTTCCAAGGTCTACCAGGTCTTACAATTTTTATTTCTAATATACTTTTTAAGCTTTGCTTTTTATTTTCTAACAGTCTTAAAATAGTTTAAATCATCCATTTTCTTGTAATAATATTGTCTGTAGTCACGAGGGATTGTATTATTAGCTAATTTCGTTTTGTTTACAACTGAAAATAATTTTGGCACACGAAAAATCGAACGTGTTAAAATTATTTTAATAAATTCATTGCCACACACTGTACAGTGTAGTAAATAAAGAATTCGAACATTATTTTTCTCCGAATCTGGCTTAACTTGAAGAAGACTGAATAATAACAGCCACGATAAAATTGAATTTCTCAGGAGCACCCCGGATCTAGGCGCCTGGTTGATAGCAATAGGGTACCCCCAATTACATGGCATCTAAACATAACCGGCGCAATGTGTGTGCACTTTTGGTACACCACTACCTGACCTTACAGGGGTTACAAGTGTGATGCTATATGTGAATAAACAGAGAAGTTGCAAGATAAACCATTTATTTCACTCTGTATTTAGAGTAAGGCAGCATAGAGACCAGAATGGTCTTGAATTCACAGACTCACCGTGGTGAGCCAACGTGAAATTGAATTTGTATCATAAATTGCCCAGGTCTGGTTTTGGATATGTGCCCGAGCTTGCTCGAACATTGAAACCTCATACTATCGAGATTCGGAAAGGTGTACTAGAAAGATAGAAAGAAAATATAGCAATGATATACTGATCTTTTCTGTAAAATACTGGTATTCATCTGCAGCCATCCGGTTAGACCGGAGGCCGACTCCAACTTAGTTAGGCAAAGCCTAGGCAGATAGATGATGATGATATTGAAGTATCTCTTCGCACATTTCTCCAAAGGTACTAGGTAAACAGAAAACGCAGAAAGTTATTGCCGTGGTGTTCACATCAACATAGTTTTCCTTCCGCATTGTCGCATCAATCGAAGCCTCCGGAGATTTTTTTTACGAAAGAACATCTCCTTTAGAGCAGTGATCCTTGTCAAAGTTATGAGAAAAGTATATCTGTACTGTATCTGCATGTACTGTTACTGTATCTGTGTGGTGATGAGCTAAGTAGATAATTTAATGGTGATGTTTTTCGCGCAAGGTCGGGTTCTTAGTACTAAAAAAATTAAAGAGCAATAAGCTCCGCATCACAGCGACCTCTAAGCTCCAAGACCACAGAAGTTTAAGAATTGCCAAAATTAAGTTATTAGGTGTTCTTCCACTGTTCTATACCAACAAAACAATTACACATAAACAAACAAACAAAGGTCATTAGTAGTAAAAACGCAATGAATTCATCGTAACAAGGAAGAGCGCCGTCTAGAAACTCCGACCTCGCTTTCAATGTCGTGTCGGGTAAATATGTACTGCGTAGTGTGAGGGGTGATAGTTTAATGGAATATGATGTATTGGATAAGGCTGGAGATTGTAAAGTTAGTAAATTAACCTGTAGCTGAAGGTGGAAGTTTCGTTCTAAAGGCAAGATTTAAGAACTGTTGGAGTGAGAAATTAGTGTCAGAAATAGGTCACAATGGAGAAATAAAATTCGACCAGGCTATGGTCCACTTATGGCGATAAAGCCTCAGATGACGAGGAAGATATCAAAGCTGAAATCCATCTCAATGTAAAAGGAATGGAAGTAGCTTTAGGCAATAAACTAATGAAAGATATACTACAGATAGACTATTGAAATCTGTCATGAAAATTTAAGTCAAAAGTTTATCCATAGTCACAGTTATATCTCAAAAATCTTACTAATGACATCTACCAACATGCACTGGGCTGTCCCAGCAACAAGAACATTATGGACTGATAATGCTATCATTATGATTAGTAAGTCAACATTGGCAAACAAAAGTACATATGGAGATATAGAGGGCTTCAAAAGAAATAGCAATTAATTCTCTATGTTAAACAAACACTATTTTCAATTAACTCTTCCACGTAACCCATATTTTTCCAAAGAAAATAACATTAAAAATTCTTTGAACTAACATCGCAGAAACACAATATTTTCTAAGCTTACACTGAAACTCGACTATGAGACCTTGACCGTGAAGTTGAAACTAGAAAATTCTACAGGGATTCAGACTCGTTTATATTTTAACTAGAAAATGAAATTCTACGTAGCTGGAGTTGTTGGGGTAATAGAAAGTTTGATGAAAATTAAATTGTTTCACCTTTACTAGAAATTCAGTTGTTAATGCATTGACTATAGGAAGTTGGTTTATCTGTTACGGTTTCTTCCTTTGTTCTTCCTTCCTACCTGGCTTCACTGGAAGAATCAGGATACAAGGTGTAAACGGACCATTCACAAAGCCGTCAACCAAGCATTCTGTACATCAAACTACCTAACCTTTTCTTTAGGGTGAAAAATCACATTGTACAGTAAAACTCAATGTAACGGACTCATCACATTGTGCTGATGGATGCATTGAATAGTAAACGGGTCATGGATACCTCCATTTTTAAAGTAAAGTTAAAATTATCTTAAAAACTTGTGAAAAAGTTGAAATTTTAACCTCCAATAACTCCGTAA
This sequence comes from Noctua janthe, assembly GCA_910589295.1. NCBI lineage: Eukaryota > Metazoa > Arthropoda > Insecta > Lepidoptera > Noctuidae > Noctua > Noctua janthe. The sequence continues at coordinate 9,733,416 of OU342578.1, forward strand.
CTAAAAGATTCCCCGATTAGAATGACGGGGAAAACAACAGGTAGGGAGACATGGGTCTTTACACCCTTTATTAGGTAAATAGTTTGGGTTATCGTGTAATTGCACAGCTTTCATTACTTCTCTTCTATCAAGCCCTGTGTTATTCACCGATTTATCATAATCCTGCCGACCTAACAGAAGAAGCAAAAATTCAGAATTAAAAAAACAAAAACTGCTTGCTAAATTTTCAAGAACCGTCTCCGTACTTTTGTCCCGCTGCCATTAGAATTACAAAATCACTATCTGTACATTGTGTACCCAAATTATCATTTGTTAGTCCATTATCGGGCATATTAAATGGTTTATCTAAACAAGTACTTAACGAAGCGATCAAACATTTGGGAGACATAACTGACCTATTTATTATTATACTTGTTAACCTATTTAGTTATCGTGCATAATGATAAAAATAACATTTTTAATTATAGTTGGGAAAGCATTAACCTCGTTTGGTTTAAAAGCAAAATTGTAAAGATCTACCCGATATTTAATAGGGTCAATGGAAATTTAGCATTATCCTCCTTCCTAGATTTTACATAATTTTCATCACCTTCAATCGTTTCCGAAATTTATTCAAAAAGGTCTACAATGTCCTGATCTTCTTTAGGGGTCTTGTTAACACCCACCCAGTTTTCGTACGGATGCAATTTACTAATGAATTTCTTCATTGCCAAAATTTTCATTGATACAAACATTGTCTTGACAATAACGAACACAAAGAAAGAAAATAGCCAGATCAGTCGAGCCGTTCTCAAGTGATTCTCTATCATGCATGTGGCAATGGATTTTCCCTTTCTTGCTTATTATACGTCTGTTTTTGCTGAGGTAAATTCTGTCCCTATTCTAACTTGTCAATGCACTACCTTATTGTAGACTCCTAGACGTCCTACAACCATATTCTATCAATAATATAACCACTCTACTCAGTTCAATCACAAAGCGATATATGAACTAATTACAGTCTCCAAGTATATCGTTACACAATAACATTGTGAGTTAGTCACCAAGGCTGCCTGCGCAGCCTATGGGAAACGGTTCCATGCAACAACAAACAGTCAGTTGTTTAGAATTAATTATACTTGTGTATTACCGTGTTATGTTTAAACTAACAATAGTTTTGTTCATATGGATATATGACTTAAAAGAAGTGACAGAAAACCACCGTGTAAAATACTGGTATTGAGTTGTATCCTGTTAGACTGGAAGCCGACCTGAACATAGGAGAGAAGGCTAAGCGGATGATGATGTGACAGATAATTTAAATAGTAGGAATCAAAGTTACATAACCGACTGCTTAGTTGAGACTGCATACATTCAATGCAATAACAGCCCCAAAAAAGTCAATAAAGAAACTGATGGTCAGAGGTGACCTAAAAATCATTCTAGATTCGATAAGCTTGGCATAAAATATGGAAACCACCTAAGAATTTGAAAGCAATTCCGAATGAAAGAGATGTAATAACTAAGTATATCTATCAATAGAAATTGAAGAGTTTCATCTCGATATTTTCAATGTTATAAATCTTGATAACGTGTCGAGGAAAACTTACAATAAAAGCTCTGTTCGGAATTACCCAATACCTTATTTCTAGAATGATCTCAAGACTATAAAAAACCCTATCCGTTAACTGTTTGTGTTTTCCTGAGTATTTAAGACAAAAACTCCTACAGATAGTCCAGGGGTACTTTATTTTACTAATCGACAAACTTAGTAACAATTAATTTGGGATGGTCTTACAGTCTAATCACCTTGTTAGTTTTATCTCCGCAACATAACTACTAGAGAAAACAGATATCGTTAGATTACACCGGCTGTCAGATACATAAAGATAAATTATATTGCTTGGCAACATAAGTGAAATTTCTATCATCTTATTTCAGTATTATCTCATGTCTTTCTCACTTAAATCAAAAGATAAGCAAGAATCAGCAAGATAATCCAATCTTCGTGATAGAAAATCTCGATATGTGTACTTAAATGGCGAAGTACAATGCTTTGTTATTGTAAAGACGAAGTATATTTTTTTTCTGCGATCGTCCTAAGAAGGCACGCATGACAAATACAGAAGGCATGCGATTCAACCGTAAGGAAACGTCATTGACCGATCCTACGGTGTTGATGCTAAAATAGCTAGAAATAATACACCACGACCTATTGTTCAAGATATAGAGCTCAAAATCGATCGATTTCAAGTTATAGAGCATTTAAAAAACGGTGTCGAACAGAAGGTAGCAATGCCGAAATGTAACTATCAAATGGAATTGAACCCTATTGTTTTGTAAACAAAGTCCTAAGTTGATAAAATCATGGTTTGGCTTGTGATAAAAATACATTTAATAACACTAATCAATCTTTTGTTGAAGTAAATTAGTGTATTATACCTCGGGGATTATAACTTGAGATTCTGCAAGTAATTTTGATGCAATTTTAGATTCGATTAAAACGCATCAAAACGTGTCCTTCGTCTTTACAACTTATCATAATAATGGAAAAGAACCTGAGGAAAATAACCTAAAATATAGAACCACTTGTGTATTACCATCACGTTTTCGGGTGAAGGAAAATTACGCTCCACTCCATAGGGAATCATGTTTACCTAGCAGTAAAATTCCATGTTGAATAGAACCTAAAAGAGAAAGAAAACATCTTATAATACTTCGTACAAACAACAAATACGTTTTAGAAAATATAAATGAAGAGACTAACGGTAAAGTTGATAGGAATTTGGCACTAGTGCCACGCCCACCAAGTGATTTGCGATACAGCCAAAATAACAAAAGAAAGCACATCCAAAATTGGAAAGAATCGTTATTGAATCAGCTAAGACAATATTTAGAAGAAGAAAAGGTCTAATAAAATTTGGAAGTAACAGAATTATGTTTTCAGTATATTATAACAAACAACCTTTTAGGGTATCTCTGGAGAAAATAGCATAACTAATCGAAAGGCAGTCCATCTATTAACTAGTGTTTGTGTTGTTCCGAACCAAATTAACACGGGACAAGAAAAGGATGATGATGGTGATGATGATAATGAAATTGGTGGTGTCTTCTTCACAAAGTTCCAAAGAGCAAACATCCGGCGCTTGGAATAAATTATAATGCTAGAATGGCCACCAGCAATTATGTACAATGAAGTATACTCCATCTATCTATACAACAGATACAAGTTTAACAGATATAGATTTTGTTTGTAAAGTAAAGTCTCTTGCCCTTATCCTAATTCATTTTGATCGGCACAGCCTTGTCTTCTTCTTCCATACTTCTCTATTACTCGTCATCTCATCAGACACATACTTTCTTGCCATATCTTCTGTGTTACCTTCAATTAGACCTATAAAAAGCTTGTTATTAGATTCAGAAACACTACACAAAGACTAATAGATATTAAACTGCCATCAATGAGCCTCCAGTCGCTACACCTTACGCGTACCCACGTAAATTTTCAAGTTTATTAATGTGTCACCTTCGGGACTCTTGCGCACGTTAAAATAGAGCGGGACGCTATTATTAGCGCATAACTGTGTGAAAGAGACGGACGTATGTATTATCGGTGTCTGCCGGAATGGCATGTAGCTGATTGTTTTCTATTTATCTTTGTTATTGATGTCTGGCTGAATGTACTGGATTACGGCGGTCATGGAATACGTATGGCCTATTTCCATTGAAATTCTTTTAATGTTCTTCAAAGAATTAAAAATAATGGCTTAGCTGAGTTTTGTTCTATTTAAAGTACGCTCTTCATCTAAATTGAGATTGTTTTTAAAATTTCGTGTTTTATTTTCCTTTTCATCAAAATAATCTTCAAAAACACAAATAAAGCTTATCCCCTGTAACTTTTCTAATATTTCATTTTAATTTCCGTCACCTAAAGCCTAAAAGAAATTGCACTGCTGCCAAACCAGAGACCTCCTGAAACAGGAAAATGGCGACAGTTCGGATATCTCCGTGAATTCCGGAATTAGCCGAAGTCGAGCCGAAGGCTTTCTTAAATCTGTTGCGTAATTCAAGTTAACTCAATGATATAATAGCTTTCTTACTGTAATTAATTGTTTTGCCTTGCCGTGTCTTGTTGTCTATTTGCTTGAGTTATTAAAACTTTCGGAAAGTAAAGGACTTTCTTTAAAATAATCTGAAAATAATCTGTAATCAGGTAAAAGCTGAATTTACTTAAAACAGTACCAGAATACGCTAAGGAAGGACAAAAATGTTGTGAGGAAAGTTATGAGTATGAATGTGGATGGGTATAAGAGTAGAGGAATACCAAAAAAACGATGGATGGACTGTGTGAAGGATGATATGGCACGAAAGGAGGTGTCTGATGAGATGACGAGTAATAGAGAAGTATGGAAGAAAAAAACATGCTGCGTCGACCCCAAATGAATTGGGATAAGGAAAAGAGAATGAGGATTGCCATAATACGCTAAGCCAGAAAATACGTTGAATACTGAAAGAAATAAACGTGTGATATAATCTAAACTAAAGATTTCAAGCTTGATAGAATACACTATTTATTCAAAATCTTACGAAAATTAGGAGAAATATGTTCCACATATCTCAAAATTCATCTTGTGAAAAAGACGAAGAGAAATGCGAACAGTAAATCAATCAAAATATTCATGCGTCCTTGTTTCCATCGTAAGGTTATTTTTACTCTGGATTTGCATACTTTATTTGCGTGGTCTAAATTCATCTTAAGTTATGTCCATATGTTTTGATAAGACCTTGATTATATGATAATGTTTGGTCCCGTTAAGGCTGCTTGTTTATGTCTTGGTTCAATATGAAAAAGAAAATGGGTTTGTCCTGTATAACTTGACTAACTTCATCGTTTCCCAGAATCTTTGTGTCTTTATTCAGGATTTCTTTCATTTTTCCATTCATATAGCAAAATATCAGAATCTAGGAAGGCATCTTCTTTTAAACCTTTTGCTGTGTGCAAGCCTAGTGATCAGGTACTATGACCACTTACCTGTTCCTCGTCTTCAATAGATACAAGCAACTTCCTCTTCCTAATGACTTTCCTCTTCAACCTTGATGTCTTCTAGATTACTGTTATCTGATCACAAATTCCCGATAATCTGAACAAAGGACAGACCTTTATTATTAATTTTCATAACAACCACCCACTTCAAAATCATACCCCACCTTATTGCTGTCCGTTTGCACAACATTTCACTCACAGTATGATTCACAATTTCCAATTAGTGTAATCATTGGCCATCACGTAATTTATATATAAACAGGACGAAACAATGGTGATGGACGAGTCCATTTAATATTTGTTGGTAATAGAAATATAATTAATTTCATTCACAGGTAGAATGGGAACGGTTCTATAGGTTTTGGAGAAGTAAATCTCCATCTATCTCTCTTCTTTTGATCCCTCCCCAATAACTGAAGGTGGTACAACTCGGCAGAACTTTAAATTACCATGCAATCATAAAATGCGGCTTGAAATTAAAGCTTGATAGCAAGGCGAATATTTACTTAGAAATGATAATAATTTGAATAAAAAGAAAGTATGTCACTGATGTTTGACGAAGTTGATTAGATAGAAGAAACATCCTCTAATGATAGGCTTACATCTCTCAAATCATATTGAAAAGGCAGATAAGCAATTCCTTTTCATGTAAACAATGTCACGAAGAGTATTTTTGCTGAATGAAATCAGTAATATTTATTGTTGAATCAACGGTTTTCGGTACGCAACCTAAATATTTGATTCGGGGCAAGCTGAGCTATTAGTCATACCAAATTATAATATTTGTTATGGCACATTACTAATGCTATAATTTGGACTATCGCTCTATTCGATCAACAGTTATTCGTTACCTGACCTAAATTCTACATTAATCCGAATTTAACAATCTAACGTAGACTTAATTTACGTTAATGTACTCAAGATCATGATCCGTATGAATCAGATCATATTTTAACGCCAAAAACCATTACGGTGAATTATCTTAAATAACCTCTCATCGTTTAAAAGTACATTCGAAAGGAATAATGAAACTCATTAAATAAACAGAAAAAGAAAACATGACGCAGATAAGCCGGGTATCATGTGAAATGTGCCACCAAAACCGGCGCGAGCGCAATGTTCAAAATGGCTGCCGCTGTATGTAGGTCACGGCAATCGGTGCCTCGGTGGCTGCTCTTACGAATTTTTTAAACCCGAAACCAATTTGACTTAAGTTTGCAATGTTTTACTTAGTTTTGTGTTCACTATTTTATAAATCAACATGATTAATATTTGTTTTTGCTATAAGTGTTGAAAATTCTTCGTCAAGGGCGACAATAACGGTGGTTTCGACTAAAATTATTCGTAAAATTAACAAACAATTTGAGGCCTTCTCAGAAATATTGGTGGCAAAACTGCTATAAAGTTAGCAAGTCACCGTTTATCGTAATTATAGTTTCAATGTCATATCCTTGTATAAAAACGCGGCCTTGACTTTAAGATAAATGTATAAAAACATAACGGAGCATTTGAAATGTATCTAGGCAAAATATTCAAGAATAACAGCATTGTGTTTGAAAAGGACAAATGATGTAATGTAATCGGAGAAATGTGGAAAAGTAACGGGTTTAACATATTTTGTGCTAGAAACAAGTTTTAATGAGCTTTGAATCGTTCAGGATTATTCTTGACTTAACCAATAGTCAGCCATAATCCTTGTAGGACCGGTATCGGAACATTTACACTACTAGAGGGTCCTACACACACTACGTTTACGCCAACGGCATGAACCACCTGTCTCTTTGGTAGTGATCTACAACTATTCTGAATATTACTAGTGCCAAGAATACTCTAAATTGATATATGAATGCGGTCCACTACTACTACTCACTATTTAGTTGTGATTCCGAAGTAAAAATAGACTTAATCATCCTCGTGTCGTTTGGAAAAGCAAAAAGGTTGAACAGGAAAAGGGAGCAGTATTTGTCAATGATGATGACACTATAATACACAAATCTGGTATCCTTAAAGATTTCAAAGGAACAGCTGACGAAGAGGTACATCATAATACTAATGACCAAGAAACAAATCCAACAGCTTCATATACTGATGATGACAAAGATACAACTAAAAAGAAAGTATCATTGTTCCTCAAAAAAGCTATTAATACATTTAAAACATAGGCAGGTGTTTAAACAAATAAGAATATTTTAGCATGAAGTTCATTGTCATTTGAAGTTACAGTTCCGTGGACTTTAGTCTTTGACTGTAATTCTCGATCGCTGAGAAATCAGTCAGCATGACTGGCAAGTTCTGGAACTGTGAGACAATCGTAAGCCTTGTAGATTACTGTAATCATTATTTAGATTTTTACGATCTGACATTTCAAGGAGATTGTTTATGGAAATCTGATTCTGATTTTGTTACAGAGAGCTAAGCGCCAATACGTACATGCATACAATTAACTCACGATTGTTTCCCATGAGGGTTGACAGCAACCAGAGTACACCATGTGCTAAGATCCTTAAATACACCTTTTGCTTCGTCCACGGTCATAATTGAAAAGTGTCAGTCAATCCGTTTCTGGTAACATGAGAACAATCCTTCAGTAATCTTCGAATATCGTTAGTGTAGTAGCATCTATTTATAATCTATTACTTTCAATTGAAAACGATCATTACGGACTCATCAAGCTACATTCTGTACCTTTTCACTTTCATTTCCTCTAACCAAATGCCTTTGAATCTTTTCATCCAATTCGTTTTCTTGTAACTGCTATTTTCGTAGCAATAAAAACATTTAAATGGGATTGTTTATTTGCTGCAAAGTATAAAATAAATTATGTTTAAAGCCCTAACAACATATTTTCATAATATAGAACCCAAACTGTTTGAATATTACAATTTTATGGCGTAGAGGATATATTTATTGACCGAGAAGTCCCCCCTCTTTCATATAGCCAAAGAACGTCTGGAATTAAAGACTAACAAATTAAACAATATATCATGAAGTCTATTGCAGTAACTTCTAGACACAGTAAAACTAAGCTAATTGACGATACAAGTGGATCAAATCAATGAATGTTAGATGTGTCTTTATAACGATCTCGCAAACTTATTTAATCATCATAAACCAACAGTTTAATGTTAGTTTGAATTTTAACAACTTCCATGTATTTGAGAGCGAAAGTGCATGCATTTGTACATCGCACATCATCTCTGTTTACACAACTCGAGGCTGGTTTGAGGATTTTATGATCTTCTTGCTTAATTAAGATTGGCTTATGATATTATTATGCTTATGTGCGATCAGATTTCTTATTAAGGAGCTTTACAACCGGGTTCCAAATTGTTGCAAAATGTTTCACTGTAGCATCTCTTCAGTAGCAGTCACGGAATCGGGATTTGTGTTCGGTAGATTGGAATAGGCTCGCCCCAAACTCGCGAAATGTGGGTGAACTATTAAATACACCTCTGCCTAACCCTTCGAGGATTACAGGCGAGTTGTCATGTTCTAAATTAGTTGGTTTCAACCGTAATTGTGGCTTCGTGTCCAGCAACAAAGTCTTGAGCTGATTTAATTTCCATTGTAAATACAAACTTTCTCGGAATATACCATTACATTAATGACTTGACGGAGTTCCAATTCACTTTTTCAGTTCCGTAAGCCATGCATGCGAAATTGCGGGCAAAAATTCTCGACTCCATTTCCCCATTACGATTCTTTTAATAGGCATGCTCAACAGCGTTGTTTTATAGCTCGCTAGTATGTTTGTCAAACAATGAAAATCAATCATTCACCAGGAATGTCCCAATTCGGCTGTACCGATACTCAGGTCGCGTTACGTTTAAACAAAATAATTGCACGTAAACAACTCATTTGGTACTTCAACTGCTTTATTTATCACGTCATTATAGAATTCAGTTGCCCAACGTACCAGCTAATGATGTATATTTTATATACTGTTACCAAACAAGTCTATTGGGTCTCAGCTCACAACGGTTCGCGAATTCCTTTCCAAGAGAAGTGAAAGCCGACCAAATAATACGCTTATCAGAGCGGAACGCTTTTCGTCATGTACTTCATTGACAAAACGCCTAGCACAATCCCCTCGAAGATACAATGAATGAATATTATTATTGATGCTAATTTTAAAATGATTTATTTTTGCACTACCACCCGGTCAACCGCTCTCTCCCAAACACGCGTGCGGAATGAGGTCAGCGTGTTCCAATTTTAAATTTTGATTGTCAGTAAGAGGTTTTGACACCTAGTACTTTCACTGTCATTTTTTCTCTTTATCTGACCGAGCCTAGAACATTCATTGTACGGTCTAAAACTTCCGGTTTTAGTTCCGGCTAGGCTCCAATTTTAGATTCGTTGGGCTTCAAAATGTTGCGCTACTATCTAAACGAGTTCTTTATAAAGTTTAATTGCTCTTACATGGCTTATCTGTATTATTGTCTTTTAATCTCAATTTCATCTTTAACTAGTTTTGTTGCACAATAGTAAAGTTCAGCTGTAATGTCTTTAAAAGATTTGACGGCTATTTGATGGGTCGTAAAACTGTATAAGTGAATATTCCTCAATATTCTTAGCCTATTAACTACGTTCACTATTCAGTAGTAGTGTTACGAGTGGCTATTGTTTCTAATTGCATTAAAATGTTTGATATTCCACAAATAACGTAGGTCTTCCGGCCATCGTCCTGCATTCTTCCCATTAAAAAGATCTTGTTTATCGTCCCGCAAGCGGTAACCCAAATGACACATTCGCGGTCCTGTTATTACTCCGGTATCGCATCGGACCAATTATAAATAGAGACTGATAAGTTCCGTTACTCGTGCCACCTCCTTCCCTCTCGCACTCCCGCATAAACCTTCATCGAAAGAGAGAGACATAAATATAAACGAACCTGTCTCGGTGGATTCGCGTGCCACGGCTCGGGTTTCCCCGTATCACGAGGCCACTTTCCTTCGGCGACATGTGAATTGATCATTTCTTAATATTGGATCTTAATTTCTTTGATTTAAAGTTCAGAATCTTTCAGTGCTTGTTGAAAGGGTGTTTATGAAACCCTTGTTGTCTTGACATTGCCAATTTACGATGCCGCCCTTTCTTGTGTAGAGATTATGTGTTGTTTCAGTTTATGGCAGAAGTATATTGGAATTTTAAAAGTTTATGTTCTAACTGTCTGATCGTGATCATGGTAATGACCCTGGCACATCAGACGATGACTTTTAATTTGCAAATGCTAACTTTGTTTTGATCTTCAAATTTGTATTCTCGAATCTTCTATGACTATAATTTAAACAAGAGTTGATATGATCTATACTTGTTCCTTTTTTTGTTTACTCTTACAATTATTACGTTGAAAAACTTAATGATAATGCAAATTATTTAGTGGTTGTACTTAGAGGTTAAATAATTCAATTTACACTATAAGTTATTGTTAATTTATTCATTTGTAGGGCAAAAACTTGTACAATTGTTTAGGAGAATTCACACAATTCTAAATATTTAACAATAACCCAATGGGATGTTTTTGTCCCTGTATATTTATCATCTTTAATCTTCTGATTTGTTCAAAAAGTTGAAATAACCGGCCTTTTAGCTTTACCATATTCATTGTTACCATGCGTTCTTTCAATCCTTTCAACCGTATTTTCATTCCAACTGAATATTGCTACAATACTGCTAGTAGATAATCTACTTGGAATATTTACTCCTGTGTTGACCTCCAATAGATTATTACGGTTTATTATTTAATGATCGCCTTATCGTATGTTGTTATAATAATGTTATTTACTTTGCTATTCAGACATTGCAACTAACTTAACTTGGTTTTGTATTGCCAGGAGTACATATTAAATTAACTGTTCTATTTAGCGAAACCTGATGATGAATTTTTAAGTTGCTCTTCCTCTCCCTCTCTCTACATTAACATATTCATTACTCTTTTAGTCACATGTTATCCCTCCTCATAACATGCCCATACCGAGGCAGACGATTCCGTTACAACATTTCTCTAACAGCCGCTTTCAAGCTTCCTCTAATATAATCATTTTCAAAATTACCATAGTCAACATCTAATAAGCCATCTTCCGATAACGGGGTCAACCGGTAATCACCAGTAAATCATTCATCACAGTTTCTGTTCACTTGCTTCTCAAATACTTATCCATCCGTGATACAGCTTGGTAACAATCGCAGTCCACTAAGGTCGAAACTATTCGTGTCATGCAGATCCCTATCATTTCCGTCTCCGACTGATTTGAATTCAATGCTTCCACCGTTTGTTTATTGTTCCTCGACATAATCTTGACCTGTGGCTTACGCATTCATTTCATAATTAATCATACCTTGAATTATTCTTCTGATTTTTGTTTTGGTGACCCATTTTGTTGTTTGAATTCAGAGCAACGTGGATGAACAATGCTCTGGATACTCCGTCATCCGCTCGAAGGCGTAACATAGCGGTCCACCAACGTAACAAGAGTTTCACCGCTCTGTAACGGATGACACAAGCGGTTACGGTACCCGAGTCCGCACGGTGGGGCGCATTCGACTTTCAAACTCACGCGCACGAAAGCCATTGCTCCAACGCTCGGTGCACGCTCGGCCCGTCTTCGGCTAACATCGGATCCTTACTCTTCATAAACACTTTAAATCTGATCTTTATTATTATCTTGAGACAACAGATTTTCCTTTACCATCATTTTCATAATTCGTAAAGTATTAAACGCGGAAATGTTGACAATGAAGATTGTAAGCGAAGGTGTCTTGGCTAGAGTTGCTATTCGCTTGTGATTCAAGCGTGGTACGCTCGTACCGTTAGCAGTGAAAGTGCTTGGGCAAAAGTGAAACGGATGGTTTAGAGTGGCGCAACTTGCTCGAGATTGGCGTAAAAAATCGCGATCGAGGAAATGTGAGAGGTTACAGCTGGTTGGATGCTTGAGATTTTTTTTGTGCGAACTTTTTTTGGCATTTCGATCTTTCTTTCTCTGCGTTCTCGAAGGTTCTCTAAGCGTTTTCTTCTCTTTGATTTTTTTAGTTACTAGTCTTCAATTGGTAACTGGGTAGTGCAGTTAAAATAGGTAGTCGCTTCTTGTAAAATACTGGTGTTCAGCTGCATCCGCTTAGGTTGGAAGCTGACCCTATAAAGGATGGGAAAAAGCTAGGCAGATGATGCCATGCCCTTACAACTCCAAACCTTCCTGAAGGTAACCCCTACCCCCTGTTTCTCCAATAAGTTTAAATCAATCGTCACGCGACTTCCTATCCCACAAATTACCCTCTATTAAACTAAAAAGTAACAAGTCATTATACCAGTAAATAACATCGGTGTCGACTAACCTAATTTCACCTATTGATTGTGCACTGCCAGTATGTGGCACGGATGTAAGTACGTGAGTTTCTTTTGAACTCACCTGCCACTCATTTCTTGCCATGGTGTGTTAGGTTGACAGTTTAATCTGGTTATGGCCTGTTTTTCCACCTTTTTACAAGTTCTGGAATACAAAATTACCCGAGATGGTTATTTATTCTATTTCATCATCTTCTTTTAGTTTTGAGTTGACGATACATTCTTATGTAATAGTATTACTACCCCGTGATGTCCCATTGTTGGGCAATGGTTTCAGTTCCTTTACATATTTAACTAGATTATTTTGGACACGTTGATTGCGGCTTCACTGGCGTTCTTCGTTTCTTTCGTCATTTATCTGGTCGACATTGCCTATCTGCATTCAAAGACAGGCCTCTAGTCTTTTTTTTTATCAAAGCAATGAACAACACTAGAAATCTCAATTTTATCAGATTACTTATCTATAAAATGATACGTCACATTTCCACGTCAGTACAAGCCAGGTGCAAATACGTTTTTGATCGGAACCAATTTCCGGATTTCGATTTTCTCATTTTAATGGAATTGTGGTCAAAATGTTATTTGATTACGTCCCAATTCTGAGAAAGTAGGCCGCTCGTGTAAGCTCGAAATTATCTCTATAACGTCGTGGGGTTTCCATCCCAAATGGATTATTTTCTTTAACTCAATCACTATTAATGTTTTCAAAGATCAACTTACTTTTATTTAAATTTTAACCTCGTTTTCTAAGCTTCCAATATTGCTCAGGGATCTAATCGCTTAAGGAATCTTTTTCAACCTTGGTCAACAATATAGTCCTGGACTCAGACGCTTAGTGCTATTTTTCCATGAGCTATTCTTGTCTGGATTTATTATTAGAATGATTGATGGGTGAACTACGGTATATTTTGCGACTTGTGAACTCAATTTAGCTCATCGTTGGCTCGTAAAAATGTTCCGAAGAATTTTTCGTCCATCATAGGAACATTTTCTCTGCAGGTATTCTATATGATGTGTCCCGTTTTTTCGCCGTGATTTAGATAGTAAGCAGTTTTAGTATTTCTTACTTAATTTTCTCTTATCTGTGTCAAATAATAGTGCATGTTTTGAAGTACTTAAGATAATTATCGAATTACACAATATTTTGCAATATTAAAACAAAATGGCGAATCACCGGAAATTGGTAACTTTTATATCTGTTATGTCTTCAGTTATTTTGAAGTCATTATATTGGCTGTACTTACCTCTGTCTTTAACATTCTCTTTTTCACTTTCATTAAAATAATGCGACCCAGTAAATGAGAGTACATTTATTATAGAAAAACCTTATATGTAGCTAAAAATCTTAGTTCTATCTTTTCTAATAGATCGTCAAACTTCTGTACGTATTCCAAACTTCACTGTCACTTACAAGGGATATCTTCCGTGATTGTCAATTATTCTGAGATCCCGATATTTCGATGCTGAATGACTGGAGAATGTCGGTGGAGGGTAAATAAATTGTTAGGTGCAGACAAATCTGTCTATCCTCTTTCTTAGTCTTCTGTTTTCTGTCTTCTTCTTCTTTCTGTATTCCAGTTCCGAATGGAGAAGCGTTAATTTATTAAATATTAAATTCAACCCTTCGAAAGCTTACATTTTTTTTTTTTATTACGTTGGTGTAAATGTGAGATACGGTAAATGCTGTGTATACCTGTACTAGGAGTTCATACCAACTTAATATTTTTTTAATAATATAGTTCAGTGACGAATTAGACTCGTTCCTGATTTAGCCGGAAAAGGCAAAACAAAAAGAATATTGCAACGATATAGGGGAGACCTTTGCCCAGACAGAACAGGCTTAAAACATATTCTGAATGTAATTGAATAAATGCCTATGGCATTAAGTCCGCCTCTGTACTTTTGTGCTTGAAGTGTTAAATAAATAAATAAAATTAAAGGATAAAACAATATGAATCATCTAGAAGTCAAATGAGAGCGCGGCGACAGTGAAGCGCGCGTGCGTATCTAGGTTAGTTGGTCGCAACCTCGTCAGTAGGGGCCTCAGCGGTGGGTTAGGTTAATCTTGATCGGTGCTGGCTCTCAATACCTGGACCTGTGCTGATCAACAGGTTTGGCACATATAGGACGATACTCACTTCAGGGTTCAAGTCCATAAAAAGATTAATATTATTTTTATTTTTATTGATGTGTCAAAAAGTTAACCCTCTAAAAGCGAAGGTTTTGAAAATCTTTTTTTTTTAATGTTTATTGATGGAAATTCATAAAAGGACTGATATTTTTAAAAAAGTTTACCTTTTAAATGCGAAGATTAAAAAAATATGTTAATTTAAAATTATTGATACGATTTTTTTTTTCAAGTCAAGTTTAATAAAGTCTCTCACCCGTTTAATTTTGCCTCCACCAATCAATAGGTACTCTCTACCCCTGACCTTCAAATATTTGTTTACTCACAACCAATTAACCCGTTAATTACTATGACTTCAAACTTCAAACATTCCCTGTCCTTGGGCTTGTTTACCTGGCTTCAAAACACTTTTTTTTTTTTTTTTTTTAAACTTTGCCCCACACTAGAAATTTCTCCTGTATCGTGGGTGCGTTTACAAACATTTAAGCTCACATACACAAACAGCCAGACCCGGAACAACTACTTGTAGGCCATACAAATATTTGTTCCGTGCGGGAATCGAACCCGCGACACGAAGCGCAGCAGTCAATCGCTCAGCCACTACGCCAACCGTGCCGTCAAAGACATTATTAATGACATGTTTATTATCAAGGAAGAAAAAGTAAATATATTTCCTCGCTACATTTATTTACTAGAAAGGGCAACAAGTGAATATTGCAACCTATTAATGTTGCCTGAAGGTTTTCAGATGGCTTCACTAATAAAGGTCGGAGTTTATCGTCGGTGCAACTTTGTACACTTGTTTATTTAATGTGGCGAATATTACTAGCGGTTATTTCATGTGGAACATTATTTTTGTCGAGTTTCTCAGAAAGAGTGTGTGAGTGAAATGTTGTTTCTTTCGTGACTGTTTGAGGGTTAAATATGATTAAGGAATTTTCTACGAATTTCGGTATTACAGAATTGTAATATTTTTCTTTTTGATTTCATTCTTTTAAACGTAATGAGCGCTTTTATTATAACTCAGGTCAGGCATGATACATCAAAAGATTTACGCCGTATAGTTAATAACGAAACTATTCACAACACAGTTCGTTAAACAAGACGAAAAATTTAATATTTATGAAATAAAAGTGTCTATAAATATAATGTAAATTTTCAGCCGGTGAACACTGCTCAGTGGGCGTTGTCAGTTTGTCGCTTTATATATTTTTAGCTCGCCATGTCTGTGACAGCCCTATTCCAATACATGAGCTGTTTGACGTCATTAGGGCTAGGGTAGATCACCTTTTGTTTCCAACCAGACTTCACTCTTTAAACTAGGGCTCTTTGAGTAGACGGACTCGTTGGTCTGGTAGTCGTAAGCGCTATTGCTCGGCATGAGGTGCTGGGTACGATTCCAAGATGGGGCAATGTTTTTGAGTTGTTTCATCAATTTTCTTAGTAGTAGCCGCGGAGTTTGGATTTGTTCACGGTTGATGGCAATAGGCCTGCCCCCTATTTAAATGGGATTTAAATATAACTGGGGAAATTTGGATGTATTATTAGTGAGGTACACCTCTGCAGGTTCTGAAGGGTTAGCCTTCGGGGATTACAGGCGTGATGTTGATAATTGTCTTTGAGTAGACAACCCTGTATTTGCCATGGTCGGGTATGTACGACAGAAGAATTAAAACGTCTTTTAAATACGACAGACCAAGGTATCTGTAATATGTTATGTGAATGAATAATAATATGTTGCATGTACTAGACATCATGAATATTCTGTTAACTCTACTATTTCTTCAAACGCCTTGAATATTTAACATGATTACCATAATGTGTAATGACATTATTATATGGTACTTACTTCTCGCTGGTTTTACGTATAAATCGACTTGTTCATACCCTTAATGTATTCTCAAGAGGATAAACAAAACGAAGGTCTGATATAATATGTATTATATCCTCCTTACATTATCCTTCTTTATTACCAAAGCCTCAAAAAACGTTAAGCTCAAACTTTCAGTAGAAAATAAATCATTAACTCTGATTAAAATCAAGAACGCGACTAAAATGTAGCATCGCGGCGTTATCCTCGTACCCGAACAATCTAATATCAACTTTAGGTTGTGTTGAATAAAGTAGATAATTGTTTGTTGTTATTGTGTGTGCCCCCCCCCCCCCCCCCCCGATACACGAGGCCGTCACAAGCAGGTCAGTGGGGCACGAGTAAGTGTGCCTCGCGGATCCGACCGGTCGTCCAGCCCTGAACTTGGTCTGGGATTTGCTATGTTATGTCATGTGTGTGTGATGTCATGATGTGCAGCGGGCGGTTTTTGCACATGGTAGCGATTTAGGGTTAGAATTTTTAATGTTTAAAAAAAATTGTTTTTATCTTTGGGTTTTGGTCGTCTTTGTAGTTCACATATTTTGGGGATTATATGGAGTTCCCATAAGCTAAAATTACGAATTTCCACGAAAACTTTCACCTTATTTTTAGCCAGTTTCGAGAATGTATTTTCAAAAATCCTTGTTAATTGTTAACTTTCGTTGTATAATGAAGTCTTTGAAAAAAATTATGGTCTGTAAGTCAGTAACTGAATTTGGTTTCTTTTTTAAGTATATTATTTAAATTAAAATCTATTCGAGTTGACTATCAATCAGCTACATCAATCTAGTGCACATTTCAATTTTCATTCACAAACAATTGCAATCAATTTCGTTGATAACTATCAAATAATTACTCATCAACAAACAAAACTAGCTACATCAATTACTTTCACTTACCGAACATTTTTACCTGTCATGAAGACTGACACATCATTACATTTGTTTGTAACACTTCGGAACATGTTACAAAATGTTTAATAACTTTCTCTGTTGTCATGACATTGCCGCGAATCGATTGCGAGTCGAGTACTCGAGCTGTCGTAACTTGTAAAGTTGTAACCTACCGTTTTATTTATGTCAGGGCCACTCAAAGTTTTTAATACCTAAGGTTTTTTTATAAATTGAACTTGGTAAAAAACGGAAATTATTAAGTAAAAGTTGACATTAATATACGTAGTACTTATATTCAAAATACAACTTGCATTCTTTGACAGTTGTATAAAATGGCAAATTGGCGTAGGGTGACAATATGCATAATAATTAATTTGTCTAACGCTATATCGACAAAGAAGAAGACTGAATAATTGAATATTATTTAAGCAATTTCTTTGAGTGTCGAGAAACCAGCTAAAATACGCGTTATTTGAACTTTGTTGGGTGCAGTGACTAAATATACTCTAAGCTATAGACATATATTTCTAATTTTAGCAACCGAAATTCTCAAACAACGCGTTTCGAAAAAAGATCAAGTAAATAAGTCTGAAAGAAACTAGATATACTTGAGATAAAAAAAAAGTTTCAGTAACTCTCCTAACGCTAAGTAGTCCGTTGGAATAAGACAAGTCACGATCGGATGCAAGACGTTCTATTATCTGTTGTTGCTATCCATCAATCACTAGTTGCAAGACTTCTGGTAGCTGATTGCATGTCTGCAGATAGGTACTAACTCAGGTCAGAGATCAGACATCGTCTGCCTGCTTCAATTACGAACAGCTACTATTAATGACTGACTTTGACATGTGTCAAACTGTCAAATGATATGAAAGCCTGATGAACTGGCTGATCAAGAAATTGCCAAATTGAAACAACCGATTAAATAAAAATAGCTACTGGAAAAATTAAAATAGTCAATCTCTCTCCGGGATTAACATATGTGTGAAGTTTTGAGCAATATGCAAAAGGTATAGTTTTATTTTAGTTATTGAATATCAAAGGGCAAATAGACAGTCGCTCCATATAAAATACTGGTATTCAGCTGCATCCGTTATACTGGAAGCCGATCCCAACATAGTTGGCAAATGACTAGGCTAGGATAATGAGTGTCACACACAGGATACGAAATATTCCTGGTCTTCTTACGCTGATTTCACAATACGAAAGGCAGGCTTAGGAAAAGGCTTTCAGAAACCAATTCTGCGGTTGTTCTAAACTTAATAAATACCACAACATGTAAACGGCAACAGGCGCCATACATACATACATTATAAAACATAATCTCCTAAGACAGATCTAAATGATAGACGCAGCCTTGAGACGGTCCTTGGAATAAGTCTGGATCCAATGAATATTAAACAGCTCCCTTGATACAACTTGATACGTTTCAACTTAACGAAGTTATTCTTGACGAAATTAGAAGATGAAAAGAGTCAGAAATTGAAGTGGTACTTTCTCTGGCAAGACTTTTTTTGAGATCGGTTTTCAGTATACCCGGATGAAGCTGAATACCAGTATTTTACATCGAGCGACTGGGTATCGACCCTCTACAAGTTAGTTAAGCAGTAAAGCAGTGATAGCCTTGTGGTGAGACTGTCGGACTGCCAAGTCTCAAGTTCGAATCTAAGACACGCACTTCTGATTTTTCGGATTCATGTGCGTATTTTATAATTATCACTTGCTTCGGTGAAGGAAAACATCGTGAAGAAACCAGCATGCCTGAGAGATATTTCACGATGGCATGTAAAGCTAAGTCAGAGGCCCATGGGCGGCATATAAACTCTGACACCAGGTTAGACACTAACCTTACGATAAAGAACAAAGATATCACTGTTGTAATATGTCACTATACCATCTTGGTATACCACCTTCATCATAGTGAACACCAATCTCCTTCAGGTCATCGGACTCTCCACTTCAGGGGCGACGTGTGACACTCTAATTAGCATAAATCAATCAACAAAATAAATACATTGTAAAGCAGAAAGAATTACGCTGTCTTTATTTTTAAACCATAGATAAGAGACACTTGTTCGACCAAAGACACGAACCTGATTATTTAGTGTTTTATTTTTATTGTTTGCTTGGCACGTTTTTTTTAAATCCTCCTATACTTGAAAAGAATCCTTTTGCGATGTTCTTAAGGAACGAGGGAAAGTTTCGATAACATGTTCGTAATGATCAAAAGCCATGTTCATCTGCCTAGCCTTTTCCCAACTATGTTGGGGTCGGCTTCCAGTCTACTGTAACGTTGCACTTTGTACAAGTTACACCGTATGCAGCTGAATCTCCACAAACCAGTTAATACTGGGTAATGTACCGTATTACCCAGTAATAACTGGTTTGTGGAGATCCTCCGTAGGACTGGTTGTAAGACTTTCGAGCCACTGACTACCTGTAACTACTGTCAAAGATCTACATTTGACATCCGGGAGCAACGGCTTAATATGCTTTCCGAGGCACGGGGGAAACTCGGTATCTACTTAATGGGCGGTCACCCATCCACGGACCAACCCAAGAAAGAGCGGCGGAAGATCGACCCGAGCGGCTGTTATTATTTAGCCACGAGCTCTCGATCAAAAGCAATCATTTGCCGGGAAGCTTATACATACTAGGCTTCCAGGCAATTTGCGTACTCAAAATATGACATTTTACAATCCTGAATACCCTTACATAACCTAACACACTATCACATAAATACCTTTCATCTCCGTTAATGCATAATTAATGAGGCTTTAAGGTTCCAACTGCTGGGACACAAGCCTCCTGTTTGTCAGGGAATTAGGCTTAATCCAGCACACGTGTCCACTTCGGATTGGTGGATATCACATGTCTATCTTCGAACTTCTGCCTCGTTAGTCTAGCAGTCGCATGCGCAACTGCTGAGCATGAGGTCCTGGGTTCAAATCCCTGTCCGGGCAGTGTTATAGGGTTTATCATTAGGATTTTTTCTGTAACAGCCACGGAGTCTGCGTTTGTGCCCGGTTGATAGTAATAGGCTCGCCCCCTATTACATGAGACTTAAACATAACTGGCGATATGTGGGTGTACTATTAGGTACACCTCTGCCTAAGGTTTTTTCGTATTACAGGTGTGAAGTTGTTATCTACGAACGTTCTAGGACATGCCGGTTTCCTCACGATGTTTTCTTTCTCAGTTTCCATTCATAAATCGAACATTTGCCGAACATGCGTAGTTCAATAACAGAAAACGGTCCAATCACAGGCATCCAAACAAACACTCTAATAAACTATTGGCTGTGTGTGTGGCAACGTGCTGGTCTCACGTGGCTGTCGACGGTCGCCGCAGTCACGTGAACCAGCTTTGTCTGTAAACATTATAGATTGCATTGGAATTTTGTTAGCCTAGGTATTTTGTGCACTGTGTGGAAAGTCCTGTCATTCAGGTAGCACGCTTTCTTACTGGGTTTTATAAGCTTCCCTGGATCTGGTTTGAATGACTTTTTATATTATTGTTTTCTGTAAATATCATAGATTGCGCTGGAATTGCTTTAGCTTAGGTATTTGGTGCAGTGTCCTCAGAAAGTGACACGTCATACATGATGGATTTAGAAGGAGTGTGAATAGAGAAGGAAGGTTTTCTTACTTGTGTTTTGGTCATACATGATTACACGTAGGTCGTTTTCTTAGTGTTTTCTGCTAAAGTTTGAATTACTTTTGGTAGTGTCTTTTTCTTAGGGAAGCCCTATGCCCAGCATTGGACGTCTTACGGCTGAATTGATGATCTTTTCCCATCGCTTAAAATCATTCTATTGTAGTCATTAAAAGTTACCCTGGAATTTGGTAGTATTTTAAAAGCTATTAGACATTAACAGCATTGTAGAAAGGCCACCAAATAACACAGGAAAGTATCCAGCGGTGAAAGTATTTGTGGTATTTCAGAAACTATTAGATACGCTACAAATACATTGGTAATTATAACTAATTGAAAACAAACTACCAACTTAAAATTCTTCATCACTGAAAAGTATGCAACCTAATTTCTAATTCCAAAATTAAACTCCTATCGTGTCCACGAATATTCTTCCGTATACGATAAAACTATTAATGTTTTATTTTTCGACCTCATTTCAAGCTATTTTTATTTTGTTTACAGTACTTATTAGTTTACCATAACAGACATCCATTTCAATCTGAAATAGAGTAGCATTTAATAATTATACTATGAAACTTCTAGCTTTTGCTCTCGACTTCGTCTGTGATCTAGAATCTAAGAAGATTCTAGATCACAGACGACCAAGTTAGGTGTGTGGTGAGTACACTATAAACAAAGATGTTTATAGTGTACTCACCACACACCTAACTTGGTGTCAGAGTTTTTATGCCGCCCATGGACCTCTGACTTGGCTTTACATACCGTCGAGAAATATCTCTCAGGCATACTGGTTTCCTCACGATGTCTTCCTTCACCGAAGCAATTGATATATACAATACGCACATGAATCCGAAAAATCAGAGGTGCTTGTCTTGGGTTCAAACTTGACACCCATGACTTGGCAGTCTGACGGTCACATCACACCACTAGGCTATCACTACATTAAACAGATGAATGAAAAGTAACCTAATTACTGTTAAATTTCATAATGCTTGGTTTAGTAGTTTAATCATAAAAACGTTACAAAGTCTCTTTCGCATTTATAATATTAGTATAAATTACCTTCGAAGCACAATTTTCAAGGCCTTTACCATCCACGTGCAAGCATTTTTCTTTTCTTTTTTAGAAACAACGGTATACTTGAAGCCTTTTAACTGGGAAACAAGCACGTGGCCAATAATAATGGAAAAAGGTATTTTAGAAATTGGTGTTAAAGTTTTTTGTGATGAATAGGAGTCAATTGAAAGAGTCTTTTATATGGAGAAGCCTGATCAAGTCGGCAACTTGTGCAGTGTTGAAATCTCTCCCAAGATGTATTGTTTTTGGTAGAGGTTTGTTTCCTTTACATCTGTTCAAAGTTTCTAACAAAGGGTGGAAAGTTACAAACCTCGGCTTTTTATTTCGTAATGTACAGAATCGTTTTCAGCTATTGTTACTTGTTAACTCTCAGTTTCACTATAAAGTCATGTCTAATTATGTTTTCTTTATTAAATAAGGTTTTATTTTTTGCTTTTTCGTCTGCGAAGTTATCAAAGAAATCTTTCTTGCCGTGAATAGAATGATTTTGTGTGCTTTATTTTTCTTTAAAAAATCCAAATTTCTATCTGTCTATGCAACATTTTTAATAGTTCAACAAGAACTGCACTTATATGTATTTATCCTAAAACTGCGTTACAATGTTGTTAACATTACTATTAGCATTGTACTTAAACGACCTACTCCCAATCTGATCTAAATTAAATTGTAATTACGTCGCCTGGATGTGAGTTTGTGTGACTGTTCTAAATATACGACCTGATTGTTACTACTCTTTGACAATGGATTTAGTCCATGCTGTTTACTTAGTAACAGTCCTTTTGTACGGTTCGGAAGTTCTTTATTGGTATTTTGCTGCTGTTTCATTGTTTTCCGAATAATCACCATCGTTATCATCGTCAAGCCGAAAGACTGCTTCTTTTTCATCGTCTAGTAAATCATTATTATTATCTTGGTGAAAAGACGTCAACGACTAGTCATAGGCCTTTACTGAAAGATAAAATTGATTGTGGAAGGCTCTAGAAAATTAATAGAAATCTAAGCCAGTTTTAAACTCTAAAATTTCTACTAAATCATTTCAGAAAATTAAGTTCATAGCCATTGCGTATAAAGAGAAAACATTTAATAATTGTCATTATTTTTACTCCAGTCATCATCTTTATCTTTCATCTTTTTGGACCAGTTGATAGTATTCTTATTAGCAAAGTCACGACTACCATGATATCGCGTATTTAAAACCGTTTTGCCAACTTTAGTAGTATTCTTTTCAACATCATCATCGTCAATTATAGCTACAGATCTTTCTGCTCTTATCCCATGTTACTTGGTGTCTGCTTTCTCGTCAGCTTCCTGCCCTTGTCCCATGTTATGCGAGGCCGGCGTAACACGTTGTTCTCATTCTCCCCAGTCAATCGTCACGCTATCATTTACTCCTTTTTCTTTCTTATCATATCATTGCCCACACAATCCACCCCTCTCCATCCATCAACAATACTAAGTCACTGTACTAAAATATTCATCTTTACCTCATAAAAAATCATCTTGGAAACAAACAAACAATAAACAAATACATTTAATACAATATCAACGTTATCACGCGAGTCTACGTACAGCGACTACGCCTGACCTTGTCTGACGATAATTTACTGAAACACGGCCGCTCAATGTCATGCAAATTGCTACAGCCCCGCCCACTGCTTGGATAACGGCACGCGTATTGAAGATGTTTTGAGGAATCTTGCTGGTCGGATTTTTAACAGTTCTTTAGTATGATCTCCATTCGGTTTTGGATTTGAATTTTAGTCGTGTTTGGTGCAATCAGTCCTTGTCATTTGGATATTGAAATTTTTGAAGGCTTGTTAATTAGTAGTAATTATGGTTAATGTAAGTCAAGACTAGCTTGATCGAGGAGCTCGTGGCTAAATAATATCAGCCGCTCGGGTCGATTCTCAGGTTAGACCGAGGAAAGCGATCCTGGGTTGGTTCATACATAGGTTACCATCCATTACATACCGAGGTTCCTCCGTGCCTCGGAAAGCATGTTAAGCCGTTGGTCCCAGCTGTAATTTGTAGATCTTTGACAGTCGTTACAGATAGTCAGTGGCCTGAAAGTCTGACAACCAGTCTTACCAAGGGGAATCGTATTACCCAGTACTAACTGGGTTGTGGAGGTCAAATAGGCAGTCACTCCATTTAAAATACTAGTATTCAGCTGCATCTGGTTAGACTGGAAGTCGACGACTTAGGAAAAGGCTAGGCAGATGATGTAGGTCAAGACTACTAAAATGATCTTTAGATTTGCCTAAATGTGCTACAGGCTCAAAAATCACTTTTACATCAAGGACCTTTAATTTGTAATGGTATGAGTAAGAGTATGACTATGCTCGAATGAATGTAGGCCATTCACATAACTTTAGGAGATAATCGAAGTGTTAAAAAAAAATCGTATCTTAAAATGTTTGGATTTCTGAAAGGCCTTTGACAACAGTAGTATCAGTTATCTGATTATTGATTAGAAATGCTACGTGAATTTTGACTACCTGCTTTCCGAGTTTGGTCATTCACGAAAAACAGGCCAGTAGGTCAATGCGAAAGCATAAATTCTGCATTCAATATCTGGTGCAATGTTATGTGAAGTTTTTCATTACGTTTGCGCTGCCGTAACAATTTCGTCTTTATTTATCTTTGTGACAAGAAACCGATTGTTCCAGTCTAATTCATTATAAATATGCCGTGACGCTTGCTTTCCCCAGAGGGTAAGACAGCTATTTATAGTACGCACTCACAAAATTCCAAATATGTTTTTAAATCCCATGAAATTAATAGGGAGCGAGCGTATTTCCATTAACCGGAACCCAGATTCTGTGGATGGAAACTGAGAAATTCCTAATAGAAAACCTGGGAATCGAACCCAGGATCTCGTGCTCAGCAGTAGAGCTTGTGACAACTAGGCTGTCTTCGCTAATCCTATGAAAATATGCAACATAGCCTAACAGAGTGGGTTCTCTCCATTATGCAACGCTTTGCCAGAACACCAGTTTGAGCGAATCCTTATAACAGTCAAGTCTAACCTCTTATTACTTTCTTATTTTATATAGCCTGGCATTGAGAACAACCGGACGTTGCCAAACTGCTCACATAAATTACTTTATGTATTATATTATAGTTAAATAACCTTTCAAATTACTGTCTGTACTTTTTTTGAGTTTAAAGCTGAAATATGGACGAAGATAGCGCTGTTACTCTTTCTAAGTTGTCTACATTAAAAATGGCTCCTTCTAACAGAGAGAAGGCCTGTGTGAATTTTGTCCCAGTAGTGGGAACAAACATAGGTTCATTAAAATGTTGCTTCGTTTTTACTACATTAAAATGTTGCTGACTCCTTTTATTAGGGATGTAAAGTAGTTTAGAGCTGTTTTTCAACTTCATATAAATTGAATCGGTAAATGTTTACTTCGCTTTAAAAGTTTCAAATCACGAAGTTTTACCTGCATTTTGAGCTATAGGAATGTCTTCTAATATTTCTTTCTGTTGTGTCGTAAATATTTTCTATGAATGTGAAGGTTAAATGGGAAACTTAAAAACGCTTTTGAAATACCTTTATTTGCTATGTGGTTGGGTTCCACATTGCAGTAAAATTGTAAGGCTTCTTACTCCCTAAGGTTGTTAGGTGCTGCAAAGCAATAAAGGTGTCAAAGGAAAGGCAAAATTCCTGTTAAAATACTTGAAGGTAGCAATTGGAAAACGTTATTATTGTATCCTTCTCGAACAACTCTTCTCTCTATCTTCTTCATCGTATCTCTGGCACAACCGATATTAACATTCTGTTGGACCAAAACTACGCCTACTTCGGCGTCGTCTGTGGTAGCTTCTTCATTTTTTGCGTGTCGATGGACTTCAATTATATCCGGCCAGTATGTAGTCATTTATACAGCTCTGTCGTTAGCTTCGTGGGAGCTCTGAAGGTACTTTAACTGCATGTTCTGTGACGCAGGATAGGACGTGGATTATAGTTACCAAAACTGCTCCACGTCCATATATACACACTGCTGTAATTCCGCCAAAGTAGCCCCACTTTACAGAATTCTAATTCTGTGCAAGTATTTGCAATTATACAAAATAAAATACTGGTATTCAGCTGCATTTGGTTAGACTGGAAATCGACCCCAACATAGTTGGGAAAAGGCTAGGCAGATGTTGATGATTTGCGTTTATACAACGATTGGTGACCGATCCGAACAGTGGCGAACCGGGGAATAAATCAAATTATTTGTCTTAGGCTGATGAGCTTTTCGTTTTTCCTAAATCATATTAGTATTAAGATCGGTTTCTCACTCATGGCATAAAACAGATTACCCATGAACTAAAAAGGTGGAACATAAATTGTGCAACAGCTTCAAATCCACACCCTGCTGCTTTTCCATCGAGGCATCCCCACTTTACAAAATTGATACCCATGATATAAAAACAGACTTTTCTCCCATGAAAAATAACCCAGAAAAAGCTTCATTAACTCCGCCGTTTCCAGTAATTTTCCCATGTCCGCTCACTAAGGAAGTGCGTATCATTTAAAAGTCAAATGCAAACATCTAGTCTATTGACCATTTAGTACCTAGTACTATATAATTATATACTTACATATGTATGTTTGTGTGTGTTCGGTAACCCGGTTTTCGTGAATAATTGCCGTATTTACTATTGCTAGTACCTGTTTTAGGTACCTATCGTTATAATTTGTTAATAGGTTCGTGTTTCATGTTTGATCAATATTTGATTTAGTCGTATTTTGACCAATTTGTTGAGTAAAGTGTCCTGATTTTTATTCTATTATGTTTAAATTAGTTTGCAAATAATAGGACTGGTTTCATTTTGGTTTTATTATGATTTTTGTACCTTAAGTAACTGAATTATAATAATAGATAAGATGTTGTAGTACTACAGCCCATATTTGGAGGTTGAAGAAGAATATTATAGGAACTCCTTATTCAAAACAAGATAACCTTGCTTGACATAGCTGTATTTGAAGGAAAAAAAAACGAATTTGACAGAGACCTTTTCGAAATTTAAATAAATAACTGCAACACCAGTTTAAATATCTGGAATCATGTTGATCCTCTTACGAGACTTCTCTGCTGATACTACAGAATACTCACGTGAATATTATTGAAGGTCCAACACTCACGTTTCTCCGCTAAAGGTTGCATGGCATTAGCAGTATGCGATAACGATAAACAAGTTATCTCTATTAGAGATAATTACATCTAATTGTTGATATCAGAGGCTTGATTGGCAGTGAAAGTTTTTGTGAAGATGCCTTTTCGACTTTTTCGGCCAGTCATGGCTCATTTGGAACCATCGTCTTTGCTTGTATAGGCGTGACCATGAGAAAACTCTAGATCATCATCATCTGCCTAGCCTTTTCCCAACCATGTTTGGACCGGCTTCCAGTCTAACCGGATGTAGTTAGTTTTTAAAAACATAAAAGTTTTTTTTTGTTCTATTCGGTAAACTTACAGCTAATGTTATAACTTTACTTTAATTACCTCCATGACCCCTGAACTATTTAATGCATCCATCAGTACAATGTTTGAGTGCGTTACATTGAGCCCAACCGTGAACCGTGATATAACCCAAAAAAAATCGTTTCCCAACAATACATTTTTGCGTAGAGTTACTTAGTTTGATGTACAGAATGCTTGGTTAAAAACTTCGTGAAGGATCTGTTACACCTTGTATAATTTTAATTTTCTATACTTACAGATTTAGTATAATCTGTAAGTATAGAAAATTAAAATTATAATATATATATAGTATATATTAGTATAATATATATAATATATAATATAAAATCAAAACTAGAACAAGTCTTGTTCTAGTTTTGATTTTCCTGGACTAAAGAAGCCCTAAGAAAATTACCGTATTGATATAATATTTATTAACATTTCATAATATATTCTTTGACAGTTAAGTAGAAGTAGTCTACTTAAACCGGTACCAAGCACGGATACTTATTTCAATTCTTAAGTATCTAACTCATTACTAAATCATGATAAAATGCACTGCAGTTATGCAAATTAGAGAAATATCGGTATTTCTTCAGCTGCATTATTGTTGTAGAGGAACTTATAGTTTGATAAATAAAACGGGAAGCTTCCAAGGATGTCTTTGATAAACCAGGATCTAGTCTAACCTTTCCTTCCCTATATCTAGTCTTACAGTTTCTGTTTACTCTTACAATCATCCTCATCATAGGCCTCCCTTTTTACTCCATCCTCTGTTTCTCTTCTACCATACTTCGGTTCTGTGCGTCCCTCATGCATCAGTTTATCAATGTGAAAGCTCTTGTATTAGACATCCCACACATCTACCCACCCTCTTAGAACCAAACCCGTGACATCTATGCTAAGTACCACCCACTGTTGGATATAGGCCTCTTCTGTCATTCTTCTCGGTTCTGTGCGGCCCTAATCCATCAATTTGTCAGTGTTATAAATTGGTAAAAAACATATTTGAGAAGAAAGCTCCTGTATTGGAAAATGGAAATCCCACACATCTGCCCACCCTTTTAGAGCCTAACCCGTGACATCCATGCTAAGTATCACCCACTGTTGGGTATAGGCCTCTCCTTTCTCTCATCCATCTCTTTACTAATGTTATAAATTGATAAATAAACATTTGTGAAGAAAGCTCCTGTATTAGACTTGCCACACATCTACCCATCCTCTGAGAACCAAACCTGTGACATCCATTCTAAGTACCCGCAAATTTTAAAAAAAAGAACAAGCGATATCTTCGACAAACATACATTCTCCGCGCAGCCGGTAAATTTACTCTGTTACCACCCAACCAACTTGCCAAAAACTTCTACCGAACGACCTAGATTTTACCACAACTCTACAGTTTATTCCCGACCTTAGCAACTACGAAATAAAGTTTAAATTCTTTTGTGGAAATAGTTAGACTCGATAATTTAAAGGATTGTCGACTCTATTAACTTTTATCATAAAGCATATTTTGATATGATTGCATTGTAGTAGTGTAACCTTCCGCAAGACTGCTGATGTGGCCTCGCTCCTTCCACGTTCAAGGTTTGATTCCTAGACGTTGCACACAATCTAAAACAAACTCTATTGTATCACATTATGGTATATTTCAATAGTTTATTTAAAGAACTGGGAGAAAACTGTAGTATTGCGCTGGTAACGGTTCACGAATTTAGACATCTGTCAAAAAAAGTATCAAGAATTTTTAAATACTGCCGTTACTGTACCTGGGTTCATACTCATAGAAATAGTACTGCTTTGAGGACCGTTATGAGAGCCTTTTCTGCTAATTCCTATGTAATATCATGCCTGTAATCGTCGAAAGGTTAGGCAGAGGTACTCGTATAGTAGACATATATTTCGCCAGTTATGTTCAAGTCCCAGGTAATAGGGGGCGAGCCTGTTGCCATCAACCAGGTTGCAGGCTGACACTTTGAAATTCTTCATGGAAAACCCTAAAAGGAGATAAAAATTTGAATGGACAAGTCCAAAAAACTCAATTATATCATAAAACATATAATTTTACTGTAACTATCGCAAAACTAATTGAAAACCCTTAATTAATTTTCAAATGTTTAAACGGTGCATGTTTTACTAAAAAAAAGCCAAATAAATTAGCCATTTTAAAATATTAACCAATTAAGAAATCAATGTCGCTTGTAGTTTGAATTGTTTCAGCCAAAGTAATAAATTATTTGGAGTTGCAATTAGTTAAATTATAAATTATACACCTCTGCCCACACGTTCGGGAACTAAAAGCGTCGTGATATTACAGGTAAAAGATAATTCTGCCATAATCTGTGAACCAAAAGGTGCAATATTTGTAATAGTAATTTACACCTGTAGCACAAATTAAGTAATACTTGGTTATATAATTAAGTCTCGTCTCTCATAGATGAAATTAAACCAAAATAATAAACGTCCAAAATATTTAACAAAAATATTATCGTTAAAAAATAACTGAAAAACAGGCTTTCTCGTATTCTTCTCAGAAAACCCTTTCATTTGATACCCATATCATGTATCTGTCAATATCAGCTGTTCCATACATTTTGACCGTGTAGGTAATGCACTTTTGTAGGAAACAGCCGATTTTTTTTTTAATAACCGATGAAAAATGTCTATGTTGGGGGCTCAGAATGATGTACTGAATACGTGGTAACCGTTTTCGCGTCGGTCCCTTCCACGTCCACTCCATATTGTATAGTGTATTCTTTGTCGGACATCCAAATACATAACTCACGTAGATTATGAAAGTAACCCACACCACACCTCGTTCAAAACAGCCCAAGACACGTGCCAAGACCCTACTCATTGTAATAAATAAACAGTTTGCTATGTATGATACAGAAAACACAAAGTATGTACTTGTTTAATTTATACTAATTTACAAGCAAGTCTATTTACTTAGGTACATGGCTTAGCAACAATACAACGTTAGTTATACCGTTATATTTCCTTATCGGATACCTTGATAACTTCCTACTTAATATTAAGAGGTTCTAGAACTCTCCATAAATCCTTTGTTTCGGCTAATACATACATACATAAACCTTTTTCCCATTGGCGTGAGCAGAACGCCACCTGCTACTATCCTTATGCCTATGGCCTCATCCACGTTCATACATCAGGCCATACACTGCTCAAAATTTAACCTTTCCAAAAAAGTAAACACAGACTTCGTTAAAAGAGTCAGGTTATAAACGTGGCACGAACAAACACTCTAAAAATAAACTTTTCATATATTAACACAACTAAAAATAACACACACGGTGTTATCTAAAGGACAAATTATGAAGAGAGGTCGTAATGATAAAAGGGGTGACTGAAATAGGCTTTAATTTGGCTACGCTTGTTTGAACAGCCTATATTTTGCGTTTGAGTAGGTCAGCTTGTAATCACCCCGTATTTTTTTTGGGTAATTTGGGAGCGGTGTGTCCCATAGTTAGAAAAAGACTAGGATATACAATTTGATTCAATAATCAAGGGAAATTTCTTTCTTTCTAATGAAAAGTACAAAAAAAATGTTGTTTACAATGTGCCAGTATTGTGTGGCGATGTTAATATCGGTCGCCAAGGTTCCTGCGGAAACCGACTCGTGCGCACGTTCGTGTAAGCTCGGCAAACATCGGGAACGATCGGCAATGGCCGCCCAGAACGTGGAAAAAAGACATTTCGTCTGGGGAAAATTATTTTCTTCATCTTCTGTTCTATTTTAGACCTTAATTTATGTTTGGTAGATGATAAAATGCAGATAACGCAATATTTACTTTTGTACTGAGATATTTAAACGTGCATTTTCTATTGGCACGTGTTTTTTTTACTATATCTATGTGTTTATTTAAGTTTCAATACCGCACGTGAATTCCAATGTCGAACACTAAGGATCTCTACACAAAATATGATTAATATGTCTGTCGCGATGCGGAGATATAACTAAATGCTGATTTGTTTAATTAAAACCACGTTTTTACATATAAGCGTCTTCACTCATATCGGCACGAACGATAGTATAAAACATGTCGTGGTAGAAAGTTAACGTACGAACGTTAAGTTTACATTTATCTAAACAGCCTATAATGTTCCCACTGCTGGGAAACAGGCCTCCTCTCTATGAGAAGGAGTGGACTGTAATCAACCATGCGAGGCTAATCGGAGCTTGAAATTTTTGGTTCTAGAATATTCTGATTTCTTCATCACTTCATCTTACCAATCGTAGAAACCATTTCAGTACAAGCCATAATACATAGAAGTAAATATTAGGTTTGCTGTAACAAGACCCAATTCAAGTTTAAGCTCGCCATTGTTGTACAGTCACCAAAACTTTATTCATTCTGACCACCCCGTAAGGACTAATGCCTCCTGCTTACAGTACCGGGCCGCTAAAAAACACTTAACACTTTCTCTTCCTTAGTCCTTTTTTTCCATTCCTATTGGTCGAAAAAGGGTGGTCAAGCATCTGTGATCAGAGCAGAGCCTGAGAATTTTTGTAAAATAAATTATAATAATGTAAAAAAGGTCGCATTTATTTATTTTTTATTACTATTGGTCCGCATACTCTTTGTGTGTTTGCCAATAGTAGTAAGGGTGGTAAACAGATGTGGACATCGTGTGCACGGGTGTTTGTTTTTGAACGAGTGCGTTCAGTTTAGTTCGATGGTACATAAGCTATATTATTGGAATTCGTATGTACATTATATGCAATGAAAAATAAGAATAAATACATAAATCTTTGTTTGGTTACTTTGTTTTATAAACCAATGTTACTGAGAAGTTCAAGCTTCTTTTTACGAAATATCTTGAAACACAATCAATCGTAAAAGCTTTCATGAGATCTGACTACTTGACTACTAATGTGATGTTTCCAGAATTATTGGAAATTTTGCTTTTTGAGTTTCCGAGAAAATCGAAAGCATGGATTAAATTGTTAGCTTTACTTTGGAAATTCACAGTACTTCCATTATTCTTGGAAAGTCTTTCCGAAATTATTGATCCTAAGAATCTTAGGTACCTGAAGCATAACCAAATTTCTTGAAACATCTTGATTCCAACATCATCATTAGGTACCTAACTATTTCCTAACTATGTTGTGGTCGACTTCTAGCCCACTTGAATGTAGCTGAATACCAGTATTTTATATGGAGCGACTGCCTATCTGATCTCCACAACCTACCTACTTAGTAACACGGTAATTTAAGTACAAGCACAAAATTAATAAATAAAATATATATTTATTTATAAACAAAATAATTTTCCATGTTTTAATTTAAGCGCCTGCCACGTCATGAACTGACTGACTGGTTGAGAACGCCTAAGATGTTAACTCCGCCTTTTGTATGATAAAAGTTTAAATAAATAAAAAATAATAAATTTCCACGTGTTTCAAGTACTTAGTTAATGCCCGATAATGTGTTTAGAAATGGCGCGCTCTATTCTCGTTTATTTTATCGAAGGTCGATCTTCCGCTTATCGATCAAACTGTTTTATACGCTCTTGGTAATGACCGCACGGCTATGTGTAGTACTATGGAGGTTTTACTCTTTTCTTTACGTTGTACTTACGTACTACTTAGTCTTTGTATACAGATAAATTATTCGCAGTGATAAGTAGGCAAAAACTGTGGCGGATACATAATGGCATTGTCCGTGTCAGTAAGTATCCGTTTGGTACAGGTAAGCTATCGAACTGTACGGGTGGAAGCGCTGCCACGGCTAGTTGAGAATAATCTTGAAAATCTCAACAAAAAGAACGTTTTTTTTTAAACGCTGCACCACACTACGACTTTCACCTGTATCGTGGGTACGTTTACAAACATTTGAACTCACACAAACAGCCAGACCCGGAACAAGTATCTGTAGGCCATACAAATTTTGGTTCCGTGCGGGGATGGAACCCGCGACACACAACCGTTCCGTCAAAGAATATGTTCAGTAATCTGTAAAATAAAGACAAAGTTATCCTTGAGAATTAAGCTTAATAAAACATCTGAACCAGCCTTTAATGTTCCCACTACTGGGACTCCGGCCTCTTACGAGAGGAAATATTAATGAAACCTTCAAAAATAATCCCTACAACAATACAATACATCACTTTAAGTCTGAACGTGACCCCAAACTGCAAACCGCAGCAACAAAACTACGCAATCACAGATCGCAGACTGGTTTCCATGTACTACGAAAACGCTTCCTCAGATTTAATTTAAGACTACTGACTTCTCCATTTTCCAATACTAAACTATCTCTCCTTTGTCCACAGGCAGTAGACTGGTGGTCAGTCGGCGTTCTAACGTACGAGTTGCTAACCGGTGCGTCTCCCTTCACGGTTGAAGGCGAGAAGAACACGCAGCAGGAGATCACCAAGCGCATCGTCCGGTGCAGCTACCCTGTACCGCCCGACGTCAGTCCTGAAGTGCAGGACTTTATTAGGAAGTGAGTACATTATTTGCAACATTGGCTGCAAGTCTTAGACAGTCTCCGGGCCCAGATTGAACGAAAACAAGGAAAAGTTGTCCGGTGGAGATTCATTGATGAATCTTGCCTTTGAGTGTAAATTTTGTGTTGTTCCACAACCGATGGGACACTTTACATGTCCTGCGTTGTCTGGACGTTACACTTACTGATGGACGCTACTGAAGGTGCGCCAAATTCTGGGCTAATTCAATTTAAATTGCCAGTACTGTAAACATGCTGTCAAATGCAGAGGTTTATCGTCTGGTCGCCTAGGTCAGCTATGACAAATCTCTCCCATTTGTAAGCTCACTTATAAAGAAGAGCTGCCTAATTGAGTCTTAAAACAGCTAAGTGCTTTACATTTAGAAAGGTATCTACGGAGTTTCACTAGCAAATTTTATTTGGCACTGTATCGATATGCTTTAAAGCATTGAAGCTCAAATACATGTTGACCAGTACACAAGATCCCCTAGAACTACTAGTATTTGCTTCACGAGTCTTAAAATAACTACTTAATGAATGAGAATCAGCTCTTCTAATAAATCAATGTATTGTCCACAGATTATTGGTTAAAGACCCTCGTCGCCGGCTCGGTGGCGGCGAGCTCGACGCTGAGGAGCTCAAGAGGCATTCGTTTTTCCAGGTTAGATATATGTTCCGAGGTTAGTTCGATAATAATCAAAGCTTTTTTTGTCAAAAAGCTTTAGAAACAAATTTCTTACTTTGTAAATCGTTTAGATGTATTTAGTATAAAATATCTTAAGTATCTATCAATTACGACGGTACACTGTTATTGATTTTCAACGTCAAAGAGGGAAATTGGAATTTACATCCCAATTGCATCGACTTTCTATGGATTAGAATGTAAATAGACAAGAGCCGAATACGATAAAACCAACAACCTTTCAACCTTTTGCCAATGCTGAGTTTAGGTTTCTTCCAAATCTTTCCACTTTTGGCGGTTTTGTATCATAGTTATCCAGTTTGTTACGGCAACTTTAGCGAGATTGTCCTTCCATCTAGTCTGCTGACGACCAAATTATTATACGCCAAATGATTTTAGGTGGTACTGACAAAGTAGAGACCCCACTTTAGTTAACGGAGCAAAGCGCTGCACACTTGTTCGGGCTTGTTTACAGGTACAGCCGGGTGGAAAAATATACATTCCATTTAGCCGCCCAGCCTATGCCGAATCTGACATCTCATTAATCAAACTACCTTTCCATTCTAGAACTTAGACTGGGACGCAGTAGCCCAGCGCGAGATCACGGCCCCCTTCGTGCCCGTGCTGACGCACGCGGCCGACACGTGCAACTTCGCGGACGAGTTCACTCGCATGCCGCCCACCGACTCGCCCGCGCAGGCGCCCAAGCATCACGACAAACTGTTCCTGGGTGAGTACAACTCGAGACAACACTAGAACTAGTAGACAACGAGATCTCGGTCCCTTCGTGCAATGGTGTCAGCTTTATCCAGGATATACCCTCCATGTCATTGTATACCTCCATAGGCAGCAGAATCTGTTTCTTAGTGAGTTCAACATCTAAATGACACTGTTGAAAGGCAGGATATCGTGAAAAACCGTCCACTATTCAGTCAATCATCTCAGATTATCGCAGACCACTGCTCATCTTCCATCTTCCACGCCCAATCTGTCCCAACCACCTTTCTAAGGTCCTCGGTTCATCCTAGCCAGTGTCATCTCCAATTAATGTTAAGATTTCTTTGCAGGCTACTCATACGTGGCTCCGAGCATACTGTTCTCAGAGAACGTGATAGCTGATCAAATATGGATGCAGGCCACCGGAGAGAAGAATGATAAACTCAAAGGATGGGTCGCTAAGGTAAACACCTATTTACTACTA
This sequence comes from Noctua janthe, assembly GCA_910589295.1. Taxonomy (NCBI): domain Eukaryota; kingdom Metazoa; phylum Arthropoda; class Insecta; order Lepidoptera; family Noctuidae; genus Noctua; species Noctua janthe. The sequence goes on from OU342578.1 coordinate 9,769,224, forward strand.
CAATCTAACTCATCATAACCGAGGTTTTATTGACCGTACCGAAGGAGACGAGAGGACGTGAGTTCCATATTGTGATCGGCATTCACCTTGGTTCAGTGAAAATAATTATCTTGTGGACTAGCTTTCGTGTTTACTACATCCTCAAATATACGAGGGCGGGTCAATAAGTCCGTGACTTTTTGAATTTCTGACCACTTTACTGAAACAGCAACACTGCTCCTGTCAACAGGCATCTGTCAGTTGACTCCTGTCAAAATTTAAACTTGCTGCGTCAGTTAGTTTGTGTTTGACAGCTATTTTTATCAGACTACTCACTAATTTGAGGAGAAAATGGAAAAAAGTGAATTTCGTGTGCTTATTAAGCATTATTTCTTGCGAAAAAAAACCATTACCGAGACCAAGGCTAAGCTTGATAAATACTATGGGGACTCTGCACCATCGATTTCAATGGTAAAAAAGTGGTTTACTGAATTTCGTTGTGGCCGTACAAGCACTGAAGATGCCGAACGTCCTGGACGCCCAGTTGAGGTCTCTACACCCGAAACAATCGAAAAAATTCACGATATGGTGTTGACCGACCGAAGATTGAAAGTGCGAGAGATTGTGGAAGCCGTAGGGATCTCGCATGGCTCAGTGGTTTCAATTTTGAATGATCACTTGGGCATGAGAAAGCTTTCCGCAAGATGGGTGCCGCGTTTGCTCACAGTCGACCACAAACGCAATCGTGTAACAACTTCACAGGAAGCTTTGGCGTTGTTTAATCGCAATATGGAGGAGTTTTTGCGCCGTTTTGTAACCGTGGACGAAACATGGATCCATCACAACACACCAGAAACCAAACAACAGTCAAAACAGTGGGTTTCTAAGGGTGAATCGGCGCCAAAGAAGGCCAAGGTGGGTTTGTCAGCCAATAAAGTTATGGCGACTGTTTTTTGGGATGCACGCGGGATAATCCACATTGACTACCTTCAAAAGGGAAGAACAATCAATGGGGAATATTATGCCAACTTATTGGACCGATTCAATGACGATTTGAAAAAAAACCGACCTCATTTGGCCAAGAAAAAAGTTCTTTTCCACCAAGACAATGCAAGGGTGCACACATGTGCAGTTGCCATGGCAAAAATCCATGAATTGGGCTATGAATTGCTCCCTCATCCGCCCTATTCTCCAGATTTGGCTCCGAGCGACTACTTCTTGTTCCCAAACCTGAAGAAATGGCTTGGTGGAAAAAGATTTGACTCCAATGATGAAGTCATCTCGCAAACAAAGGCCTATTTTGAGGACCTCGACAAATCATTTTTTTTGGAAGGGATAAAAAAATTGGAGAAGCGTTGGACAAAGTGTATAGAGCTCAAGGGAGACTACGTTGAAAAATAAAATTATTTTTTTATCAAAAAATCTGTGTTTTATTCCAAAAGTCACGGACTTATTGACCCGCCCTCGTATACAGATTTATTCGTGTATCTTAGAAAAAAAATCATCAGTTTTGTACAGAAGTAGACTTGATTGCTAAAATTAACAGCATAAAATGAAAAACACCAAATCCGTAATTCTTTACTGCTAACATCAATATGTTGTAACAGCCAATCGGGATGATGATGCTGCCAGTTTTCCAAACATTTACCATGAACACTCCCAAAAACAAACACTACCACACTGCCAAACACACAAAACACTCTAACAAATCCCTTCTTGTGTCCAGGACTCGCCCTTCTTCCAAAAATACGCAGTGGAGCTTAGCACTCCACTACTCGGTGACGGATCGTACTCCGTGTGCCGGAAGTGTATACACCGGCAGACGGGCAAGGAGTATGCGGTTAAAGTGAGTACTCAATATATCTTAGAAGTTACAGTATATCGCATTACAAGTAGGAACAAAGTTCACTTTAAAATAACTTTTCGATAGTCAGAAGGTTAAAAAACTCCAGTTCTAATTAAAGTCTAATAAATGCCCTCAGAACTTTGACTTCATCCTTTATTAATCGAATTGCTTTCTAAATCCCAAACTTATCATTATATAGCTAGGTTTCTTATCCTATAAAACAAAATCATAATCTAACATTAACTATTTTTGTTACATAGATAATATCCACACAGAAGAAAGACATAAAACAAGAGATAGAACTGTTGAAGGCGTGTCAAGGATGTCCCTACATAATCACACTGCATGAAGTCTTTCATGATTCTGTAAGTATTGCCATCAATCTATAACAAACAGAAATCCAAACAACTGGTCAAGGAACTACTCCATTGACCATAGCCATAGTTATCTTTGTTTCGTGTTGAAATAAAATTCTCCTCGATCAAAATGTCAGAAAGTATCATTCAGCCACTGCACTAATGTTGCCAACAAATTACGAATCTTCGGACCAATGTTTTACATTGTCTGTGAAACCTTTTTAACTGCGCAAATCATCTAAAAACTGGTTTTAAGGAATAGAATCGTGTAAATCGTAATTTAGAAATGCGTGCTTTGAATATTATCTGGTTGTAACTTCACCTGAGAGATGAAGATGTGAAATGTACTTTGACAACAAGAAGAACTTTTGTAGGAGGGCAAACAAAATTAATACGAATTGTAATGATTCTCCATTAAAAAGGGAGGATCCTCCAACCACATAGATGTTGTTGCAGTCCAACTTTCTCCAGTTACTATTTTTTGACATTAAACTAATATCTTCCACTCTTTCCACAGGCCTTTACCTACATAGTAACTGAACTCGCATCGGGCGGCGAGCTGGCGGCCCAGATATCTGGCGGCATAGACGAACGTGTAGCGCGACGTCTGCTCGCCCAGCTGGCGCTCGCGCTGCGGCACATGCATGCCAGGAGAGTCGTGCACAGGGATCTGAAGCCCGAGGTAAATATCGCGACGTTTTTAGGCTCTAAAATTTTTGTTAATAAAAAGTAGTAGATTACGTATCGTCTACTACTTTTATTAATTTGCCTGGTTTCTACACAATACTTGGCCGTTTCTAAATTCAGATATTTAACAATGTTTCCTTATTTCCAGAACATTCTCCTATCATGCTCTCGCCTCAGTGAAGCGAAGGTCAAAGTGGTGGACTTTGGGTTCGCGCGACGGACGCCCGACTGTGCTGAGGAGAGGCCTCGCATGATGACGCCTTGCTTCAGGTAAATAACTTTGTTTGTATGTCAAAATTGTAGCAGTCGCGATAGACTGAAAACATAGTTTTTAAAGGCAAAAAGTGTAAAAATGTGCATTGCCGGACACTCTTCCTATATTTCACCACGACTGGTCTTGCTCTATCCGTATTCAGCAGATTAACTCCCAGCTTAAAATTAATATTTCATTGGTCATTATGTATCCGGCTCGAAGGACCAAATTAAGTTATTCTTAAAGTCGACGTGGCGGCTCTAATACTGTTGTATAATCTCATATTAACTGCCTGCTATAGTGAGTTTTAGGTCATTGATACAAGGTTCAATATGCAATATACTCGTAGCTGTGAAATGCTCATATTATGCAGTAGTTTTAATATCGTGTTGTTCCCGTCAGCTTGCCGTACGCGGCGCCCGAGGTAGTGTCCCGCGCGCGCAGTGCGGCGGCGCCCGGCTACGGCCCGCAGTGCGACCTCTGGAGTCTCGGAGTTGTCTATGTGAGTATGGCTAACTTGTATCTACTGTGTCTATGTTTTTTAGAAGATTTGAGTATCAATTTGAAGTACAGTTTTTGGGAGTAATTCTACCTAAACCCCTATCTGTATAAAAGTACAACATTCCATTCAACAACAACATATTGGTTGTCGTTTTCGTCACCAGTCCCCTTCGGAATTGTACCTTAACTCAGTGGGAATAACAATCCTTTTCATTTAGAATATTCTTCAATATTCATTGCCTTATTTTTGATGTCGTGGAGACGAATTTTACAATCATGTAAATCAATGGATTTTGTTGTATATTAAAAGAATCGTTATAATTGAACCATTCTCTTTATTTTCAGTATTACATGCTCTGCGGTAAAGCACCGTTCCAGCCTCTGTCCAAGAAAGAACCTATCACAGCCTTCATGGACAGAATCAGAATTGGCAACTTTACTATGGATGGTTAGTATCATTTGTATAACTTCAGACTACTACAAGGGCTCGAGGCTAAATAATAACAGCCGCGTGGGTCAATCTTTAAGGTTAAGGAACGGTCGCCGTGGCCAATCAATGAAAGGGTGACCATCCAGTACAACCGGGATTCCATCGTGCCTCGGACAGCACGTAAGCAATGGCTTAGCCAACTATGTGTGGGTCTAGGTAACTGGCTATCGTTATGGGTCGTCAGAAGCCAGAAAATCTTACCAAGGGTACATAGAGCTTCGATGCGGACTCTAACATACTTGGGAAAAGGCTAGGCAGATGATGATCTTCAGCTGGCCTTTTGTTACCTGGGCAGCCAATAATTCGTTAAAGTATCAATGTTTCACATTTCTAATCGTCCTTTACCTCTTGCAGGAGCGGCCTGGGAGAACATATCAAACGAAAGCAAGCGCATAGTCCTGGGTCTACTCGCCGTGGACCCACTGCGACGCTTCGGTACCGACGAGCTGCTGGCCGCGCTAGGCATCAGCATCCCGGTTGATAACAGCTTCAGACTATGCGTAAGTATTACAACAATCTATATTACATGAACTCCGCTGTAAATTACATTAAGACTCAGAAACAGCACCTTTAAAAATTCAATAGTTTTAAAAGACAAGCCCGAAAAGGCCATTCTTCTTTAGTTCCCTTCATCTTCATATAGACAAAACTAAGCAAGTCCCTTTGCCCCCAGGACATGACCAAAGCAGACCTCTACAAGCGTAGATACAAGAACAAACACCGGGAGTCCAGCGCCTCAGAGGCCGGGACCTCGCAATCCGACATCGCCGAGGAAGCAGAAGAAAAGGAAACCTCCCTCATTGACACCATCAACAATCTCAAAAATAGAATGAACAAAAATTCCATAGAGAATGACGTAGAACTTATTAAGGCTAACACTATAGAAACACCCGTTACAGAATCCTCAGAAGCTACTTTCCCGGACATAGATGATGATGTCCCTCCCGTCAAACCAGTAGAAAAGACATACGCCAAATCTAGGTCCAAACTAGACGATTACATCTACATAGAAAGCAGTCAAGGTCTCGACGGCACAGAGGTCGCATTCCCCAAAACTAGTCGCGCTAAGAAATCTAAATCTCCAGTTCCCAGGAAACGCAGAAAAATTGAAACTAGGCAAACCAAGAAAGAGGTTAATGGAGACAGAGAACTCCGCAGCCGAGTAGAAAACGGCACGCGCGGCACGCAGACTAAGACTGTCGAGAAACGGGTACTTAGGAATAAGAGCTTGACAGACAAGAATAGAGCTACGAAAGAATCTATAGAGAACGAGAAGACCGTAGTGACTAGAGCCACGCGCAAGAGGAGATACGAGGAAGTGACTAAACCCGTGTTGAGAGAGAAGGGACAGAACGGCCGCTCTTCCCTCAAGGCTAGCCCCGAACCCGTAGTCGAAGAACGGAAAGTGATTCGCGCTAAAAAGACGAAAAATGTAGTCGTGAAGGCGGAGGTGCCGGCGGAGCTCCCCTCGCTGCGCATGACGCGCTCGCGCCGCCGGCGGCTGGAGGTCAGTCTGTCGCCCTCCGAGGTGGCGCACGTGGCGCGCCAGCTCACCTCCGTGGAGAGCAACCGCTCCAGCGCCAGCACCGCAGCCAAGCGCGGCGCCCGGCCGAAAGCGAAGAAGGCCAGCAAAGCAAAGAAGACGCCCGTCCGGGCCACCCGCGCCCGCGCCAACCGGAGGTGAAAACGCTCGTTCCTATCGCGACAGACTCCCGGATACGATCGGCGCCATCCCTTATCAAATATAGACAATTCATAGACTGTTGCGCCTAACGGCAACTATATTCTAGATATAAATTCCCCCGATATGGCGTCAGCTAACCTCTTAATTCCAAATGAGACAAAATAGTGATGCAATAAAATTTTATGGACGCTTTGCTCACGCGTAGGCATAGACAACAGAGGAAAGAAATTATTTATTCAACGAGAAATTAAAAGAGTAAGTTATATTTCTTTTTTTAAATGTAGGAAGCCTCTGAAAACTAGTTCGTGAAAAAATAATGTTAGACCTGTTTTTATTTTTTAATCCTTTTATTTAATGTTACTATTAATTTTTAAGATACTTTTTCCCCTATTATTACCATTAGAGTTAATTCTTTGAAGTTGGTTATTATGTATTTTTTGAATAGAATAATGAAAAAAATAATTAATTAAAAAAATAGGTAAATTGGTGTGATTGAGCACTTCTTAGTAGATGAGAGTAAAATTATTTTGTGAATTATTATAATTTATTCTTTCATAGCGCTACAGTATCTTGCTTCTTTGTTGTGATTTGTTCACATGGGCGATTTGTGTCACTATAGCCATCTATTGCTAACGATTTCAGCGATTTACACCACTGGATAAAAGTCTAGAATGTGTTAAAATCGAGGCTTCATAAAAAAATCGCTCATCTGACCACATCGTCGTAGAGTAACTCAAAAATTACCCATCACATGTTGGAATTTACGAAAAAAAAAATAAAAAAAAAACAACCTTCACAGATCTCTTTCCGTAAATATAAAAATAAATTCTTTGTTTGTGTGTGTATATTTGTTTGAATAGGCTAATAGGTTAAATTTGTAAATGTTCCCTTCGATATAATAGACGTTTGTAATACAATACTTCTTTCTTCCACTTTGCAAAAAATGTAAAAAAAAGAATGTATATTTATTTATGGTGAAAGTGCCAAAGCATGCTTGGAAACTCCGCTTATATATTACGCGTTCAAAATAATTTGTAATAATTTAAAAGTCACGATTAAATACTTCCTATTTTTGTATACGGGTTGTTTAAAAAAGATAAAAAAATAATTCATGGTCTAATGTAATGTTATTTCTTGTCTTTGAGCGTTGTATCTATTGTCTCTGGTATAGTACGCGTCCGTTGTTCTTCCATATCAAGATTTGTACTAAGTTTCAGTTACTTGCTATTTTTTTTTAAATCAGAAATATACAAGTAAACTTTTCTACTCGTTTTCTATTTTCAGTTAGGGCCTTGCATCTTTTCTATGCTCCAACTCGCCATTTATTCTTATTGTTGATATACTAAATAAAAGAGTAACACATTGAACAACCCATACACAATCCTAATGTAATTATTTTGTCGTTTAAGCGCTTTTACCAAATAAAAACTATATTGTTTTTGGCTCACTTCCTGTAAATAAACTATGATAGCATTTAGTACAAATTCGGTGGAAGAGTTATAAAAAAATATTATTTATAATTAAATTGAAGAAGGAAATAGTCTCAACTGTCAAACTTGCATGTTACTCTTTCAAATCGTGATACGATAAGGCACTGATGACTAAATAAATATAATATTAGCTGATTAAGCTTGACTGTATGTTTTAACTTTGAAATTTTAGTTATATGAATAAAATTGTTGCATGCTGTTAAACTTTAACGTGAAATTGTTGTGAATAAACAAATATGTGCGCCAAATTCAGTTATACGAACTGATTAAAAAAAATGAAAAATAATAATGTTATGCATTTCGGCTGTTCGTCTAAATTCTTTGTTCTTACAAGGAAATGAGATCGAGCTTACCGCTCTCTCATTCACTCACAGAGCAATTAACTTCGGTTATATTCGTGAGTGACGAAGATTCCCGAAGGTTTAGCGAAATATTGCCTTATGTTTGAAATGATTTGCATAGTATAATGACAAAATAAATAGTGATTCATTATAATATGTAGTAAATACCCGCAAATTGTGTTATATATATTAGCTCAAATATATAGAATGAACCCGATAGAAGATATAGCTTATACAAATGTTTTATTAGTGTAAAGTACTTTCACAGTTGAGTGTATAGATTTTGTATGGATGTTTATTTAATGGGTTGCTACATCCATCATTAGTTGAGTCCAATATGTTTAATTGTAGTACTAGTATTATTTAGAGCATACTATCAACGTGAAAGTGCTTGACTAATCCGTATTGTTGCAATTTACAAACGATTATGAGCAATCCAATGTTATATACAAGTTTTCGTAATTGATATGTAATCCATAGTCAGTTTTGAAGCAAAGATCTTACTTTATACAGCCAGTCAATAGACAACCATAAGTTAAGCAAAGGTATAGTGCCGACGCGTATTACGATAAGTTTTATTATGTTTCGGAAATTGAAAATTTCCCCGAATGCTTAACTCGAGTAGCCTTTACGTCGCTAAGTCGTAAAGTTTGTAAAAGTGCACTTAAATGGATTGTACCAAAAGATTATATAATTTTATAATAAAGTGTTAGAAGTTATTATTGATGTCGGCGTAAAACAAATTTTGTAAGACGTTACATGGATGCCGGCTGGAGATATTGGATTGTAATAAATATACCATTTTAACATTAATTTCTATTTGTTTTATTGATGGTTGGCGAAGAAAGCCGTTAAATTAACATGGCTTTTAATGAAGCGGGACCAGCCCAGTCCCTCTTCAGCCCAGAGGCTTTTTGATTAGCGGCAGTAACCTGAGTTTTGGAGCGCAGTGTGGTGTTGCATACATACATACGCGCAATGAAATGTATATGTTAAAGTCAAAGATAGTATCTTCGCGGAATGACTGTTTTATCCTAGGTTTGACGAACGCCTTTTGGCTAACCCAAAAATAGATTCCATTTGTACCTTTGACTGATGTATTTTTAGGCAAACCTAGAAGTACCTTACTTTTTACAAATCAGTTTCCAGCGCCGTTTGTCGAAATTGCTGCCGGCGCTGACTTTGGAAAAAAAAACTGAAAACGATGTTAGCAATTTAGCACACGGAGTAGATAATTATTAAAATAAGAAAAACTTAGAATGCAAGAGCGAGCTCAGGAGTTTGGCCACCGTGACTCGGACAGGCTAGGTTCGAAGAGGATGGCGGGGTCTAGCGAGCGAGCGAACTAAAAACCCCGCCATTCCATTCGTGTTTGGTTCAGGCCAGTCCAAGCTAATGAGCCAGAGTCATCATATTATATACACACACGAGTCAGAGCCATCATAAGGCATAAAGTGTTCAAACAGTGCCCCTGGTGATTCGGAGCACTGAACATTATACTCTAGGAAAATTCTCAGTCAGAAAAATACGTCAGACAGGTTATGTGCGCACTGACAGGTAGCTTGCTTAGCACCTAGAGCCTAGCGAGGAGTAAAGTGAAACGAACGATCTAAAATTTTCCCATCCCGCCGCATTGCGCTCTTGGCGCCTTGTGCACCTAGCAAGTGTATGTTAAGTCACTAGGCTCTAGGCGAGTAGGCGGTAAACCAGGCACTTGTCAATGCGTACGTAGCCTCATTCTTCCTTATGCCCATTGTTTTGTGTTTTAGCAGCCATGTGACGTGGAATCATGGGAATAGACGGCATGGATAAACTGGATAAGTCCACTTCAACCAACTTATCTGTGCAAGCGGGGAAACACAGAACTAAAATAAATGTACCAGGTTTGACATATTGATGCAAATTTTGTGGACAAACAACGCCACCTTGAACTGCACACGTAAAGTGATCATACTATACAGATGTTAAGAGACCAAGTTGATTTATGTGACTTTTGCAAGCATATTCGATACTCGATATAAAATGGTAGGATCAATCTAAGCTGATCTAGACCTATTTAAAAAAATACTTCATGTCTACGGTTTACCATAAAGTTTGGAATTATGACAGTGAAAGTCAGTGTTGCCCACAAGTAAGAGAACGCCTAGTTGGTAGACTCAACAAAGAGTTGCAATTGGCTAGCCCCACTATTATGTGGGACAACAATATAACTGGCGATATATGGGTGTACTACACATCTTCGTTCGCCTAACTCTTTGAGGATTAGTGCGTGATGTAATGTATTGTTTACAAAAAAATGTCATTCAAAAAAATAACGAGTCAAAAGATTTGAGTTTTTTTCTGATCAACCGTACCTCCCGAATAACCGCTTGACTGTATGTATTGTTAGTAATAGTGTCAGTTGACCATACTACTCATAAATATGGTGCTACACATTTACTTGTTTTTCTGCACACTAAACTTGTCAGACAAAGACAACAACCAACTGACCTCCTCCCCCCCCTTCTCTGGCCTCTGGCCTCTGACTTGTCAAGTCAGAGGCCCATGGGCGGCATAAAAACTCTGTCACTAGGTTAGGAACTAACCACACGATAGAAGAAGAAGACTTGTCAAACAGTCAAACCATCCGTCAGGTGTAGTAAATTTGAACTGAGTTCTAGTGGTAAATTAAAAACGTAGTATGGCAACACCAAGAACGGCACTGTGGCAAACGTCAGACGATGTCGAGTGAAGTGATAGAAAAATAATTAATTTCACGACGTTTTGTGTTAATAATTATGTGAATGATGAGATGAAAGTGTAGATAAATGTTAGTATAGTGTTCAATAGTGATTATGGCGCATAGTGGTGGTGTTTTGAGTTCGGATATATCACGGAGGAATCCACAAGATGAGTATGAACTCATTCAGAGAATCGGTTCGGGGACCTACGGTGATGTATACAAGGTAGGGGGCCTTTCTAAAATACTTAATTCTCTAATTTACGTCTATTTAAGACAATATCGACGCGTTTCTAACACTTTCTCGGGAGTTTCGTCACAAAAAATGGCATTGTAAATCTCGTTTGTCGTATAAAATATTTTTATGACGAAAAAAATGTTTTTATTCGTCAGAATTAGTAACCAAAAGAGTATTTACCGTTGCGTATTGTTTATGGGGCGCTGTTTGTTATAAAAAAACACGTGTTACAAATGACCTTGAGTGCAAGACAAGTCTGGGTTACTAATTAGTGCTGAACACACCCAAAGGTGTTGTGATATTCAAAACACATCACTTTTCTTTGTTCTGTAACTGTTCTTTATTTAAAATACTCATGATTACTGCCAGTAATGATGGCTTTAGGTATTGTTGTTCAATTTCCAAGGTAATATTTATTCTCAGGTGCAAATTATAATTTTCCTGTTCATTAGTTAAAAATGACCTAATTTTTACTAAGTATTTTCTGTATTTAAAGTGCAATAGAGAGATCTGAAACCTCGACATTGCATGACAAAACACTTATAAATAATATCCTCACAATTTTAAGTTTTAAAAACAATTTCAGTTTCAAAACTATTTCTTTGCAATTATTTTTAGATTTGACAGATGCTTGATTAATTTTATTGCACAATAAATTGTCAAGTGTTTGTTACAGGTATCTTTATGAGTAGCATAGTAACATCCTTTTCCTATCAGAAATTTCCACAAAAATAGGACAAAGATCTAGAAATTTTATCTGAAACGATTTAAAAATAATAGATATAAAAAATTAAATTATAATTAAAAATAAAGAAAAGGTTATTTTTAAGATTTCAAAGCAAATAATAGTTTTAGTTAAAAAGTAAATTATTTCAATTTTTATTAATAAAAGAATTAATATTGTAAGAGAAATAAAATACTAATGTCTTAGTGACATTTTATAACCCAGTGTTACCAAGAATGATATGTATAAATCCTTGTTAGTGAGTTCCATTACTTTTTCTGTTTTACACATGAAAGTCTGAAATTGGTTTTGCCTTACTTATACAACCAGTATCTTTCCGTTAAAGTTAGTAACTGTTGTACTTAAATAAATATGTAAAAAGGTAATACTTCCCTTAACCAAATAAACCATAAACTGTATCAAAGAGTTCTTGTGGGAAGAAGATAGAATAATAACAGCTATCATTACCATATCAGCTCAGAATCACCCACTGCTGGGTAGTAGACCTCCCCTTTTTTCTGCCACACTTCCTGGTTCTTTGCGTCTCTTATCCAGGTGTTTCCCGCGACTTTGACATTATCGTCGACTCAATGAGCTTTAGGACGGCTCTGATTTCTTTGGCTTAACCTTGACCACCACTTGGTCAGAGCCTTGCTCCACCGGCCATCTCCGTGTCTAGCCATAATAGCTATGCGTGCTTACTGCTGGGTGGTATTATTGGATACAATCAATCATACAGCCTACAGCGGTCCATTGCTGGACATGGGACTCCATTGACACAACAATTAACTTAATCCTAGTTATTCCTGGTTAATCTCGTCAAGCCATTTTTATCACTGATAAAATCTACTAGAAAAACTTATGAAAAGTACATGAGTTATATCTGTAATTGTTTCTAAAATTAACATATGTTCCACCATTACAACACATTAGTGTTCTTACAAGGTCTTACTTAAAAGGTTTTATTTATTTTATAATTGTTTCCTACACTTAAATAGATTGAAGCGTTTTTATTGTTTACTAGCCATTGCTTGCGGCTTTGCTTCCATTATGATGGAAATTAACCCATGGGAAAGTTTTAAATGTAGCTTATGACACCCGGGATAATGTAGCTTCCCGTTAGTCAAAGAATTTTCGTTTTACTCATTCCAATGATTACACTCAAAATTATAAAATGTTATCACTTAATAATATTAACCACTAAACATACAATATTGACCAACCCATACTGTGCAACTTTTGTTGACGTTTTATAAGTGCCCATTTAGGTCTATGTGAAATTAAATATTTAGTTTAGTGTAGATAGATATTCTGTCATCATTATTTATGTACTTTAGATTTTATTTTAGTAAGTTATTGTGCAAGTAGTTTTATAAAAGCAAAGTATTTTTCAAAAAAATATCATAGAAGTATTCCTGGAAGCTAATGAATAGGTTTTTATTTACACCAACATAGTTTGTGTAGCCAGTGCAAACCTGTCTAAGCGTAAAACAATAATAAATGCTTCATTCCTGAGTATTTACATAAACAGCAGAACAATTTTATTCAAAAATTTCATTATTTAGAGATAATTTTTGTTTGTGTACTATTAGGTACACCTCTGCCTAACCTTGGGGGGATTATAGGGCCAGGCGGGATGTTATATTATTCTGAAATACACTGTGTACCATTAAAATAAAAATAATAGCATATTTGGCTTTGCTTTTGTGGTTTATTTTGTTAAGTAAATTGTCACAGAATTAGTCATCACTAGAAATGTAATACTATACTTCAGACCTATTTTTATGATCTAGAACTCAAGTAACTTTTGAAAATTAATTTGTCATTTTGTTCCCAATAGCCTGTGGTCACAGTGGAGGTTATTATTAACAAAAGTAGGCGCAACATAGCCTTATTCTCATAGGAGACAGGAACTTAGAAGTATCTCGCATGCTACTATTCTTAACCCGTCAAGCATCCTACAATCTGCCATCTCCTCGTATGAGCTCAATGGTTTTTATTTAACAATAAAATTGATTGTCTATTCAAACAACATTTTATTTTAATGAATCACAAGAAATGATCTAACATTCTCATTCTCTCTTTTATGTCTTCCATATTCTAATATTGTTGTGAATACACACTTGCATAGCTATTCACAAGCGCTTCGATTTGACTTCGATTTTACAAGTCGTATGTCTATCTTTTTTTGGCATTACAAAAGCGAGCGAGATAGACATACGACTTTCCGAATCGAAATTAAATCGAAGCGTTAGTGAATAAAAAATGACTTAATTGAAAAATTCTAAAACCTTGGTATCAATTTTATTTATAAAGTCTTACAATCAAGATATATTATTATTCAATTCATTGATTGTACTGTCAACAATCACAGGAAGTATTGCTTGCAGAATGGACATCTGTTGTGATAAAAATAGTGCTTGGTTATTTATATGAAGACACATTCTTTTAAAATTGTTTGATAAACTGATTGTGTCAGTCAAAGTTAAGTATAATATTGTGATATTCTTTTAGAAAACAATTTATTTCGTTAGGTTATTTAAATGATTTAGGATACCAATGTGAGCTTAAAAGTTTATAAAAGACAATTTTTTTTTTTTAAACAACTGTGTTCGAGCCGTTTGGGGTTGAAACTCTGGGGTCGTGGGGTCCGAGTGCACATAGCCTGTTTAAGGAAATTTCGAAACGCCTAGTTGACGCTTCCCGTGACCCAAGGGCTGGCTTTTATTTTGGCCAGAGGCTAAGTGTTGCCATACAATATGGCAACGCCGCCAGTCTCTTGGGCACATTACCAGCTGACAGTTATAATAGTTAATATTAATAGTTTTTAATTAATAATGTATATAGTTAGTTTACTTAATTAAATATTAAAATATGTCTTCATCAACATTTTTAGGGTTTCTTTTTTTAAGCTTAAATTTTCTGTCATAATTTTTGTGTTACTTCGGTGGTGGATAGGTGTAACAAGATTTTTCTTCCATCAAACCTTCCTGACCTGTCAACCATCACACTATCATTGATTTTATTTAAAGTTTAGCTTGGTAAAATGATAAAAAATATTAGTTACTGTAGGTCAGATATCAATAACACAATAGAATGCATTGCATGTCACAAGGCCTGATCTACAGTAGTTTTGCCAAGTGAGTTTTGTTGGCACCAACTGTTTTTAATCTGTTGTTTTAATCAACATTCAGATGGCCATAAGTCAGTGGTGGCAGGGCTTCTTGATACAATGTGGTATGCCAGTTCATCCAAAGGATGTCTAGAAGACTTCGCTATTAGCGATAAGACTGCCATTGTAACCATAAAATTAGCAGTTGAGTTTAAATTTTGGTGTACAATAAAGTATTTAATTCTATTCTATGCTACAGATTATGCCATGGCTAAATGCTATGCTAGATATTATGTCAATGGCATGAGGAGCTCGTGGCTAAATAATATCAGCCGCTCGGGTCGATCTTAAACTTAAGCCGCGCTTGCCTAGGTTGGTACGTGGATAGGTGACCGCCCATTATATACCGAGTTTCCTCCGTGCCTCGGAAAGCACGTTAAGCCGTTGTTTGTCATTTGTAGATCTTTGACAGTCGTTACAGGTAGTCAGTGGCCCGAAAGTCTGACAACCAGTCTTATCAAGAGAGTATTAACCAGTACTAACAGACTGGAAAAAACATTATGCATTACGTGGACATTAAACAGGGTTTCTCCGTTAACTTGCGACTGATAGCGCAAATATAGAATTTAAATGGTTTGTCAAAAGATACGATTTTCGAAAGTGGTATGCAGCAGCATTTTTCTAAACGACTGTTGACATTATAGTTATCAATCATCTATTTGCAAAAATGACGAAAACTAAATTCCTAGAAATCGATGACGATGTTCCGCTATGTCTTATCTATGCTAGTTCCACCCCCACTTGCACAGTCTGCACTTCTTAGCACTTCGCCCGCGACCTCGTCCGCAAAAATTGTGATAGCTCAGCTGATTTGCATGATATAAAAATATAATTTACAGCCAATAATACCCATGTAATGTATCTTTCTATCAGTGAATTTTTTAGCCCCCTACATACAAACTTACAAACAAATTGTACCTCTTTATGATATTAGTAATAGACTAGCTGTTGCGCGCGACCTTCGTTGGCGTGAAATTATTATTAAAAATATGCCTTCCCTTTTGAATCGGATTTTGTTACTAATTTCAAGGGTTTTTATTTTTTTTGCACGGAACCCTAATTATTATTCTAAAATAAAAGACGCCTATGTTAAACCTTAAAACATCAGCTATCTGCCAGTAGAAATCCCGACAAAATCGGTCCACCCGTTTCGGATATTAGCCGGAACAAATAAACAGACAAAAAATGAAAAAAATGTGTTTTTATAATACGTGCCGTATATTATTTTCATATGCATTCAGTAAAAAGCTGTTATTTTGGTATTACAAACAGACACTTCAATTTTATTTATTTTTATAGATTTTCATAAAATGCGTAAAAAAATCTCCATCCGAGAAAGTCGACACTTAACTGCAAACTTGATGTTCTCTTGTTATTACGAAACATCCACAAGCCAGCTAAGTTCAAAACACATGACTCAGTGTCAGTGAGTCACACAGGTGTTTCGGTTCGATTCCCGCGTCGGACCTCGCGTCAGGTGGTGACCTTGTCAGTGATTTTGATATTTTATTGTTGTGTGTGATACTGATAGAGTGATAGTGTCGAGTTTTGGTCAATGTCGTGCTTTTTTGCCTGTTTTATTGTGACTAATGTATGTGACTTGTGGATTTGAAAATGTTCCATGATCAAGCACGATCAGCTTGTAATTCTCCTTTATCGTGTGTTTAGTGCCTAATCTGGTGTCAGAGTTTTAATGAAGCCCAAGAGTCTCTGACTTGGCTTTACATGCCGTCGAGAAATATGTCTCAGGCATGCTGGTTTCTTCACGATTTTTTTCTTTGTTGAAGCAAGTGATAATTATACAATACGCGCATGAATCTGAAAAATCAGAGGTGTCTTGGGTCCGAACTGGCTAAATGCTATTGGATTTTTTCATCAGGAATTTCTCATTAGCAGCCACGGTGTCTGGATTTGTGCCCGGTTGATGACAATAGGCTCGCCTTCTATTACATGGGACTTAAACCTCTGCCTAACCCTTCGGGGATTACAGGCGTGATGTTATGGTATGCTAGTACACAGGCGTGTTCGCTATGAGAGGGAGTGGGCTGTAATCCACCGCCCAGTGCGGGTTGGTGGATGTTTATAAATGTATACATATGTCTTGAATTTTTGTTTTTAGGCCATACCGGTTTCTCTCGATGTTTTGTATCATCGTTAGTTAGTGTAAGTTGAGTAATTCTCTGCTGTTTTCTTGCCTTTCTTCCAGAACACTCATTAAATAATTAATTAGCCTGGACAGGCTAATATGGTTCCTCCGGGTAGTATACTCCATGCAAGCTGCCTACCTAGAGGTAGTTAATGATACCTGACTTATGATCCACGACAACTTGCTTTATATATGCATAAAAGAAACACGAAAACAGTTGAATTGTTCCACGCTATAATACTACCGGGATAAAAAGTCCTATGTGTTAAACAAGGTTATAAAAATCTGTATGCAAAATTTCATCCAAATCCGTTCAGTAGTTTTTGCGTGAAAGAGTAACAAACATCTATCCATACAAAAACTTTCGCATTTATAATATTAGTAGGACATATTGTATTCCTTGGTGTAACCGCGGGGTTGTAATGAAGTTTGTTACAGCTACTGCATAGCTGGCACTGTTCATGTATTAATTTAAAAGAGCCTCCACAAGAGACGATACTTAAGCACGTCCCACAAACCCCGGGTAGTCAGCCTTCGTCCCCCCCGTTGACTGGTTAATCGTGTTACTACGGCAGGAGCTATTCTCATTTAAATCGGGCTGACATGAGATTTTTTTAAATATAATATAAAATTTAATTATAATTTCATCACCACTGCTCTCAAAACGGTGAAGGAAAACATCGTGAGGTAACCGGCATGTCCTAGAACCAAAAATTCGAAGACATGTGACGTCTACCAACCCGCACTGGGCCTACATTCCCTCTCATAAAGAGGAGGCCTGCGTCCCAGCAGTGGGAACATTAATAGGCTGATTATGCTATGCTTATGCTAATATAAAATTACTCATGTAATCCCCGAAGGGTTAGCCAGAGGTGCCTACCTAATAGTACACCCACATTTCGCCAGTTATGATTGAGCCCCATGTATTAAGGGGCAAGTCTATCACCACCAACCGGGCACGATTCCAACCCGCCTGCTAAACGTGGCGATTATGGCAAAACCCTGTTTTTGGGGGAGGCCTATGTCCAGCAGTGGACGTCTTTCGGCTGAAATGATGAATGATGGGCACGATTCCAGACTCCGTGGCTGCTACTGGAAAATTCCAGGTGGAAAAATCCTATAACAATTTGCCCGATCTAGTAATTGTACCCAGGACCTCATCCTCTGCAGTAGCGTTTGCGACTACTAGACGAAAGAGGCAGTTTTATCGTGATTTAATATCCATAACGTATGAGGAGTTTTGCTAGCTAATTCCTGTCGGTTTGAACGACCTTTAAAAGCGAGACGTGGTATTAAGGTAATCTTCGCTTGTTTGACTGATACTAATGTGGAGCTGTAAAATAGGATTAACATTTTTGGCGAAAAATATTGACTCAAGATATTTTGGTGCAGCGATGACTTATTTTAGAATTTTACGAGTTTTTTTTTTTTTCAAAACATTTTATAAAACAGTGCTAAAAGTTTTTGCAGATAAACGGAATCGGAATTTATATTTTCATACTAAACTTATACTGTCACTTACGGGATATCTTCCGTGATTGTTCATTATTTTGAGCTCCCGGTGTTTCGACGCTGTTGCAAGCGCCATGATGGCGGGTTGACAGGAGAATGCGGAATGGAAAATGGAATTATCCCGTAAGTGACAGTAACTAAACTTAGTTATAAACCGTGGAAGTTTAAACAGTGTTTTCATACTAAATATAAAACTAAGAAGCTTGTACAACCTTTAAATCTTTGTCCTCTGGTGCTTCAACAACACGTGACTCAAAAACAAAGGGGACTAGTTAAACCGGAAATAATAAATATGTAGCTAAATCCATACTTATCAATATCATACTGATATTATAAATGCGAAAGTAATACTGTTCTATTTATCTGTTACCTTTTCACGCCGAGATCTCCGAACAGATCGATGAAAGACACATAGATAGCCTGTGATCTGTAGATGGATATAATGGTTGTAAAAGAACCCTTAGCGAGGCCGAAAGGCACTTGTTTTTCGACCATACTTTTTTTTTTTTTCGGTTGGGAAAGCATCAAATGACCCGCCCCCCACTCTGTCAGACCACAGTGTCAGACTTGTACTGACTAAAACCCATCCATGTTCCTTCTTTGCCCTTTGTGTTCCAGGGCCACGGTATCTCTTTCAAACAGTGCCGCAGCCCTGGCAGGCATCGGCCCATGCGGACCCCTACTCGGTTGCTGACATCTCTTTGAGGCGCGCGTGGAATACAAACGCGCCGTCGACACGGCCTGTCGTCATAAGACGGCCGAACGGCGAGCTAGCCCATAACTCGCCGTCCACAGGCCCGCGCCTACGGTGGCCGGGAGCCACCATGTGACCCCCGACGCTTAGGGCTTCTCCCGCGGCGGCTGGGACGTGAGGTTCTTTCCCTCTCACGTCCCACACGTCACGTCACGTCACGTTTGCTCTAGACCATACCTTGGAACCTTCTTGTTACGGAGATATAGGGCGTCAATCTTTTTCACAACTTTTTTTTTAAATACAAGTTTTTAATGTTATAGCTTTAGTTACCTCCACGGCCCCCGTTCTATTCTATACATCCATCAGCATTGTGTTTTGAGTGCGTTACATTAAGTCCTACCTACCGTTAAATGTGTTTTTTCACCCCCCAAAAAAAAGTCGTTTTCCAGCCATAATTCTTACGTATAGTTCTTAGTTTGATGGACAGAATGCTTGGTTGACGGCATCGTGAAGGGTCCGTTTACACCTTGTTTAGGCTTCTTTGCATCATCTTTTTATTAAAAACAAATGATAAAATACAAAATACACGCAGACAGAGTCGCAAGCAACAGCGAGTAATAATAACGGCAAGAGAATTGTATTGTATAACGGGCTGGTGTCTGCAACTCCACGTCAAAGCGCGTATTTTGCGTGCGGGTGGGAAAATTATTCGATCCACCCTAACTCCCCGAGAAAGTGCTGCTGGTGTTGCTGACAATCTCGCGGAGAGTACCTGGGGTACCGAGGTACTTTGCTCTGTATGTTGCAACCACTGGGCAGTGTAGAAGCACGTGGGCTGCTGTTTCGTCTTCCTCCATGCAGGCTCTTCACAGGGGGCTATCTGTGACTCCTGTGACTAAGAGCCCACATATTGATAGAGAAGATTCTTCTTTAAAACCCAATTGACCTATTTACTCTGTGTTTCCAGCGGACCTTAGACGACTTTGACACCAATTGACCAAGGCCACTAACGAAACTAATCAGTCATACATTTCAGATTAATGTATGGAGACTGTTTCGTGGGGCTAATTGTCGCAAGCGCTACTGCTGAGCATGAGGTCCTGGGTTCGATTCCCGGGTCGGCCAAAGTGTTATTGGGTTTTTCTGTCGGGAATTTCTCAGTAGCAGCCACGGAGTCTGAATTTGTGCGGGGTTGATGGTAATAGGCTCGCCCCCTATTACATGGGACTTAAATATAACTGGCGAACTGTGGCTGTACTATTAGGTACACCTCTGCGTGAGCTTCGGGGATTACAGGCGTGATGTTATGTATGCTTAGACGAATTTAAAATCAATTGGCCAAGGCCGATAGCGAAACTAATCAGTCAAACAGTTCAGAGTAATGTATGGAATAATTTGTTGTTGAGTCGTTGGCATCACTAAGTATTTAATGTCTACATAGACACCTTCAATAATTTAGGTTCGTAATTATCAGCTGTCCCATACAAAATTTCAATACCTACTCGACCCAAATGTATGGGACAGCTGATCATTTTTTCCGCATTTACGATATTGAACCAAGGAGAAAGCTCTTCGGTGAACCTTCAAGTGATATTGGGGGTCAAAATTCCAAATTTTTCACAAGGTTTTTTATAAGATACTTGTTTTTAATGTAGGATTTTTTTTACTTTAAACACCTCCACAACCAACTTCCAACACAATGTTTGAAGTGCTTTATATTGAGTCCTACCGTAAAACGTGATTTTTCAACCAACTTTGTGACTAGGTCAGTGGGTGATACAGTAGGTTGTGAAATTTAGCCCTTTTTTATCTTGGTAGAACCTCACTACGTTGCTTAAATTGAATGCATTTGATTCTTGATAAAAATGCTCTTAATACATACAGGGTAGTGGAAAAATGTTACATTTTTGGAAGAGAGGTTTACAACTATCAAAATCAAAAATCAAAATCAAAGCATTTATTTCAAGTAGGCCAGTTACAGGCACTTTTGAATTGTCGAAACAAAGACAACAGTAAAAAATATCTACAGTCCCAGTCACAAGGCACAAAAACTGTGAAAGTACTGTAGTTGCCCATTCCCTAACGTAGATCTCTATGGAGAAGAACGGGCAAGAAACTCCATGGACACTCTTTTAAATCAGAATACTTTAACAAAACCTTGGTTACATCAATCATTTTGAGATGGTACATTATGATGGTACATTATCTAAGAACCATGCTTTGTTTAACACGGATGCAACGTTTTTGAAGCTTGAAAATTTTGACAGAATCGGTTGAGTTGCCCCACATCATAAGTCCATAGCTTAGGACAGATGACACATAGCTGTGATAAGCCGAAAGACCAACTTCTACAAATACATATTGCCTTAACTTTTTCAACGCAAACACAAACCTATCAAGTTTCTGACAAATATGTTCCACATGGCATTTCCAATTTAGATGTCTATCTACATCAAATCCTAAAAATTTTAATTCATCCACTTGATGTACTTTTTCGTATTTGCAAATAATGTCTAAAGGTAATTGTT
The DNA here is from genome assembly GCA_910589295.1 of Noctua janthe. NCBI lineage: Eukaryota > Metazoa > Arthropoda > Insecta > Lepidoptera > Noctuidae > Noctua > Noctua janthe. The sequence continues at coordinate 9,790,584 of OU342578.1, forward strand.
TGGTATTATAGGAGTTACATTGTATTATAGAAATCTTGTGAGAGTTCTCAGAATTATCTTGAACTTGCTAACGGATATATCACTCATGAATGGTATCATACTGTTTACATTATGTGGTAATGGGTCGTTTATTTTCATCTTTTTTGTATTAAGGACTTTCCATTCTCCTTTCGTAATACATCTGTATAATATATTATTTTTTCAACAGTCTAAAAATAACAAAATTATGAATATTTAGTTCTTACTCTTATTTATTCTCGCAGCTCGTTACAGGTAATCCAGTGGTCCGAAAGTTGACAACCAGTCTTACCAAGAGGTATCGTATTACCCAGTACTAACTGGGTTGTGGTGGTCAGATAGGCAGTCGCTCCATGTAAAATACTGGTATTCAGCTGCATCCGGTTAGACTAAAAGCGACCCCAATATAGTTGTAAAAAGGCTAGGCAAGATAAAAAAACATTATTGACCTATTTGGCTTTGCCGTAGTTCGGTAAAAAAGGTCTGGGATACTACACAGCAGTGGCGAAAGTCCCATACAACTCGATTCCTCCCGGCTTGCCTTTGAAGACGGGCGCAATCAGTATTCCATAGGCAAATAATCACATTAAAGATATGTACTCCAGCTTACCTTTTAAAAAAATCAACCCTTCGCTACTGCAGTGCACAGGACTCTTAGAGCAGAGAATTAACACCAACATTTTTACATACCCTAACTCTTTCAGGTGGTTATATCCCTGTCACCGAACCGTTAAAATGTACGAATTTAACCGATATTTACTACTTTAAATATCTAGGTTTTTAGATGAACCCAAATGGCAACAACAGTACACGTATGTGCCGATTATTAATTATTAAACTATGCACCACAAACACAAGGCCGCAGTGAATCACTAACTGTAGTAACTGTTCTAATGGGAACTAACGTGAAAATGTTCACGAAATATCTGGTTACTAGCTTATGTCTGCGGCTTCGCCCGCGTGGTGTTCGGTACTGTCCCACGGGATCGTAGTACCGGGGTAAAAAGTATCCTATATGTTAATCTAGCTTATAAACTATCTGTGTGCCTAATTTTATCCAAATCCTTTAAATGGTTTGTTTACTATTCTTCGGGTCGTGTCTAAGCGGGCTGAGTGGGCGCGGACCCATTCATTTGGGGTCGGCGCAGCATGTCCTGTTCTTCCATACTTCTTTATTACTCGTCATCTCATCAGACACCTCCTTTCTTGCTTATCATCCTTCACACAGTCCATGCATTGTTTCTCTGGTCAGATGGATACAAGAGTAGATCTTATACCCATCTACATTCATACTCAGAACTTTCCTCACCACATTTTCGTCATTCCTCCGCATCACGTACCCATACCACGACAACTGATTACCACAAGATTAATATGACGTTTTTTTGCGATATTTAAGAGCGAATTTGTCTATCTGTTATAGTTTATAGATCGATATTAAATTTAAAAAATCGCGATCCTTTTTATATTTTTACATTGGTCATTTTCCAAGCATTCAATTTAAAATAATAATAAATGTCCTCTTGAATAAAGAATATGAAGAAAACCTCTCATCGTGTTATAATGACCTCTTCAGACGACGGCACGGCTGACAAACGTGATTATTTTCATTATAAACGCGCACGATTTAAACTGAAAAGAATTTCGTGTAATATAATTTATGGGCGACCGGGTTAAGAGCTGTTAAATATAATATAGTGCACGAAGGCGTAACAAAGAAAATAGTTATTGTGAAAGAAAATTTAATATGAAGACTTTTGTTCTCCTTTCTAGAAACGCCAGCACATCAAGCTACTTCATCTGTCAAATTTCTTTTATAGATTTTCAACTTTACCGCTAACGGTTCAAGGTTGATGTGCTGGCGTCTGTATTTAGAACATATAACAATAAACAATATTTAATAAACTATATAATTCGATTCCAATACGTACAAAAAAACACTCCATAAATTCTTAATTCAAAAAGCATCTCAATCAATAAATCAATACCTTGAAGAAAAATTAAAACTGTTTTTATTTTAAATTTGTATTACTTTTATTAGCTTTAGTTCATATAAGATTGTAATTATTACTTACAACTCAATAATTTTATTGTTTACTTTGTATTGTTTAAAATTTGTTTCTGTTTAATGTATATTTTATAGTTTTTATTTAAATTTCAGTTTTTATACACATGAAAAGTACCTGCACGACTTAATGTGTAAACATTATTTGTACGCCTTGCAAGGCAGCACATAGTGCGACATACCTTTTTTTTTATAACACCATGTATTTACTTTTACCTATGTGTCACTAATAAACATATTTGAATTTGAATACCTTGGTGACAAGATTAGCTATCCAACAAGATTGCCAAGAAAGCTGATTGTCTAGGATATACCAGGTAAAAGGCTTGCCCCCATTAGAAGGGGTTGAAACATAACTCGTGAAATGTAGGTGTGTACTAAAAATACCTCTGCTTAACCCTTTGGGGATTAGAGGTGTGGTGTTATGCTTCCGGGGTGCTCCTTAGATGGTAACTAACAATACTCAGAGAACTGTTTTTTAAATCAAAAAGACAACATTAGTATACACTTCTCCTTCGTGTCACTGGCACGATCGAATTTTTTTTTTGGCCTTGATATCGCCACTTCCATGGCATTGGCAGTGGTAGAGCTGGCAGCTCAGACGCCACTTTGGCTGCATGTTTTTGGGGCTGAGAGAGCAGGATAGGAGGTGAAACATAGTTTGCGACACAGCTCCACACCCACACCCTCCTACCGTCATATTTCATTACCCAGGATTCATCATTTGATGCGCAAAAAGGCTGCCACACAAAGCCTCGCCCTTGCTAAGTGGGAACTCCTTTCGAATACTAACACGCCAACAGAAGGGGTGACCAAATTAATGCAGGCGTGCGTACGTCACAGACTAGATCGCAAAAAACTCTGATACTTACTTAGAAGTATAAGGGACCTCGCGCTCTACACCACCACGACTATTGCAGCAGAAGATTCTCGACCTGGAAGATTTGGTTGCACAACCAGGTCTCCGACGAGTTTAGTTCAAGATAGCAGCCGGTCCTTACCCTAATCTTTGAGATTTCAATTTTTTGTTTTTTCTATCTACATCGTGCTCACATAATATAGAAGTAACAATACTGTACCCAGGACTATGTAATAAACTAACTTGGTGTGAAAAGACTGTCCATAGAGTTTGTTGCTCATTGGAATGAGGAAAATGTTGTGAGGAAAGTTTTAAGTATGAATGTGCATGGGTATATGAGTAGAGGAAGACCAAAGAAACGATGGATGGACTGTGTAAATAATGATATGGCAAGAAAGGAGGTGTCTGGCGAGATGACGAGTAATAGAGAAGTATGGAAGAAGAAGACATGCTGCGCCGACCCCAAATGAATTGGGATAAGGGCAAGAGAATGATGAGAGTTTGTTGCCCATTCTTCTCCGTCATCATTATCTCCCTGTCCTTGTCCCATGTAACTTGGGATCGGCGCCAACACGCTGTTTTCTTCCATTCTCCTGTGTCAACCGTCACGCTATCATTTACTCCTTTGTCTTTAATATTCTCCTGATTCTCCCCATTTCCATAAAGATCCACAATTTTGAAATGGGCAACTACCAGTGGCGAAGGTTCCATAGAACTCGATTCCTACCGGCTTCTCTTTGAAAAATGGCACAGTCAGTATTCTATAGACAAATAATATAATCACATTTAACATATGTACTCCGGCTTACCTCTTACAAAACTTGACCCTTCGCTACTGGCAACTACAGTCCATTCTCAGTTATTATGCTTGTGGCTGGACTGTAGGTAGCTTATTTTTGACTACGCAGAAGCGCTTGTCACGGGTCTATTTGAAATAAATGCTATGAGTTTTGAGTTAGAGATTGGTAATGCGACAAGTCATGCATAACTATTCACAAACGCTTCAATTCGATTTTCGCTCGCTTTCGTAATACCAAAAAAAGATAGACAAACGGCTTATCGAATCGAAGCGTTTGTGAATAGTTATGCAGGACTAATCTCTATGATGGTCTTGGCCGCGTAGTGCGCCAGGTCCCTTAACCGTTTGGCCACCAGAAACAAGCTTAAGTGACCCTAGTATTGCGACGCCGACAGCGGAGAAAACAAAAAAATATTAATATATTTTTGTTTTGCACTTTCGTTAAGTCACTCTAGTTTATTTTAATTATTATTAATTTGTGGTTTTTAATATTTTTATACGCAAACCCTGCGTAGGGAACTACAGCTGTTTTGACATGGAAAGAAAAATTCTAGTGCGAGCAGGGTTTGAACCTGCGACCTTCCGATTCAGTACACCGGATGTCTTAACCAATTAGACAATCGCACCCTGCTCACAGCTCTCGAAATTTTCGTTCCATTAATAACGTCTTACGGTGACGTTAACGCCATCTATATTGGTTAAGACATCCGGTGTACTGAATCGGAAGGTCGCAGGTTCAAACCCTGCTCGCACTAGAATTTTTCTTTCCATGTCAAAACAATTTATGGTTTGTTTATTTTTTTTTTGTATACAGATCTATTTCACATATTTAAGTAGGTACCTATTCAACACCACCATTCAATTCAATTCAATTTGTTCAGGAAACAATTCACATTGTGTTTGAAATCATAATACTATAAATAAAAAAAATAATAATCTTTCTTCTTTATCGTGTGCCGCCTATGGGCCTCTGACTTGACTTTACATGCCGTCAAGAAATATCTCCGGCATGCTGGTTTCCTTACGATGTTTTCTTTCACAGAAGCAAGTGATAATTATACAATACCAACATGAATCCAAAAAATCAGAGATGCGTATCTTGGGTTCGAACTCGAGACCTATGACTTGGCAGTGTACCATGAGTCGACACGACGCGACGGTACTCCCGCCAAGGCAACATGTAACACACGCTTGTGTCGGCTGACGCTAATCGCATCTCCTCAGGTCGTGTACGAGGAGTAAGAAACGCAACGCATAATGTTTCATTGAAGAATTTATCTAACTCAAAACAATTTGTTTGACTTTTACTTGAGACATGATAAAAATGTAGCACTAGTAAGAACAATGAAACAATTAACTCTTTACAAATTATAAATAACATAAATTCTTTACTAAGTATGTAAATTTTTTGTGAATACGCAAGGCAAAGTTATGTGTCACTACATAATATAATATGCGAAAGTGTAACTGTCTGTCCGTTACGTTTTCGGCTAAACTGCTGGACCGTTTTTGATGATATTTTTTGTCGAGTTTCTTTATCAAACCTTTGCCGATATTTGAGATCAATAGCGTGTGATTTAGGAAGTATATGACCAGCGATAGGATAATAATATGAATTACGTTACCACTCGTAAAATGGTCACAAAGTAATACTTAATTCATAATATAAAGGGTGTAAATATACCCTTAACGAAGCCGAAAGGCGATTGTTCCCCCCATCTTTGCGATATTTTTTTTGTTCTATACCATACCTGGAAACCTTCTAGTTATGGAGATATTGGGGGTCAAAGTTCCGTTTTCACAAGTTTTTTTTTTTAAATACACGTATTTAATGTAAGATTTTTACTTTAAAAACCTCCACGACCACCGTACTATTCAATCCATCCATCAGCACAATGCTTTGAGTGAGTTCCACCGAGACCTACCGTAAAACGTGATTTTTCACCCAAAAAAAAAAGTCGTTTTCCAGCAATAATTTATGCGTAAAGTTAGTTTGATGTCAAAAGGTGATAGCCATAAGGCTAATCCGGGGGTACCGCACGATCTCCGGCGAGGCGGCTAGCCTCCTTGCCGGATTGCCGCCATGGGATCTGGAGGCGATAGTCCTCGCGCGCCTGCATGAATGGCGCGCGGAGGCACTACGTCGGGGGGAGACTCCGCTACCGCGGCAAATTGCCGCTCAGCGGACAGACCTCCGGCGTGATCTCATGGCGACATTGAGAGAGCGACTGTTGCAACCCCGTGCAGGGCACGCTACCATAGTGGCGATAAGTCCCCTCTTTGAGGAGTGGCGCCACGGCGCCCTCACCTACCGCCTGACGCAGGTCCTCACCGGACACGGTTGTTTCGGGAGGTTCATGCACCGAATCGGGCGGGAGGAAACGCCCGGGTGTTTCCACTGCGAGGATCGTCCGGAGGACACGGTGGAGCACACCGTGGAGGTCTGCCCCGCTTGGGCGGAGCACCGCCGTGTCCTCGTAGCGGCGATTGGCGGCGGCGATCTCTCGCGTCAGGCCTTGGTTCAAGCCATGGTCCGGAGCGAGAGGGAATGGGAAGCCGTCACCTCCTTCTGCGAAGCGAAGCAGTCATGCTAGTGAAGGAGGTGGCGGGACGTGAGAGGGAAAGAACCTCACGTCCCAGCCGCCGCGGGAGACGCCCTGGGCGTCGGGGGTCACGTGGTGGCTCGCGGCCACCGTAGGCGCGGGCCTGTGGTCGGCGAGCTATGGGCTAGCTCACCGTCCGGCCGTCTTATGACGACAGGCCGTGTCGACGGCGCGTTCGTGTTCCACGCGCGCCTCAAAGAGATGTCAGCAACCACGTAGGGGTCCGCATGGACCGATGCCTGCCAGGGCTGGGGGACTGTTCGAAAGAGATACCGTGGCCCTGGAACACAAAGGGCAAAGAACTGACACTCCCTTCCGCTCCGCCCAGGGTGGGGGGGGTCATTTGATGATTTCCCATCCGAAAAAAAAAAAAAAAAAAAAGTTTGATGTACAGAATGCTTGGTTGACGGCTTCGTGAAGGGTCTGTTTACACCCTGTATACTGCGTCTGTGACCATATTACGAATTGTAACGTGATTCATATTATTATCCTGTTATGATTCTGCTAAAACGGCCATTTATTTTTTTGGGGATGAAACCCTGAGGAAGCTTAATATGCAATATATCGTCGGGGATAGTGCAAATCCGCGTTAGCATTGGATAATTCCGCGTGTCTGAAAAATGTAGCCAATTTCAATTACGCTTTGTCGTAGCGAATAAATTAATGAATTTAATAGATTTCTACTGTTAACAATACATAGAACACATGAATTGTTACTATTCATGTAAAAATGAGATCAAAAATCGTTGAAATAAAAAAATATATAAATTTATAACCTTCCCTTGTAAACGTAGTCGTAGTGCAAGTACGCGCACGTTACGTATGATAGATTCGCGGATTTGCACTATTCCTCACGATATTTAAAACAATAAAACATGAGGACAAAGTTGCGAGCACAGCGCGCATTTAAGAAACTCCTATTATTGAAAATGGGTTGCTCGCATGGCGTAAAAAGCTTTTTAAATACTTACAAAGTTTTTAAAATAATTAACTAAAATGACTTATCGAATAGTTGATGGTGTAGGAACATGCTATGGTGACGTAATTTTTGTAGTAATTACGTAGTAAGTTTATTATTTAACTAACTTGAGTTTATGTTTTGACCGATACGAAGAATACTTGAAGGCGATTTTCGTTGTAATCACCACGTTTGTCAGAAATAGTCAAAATGGACTATTTTTTTACTACCATCCTCTTCAAACTATAGCAAAACTGTCAGTGGATAAACTAAACTACTTGGCTGTCTAATTGTCCACACATAACCGTCCTATTAAGTTCCCACAGCTGGGACAAAGTCCTACCCTCTTTGAGAGCGAGTTGGCTGTAATTTATTTATTTAATACTTTAAGCACACAGCATGTACACACGGCGGCACATGAAGCTGTACATTTCCAGTATAACTTGGCCTCGCTTTGTATAGATTTCCTATACAATGAGAGATCCGCATAAACTGGATTTGTATAGCTTGGTTGGCCGTCGTGCGTACAGAGGCGGATTTAATGCCAATGGTATTCTGTACCAGGATGGGTGACCACCCATTACATACCGAGTTTCCTCCGTGCCTCGGAAAGCACGTTAAGCCGTTGGTCCCGGGTGTCATTTGTAGATCTTTGACAGTCGTTATAGGTAGTCAGTGGCCGACAACCAGTCTTACCAAGGGGTATCGTATTACCCAGTACTAACTGGGTTGTGGAGGTCAGATAGGCAGTCGCTCCATGTAAAATACTGGTATTCAGCTGCATCCGGTTAGACTGGAAGCCGACCCCAACATAGTTGGGAAAAGGCTAGGCAGATGATGGTATTCTGTACCAGTCAAACTTAGGGTGATACAGAGACACACTGTGGTATGTAGTGTGATAAATTGCAATTGCACCTACCAGTAGCGAAGGGTTAATTTTTTAAGAGGTAAGCTGGAGTATTTGTCTTTAATGTGATTTTATTATTTGTCTATGGAATACTGATTGCGCCCGTTTTCAAAGGGAAGCCGGAGGGAATCGAGTTGTAAGGAACCTTCGCCACTGGCACCTACCATCCACGAATCCACAGTCGGCCCGCTTCTTTAAATAAACACACTAACTGACACACCCACACACCCACACCACCATCACTTCCACCACCACCACCTTCTTTCCTTTCTTTTTTCTTTCTTTTCTTCCTTTACCACCTTCACTTTTATTTTTTTGAAGGATGTTACTGCCCAATCTTGAGTCACCTTTAATTCGCCTAAAGCCGGCGTCCATTTTCCTGTAGTTACATACAAAATTCACCTTATACCGTATGCGTAATGTTTACCTAAAAATAACACCATTCTGCTCTTACATAACAGCTCAAATACCGCAATACAAGCCCCATACATATTACGCCTGAAAATACAGCCCAGTACGGCTTGAAGGCACCAATAAAAATGCTAAATTCTACCATGGCGTGTGCCCAAGACATGCAATATTGCAAATAGCTCCGCGATGTAGAGATATGACGCAGTCATATTTGTTCTTTGAAGTTATTGTGCAGTTAAATATTTTAATAATGGTCGCACAGACATATCTATTAACTTTAATGAGTTATAAGTTTATACCTAAGTATACGACTCTTGCAGAGCAAATGTCAAAAATAATTAAAACCTGGTAATCGTAGAATTGGGAGAGCAGTTGTGGCCCAGTGGGGGCGGCCCCGACTTACGAACAGTGAGTCGTGGGTTCGAACCCAGGCAAGACGCATTATTATATTATATTATTATAGCTAGCCCCCATTGTCCCACTGCTGGGCAAAGGCCCTCCCCACTCCTTCCAAAGGTCACGCTTCTGTGCTACTTCTTTCCAATTCTCAAGGAAGACATCCAGTTCGTCCCGCCATCTCCTTCGTGGTCTGCCGCGACCCCGTGTCACTGTTTCAGGGCACCAATCCTGAGCTTTACGGGCCCACAGTTCGTTCGGCATGCGACAGACATGTCCTGCCCAGTCCCATTTAAGTTTGGCAGCCTTTTGAGCCACGTCAACGATTTACGTTTTGGTGTAATTTATTTCATCACCACTGTTCTCTAAACGGTGAAGGAAAACATCATGAGGAAACCGACATGTCCCAGAACCAGAAAAAAAAATCTAAGACATGTGACATCTACCAACCCGCACTGGGCCCGCGTGGTAGATTAGTAGCCCATTCCCTCTCATTGAGAAGAGGCCGTGTGTCCCAGCAGTGGGAACTTCTAGGCTGATTATGCTTATTCGTAGAATTGACTCTCCCTGTTCCTACCCCTATTGTTATCTTCTATACAAATAAATAAAATTAGAGTGTATGTTTCTAATGTCAAAATAACAATAAAATTACAATTTACTGAATGCATTATGAAAGTATACCTACATAATATACGGTAAATATGACAACAAAATCAGTTTTTAAATTTTTGGTTGTCTGTCTGTTTTCAATTCTTTATTGCGTATCACATGTGTTTTACAAGATCTTAAAATAATAATAAAGTTCACATGCACTCTGTCGGGCACAACAATTTATACAATATTGACATTTAAAATAACCAAAATTAATTTAAAATTAATAATTTCATTTAAATAAGTAAATATTGTCACAGGATAAAATAAAAAAATAAAATAGAGAGTAAAAAGTCGAATAAAATAAAAGTCATCATTAAAAAAATCATTCAATGAATAATAAGCACAAGTCAATTAATATGTTTCCGACTCGTTTTAAAAATATTTTGTCATTCTTTTCCATTCTTATGTCATAAGAAATTATGTTATAATATATTTTTATTGATGTAACGTGAGGGCTAGTGCTGTGGAATTTTAATAGGGGTCTCAGGCTCGGTGGAGCGACGATCCCCGCAGGTTGGCTGGTAGCAACTAGATGAGAGTTGCTGAGAATCGAGTCGAGTGGCGTGCGATTAAGGAGGTCTATGTCCAGTAGTGGACTGCTGCAGGCTTATGATGGTGATGATGCAGTAGTTTTTGTGTGACAGCTAATTTTTCTAAGTTTCGGAAGTTACTAAAAATTATTTAACATTTATCTGATCCAAATTAATGTTATTACTTAAGGTTACTCAAGTACCCAACAATAAACATATCATCGTTATTTACCTCATGATTCAGTCATCGAGAAGTTCAAACGGATATATCTTGAATGATGAGTCAAGATATATTCGTTTTAACTTCGCTCACTCGCACGATTTTTCATTACTACAGATCATAATGACTCGATGAGTCGCGTGACAGCGTCCTCTGCTTAACAATAGATGTTTCTCTAAGATGGTTTTATTCATATTTTCATTTTCCGAATGCGGTAAGGAATTACTCGTGGCTAAATAATAACAGCCGCTCAGTTCGATCTTTAGGTTAAAACGCGCTTGTCTAGGTAGGTCCGTGGATGGGTGACCACCCATTACATACCGATTTTTCTCCGTGCTACTGAAAGCACGTTAAGCCGTTGATTCCAGCTGATATTCGTAGATCTTTGATAGTTGTTACAGGTAGTCAGTGGCCCGAAAGTCTTACAACAATCAATCTTACCATGGGTATCGTATTACACAGCAGTGGCGAAGGTTCCATACAACTCGATTCCTACCGGCTTCCCTTTGAAAAATGGCACAGTCAGTATTCTATAGACAAATAATATAATCACATTAAAGATATGTACGGCTTACCTCTTGCAAAAATTGACCCTTCGCTACTGTTACGCAGTACTAACTGGGTAGTGGACGTCAGATAGGCAGACGCGCTAATATATTGTATTTTGCGTAGAGTTACTTAGTTTGATGTACAGAATACTTGGTTGACGGCTTCGTGACACGGTCCGTTTACATCTTGTATGACTGGAATTTTTTTAAAGTAGACTTGGCATTTGTTGTTTCTCGGCATCCCCAAGTAGATGGCTTGACCTATTGGAAACCAAATAGCTTTGCGTGACAAAGCGATAGGTTAAATACCCCTACAATAAATATGTACTTAGCTAAGTTCGTTGCACTTGTAGCTAACTGTGGTTTTAAGGTTGATGGTGTGAAGTCTAGTTACATTGAACTGCGATGAATCACCAGCAAATATTGTCAGACCTATTTGTAACTTGTTACCACCCCAGGAATTTATAACACTAATGGTTTTGCCCTCTACGGAATAAATTCCATTCTGGATCTGGTGGATGATCTGGATTTTCTTTCATTAAAGTTATATTGGAACATACTAGGTTGCGACCGGATATCTCAAGCCTTTAAAGGAAGTAGCTGGTCTGCAACTGCAAGTTGTTTTATAATCTTTAAAATCTCAGGAACCTTAAGTTGAATGAATGACTTTCGTGGTATGGACATGTGATGAAGAAGGACGAATCGCTTGTGACTAAAAGAGTGATGAATATAAATGTTGATGTATGGAGAGGGAGAGGAAGACCAAGGAAACGATGGATGGATTGTGTGGGACATAAAATGAAAGCAAAAGGTGTAAATGATTGCGTGACGGTTGACAGGGGAGAATGGAAGAAAAAAACTTGTTGCACCGACCCCAAGTAACATGAGAGAAGGACAGGAAGATGATGATGAAAATCTTGGGGACCTGTCCTGTAGTGCGTCGACGAGAAGCGAGTAGAGCTAGCCACTACAAACGAGTTATTTCGATGAGTTCTTACTGATGGTATGAACAGTCAGCGATCAACTATTAATACTGTATGTATATCTCCTTTACTGACACGGGACCTCCGATGTTTTGTACGTATCTTGAGCGAGCAAATAGTCGCTAACTAGCCGGATCCTCGTCGGCAGTGGCATAGGTACCTTCGTCTTTAGCTGCTGTAATAACACCATCATCATCATCCACAGCCAGACTTCACCTACTACTGGATACAGGCCTCTCATTGTTTGTGGCAATCTCCACGCTCGACACCCTCTAAAAAGGACGTCTTTCGCAACTTCCCCCTCCGAGTGCTGCGTTGCATGATGTTCGCGAAGTCTCCATCATCTCCATCGCTCCTGTGCCATGCCAGTCTCATCCAGGGTTTACCCTGATGACAACAATGTCGTCTGTCGATCTCGCCGCCGGACGTCAACACCTGTGTCAAAAAACAAAAAGGACCAGTTAAACCGGAAATTAAATAGAGGAAAAACTTAACATTAATTTTGCCTCGATGAGCTCTTGATCATCATAATTTAATTCGGCACACATACGAAACATTTCGAACGCAGAGAAAGTTCTCGATGTCTTGTAATTTGACGATTGAATGAACAAATAATTATAATATCCGGCAGTCTGGCTGTTGTTATTATGTTGTCCAAATATTGGAGTTGAATTATCTTACGCAATTCTGTAATGATTCTTTGGAGAGGCAAAATCTTTAATTGAATTTTGATCTGGTGGTTTTGTGTGAGCATTACATGGGCTTTGAGGCGTTGGTCCTGCACCTGATCCTTCTCCGGTCGTGTACCGTGGATTGCCATCATACTAAGTATTAAGGGACTATCAGAGAAAGGGAAGAGAGAGTGCCCCTGTGTCTGCGCTCACACTTTCTTCAAATTTGTTGTTTTCGGCTTCCAGTCTACCCGGATGCAGCCGAATACTAGTATTTTACATGGAGCGACTGCCTTTCTGACGTCCACAACCCAGTTAGTACTGGGTAATACGATATCCCTTGGTAAGACTTTGTCTGTGCACACTCTTGTGCTGTATAATATCTCCCGCGTCGATGGCTAGGCCACCATGGCCAAGATTCGGTTTAGAGGACTTTTATTTCTATTTCTATTTTGTAACTTCCGACGTTCAAAAAGTGCTGATTCTTCAAAGCATAATCCTCATTTGAATAAAACAGCGCCTTAAGGCTATTCCGGTTTTATGAAAGTGTTGACGGAGAACCTGCAGTGTCGACGAAAATAAATGTTATTTGCTGATTGTGGGATTTGGAGTTAGTAGAAGAAAACAAAAATTTAACACAGTTTCGGAAACGCGAAAATATGGGAATGCTGGTGGTCCAGGGAAACATGTAGTGGTCCAGTGGTGGTCAGCGCCAAATTACAGGCAGTTTAACACCACTGAAAACGGTAAAAGGAAGACATACCAACCCGCATAGACCCTCGTGGTAGATTACAGCCCGCTCCCTCTCTAAACTACGAGAGGAGGCCAGTGTCCCACCAGTAAGAATCATCATCATCACCATTTCAGCCGAAAGACGTCCACTGCTGGACATAGGCCTTCCCCAAGTGTCGCCACATTGACCGGTCCCGTGCGATTCGCATCCTGCGGATCCCTGCAACCTTTACCAGGACATCGGTCCACCTAATGTATGAATAATAATCATAATAATCCGTATGGCTCACCTAAAACGAGAAAATCTTGATATACAGGGACAGAGACATACAAACGGTTACCATGAATTCAGCACATGAATTTAGATCTGCCTGCATCAAAATTGTTCGTCCGTGTATACTTATAAAATACACTACACGTGTACCAGTATAAGTAATCCCATATTTCGCCAGTAACTCCCATGTAAAAGGGGCCAGCCTATTGCCATCAACCGTGTACAAATCCAAAACACAGGCTGCTACTGAGAAATTATAGATGGAAAAACCCAATACCACATCTCCCGACCTGAGAATCGAACCCAGGGCATCATGCTCAGTAGTATCGCTTCACCTAATATTATGTGTATCATATAATCGGTTAATCTCAGTTACATTGTGCATTGTGTTGCATAATAAGTATTTGATTAATGCTGCCCTGAACTGGATGCCCATCCCATTAAATATGGGAACTGATCACATCTGTATGAGTGTACCTGTGGGATTATGTGATGATGTACTTGTCTGGTCTATTTCCTCCGCCAACCAGTCCAGTGGTAGGTCTTCGGTACGTTCGAGATTTCGACTTTATTTATGAGATCGCCAATTCTTTTTGTTGTTGACCCCTTGATATGGCATCTGCACGCTGTAAAGCACAGCACAACAACAGCAGCAGTACTAGTATTCAGCTGCATCAGGTTAGACTGGATGCTGACTCCAGCATAGTTGGAAAAACCAATCGATTGCTTTCAGAATCATTAAAATCGGCCCACGCGTTTGCTCTCTAGAGTGCCACAAAGAAAAAACATAACACATAACATCACACCTGTACTTTCCGACGGGGTTAGGCAGAGGTGTACCCATTAGTACACCTACATTTCGCCAGTTACGTTTTAAGTCAAAGGAATAAACTTATACATACAACATTATTTTTAGTATATGCGAAACCTGAATATAGTTTGTTCAGAATAAGTAACTGAATCGATTCCAATAATTTTTACACCATGTTATATTTTGTCACAAAAATATTTAAAAAAATTACAAGTTGGACACCGAGCGACATTTAGGTACTCACTGCCAAATTATTATTATCAATGAGCTCAAGAAGACTCTGGAGGGGCGCGCTGCGTTTTGACCACGTTTTTGTGCGGACAACTAGGTAACAGAACAAGCTTATAACTTTGTGATTTTTCATAATACAGTTTTGAAATTTTGTACATAGATTCTTTACATAAAAATACTAGACACGTGTTTCAGGTTTCCAATATACTAAAACTAATGTTGTATACATATAGGCATATAGGCAGTTATAAACACATTACCCACTCTAGTTGGGGTAATAAGGCTAGGCAAATGTCATCATTTAAACACTGAGGCAGATTTACCTTTATATTTTTCTCTAAAACCCGGTTTCAATAAATCTAGCCTTTTCCTGCATATTTTTTGTACTGCTAAAGTCTCTAAAGAATTCTTCGGTTCTTCCTCTGCAATAATTTATTGACGTGACGCGTTCGTACTCCAATATGATGAGTTGTGGGATTTTCGCAAATTCCTATCGTCAACATGAAAAACCAATAACTAAGCAATAAAATGTGAATTGCGAGCGGTTTCATGTAAACATTTTGAGCTGGATTTTGTACGGTGTTCTTTCATATTTACGTATTTTATTCGCAGCTGTTATAATAACGCGTTATTATTGAATTCGAATATTAAACTTTTTGTTGGAGTACAGTCACGAGCAACAGTATGTAAACACTTAACAACTTTTAGAAGGGTTTTTCTCCTACTGTTCTGATTAAAATATCATGTTGTTACGAACATAGTATTTTGGAACTCATTTTTTTATGAAAAAGATCCTATCTCCAAGACGTCATGTCACCATTTACTCCTTTCTCTTTCATTTCAATCCTCCGTCGCCATCCATCAACATTCATATCCATCACTCTTGTGAGTAGGTATCTGCAGTCATCAAAATCTTTTTGACTTGGTTATTAAATGGCTTGTCTAATCCGTTTTGAAATTAAATGGGAAATTACTATAAGATCTTTTTCGTCACTTGTTGTTTATGAATAAGGGGATAAACCCCATATATTAAGTAAGATATTTCCTCTATGATCTATTTGTAAAAAACCTGTTAAACTAGAGGGGGTTTTGGATACTGGTTCTTCTATCGTTTTGGCATGATTTATTAAGATTGTACAATTTGATAATAGTTCATTCCGTGATTAAAATATTGAACGTTCCTCAGCTGGGTACCTAGTAGTGATTAACCTGGTTGAATCTAAAGACCACATACACACGAGAGCAGAAGTCTTTGGAACAGATCTGTGGTCGATTGTTAGTACATATTCGATGGAGAACTGAAGTAGACAATGTGTGTACTGAGTGCGAGAGTGAAGTGCCCAAATATTTGTTTAGAGCGGGAATCAATTCCGCGACACGCAGCGCAGCAGTCAATCGCTCAGCCACTGCGCCAACCGTGCCGTCACATTATCTCTACTTTCGTTCTAGTTTATTTTCCTTTGGTGGAAGATTCCAAGCTACGCTTCCATTATTGCGTGAATACTTATATTCACATAATTTACTTTTCTCATTGGATGGCTTGTCCTAGTGACGGTACTTTCATAGAAGCCTAAAAGCTTGGCTTGCCGTTATAACCTCCTACTCTTCATGCTGTTAGGGTTCTTGAACAGTCAGCTTGCCTTATGGGCTTGTCATATTGTTGGACCCTAGGCACGCCACTGATAAACTTAAACTTAAGGGGAAGATGTTAGACCTGCTGTATGTATTAGAATGTTGGCCCACAAAAGGGACGAATGAAAGGCATTTGCATGTGGCTGATATGAGCGTGCTAAGGGGGATGTACGGTGTTATGCGAATGGATAAAATGAGAAATGAGTACATAAGAGGAAGTCTGAAAGTAGCGCCGGTGACTGAAAAGTTGTGTGGTAATCGGTTGTCGTGGTATGGGCGTTCGATGCGGAGGAATGAGGAAAATATCGTAAGGAAAGTTCTGAGTATGAATGTGGATAAGATTATAGGAAGAACAAATAAACGATGGATGGGCTGTGTAAAGAACGATATGGCAAGAAAAGAGGTGTCTGATGAGATGACGAGTAATAGAGAAGTATGGAAACAGTTGACATGCTGACAGGGGCAAGAGAATGATGATAGACACGCCACTGATATCCTGGTGTTGTATTTGCAGAGTTATAATAAAATAAATCATTTTTTAGAAGACAGCGTATGATCTCGATTTGAAACTTGTCGTATCGTAATTTACGACTAACTGTCTATCTTTAGCTGGTTGTAGGCAGGGGTCTCCAAAATAGTGCCGGAGATACGCCTATACTCTATAGGCTTTTGACGACCGGTCGTGGGCTGATGTCATTCAATAAAAAGTTTATTCTCTATGAATTTCCTTGTTTGGTTATTAATGTTGTTATGTGTATCAGTTTCAAGTTTGTGTTCGGATATTTTCAAATGCTTTGTCTATCTAGTTTTATTGAAGTGTCGCTATGCTGTTTCCTCCTTGCCTCGGAAAGCACGTTAAGCCGTTTATCTCTGCTGTCATTTGTAGATCTTTATCAGTCGTTACATGTAGTCAGTAGCCCAAAAGTCTGACAACCAGTCTAACCAAAGGGTATCGTATTACCCAGTACCACTAACTACTAACTGGGTTGTGGAGGTCAGATAGGCAGTCGTTCCATGTAAAATACTGGTATTCAGCTGCAACCGGTGAGACGGGAAGCCGACCCCAACATAGTTGGGAAAAGGCTAGGCAGATAATGATGCTATGCTGGAATTAACTGGACTATCAACTGTTTACTAGGCGGTTAAGTGGTCCAGCGTTCGACAGCCTGTTACCGGTAGATGACATCAATCTTCCTGTCTTTGTCCCATTTTATTTGGGGTCGGCGCAACACGTTTTCTTCATCCATTTTCCTCTGTCAGACGTCACGGCATCATTTACTCCTTACCGGTAGAGATACTTGAAACAAATCTTTCGTTTAGAGAGCGTTTTGGCTGACACAGCACAACGAATAGACCACGATATTGATACTATAATCCTGAGAGATGTCCTCATAAAATCCTGGAATGATCTTTAAGTTCGGAAATAAAACTGTGCAATTTTTCTTCTTTGCGTGTCGATAGACTCAAATAATACCCGACCAGTATATTGCCACCTGCACAGCTCTGTCGTTAGCTTCATTTAAATCCTGGAAGGTGCAGGTGGCTGTGCAGTATGGGCAAGAAAGGAGGTGGGGATATCCTGCAGAGGGGCTCCACACTGACATTGTAACTGTTTAATTAGCGGGAGGTATTATCCACATGTTACTTACTTTCTTGGAGATTAGGCTAAAGTTATTTGCCTATCCACTAAATCACTTCAAGGAAACGAACGATCTCTGATCAGCTTCCTCCTATTAATTGATTTGGGGTCGGCAGCATGCTTTTTCTTCCATACAACTCGATTAGTCATCATCATCGTTCATATAGGTATGGCTCCTTTCCAGACATAAAATCTTCTTCAAAGACTATAGTTATGAAAAATGTTGGTTAATGGATTCATATTGCCATCTTCATTCATAGTTTAAGCAAATACTGGTATTCAGCTGCATCCGGTTAGACTGGAAGCGATTAGATGACAGAATCACAGATAGAGTAAACCCTGACTGAAAGAAAGAAAGAAAGAAAAAATATTTATTTGTCGCAGGGACATGACATGCATCATACAAAATTACAAAAAATAAACAATAAACTATAAATTCAACAGGACGGAACAAAAAAAGAAGAACTGCTGTTAGTGTTCTGCTGTCACTATCATATGATATGTGATTGGCACAACATGTCCTTCTCACCCATACACCACAAATACTTTAAATACTGGTATTCAGCTGCATCCGGTTAGACTGGAAGCCGATCCCAACATAGTTGTGAAAAGGCTAGGCAGATGATGAAGATTCATAGTTTTAGCATTTTCAGGGACATGTTCCTCATTTGAGTGTTCAAAAAGAGTATGTAGGGATCCTTGCTGGTTGGGTTCTGGCCACCGGAGGCGCTGGCCTGTGGACGGCGAGTTATGGGCTAGCTGGCCGTCCGGCCGTCTTATGACGACAGGCCGTGTCGACGGCGCGTTCGTGTTCCACGCGCGCCTCAAACAGATTTCAGCAACCAAATAGGGGTCCGCATGGGCCGATGCCTGCCAGGGCTGCGGGACTGTTCGAAAGAGATACCGTGGCCCTGGACCACAAAGGGCAAAGAAGGAACATGGATGGGTTTTAGTCAGTACAAGTCTGACACTCCCCTCCGCTCCGCCCAGAGTGTCATTTGATGATATCCCATCCGGAAAAAAAAAAAAGAATCCTTGCTGGTGATGTTCTGTGTTTTCTGCCTACATCCTATAAGAAAAAGACGTGAGTTTATGCATGTGTTCCTCTTTCGTCCATGACAACTGATTTCAACACAAATAAATGATATCTTTTTAATATTATCAATGCTCCTCAGGCATTGTGAACTCTCTCCGTCTCATAATTATCTGGATCCAAAAATAGCTGGAAACGTACACAAATGTTTTAAATAACAATAATTTTATAACAATGTGCCGGGCACATGTTATTCCGTTTTGTTTTACAAACATGCCGCGTCTGTATGATCTTTTTGTACAATTAAATTCTTTGTACACATCTGTATTTTTCAATGCCTTTCAACTTCGATTTTAATCACTCTTCAAAGGGATGAATGTCATTTATTCATCAATATTCTTCTGTCATGATACCGGAAGACAAGAATCTGAACGTTATCAAAAAGCCATGTTTAAGAACTGTCAGTGTCATAATTCGTCTGGAATATTCACTCCGGCAGTTCTTGAACGCCGTTTAGAAGTCTGATCGTGTTAGTTTCGTAGGTGAAATCCGGTCTGTTTCGCTGTTAAAACACTGGTCCATCAGAAAAGTTGTAAATACACAATAATTCTTTCTTCTACTTTTACCTTAGCTAATGCGAGCATCGATTGATTTGCATCGATTCAGTTAATATCGGCACAAGTATCACAACACACCAATAGCGAAGGGTCAATTTTTGTAAGAGGTAAACCGGAGAACATATCTTTAATGTGATTATATTATTTGTCTATAGAATACTGACTGTGCCATTTTTCAAAGGGAAGCCGGTAGGAAGCGAGTTGTATGGAACCTTCGCCACTGCAACACAATGTGGTAATACAACCTCCTCATATAATGTATGTCTCATGTATGACACACCTACTGCTCTCAACGTAAGGTTAGTTAGCCAAGTGGCACTGTCAATGGCAGCAGGTCGATGCCCGGGGAAGGTCGTGTGACAAAATAAGTGAAAGCGATACGCACTGCATGTATGAACAGATACGCTTCGGGTGATGCTGCTGTAATATGCGTGTAGTGGGATAGGCAGAAGAAGAGGGGTAGGGTTTTATGGAAAAAAAAAAATGTTTTCCGCAGCTAAGTGGATGCGACTGGCTGAGGATAAGGTTTTGTGCCTCTGCTTTGGAGTGGTTTATGTCCAGAAGTCGGCTAGGTTACGCTGGATATAAACCCAAAAAAAAAAAGAAATCAGTAATGATTTATAGATTTTCTTTAGAGATTTTGTTTTGAAACGAGACCCCTAAATTTTTTCGATTCTGTTAAGCCGTGGTTTCCTATTATCGTACCTTGACAGTGCTTTCTGTAGAACACGATCCAAAGGTCTTAGATTTGAAAGAATTTGTGTGGTATACTAAAACTAAAAAAACCCGACTACTAAAAAATCACGCTTTAATCCTCCTATTATTGAAGTCGGTTAAAATGTAGCCTATGTTACCCGGGCCATAATAACGAATCGATTGACACCTTATTCATCAAAATCGGATGAATAGTTTTGGCGCTACGGAGGAACAAACGTAAAAACAAAAAAACATTAGAACATAGACTGCTAAAATCATCACCCTTCCTTTTGACTTCGCCGTAGTAGGTCGTTGTAAATAGAAGAATTGGACGCAAAGTGGCGTCGGTTATTTGTGTCTTGGACTGCAGTAACTTGTCCTCCTCAGATCCACCAACAGAAAATTTTACTTAACTAGTAAAAGTAATAAGTATTAAAAACTTGTTTTGTGTACTAAACATTATCGCGAAACAAATGCAAAAATCAATTTATTGCACGCTACCTTATCAGTGCCGTAATCTAAGTAATTCGAGTTAGTAAAGATAGCATCAATAATCGATTGAGCTCTGTTGTGATATTGCAGCGTTGGTGCTCGCGTGACTTGCAGTTGGTCAATATAAGTCATGTTTGCTTGCAAAATTGCTGGCGAAATTGGAAATTGGGCAGTAGCACATGAGTGGGATGTATAGCATGACTGAAGTACGACCAGGCTTTATGCTGTTGTTTGCTTGGTGCCATGGTTATTCGTATCGAGAGCAGTTCCAAGTTCCAAGACAGAGCAGAAACAGTGCGCTCGTACAGAGTGCAGTGGCGATACAACGCCAAGATGGAGCAGAATCTGAGCTTGACCGATTGCACCTCCCAAGCACTAGGCTGAGTTTTCTGTCATAGCACTGACTCACCACTGTACTCCGTACGTGAAATAAAGACGTAAAGTATAGTCCTCTCCTGCCAGGGCTGCGGGACTGTTCGAAAGAGATACCGCGGCCCTGGAACACAAAGGGCAAAGAAGGAACATGGATAGGTTTTAGTCAGTACAAGTCTGAAACTCCCTTCCATTCCGCCCAGAGCGGGACTGACGATATCCCAAAAAAAAAAAAAGCGTATAGTCCTCTAGAACGAATTTCGGTCGCCGCGGCCTATCTCTGCACACAGACAGTGCATGTATGTGGACTTCCTTTTCTCGCACTCTCATAGTGT
Source organism: Noctua janthe (assembly GCA_910589295.1). Classification (NCBI taxonomy): domain Eukaryota; kingdom Metazoa; phylum Arthropoda; class Insecta; order Lepidoptera; family Noctuidae; genus Noctua; species Noctua janthe. The sequence continues at coordinate 9,812,070 of OU342578.1, forward strand.
CCGGAGAGAGATCAGGCGCGAGACCAGCTCCTGTGACAGTAAACTAGTAACCAGCAGTACAGGATTCAAGCTAAGGATGCTGTAGGGTTTATCAGCTCATTGTTAGCTATTCGTTTTATTCTGACCATTGAATTCGGGATAATTAGTAGAATTCGCTTGTTCAGTAATGCTGTAATGTAACATGTACGACGAATTTGAAAATGAAGCGACTGCCTATCTGACCTCCACAGCCCAGTTAGTACTAGGTAATACGATACCCCTTGGTAAGACTGGTTATCACTTTTTGCGTCAGTGACTACCCATAACGACTGTCAAAGATCTACAAATGATAGCCGGGACCAACGGCTTAACGTGCTTTCCGAGGCACGGAGGAAACTCGGTATGTAATGGGTGGTCACCCATCCACAGACCAACCTAGGCAAGCACGGCTTAACCTAAATATCGATCCGAGCGGCTGTTATTATTTAGCCACGAGCTCGTCCTCTATTTACACCCATCTTTATGTAAATTCAAGTCCAAAGGTGGCTGTGTGTTTTCTCCACATGAATAATTTTTTTCTCTTTTCACAATATTATATGAATTTAAATGACTGTAAATTGCTTACATCTCAAGCCTCCGTTGAATGTTTCGAGTCGCGTGCGCAAGGATTTTTATTAGATTCGTCTCGAGATCTCAGATCATATAGCACTCACGCGCACTCGTTTTCTAAAGAATGCTCGTTATGTAAGTATGAACAATTGGAAATTGATGCTCAGTGGAATTGTTTTAACTTGTATGAAAGTAAAAGTTTCTTTCTTAGCGTGTCGATGGCAAATTAAATTGAGTCAGCCCAAAATTTGGCGACGAGTTTCGCACTTTCAGCTCCTGTGATGTGCAAGCAACAGGACAGGCAGGACACGATATCAAGTGTCCCATCGTTTGTGGGGCAACACCATATTTACACTCCAGGGGAGAGTTCCATTATAAGATGCACAGTTTAGCAGACAAATATTATTTTAAGAGTAGAACATGATTCAGTTGAGGATGAGGATCCGTAGCAGTGTTCTCTCTTGCAAAGTTTCTCTTAATTCATTCTGTAGACATCATTGGATGGTTTATGTTGAAAAATTTATGACAATCTTACTATCACTACATAGTATAAAACGAAAGTCGCTTTCCGTTGTCTGTCTGTCCCTATGTATGCTTAGATCTTTAAAACTACGCAACGGATTTTGATGCGGTTTTCAGTAATAGATAGAGTGATTCAAGAGGAAGGTTTATATATATATTGCACCTGTGCCAAGCCAGGGCGGGTCGCTAGTAATGTTATAAATGCGACAGTTTGTAAGGACGGATGAATGTTTGTTACTCTTTCCCGCAAAAACTTCTGATCGGAATTGTATGAAATTTAGCACACTGATAGTTTATAACCTGGATTAACACATTACCACATAGGATACTTTTTATCCCGGTAGTATGATCCCGTGGGAAAATTATCGATCTCCACGCCTGCGAAGCCGCGGGCATAAGCTGGTAATTAATAAGAGTTCAAAGCTACAGAAGAATGAATGGAATTCGTATTTGTTAACACTAGCGACGTTTGAACTCACGTTGGGTAAAGATACAATGCCGTGCCATGCCGTCCCCGGCGTGCTTTGGCCTATAGAATCTTCTCTGATTGGTCTGCTCTTAGATTGCTCCTTCATCATCATGCCCTTGCCCATATCCCAATTCATTTGAGCGTCGGCGCAGCATTTCTTCTTCTTCCATACTTCTCTATTACTCGTCATCTCATCAGACACCTCCTTTCTTGCCATATCATCCGTTAGACAGGCCATCCATCGTTTCTTTAGTCTTCCTATACTCTTATCCACATTCATACTCAGAACTTTCCTCACGACATTGATTGCTCTTTATTCCTATCAAATGCGAATGGGAAGACGTAATACCAAAATAGATTCTAAAGTGGTTTCCGGCTCCTAAATACTTTGTTTGAAGTCCAAAAGTCAATCTAAATCATATCAAGGAAATGTTAAAAGATTTAGCCGCGATTGACTATTTACGGAAAGTAGAATAATAAAATGTCCTTAATAGGAAAAGCCGCAAATTAGATGAGACCGGTTCTTGAGGTCTAGGTTGATGCTTTTGGGAGCAGTTCTTGCGTCATATGAAGTAATCCTTTTATATTGTCATCTAGGAATTATATATTAGGCTCATAATTTTAGGTTTTTAAATTAGACACCTAAGTTTATCGTAAACTGTTTTGGTTTTTATTTATTTATACTTAACTTAATTTTTTTTTATAAAAAAAAAAAACTTTGCCTTTTTTTAAGTGCGTTAACAAACATTTAAACTACATCAACTACAAACTACAACTTTACAGTACTTGCTATTTTATACATGAAACTATGGTGTTTAGTTTCTTGGGTAGCTTGAACGTCGTAATGTAAACTACAACCTATTGTTAATTTAGTTAAGTTCCTCTTTAAGTGAACTGTAATTTGTCCTTTGAGAAATAAATGTCTTTAAACCGATCTAGGGATTTGCCTAATTTCGAAAACGACCGCAGCGACAAATCCCAGACCGCAGGGCGCAGCGATACAACTGGTTTTCTATGATTTACAGCTGAAAGTTGATTTACTGGTCTTGGACCTCTCCAATTGCATCCATTACTATTAATTGAAGGATCACTAGGAATATTAAGGAATACGAAGAGCAGGACCTAGATTTTAAATTAACCTGTAATAAAAGTCAGCCGTTTATATTCTACCCCAGAGCTCTGCCAACCCCATAAGGGCTAGAATCCCGTAACAACAGTTATCGTTGCCCAAACGCAGCGATATTCGACCACTAGGCTAATTAGTAAAACTTGCGGCCGCAGGGTCAGTGACCCCGCGACAAGACTGCTAAGTGGATAGTGTGTTTGTAATATTAGCAGGATTGAGTGGATGGAATTTTAGTATTCTTTTAGGAAACAACTTTAGAAAAATCAAGTTTTTTTTTAATCATCTAACTTAAGGTAGAAGCGTCGGGCGGGAGGAAACGCTCGGGTGTTTCCACTGCGAGGATCGTCCGGAGGACACGGTGGAGCACACTGTAGAGGTCTGCCCCGCTTGGGCGGAGCACCGCCGTGTCCTCGTAGCGGCGATTGGCGGCGGCGATCTCTCGCGTCGGGCCCTGGTTCAAGCCATGGTCCGGAGCGAGAGGGAATGGGAAGCCGTCACCACCTTCTGCGAAGCAGTCATGCTAGTGAAGGAGGTGGCGGGACGTGAGAGGGAAAGAACCGAGATGTCAGCAACCGAGTAGGGGTCCGCATGGGCCGATGCCTGCCAGGGCTGCGGGACTGTTCGAAAGAGATACCGTGGCCCTGGAACACAAAGGGCAAAGTAGGAACATGGATGGGTTTTAGTCAGTACAAGTCTGACACTCCCTTCCGCTCCGCCCAGAGTGGGGGCGTCATTTGATGATTTCCCATCCGAAAAAAAAAAAAAACAAAAAAAGGTAGAAGCGTCAGTGTGGCCCGCGAAATTTAAATTTTCTTACGTTTTTTGAAATTTACAGGTCAGTGTCAGGTTATTAAAATATGATTCGCGACCGTAACAAATATGGCTTTCAGTAGCGAAGGGTCAGTTGTTGTAAGAGGTAAGCCGGAGTACATATCTTTAATGTGATTATATTATTTGTCTATAGAATACTGACTGTGACATTTTTCAAAGGGAAGCCGGTAGGAATCGAGTTGGAACCTTCGCCACTGATGGCTTTGCAGAGTTATAGTCATTAAACTCATCAATACAACCCTCTAAGTTCGTATAAACCCATTGAATGACTTTTTCATGAAATAGTCATTAAATCGGATTAAATGAACTTGGAGGGTTGGCGTATGGAAGTTATAACTGACATGGCCACTAACACTATCATTATCCGTGATCATGGTGCTTGCAACAGCGCCGAAATATCGGGAACTCAAAACAAACAGTCATCATCTGCCTAGCCTTTTCCCAACTATATTGGGGTCGGCTTCCAGTCTAACCGGATGCAGCTGAATACCAGTATTTTACATGGAGCGACTGCCTATCTGACCTCCACAACCCAGTTAGTACTGGGTAATACGATACCCCTTGGTAAGACTGGTTGTCAGACTTTTTGGGTCACTGACTGCCTAACGACTGTCAAAGATCTACAAATGACAGCCGGGACCAACGGCTTAACGTGCTTTCCGAGGCACGGAGGAAACTCGGTATGTAATGGGCGGTCACCCATCCACAGACCAACCTAGACAAGCACGGCTTAACCTAAAGATCGACCCGAGCGGCTGTTATTATTTAGCCACGAGCTTCTCAAAACAAACAGTAAACATGATAAATACCTCATTTCCAGTCTTAATTAAAAAATTATGAATACGAAACTTGTGTCTCGATTTATCAAATCAGCCATGTCTAGAATACGTCATGACGAGCTATTTTCCTGTTATGCAAGAGTTCTCAAAAAAATAATATGAACAATTCGTCATCGCAGTGTCGATGATAAGGCCATTTGAAGTATGTCAGTAGCCCAAAGAATCTATTTCATCTTATCTTGTAATGTTTCATTCAAATAAAAAATAATTATCATACGTACAGTCATGTAATTTCATAATTAATGTGTCAGATTGATTTTTGGATGACTAATAAAATAATTAGCTTGTACAACACTTATGTCTGGTAATTCCATAAATATTAAAAAGAAGTTTCGAAGATCTTTGGCGGTCATTACCAGTCAGCCCGTAAGTTTGACAACCAATCTTACCAAGGCGTATCGTGGTACCCAGTTATTGGATAGGCAATCGCTCGATATAAAATACTGGTATTCAGCTGCACCCGGTCAGACTGGAAGCCGACCCCAAAATAGTTTGGAAAAGGCTAGGTAGAAGGAAGTTTCTGTTGTATTACAGACGGCCGTAAGCAGCGGTGACTACTTACCATCAAGTGGCTCACATACTTGTTGTTTATCTCCCAAAAAATCCTATAAAACCGCCTCAATGAACGGTGGACAGGACTCAGGATATATCACCATAGTTACAGACTGCTTTCTGCCGTCACCATTTCTGTTGACAAACAGTATCTTTATAAATCGACAATCGACACATGCGCTTGTAAAGTAGGTAAGTACACAAATTAACAAAGTGTTGAGAACAATAGCAGACACTTGACTCAGGCGTCTCATTGACTTAGCAGGGTTGGCGAAAAGATGTGAATTTGGGGATACCGGGATACCGTACTAAAATATCGTGGCGTAAAGTATTCCGGCAAACTGGTAACTATGCGGCAGCTTTGGCTCTTTCTGACCGGCTCAAGCCGATTTCGCGTTTGCGTCGAAAAGTGTAAGCACCTTAGGGATTCGAATTTAATTTATAGGAACAATGTTAATATTTATTCGTCACTTTTTCAAACATTATATTTTGACTGAGCCTCCGAAAATACTGTACTACAAGAATATTTTTAATTTCGGGGCACCGTACTAAAATCGTTGCGGTAAATATTGTGCTAACTACAAACGCGGCGACTTTATAGCTCTTTTTGAACGGCTCGAGCCGATTTCGCATCTGCGTTGATTTAGGCACTTATAAGGATTAGGAGAAAGAATAAAGAATTTATTCAGCACTTTTCAATTATTATAAATAGAAAGAGCCTCTGAAAATATGGTGCTATAAGGATAGTACGCTCGAGTGACATTAAGTGAGTGGCACTGTTCTTGACTATAATTGTCGTACACGAAAATTAATTTCTTAAAAAAGCTGGCAGGTGACACAAACGGCACTACACCCCCTTTCTCACAAATACTTCTCTGTATCATTATAAATTGTTGCTCTTTTGAACTTTACATAAAGTATTAAATATCTACCGTAGCTTAATACAGAATCCAACATGGTTTCCAAATCAATTTGAGCCCAGCATATCAAGCAATCTTCTCGTCGAAATTGGAGAAAAATCTACAGCAATTTTAAAATCAATCCTCGACATCCCTGGCTAAGCTACTTGTTGCTTCCGTCAGTCTGTCGGTCGGTCCCGTCTACCCATTTGAATCAATGATACATTGAACTTTTTAGCATTACGTGGAAACGAGAAAAGTTGAGGAAAATGGACCAAAAGAATATTTTTGTGGGAGGTGGTAGGGATATCTATCTCTATGTTTCGAAATGTTAGCCATCACTCTTCATAATATGCTGAGCTTCAACCACAACTCTGCCACACCTTTAGCAGTGGTGAACTTATCTTCATAAATCGTTAAAATTAAAGTAGTTTGAGAAACTTCTCACAGGTAAATAAATGTATTGATTTGTTTCAAACAACTTGTTCGGTAATCATTATCATCATAAGATAGTAATTACAACAGCAAACATTATCTAAAATATTCTAGAGCTCTGTCAGTCACCACTCTTCCCAAACCGCATAATTTTTTTTACATGAATTTTTCGTATTAACACTAGAAACGAGAGATTAACCATGCTTTCTTTTTTTATTTTATTTTTTTTTATTAGGCTTTTGTTTTTCCTCAACTCGCCTGACATGAAGCGACGATGCGCCCCAGGGTGGAACACGCTTGCCTAGAAGAAACCGATGCACTCGAACATTGATGAGATCAAGATTTTTAACAGAGATTATAATGTTAATACCTGGTTTCCTTGTTAGTCTAGAGGTCGCAATCGCGACTGCTGAGCATAAGGTCCTGGGTTCGATTTCCGGGTCGGGCAAATTGGTATTAGAGTTTTTCATCAGGAATTTCTCAGTAGCAGCCACGGAGTCTGGATTTGTGCCCAGTTGATGGCAATAGTCTCGCCCCCTATTACATGGGACATAAGCATAACTACTATACTATACTATACTATACTATACGGTACACCTCTGCCTAACCCTTCGGGGATAACAGGCGTGATGTTATGTTATGTATAATGCTAATTATGTAGCTACCTGATACACCGTACCAGTTTCGCAATAGGCCTTTTTGTCGGTTTGGAAATCATCAAATGACTCACTGCTCTGGGCGGAGCGGAAGGGAGTGTCAGACTTGTACTGACTAAAACCCATCCATGTTCCTCCTTTCCCCTTTGTGTTCCAGGGCCACGGTATCTCTTTCGAAAAGTCCCGCAGCCCTGTAGCAATGGCCTTTAAAACTCTTTAAGTAAGCACAAAATGAGTGTGCAAAAGAGCCCAACTTGTTACTAAAAGATTCTTTGCCATCCCTAAGTCCGCAAGTTGCCGCTTCCGCCAGTCTGCCGGTTCGCGCCGTCTGCCCATTTGAATCAATGAATCGTTGAACTTATGTGAAAAGGGGAGAATTTTACAACTTGCCACGTCTGAAATGATTGATGTATGTTTTATATAAACGAGTGAACGTCTAAAGTTCTAAGTAAGCATCGACAAACCCTTTGTTATTCATTACAGAGGCCCTACTGTCTACGCGGTGTAGACGCGACGTAAATACGTCCATTTTAATAATACTAGTTTCACATAAATAACAACTTTTTCTACCTACCTACTGTCTACCTACTGCCTATCTACTGCCTACCTATTGGCTATCTACTGCCTACCTACTTCCTACCTACTACCTACCTACTATTTCGGGATCAAAAGTAGCCTATGTGTTAATCCAGAATATAAGCTATCTTATTACTAAATTTCATCCAAATCCGTTAAGCCGTTTGAGCGTGAAGGAGTAACAAACACACATACGAACTTTCGCCTTTATAATATTAATGTGATACACAAATATACTTACATACACAAATAATGATATAGCTCATTTAATAAGGTAGGATTTATTTAACCAGTAGGTTATGGAAACAGTTATCGTGTAACTATCACTTAAAAAAAAATTACTTATCCAGCGCTACGTTACGTTTTAAAGTAACACAAGTAACTAATCCTACACGCGCCACTGACCACAAACTCACAAAATTATGTAATGCGGTTTGTTAATTAAACATCTAAGTATTGTGAATATACATACAGGGTGTAAACAGACCCTTCACATAGCCGTCAACCAAGCATTCTGTACGTCAAACTAAGTAACTTTACGCAAAAATTATTGCTGGGAATCGACTTTTTTTTGGGGTGAAAAATCACGTTTTACGGTAGGACTCGATGGAAAGCACTCAAAGCATTGTGCTGATGGATTGAATAGTACGGGGGTCGTGGAGGTGTGTAACGTAAAAATCTTACATTAAAAACATGTATTAAAAAAAAAAACTTGTGAAAAAGTTGGAACTTTGACCCCCAATATCTCCGTAACTAGAAGGTTCCCAGGTATGGTCTAGAACAAAAAAAATATCGCAAAGACGGGGAGAACAAGTGCCTTTCGGTTATGTTAAGAGTCTATTTACACTCTTTAGATGCATTTGTCACAAACATAGTTATAAATAGATTCTGATTTACTACAATCTACAGTTTAGTAATCTTTGTACCTAGTATTTAATATTCGTAATTATTTGGGATGAATATAAGTCGCGCCAGTTACAGAAAAGTTGGAAGGGAATCGACTGTCTTTGTATGGACATGTGATGAGGAGGGACGAATCGCATGTGACTAACAGAGTGAACGTTGATAGGATGGAGAGGGAGAGGAAGACCAAGGAAACGATGAATGGATTGTGTGAGGAATGATATTTTTCTTTTTTTATACTAAATGGGCTTACTCTTGCTCTCGATCTAGTCCCGAGGACAGAGATGAGGTCGACGATGGAACGAGCTAACCCAAAAGAAGCCTATTAACTCAACTAAATAGATTGGGGTCATATGAACTTGGGAACACCGACGCAGGCAGGGAATTCCACTCCTTGGCTGTGCGGTTAATAAATGATGTAGCAAAGCGCTTCGTACGAATGTGTGGAACATCGACAAGGTATGGGCGATAACCTGCAGTACGTCTGGACTCCCGATGGAAGAAGGGAGATGGTGGAATGACCTCGTGGAGCTCTTGGGCACAATCACCGAAGTACAATCAGAAAACATGCAACTTTGCGCCGGTGTCCAGGCTATGAAGCGTAGTACCAACCAGCTTATCGTCACCATGAGATATGAAGGGAAAAGGAGTAAATGATAGTGTAAAAATTGACAGGGGAAAATAGAAGAATAAAACGTGTTATGCCGACCCCAAGTAACATGGGACAAGAACAGGAATATGATGAATTATATTGGGTTTATTAATTATTTTCAATAATTTATTTATGGAAACTAGTCCATGACAATATGATACGATAACAGCCGGAAATAATTCGGTATTGTACTGTCATACGTGTTAGTTTGTTAAACTACTTGATGTATATCTATACAGAGTGTAACAGAAAGGGTATAGGCATATGAAAGGATATGCTGCAGGCCATCAAACTGAACAATTTCTTCCATGGGTCCAATATCGTAAATGCTGAATAAATTATCAGCTGTCCCATACTAAATTACTTCTATGTTCGGCAGCATTAAAAAAAAAAACGAAACATAGAAAGTCGTCATCGTCACTCATTTTAATCTGTATTTCTCTAGCTGATGATTTATTTAAAGTTTCTCATCTTCACCATTTCCATCTTTCCAGGCGAAAAGACTCAACGGCAATGGAGACCTTGCCGCCATCAAGGTGATAAAGCTGGAGCCTGGCGATGACTTCGCCATCATCCAGCAGGAGATCCTGATGATGAAGGACTGTCGGCATCCGAACATCGTCGCGTACTATGGCTCTTATCTTAGAAGAGATAAGCTGTGGATATCTATGGAGTACTGTGGTGGGGGAAGTTTACAGGTATTTATTAGTTTACGTTTCATTATGCCTGTGGCTTATATTCAAGATTCTTTATGAAATATGGTACATGATGGTCTTATAAATAAAAATGTTTCACATATTTCTCTGACTTCCTTCAGCATGCAAACTTAAAATTTAAATACCTAACACATTATACTCGTAGTTTAGGTACCAAGTTAAAAATTTAACAAATCATTTAAGAACATTAAATTATTGGTATGGACATGTGATGCGTAGGAATGAGGAAAATGTTGAGTATGAATGTAGATGGCTATAGAGGAAGACCTAAGAAGCGATGGATGGACTGTGTGAAGGATGATATGGCTGGAAAGAACTAGGGGGGCTGAGATGACGAGTAATAGAGAAGTATGGAAGAAGAAGACATGCTGCGCCGACCCCAAATAAATTGGGATAAAGGCAGGAGAATGATCATGTGGCTTGTATTTCCCCATAAAGGGTAGACAAAAGTGTGTGCACCAAAACTTCGCCTTTATAAGTCTCACATAAGAGGGGTAAAGCCAGTTGCGATTCTTCATCTTAGCGTGTCGATGGCAATTTTTTATTAAATATGTTTGGCCCAAAATTTAGCTATGCGAACTCCACTCGCTGATGCATTCATAAGATCGTCAAGTGTGCAGGTATTAGGGCATGCACCGCAAGATGGTAGATGGACCATTGTCTGTGGAGCCGCATACGTTTAATTAATTGCGATTAATCAGCCACAAATACGGTTTCCGGGCTGGACCTGAGAATTTCCTCCCAGACAACTTAATGCCTGAGTCGGGGACTTAACCCTAGCCTAGTTCTTCTACCCTATGACTGCTTCTACCGCTAATGATCATAGCTTACAAAGCTCTCTCTCTCAACCGGAGTGAACTTCATTGCCTGAAATTGCCTTCTCCGATTTCAGGACATCTACCACGTCACAGGACCTCTTACAGAGCTGCAGATAGCTTACATGTGCCGTGAGACGCTGACTGGCCTGTCCTATCTGCACATGATGGGCAAGATGCATCGGTGAGTTAAATGTAGGGATAATGTGTATCTTTTTCTCAGAAGGCCACATTGATTTGTATAATAGAATATAAACGAGATATAGACGTGTCGTGTCATAGTACTTTATCAACATTACTACATAACAAAAGGGCAGATTGGGAGACGACTTTATTTTTCACTAGCACCCCGTCTCGGTTTCACACGGGTAGTAGAGCATATACAGGGTGAAAACAGACCCTTCACATATCCGTCAACCAAGCTTTCTGTACATCAAACTAAGTAACTTTACGCAAAAATTATTGCTGGGAATCGACTTTTGTTTTTGGGTGAAATATCACGTTTTAAGGTAGGACTCGATGGAAAGCACTCAAATAATTGTGCTGATGGATGGATTGAATAGTACGGGGGTCGTGGAGGTGTGAAAAGTAAAATTCTTACATTAAAAACAAGTATTTAAAAAAAAAAAACTTGTGAATAAGTTGTAACTTTGACCCCCAATATCTCCCCAGAAGAAGGTTCCCAGGTATGGTCTAGAACAAAAAAAAAAATCGCAAACACGAGGAGAACAAGTGGCTTTCGGCTATGTTAAGGATCTATTTACACCCTTTATATTTCTACTTTTTTTAAGACATATAGTATTGCTACAGTTTATTAGACCTTTTTAAGAGGAATAATCCCGTAATACATTGTTTTCATTTAATTCGATTGGTATACGCGGCGTGGGCGCACACCAGTAAAGCTCCCAGTCGGCGTGAAATTTGATGAGTCTGTCTGAATCTGATGAGTTGGGCTCACGTCAATGGCTGCACCGGTGGCTTAAACCTCATATCCAATATTAAACTATTATTTCGGAATGTTTCAGTGACATCAAAGGCGCGAACATCCTCTTAACTGAATGTGGTGACGTGAAGCTGGCAGACTTTGGCGTATCAGCACAGATCACAGCCACCATCAACAAGAGGAAGTCTTTCATTGGCACGCCATACTGGATGGCGCCTGAGGTAGATATGTTTCTTCTTGTGAAATGCGACGTTCATAGATCGCCAAGACCTATGAACTTTTTGCACGCCATGACTGACTTTAAATCAAATCAAATCGTTTATTGTTATATCCATAATGTACACTTACAGGTGGTAAATAAAAAAAAATAGAAACAATTATGGACCCTGTCAGGCACAGCAAATTTTTTAAATAAGTTGAGAGAGGAAGAGCGCTTTATTAGTTTTCCTTGTTGTTAAGTTTGAATTATTATCTATCCTACTAAGTATTTTATATGCAAGTCTATCTATTCATTTCTTATTTATTTAATTATATTTAAAATTACTTATTTGTTTACTCGCTTTAAAAAGATAACATGCAACTCATCGACAGAACAAAATCATGAAAGAGTATAAATGCCATGTTTTGTTTTCGAATATTCTGGTCTATGGGGTTTTCTTACAAAACGAATTCAGCTTTTTCTTGAATGTAAAGCTTTGAATTGATATTTCGAAAAAATAATACAATTTGATCCAATAACTATTGACTGGGACCTCGAGAATTTCCTTATTGAAAAACCCACACCTTACCCGATCTGGGAATTGAACCCCGGACCTCATGCTCAGCAGTCGCGCTTGCGACCAGTAGACCAACGAGGCAACGAGATCTCGATAATGTCTAATAGTAGTCTAATTAACATTTTTTTTTCTGTTTCCAGGTGGCTGCAGTAGAGCGCAAGGGTGGTTACAATCAGCTCTGTGATATTTGGGCGTGCGGTATTACTGCTATCGGTGAGTATTAGCAGTCTAGCTAGCTGGACATATTAATCGCTAAAAAGATCACACGAAACTAATACCATCCGCATTAATACAAATGCATGTCTTATAGTGGGTTTAAAAGTACCCTTAACGAAGCCGAAAGGCACTTAATTTTTCTTCCCGTCATTGCGATCATTTTTTTGATTCGGATTATACCTGGGAAATTTCTAGTTACGGAGATATTGGAGGTCAAAGTTACAACTGTTTCAAAAGTTTTGTTTAAAGACTAGTTTTTAAAGTTATGAAACTACTTTCATGACCCTTTTACAATGCAGTCATCAGCACAATATGTTGAGTGTGTAGCGGCACCACAAAAAGTACTAAGCAACATAAACAAAAAGTACTACAGCGCCATCTATGACACAGACGAAGAACTAAACATCGTAATACGTCTAAATTCTACATCGCGCAAGTAAAGTTATTCGCGACTTAAGACTATATAGAAGAACCCGACAACTGTCGGGCAGTAGCCCACCAGACATAACACCCGTCTGGTCAGAGGATCCTCCCTTTTCTATGGGGGATGAAGAACTTTACACCCTGTTCTCCATACCCTCAAAAGTGCATTACATTGAGTTTTACCGTCGTTTCCCAGCAAAAATTTTCGCGTAAAGTTACTTATTTATTTTTTATTATTTATTCATTATCAAGTAACATGACTCATTATTTGGCACAAAAATTTCAATAACAACACAAACAAAAACGATATACAATCAAATTATACTTATTAATTAATAACAAATTGTTGGACATAATAAAAAAAAAAAAAATATTACAATTTTCTAACCGGTACTGGAACAGCAGTATTGGTATTGGTGTGGTATTTGTTGGTTACTTGCTTGGTTGACGGCTTCTTAAAGGGTTCGTTTACATCTTGTATAACACAACTTTTCCTACAATTCCAGAGCTCGCTGAACTCCAACCCCCCATGTTCGAGCTGCATCCCATGCGGGTCCTGTTCCTGATGTCGAAGTCGGGCTTCAAGCCGCCCGCGCTGAAGGAGCGCGAGCGCTGGTCGGCTGTGTTCCACGCTTTCCTCAAACTGGCGCTCACTAAGAACCCCAAGAAGAGGCCCACGGCTGACAAACTGTTACAGGTAAACTTTAATTAAGGATAATAATTAAGTGTGTACTGAATAAGTAGCTCGAGGCTAAATAATAACAGCCGCTAGGGTCGATCTTAGCATTAAGCTGCGCTTGTCGGGGTCGATCCGTGAATGGGTGGCCGTTCTTTACATAACGAGACCCCCAGCGTGCCTCGGAAAGCCGCTAGTCCCGGCTGCCAATTGTAGATCTTTGACAGTCGTTACAGGTAGTCTGTGGCCCGAAAGTCTGACAACCAGTCTTACTAAGGGGTATGGTATTACCCAGTACTAACTGAGTGTGGAGGTGTCAGATATTCAGTGGCTCCATGTAAACGCTGGTATTCAGCTGCATCCAGTTAGACTGAAAGCCGACCCCAACATAGTTAGGAAAAGGCAGACAGATAATGATGAATGCTGTAATGCTGTGTGTAGTTTTCAACTGACATTATAGTACAGAAAATGAATTATATCTTATTATAACAATGCATAAATCCGATGTCATGTGCTAGTCTACCTCATCATCGATAATTTTCACAGTAATTATCGAACCTATTTATTCTTTACAGCACGCGTTCTTCCAACAAGACATGAGCAAACGGCTCGCGATAGAGCTCCTGCACAAGTACTCCAACCCGCCCAGTCACTGCAACAATGAACCCGACGAGGATACCGTGAGTAGATCTTAATTCATCACCATTATCGGACTAACCACACTTTTACCTCTGTTCGTGACTGTTGTGACGCTCTTAATGTGCATGTCTTTTACATCCTTCTCACATATATGTATAATCTCAACATGAATGATGTAACCAAGATTTTGTAAAAATATTTTAATTTAAAAGAGTGTCCATGGAGTTTCTTGCCCATTCTTCTCCATAGAGATCTACGCTTTGGAATGTGCAACTACAGTACTTTCTCAAGTTATTATGTCTTGTGACTGTGACTGTAGCTTCGCTTCTTTTTGTTTTTTTTTTGACGTTCAAAAGTGCCTGTGATAGTCTAATTGAAATAAATGTTTTTGACTTTATTTTTTTTTTGTTCAGCTTTTGTCCATAGAAAACAATCATTTTGCATACGTGCGTACGCATCCGTTCAGTTTTCCGCGTCTATTCATATGCGTATGCGTCTCCATATAAAATCGTTGTTTTCTATGGACAAAAGCTGAACAGAGATGAATATGTGAAAGGTTGACTGGTAGAAAATGCCTATGGCATTAAGTCCGCCTCTGTACTTCTGTGCTTGAAGTGTTAAATAAATAAATAAATAAATAATATGTGTGGTTAGTCCCTAAAGAGAACGTTTGGAATATTGTAGATAAATGCATAGGTTTTTATGTTATTTTTGCATGTTGTTATCAAGGAAAAGAAATAATATCATGAAAAGAATATAACTTTAAAGCGCAGGCCACACCATCAGCTGGCGGGCGGACGAGTAAGGCGAACGAGACATCGTTTCACCTCTTTTCATACTTTGGTTCACACCGCGAACTATCGAAAGAGTCGCACGAAGTACGAAAAAGGACTCGTTCGCCTCGCTCGCCCGCCCGCCAGCTGGCGGTATGGCCTGCGCTTAATACACACACACACACGATACGTTAAAAACGGCGCTAGTATTCAAGAATTTAACCAGCGTGATCCTGGTTCGTTGAGCATATCAATCGCTCTTTACTGGTCTAAATTTGATTAATTATCAGGAAATTCTTTCGTGGCGTATAAAACTTTTAAAGTACCTATTATTTCTTTTTCTGTGATGATCAGGGACGGTTAACGTTACCACAAAGATACCGGTAAAATTACCAAAACCTTAACGTTATGCTACGTTAACTATTAACGTTAAAAATATCGTTAATTCATAGGATTTACCGGTATTTAAATAGCGTTACCAATAACGTTATTTCGCTAAAACTAACAATATCTGGTGCGACGTTGCCAAACCGAAGGCGCGCCGCGAGTCCTTTCGTTTGGCTCTTCTAATCGGAGCGGCAACAGCTAACATTTTACTACGACCGGACAGATACCTACGAAAACGCGACGTTTCGCTCGTTTTTCATTTTATAGGACGTCACACAAAAATGGCGTACGCCAAACATGTCTATTTGTTTTGTTGTTCTAATTATTAGTTGTTTGGGTAAATAATGTACAGTACTTTCACAGTTAATATGCCTTTTGAATGGGACTGTAGCTTCATTTTATTATCTTTTTTTCGACAATTCATAAGTGCCTGTAACTGGCATTCTAAAATCAAAACATTTATTCCAATAATTTTATTTTGTAAGTAAGGAGTTCTTAAAAAAGTTTTGTAGGGAGCCCGGTAAGCCGAAGATCATCGAGGTACGACAGGGGCAGAAAAATAAAGTATGTGGGGGATAACGAGATAGAATGAGTAATGGTCGATATCGTATTTGGTACCTACTAGTTTTTTTTATTTTGTTGACTTATTTACATATTTAAGATAAAATAACTTAATTTAAATTTTTTTTATTTTACTTTCTCTGCATTTTATGCTTTACTTTTTTTTCGGTTTTGTTGTCATGGGTGTCATTTTCGTGCTTTACGGGGTCGTTGGTAACGAAAATGAGGTCAAAATGAAAATCCAAGATGGCGCCGACGAAAATTTTCGGTTTTTCGTCATGGGTGTCATTTTCATGGTTTTCGGGGTCGCTGATAACGAAAATGAGGTCAAAATTAAAATTCAAGATGGCGGCAATGAAAATTTTTAGTTTTGTCGTCATGGGTGTCATTTTCGTGCTTTTCGGGGTCGTTGATAACGAAAATGAAGTCAAAATGAAAATACAAGATGGTGCCGACGAAAATTTTCGGTTTTTTTTTTCATGGGTGTCATTTTTATGGTTTTTGGGGTCGCTGATAACGAAAATGAGGTCAAAATTAAAATTCAAGATGGCGGCAATGAAAATTTTTAGTTTTATCGTCATGGGCGTCATTTTCGTGATTTTTGGGGCTTTGTCGTCATGGAAAATTTGGCCAAGAAAAATTTTTATTGGCGCTATCTTCAATTTAAATTTTGACCTTATTTTCGCTATCGGCGACCCCGAAAACCATGAAAATGACACCCATGACGACAAAACTATAAAATTTCATTGCCGCCATCTTGAATTTTAATTTTGACCTCATTTTCGTTATCAGCTACCCCGAAAACACGAAAATGACGCCCATGACGACTAAGCTAAAAATTTTTTTGGCGCCATCTTGAATTTTAATTTTGACCTTATTTTCGTTATCGGCGACCCCGAAAACCATGAAAATGACACCCATGACGAAAAAACTGAAAATTTTCGTCGGCGCCATCTTGAATTTTCATTTTGACCTCATTTTCGTTATCAGCGACCCCGTAAAGCACGAAAATGACACCCATGACGACAAAGCTGAAAATTCAAAATCAAAATCAAAATCAAAGCATTTATTTCAAGTAGGCCAGTTACAGGCACTTTTGAATTGTCGAAACAAAGACAACAGTAAAAAATAGCTACAGTCCCAGTCACGAGGCACAAAAACTTTTCATTGGCCAACCAAATTTTCATTGACGCCGTCTTGAATTTTAATTTTGACCTTATTTTGGTTATCAGCGACCACAAAAACCACGAAATCGACACCAATGACAATAAAACCGAAAAAAAAGTATAGCATAAAATTTTTAAAAACCGAATGGCGCGTGGCGTGTAGTTTTGAATCATACCCGTATTCATGATCTTAGTGTCAGTCAGATTTTTACCTTATTCACAAAAATAAATAAGTATAAGTACTTTGGAGATCATGTTTAAGTGGCCTTGGGAGCCTTTTCGAAATTCCAGTGTCTAGACTTATTATTGAGAATAAAATTTGAATTTTTCTTAATTAATTATTAGCAGCCGGTTATTAATGGGGGCAAATTTTTCATTATTTTTGCGATAAGACACACCGTTTTCGAGATATAAGCAAGAACTTCTGCACTACCGACTTGACTTCGAAGTCAAGGGGTCGGTAGTGCAAAAACAGTGTTTCTTTTTTTCTTCTGAATTTGCTCGCACTGCCGCGTAATTCTCAACATGTAGGTAATAATTAATTAAGAAAAATTCAAATTTTATTATCCATACAAAAAAAATATCGTCGTCTGCGTTCGCACCCGCTGTACAGTAGACCTCAAAAGTGCAGCACCATGCTAAAGATTACATTGCTATGAACTGTGCGAGCGCGATACAGCAGTGTGTGTGCGTGTGCGTGTATGAGTGATGTCTCAACATTCTACACATAACACACACTAATGAACTGTCGTCACACTACGCGAAATAGCATTATATTTCTGTTGCATTTAGAATACACATCATAGTGATGACCTGTTCTTACCATTGCATTGTTAAAATTCGCGTAGTATTAACATGAGTTGGTAGCTGTTTGGGCTGAGCATGGGTTCACGATCAATGAAGTCCAAGTTCGAATCCATGTTATTACAATGTGTGGCTGTTTTTTGTTTCTTTGAAACCTTAATTATATTTGTATTTTAAGCAGAAAGTCGTTAGGTATTTATGTTTATTTATGATATAGTTATGCTTATTATTTATTTTTTATAAGAAGTTAAATATTAGATAGTTATTGTATTATTATTTAACCTCATTAAATGATTTTTATTTTATGATTTCGGTGTTGGAAGGTGGAAATAAAAAAATCATGCTGAATGATAACAAAAATGTTTATTCGTTTTATTTATTTATAAAATTAACAAACTTTTATGAGAATGTGACGTCGCATTCCTATCTAGGCAAAAAAAAGTTCTCTTATCACCGTTCATAAGATTTTTTGTTGTATACCCACTTAGTCAATTCATAATAAGAATAACATAACACGGAAAGGATATTCTAATAACACAAATATAATTGTTGATACCCGCTTATTATAGGTATCAGTATTCAGCAGAGTTAATTGAATACTATGAGTATGAGTATAATATATGAGTTAGACTTTATGAACGTGTTTTTTTAATGTAACGTCACATTGAATGTATTGAGGTTATAGCTTAAGTGTTCATTTTCTTGACGAAAAGAATATTGAAACTAAACCCCAATTTAAGATCATTAAATTTAAAATTTATTTCTTAATTTTTTATTTTTTTATTTACGGTTATGTTAATATTACTAAATATTTAGTTACCCGGTCTACTTATTAAATTAAGTATTATTATTTTTTCGCCATAAATTAAGTCTTCCTTTTGGCAAGACTTGAAAGTCTTCTCGTCAGAAAATACAGTCACCTCCCAGTTAAAATGTAAATAATCTCGAGCAAAACGTAGTCTTTCCTCCCTGTGTTTTTGTGTCAAAAATGGTTTTTAGCTGGCTTCCGATGATGTAAACCTTCAGCATGGAATGCATGGCGAACAGTCTGTAATGTAGTATCCAATTGCTCTGCAAACATTATAGTTGGAATGAAACCATTTGTTTCATATTCTTCCACCATAAAACGTCGCTGAGTCGGGTTAATAAGCGGCGGCCTTTCACTTCTTAGACGACTCTTCGGACTACCTTCTTCCTCAAACCTCTTTACCCAACGGCTAACAGAATTTCTAAAAAAAAACAAAATATGATTATACACTTGTAACTAGCAATTTATTTAATAATAAGAAAATCACACACCACAACTATCATCATAATAATTATAATTTTTAAAAATAACTTACACATTTTAAGCCAGTTTCAGTTGAAATTTGAGAAATATTTCCCATTTTTACGCAAAGTGACAATATTTGCCCTGTCATCAATACTAATATTAGCTTGCATCTTGAATAAAGACAATCAAACAATACGCTAATCGTAATAATAACACAAACGCTCGAAACAAAGTTCACCAACTAACAACGTCATAACTAACTACTTTGTTCAATCCAGAAGTTTATTTTGTTTCACATTCACCCTCATCTTTTTTGTTAATAATAAGTTCCAACTAATATTTAGAAAAACATATCTCATCGGGTCTAACGTATCATTTATAATTAAAACACAAAAAGAGTAATGTCACTTGGGTTCGAACGCAGAGTATACAGTGCGAGACATTTTATCTATAGCGTTAACCGCTAAGCCAGATAGACACATAATTGTTTGTTTGAAATTAAATATCACTAACTTAATACTCCGTCGCGACATGACAGGCTTGTCACTAAGGCAAATGATCATTATATCGCACTCTTTCTGACTAGATAATTATGAAAGAGAGCGATATACGAGATCGTGTATGTGTGCAAAATATTTGTTATGGAAAAAGGTCGTAAGTGCGACTTGTTTTGATGCGATCGTTTTGTGAAACAGCTACTGCACTTATGGTCTCTACTGTACATAAAAGTGTGTTCAGCGCAGAAACAGTACCTATTACACGCCAAAGCTAGTTGTACTAACATCGTAACATGCTAGACTCAACACCGACATCGTTAGAAAGAGATAGGCGAATAAATTACCGGTATACGTGTCGTTACTTTTACCGATACTACTATTAGTTATTAGATAACGTTAACGGACTTACGGGTATCGTTATAAATATCGTTACTTTTTTATCGTTAGCATAACGGTAATTGGTAACGTTATGAAAAAAGTAACGGTAATTCGGTCCCTGGTGATGATACCCAACAACGGAGAAATTTCTTCCGTTTGTATTAGTTATGTTTCACTGAACTTTTCAGTCGCCTTGATACATACGGAGCTGATAAATAGGAAGATTTCTGATCCACAAATGCTATTATCTATCAGCGTGTTAGATCACCACTAGTTTTCCAAAGACAAGTAGTAATTTGTATATTTGTCCGCAGGCATTGTCAAACGTCCCCCAGCGCATAGCCTCCAAGCACACGGGGCGCGGCGGGCGGCGCGTGCTGGCGGAGCAGGCGGCGCAGGCGGCGCAGGCGGCGCACGCGGCGCACGCGGCGCACGCGGCGCACGCGCGGCAGGCGGCCGCGCACGTGCGCCCGCGCAGCCTGCTCACCGAGCACGCGCGCCCCACCGAGCTGCTGGACGACGACGCCATCGCCACAGCCAACCGCGTGCGGCTCATGACCGGGGAAGGGAGGGATCCGGCCAACAGGAGGTCCGGAGTCTACGACGACTCGCCGATTGTTGACCTGGATGCCGATGATGATTTGAGTGTGAGGTCCATGTCGAAGGTTATTAACTTACACGCGGAGGTCAATAGGAGCTGTGATGGGGATACTATTAAAAGGAATGGTGAGTTCATATCTATTATTTTCATCATTTTTGATGTGAAACATCTATAGCCGCACGTAAAACCGATTTCTGGCGTGGCGACGCATGCCGTGGCGACGCATGACGCGTCGCCACGATATATGATGGTATATATATACAGTCTATATCAAAGGCAAAAAAAAAAAAAAAAGTGAGCCGTCACGGGACGATAAAAAAAAAATCGTAATATTTTATTTCCTTTATTTATCTTTACACAAATCTTATACATTTTTAAATATTGCTTAAACTAAAAACAATATAAAAAACATTTAAAAATATAAAAAAATTGTAGCCCACCGGTATCGGGAACAGAGTCCAAGCTATTAATATCATTAATATTTTATTTTATCATTATGACATATTTAGTTCCAAAAAAATCGAAGTAATGAAAAAAAAGAAAGAAATGGTGACCTTACATATACCATTTATAAATGTTTATTCAATAAATAGTCATCGTTATCTGGAAAAAAAATCGTAATATTTTATTTTATCATTATGACATATTTAGTTCCTATCACAATCTGTTCTTTTCTGCATATTACTTTTACAAAATAATGTCGATGTTTCACATCTGCCAGGCGTCCCGTGACGGCGCACATTTTTTTTTTTTTAGAAAAATGATGACATATTTTTTTTATTAGTTAGCACGACGTCGAACAAAATTCATTGAATTAATCGAACCAATCTAGCATTCATAAGTAACTTTTCATTTGTATTTCGGATTTATGTAGCAATTAACTGTATTTATGTACCTAAATAAGTAAAATCTGTTTTGTTACTGCAGTTCCTACTCCTTTATGTAATGCTTGCCGTGGCAGTCTTTAATTAAAACTACATTATAAAATGTAAAAATAATATGAGTACTTAAACATGTATTTTGTGTACACTTTGTTAGTTGTCCTTAAACAATAAATAAATGCCCTGTTTTAAGCTTTCACGGTTTACAACTAAACTTATACTGTCACTTACGGGATATCTTCCGTGATTGTTCATTATTGTTGTTCGTTTTGTTCATATCGGGAGCTCAAAATAATGAACAATCACGGAAGATATCCCGTAAGTGACAGTATAAGTTTAAATAAATGCCCTTATGGATAAGGGCAAGAGAATTATGATGGTGTACATCCACGTACGTGGCGACTGATTTATATAAAAAAAGATTGGTTTCTAGAAAGCTAGCTAACAATAAATACACATTAAGCAATTATTCGACACGTATAAATCGACGGTCCCTACATACAAAACGACATGTCCAAACACATGGTTTATAAAAGGCCATTTTAAGAGCGTAACATTCATATAATGAATGTTAAATAAAAAGCGTAACGCCATTAAAAACTGTCTATTTCGAGTACAAAATTACATTGGTAAAATGTAACATTATTTCATAAAATTCATTACAAAATTTTTATAACACTCTCTCTCCTGTAAGAAAATGTTAGACATGCCGCTTTGTTCGTAGGGACCGTCGAAATTTGCTACTACAGTACTTTACGCATGTAAGCGCATCAGCCCCCGTAGCATGACCACCGTAGACAATCGACAAAATGACAGATTGTGTCGACACAATGACAGATTTCTTTGCACTATCTGTCATTTTGTCGATTCTTCCGTCAAAGAAATCCTTGTCTACGGTGGTCATGCTACGGGGGCTGACATCAGTCTGCTCAGACGAGTTTATGCCTGAATAGCTTTGTAGACCCATTCATTATTATACCTTTTAAGCTGGAAGTGCCAGGGTAGCCCTTGATTCAAATTGTCTTTTTCTGTCGCAAATCATATTTCAATCAACATATAACCTGACACTTACTTGCAAATCTCGTGGGCTGCCGTGGCGCTTCCGCCTTTAGAACGGCGTGCCGATGTGCCGAACATCACACAGACAATGCATACGATTTGTTGAACGCCAACTTAACTTGTCAAAGGGCAAATTAATGTACTATCCAAATATTTAACGTATTAGTTACAAGTTCGGATTTTTTAGTATACAGGGTGTAAACAGACCCTTCACGAAGCCTTCAACCAAGCATTCTGTACATCAAACTAAGTAACTTTACGGAAAAATTATTGCTGGGAAAGCACTTTTTTTTTGGGGTGAAAAATCATGTTTTACGGTAGGACTCGATGGAAAGCACTCAAAGCATTGTGCTGATGGATTGATTGAATAGTACGGGGGTCGTGGAGATGTTTGAAGTAAAAATTTTACATTAAAAAAATGTATTTTAAAAAAACTTGTGAAAAGTTGGAACTTTGACGCCCAATATCTCCGTAACTAGAAGGTTCCGTTCAGGTATGGTCTAGAACTCTAGAACAAAAAAAATGATCGCAGTGACGGGGAGAACAACTTTTGGCTTCGTTAAGGGTCTGTTTACACCCTTTATGTGTAAATTCTAAAGGGGCTAAACTTATTCACATGTTGTATTAAGAGCTATTTGGTAGCTCATAATTTCACCATCATTCTTAACTTGACCTAGTTCTTATTTCTTACAATAAAGCTATAGCAATATTTAAGTGTGACCATTAACGATTTGTCTATTCCTTATTCCAGCCTTCCATAGACAATCTAGTGAAGATTGGTCGGTAGCTTCTCTCATGAGTTGTCCGAAGCACAATCCGCTACAAGACCACTCCATAGACACGTTGCCATCTAGCGAAAAGTAAGTGAACCAACGATTTTTACTACTCCATAGATTTTTTGTTACTTTTCTCGCTTTTTTTTTTAGTTTTTTTTTTATATGTTTATATATTATGTTATAGCAAGTGGTGTCGGGCGATCACGGGTGATGATATATTGAGAATGAGTCTAAGGTACTATTAAGTTTTTGGCAAATTAAAAAAATGGCAAAAAATTAAGCAAAATTTTTTTTTTTTGGTTTTGTTTTTCTAACGGTTAGGATTTTCCGTGTGCTAATAATTTTGTGGTGAAGGTTTTTTATTCTTTCTTATTTCATTAAAGATGCTGTCGGACCGTTGTGGACATATTGCGATCACCGGACACCGTACTTTCACAGATCATAATCATCATTCTCCTGTCCTTATCCCAATTTCTGGTCGGCGCAGCATGTCTTCTTCTTCCATACTTCTCTATTACTTGTCATCTCAGCAGTCACCTCCTTCCTAGCCATATCATCCTTCGTTTCATTGGTCTTCCTCTACTCTTATAACCATCTACATTCAGGCTCAACATTTACTAAAATATCTGTCAAAGTTTCGGTATCCGCAGCCATTCCGCAATATGTCCGTATCGGTTTGACATAACTTTTTTTAAGTTGAAAATTGAATTGTTTTTTTTTTATTATTTTTCCTGAGTGTTGTGTGTATGCACAAAAAGTTAGTATAGTTACACTTTTGATTATGCGCATGATTTGGGCGTTGGTTTTCTGTTTTGGCTTTCCGGTTTCTCTATGGGATGGGCTATCGTTGTCTATATCTTATACAGCATGTACACACAGCGACACATCAAGCTGTACATATCCAGTATAACCTGACCTCGCTGTGTATGAGCTTCCAGTACAGTGAGAGATCAGCTTATACTGGTTTTGCATAGCTGATTGGTCGTTGTGCGTAACAGAAAGTTGTGGTCATCTGTAAGAGTGTGGAACAGAACATCATACTGAACAAGTTTCTTCAGAGGACCTTCGTTGTCACGAAAAAAAATGTCAGCAGTCCCAGACATTTAGGTGTACTGACATTTTGAATGGGACTTTAGGGGTATGAAGACGGTGTAAAGCTGTTCAATACTCTATTGGAAAGGGAGGATCCTCCGATCAGATGGGTGTTGTGTCTGGTGGGTTTTTTGCGCGGAACCCTAATCCTATTTCTAAAATAAAAGTAGCCTAAGTTACGCCTTTAAACATCAGCTATCTGCCAGTAAAAGTCCCGTCAATATCGGTCCAGCCGTTTCGGAGATCAGTCGGACAAAATTATATTAAAAAAAAATCTTTTGTTTTAAGTACCGTATATACTATCATATGCATTATCATCATCATCATCATCATCATCATTTCAGCCGAAAGACGTCCACTGCTGGACATAGGCCTTCCTAAAGTGTCGCCACATTGACTTTCATATGCATTCAATAAAAAAAACTGTTATTTTGAAATTACAAACAGACACTTCAATTTTATTATTTGCGCTACAGGACAGATGAAAATTGATTCGCAATTATGATGATGGTTCTATGGAGAGCGTTGTTCAGTTTGATGGTCCATACCACATCCTTTATTAATCTGACTACACCTTTACTGATACATGTTGTATGATGAGGTAAGACGTTTTTATTCGCTGTCTATGGCGCTCTGTTGTTGCCTTCAGTGTGTTTTAAATCATGTTTAATAAGGTCTAAACTTGCTGTAACAAATTCTAATTATACAAGGTGTAAACAGACAACCCTTCGCGAAGCCGTTAACCAAGCATTCTGTACATCTAACTAAGTAACTGTACGCAAAAATTATTGCTGGAAAACGACTTTTATTTGGGGTGAAGATTACGTTTTACGGTAGGACTCAATGTAACGCACTAAAAACATTGTGCTGATGGATGGATTGAATTAGTACGGGGGTCATGGAGGTGTTTAAAGTAAAGTTAAAATATTAAAAACTTTTAGTTTAAAAAAACTTGTGAAGACGTTGGGACTTTAACCCCCAATATCTCCATAACTAGAAGGTTCCCAGGTATGGTCCAGAACAAAAAAATGATCGCCATGACGGGGAGAACAAGTACCTTTCGGCTACGTTAAGGGTACTTTTACATCCATTATTTAAAACAGTATTGTCGTGTTTATGAGTTGTTTTGCAACTTTAGACTTTATTACCAAGACATCTTAGACGAAATATAGCCAACAGTGAATGATCGCGATTTTGGAAACATCTTTACGCCCATAGGTTCGATAAAACATTATGGAAATGTACGAAAACACGTGGATTTCTATGTAATCACCTACGGGGTGGAAGGGCACCCGCGAAAACAGTTACCACATATTCAGTATATCATTCTGAGCAGTGTAGTTATTAAAAAAATATCAGCTGTTCCAAATATATTAAAAAAAAAAAAAAATTACCCAACACTAGGAATTTCTCCTGTATCGTGGATGCGTTTACATACATTTAAGCTCACTTACACAAACAGTAAGAACCGGAACAACTACCTGTAGATCATACAAATATTTGTTCCGTGGGGGGATCGAATCCGCGCTGCGTGCAGCAGCCGATCGCTCAGCCACTGCGCCAACCGTGCCGTCAAACACACGTCTCGTCATTTTGACCGTGTATGTATTGCACTTTTCTAGGAAACAGCTGTTTCGTTTAATAATCGATTAATAAAATTCTATGTGGGGGGGCTCAGAATGATGTACTGAATACGTTGTAACCGTTTTCGCGTCGGTATCCCTTCCACCCTGCATTTCGTCGAAGTTTTTATGCAGGATGATCCATTGAAGTGGATCACTGTGGAAAGAACAGAAACCATTACATGTTGATTGTTTATTGTAAGGAATCAACATCATCGACTTTGTAGCTAAATAAACCTACATAAACGGTCTACTAGCCTCAAGCGCTACTGCTGACCATGAGGTCCTCGGTTCGATTCCCAGGTTGGGCAAAGTGTTATTGGGTTTTTCCAATACATTGGAATTTCTCAGTATCGGCCCGGAGACTACATTTGTGCCACAACCGGCCAATAGACTTAAACATAACTGGCGAAATGTGGGTGTAGCTACCGAGACACACTACTGCCTCCCCTTCGGGGTTAACAGGCGTGATGTTATATCGTTTCAAGTGAGTATGATCTGTAAGTAAATCTCTCTTGTTTTAGGAGCCTCTTGCAATATATCGATGAAGAGTTAATGCTCAGGTAATCGAAGAGGTTTTCAGTTTGCATGTAAACTATACAGACATGTTATCATTGCAATGTAATCTGTGTTTGTGTTAGAGCTTTTTATGCTGTTCGGAATAAACGAAAAAAAAAACGTAGTAAAAAAACACGGTTCAACTCTGCTCAATTTGGTTGAATCAACCAATAAAAACCGTGCACTGACTAGACAGATCCAACTCACCCAAACCAGGATCCAGATTGAGTGCAGGAAGGAAAACGTGCTCCGGTGTAGAGTCATTAATGACTCTGCCTTGGAGTGTAAGTTTGGTGCTATTCCACAAACGTTGGGGCACTTAATATCGTGTACTGTGTGTCCTGTTGTTTGTTCACTACAGGAACTGATGGACGCTACTGAAAGCGTCAAACTAGTTGCTCAGTTCTGGGCCGACACAATTTAGATTGCCTTCGCCACGCTAAGAAGAAGAATATGTCTAGCAGTATACAGGGTGTAAAGGACAGCCCTCCACAAACTGATGGGGTGAATTCAGTATATCATACTAAGATGACCGGTACAAGAAATTATTTCAGGAACGTTATGGGAATCCAATAAATTTGATTTGCTTTATTTCCTCATACGCAATGTATCGTTACCGTGGCCAAACGCACGTAGTGAACGGCAAGCGCGACGACTAGTTCGATGAACTCTGTACCTAGGCAGGAACTGAACAGCTGATTTCACGCGTCGTTCGTTAGAGTATTTCAACATCCATTGTTGTATTTTTGATTTTAGCCGTATTATTTACATAAATGGAGTGCCGCGTACAGGGAATGTAATTTTACATTGAAATAAAGGAATATAACTGAAAAAAAATTAACAAATGTAAAATTTTCCTGAGAAAAAAAAAACCGGTGGAATATGATTCAAAATAAGGAGCTGAATGCACCCTGTCAGTTTGTGGAGGGCTGTACCACACCCTGTATTGCGGTAGTACGAGTTGTTTGATTGAACCAAATTGTTAGATGAATCAAACCAAAACTTAAACCGTGTAATATTGCCATAAGAGTCGTTTCAAAATTGGTTGAAAAAATAAAAAATACTAAAAAATATTGGGTTGTGATTAACTGATTGGCGTTTTCGTCTAAAATTGTACAGAATGCAGCCGTCAATATGATACATCGCATTTCAGAAAAAGGTCATCTCTGTGCTTGAGGTCCTGCGTTTGATTTCCGGGTCGGGTAAAGTGTTAATGTCACCCAGTCTGAATCTGTGCCCGGTTGATGGCAATAGGCTGGCCCATTCATCATCATCATCCACAGCCCGAACTCACCCACTGCTGGGTATAGGCCTCTCTTTTCTTGTGCCATTACATGGGACTTAAACATAACTGGCGAAACGTGGGTGAACTATTAGGTACACCTCTGCCTAACCCTTCGGGGATTACAGACTTGATATTATGTTATGTTATTTTGAAATATAAACTGACATTAAAGATAATTATAAGTTAAAGATCGATGTGTTATATTAAAGCCCAAATACTATAGCGTAATGACTTTAAAACTCAAAGTATGAATATTCCGAACAGCCAGTATTTAGATTTGGTTTAAATTAATGTGTAAAATAGTTACAATTTCATTTAAAATATTGCTGCAAAATTAATGGGCGCGTTTTACAGACTTTTTATGGTAAAAAAATCACTTATTTAAAGCATCATATGATAATTTATTCAAAATTTACTAAAAGTTATTTTCATCGCTTCCTAATTTTGGCTGGGGCCTAACTGTGGAAATCCATGGAAACCTTGTATATTTCAGAAGTCGTATATAGTTATCGCAAACTGAATAGTATACAGATTGGAATGAATACCGACGCTAAAACGGTTACCACGTATTCAGTACATCATTCTGAAAACCACATCGAAATTTTTCGTCGGTTTCTTACAAAACGGTCAAAATTTATGGAACAGATGATTTTTTATAAAACATTTCTATGTGGGGAGTTCTAGAATGAAGTACTGAATACGTGGTAACCGTTTTAGCGTCGGTGTCCCTTCCACCGCGTATAATTATGTTTGTATTTAATTAACAACAAATACTATTAAAACAATCTTGAATTCCTACCACGTAGGAAAATTTTCTCGCTATCCGAAATTGTTCGTCTGTTTTGGGAGAAAACTTTAAAACACTAAGTTTTTGAGGTTTTCATGGTGTAAAATACAGACAAAAACTAGTATAGGAAAAAGTAGATCATTTCCAATATTACTGGAAATAAAATAACAAAAAAAAACATACGAGAAGCGGAGATTATATTCGGCCACAGTAACATGTTCTCATAAAAAGTCTGTAATAATCTTCCAAAAAATCAATTAGAATAATAAAATATTGAAAGCAGCATCTGGCAGAAATTAGAGCGTAGTCGTAGCATGAAGCATGGTAACAAGAAGCTTTGCAGCTTAAACATTATGTGTAAAATAAACGTAAATAAAATTATGGTAACAAAAACCTGTAAAAACCTGATTTTTACATAATTTTCGAATATTAAAACGGTTTTATATCCCACCAGCACCACTTGTTATTATAACACGAATAAACATAAAGCTTGTCTATATGACACCTTAACATTAAGTCCCTCCCACATTTGTGTCTAACAGCACTCTGTATCGCTTCCAAAAAAACCTAACAGCACTGCGATACCCTCCAAAAAAGCTACTAAACGTACCAAAATATTCTACCAAAATGGTAATTTTTCAATTTGATTACAGGGCAACACTACCGTTAACAGCGGAAACAGCGAACATGGCGCAGGGTAGCAATACAGCGCTCTCGATGCACGACCAGCACCTATCGCAATGTATACAGTTAAAACAAAACTTTTTAAACAATTCGACTGCGAATATCTATCAAAATCTCACTTCGACTTTCCACACTCCTCTAGGTGCTTCTAGAGTGTCCATTGACGATCCTCTATGCAGAAAAATAGGAGAAGACATAATGTATGTGGATCAACAAGAAAACGACCATTTGGATTTACAAAGGAACGCGAACTGCGAATGTGGTCTATGCCCTAAACCTGAACCCAGAGACAATAACACTTTGAGTGACCTACAGAGGTCTGTAGCAAAATGTTCTTGCGATGTCTGCAACTCCAACGGGGACATACTCAGCTACTACAGGAACTGCTCGAACCAAAACACGGACTCCGGAATAGTGATCTGCGAACATTGTAAAAAGCAAAAAATTTCAGTTTCCAACTTCAGAGCGTTACAAATTGCAAATAGGTTAAGAATTTCCGAAGACGACAAATTACAAAATGGCGGGACGGACGATGATCTATGTAGAAAAATTGACATGAGTATGAATATGGAAGAAAAGGTTTTCGAACATAGGAAAAAGCATAATAGACATCACTCCGATTCTGTTACTGCTGGTATAGATTTAAGCCAGTTTTGCCAATGCGAACTTGAGGTTAAAAGAAAAACGTCCTCGGTTGATGAAATTTTCAAGATGGTGGACGAAAATGGACGGGACGCGAAGGCAGAGGTTGTCGATGAAGAGATTAAGACTACGCAGCGGCAACGGAGTTTGTCTGACAGCCAGCGGGATAAAGCCAAAGTTGATAATACGGGTAAGTTTATATATAATAGGGTAGATGACCAGACAAATCTAATTAGTCCGTCAGATAAATTTTCAAAAAATATTGGACATGTATTTTTTTCTTTTTTCATGTAAACAATAAATGAAGACGATACAGTGCGTCTAAACTCGTGTGACGTCACATTTCGGTACACTTTTACCGGAAAGTGACGTCACAAGCCCCCACTCATGATCTTTGATGCGTTTTATCTTCATAATTTTTTATTGATTGGTTAAAACAAAAAATACGTATCCAATATTTTTCGATAATCCAACTGATATTTTTTTAACTTAGGAAACTTCCCTATTATAGAACTCCACTGACAGCCGCTAGAATACAAATTCACAATTTTTTGTGATCACGTTTGATATTTTAACCTAATTAAAGAACGTTAGTGATGACATTGTTTGAAAGTCAGAAATCCACCCAAGAACTACCATTATAGAGTTTTGTGAGTAACTTGTCAGCCTTGATGTTTAGTTAGCAAATTATAATTTTGATTTGCAGTTTCTTTTCAATGAACTTGGAAAGTTTAATTTAATTTATAATGTGGCCCATAAACAAGTGTACGTCCCCTCCCAGTGGTCCCCCTGGAGGGCGCGGGCACGCCGCCGGTGCCGCCGCGGCGCGTGCGCGGGCGCCGCCACACGCCGCCGCGCGCCGCGCCCAACGGCCTGCCGCCCACGCCCAAGGTGCACATGGGGGCCTGCTTCTCTAAGGTATTAAACAGGAACGACAAACTGCTGCAATTGTTAACAGCGCTTGTACACACGCCGCCACACGCCGCCGCGCGCCGCGCCCAACGGCCTGCCGCCCACGCCCAAGGTGCACATGGGGGCCTGCTTCTCTAAGGTATTAAACAGGAACGACAAACTGCTGCAATTGTTAACAGCGCTTGTACACACGCCGCCACACGCCGCCGCGCGCCGCGCCCAACGGCCTGCCGCCCACGCCCAAGGTGCACATGGGGGCCTGCTTCTCTAAGGTATTAAACAGGAACGACAAACTGCTGCAATTGTTAACAGCGCTTGTACACACGCCGCCACACGCCGCCGCGCGCCGCGCCCAACGGCCTGCCGCCCACGCCCAAGGTGCACATGGGGGCCTGCTTCTCTAAGGTATTAAACAGGAACGACAAACTGCTGCAATTGTTAACAGCGCTTGTACACACGCCGCCACACGCCGCCGCGCGCCGCGCCCAACGGCCTGCCGCCCACGCCCAAGGTGCACATGGGGGCCTGCTTCTCTAAGGTATTAAACAGGAACGACAAACTGCTGCAATTGTTAACAGCGCTTGTACACACGCCGCCACACGCCGCCGCGCGCCGCGCCCAACGGCCTGCCGCCCACGCCCAAGGTGCACATGGGGGCCTGCTTCTCTAAGGTATTAAACAGGAACGACAAACTGCTGCAATTGTTAACAGCGCTTGTACACACGCCGCCACACGCCGCCGCGCGCCGCGCCCAACGGCCTGCCGCCCACGCCCAAGGTGCACATGGGGGCCTGCTTCTCTAAGGTATTAAACAGGAACGACAAACTGCTGCAATTGTTAACAGCGCTTGTACACACGCCGCCACACGCCGCCGCGCGCCGCGCCCAACGGCCTGCCGCCCACGCCCAAGGTGCACATGGGGGCCTGCTTCTCTAAGGTATTAAACAGGAACGACAAACTGCTGCAATTGTTAACAGCGCTTGTACACACGCCGCCACACGCCGCCGCGCGCCGCGCCCAACGGCCTGCCGCCCACGCCCAAGGTGCACATGGGGGCCTGCTTCTCTAAGGTATTAAACAGGAACGACAAACTGCTGCAATTGTTAACAGCGCTTGTACACACGCCGCCACACGCCGCCGCGCGCCGCGCCCAACGGCCTGCCGCCCACGCCCAAGGTGCACATGGGGGCCTGCTTCTCTAAGGTATTAAACAGGAACGACAAACTGCTGCAATTGTTAACAGCGCTTGTACACACGCCGCCACACGCCGCCGCGCGCCGCGCCCAACGGCCTGCCGCCCACGCCCAAGGTGCACATGGGGGCCTGCTTCTCTAAGGTATTAAACAGGAACGACAAACTGCTGCAATTGTTAACAGCGCTTGTACACACGCCGCCACACGCCGCCGCGCGCCGCGCCCAACGGCCTGCCGCCCACGCCCAAGGTGCACATGGGGGCCTGCTTCTCTAAGGTATTAAACAGGAACGACAAACTGCTGCAATTGTTAACAGCGCTTGTACACACGCCGCCACACGCCGCCGCGCGCCGCGCCCAACGGCCTGCCGCCCACGCCCAAGGTGCACATGGGGGCCTGCTTCTCTAAGGTATTAAACAGGAACGACAAACTGCTGCAATTGTTAACAGCGCTTGTACACACGCCGCCACACGCCGCCGCGCGCCGCGCCCAACGGCCTGCCGCCCACGCCCAAGGTGCACATGGGGGCCTGCTTCTCTAAGGTATTAAACAGGAACGACAAACTGCTGCAATTGTTAACAGCGCTTGTACACACGCCGCCACACGCCGCCGCGCGCCGCGCCCAACGGCCTGCCGCCCACGCCCAAGGTGCACATGGGGGCCTGCTTCTCTAAGGTATTAAACAGGAACGACAAACTGCTGCAATTGTTAACAGCGCTTGTACACACGCCGCCACACGCCGCCGCGCGCCGCGCCCAACGGCCTGCCGCCCACGCCCAAGGTGCACATGGGGGCCTGCTTCTCTAAGGTATTAAACAGGAACGACAAACTGCTGCAATTGTTAACAGCGCTTGTACACACGCCGCCACACGCCGCCGCGCGCCGCGCCCAACGGCCTGCCGCCCACGCCCAAGGTGCACATGGGGGCCTGCTTCTCTAAGGTATTAAACAGGAACGACAAACTGCTGCAATTGTTAACAGCGCTTGTACACACGCCGCCACACGCCGCCGCGCGCCGCGCCCAACGGCCTGCCGCCCACGCCCAAGGTGCACATGGGGGCCTGCTTCTCTAAGGTATTAAACAGGAACGACAAACTGCTGCAATTGTTAACAGCGCTTGTACACACGCCGCCACACGCCGCCGCGCGCCGCGCCCAACGGCCTGCCGCCCACGCCCAAGGTGCACATGGGGGCCTGCTTCTCTAAGGTATTAAACAGGAACGACAAACTGCTGCAATTGTTAACAGCGCTTGTACACACGCCGCCACACGCCGCCGCGCGCCGCGCCCAACGGCCTGCCGCCCACGCCCAAGGTGCACATGGGGGCCTGCTTCTCTAAGGTATTAAACAGGAACGACAAACTGCTGCAATTGTTAACAGCGCTTGTACACACGCCGCCACACGCCGCCGCGCGCCGCGCCCAACGGCCTGCCGCCCACGCCCAAGGTGCACATGGGGGCCTGCTTCTCTAAGGTATTAAACAGGAACGACAAACTGCTGCAATTGTTAACAGCGCTTGTACACACGCCGCCACACGCCGCCGCGCGCCGCGCCCAACGGCCTGCCGCCCACGCCCAAGGTGCACATGGGGGCCTGCTTCTCTAAGGTATTAAACAGGAACGACAAACTGCTGCAATTGTTAACAGCGCTTGTACACACGCCGCCACACGCCGCCGCGCGCCGCGCCCAACGGCCTGCCGCCCACGCCCAAGGTGCACATGGGGGCCTGCTTCTCTAAGGTATTAAACAGGAACGACAAACTGCTGCAATTGTTAACAGCGCTTGTACACACGCCGCCACACGCCGCCGCGCGCCGCGCCCAACGGCCTGCCGCCCACGCCCAAGGTGCACATGGGGGCCTGCTTCTCTAAGGTATTAAACAGGAACGACAAACTGCTGCAATTGTTAACAGCGCTTGTACACACGCCGCCACACGCCGCCGCGCGCCGCGCCCAACGGCCTGCCGCCCACGCCCAAGGTGCACATGGGGGCCTGCTTCTCTAAGGTATTAAACAGGAACGACAAACTGCTGCAATTGTTAACAGCGCTTGTACACACGCCGCCACACGCCGCCGCGCGCCGCGCCCAACGGCCTGCCGCCCACGCCCAAGGTGCACATGGGGGCCTGCTTCTCTAAGGTATTAAACAGGAACGACAAACTGCTGCAATTGTTAACAGCGCTTGTACACACGCCGCCACACGCCGCCGCGCGCCGCGCCCAACGGCCTGCCGCCCACGCCCAAGGTGCACATGGGGGCCTGCTTCTCTAAGGTATTAAACAGGAACGACAAACTGCTGCAATTGTTAACAGCGCTTGTACACACGCCGCCACACGCCGCCGCGCGCCGCGCCCAACGGCCTGCCGCCCACGCCCAAGGTGCACATGGGGGCCTGCTTCTCTAAGGTATTAAACAGGAACGACAAACTGCTGCAATTGTTAACAGCGCTTGTACACACGCCGCCACACGCCGCCGCGCGCCGCGCCCAACGGCCTGCCGCCCACGCCCAAGGTGCACATGGGGGCCTGCTTCTCTAAGGTATTAAACAGGAACGACAAACTGCTGCAATTGTTAACAGCGCTTGTACACACGCCGCCACACGCCGCCGCGCGCCGCGCCCAACGGCCTGCCGCCCACGCCCAAGGTGCACATGGGGGCCTGCTTCTCTAAGGTATTAAACAGGAACGACAAACTGCTGCAATTGTTAACAGCGCTTGTACACACGCCGCCACACGCCGCCGCGCGCCGCGCCCAACGGCCTGCCGCCCACGCCCAAGGTGCACATGGGGGCCTGCTTCTCTAAGGTATTAAACAGGAACGACAAACTGCTGCAATTGTTAACAGCGCTTGTACACACGCCGCCACACGCCGCCGCGCGCCGCGCCCAACGGCCTGCCGCCCACGCCCAAGGTGCACATGGGGGCCTGCTTCTCTAAGGTATTAAACAGGAACGACAAACTGCTGCAATTGTTAACAGCGCTTGTACACACGCCGCCACACGCCGCCGCGCGCCGCGCCCAACGGCCTGCCGCCCACGCCCAAGGTGCACATGGGGGCCTGCTTCTCTAAGGTATTAAACAGGAACGACAAACTGCTGCAATTGTTAACAGCGCTTGTACACACGCCGCCACACGCCGCCGCGCGCCGCGCCCAACGGCCTGCCGCCCACGCCCAAGGTGCACATGGGGGCCTGCTTCTCTAAGGTATTAAACAGGAACGACAAACTGCTGCAATTGTTAACAGCGCTTGTACACACGCCGCCACACGCCGCCGCGCGCCGCGCCCAACGGCCTGCCGCCCACGCCCAAGGTGCACATGGGGGCCTGCTTCTCTAAGGTATTAAACAGGAACGACAAACTGCTGCAATTGTTAACAGCGCTTGTACACACGCCGCCACACGCCGCCGCGCGCCGCGCCCAACGGCCTGCCGCCCACGCCCAAGGTGCACATGGGGGCCTGCTTCTCTAAGGTATTAAACAGGAACGACAAACTGCTGCAATTGTTAACAGCGCTTGTACACACGCCGCCACACGCCGCCGCGCGCCGCGCCCAACGGCCTGCCGCCCACGCCCAAGGTGCACATGGGGGCCTGCTTCTCTAAGGTATTAAACAGGAACGACAAACTGCTGCAATTGTTAACAGCGCTTGTACACACGCCGCCACACGCCGCCGCGCGCCGCGCCCAACGGCCTGCCGCCCACGCCCAAGGTGCACATGGGGGCCTGCTTCTCTAAGGTATTAAACAGGAACGACAAACTGCTGCAATTGTTAACAGCGCTTGTACACACGCCGCCACACGCCGCCGCGCGCCGCGCCCAACGGCCTGCCGCCCACGCCCAAGGTGCACATGGGGGCCTGCTTCTCTAAGGTATTAAACAGGAACGACAAACTGCTGCAATTGTTAACAGCGCTTGTACACACGCCGCCACACGCCGCCGCGCGCCGCGCCCAACGGCCTGCCGCCCACGCCCAAGGTGCACATGGGGGCCTGCTTCTCTAAGGTATTAAACAGGAACGACAAACTGCTGCAATTGTTAACAGCGCTTGTACACACGCCGCCACACGCCGCCGCGCGCCGCGCCCAACGGCCTGCCGCCCACGCCCAAGGTGCACATGGGGGCCTGCTTCTCTAAGGTATTAAACAGGAACGACAAACTGCTGCAATTGTTAACAGCGCTTGTACACACGCCGCCACACGCCGCCGCGCGCCGCGCCCAACGGCCTGCCGCCCACGCCCAAGGTGCACATGGGGGCCTGCTTCTCTAAGGTATTAAACAGGAACGACAAACTGCTGCAATTGTTAACAGCGCTTGTACACACGCCGCCACACGCCGCCGCGCGCCGCGCCCAACGGCCTGCCGCCCACGCCCAAGGTGCACATGGGGGCCTGCTTCTCTAAGGTATTAAACAGGAACGACAAACTGCTGCAATTGTTAACAGCGCTTGTACACACGCCGCCACACGCCGCCGCGCGCCGCGCCCAACGGCCTGCCGCCCACGCCCAAGGTGCACATGGGGGCCTGCTTCCCTAAGGTATTAAACAGGAACGACAAACTGCTGCAATTGTTAACAGCGCTTGTACACACGCCGCCACACGCCGCCGCGCGCCGCGCCCAACGGCCTGCCGCCCACGCCCAAGGTGCACATGGGGGCCTGCTTCTCTAAGGTATTAAACGGGAACGACAAACTGCTGCAATTGTTAACAGCGCTTGTACACACGCCGCCACACGCCGCCGCGCGCCGCGCCCAACGGCCTGCCGCCCACGCCCAAGGTGCACATGGGGGCCTGCTTCTCTAAGGTATTAAACGGGAACGACAAACTGCTGCAATTGTTAACAGCGCTTGTACACACGCCGCCACACGCCGCCGCGCGCCGCGCCCAACGGCCTGCCGCCCACGCCCAAGGTGCACATGGGGGCCTGCTTCTCTAAGGTATTAAACGGGAACGACAAACTGCTGCAATTGTTAACAGCGCTTGTACACACGCCGCCACACGCCGCCGCGCGCCGCGCCCAACGGCCTGCCGCCCACGCCCAAGGTGCACATGGGGGCCTGCTTCTCTAAGGTATTAAACGGGAACGACAAACTGCTGCAATTGTTAACAGCGCTTGTACACACGCCGCCACACGCCGCCGCGCGCCGCGCCCAACGGCCTGCCGCCCACGCCCAAGGTGCACATGGGGGCCTGCTTCTCTAAGGTATTAAACAGGAACGACAAACTGCTGCAATTGTTAACAGCGCTTGTACACACGCCGCCACACGCCGCCGCGCGCCGCGCCCAACGGCCTGCCGCCCACGCCCAAGGTGCACATGGGGGCCTGCTTCTCTAAGGTATTAAACAGGAACGACAAACTGCTGCAATTGTTAACAGCGCTTGTACACACGCCGCCACACGCCGCCGCGCGCCGCGCCCAACGGCCTGCCGCCCACGCCCAAGGTGCACATGGGGGCCTGCTTCTCTAAGGTATTAAACAGGAACGACAAACTGCTGCAATTGTTAACAGCGCTTGTACACACGCCGCCACACGCCGCCGCGCGCCGCGCCCAACGGCCTGCCGCCCACGCCCAAGGTGCACATGGGGGCCTGCTTCTCTAAGGTATTAAACAGGAACGACAAACTGCTGCAATTGTTAACAGCGCTTGTACACACGCCGCCACACGCCGCCGCGCGCCGCGCCCAACGGCCTGCCGCCCACGCCCAAGGTGCACATGGGGGCCTGCTTCTCTAAGGTATTAAACAGGAACGACAAACTGCTGCAATTGTTAACAGCGCTTGTACACACGCCGCCACACGCCGCCGCGCGCCGCGCCCAACGGCCTGCCGCCCACGCCCAAGGTGCACATGGGGGCCTGCTTCTCTAAGGTATTAAACAGGAACGACAAACTGCTGCAATTGTTAACAGCGCTTGTACACACGCCGCCACACGCCGCCGCGCGCCGCGCCCAACGGCCTGCCGCCCACGCCCAAGGTGCACATGGGGGCCTGCTTCTCTAAGGTATTAAACAGGAACGACAAACTGCTGCAATTGTTAACAGCGCTTGTACACACGCCGCCACACGCCGCCGCGCGCCGCGCCCAACGGCCTGCCGCCCACGCCCAAGGTGCACATGGGGGCCTGCTTCTCTAAGGTATTAAACAGGAACGACAAACTGCTGCAATTGTTAACAGCGCTTGTACACACGCCGCCACACGCCGCCGCGCGCCGCGCCCAACGGCCTGCCGCCCACGCCCAAGGTGCACATGGGGGCCTGCTTCTCTAAGGTATTAAACAGGAACGACAAACTGCTGCAATTGTTAACAGCGCTTGTACACACGCCGCCACACGCCGCCGCGCGCCGCGCCCAACGGCCTGCCGCCCACGCCCAAGGTGCACATGGGGGCCTGCTTCTCTAAGGTATTAAACAGGAACGACAAACTGCTGCAATTGTTAACAGCGCTTGTACACACGCCGCCACACGCCGCCGCGCGCCGCGCCCAACGGCCTGCCGCCCACGCCCAAGGTGCACATGGGGGCCTGCTTCTCTAAGGTATTAAACAGGAACGACAAACTGCTGCAATTGTTAACAGCGCTTGTACACACGCCGCCACACGCCGCCGCGCGCCGCGCCCAACGGCCTGCCGCCCACGCCCAAGGTGCACATGGGGGCCTGCTTCTCTAAGGTATTAAACAGGAACGACAAACTGCTGCAATTGTTAACAGCGCTTGTACACACGCCGCCACACGCCGCCGCGCGCCGCGCCCAACGGCCTGCCGCCCACGCCCAAGGTGCACATGGGGGCCTGCTTCTCTAAGGTATTAAACAGGAACGACAAACTGCTGCAATTGTTAACAGCGCTTGTACACACGCCGCCACACGCCGCCGCGCGCCGCGCCCAACGGCCTGCCGCCCACGCCCAAGGTGCACATGGGGGCCTGCTTCTCTAAGGTATTAAACAGGAACGACAAACTGCTGCAATTGTTAACAGCGCTTGTACACACGCCGCCACACGCCGCCGCGCGCCGCGCCCAACGGCCTGCCGCCCACGCCCAAGGTGCACATGGGGGCCTGCTTCTCTAAGGTATTAAACAGGAACGACAAACTGCTGCAATTGTTAACAGCGCTTGTACACACGCCGCCACACGCCGCCGCGCGCCGCGCCCAACGGCCTGCCGCCCACGCCCAAGGTGCACATGGGGGCCTGCTTCTCTAAGGTATTAAACAGGAACGACAAACTGCTGCAATTGTTAACAGCGCTTGTACACACGCCGCCACACGCCGCCGCGCGCCGCGCCCAACGGCCTGCCGCCCACGCCCAAGGTGCACATGGGGGCCTGCTTCTCTAAGGTATTAAACAGGAACGACAAACTGCTGCAATTGTTAACAGCGCTTGTACACACGCCGCCACACGCCGCCGCGCGCCGCGCCCAACGGCCTGCCGCCCACGCCCAAGGTGCACATGGGGGCCTGCTTCTCTAAGGTATTAAACAGGAACGACAAACTGCTGCAATTGTTAACAGCGCTTGTACACACGCCGCCACACGCCGCCGCGCGCCGCGCCCAACGGCCTGCCGCCCACGCCCAAGGTGCACATGGGGGCCTGCTTCTCTAAGGTATTAAACAGGAACGACAAACTGCTGCAATTGTTAACAGCGCTTGTACACACGCCGCCACACGCCGCCGCGCGCCGCGCCCAACGGCCTGCCGCCCACGCCCAAGGTGCACATGGGGGCCTGCTTCTCTAAGGTATTAAACAGGAACGACAAACTGCTGCAATTGTTAACAGCGCTTGTACACACGCCGCCACACGCCGCCGCGCGCCGCGCCCAACGGCCTGCCGCCCACGCCCAAGGTGCACATGGGGGCCTGCTTCTCTAAGGTATTAAACAGGAACGACAAACTGCTGCAATTGTTAACAGCGCTTGTACACACGCCGCCACACGCCGCCGCGCGCCGCGCCCAACGGCCTGCCGCCCACGCCCAAGGTGCACATGGGGGCCTGCTTCTCTAAGGTATTAAACAGGAACGACAAACTGCTGCAATTGTTAACAGCGCTTGTACACACGCCGCCACACGCCGCCGCGCGCCGCGCCCAACGGCCTGCCGCCCACGCCCAAGGTGCACATGGGGGCCTGCTTCTCTAAGGTATTAAACGGGAACGACAAACTGCTGCAATTGTTAACAGCGCTTGTACACACGCCGCCACACGCCGCCGCGCGCCGCGCCCAACGGCCTGCCGCCCACGCCCAAGGTGCACATGGGGGCCTGCTTCTCTAAGGTATTAAACGGGAACGACAAACTGCTGCAATTGTTAACAGCGCTTGTACACACGCCGCCACACGCCGCCGCGCGCCGCGCCCAACGGCCTGCCGCCCACGCCCAAGGTGCACATGGGGGCCTGCTTCTCTAAGGTATTAAACAGGAACGACAAACTGCTGCAATTGTTAACAGCGCTTGTACACACGCCGCCACACGCCGCCGCGCGCCGCGCCCAACGGCCTGCCGCCCACGCCCAAGGTGCACATGGGGGCCTGCTTCTCTAAGGTATTAAACAGGAACGACAAACTGCTGCAATTGTTAACAGCGCTTGTACACACGCCGCCACACGCCGCCGCGCGCCGCGCCCAACGGCCTGCCGCCCACGCCCAAGGTGCACATGGGGGCCTGCTTCTCTAAGGTATTAAACAGGAACGACAAACTGCTGCAATTGTTAACAGCGCTTGTACACACGCCGCCACACGCCGCCGCGCGCCGCGCCCAACGGCCTGCCGCCCACGCCCAAGGTGCACATGGGGGCCTGCTTCTCTAAGGTATTAAACAGGAACGACAAACTGCTGCAATTGTTAACAGCGCTTGTACACACGCCGCCACACGCCGCCGCGCGCCGCGCCCAACGGCCTGCCGCCCACGCCCAAGGTGCACATGGGGGCCTGCTTCTCTAAGGTATTAAACAGGAACGACAAACTGCTGCAATTGTTAACAGCGCTTGTACACACGCCGCCACACGCCGCCGCGCGCCGCGCCCAACGGCCTGCCGCCCACGCCCAAGGTGCACATGGGGGCCTGCTTCTCTAAGGTATTAAACAGGAACGACAAACTGCTGCAATTGTTAACAGCGCTTGTACACACGGCGACACATGAAGCTGTATATGTCCAGTATAACTTGGCCTCGCTTTGTATAGATTTCCTAAAAAATGAGAGATCCGCATGAACTGGTTTTGTATAGCTTGATTGGCCGTCGTGCGTACAGAAAGTGGGCAACGTCGCAAATAGCTGTCAAATATTTCGCTGATTTGATTAATTTGGCAATATTACTGTATGGAAATAAGAAATAAGGCTAACTAGTGAACTAAAGTATTTATTATGAAATGCAATAATTAATATCGTAACACCGAATATTTAGTTTTCGATGTGAATAAGTATTTGGAGACTTTCCAAATGCCTTTTTTACTCCTAAAACGGTTACAACATCAAATTCAGTGTTTTAATTACAATTCATTATTAATATTCTAGTTCACTAGTTAGCCATATTTCTTATTTCCATACAATAATATTGCCAAATTAATTTAAACGGGTTAATATTTGACAGCTATTTGCGACGTTGCCAACGTTTTGGATGAACGCTCTTAAGAACAAATTTAAAACAATTATTTGTTGTGTTCATTCTGAAGCGCACTTTGTGTCAGTGAGATACAGTGCAGTCACACCAGAAAAGCCATGCGCTTCGATAATATTCGTGTTTTCGAATTAGCATGAACACCTTTTTCTTTTTACCTTTGTGGGGAGTCCACATATCGTTACGCTTTTGTAAGAAGTTTTCTCTGTGTATGGAGCGTCTGGGAGACTTTCTTCAGCCGCAAATTGTCATCTGCCAATCAAATATTTTTTAAAGATTTTAAACTGGCATGTATGTAGTCCATCTAGTGGGAGGCCCTCCAACGCAACGTCTTCCGGTTCGCTGTCGCCACTCCAGAAATTTTCGGCCCCATCGGCCATCCGTTCTGCGAGCAATGTGCCCTGCCCACTGCTAATTAAGTTTGGCAATTCTTCGGGAGGACCGATGACCTGGTGAAGGTTGTAGGGATCCGCTGGATGCGAGTCGCACGGGACCGGTCATTGTGGCGACACTTGGGGGAGGCCTATGTCCAGCAGTGGACGTCTTTCGGCTGAAATGATGATGATGATGTATGTTGTTATTAATAATCTATAATTTAGCTGTTTTGAATCTATAATTTGTTTAATCAGTGCTATACAACAAAAGGTAAGTACGACGGTGTTTTCCGAAGCGCATACTTTTTCTTGAAGACCTGTAAATATTCGTCCTCCCATCTTAGTTTTAAGCTGATTGTGTAACATTATAATTACTAAATTAATACGATATGAAAAACTTTATACTTCTTCTTAATAGAGACGGAACGAATAATTAAACTAAAGCTATTAAAATTTGGGAAATTTTGTCAAAGAAGTCTTACTAAAGCATCTAAGTGAACAGAACTAAAATTCGCAATAAAATATTTTTTCTCACAGGTGTTCAATGGATGTCCGCTAAGGATCAACTGTACAGCCTCATGGATACATCCAGACACCAGAGACCAACATATACTTATCGGTAAGTGCATTATTGGAATTTATTAAACTTTTGACCTTTACGTTAATAACGAAAATCTGTGTTATTTTCGACGTGCCATGCCGTCCGAGGCATCGTAAGCACTTTTTGATTTGACGTCCATAACGTCCGTGGCGGTCAATAGGTTAAACAGCCCACTTCATATACAATCATTATTTGAATTGGGCTGTTTAATAAATTATCTGCTAATAATAATTATCAATTTTCGTAACCTGATAATCCAATTTATTAGATTTATATTTATTTAGCCTTTATTTGCCTTTTTTTTTTTTTTTCCGGATGGGAAATCATCAAATGACCGCCCCCGCTCTGGGCGGAGCGGAAGGGAGTGTCAGACTTGTACTGACTAAAACCCACCCATGTTCCTTCTTTGCCTTTGTGTTCCAGGGCCACGGTATCTCTTTCGAACAGTCCCGCAGCCCTGGTAGGCATCGGCCCTTATTTGCCTTAACAATTACATTTCTCACAAAACAATTAATTTAGCATTTCATTAAACCTTACATTTGAAATTTCAATTTAGTTTTACAAAATATTCTATTGGTAGGTAAACAATATTTTTTATTTTTTTTATTTATTAGCTTAATTGTTCATAAATTCCAGGCGCGGAGGAAGGCATCTACACGTTAAACCTGAACGAGTTACACGAAACTGCGATGGACCAGTTATGTCCGCGGCGCACTATATGGATGCATGTCATCAAAGATGTGCTCATGTCGTTATCTGGTAAGTGTTAATACATATTTAACTTTTATCAACGAGCTACTTTACATCATGACATCTGTCTAACTTTTTGCAACTATCTTGAGGTCGACAAAACACCAGTGTCCTTTTTGCAACTATCTTGAGGTCGACAAAACACCAGTGTCCTTTTTGCAACTATCTTGAGGTCGACAAAACACCAGTGTCCTTTTTGCAACTATCTAGAGGTCGATAAAACACCAGTGTCCTTTTTGCAACTATCTTGAGGTCGACAAAACACCAGTGTCCTTTTTGCAACTATCTTGAGATCGACAAAACACGAGTATCCTTTTGCAACTATCTTGGGGTTGAAAAAACACCGGTATTTACATGGAGTGACTGTCTATCTGACATCCACAGCAATCTGGGATGTTCAGGGCCTACGCCTTAACTTATTTTCCGAAGCACGGAGAGTTCCTGGTATGTAATGGATGGTTACACAACCACAGATCCACATCGTCAAGCGTTGCTTAACCAATCAATATCATAGGCATCAGTCCAAATCAGACTTGGGAACAGATAATAACTACTGAATGGTTCTAAAATCGATGCCTAGTTTAATTTTAATCGGACTGTCAAGAACGGTGCTGTCAATTTAGTAATTATTTTCCTTGGTTGATTCGCAGGTAAGACCCCGTCCCTGTACCGGCACGAGCTGCTGGCGCTGCTGGGGTCCGCGCGCGGGGGCCGCTCGCTGCGCGTGCTGCCGCCGCGCCTGCTGCCGCGCAGGTTCGCGCTCACCACCAGGGTGCCCGACACTCGCGGTGAGCTAAATTAACGTGACTAAATGGAGCACTGACATTAATTATTTCTTTTTTATGTTTTTAAACAAATCAACAGGTTTTTTTTCGTTTTTGCAAAAGACTTCTATTGGATCCTTTAATTAATTGTTAAAATGCTTCCTGTATTTTTTTTTTAAATAATCCGATAATCCTACAATATTTTTAAAGTTTGGTTGAAGCGACTGCCTATCTGACCTCCACAACACAGTTAGTACTGGGTAATACGATACCCCTTGGTAAGACTGGTTGTC
The DNA here is from genome assembly GCA_910589295.1 of Noctua janthe. Taxonomy (NCBI): domain Eukaryota; kingdom Metazoa; phylum Arthropoda; class Insecta; order Lepidoptera; family Noctuidae; genus Noctua; species Noctua janthe. The sequence goes on from OU342578.1 coordinate 9,856,629, forward strand.
AGCCAGTTTATTTCATCATAATGCGTGAAACAAGCACGCCTGGCGAAATAAGCAATCCCCGTGAGCGTTAATTCGTGTATCACTAACAACACCTTAAATATTGGTTGTAATGGTACCCTTAACGAAGCCGAAAGGCGTTTGTTCTCCCCGTCATTGCGATAATTTTTTTGTTCTAGACCATACCTGGGAACCTAGTTACGGAGATATTGGGGGTCAAAGTTCCAAATTTCTCATAAGTATTTTTTAAGTATTTCACGGGTTTTAACCCTAATATATTTTCTCTCCAGGATGCGTCCGCTGCGCAGTAGCCCGCAACCCCTACAACGGCTATAAATACTTATGTGGCGCGACGCCTGCGGGGCTGTTCCTCATGCAGTGGTACGACCCTCTACGGAAGTTCATGCTGCTCAAGGTAACATCATCTTCATCGTCTGCCTAGTCTTTTTATCAAACGAATTCAACTATGCTGGGGTCGGTTTCCAGTCTAACCTATACAGCTGTATACTGGAATTCAGCTATACCCGAGAGGTCAGATAGATCAGATTGTTTGTCCATTGAGATGGACAATTCTATCTGAGCTAGATATTATCTAGCCTATGTGGAGCTCAGGCAAGCAAGCGCGTGCCCTGTACGCCAACGACACAAATATGTGACAAATAATGCGCGTTGCACTTTGATGTTGTATGTTTAAAATTGTAATATGTGTTTGTTTATGGACTTATGGTCTGAAATAAATTTTATTATTATTATTATTTAACACGAAATAAAACATTAAATAGTTTTGGAATCCCTTTCTTTTTGTGTTATTTGCGGTGAAATTGCGGCTTTGCGTGGAGGGCACGCGCGTGCGTTTATGCTCTGGCGTTCTTTGACTAACCTGTAATTAGTTAACCGCAAGGCACAAATACATATTTTTTCCATTTCTCCCATACTTTCAAAGCAGAAATATATAATTCATATATATTTCTTCACTCACAGAACATAGAATGCGTGCTCCCGTCGCCGCTGCTGGTGTTCGAGCTGATCATCACCCCGGAGCTGGAGTACCCGCTGCTGTGCGTCGGCGCCACACGGAAACCTATGAGGCTCAACCTGCTCAATATTAACTCTGGTAAGAGTATATGCCGTCAGGCCTTATCTTTGTGAAAGACAAAAAAAAAAGGAGCGTGTACGGCCTCAGGCGGGTCTACACGTGTATTTGTATTGCACTTTTGCAGGAAAAAGCTGTTTTTTGGGTTACGTAGCCGAAGCAAAAAACGGAACCCTTATAGATTCGTCATGTCTGTTTGTCTGTCCGTATGTCACAGCCACTTTATTCCGAAACTATTAGGACTACATAGTTGTAACTTGGTAGGCAGATCCCATACATGGAACTTAAACAAAAAAAAGATCCTATACATGCGGAGTGTTTATAGATAGGTCTTTAAAAATGACATTTAGGTTCCTAAAACCATTTTTTCTCAAAGTTAATTGTTTAAAAGATAAACACTTTCAAAGGGGTAAAATGTGTCACCCCTCAATTTTTTTTAAAATTACTATGAAAAAGTTTTATGTTGGGGTATTCAGTATGATGTACTGAATACGTGGTAACCGTTTGTGCTTCGGTGGCCCTTGCAAAAAGTTTAAAAAGTTTAAGGCGAGCAGAGACAGTAAACAATGGCGTTTCCCCACCCCAGGAGCGACGTGGTTCCACTCGGACGAGCTGGAGGTGTGCGTGGGCGGCTCCAACACCGTCATACCGCGCCCCGAGCGGCTGCACACGCTCAGAGCGGTGCACCAGCTGAACAAGGACTCTGTAAGTGTCTTGATTACAGGTCTAATCTTATCTAGGTGTTTTGGCGTCGACTTGCAGCTTAAAATCAGGACTGCAAAATAGATGGTGGTCTTGATACAGCTCATTCTGTTTTTGCCACAAAACAATGCCATGCCATTTTTTTGTAACTGAGGAAATACTGATAACTTTTTATTATACTTTTAACTAGCGACCCGCCCCGGCTTTGTACGGGTACAATGTACATATAAACCTTCCTCTTGAATCACTCTTACTTTTGCTGAAAACTGCATTAAAATCCGTTGCGTAGTTTAAAACATCTAAGCATACAGGCAGCGGGAGCGACTTTACCTATTCTGTCCCACTGCTGGATAAAAGTGTCCCGCATTTCCATCAGATAAATTAATTAGGTACCGTAAATTAATTTACTGTAATAATAAAATTAAAGGTCAGTTTTTAGGACTTGATTTCAAGTCGATATCATTTTATCTTTATTTTTGAGTGCAAATTGTGTTTCTTGATACATATTCATGTTTACCTGGCTAGTTCGACTCGCTATTTGCAATTTTTCGAGTGAAAACACATTTTACTCGGTTGTTATACAGTCTCGAAGTAAATTCGCAAATAAAACCATAAATATACATTAAACTATCGACTTTTTTCAGGTATTAGTATGCCACGAGAATGTAGTAGACATAATCCCCGTTTTACCCGCAACCATCGACGCGACACGATGGCGACACGACGACGACAAGAGGCGACACAAGCTGCTCTCGCGGATACAGTTCGACTTCAACATTGATAGCATATGTGAGTATTCTTGTTGCGTCTGCCATGCCTGACCCAGTATCCTTACCGGAGCGATCGGTGAGCGTTCCACGAACGCATCGTCAGAGGGCCCAGCATCCGATAGCAAATAACACGATAATCACAGATACTTACATAATTTTTTTTAGATTTTTTGTCTGTTTTCAATCTTATAATGTATTAAATGTCTTTACTGTGATGTGAAACCCACAGACGTGTATATAATATTATACTATTTGACTACAGTAGACGCCTGGACACTACGTAGAGTGCCTTATTCCCGAAGCTAAGCTGACCGGAATCGGCTTCTTAGATGTCTTCAAGCCTGAATTATTTTTGTTTTTTTTTTAATTGTTCTACACTGAATTATCCATAACCTCTTCGTTTCCAGTATGTCTAGCGGACTCGGTGCTGGCGTTCCACCGGCACGGCGTGCAGGGCCGCTCGCTGCGCAACGCGGAGATCACGCAGGAGATCAGCGACGCCTCGCGCGCCTACAGGCTGCTGCCGCATGACAAGTAAGTCGGCGTTCAGAATTACAAATGGCGCAATTAAAGTTATCCTCTACTTAAGACTATACAGGGTGTAAAAGTACCCTTAACGAAGCCGAAATGCAGTTGTTCTTTTGGGATAATTTTTTTTACTGGATCTTACGGAAATATTGAATTGACCTTCAATATTTCCGTAAGATTCAGTAAAAAAAAATTTTCACAAGTTTTTTTTTAAATACTAGTTTTTAAGGTAATAAATTTACTTTAATTACTACCATGACCCGTTTACTATTCAAATCATCCACCAGCAAAATGTATGTGCTGCATTCAGTTTTACCGTAAAACGTGATTTTGCACCCCAAAAAAAAAAATCGTTTCCCAGCAATAATTTTTGCGTAGGGTTACTTAGTTTGATGTACAGAATGCTTGGTTGACGGCTTCGTGAAAGGTCCGTTTGCACCCTCTAAAGAAAAACCCGACAATAAATGTCATGCAGTTGGCCTCGAGACCTAACTCCCGTCTGGTCGGAGGATCCTCCCTTTTCTATGGGGATGAAAAACTTTACACCCTGTACATGTTTGGTTCGGATCGACATTTTTAAAGCTAAGCTGAGAGGCTTTATCTCGAACTCTGCGTATAAATAAACAACGTATTTTACCACGGGCTGAGTTCCTAACTAATTGAATCAATATCTTTGCCAGGGTGGTAGTCCTGGAATCGCACGTGCTTCAAAACAACACGCTATCCGGCGAAGATGGCAACGACCTGTACATCCTAGCAGGACACGAGGCGTCCTACTGAGGTCCCAGAGCCACTACATAGTGCCACAACCAGGTACCTTACAGTAACACGAGGAAAAAGTGTCCGGTTGACACTAACAACGGATAGAACGTTAAAAAAGGCTGTTTTTTCAAATGAGATTTTGTTTTTTCGAGTTAAAGACATGTTTTTGAGACGATGTCGGTAAATGTGTAACGATTTTTTTGGTTGATTTTGAGGGTAGGACACGATTTTGTGTTTAAAAGTTACACTTTTGAGACTAGAAGAGTTGAGCTGCTTTTGAAAGCTTGAAAAACCGATTTGAATTTGTGTTGTGCCCAGAACTAGTAATATAAACTAAAGTATTAACTATCAATATTAGTAGTACCCAACAGTGGCGAAGGTTTCATAGAACTCGATTCCTACCGGCTTCCCTTTGAAAAATGTCACAGTCAGTATTCTATAGACAAATAATATAATCACAATAAAGATATGTACTCCAGCTTACCTCTTACAAAAATTGACCCTTCGCTACTGGTACCCACTTCAAATACCAATAGTTGAAGTCAATTTACTTGATCATACAAGATGGAAACACTGACGCTAAAACGGTTACCACGTATTCAGTACATAGAAATTTTTCAACGATAATTTTAAAAAAAATCAGGTGTTCCATACATTTGACGGTGTAGGTATTGCAATTTTATAGGAATCAGTTGTTTTTTTTAATAACTGATGAAAAATTTCTGTGGGGGGCTCAGAATGAGGTACTGAATACGTTGTAACCGTTTTAGCGTCGGTGTGGGATTCCACCCTGTATATTGCTACATTCACCTTCCATCTTATATGAGGTAAAGAGATATAGAACAACTTATCAAATCGTTGTTTTCACGTAAATAGGCTAAAATAAAAGAAAGATTATACTAACATTAAAATAATGACAAGTAATAATCAAAGATGGACTTAAAATCTGGCCAATAAACGAAAAAAAAATAACAGCTTATAATATGGATTGATTTATCAAGCAATAACCGTTTAGTGGATTAGTTTACTATAGATCTGTCCACCCGCCGACGAGGACGCGATTAGCTATTCGACCATTTTCTCGCTTCGAGAAAAGAAAATTGTTTTGTGTCAGGAAAAGATATACATACAGGATGTAAGAGACAGCCCTCCACAAACTGATGGGGTAAATTTAGTATATCATACTAAGATGACCGGTACAAGAAATTATTTCCGGAACGTTACGGGAACCCAATAAATTTGGCTACTTCCCATTTGGTAAACTTCCCATTTCGTAAACCTCAAACTGTACCTACTAAAAAGTTGCGTTTGGTAAACATTATACATTTCATACATTTAGTCCCATTTCGAAAACATTTCAATATTTTTTTGTGTTATATCCCATTTGGTAAACTTTCAGATGAAATGGGTACAGTCAAGTAAAAAAAGAAAAACGAAACTAATGATAACATTGTCATTTATTTTGTTAAATATTTTTAATCACAGGTACAATAGTCGGATTATGTGTACGTATGCCATTTACACATATTGATATTTAAAAACAGAAATAAAAAGTGGGGTGTACAAATAACTTTCAAAAAATTTAAGAAAAATCACAGTTCGATTTGACTATTTCGATGACAAGTTTTATTTTTTTAATAACATAAGTCAATCTAGATGCGAAATCAACTTATATAAAAAAACAATAATCACAGATTTGGTACTATCTTTTTATGTTAATGTACATTAACATAAAAAAATACATACGAAATCAACTACTTATAAAATATAAAAATAAACAGTCACAGATTTGGTACAATAACATAAAAAATACATGCAAAATCAACTTTTAAATATAAAAACAAATAATAATCACAGATTTGGTACAATAACATAAAAAATACATGCAAAATCAACTTTTAAATATAAAAACAAATAATAATCACAGATTTGGTACAATAACATAAAAAATACATGCAAAATCAACTTTTAAATATAAAAACAAATAATAATCACAGATTTGGTACATTAACATTAAAAATTACACACAAAATCAACTATAAAATATAATCACAGATTTGGAATATTAACATAAAAAATTTACTACCTACACTACAAAGTTAAAAATCAATAAATAAATTATAAAGTGATACAAGCAATTCTTGATAATTCGTTCAAACAATTTTCCAATGATATTTTTCCACTTTTGTAATCGCCGAGAATATTGTTAATTCGTATATCATTTTGGATAGATTTTTTTCTTCGTTTTGATATACTTTCTCCATTATTATAAAAGCTGTAAAAAATTGTTATGATTAATTAAAGTAATAATGTATAATTTTTATCATATGTGTCGCCTAAAAATACAGGTCATTGAAACAAAAATATGTACCTTTTCAGAAGATTTTCATAATGTTTAATATTGCCTGATATCGTTTCGAAAAATAAAAGAATTGATGGCCTTTTTCCAATTTCACTATTGAAACTCCAATTCCAAGATTCCATGAGGTTTGTAGTGCGGTGTCTTTGTGCGTAGCAGCACCAAATATTCATCATATCTTCATTTTCCAACCACTGATCCACAAAGTAATCATTGAATTCAGTTATAGCTTTTTCTTCAAAACTGTAACAGAATTAATTCGTTGAAGATTATGATACGAAAAACCATATATTACCTAGTTTCTAACGCATAAAAATGGCTGTAGAAAATGGCGGTAGAAGAAATATCCAGAACTAAACGCGTTCATTTCAATACTGCAAAATTAATTTACCTTTGACTCATAACGTATAGCCATCCATCGTTTATGTCTTCTTTTGGTAAATGTGCCAGAGCCATACATAGTTTGACGTGATAGTGAGATTCTTCATGTTGTAATAAGCCAAGAGATTTTGCCTTTCTTAATAGCGCTCTGCCAAAGTGAACAAAACACCCCTTAACAATTATGTTTGGAAATGTCTTTTTAATTGCATTTATTTGAGCTTTTTCGAAATCCAAGGTAATAATATCGGCTGTCCACTCTGGTAAATGAAATTTTAGTTTGTAAAACAGTCTTTCATATGTAGTTTCTTCTTTGTTTGTCAACACTGCATAAAAAAATGGTACAATATTTGTCCCAGTTTCTGTACTTCCTATGTCTCCGTGTACAACGTATAGTTGAAGAAACGGCTTTGCACAACATTTGAACGTTCCGTCCGCAAAGTAGTGACGGACGTCATTTAAATGTGCAATTGCACTCTTTGAACCAAACACAATCATTCTATTTTCACCGTCAATCTCATCAAACAATAAATTGTCTTTAAAACGGTCAGGAATCACGATTTCTGTAGAGTTAGAGTGCTGAGATTTTGTGATTCCTAGTTGTCTATTTCTGTGTCTATACAAACTGCTTTTAACTTTGTCAAAATTTGGTAATTCTTTAATAATTTCATAACCATTATCTTTCAGCTTTTTAGTACATTTCCTGTATGTAGCTGGAATCGGCTTCAGATCTTCACATATAGTTTGTTTACATTTTTCGATGGCTACTTTCACTTCATTTTTTTCAAAATTCGGAATACAAGAACTGCAGTGAGCATTTTCTCTTAATACATGGCTTCGATTTGAATTCAAAGTTACACTTGCTGAACATCCATCTTTTCTATTAACACAGCGCCACCAACTTGAGTCCTTATTATTTTTCTGTTTATAATATTGATGCCCAGCGCGTAATAAAATTTCACCGCCTCGTGTACTATTAATAATTTTTAAATTCACTGCACCACTAGAAGATCCCTCACCCGACATTGCAACGACCTTGCACTATGCATAAAACGAGTGAACTGATAAGTTAAACCCGGTAATAGATATAATTTACGTATACTTACTTATGTCTATCTCATTCACACCTTTTGTTTAAAACGATGGTAAGGACAATAAATCCCTACCTGAGAACCCGCTCGGTGCTTCTTTTGCGGGAAAAGCACGTGGTATTTTTAGTAGCATCGTGGTATTTTTACAGACTTTAATACGTTTTTTTTACTTCTTCTTGATCAGCCATTCTTTTTGATGGTCGAGATACTATCTCAAGACTGAAGCATTTAAAAATATATACATCTCTAATTTAATACTAATTTGACACTGACTGTACCGTACAAAAATAACAATACTAACAAAGTTTACCAAATGGGATTAAATGTATGAAGTAACGAAATGTTTACCAAACGCAACTTTTTAGTAGGTACAGTTTGAGGTTTACGAAATGGGAAGTTTACCAAATGGGAAGTAGCCATAAATTTGATTTGTTTTGTTTCCTCATACGCATTGTATCGTTACAGTGGCAAAACACACATAGCGAACGGCAAGTCCGACGACGAGTTCGAGAACTCTGTAGCTAAGCAGGAAGTGAATAACTGATTGTACGCGTTGTTCGTAAGAGTATTTCAACATCCATTGTTGGATTTTTGATTTGAGCCGAATGATTTACATAAATGGAGTGCTGCGTACAGAGGACGTAATTTTACATTGAAATAAAGGAATAGTGAAAAAACGATAAAACTCCTGAGAAAAAATCCGGTGGAATATCATTCAAAGTAAGGAGCTGAATGCACCCTGTAAGTTTGCAGAGGGCTGTCCCTTACACCCTGTATACTGGGTTTAACAGAATAACCGCAATACCTTTTAGGTGGTTAGTGATTTAGACCATCAATGAGGTGGCCTACCATGACATCTTAAAGCAGGAGTAATTCCAGTGTGGGAAAGAGATGGCGCTAGACGACCTGTATAGCTCTGTCTCTTCCGCACACTGGAATTACTCCTGTTTTAAGACGTCAGAGTAACCCCCCTGCAGTGGCGAAGGTTCCATACAACTCGATTCCTACCGGATTCCCTTTGAAAAATGGGACAGTCAGTATTCTATAGACAGATAATAAAATTCTCATAAAAGATATGTACTCCGCCTTACCTCTTACAAAAATTGACCCTTCGCTACTGCCCTGGACAACTTTCTCTAAGAAATACGGGTCGAAGCGATTTTGTATGAAAGTCAAATTTAGTTTTTTTTAATACTTGATCCCTTCTTTCTTTATCGTGTGGTTAGTAAGTGCCTAACCTGGTGTCAGAATTTTTATGCCGCCCATGGGCCTCTGACTTGACTTAACATAACGTCGAGAAATATCTCTCAGGCATGCTGGTTTCCTCACGATGTTTTCTTTCACCGAAGCTAGTGGTAATTTCTACTATACGCGCATGCATCCGAAAATTCAGTACATGTCTTGGGTTCGAACTCGAGACCTATGACTTGGCAGTCCGACGGTCACACCACTAAGCTAGCTAGCTAGTGTTATAGTTAGTTGATCCCTAACTCACTAGCTCTACTCGCTTTCGCTAACCCGCTGGCGGTAGGACAGATACTTTTTGTCAAGAACACCAACTACCCGATAGAAAGCAATATAGCGTACATTCTAAAAAAAACAAACAAATTAGTTATATTCTATTCTAAAACACAAAATGGCGGATTAAATCAACGATTTTACTAACTATTAAATTTACGTGAACGAACAGTCCTTTTAGTTATTTTACCTTTGCATTACTGTCAAGATCTTATACAGAGTGGAAACTGTCGCACAAACGGTTACCACGTATTCAGTACATCATTCTGAACTCTGGAAATCGGTAAGTTAAAAAAAAAACAGCTGGCAGAGGTCAAAATAACAGCAATTTTTTTTTTTTTTAATTACCGATGAAAAATGTATATGTGGGGGGGGGGGGATCATGTACTGAATACGTGGTAACTCTTTGTGCGTCGGTGACCATTCCACCCTGTATACATCACGCCTACTAATCCGCGAAGCATGATGACCAGCTCACACCGGAGACGGCCGGGAGGAGCATTTCATCTTTACCCAACGTAAATTAATTCTTAGCTAGTGGTAACAAGATACAGATTCCAATGTTCATCCATAGTTACTATTCATGTTACAATAAGTTTGCAGCCAATGACAAGTCTGACAAAACCAAAGTGAGCTTTATCCTTGTTAGAATAAGGTGGTTTTTTGGTTGCTACTGTCAGAGGTTAAGTAATTTTAAAGGATTGCATACCACCATATGAATGTGAAAGTAGAAGATAATATTATTATGAATAAATTGTCGTATTACCCCATCACTGCCATTTAATAGCTTTTACACAGTGGCCCATGATGGGCAAAGATATTTATAGCAAAGTTAAAGAAATTGATTTAAAAATAAATGTATAGCATTGCCGACTTTATTTCTGACCATAAATATATGCGTTATTTCGCCAATTCTGAAGGGGTCGCTTAGAAATTACTTCACACTTTAAGAGGGAGGGAAGACATCCATAAGGTGCGTGGGGGGGGGGGGGGTCATGGTCACAGACGAGGAGGGAGGGGGCGGTCCTTGATGCTCCAAAATCATGAATATGGCCGCATATTATTATGGTTTCACAAATACGCAAGTGAAAGAGTCCTCTTCAAAAGTATATGAAGATCTAATGGGCCAATCCCGATACTAAGGTTCATACATGTCTTGCTTGTATTCGATTCAACGTAAATAGTGGCCTCTATGAGTGGTGGTACTTAATTGTATGTTCAGCGATGCTTGTGCCATCAATCCACCATACTGACTGGTATTATTTTTACCAAGGTATGATCTGTCTAATGGGTGGGTGGTATGCTTAACGAAACCGAATGGCACTTGTTCTTTCCGTCATCGCGATATTTTTTTGTTCTAGACCATACTTGGGAACCTTCTAGTTACGGAGATATTGGAAGGTCAAAGTTCCAACTATTTCACGAGTTTTTTTTTAATATGTAATATAAATTTTTAATGGCATAACTTTACTTTAAATACTTCCACGACCCTTGTACTATTCAATACATCCATCAGCACAATGTGTTGAGTACGTTACTTTGAGCCGTAAAACCTGATTTTTCAATAAAAACATAAAAGTCGTTTCCCAGCAGTAATTTTTGCGTAGAGTTACTTAGTTTGATGTACAGAATGCTTGGTTGACGGCTTCGTGAAGGGTTTACACCTTATGTACCAACTGTCCTGCGGTCGTTGACTCCAAAAAGTTTTCTATTCAGATTTAAGCTTGTAGAAAACAGAAAGAAATATATAAGAGCTCGTGGCTAAATAATAACAACCGCTCGGATCGATCTTTAGGTTAAACCGTGCTTGCTTAGGTTGGTTGTAGGTGACCACCCATTACATACCGAGTTTTCTCCGTGCCTCGGAAAGCACGTTAAGCCGTTGGTCCCGGCTATCATTTGTAGATCTTTGACGGTCGTTACAGGCCCAAAAAAGTCTGATAACCAGTCTTACCAAGTGATATCATAATAACTAGTACTAACTGGTTGTGGAGGTCAGATAGGCAGTCGCTCCATGTAAAATACTGGTATTCAGCTGCATCCGGTTAGACAGGAAGCCGACACCAACATAGTTGGGAAAAGGCTAGACAGATTATGATGAAAAGAGAAAGAAATATTGAATCTAGCCTATAAGTATCACCATTCACAGAGGACTCAAAAACTAGCAATTTGTCGTCATGGACCACTGTATAAGAAGCCTTTAGAATATTATCATTCCTGAAAAAAAGCAATAAGTTTGACTAGCAAACGAAATATAAATTAATGTTATTATGTCTTCTATCCCCCTTTGCCTACATGGGGTTATATTCTCCGTCTCTTTCCTTCTTTACATCGTATTGCGGTTTTAAGTTGGCAGCGCAGGGTAGCCCGCGAAATTTACTAATTTTTTTACGTTTTTTGCAATTTGCAAGTCAGTGTCAGGTTGTATGATGATTAAAATATGATTTGCGATCGTAACAAATATGAGGTTTGCTGAGTTACTTTAATCTCGTTGAACGACTATTTTTTATTTTTTTTATTTATTCTAAATGGGCTTACTCTTGACCTCAATCTCGTCCTGAGAGATGAGGTCGACGATGGAACGAGTTAACCCTAAAGATGACAAAGCCATTCAATGGGATTAAATGAACTTAGAGGGTTGTATTGATGATTATAATTCAGTAAATACATGCGTATTACGGCTGTGTATCATATTATGTTCAACATACAGGTCGGAAAATTGCAAAAAACGTGAGAAAACTTGAATTTCACGGGCTACCCTGGCACTTTCAGCTTAAAAACCTAACACTTGGTAGCTTAAATTACTAGAAATAGAAGAAAAACTGCCGCCATAGACATACACTGACCTTATTGGTGATGTTCATCAGAAAGGTCAGGTGCGTCCTACTCGCAACCGGAGTGCGTGTATGACGAGATGTGTGAACGTGGACGAAGCAAAAGGATTATGTAAGGATCGTAGCAGGTGGCGTTATGTAGTCTCTGCGTACCCGCAGGGGAAATGGCGTGAAATTATGTCTCTAGTAATATAAATTGCCAATAGGTTGAAAATCAGGGATACTCAACATACTGCAGCTGAATTTTCGAAAAAAAAAATGGAATAGGCAAAGCTTAGGGTGAAAATCTTCAATAATATTGTAGTAGCAAGTTTAAATGTGTTCAAAGACATTCAAATATTTACGAGCGATAAACGGGACAAGAAAACAAAAATGTTCGGGATCGTTTTTGTATAAAAATGTTCCTAATGTCCGCTCTATAAGTCTGTTAAATCTCTTTGTGTGTGTGTCATGTCATATAAATGGTTGAATATCCCTGGCCTAAACAAATTTGAAAGGTTTTCTCGCGCAAAATGTGATATGTCACCGGTGTTGGCCAATTTTGTTAGAGAGCAATGAAATTTGCGAACAAAGCCGGTTCTTTCGCGCTTACCCAATATTTGTCTTATAAAACTATGTTAGGGGTTATCAAATCAAATGTTGACACAATAATCTTATATTGCATATTTACTTTGCATAAAAAGTACTAGAATTCACAAAATATTAAAGGAATATGCGAAATAACATTTATTTCTAATATCTAACCTTACAGTTTTAGCTGTGATCGCATTATTAAGGTATTTTAAATAAACTTGTATTAAAAGTTAAAGTATTTGGTCTACTAAGTAGGGTTTTGAATGATTAGTTGATTAAAACGATTTATAAATCGACTAAAAGTAACTTCTGTAATCGATACTTTGACAGTTAATCAAAACCGTATCTAGCACATCTCTAATAACGATACTTATTTTAATTTTTAATCTTGTGATTATTATGATCGGGGCAACTCTAGCCCCACAAAATATAACGAAAATATTAACAGATCTTTACTCACTATATTTTAAATATAAATAGTACTTTATTTATTCAATGTTTAATTTTAATGATAAATAAATCACAACATGTGATCGTACGTGTAACGAAAAAAAATATATAAAAGACATTTTTTTCATTAAAATAGAAATTTCGAGAAAGAACACGCTTCTGTAATATTGTTTTTTTTTTGTAAATATAATTATTATTCCAGTTAGTTTTTAGTGGAACTGTATAATATCGTTAGAAATAGTTATTGTAATTAAAAATATTTTTTTTGTAATCGCAATTTTTGACAGTTAAAGGCTGGTTCCACTGGCAGCTAAGAAAATCCGTGAAATGTTTAATTGCGATGAAAAATATGTGTTAAAAAATGGTATTCTTAGCTGACAGTGGAACGAAGATCTCGTTACATTTAACGACCATGACATTGGTCGTTGCGACCAGAAATTCTCTTCTAAAGATAGTCGTTGCGACCAAGTGACCTTCGTTTTTGGTCGTTGCGACCACTCCGTAGTCGCGAGGTCCTATCTTAAGTTACAGCTTTGATATGCTTTATTTATTTTACTGTCAGTGGACTAAAAGACTTATAACGACTACAATTTCAAAGTCCACGCCCTGAAACCTTTGTTTTATATTCCTACTAAAAAATCTTGTTTATTCGGAGTTTTTTTCGTGAATTTTTGTGAATAATTTAATACCCAGTGTTCATAAACAGTGACTTGTAAGATTATTTTAATATAGACAGTTATAGTGCAGCATGGTTCTTTTCGCGCCTAAATGACATGTTCAAGAGCGCTGTTGGTAAACATTTATGAAATTGTCTGTGGAAATTTATTTAAATAAGATGGCGGTGTTCGTTTCGCGCCAATAGAACCATTCAACACTTTCTGTTACTGTGGCTGTTTTACTTCTGTTTAGAATTTCAATGAAATGTGTCTCTGGAATATTATTTTCAAGTCAGAATTTTCTTTTTATATGGTTGTGCTTTAATTTTACTTTCAGTGATCCGTCTGAATGATATTTCAAAGGGCTGGTCTGAAATTGTCAAGGAACTTGCATTTGGATCAAGTTTCTTTTATCTTCTCGGTGTAAATATTGGTGCGAGGCTTAAAATCATTAACAAATTGACCAGCTTTGCCATTTATTATTTGAAACTCTATGAAATTCAGTTTTACACACTCAGTTTATGTACTGTTTTGTTATATAACGGATGTATTATGTATGTATTATAAATAAATCTTTTTAAATATAGTAATCTAGCTAATTTTAAAGCCAGAAAGTTCTGCTTTTTATGAAATAGCAAATGGTTTTAAAGTGCTAGATGATTTTTATTTACGAGAATTTCGCTGTCGAGAGTGTAAAACGAATGCAGTATGTGTAGCTTTTTTAAATAATCCTTTTTATTTATGTACCTTCCAAATAAATTTTATTTCGTACATTTTTGGTTTTTCTTTTTTGTTTTTTCCCAAATTATTTCACCTTATTTTTCTTTTTACTATTTTTATTTTAGAAAACCATTCATAGAAATATATTTTGTATTAAAAATACTTAGATATTACGGAACAACATGGTTTAAATTCTGATACATCTTGAACAATTCAACATTAAATTGTAAGGGGGTTGATGCAATAGCTTTTAGTATAACTATTATGTAAAATTAGAAAAAAAAAGGATCGCTTCTATGCCCCACTTATATTATTCATAAAAAATGGACGTAGCCAGGGAAAAGTAAATAAAGAACACCATTTTATCGTATTATATTATTAATTCCCTTGGCTACGCTCATGAAATTTGATAAATCAGAGATCAGAAAAGGTAGAATACTTGCTTAAATTTTAAAGAGTATCATGTAGATAATACCTCCCTTTTTTTTATTACGGAGCTTAAAATATTCCAGGATTTTTGAGGCAAGTATTATCCACATATTATTTACTTTCTTAAAGTTTAGGCATATATGCTCCACCGATTCAGATCTCTGGTGATAATGCTTACGGCTTTACGGAAAAATAACTGCAAATGCCTGTAAATGCATTAGTTTCGTTTGCCAAACTAAAATACGCAATGATGAAGATATATTCTTCATAGCTTCGACTATCTCTGTCAATCTATTCTTATACATTCATATTAACTAGTTTATTATTATATTTACGGTCAATAAATACAAAGAATATGAATACATATTAGTTGTAAGTATTTCGCTTCGAAGGTGAATATTCTGAGGGTGAATTTAATTTGCACTTTTATGCAGGGTGGAAGGGACACCCACGCACAAACGGTTACCACGTATTCAGTCCATCAATTTTTCATCGATAATTTTAAAAAAAAATCCGCTGTTTCAGCAGATTTTTTGGCGGTCAAATTGAGTATGGAACGGCAGATACTTTTTAAATGTCCGACGTAAAATTTCTATGTGGTTCCCGTTCAGATTGATTTCCTGGATACGAGGTAACCGTTTTAGCGTCGGTTTCCCTTCAATCCTGTACAGGTACGGTATTCAAGTCTCATTAAAACCTTCGTACACGGAGTACTTGCATCGAAATCTAAAAGTCAAACGCACTCACAGTCACCGTTGCCATCGCCGATAAATGTATGAAATGCGACTGTTTGCTGACCGCTGACTACTAGTAAAGCTGCGTCTGCTGCGCCCATTTTTCAACAAAATATGTTATCCATTCGTCATTGCAAACATTTAATGTTAGACCACGACCTCTTTATGTTAGCAAAAATGTTTTGTGTTAGTAAAACACGATAACATTGCGCAGCGGACCCGGCTTTTATGGTCGCAAGTGAACCGTGTGCGACGACAATTTTCCACAAAAAATTCTGACTAAAAAATTAATAGCTGTAAGTTAAAACAAATAATAAACTAGTTAATATATTTGTTTAAAATATGGAGAATGCCAAACCAGTTGGCAGTTGGACTGAGAAAGGCTGTAATATGAAAAATTGGTAGCATATAAATATCGATCATATTAGTTTATAGTCCCGTTTAGTAATAGATGTAATTGTAGGTATATTTCGAAATAATAGATTTAAAGGAACACTAGAACACCAGTACTGAGGTTAATTCGCATTTTTATTTGTTAGTTATATGCTAGGAAAAGCGACCATGGTCGAAAATTTTGAAGTTAAGCCGACTTTTTCGGATGAAGGAAAAAGTGATGTAGAGATTGTGTCTGCCTGTCGCCGTAGGAGAAAGGCGTGTGTTTATGCATGTGTGTATCATCGTTTAGAAACAGCTAGAATTATTTTTTGTTTTAAAAATAAATGTCATTTGATAAATAAGTTTCTAAACCTACGAATGTAGCTTCTATTCGCTTTACACGAACTAGCATGTAACTAACAAAAATAAAACTTAATTATATTGATGATAATAATTACCTGCTCTTTAGAATTTAAACAAATAAAATATATTATTAAACAAAGTCTGGCATTAAAAGTCTATTAAAACAATAATTATAAATTGTAGACATTTAAATTAGCATTAAATGCTCTTGGATATCGCATTAATTTTTGTTTTCATGCATTCGCGCTGCAAGATGTTTTCTAAATCATTGGTGTGCTAAAGATAATCTAATAATAGCATTATGTTTTATTAAATACAAGGTTAATATAAATAAGCTAGCAATACTCCCATGACTTGATGGATATCAATATCTAACAGCGGTATAAAAAAAATTGTTGATTTATTTTCTGGTTTCCTTACTTGATGGGTCGAGAAAATCAGTTATTTTTTAATAAAACCCATGTTTGCGGCGTATCGCTAGCTAATTCTGTTTGACCCTGTGCTGGTTTTATTTATAGGTGTATTGTGATCTCAATACAGGAACAGGTGCAATAAAATAGTTAGCCAGTCAGTAGACTCCGTAGTTAACAACTTATCTATCTTGCTTTAGAAATTAAGTTAAAAAACTGGATTTGTTGATGAAAGTTTCAGGAACCTTTGGGCATTCATCATCTGCCTAGTCTTTTCCCAACTATGTTAGGATCGGCCTCCAGCCTAACCAGATGCAGCTGATGGGGTTTACAACTAAATACATAGCAAAGTAGAATTAATAGTAGCCTGTATTGAGATCACACCCCTTCTGTCTCATCCGTCAAAGTCTGCTTTCTTAGTTTTGTGATTTTGACAGATGGTGTAAGTTTTGTTAGGTGCGGTTTCCACAAAAAGAGAGAGGAGAAATGTCTAGAACAAAATGTGAACCAGTAACAGCTTAGTCACGGGCTACCGTGGCACTTTCACCTTAAGATAAATTGCACACCTTGCCCCGGACACCAGGTACTGACAAACAATGAAAGAAGGATCTGTCAGTGTCCACCAATATTCTGCACTGGTTTTACCTTTTAATTGGTTTTTTTTTGATATCAGCTTTGCTTAGCTTGGTTGCTTTTGTGACTATTTCTCTGCTGTGATGGAAACTGTATTATTAGCTTCGCTTCCTGTAGTTTCTATGACTAGTTCGTACAAAAATTATGACAATTTATTTTAGAATAAGGTCTTTCCATTTTTCTCCAAATGATATTCATAGTATTAACGATAAATTTAAATAAAAAAAAAGAATTATAACCAGAGAAAATTATAAATTAGATTATAATAGCATTTGAAATGATGAAATTAGAGATATGGATATTTATTTTCGTTAAATACAGATGGTAGTTAGGGTTGAGAAGGTGAAGATTGTAAATAAGCCGTAAGTAGAGGTAGCGTGTGCTGAGGTGTAATAAAATGTTGGTTCAATGTTATTTCAAGAGTGTTTCTGAACAGATTTTATTCCTGAATAAAGTGACGAACAAAACTATTTATGGTTGTTTTTATTTCATGGTGTTTCCCTTCCCTTGATTTACATCTAAATGTTGAACAATTTATAGTTATTTTTAACTGGCAATGTCAACCAACCAAATCGTATGACTTGGTTCTAGATTTAGACATATTATTGAGGTTCTCCGTAGACGTTACTGAAAAATTCCTGATGGAAAATTCCTGATGGAAAATTCCATAACAATTTGCCCACCCCCTGGGAATCGAACACAGGACCTCATGCTCAGCAGTCGCGCTTGTGAACCCTAGACCGATTAAGATTGCTACATTCGATTAGAACAGGATGCACATGATCCTTGGCTATGAGAGACCAACTTCAGTGGTTGAGAACATATTACTAATCAATGATCCAAGAATAGAACTATAAATCTAGTTCACAATGATTTAACATTTTTAGGTTATGTACTCAAACACAACCTGTTTTCTACACGATTTATTAATAAAATACTTAAATAAACTTATCACTATTGAGTCAAAATATCACATCAGTCGTCTTCTATAACTTCCACCTCCTCTCCTTCATCCTTCTTCTTGCCAGCACCAGATTTTCGCGCTGACACCATTTGCTTGTATTGTTCTAATGATTCACCAAGAGGCTCCACAAATCTATCGAATTCTATATCCCTCATAGCGTCTAACACATCCTGACCAGTCAAAGCCTTCCTCTTCTTGTTCTTAACAACGTTTGTAGCTGCCGAAGTAACGTATAACACGAAAACTGATGCAGCTTTTGCGAGTCCGGTACGTGCTTCTTTTGATATCGAAACTCCTTCGGGTAGCGCTTCTTTGACTATCCTCGTAACTACAGTCATCGGGAGATTCAGGTCCTCGAGTCTTTCAGCCATTGTTTGTGTATTTTTATTATTTACTTGCTCTAAACATGGAACGAAATTAACCGCCAACGCCAAAACTTTTTGGCACAACTGTTTGTGTTTGACAACTTTGACAAGCTAAAATCAGAGAAATATTAATTGTAGAGATGGGCGTTGATTGAATATAATTATCTATGGAATGAACGAACCAGTTAATTCGATGGTCGACATACAATGAACGAGTCGACCGTTCACTGTCGAACAGTCGATGAATCGACTAGCTAATCCGTAGCTGGCTAAATGTAGACTACGCAGCGTTCACAGCGATTATCTACGCAATAACGACGCCGAAATGTAGTCGTAAATAAATAAAATATAATAATCTTTATTTCTTTATTTCGGAGGAGCTCGTGGCTAAATAATAACAGCCGCTCGGATCGATCTTTAGGTTAAGCCGTGCTTGCCTAGGTTGGTCTGTGGATGGGTGACCACCCATTACATACCGAGTTTCCTCCGTGCCTCGGAAAGCACGTTAAGTCGTTGGTCCCGGGTGTCATTTGTAGATCTTTGACAGTCGTTATGTAGTCAGTGGCCCAAAAAGTCTGATAACCAGTCTTACCAAGGGGTATCGTATTACCCAGTACTAACTGGGTTGTGGAGGTCAGATAGGCAGTCGCTCCATGTAAAATACTGGTATTCAGCTGCATCCGGTTAGACTGGAAGCCGACCCCAACATAGTTGGGAAAAGGCTAGGCAGATGATGAATCTTTATTTCGGATAAGTAACATTCATATATGGGTTAGTAAACAAAAGAAAGAGATAACTTATACCTATTTTAGTAAACTTATTATCTATTGGTTAATACAAGCTCATTCATCCGTTTTCATAGTCTAGCAAACAAAAAAAGAACTTTAAGCATAGGATGGGTAAGTTGATATTTGTATGGGTAGTAATTATTGACTGATATAATATTATCCGAGGCAAACGGGTTTGTTTGTTATTAATTCGAAACATTTTTTTATTAAATTTTTTCCTTAGTTGGTCATAATGCAAAACCCCTTAAAAATATATTTTGAAACATATATATTTTGAAAATTATAGAAAAACTAAGGCGGTTATGAATGAAACAAGTCTACTGATATATACAACATGGAGCTGTCGACAGCTCCATGTTGTCTATCTACGATCGTCGCGAAGTTTATGGACCGTCTGCATAAACTCGTATAAGAAATTTATTAGTTGATGGATTAGTCGATAAACGAAAATGAACGGTCTAGTTTCGTTTACAACAAAAACGTCGACTACCCATCCCTAATTCATTGACATTGTAATTGACAGTGACAACACTGACAGCACGTACAGTGTGACCATATGTGGCAGGATCCTGCCTTTTTGGCTGGTTTAGCCCTTTATTTTACTCTCTGGCACTTTTGTTTGACGTTTTAGAAGTCTGGCAGTATTTTTCAGTATTAACAATATAAGCTGACAGATTCCGAATCGCTTATTTATCAAATGTGTCTGTCATTCCACGGCTTTATCCGTTAGTCACGCAACCAAAGACACCAAGAGCTGTGAATCAAATAGTCAAAGAAGTTTATGGGTATTTTGCTCACAGTAGCAAAAGGCAGAGGGAATTTTCGGAGTTTCAAGAATTTGTAAATACAGATAAACACAAAATACTACAACATTACGATATTCGTTGGCTGTCATTCCACTCCTGTGTCAACAGAATTCTTGAGCAATGGGATGCGCTAAAAATTTACTTTCAAGGCCAATATTTGCACGACAAAAATATATCCTCTCAATTTTAACGAGAGGTTTAATAACAAAATATTTAAACTATATTTTTACGCACTTGACTACATTCTGCCTATTGTCAATAAATTAAATACGGTATTTCAAGGGGATTATACGACTGTACACTTGGTTTATAAAGACGTGTCTGAAATGTTTATGGCATTGTTAAGCTGCTACATGAAAGTCAATTACGTTAAGAGTACAGACCCACTTCTTCTAGATCCGACATCCAGCGTTAACTACTTACCTTTGAAGGATATGTATTTAGGTGTTAACGTCAGCAGAGAAATTACTTGTCTAGCAAGAGATATAAATCTGAAACCTGCAATACAAATGTTTCTTGAGCATATGCAATCATTTCTTATTCAACTTTCAAGTCAACTTAAGCAATTACAGTTCTTAGCTCCTCAAGACGTTGTATACAAGGAGTTTTCTTCGATAGCAAATGTTAGTACGCAATTCCCTAATATTGGTGATGAACATACAATTCAAAAAGTTGACGATGAATACAGACAATTAAAACTTGACAAAGATGTTAGTGATTTATTAGAATCTGGCGGAAGTAACGCTAAGCCAACTCTAAATATTGATAAATTTTGGGGTGCCATTGGTAAAATTCGAAATTCAAATGGAGACTTAAAATACGTTAATGTTTATAATTTTGTAAAAAGTTTGTTGTGTTTGCCAATGTCGAATACTGCTTGTGAAAGGATATTCTCGCAAATCAAGCTCATAAAAACAAAAACGCGGAATCGATTTATTAATAAACATGTCGCCTCTATTTTACATGTTAAACAGGGCATTAGTGAATATGGTGACTGCGTTTCATTCCAGCCAACTAAAGAAATGACAAAAGCGATGTATAAAGAAAGAGATCAAGAAGAATACGATGCTAATACGAATGTATAATTTAATTTAGTTCACTTTTAGACTTTAAGATCAATTATTTTAAATAAAACTCCAAAAAAATAATGTGTCTATTTATTTTAAATTTTTAAATTATATTGGCATTATTTTGGCATTTTGTGCTTTCGATTTTGGCAGAATTTTTCAGTTTTCTTGCCTAAGTGGGGCAGGATCTCTAATATAAAGTTGGTCACACTGAGCAGGTAGCTGGTGCTATTTGATTCAACATTTTCTACCAAACTCTTTCGTAACTATCAAAATTCATACATGATGGGTATAATAATTACATATTGAGTCAAATTCAGCTAAGTTATGTTAAGATATTGAATAATTTAATCTAAACGTTATTTACTCGGCTTAATCAACATTTAGAATTTAAGCAACTACCAATAGTAATCATACACAATCATTGCTATTATTATTCTGAAGGCGTTTAGTTGATCATGCTGTAATCTTAACGATGGAGTGTTATCTGAGGCATGACCTTATCAATTAAAAATTATCTTAGCGTGAATACTAACTTATATTGATGAATGACGATATAACAATATAAATGATGCATTTCAATTCGCTACATTTTTTTTAACCGACTTCTAAAAACGGGGGAGGTTATGAATTCAACCGGTATCTTTTTTTTCGTATATGTACACAGATTACTCCGTTATTAGTGGTCCGATTTACGTGAATCTTTTTTCATTTCGTATAAAAAGCTCGTGCGGTTGTCCCATATAAATTTTATTATGAGTTAGCTTCTTTAGCTTTCTTCATACGTAAATTTTCTTTTTCGTCAAAATTTTTTTTTGCGTAATAAATAACCAACTTCCGTTTGCCTTTTTTGTATACTCAACACGTTTTTTTAGGTCATTTCGCAATAGGGAAAGGTTGAATTAAACACAATTAATTACGCGACAAAAAATGCGATAAAAGTGCTCAATTTAATAATGTAACGGTGAGGGGACGAAACTAAAGGACAAGCCAGTGGCCTTGTTGTCTATGTCCTTCAAAAAGGTCAGGTGCGTTGCGTACAGCGCATTTTAATAAAAAAAAAATGTGCACTTTGTCACCGACCGAAGCACGTTGATCCTGCTCTAACGTTTCTGTCTACCTCAACTATAAAATGTAGCTCTGTGGAGATATGACATTGCAAACCATCTAATATTTAACTAGCGACCAATCGGTGCAATTTTCTAATGAAAATATGATGAAAATAAAAAAAAAATCGGCCAAGTTGGTCGAGCCCTCCTCAAGTGACGCTCCGTCATACATATGGCAATTGATTTTTATTAACATAGTTTAAACTGCTTACTTTATGTTTTATTCATTTATCGGTAGGTAAACTGGCTAGGTAGTATAAAGAATTAATTAAATGAAACGCTCGTTAATTTTTCGGATGCTTCCTCGAGCGATACTTTAGCTGCATTGTATCAAGTAGTACCTCGGTATCTTCAAGAATAAAGTAAGAAGGTACCTAAGAATTTTAAATTCAGTGCGTTTTGTATACATAATAATTTAAATAGCCAAAGCTGCAATTTCATGTCTATTGATTTCCTTTTATTCACATTATCAACTTCTATTGTCTTGAAAAGAATAAAATCAAGATTAAGCGTACTTTATGTTACCTACAATATTTTTCACTAGGCAATAGCCTAATAGGTCGTTGACCTGAAAATACCGCAACACAACAAAAGCAAAAATGTAAATATTGATTTTCAACGCACCCCTCTAACTATTCCACGTGATTAAAAGATTATTAGTAGTCTTTTATGTTTGAAAAGTGTCTTCGCTAATAAGATTAAAGGATTTTTTTATTAGATTAAGATGTTTTTGGTACGTAATACGTAAGTAGCAAGCAAGCACACATTGCGCAAACTCAAATAGGCACGCCATTTTGTAAGTTGACTAGAGTATGTTAGTCTGTCAGTGCGGCACCGGCATTCCTCGGATAAGGACGTAAACGCGCGCTTTCTTATCGATTTCCTCGGACGTGTATGACACAGTGTTATTTTGATGTTTTTTTAACCGAAAACGTAACAAATAATACAATGTTAAATTACTAGTTCGTACAAAAGTTCGCGTGTTGTCGTGGTTTCATTTTTATTAAAAAAAAATATATTCTAAATTTGTGGTTGACTGAAAACATTGCTGTTATGTGCGATGATAATGGACTTTTTTTGGAATTAAAATGAGGTGAGATTAATGTATTATTCATAAATATTTATGGATTGTAATGTTATCGATTGTTGGCTTGCTTTTTATTTAAATCGATAACGTATGCGTTTTTTGTTGCCCCATCCCTATAACATAATGGTTACGATTTTCAAAAAAATGGTCATAGACTTTAGACCAGGTACGTACTTTTTTTATTTATTTTTTTAATACTTAATAAACTGCCCTCATATTTTTTAAATTTAAACATTACCTACTGTAATTTCTTAAACAGTAGGTACTTATGCGTTAATGTTCACCTTATCAATTAAGTAATAAAAACAATACCTACACATCATTTACTTAGTAAATTATTACAAGATATTACATACATGTTAATTGGTTATATTTATTGAATTTTACTTACTTACGTGGTCATCATTCTCCTGCCCTTATCCCAATTCATTTCGGGTCGCGTGCCGGTAGCTTGGGGGTGTTCCCTAAGTATACCGGTGAGCTAATATTTCTTTATTTTTATTGTTTTTTTTAAGAAAGATTTTTTTTAAATGTACAAATTATGTATAAATAAAGGATAATAATTGCTTACCCACAATACTACTGACACCAAATTTTCACGACACGACTTCCACGCATAAAAGGAAGACTATACTTTGACTGCCTTTTTCGACTTAGCTGGTGGACGGTGGTCCCAAGCACTACTGCTGAGTATTTAAAGACCTCTTTCAATTCGATGCCCAGTTCCAGTTCAAGCAAAGTGTTATTGGGTTTTTCCCATCAGGATTTTCTTAGTCGCTTCACAACCGGTTGGTGGCAATGCGCTCACCTCCTATTGACTACATGGGACTCAAACATAAGTTACGAAATGTGAGTGTAGTTACACCTCTGCCAAAGTCCTTGCGATTAGGCGTGATGTTATGTTATTAGGCGACTGCATTCACAAACCATACATCTTTATAACAAAAGGCAGCTGCACGAATGCTAGCTGCAATGAGGGCGTACAATAAGTATAAGTCTGTCTAGCTCTTCAGGGATAACAGGCGTTATTACTCCACCACCGTAGAAACGGGTTTTGTCGACGGAAGAATCGACAAAATCACAGATTTCTTTTGTTGATCTGTCATTTTGTCGATTCTTCCGTCGAGAAGCACACACCAGTTTCTAGGGTGGTCATGCTACGCGTGCAGACACATCGGATGGTTGCTTACTGTTTTTGTGTGGATGTACCTACAATTTGGTGGTAACATCGCATTGGCGTTATAGCTGTAAAGGTGTTATTTCATAATTTTAAATAAATAAATAAATTTTACGTTAGATAATAAAACCAGCGGTTACTGTGTTTAAAAAATCTGTAGCAAACAAACTCATTGATGTTACCACGTCTAAATATACACACTAACGATTGCATGCGGATCGAACACGATTGTGTATAGTAAAATCTTACAGCTTGTTGATAAACTGACGATAACGGCCTTCAAAAGAATGTGGCAGACGGAACACTTCAGTCGTTGTTGAGGTTAGTTCCGAGATTAAGATTATAATAATATTATTGAATTGCTGCTTAGCCTTCTTCCTCTCCCCTAATGTTGCTGTGCCCGACAGGGTCCATATTGATCTTTTACCTTGTGACACTATCTATGTAATTCATATAGATTGCAATAAAAACTTGAGTATTGAGTGCAAAATATACTACCCTCATGCAAAAATAACCTTAATAAAAATAGAATAGCCTCAACAGTAAAAGAACAACTTCAACAGCACAACTTAACGCCCTCCACAGCAATAATTATAATAGCCTCTCCACAGCAATAATTATGATAGCCTCCACAGCAATAATTATGATAGCCTCTCCACAGCAATAATTATGATAGCCTCCACAGCAATAATTATGATAGCCTCTCCACAGCAATAATTATGATAGCCTCCACAGCATTAATTATGATAGCCTCTCCACAGCAATAATTATGATAGCCTCTCTACAGCAATTATTATGATAGCCTCCACAGCAATAATTATAATGGCCTCTCCACAGCAATAATTATGATAGCCTCCACAGCAATAACCGGGTATACAGGAAACAAAGTGTAACTGAGGATCTTCACAGACGAAGTCCCATCTACTGTCCTGCTTTTTGTGTAAATCTACATGCACCTTGAGAGATATGATTAGATAGCGTAGTTAAAGTGGTAGGGTTCTGTTCTCATCTAAAGAAATCATCGACACCAAAAAAGAATCTGAGAGCCATCACCACGTAGCGACATAATTACCTTACGTTTGACAAAAATATATTACCAAAATAGTACCTACATCATCATCGGCCTAGCCTTTTCCCAACTATGTTGGGGTCGGCTTCCAGTCTAAAGAGATGCAGCTGAATACCAGTATTCTACATAGAGCGACTGCCTATCTGACGTCTTCAACCCAGTTAGTCTTGGGTAATACGAATTAATACGATATCACTTAGTAAGACTGGTTGCCAGACTTTCGGGCCACTGACTACCTGTAACGACTGTTAAAGATCTACAAATGACCAACGGGTTAACGTGCTTTTCGAGGCACTGAGGAAACTCGGTATATTATGGGCGGTCATCCATCGACGGACCAACCTAGGCAAGCGCGGCTTAACCTAAAGATCGACCCAAACTGCTGTTAATATTAAGCCACGAGCTCTTTGTAGCTATACTACTTACATACGTATATGACAAAAAACTACCAATGTATACTATTATAAAAATTATGAAGGTAGTATAAGTATCTACTATAAAACATGTGCCTAACACGTGATGCAATAAATCACGAATCGAATTGGTAACATTAACATTTACTTAAGTAGGTATTTCTTATCGTAAAAAAGGTAAATTACATAACTACTGCTTATAGATATATTTAATGGCTTTTTTTCAAGTACGCGAGGTACTATTGCTTTGTATTAATTATTATCCTACCTTTATAGGGAGACAGTTACGAAACTAAATTTTTTATGGACACATAACATCACGACTGTAGTCTCCGAAGGGTCAGGCAGAGGTGTATTTAATAGTACACCCAAATTTCGCCAGCTATTATTAAATCCCATATATTAGGGGGCGAGCCTCTTATCATGAACCGGGCACAATTCCAAGCACCGTGGATTCTGCAGAGAAATTCGTGATGTAAAATCCCCATAGCACTTTACCCGATCTGGAATCGAACCCAGGACCTCATGCTCAGCAGTCGCGCTTGCGACCACTAGACCAACCAACGAGTACTTAGTTAAATTAGTATAGCCATCTATTTTTATGATAGATTCTATAGATTACCCTAGCCAGGGATAACAGTTTCTAAAAATCATTTCCGACTGCAGTGTGTACTTGCCTTTTTTTCTAGTGGACTCGCATAATATATCGGTAACAAGGCTCTGAGCTGAGCTAGATTAATTTTCTTATCGTAAAGGCAACGGCCCCATACAGTTCTTGTTCTTCAGAAAACATTCGTTTTTTGTCCCTATTTTGACTTTGCACAACAAAAAAGCAAATTGTATGCCACAGTAAAAACCACCATGTATTTCCATAGATTATAGACAACGTCAGTTTTTATAATCAGCTCTAACTTGTCATTGGAAACAAGTTTATTCAGCCTTGAAATGAGTGACTAGTATTATAATACAAGAATTTATATTTTCTCAGTTTTAGTTATTACATCACGCCTGTAATCCCCGAAGGGTTAGGCAGAGGTGTACCTAATAGTATTTCGCTAGTTATGTTTAAGCCCCATGTAATAGTTATGTTTTAGTTATATTATAACTTAGTGCCTCGGCGATTGAAAACAGATAAAAGAATTTTCCTAGATATATGCGAACTAGCTAGATCGATTTTTCGGCCAAATCCCTACGTTGCAACTTTCATCGAAATCATTAGAGCCGCTTTCGAGAAAGTGATAACAAAATATTGCTCATTTTATAGAATAGGTTATGATAACATATTAAAGTTATTATTTTCTAGCTGTGAAATAAACTTACTTTTATTTTTATTTGACGTAACTGTGACAATG
The DNA here is from genome assembly GCA_910589295.1 of Noctua janthe. Classification (NCBI taxonomy): domain Eukaryota; kingdom Metazoa; phylum Arthropoda; class Insecta; order Lepidoptera; family Noctuidae; genus Noctua; species Noctua janthe. The sequence continues at coordinate 9,884,201 of OU342578.1, forward strand.
TACAATTCATATGCAGTTTCTGCGCGACTTGTAAAAAAAATTGCTGAAAAAAGATGGCTACGATTAGATGGATGGCGCATTGTTTCTCAAATTAGATACTGACATGGTGTATAATACAGAAATTGCATAATACATAGCTACGTAATGTTCATTTTTTATGTTATTTCAAAACCATCATGTTTCTGAATTAGATGCAACGCGAACATCAACTTATGTTTTTTTTAATAAAAACGATTAATCCAATACAAATAAAATACTTTTTTAAATGAGTACTTAACAGGTATTTAAAGATTTTTTTTTGTATTGGCTCATCCATAACTAAAAGAGGAAAGATGTTCAGACGACAAGGGTTAAAATTAAAAAAAAAAAGGTATCAAATCTAGCTTTATCAAATTTAGCATGGGAACATCACATTTAAATACTTCTCATATATTAATCAACACAAATACCTACAAATTACTAATGATTAGCACACACGCAACTCGTGTAAAATTATAATTATTTAAACGAATTGTCCAAAAGTTGACGTCATGACCTTGGTCCAAAAACAGAGGTTACACACGAACGAAAGGTTGGAACAACCAGAAATTCTAGTTTTTTTTTTTACTGACCCCGTCTGCATTCATTTGTCATCATTTGTAGAGTTTATCGTGTCTATGGTATGCGTTTATCTATTTCGTAAGCTTATTTCCTTTTAAACAGGGTTTAGTATAATGTTTACTTCAAACTAGCTTTTGTCCACGAATTCGCTTGCGTTAATTTAGAATTTGACAATCAATTCCGGTTGTAATAAATAATATTATAATTCAATCATGGTTCGAAAGACACGTGGCGCCATCTTTTATCATAAGAACGTTATTGTTGTTTTCCTCAGGAACTTTTTTTCGGGATGAAAGGTACTCTATGTCCGTTTCTGTACACCTGACAACGTATATGCAAAATTTCAGGATGATCAGTTCAGTGGTTTAGGCGTGAAAAAGTAACAAACAAACAAACTTACTTTCGCATTTATAATATTAGTTAGGATTGGGATGGTATCAGCTAAGCTAATAGAATAGACGATGTAGAAAATAAATAATATGCCCGTGGGCCTGGCACGCGCAGAGTAAACATCATGTCAATTCGAACAATTTAAAAAATTGAGCATAATTTGAACGCGTTCTGCTCATAATATTTACTTGGTTTGAAGACTTTATTCATATCTATGGGCAGTGTACACTTACTTATTGTACCTAACTGTCAAAAAAAAAAATTCTAAAGGATTACTTTAGGGTTATGATATCGCAAAAATCGATCAAATTTACCTCATTTACCGCATTTACGTCGCTTATTCAAGCTAGGTGGGTTCTCAGAAAACTTACAAAAATAGGCCACGTCGGCCATTATGCCATACAATGCAGGCCATACTCTAATAACGGCCGTAAAACCATTATGTAGCTGCCTTTATAGCCACAATGTCCATGGAGTTATGGGGACCAACCCTCATCAAATGGACATGAGAGAACGTTCACTTGTCATGTATGTGTCACAATTTTCGCGCCCTAATTCTGTGAACCAGTTTTGAATGAGTATGATCAGCTTCTGTATATTATATAACTGTTGCCTGCGACCTCCGTCTGCGTGAAAAAATTATAAAAATATTACTTCTCCATTTGAATCGAATTTTGTTAACAATTCCAAGGGTTTTATTTTTTTTACACGACACCCTAATTCTTCGAAATTAAAGTAGCCCAAGTTACTCCTTATAAAATCAGCTATCGGCCGGTTCCGTCAAAATCCGTTCAACCGTTTCAGAGATTAGCCGGAACAAACATATAGCCAGAACACAAACAATTTAAAAAAAATATTTTTTGTTATTAGCTTTCATATGCATTCAGTAAAAAGCTGTTATTTTGCAATTCGAAACAGATACTTCAATTTAATTTATTTGTGTAGATGGAGCAGCGGTGACCTCAGACCAAATGGTATCGACCTGGACTTACAAAATTCAAACAGGCACATTCTTTGTGTACTTATTATTATTTGCTGTTGATCTTTGACAGTCGTTACAGGTAGTCACGTACCAAGGGGTATCGTATGACCCAGTATCTGAGTTGTGAAGGTGAGACAAAGTCGCTCCATATAGATAAACTGGTACTCATATTTCGCTGCTTCCGGTTAGACTGGAAGCTGACCTCGACATATTTGGGAAAAGGCTAGGCAAATAATGATGATGCTGTCAAAGCGATGAAGGGAAACAGCGTGAGGAAGCCGGCATATACTACAATCGAAGACGTGTGAGATTCAACCACACTGGGCTCGCATGGTGGATTATGTATGGCCTACTCTCTGTCACAGAGATGAGGTTTGTATCATGTATGCATCCCAGCCGTGGGAAAATTATAATCTGATAACATAACACATAACGTCACGCTTGTAATCCAGGGTAAGACAGAGGTGTACCTTATAATTCACCCACATTTCGCCAGTCCAAGTCCCATGTAATAGGGGAGGACCCTATTGCCATCAACCGGGCACGAATGCAGACTCCTCTGCTGTTATAGAAAAAATCCTAACATTGGAAAAACCCAATAACACTTTGCCCGGCTCGAGAATCGAACCCAAGTCGTCATGCTCAGCAGTCGCCCTGGCGACTACGAGGCAGTATAGTCTGGGGGGTTACTAACTCCTGCTGGGAAAGAGATAGAGCTATACAAGTCGTCTAGCGCCATCTCTATCCCACACTGGAATTCCTCCTGCTTGAAGACGTCATGTATGGTAGGCCACTTTATATTATTTGCACAAATAACACACCGGTTTTTGAAATAGTCAATACAACATTATTTTTAAATGCGAAACCTGAATATAGTTTGTTCAGAATAAGTAACTGAATCGATTCCAATAATTTTTAAACCATGTTATATTTTGTCCCAAAAATATTTAAAAAAGGTTACAAGTTGGATACCGAGCGACACTAAGTACCTATCGCAATCATTTAGGTACCTACTGCCAAATTATTATTATCAATGAGCTCAAGACGACGCTGGAGGCGCTCGCGCGGCGGAACCACGTGGTGACCACGTTTTTGTCCGGACAACCAGGTTACAGAACAAGCTTATAACTTTGTGATTTTTCATGATACAGTTTTGAAATTTTGTACATAGATTCTTTACATAAAAAATACTAGACACGTGTTTCAGGTTTCGCATATACTAAAACAAAAAAGGAATCATCAAAATCGGTTCACAATATGGGCGAAGATATCGCTGAACATACAAAGAAAAAAAAAAAACAAAATTCTATCGAATGATAACCTCCTCTTTTTGGAAGTCGGTTAAAAACTAATATTGTAACAATATTAAACAAGATTTTAAACTAGGCAAGTAGGTACTACTAGTCACCACGCCATTATCCTCTCAAACAGGGAAAACATCGTTAAACAAGATAATATACGTACTTACAACCGTGAAGGTTAAAATTAACAAATAAATGCAATAACTATATGTATTACAATGTACTTATTTACCTACCTATGTACTGTGGGTCACGGTCATAAGATACATGTATGACATATTTATATGATATTTTATCAAGCTTCCTCGAATGTTATTACTATATTTAGTAAAGGAGGAAAACACGTGGATTCCAGCAGAATCAAAAATTTGGCTACTTCCCATTTGGTAAACTTCCCATTTCGTAAACCTCAAACTGTACCTACTAAAAAGTTGCGTTTGGTAAACATTATACATTTCATACATTTAGTCCCATTTCGAAAACATTTCAATATTTTTTTGTGTTATATCCCATTTGGTAAACTTTCAGATGAAATGGGTACAGTCAAGTAAAAAAAGAAAAACGAAACTAATGATAACATTGTCATTTATTTTGTTAAATATTTTTAATCACAGGTACAATAGTCGGATTATGTGTACGTATGCCATTTACACATATTGATATTTAAAAACAGAAATAAAAAGTGGGGTGTACAAATAACTTTCAAAAAATTTAAGAAAAATCACAGTTCGATTTGACTATTTCGATGACAAGTTTTATTTTTTTAATAACATAAGTCAATCTAGATGCGAAATCAACTTATATAAAAAAACAATAATCACAGATTTGGTACTATCTTTTTATGTTAATGTACATTAACATAAAAAAATACATACGAAATCAACTACTTATAAAATATAAAAATAAACAGTCACAGATTTGGTACAATAACATAAAAAATACATGCAAAATCAACTTTTAAATATAAAAACAAATAATAATCACAGATTTGGTACAATAACATAAAAAATACATGCAAAATCAACTTTTAAATATAAAAACAAATAATAATCACAGATTTGGTACAATAACATAAAAAATACATGCAAAATCAACTTTTAAATATAAAAACAAATAATAATCACAGATTTGGTACATTAACATTAAAAATTACACACAAAATCAACTATAAAATATAATCACAGATTTGGAATATTAACATAAAAAATTTACTACCTACACTACAAAGTTAAAAATCAATAAATAAATTATAAAGTGATACAAGCAATTCTTGATAATTCGTTCAAACAATTTTCCAATGATATTTTTCCACTTTTGTAATCGCCGAGAATATTGTTAATTCGTATATCATTTTGGATAGATTTTTTTCTTCGTTTTGATATACTTTCTCCATTATTATAAAAGCTGTAAAAAATTGTTATGATTAATTAAAGTAATAATGTATAATTTTTATCATATGTGTCGCCTAAAAATACAGGTCATTGAAACAAAAATATGTACCTTTTCAGAAGATTTTCATAATGTTTAATATTGCCTGATATCGTTTCGAAAAATAAAAGAATTGATGGCCTTTTTCCAATTTCACTATTGAAACTCCAATTCCAAGATTCCATGAGGTTTGTAGTGCGGTGTCTTTGTGCGTAGCAGCACCAAATATTCATCATATCTTCATTTTCCAACCACTGATCCACAAAGTAATCATTGAATTCAGTTATAGCTTTTTCTTCAAAACTGTAACAGAATTAATTCGTTGAAGATTATGATACGAAAAACCATATATTACCTAGTTTCTAACGCATAAAAATGGCTGTAGAAAATGGCGGTAGAAGAAATATCCAGAACTAAACGCGTTCATTTCAATACTGCAAAATTAATTTACCTTTGACTCATAACGTATAGCCATCCATCGTTTATGTCTTCTTTTGGTAAATGTGCCAGAGCCATACATAGTTTGACGTGATAGTGAGATTCTTCATGTTGTAATAAGCCAAGAGATTTTGCCTTTCTTAATAGCGCTCTGCCAAAGTGAACAAAACACCCCTTAACAATTATGTTTGGAAATGTCTTTTTAATTGCATTTATTTGAGCTTTTTCGAAATCCAAGGTAATAATATCGGCTGTCCACTCTGGTAAATGAAATTTTAGTTTGTAAAACAGTCTTTCATATGTAGTTTCTTCTTTGTTTGTCAACACTGCATAAAAAAATGGTACAATATTTGTCCCAGTTTCTGTACTTCCTATGTCTCCGTGTACAACGTATAGTTGAAGAAACGGCTTTGCACAACATTTGAACGTTCCGTCCGCAAAGTAGTGACGGACGTCATTTAAATGTGCAATTGCACTCTTTGAACCAAACACAATCATTCTATTTTCACCGTCAATCTCATCAAACAATAAATTGTCTTTAAAACGGTCAGGAATCACGATTTCTGTAGAGTTAGAGTGCTGAGATTTTGTGATTCCTAGTTGTCTATTTCTGTGTCTATACAAACTGCTTTTAACTTTGTCAAAATTTGGTAATTCTTTAATAATTTCATAACCATTATCTTTCAGCTTTTTAGTACATTTCCTGTATGTAGCTGGAATCGGCTTCAGATCTTCACATATAGTTTGTTTACATTTTTCGATGGCTACTTTCACTTCATTTTTTTCAAAATTCGGAATACAAGAACTGCAGTGAGCATTTTCTCTTAATACATGGCTTCGATTTGAATTCAAAGTTACACTTGCTGAACATCCATCTTTTCTATTAACACAGCGCCACCAACTTGAGTCCTTATTATTTTTCTGTTTATAATATTGATGCCCAGCGCGTAATAAAATTTCACCGCCTCGTGTACTATTAATAATTTTTAAATTCACTGCACCACTAGAAGATCCCTCACCCGACATTGCAACGACCTTGCACTATGCATAAAACGAGTGAACTGATAAGTTAAACCCGGTAATAGATATAATTTACGTATACTTACTTATGTCTATCTCATTCACACCTTTTGTTTAAAACGATGGTAAGGACAATAAATCCCTACCTGAGAACCCGCTCGGTGCTTCTTTTGCGGGAAAAGCACGTGGTATTTTTAGTAGCATCGTGGTATTTTTACAGACTTTAATACGTTTTTTTTACTTCTTCTTGATCAGCCATTCTTTTTGATGGTCGAGATACTATCTCAAGACTGAAGCATTTAAAAATATATACATCTCTAATTTAATACTAATTTGACACTGACTGTACCGTACAAAAATAACAATACTAACAAAGTTTACCAAATGGGATTAAATGTATGAAGTAACGAAATGTTTACCAAACGCAACTTTTTAGTAGGTACAGTTTGAGGTTTACGAAATGGGAAGTTTACCAAATGGGAAGTAGCCAAAAATTTCTGCCTCGCGTTTTTCTCAACTGTGGTGGGGTCCTTGTGGTTTGTGGTCGGCTTCCAGTCTAACCGAGTGCAGCTGAATACCAGTATCTTACATGGAGCGACTGCCTATCTTACCTCCAAAACCCAGTTAGTACTGGGTAATACCATACCCCTTGGTAAGACTGGCTGTCAGACTTTCGGGCCCCACAACAAGATGTAGAAGCACTCTCTTTCAAAACAATTGCATGTCGGTCAAAATCTTCAATAAAATACCGAAACAAATCAGAGAACTTTCAATTAATTATTTCAAAATGAAACTTAAGATATGGCTGTTTAATAACGTGTTCTATACAATTAATGAGTTTTTGACTTATACACCCATTTGTAATGGTTAAGTAGCTTTTGTTCCTATTTTTTTTTTTTGAGTTTGGTTTTTTTTTTTAATTTTTTAACTAGTAATAAAACCTAAACTGTACTGTACTGTGAGTTAGGTATTTTAATTTTAAGTTTGCATGCTGAAGGAAGTCAGCGAAATGTGTGAAACCTTTTATTTTATAAGACCATCATGTACCTACCATATTTCATGCAAAATAAAGAATCTTGAATCTTAAAATCTGACTACCTGTAACGACTGTCAAAGGTCTACAAATGACAGCCGGGAACAACGGCTTAGCCTAAAGATCGACCCGAGCGGCTGTTATTATTTAGCCAGAAGCTCCTCAAATCCATTTGATGACCTATCCTTTTTAAAAAGGGTGTAAAAGCACCCTTAACGGAGTAGATAGGCACTTTTTCTCCCTGTCATTACGATATTTTTATGTACTGAACGATACCTAGGAACCTTCTAGTTACGGAGATATTGAGGTTCAGAGTTACAACTTTTTCACAAGTTTTTTACCCGACTGCCAAGGAAGGGTTATGTTTTTGCGGGTATCTTGTATGTTTATTTGTTTGTTTCTTTGTAAATTGAATTATTACCTCGTATGTTCCAAATGGCCGGATAGATTTCGACGATTACTATATCATTAGATTCGTCTGAAAAACCCAAGTGTCCTTAGACAGGTGTTTAAAAAAACAAAATGGCGGAATTTTGGCGCTAAATTGTAAGTTAATGCTAGTTTTTAAGATTATAGATTTACTTGAAATACCTCCATGACCTGTTTCCTATTTAATGTTTCCATAAACACTGTTTTGAGTGCGTTACATTGAGTTTTACTGTAAAACGTGTTTTTTTCACCCAAAAAAATTCGTTTCCCAGCAATTTTTACGTAGAGTTACTTATTTTGATGTACAGAATGCTTGGTTGACGACTTCACGTCGGTTTACACCTTGTAATAATCTTATAATCACTCTCTACCACTCTCAGGGTGGTAAAACACTCAACAATACAAATTAATTTTCTACTTTCTTTTGATTACGTTAGGTAGGTACTAAGTAATGACATTATGCTCCAAGTAAAATGTTTGTGTGTTCGTAACTATGGGGGAGCGGTAACCAGGAGGGCAGTGGGGTATGGTAATGTTAGTGTTCGATATTATTACGTCTTTTTATTATTAAATTAGGCTCTATAAGGTTTTTGGGGTGAATCTTGAACTTTGAGGTTATGAAAGGAAAACATTTTTTTTTTTATTGTCTGAACTCGTAAATACACAGTTAATTAACTTACTCGTTATCTATTTACTTAAAACAAGTATATTCATCATCTGCCTAGCCTATTCCCAACTATATTGGGGTCGGCTTCCAGTCTAACCGGATGCAGCTGAATACCAGTATTTTACACGGAGCGACTGCCTATCTGACCTCCACAACCCAGTTAGTACCGGGTAATACGATACCCCTTGGTAAGACTGGTTGTCAGACTTTTTGGGCCACTGACTACCTAACGACTGTCAAAGATCACCAAATGACAGCCGGGACCAACGGCTTAACGTGCTTTCCGAGGCACGGAGGAAACTCGGTATGCAATGGGCGGTCACCCATCCACAGACCAACCTAGGCAAGCACGGCTTAACCTAAAGTCGACCCGAGCGGCTGTTATTATTTAGCCACGAGCTCCTACTTATACAAGTATATTATGTTTGAAACTTGTTCTGTCACTTAGCCCCCAAAGGTTCATTGGTAGCCCAGCGTCAGACAGCGTCAGTGACTGGCATGAATTCTGAAATGGACCTTTTTGGCGCAGCCGTGAGACACACAGCACCGGTACCTACTATGTATTTTCTATTTTTTTGTTCATTTATTTTTTGCTCTGTATCTTTTTTTTTATTCTATGTGCTTGATGAACTGACGTCAAATAAACTTTATTCTTTCTTTCTTTCTAAAATAGTACTGTTTTTGAAGTTTCATTGGGTTAGAGTAATGGTATACATCAATACTACATAGCATAATATTACGCCTGTACTCCCCGAAGGGTTAGGCAGAGGTGTACCTAATAGTACGCCCATATTTCGCCAGTTATGTTTTTGGCCGGGTTTTTCGTTCAGAAATTTCACAGTAGCAGCCACGGAGTCTGGATTCGTGCCCGGTTGATGGCAATAGGGTCGCCCCCTTTTACTTGGGACTTAAACATAACTGGCGAAACGTAGGTGTTACTATATTAGGTACACCACTGTCTAACCCTTCGAGGATTACAAGCGTGATGTTATGATGCTGTAAAATTTTGGACAACTACTATAAAACATAAATGGTAGGAAAATTTTTGAGAAAAAATGCAAGGACATTGAGTTAAGCTCCTAAAATCTCCATGTGTAGATTTTCGCTTCAGTGGTCAGGACCACTGAAGCGAAAACTGGTTTTTGGCAGGCCAAAAACCAGTCTTCCAGCACTCGAAGTTTTTACTCGCTCATTCAAAAATCATTCTTTAAATTCAGTTTCAAGAGACTCTCAAGCCGTGAGAGGGGCTGCACTTGCAATCTTTTGTCTCTGGTCTCTGAATATTCTTTTATAATCTATTGTAAGGTTACCATCTCGGCTTTTTGGCCCTCCGTCCGGATTTGGTTCGGACTTGTTTTGTCCCGACTTATGCATGTGACGGGATTTTTTAAATAAGAAAATATTGTTTTTAGGATTCAGTGAATGTATCCTAAAAAAAAAAAGAAACCCTTTTAGTTGTGGTACACAAATCCTTATCAAGTATATATTTTTTAATATTGTAACTAGAAGTTGTTACCACATCGTCCACATAGACGAATAAGAAACAATGCATATTACAGAGGATAACTCATAAAGTACCGAAGCAAAAATAATAAAATTTACATGGTACCATTGCGCGAGCTTCTTCTACCAAATAAAAAAAGAATTAGTTTAATCGGACCAGTAATCACGGAGAAATCGGAAAAAAAATGCTGGTGAAATACATAACCACCTCCCTTTTTAGAAATCTGTTTTAAAAGGAGCGAAAAGTAAAATATCTGAACTTTTTTTGAAATGTCAGACTTTTCAAATTTCGTAATGGTATCCCTAATCTATCGATCGTTTGTGACAGCCACTGGGGTAGCGGGTGGCAAAGGTGTGGGGTGTCCCACGTCTGTCCTTATTCGCACCGACGTCATTATGATTTTTATTAAATGATGATTCAACTTACCTTATTGATTGAACCTCAGAGATATCAACCGTCAGATGTGCTCTTACTATATGTGCGGTCACGAGTAAATGTATTTACACCTTGATTTAAACTTAGATGTGTGAGCTCACTTATTCAATACTTTCCAATTGTTAGTTTCAACGAAACTGCAACGTGATTATTTTTGACTTCGGAAGACGAACACAATCGTTGTATTTCCTACGATTTTCATTCATCCTTGAGAGCGATCCTCAAGAATTCGTAATATCTGCCAAAATTCCATAACTTTTCAGGAAAATTTGCAATCGCCTTTGTAAACTCGAATTTAATTCCGAAAATCCTTTGCATTTCCCAACCAAATGAGAGTCGGTTTATAATGCTACATACTACTGAAACACGATGTAAAGATATGGCTTGAAGTAAATGAACTCTTGACGCGTGTTACTACAGCGACTTCGGAAAAAACAAATGAAGAGCATAGCACGACCCACCGCGATACGACTTGCGAAACCACGCTACTCATGGAAATAAAACGAGCGCGCGCGAGTCACTTGTTAAGTCGCTTGAGCCTAGGGCGGCAAATTTGGGGACTGAATTTTTTTTTTATGCTACCTCATAGAAATCGAAAAGATTTTGGCATGACGGTTTTCTGATGTTTTACAGATAGAAGTCTGCAACAAATTTTGCCGATGACGTTCCCCTCTCATTTGTCATTGCACATTCCGAGTAGCAATCTTCCATATTCTAGAGTAAAACAGCTAGTTCGCCGCCCCCCAACCAGTAATCGGTAATATACCCAAAAAATATTTTACGGCAATTTCAACGAAATTGTTGGATTGTAAAAATAATGTAGGACATGACAATTGCAAAGGCAAGGGCGGCAAAAACTGTACAGCCTATACCTTGAAAACTTGTAAATCCGCCACTGCATCGCTCACGTTTCTTCACGTTACACCGTGAAACAGGCCCTCAAACTACTGTTGGTAAACCTAAAATCTAAGCCACATTACCTCTGTCTGTAATAATGTTTAACAGACAAATAAAACACGCGTGTCTGTCATGTAATACATTAAATTAATTAGAAGGGCAGACAATGCCCAAGGTCGACTGGCCACTGGGGTGTCATTCATGATATTGGGCTGGGCATCGCGTTTTCCCTGTTAATATAAGTTTATTATTCATAAACTTATGTGTTTTAAAAGCAGTGGTGGCCCAGTGGTGGAGATCCCGACTTACGAGCAGTAAGTCGTGGGTTTGAACCCAGCCAGGCGCATTACTTTGTGTAAGTTATTTCATCACCACTGCTCTCAAAAACGGTGAAGGAAAACATCGTGAGGAAACCGGCATGTCCTAGAACCAAAATTCGAAGACATGTGATATCTACCAACCCGCACTGGGCCCGCGTGGTGGATTATAGCCCATTCCCTCTTATAGAGAGGAGGCCTGCGTCCCAGCAGTGGGAACATTAATAGGCTGATTATGCTATGTGTTTTACAGGGGTTCGGACATGTGTAATGCCCGGTTCACATTATTAACATAACATAACATCACGCCTGTAATCCCCGAAACAAAAGGTAAGGTTAAGGCAGAGGTGTACTTAATAGCACACCCACATTTCGCCAGTTATGTTTTAAGTCCCATGTAAGAGGGGGTGAGCCTATTGCCATCACCAGGCCCAAATCCAGACTCCGTGAAATTCCTGATGGAAAAACTCAATAACACGAGTGCCCGACCTGGGAATCGAACCCAAGACCCCGTGCTCAACACTCGCGCTTGCTGCCACTACACCAACGAGGCAGTCACAATATTCGGGAATTTAACCCAGCACTAGCTTGCAACTGGAATAATCTAAATCCTCACTGGAATGTACTGGATCCAGTGAAAGATCCAGTCACTGGATTTAAATGTTGAAAAAAACTGGAATAATGTAGAGACAATCGCCATTCCAGCCCAGCGCTGGATTCGATCAGTAGATTGGAATGCTAATGGAATAATGTGAGACGGGCATTCCAGAGATGGTAAAGTTAGGAAGTTTAGAACGAGGATACCCAAAACGTCTGCTGACTTTTGCTAGCACAGACCTACTATTTCGTTCATTGGCAATAAGATATCGACATTAAATATTTAGGTTTCCTCTTTGCAGAACCATAGATGATTTGTTATTGAAAGAAAAATACTGCGTATTTCTTTGTTCCCTAACAAAGTTCCGTACCCAAAAGGTAACCAACTAAGCCTCCGCTGTCCGTCTTTCCGTCTGTCTGTCTGTTAATGGGCTGTATCTCATGATCAGTAATAGGTAGACAGTTGAAATTTTCACAGATTGTGAAATTTAAGGGGGCTTCCTTATTACGATGGTACGGAACCGTTCATGCGCGAGTCCGACTCGCACTTGACCGGTTTTATGCTGCAGCATTTTGGTTTAGTTACCCTAAAAAAAAATCTAGAATCATTTTTATTCAAATTCTAAATTTCATTGTTTTTGAAACACTAGCTTAGTTGTTGAATCAACTTTAACCAAACCAGCTAATACGTGCACACATTCCAATTTTAAAGTTACCGAAACAAATATGGCTACCGATTCCATTCATAAATACTTAATGAACGTTTCGAAGTTTATCAATATTTGTAAATGTCAGTCCGAAAAGCGCGGTAATTTCCGTACTTAAATATTTATTTGTGGACGGAAAAATCAATTTGGAACGCGTTTCTCTGTCTGAGACACCTGCGCCACCGTCAACGATTAGCGATATGTGAGTAGAGATAGCGACTTGTTTTTCTTTCCTTTAGTAGTAGTTTAGTGGAATCGTTTAAGGTAGAAAGCGCCAGGGTAGCCCGCGAAATTCAAATTTTCTTACGTTTTTGCAATTTGCAGATCAGTGTCATCAGTGTCATGTTGTATGTTGACTAAAATATGATTTAGTTATTTATTTATTTGCGTTCTACAAGGTAAAAACATGGTGTTTTACAAAATTTTGATTGATTCGCTACCGTAACAAATATGGTTTTACCGAGATATAATTAATACAACCGTCTAAGTTCATCCAATCCCATTGAAGACTTTTTTCATGAAATAACCTACCTACTCTGGAGCTTCCACCTTTTTTTTTTTTTCGGATCGGAATTCATCAAATGACCCCGCCCCCCCCACTCTGGGTGTAGCGGAAGGGAGTGTCAGACTTGTACTGACTAAAACCCATCCATGTTCCTTCTTTGCCCTTTGTGTTCCAGGGCCACGGTATCTCTTTCGAAAAGTCCCGCAGCCCTGGCAGGCATCGGCCTATGCGGACCCCTACTTATTTGCTGACATCTCTTTGAGGCGCACGTGGAACACGAACGCGCCGTCGACACGGCCTGTCGTCATAAGACGGCCGGACGGCAAGTTAGCCCATAACTCGCCGTCCACAATCCCGCACCTACGGTGGCCGGGAGCCACCACGTGACCCCCGACGCCCAGGGCATCTCCCGCGGCGGCTGGTACGTGAGGTTCTTTCCCTCTCACGTCCCGCCACCTCCTTCACTAGCATGACTGCTTCGCAGGAGGTGACGGCTTCCCATTCCCTCTCGCTCCGAACCATGGCTTGGACCAGAGCCGGAGCTTGGACCAGAGCCGGTGGCGCTTCCACCTTAAGCAAAGAAATAAATAAATAAATGTTGGGGCGACTTCCAGTCTAACCGGATGCAGCTGAATACCAGATTTAGGTTAACATGGAGCTGCCTGCCCGTCTGGCCTTCACAACCCAGTTAGTACTGGGTAATACGATACCCCTTGAGGGACTGATTTGGTTATCACACTTTTGGGCCACTGACTACCTGTAAAGACTGTCATAGGATGTTGTCTCTTTTACCCGGACGAAGACGCGGGCAGTACCTAGTCTTTTGTACGTTTTTTGAGTGAGAAAATTGTCACTTCCTTGTCGACACTGGAACAGTTGCCTATGGCCGCAAATTCAGAGGATCATGTCTTGCAGCTTGCAGCGGAGCATTTAATGGAACTGCTCATGTAACGCCCCGCTTCACGCTACAAGTACCGCACGTCCGAATTTGCGGCCTTAGGTTATCAACCCGCCATTGTGACGTCACCGCCCGCCATGATGTCATTTCTTACGTAACCTTTGGTTTGCGCGCGCTTTTTTCTTTTTTTTTTGTTGGTAGTAAAGTAACTTGGTAAGATTATTGGTATTATGCCTATGGCGTGACCATGAAATGTTTTTATTTTGATGATAGGAAATAAATCTACTAATTATTATATGTGGATTATTAGAAAAAAATATGGTTAGGCAATCCGCACTATGGTTTTTATTGAATTTTAAATAAATCATGACTGAAGTTAATGTTTTGAAGGTGAACTTAGAATTGGTACTTTGAACTTGTAATACAAAATCACATCTTATAAATTGATTAAATTTGCATCAAATTAATTATTTTATACAGAGTGAACCTATAGTGATGAAATTTTTGATCGGAAAAAAAATCTGCTGTTGGAACAGCAGTTTTTTTTAATAACCGTTCAATAATTTCTATGGGTTTTGTATGATGTACTGAATACGTGGCAGGTAACCATTAATGCGTCGATGTTCCTTGCACTCTGTATAAAAAATGAAAACAGAAAAAAATCGTTACAGTATGGTCTTTTGGCATACGAATGAAATTGAGGACGCTGTTGGAAAACTGAAAAATATCTGTGGAAAATGTATAGAAAAAAAAGACGGCTGTTAGTACCGATCCTCCGATTAAGGCAACGCGCCGAAAAACCCATGAAAAACTATACCTTTTATTATATTTAATTTAACAAAGAACTCATTCCATATATTCGAACGGACAATTTCAAAACAGTAGCCTGTGTATTTTCACTGCGGATAAGGATAAAGTAGTGAGTTTGACTACGACATTTCCAGAATAATACTCGGCAGAATAAAACTTCCATATTCGAATTAGTTCTTACTCCAATTTGTCATTTTAGTGTTTTTGGCGGAATGCCAGCGCTCTTTGCTTAACTTAAGTATTTTGGTAGTATTAATCTCTTTGTGTCCTGTGTGTTGCTGGCAGTTTCCTGGCTCTGATCCTGATATTGGATATTAAAAGTTTTGTTAGAGCTCTCTGGTGTAATCAGGATCCGGAACGAAGTGAGTATATTAAAGATATAGTACCTAATAGAATATGTAGCAGTATTAGGATTGCCATCCAACGTGGCATTGTTGCCAGCCTTCTGGGCACTTTTCCTGTCGACAGCGATGTGGACGAATTTTTTAACGCCTTTTAATTCTTTACCATTTTGATAGTTGCACATATTATTATATATTGGATCTACTTATTTGTAGTTTGTAAATAATGTACATAGTACCCTACCTATCAGTAGCGAAGGGTCAATGTTGTGTCAGGTGCCTTTGGGCCTGCAACCTATTAGCATTAAAATGAATTTTCTGCTATTGTCTTAATTAAAATCTTTCGAAATTGAACAATATCAGTCTTCAAGTCACAACTCACTCACAAGTCGTAACTGTACTTTTTATTTCTTTTATTTTTGCCGTCAAACATGGCTGACTTTTGTATAATAAAGTAGTAAGTAGTTGGAAGTACTTGGAAAAATGCCCGTTTTCTTTTCATTAACACTAGGTTTCATCTAAGGATGCCCGAATAAAATGGCGCTTATTTTAGTGGCTTAGTATAGAGAGAAAGAAAAAACATACATAAAGTGTAGTCACTGGATAGTGGGGCTTCTCAACTTTTATCCGTCAGATCAGTTAGTTCCGAAGATTACGGTCCCCTACATCCAAACTACATTAATACCTACCTCTTTATGATATTTGTATAGGTATACATGGGCCAAGTTGAAAGAACCGCCACCACCGGTTGCGCTTAACTTCAAGTATGATTTGGCAAAATCTACGAAATATGAGACTTGGCACCTGTTCAGAGCTTTAAGTAATTGATACTTCAATTCAGTGAATTGTTAGTAGGGAAGTTCTTTTAAAAAGTTTAGTAAGTAATTGATTGATTACTAAGCTCTTTGACTGCGTCTTCATGTACGGGGATTTCAGAATTTTCCATACAAAATTAAACACCCAATTATTCGCTGTTTATTTATTTATTTATTTAACACTTTAAGCACAAAACTAATGCCATAGGCATTTTCTACCAGTCAACCTTTGGGTGATGCAGGGACAAGCAGTGTATATCTGAAAATAATTTTAAATAATACTAAGATTAACTACAAGGATATATAAAATACTATAAATATATATCAAAATTTAGATTAATGTAAATAGACATTTGCACGAATATACTAAAATAAAAACACAAACCATGGGGAAAACCTTACCGTTGTGACGAAACTGCCAGCTTCTTCCGAATGTACTCACGAAAGTTAAGCGATTGGTTGCCATCCTGATTTCCTGGGGAAGCGCATTCCACAGAGAAATAGACTGGACAAAGAAACTCCAGACTCTGGACTGATGATCGGTGAATGAAGTCAGTGCGGTGAGAGGGACATTGTAGCATACGGTTTTGCGATAATCGCTGGCTCCTATTATGGTTGGCACAAATATACTGAAAGTGGGGAGCAAGGTAACTAGGGGAAGTGGGAGAAACAAGAAAAGAAAACAAGGTGGTAAGAGCCCTTTGCTCCCTACGCTGACGTATGGGCAACCACTTAAGAAGAGTCCGGTGCTCGGAGACATGGCTCGCGCTGTTATAACTGAGTTCTGAAGTCACGTATTGTATAGTTATCACTTGCATCGGTGAAGGAAAACATCGTGAGGAAACCAGCATGCCTGAAAGATATTTATCGACGGCATGTAAAGCCAAGTCAGAGGTCCATGGGCCACATAAAAACTCTTACACTAGGCACACGATAAAGAAAAAAGTCTTCAAAAATAAAAGTTTTTACGGTTCGATTTTTAAACAAAAGTAGACCTGGTTTTCTGCGATAGCCATAATGGATGCAGTTAATCTGTCAAAAGGAAAACGATTATAATCGGGAGCGTAGCCAATTAGGCTGCTACTTTCTAAGACGCCTCACCGAAAAACCTCTTGTAGAGCCTACCGCGAATAAAAACAAAAACTACAGTTTCACTTTGAAGTGTTAATTTCATCATCGAAACAACAATACAAAGAAATTCCAAAAAACATGTTTTAAACTAGGCTAAAGGCGCCCTTCAAGTAACCAGAGCAAGGGAAAAGAAATTAGCAGCTACAAACCATTTCTGCTGAACACATCAAGATTGCTGCGAATGGGATCATGCAGTTATTGCCGGAGTCATTTACAAGGGTGATATCATGTTTATAGGCTGTAATGAGTGTTAAAGAATGAGTAATTAGTGTGTGAGCTGTTTGTAATGGAGTAACAGTCCGAAGGTTAAGGAGGGGCGCACCCTGATAGCGTTACAAACTTAGATACCCAGTCATAAACACAATCGCTTCATATCATCCGCCTAGCGTTTTCCCATCTATGTTGGGGTCGGCTTTCTGTGTAACAGGCGCTCGGTTTGATTTTTAGGTGAAGCCGCGCTTACTTAGGTTCGTCCGAGAATATGTGACCACCCATGACATACCGAGTTTCCCCCGTGCCTCGGAAAGCCGTTGGTCCCGGCTGTCATTTATAGATCTTTGACAATCGGGTAGTCAGTGGCCCGAAAGTCTGACAGCCAGTCTTACCAAGGGTTAGGGTTATGAAGGTCACATAGGCAGTCGCTCCATGTAAAAACCTGGTATTCAGCTGAATCCGGTTAGACTGGAAGCCGACCCCAACATAGTTGGGAAAAGGCTAGCCAGATAATTTAAAAAAGTTTTAGATCATTTATTTGACAAACTAGTTTAACATAATAAAATCGAGTTTCTTATAAAGCCGATGACACACAAGGACAAACCCATATTTTATTACAAGAGGCTTCAGTGAAGATTTATGACTGCGAGAGAATAATTTCAAGTGTTTACCAATGTATTGAATGAAGTTTCCGGTTGCGTACGTCTGTCGATGCTAATCTCAGAAATGACTGAATGCATCTTGATATTTTTTCAGTTTGATCAAAGCGCTCTTTAAATAAGAATAGCACCATCCTATTTATTCCCGTGGCTGTCGTAAGATGCGACTAAGGGACTTACCAGAGAATGGGCAGCAGCGTTCTCTGTGCTTTTACAACTACCGTACTGCGATAGCCAACCAGCCTGCCAAGCGTGGCGATTATGGCAAAACCTCCCCTTTGGGGGAAGCCTATGTCCAGCAATGGAGGTCTTTCGGCTGAAATGATAATGATGATGCTCTTTATATGAAGATGCGGATTCAAAAGAACATTTTGACACAGGTTGTCAAACTTAGTAATTGCAGCCGAGGCGGAACTGACACCCGAGCCGAAGGCGAGGGTGTTATGGAGCTGAGAACTGCTGAACCAAATTTCAGACAGTATTTATTTTTTAGGAAGGCCCCTAATTGTCGCAGGTAAAAACGCAGGTTTTCCTTACCGCTATACTAAGAGGTCTACTTAGATCACACAAAGAGAACAACCGTCATGATGTTATGTTACTCCAGAGAGATTTCTCGGCTCAATTACTGTTTTATTGTAAGCATTTACCTGTAATCTTACTTTAGATAATAAAATTAGCGGTTACTGTGTTTAAAAAATCTGTAGCAAACAAACTCATTGATGTTACCTCGTCTAAATACAACTGCCTAACCTAGCTGCGTGATTTTATGTTATGTTCTCACCGAATATAATCCTACAAGAATTATCTGCATTTTAAAATAGACCTCAACTACGTAAGCCTTGATGTTTCATCTCTCAATCGAGTTTAAAACCGAATGAAGATCATTTTAGTGTTCCGTACCTCTGTCGGCAAAAATGGAACCCTGTCAAGACTTTTTTTCTCAGGAACGCGTGAACGTATTAAGCTGAAATTAATATCAAATACTCAGGTCTCCTACCCCTTGGAGTAGTGAAAAAAGTCAAACTTTTAAATCAAGGCAATCTAAAGATAAGGCCGTTTATGTCGTTTATTTTGCGATTTCACAAGGGTATCAAAATCAAATGAAATTTGGCAAGAAGCAATGTCTTGCATTGCAGCACATGTAAAAGAAAAATCTCAAAACTAGTTTAATAAAAAAATTGCTACAAATTTATACGGAACCCTCGGTGCGCGAGTCCAACTCGCAATTGGCCGTTTTTTTCATTAAATAGCTGAAAGATTACTGTGAGCAACTGAAAACATTTCAGGCCGTCTGCTCATGAAAGCGAGTCAGCCATCAACAATGAGTACATATATACACGATATTATGTATGTATCACTGGGTTTTATATCGCAAGCTATACCAATCTTTATTTAGAAGCTAATAATGATTAAAATGGCGTGCAAAATTGAAGCTTATGTAATAAAACGTGGGAACATTTAAGGTGCGTTCAGATTCTAACTGTTATGTGCGTTATTAAATGTTTTTTTATGATAGCTTGGCGTGTCTTGAACTTCTTCTTGGTCTGAATCGTTGGTATAGTGGTCGAAATCGCGACTGCTGAGCATTGGGTCCTGGGTTCGATCGGGCAAATTGTTATTGGATTTTTCATCAGGAATTTCGCGGTAGCAGCCACGGAGTCTAGATTTATGCGCGGTTGATGGCAATAGGCTCGCCCCCTATTACATGGGACTTAAACATAACTGGGAAAATGTGGGTTTATTATTAGGTACACCTCTGCCTGACCCTTCGGGGATTACAGGCGTGATGTTATGTTAATTTAAACATGTTTGTATAAATTTTTTGAGGACTTAGGCCAAAGGATACTGGGCTGCAGCAACTCTATTATGTCTCATCATCAGCGTAGCCTTTTCCCAATTAGTCGGCTTTCAGTCTTACCGGATGCACCTGAATGTATTTTACATGGAGCGGCTGTCTGTCTGGCCTCCACAACCCAGTTAGTACTGGATAATACGATACCCCTTTGTAAGACTGGTTGTCAGGTATTCGGGCCACCTGACTACCTGTAACGGCTGCCAAAATTTTCTTAAGTCTTGCTAAATTTAATTAATACGAAAACAGATGACTGAGTAAATTTCTTGTGAGAGGTTTTCCGGGGAAATAATACTATTATGAAATTGATATCTTTAACTAATCTTAATGAGTCTTTTGAATTCACTATCTCTCGACCATTCCACTACAACCATAGTACTACTATTTATTCTATGCTAATCATACATCCGGAATTTTCCGGACATGTCCGGAATATTACATCAGTGTCCGGAATGAGGGGAAAATTCTAAAACGTTCGGAATTTTACAACAATGAGAAAATAACAAACAGTTGATACCAAAATAAAGGTAAATGATTTATAACTTTGAATAAAATAAAATGAATAAATTCAGTTAAATTGTACTACACCATGTAAAAGCAAAAAGTCCGGAATTTTTTTAGACTTTGTGCATTTGTGGCATGACTGGCCTGTGCCAAATAAATGTATTTTCTTTCTAACTTGAATTTTGTCGGAATTTAGATTTGACAGCACGGTTGGCGCAGTGGCTGAGCGATTGACTGCTGCGCTGCGTGTCGCGGGTTCGATTCTTGCACGGAACAATATTTGTGTGGCCTACAGATAGTTGTTCCGGGTCTGACTGTTTGTGTATATGAGTTTAAATGTTTGTAAACGCACCCACGATCCTAGGGTGGGGACACGTTTAAATGAAAAACGTTGAAATAAAAAGTGCCTCGATTGTAAAACTTAAGTGTAAACGGCAGCCGAAGTTAGTAAATCAGCCGAAACATGTGAAGCACCTCTTACAAGCTATAACTTAAATAAAGTAAGGTTAGGTAAGTTACAATCAAGTAAAGTTGATATACATGACTCACTCGTGTCAGTCTCCCCGCGCGATTGCCCGCGACCGGTCATGTGCTGTGCGAATTTATGTTTGTTTACATAAATAATACGAGTGACTACTATATTCGTCGATGACTGAATAAAGGTGAGTTTTGCTTGTGTTTTTGTTGATAAGTTTTGAGTATTTTAATTACGGTTCGGTGTAGACAGATGATGGCTATAGGCTCGCCCCATATTTCAGGAGTTTTAAACATAACTGATGCAATGTGGGTGTCTGAAAAGGTGCTGCTGCCTGATCCTTCAGGGATAGCGTGCGTGAAGTTAATGTTTGGTGGTCTTTGGGAGTTCTGAGATGATGATTCTTGTTTTCCTCCTCTAGGTAAGCACTAGAAAGCTTTCACCTGTGAGCTATTTTTGGGGCTATCTTACTGCCATTGTAAATGCGAAACTGTGTGAGGAGGGATGCGTGGATGTTTGTTACTCTTTCACGCAAAAACTACTAAACGGATTTGGATGAAATTTAGCACACAGGTGGTTTATAACCTAGATTAACACATAGGATTTTATCCCGGTTTTATGCACGACGGCCAATCAAGCTGTACAAAACCAGTTTATGCGGAGCTCTCATTGTATGGAAAATATATGCAAAGCGAGGCCAAGTTAAAATGGTAATGTACAGCTTTATGTGCTGCCGTGTGTACCCACGATCCCGAGGGACAATAAATTACCGAATTCCACTCGGGTGAAGTCGCGGGAATAAGCTAGTCTTTCTTAAGGCAATGTTTACAAAATCCTCTTGCTGTTTTTTAAATATTACTAAGTGTGCAGTTTTATTTATTGTTTATTTATGTAACATATGGACCCTGTAACAGCGCTAACTGGTTTTTAAAAGTTGAAAGGTTCTTTTTAACCCGCTTATAATAGCTTCATTTGTAACTATGTAAAAAAATGTTAAAAGTTAAATTTGACCCACTTCCCGGTTTCCGATTGAGCTGATATTTTGCATACATGTTTACTTTGGATGACAATGCATGGTTCACTAAGTGATGTCATTCTAAATTTAATATGGCGGACTCCTAAAGATGACGTACTAGTTATTTTTTATGCATTCCCATGATACGAGTATCAAATGAAAGGGTTTGCTGAGAAGAATACGAGAAATAAAATGACGCCACTCTAAGGCGTGTTTGTCGTTTTTTAAACTATAATATTTTATTATTTAAATTGTTAAGGACCATGTCCTAGAATCAAAAAATCGAAGACGTGTGACATCTCATCATCCAACCCGCCGCCGCGTGGTGGGTTTATGGCACACTCCTTTAGATAGGCTGTGACCGAATGTGTGGTAACATTATCGGCTGATTATGACGTCATGTCAATAAAGTGTAAAACCTTGTTTATGATTTAAATATCAAATCGATTATCGTAAAATTAACATACAGTATGACCACTTTATCTTTGCAGTTCAAAGTGGCGCTGCTTGTCAAGAAAAAATGCATCGATATGTCAAACTTGGTACATTTATTTTAGTTCTGTGTTTTCCCGCCTGCACAGATAAGTTGGTTGAAGTGTAGAGACTTAGTTGACAACAAATCCAGTCTCGGCTTATGAATCAGGATTATATTCAATGAAGGTTGGTCAAAATTATCAGCTGTTATCGTCCCCTGAAAGTTGTATGTCAACAAAGGTATAATGTGTTCCTGAGTGCATAGATAACAGTCTACTATCTATTGCACTGATAAGCCAATCCTAATCTAGTCTGATGTCTAGCCTTTATTTCAGTCAATGAACCAGAATGTAATCAGTATTTAATATATCCATGCAAAAATGTTAACAGAACTGTCAATGTCAAAGTGACGTTTCGAAGGTACACTTCAGCCAACTTATTTGTGCAGGCGGGAAAACGCAGAACTAAAATAAATGTACCAAGTTTGATATATCTACGCATTATTGCTTGACAAGTTAGGCCACCTTAAACTGCACAATTAAAATGGTCGTACTGTAAGCAGCTGTTATGAGTCAAAAGTCTCGTTGGTGGTTGCAAGTGGATACCCGGGTTGGGTCAAAAGTGCTATTGGATTGATCCACGAGTGCACCTGTGTCTGCGCACACACTTGTGCGCTATAATATCTCCCGCGCCGATATCTCGCTAAGATTGGCCGCCGTGAAGGAAACGGTCAGGAGGACTATTATTATTATTACGTAAGGTAGGCGCGCAGTCGCGAATTTCACTCTCGCCAGTTGACGAATAAGTCAACTATCCAGGTAGGCTCGCTGTTATCACGCTCATTAATTCTTATCAGAAAATCGTACAACGTTCAGAGTTATAGCTTTTTTTTTCAAATGGCGAATAAACTCAAGTATTGCCATGCAAAATAACTGTAAAATGCGGTCAGTATCAATCATATTCCTGTCAACTGATACTTATTGACGTGCAAGCTGTTTACTTTTTTCTGTGTTGTTGTATTTATAAATATTTGTTATGCGTTGTATGTTTATTGTTATTTTTTTGTCATTTTGTATGATGCACGTCATGTCCCTGCGACAAATAAATAATTTTTCTATCTTTCTTTTTCTTCTTTTTATTAAAATAACGGAGGACATCCGCAAGAGAACCTACCCCGAAGAGAGACTAGACCTAGCCCGAAGACACACTGCTCGCAGAACGGATGGCCGATAGGGCCGAAAAGTTCTGGAGTGGCGACCGCGTACCGGAAGACGTTGCGTTGGAAGGCCTTCCGCTAGGTGGACCGATGACCATATGATGATGATGGTATTTTAAAATAAAAACTGGCATTAAAGAAAATAAAATCTAAAGGTCGATGTGTTATATTAAAGCCCAAGTACTATAGTGTTCATGACTTTAAAAAAGAATATATGAATATTCCGAACAGCCAGTATTTAGATTTGGTTTGAATTAATGTGTAAAATAGTTACTATTTTATTTAATATATTGCTGCAAAATTAATGGGCGCGTTTTACAGACTTTTTTACGATAAAAAAAAAAATTAAACCATCACAATGATCATTTATTCAAAATTTAGTAAAAACTTATTTTCCTTTTTCTTTTTTAGCAACGCTAATTAATTTTGGCTGGGGCCTAACTTTAAGAAAATCCATGGAAACCTTGTAAATTTCAGAAATCAGATATAACTATGGGCCTCCCACTAGGTGGACCGATGACCTGGTAAAGGTTGCAGGGATCCGCTGGATGCGAGTCGCACGGGACCGGTCAATGTGGCGACACTTGGGGGAGACCTTTGTCCAGCAGTGGACGTCTTTCGACTGAAACGATGATGATGATGATTAAAATAAAACACGCGTGTAGTCCTTATTATTATCATCTGCCTAAGTTTTTTCGAACTATGTTGGGGTCGGCTTCCAGTCCAACCGAATGCAGCTAGATAGAGTATGATGTGATACGTGTGTACTACTGCGTAGGTACTTTTTCAATCCTCACTCAATAATTATCGCACTTGATAAGAACTACAAGCCGTATCAAAACAATACCATTGTTAGTAAAAAAAGTATACATTACCAGTTCATTAACAGGGCTTAGTTATGCTGGCTGAAAATAACAACATAGGTCGCGTTCACATCAAGCGGTTAGTTGATTATGAAAGATGATCATCTGCCTAGCCTTTTCTCCAACTATGTTGGGGTAGGCTTCCAATCTAACGGGATGTAGCTGAGTACCAGTATTTTATATGGCGTGACTGCCTATCTAAACTCCATAACCCAGTTAGTACTAGATAATACGATTCTTCTTCGGTGTGAACACAGCCTTACATCTAATCAGCATAGCTGAATCATAATCATCAAGGTTGAGCTAAACTGTTAATTACTATTCTCAAATTAACATCTTTAAAAAACCTTCGTTTGTTTTTACCAAAACCTTTACTCATGTCTAATTGGTACTAACTAGATTGAATTTGTAGATAAATATGCTAATTAAAAAGGTATACATTACGTAACATCACGCTTGTAATTCCCGAAGGGTTAGGTAGAGGTGTACCCTATCATTAACACTGAAAACGGGAGAGAGCGCTGTACCCTATAGATAGGATGCCTAATAGTAAACCCACATTTAGCCAGTTATGTTTAAGCCCCCCGTAGTAGATTGCGAGCCTATTGCCATCAACCTGGCACGAATTCACACTCCGGCCACTATGGGCTGCCACTAAGAAATTCCCGGAGGAAAAAACCCAATAACACATTAAGTTATGGAGTCAGGCAAGCCAGTGTCGAGTATTGGTATTAATTGCATCATCATCAGCCTACAGCAGTCCACTGCTCGACATAGGCCTCTTCAATCGCACGCCACTCAACTCGATTCTCAGCATCTCTCATCCAGTTGCTACCAGCCACCCTGCGAAGATCGTCACTCCACCGAGCCTAAGAGCGTCCCACCTTACGCTTGCCGATTCGTCTACTATACGTCTACCCCAACGGTCATCAGTTCTGCGGCTAATATGACCGGCCCATTGCAAGTTTAGTTGCAATGGGCCAAAATTAGCATGCAACATGCATGCTAATTTTCACACTTCCTGCATGAGCATTTTTTGTGAACGGGAGGGTGGTGCTGCATCCTGCATCCAAGCCCTTACATTATTTATGGAATTAAATCTAAATATTTGACGTAACATTTAAAGCTAATAACACATTGTTCGAAATCAAACCTAAGTCCTCTCGAATAGCCGTGTCGACGGCGCGTTCGTGTTCCACGCGCGCCTCAAGGAGATGTCTGGATACAGGAAGGGGTCCGCAAGGGCCGATGCCTGCCAGGGCTGTGGGACTGTTCGACGTGGCCCTGGAACACAAAGGGCAAAGAAGGAACATGGATGGGTTTTAGTCAGTAGAAGTCTGACACTCCCTTCCGCTCCGCCCAGAGCGGGAGGGGTCATTTGACGATTTCCCATCCGAAAAAAAAAGTCCTCTCGAGTACCTTTCAAAGTAACATAAGTAAGAACTATTTTTAGCGTGAACTTCATGGTTTGATTACGTCATTTCGATGTTGCAACCAAATTCAGTAATGCTTTAGTAATGTTTAATAATAGGAGTCTTTGTTGTGGGTGATATGTCTATTTATTGCAAGCATAAATTACGTAGTAACTATATTTCATCTGTGGCATAAGTTCCTCACAGTTTGTTTCCACACTATATTGCTTAAGTTCGAGTAAGGATATAACCGTGACACCAAGCGCATAATCTAGCTGTGCTTTGGCGTAATCCCCGAAGGATTGGGCAGAGCCAAACCTAATAGTACCTTCACCCACAGTTCGCCAGTTACGTTGAAGTCCCATGTAATAGGGGGAGAGCCTATTGCCATCAACCGGGCACAAATCTACACTCCGGGGGGACTCAAAAATTTCTGATGGAAAAGCCTAATAACACATTGCCGACCAGTTGAGAATGAGGTCTTGGGTTCCCAGGTCGAGCAAAGTATTATTGGGTTTTTTCCATCAAGAATATCTCAGTAGCAGCCTCGGAGTCTAGATCTGTGCCCGGTTGATGGCAATAGGCTCGCCCCCTATTAAATGAGGCGAAATGTGGGTGTTCTGTTAGGCACACCTCTAGCCAACCCTTCGGCGAATTACAGGTGTGATGTTATGTTATGCTATGTTATTTTGTTTCACGGACTCCATCTATGCGGAGATGTGTGAAGCGAAGAGAAGAGGAGATGCTTATAATAGGAGCTAGGGTTTAGGGTATATGGACAGAAGCTGTGCGGTAACGCGTACTGGCTAAACCTGACCAGAGATGTGTGTACAGGCTTCTCACGCCCAGTTTAGCGACCGCCGCACACCGCTCACCACACGCCGCCCACGTCTCTTCTCGTCTTCACTGTGCGCTGCTACCGAGTGCGGAGGCTCGTCTAAACACTTGACATCTCCTCTTCTCTCTGCTCAACCGTTTACTCTCAAGCTAAGCGGAGACAAGAAGTGTAAATAACGAAATTCTATTGGTGGTATCCCCTCTCCTCTCGTCTCGTCTTGGCTTCGGTGGAGATCGCGGGGACTCATGGCATATTCTTCATTTGTTTTCCCCGCACTGGCTGTCAAAACACGCGTCTTGCTCGTGGCTAGAATCCTTTAAATATTTGCTATCATAATTTAATTATGTACTGTAATCCTCAACAATTTATGCTCAAAGTTCACTTACAAATTAAAAACGGAACATCAAAGAGCCAAATTCAAATATTCCACAGACGAAATATAATTAAAATTCAATGCGCATAGATTAAAAATTTAGCTGTTTATCTATGACCTCGCGGTGATGTCATTCAAGGTCGGGTCGACCGATACTGTTGTATTAAGTATTGGGATGGGAATAGCAAGTGACGTGAGAAATTGTTATGGGTTTTAAGATGGAAGGATATTTTTTAAATATTGGACTTTTTTAGTTTAGATGTAGTAAGCGTGCTGAACACGTGGTTTAAACGTTCTATGCCCAGGTCGGACAAGGTATTATTGAACTTTCTGTCAAGAATTTGTCAGTAGCAGGCCGGAGTCTGAAGTGAGACTTAAACATAACTGGTAAAATGTGGGTGTACACCTCTACCGAATCCTGCGTGATGTTATTTCAATAAGTTGATATTGTGGCTTTTTGTGCCTTTTCCTCATGTTATGAATACTTTAACAATGACATTTAATAACTAATTGAGCCTACCTTGACACCAAAATATTAAAAAAAAACTTGTTTTTAAAACCAGTAGCTATAGTAAAAAGTTTTTTGGGAGTTCATTTTGAATATAATTAATACGTAGTAATGAATTTAGTGTTAATTGTTCTTATGTTATTAGTCTTTGTCAAATTAGGCTGTGTAATTGTTCATTGTTTAAACAAAAAGGTGGCCGTGCCACATGTCATGATAATAATTAATGAATGTCAAAGAGATGAAATTACCTTGAAAAAAAAAAACCTTTAGTTTTTAATCTGCCAGAGGACATATCCATAACATAATCATCTGGTTAGCCTTTTCCCAACTATGTTGGTGATGACTTCCAGTCTAACCGAAGGCTGGAGCCGAATATCAGTATTTTACATAGATACTGTAACGAATAAATAGTAATACAACAATTCCCAAATAGAAAAAAAAAACTTTAACCACGGCAACATCGAAATACGGCTGCAATATTGCCATCTTCGGCAGTGTTAAGAAACTTGTAGTGTAGCTGCGGTCTGTTATAGCAATGTATGGTTTTCGGATGCGGTCGCCTAATAACATTACAACACGCTTGTAATCCCCGAAAGGTAAGGCAGAGGTGTACCTTGCACCCACAGTTCGCCAGTTATGTTTCAAGTCCCATGTATCCATGTCCCATAGGGGGCGAGCCTATTGCCATCAACCGGGAACAATTCCAGACTCATTTGAAAAACCCAAACAATTTGCCCGACCCGGGAATCGAACCCTGGACCTCATGCTCAACAGTCGCGATTGCGACTAATGGACCAACGAGGCAGCCCTGCATGCATTTTTATTGAGTTATATTTGTAGAAACCGATCGTGTCGTTGCTTTCATTGAAACTTAAATCAACAAAAATGCCAACGGTTCTAATTCCTATAAATACCATAACACCACCATACCACGTACCATTCATCATAACTTTTAACCTGTTACACTTAATAAGAGCTTGTCTGACAGCTACTAGTATTGTTTGTGACTCGACTGGCTCACAGTCTATGACTTAAACGTGGCTTAATAAATATACAGTATGACCTAAGTGCCATTTAGTAAGTCATAATTAAGAATTTTAGAGCATTTTAGACTTATTTTAACGTTAGATAACTTAATTTTGACAGCGTCTTTGGTCTGGAGGTCGCTTGCGAGAATCTTGGGCAGACTTGAATGCTGAGCGCCCAAACAAGTGACAATCGATTTTAAAAAAAATCCGTTTTCTGTCATTTCAATACATTTTTGACTTTTCCAACGTGCTATGAGAAAATTCGTTCCACTTCAAACATCCCTCATATTTATAAGGGTGTTTTTTATAGGCCGAGAACTTTACATTGAAATAGAACACAGATAATGTTTTTAATATCCATGAAATTGGCTTCAATAAACTGACATATTTATACCAATTAAGTTTAAATATTATACTTATTATTTTTTTCTGTGTTTTATTCTTATTTTGACGTTAAGCCGTTGGTCCCGGCATTCATTTGCAGATCTTTGACAGTCGTTACAGGTAGTTAGTGGCTCAAAAAGTCTGACAACCAGTCTTACCAAGGGGTATCGTATTACCTAGTACTAACTGGGTTGTGGAGGTCAGATAGGCAGTCGCTCCATGTAAAATACTGGTATTCAGCTGCATCCGGTTAGGCTGGAAGCCGACCCTAACATAGTTGGGAAAAGGCAAGGCAGATGATGATATTCTTATTTAAAGATGTCGGCCACTCCTCTTAAAAAAAACAGCCGTTTTATTTCGAACCCAGAACCTCATGCTCAGCAGTCGCGCTTGGCTGCGGGACTGTTCGAAAGAGATACCGTGGCCCTGGAAAACAAAGGGCAAAGAAGGAACATGGATGGGTTTTAGTCAGTACAAGTCTGACACTCCCTTCCGCTCCGCCCAGAGGGGGGGGGAGGGGGTCATTTGATGATATCCCATCCGAAAAAAAAAAAGCAGTCGCGCTTGTGACACAGGAAAAACTCCACAGGGTCCACAGGCGAAGTCGTGGGCATGAACCAGTATAAACTAGTAATCTACTAAATTGTCCATTCATTGGGTAATAAAGATATGTCCGTAATCAAATTTAAAATGAGGCTACCGGAATAGGGTTCAACTAATTGCTAGTGAATTCGGGGTGAGGTCAACTGTGGCGCTACGATAGCACAATTAGGTCATTTAGTCTGGTATAGACGTGGCCGACCGACTTCTAGACTATGACTCAATTTGTGAATAGTCATTGTGAATCAGCTGATAATACCTTGGTGAACATAACATGACGTCTGTAACCCCCGAAGGGTTAGGCAGAGGTGTACCTAAGGCTCAGCGCAGACATAACGGAGCGCAGCGGAGAGGATTTTATTAACGCACTTGAAAATAAACTTTAAAATTATTACAATAAAGTGTATAAATGCTTGAACCTGACAAAAAATGCTCGCGCGTTCTCGAAAATATGCGCGATCCGTAAAGAAAATGCCCGAGACCGCGCGGGGATTATTCCTCTCTGTCTTCGCTGACCCTAATAGTACACCCATATTTCGCCAGTAATGTTTTTACGTCCCGTGTAATAGGGGCAATAGGCTCACTTATTGCCATCGACCGGGCATAAATCCAGACTCCATGGCTGCTACTGAGAAGTTTCTGATGGAAAAAAAACCCAATAACACTTTACCTGACCCGGGAATTGAATCCAGGACCTCATGCTCAGCAGCCGCACTTGCGATCACTCGACCAATTAGTAATAAAATTTGTATGGTAGAAACTGGTTTGACGGAAACTGAAATACTTCCTCCAAAGCGTTGATTCAGTAGCGTAGGCAGCAGTAGCGAAGGGTCAATTTTTGTAAGAGGTAAGCTGGAGTACATATCTTTAATGTTATATATAAAAAATATATTATTTGTCTATAGATTTTTTAATAATCATTTTTTCCTTTGCGAATATGGGTACAAAAGAAAAGGTCTTAAACAAACAATAGAAATACACTGCACTATTATTGTAATTTTTTTTATGTTATAATTTAGTTTTTTTTACATGCTGTGTCTATCGCATTATATTGTACACTATGCTTGTATCATATTGCTTGTAGTATTAGGATAAACAGTGTAACAATTGTAGATAGGCCAATAAATAAATAAATAGTGTCCATTAGCCATATCCTACCATAAGGCATGCAAATTTACACAAATTATAAAAGTTTATCCTGTAAATATTCAGTGACAGAGTAATACGCTGCAGCGCGCAGTTTTTTAAAATGAATCCGGTAGGAATCGAGTTGTATGGAACCTTCGCCACTGGTAGGCAGTGTTTGTTTTATTACAATTAATCACCGCTGCTAATCCAATTCTCATTGAGCCAATTAACCAATCTGAAACATTAGAACTGAACAAGGTTGAAATCATTAAAGTTTATGCTTGACGCATAGTCTGGCGCCTGGACTTGCAGAAGCCGGCACATCAAGCTACTAGAATCTGTATTCAACTTTATCGCTAAAGTATTCGGTTCGAAGTTGGTGTTGAGTAGCTTGATGTGCTGGCGTCTGGACCTAGGGCGAAAATATTAATAAATATCAGAGAGGAAAGTACAAATGGTCTGCATTTATTTCTTCTACTGAAATTCTTGAGTATTTTTTCTTACCCTGAAATCATTAGCCACTTCAGCCCTGAATTACCTCCTTTTAGGTCTATATAGGTACCCATCACAGATATTAGATAGACTCCCATCGTCCAATCGCCACCTTCATGGTAATTTCTTATACAACGTGTTTCTAGCTGTATCCTACAAAACTGCAATACAAACACGAGCAAAATGTATAGAACAGCTGGTTTTTTTAATTATAAAAAAAAATGTGGCGGAGGGGGAGGTCCGAATGATGTACCGAATACGTGGTAACGGTTTTAGCGTCGGTGTCGGATTCCATCCTGAATATTGGGTGTATAAGGACCCTTCAGGAAGCCGAAAGGTACTTGTTCTCCCCGTTATTGCGATCATTTTTTTGTTCTGGACCATACCTCGGAACCTTCTAGTTACGAACATATTGGAGGAGGCCGTTATGGTATTATGAATCTACTTTTTATGCAACTGTGCAAAGACTTTAAGACAGGGTAACGTTTTTCGCAAAAAGCAAAGCAGTCTATAGACACCTGCTGCACCAGAGGTTTATAGGACTCCCTAGTTATACAAGGTGTAACAGAAAGGGTATAGTCATATGAAAGGATATGCTGCAGATCATCAAACTGAACAACTTTCTCCATAGGTCCAATATCGTAAATGCGAAAAAATTATCAGCTGTCCCATACTAAATTTCAATACTTACTCGACCCAAATGTATGGGTGCAGCAGGTGTCTATAGACTGCGTGGTCCATGGGTCCAATAACGTAAATGCCAAAAATTTTAAAACCCAAATGTATGGGACATC
This sequence comes from Noctua janthe, assembly GCA_910589295.1. Classification (NCBI taxonomy): domain Eukaryota; kingdom Metazoa; phylum Arthropoda; class Insecta; order Lepidoptera; family Noctuidae; genus Noctua; species Noctua janthe. The sequence continues at coordinate 9,916,274 of OU342578.1, forward strand.
TGATATTTTTTTCGCATTTACGAAATTGGACCCATGGAGGAAGTTGTTAGTTGATGGTCTGCAACATTTTAATTAAAAATAGCACATTTACTAATTAATAACTTTAAAACAAAACTAAAATAAATAAACTACCAACAAACTATATCATCATCATCATTTCAGCCGAAAGACGTCCACTGCTGGACATAGGCCTCTCCCAAGTGTCGCCACACTGACTGATCCCGTGCGTCTCGCATCCAGCGGATCCCCGCAACCTTTACCAGGTCATCGGTCCACCTAGTGGGAGGCCTTCCAACGCAACGTCTTCCAGTTTGCGGTCGCCACTCCAGAACTTTCCGACCCATCGGCCATCCGTTCTGCGAGTAATATGCCCTGCCCTTTGCCACTTAAGTTTGGCTATTCTTCAGGCTACGTCGGTAACCTTAGTTCTCTTACGGATTTCCTCATTTCTGATTTGATCACGCTAGAAAACTCCGAGCATAGCCCTCTCCATTGCCCTTTGGGCCAACAAACTATAACAGGGCATCAAAAAACTCCTCCTCAACGCAGTCAGCTGGTAATGTACCCAAGAGACTGGCGGCCTTCCCATTGCCACGTTGTATGGCGACACTAACCTCTGGCCAAGCTAAAAGCGAGCCCTTGGATCACGGAAAGCGTCAACTAGGCGTTTCGAAATTTACTTAAACAGGCTATGAGCACTCAGACCCCACGGCCCCAGAGTTTCAACCGGAAACGGCTCGAAAATATAGTTTCCAAAACCGCAGCGACAGAGCCAGCACCACACGATGAGCTTGGAAGATGTGATCGCGCAAGAGTATCGACATAATGTTGCGTCCCACACCAAAGGTCTCCCCACTGCAACATGGCGTCCCTACTCCCTAGTCCCGAATGTGCAAGAAAAACCATAAATAATAAACCAGAATCACCGCGAATCTTAAACCACAGCCAACTCAAGCCGTTACATCATCTGTGCCGTCATGCTTGACCGACGCAGTAACGATACCTATGTATTACCGAGACAATACTCCATTGCCTATTGTTAGCAGTACATTGTTACTCTGTGCGTGAGGCGCCGAGGAGGTTCCTTTCATTAATTCAAGATGAAAGATTTTCTTAGTTCTTTTTTTTTAACTACACATAACACTTCAAGCACAAAAGTATAGAGGCGGACTTAATGCCATAGGCATTTTCTACCAGTCAACCTTTGGGTGATGCAGAGACAAACAGTGGTAGGTGTATCTCTGAAAATAATTTTAAATAATACCAACATTATACAAGGATATATAAAATACTATAAATATATATCAAAATTTAGATTAATGTTAATAGACATTTACACGAATATACTAAAATAAAAACACAAACAATGGGGAAAACATTACCGTTGTGACGAAACTGCCAGCTTCTTCCGATAGAAGATAAGCGATTGGTTGCCATCCTGATTTCTTGGGGAAGCGCAATTCCACAGAGAAATAGACTGGACAAAGAATGATCGGACATAACAGGGTGGAAGGGACATAGAAATCTTACATGGGTAATTTAAAAAAATTACGCATGTAAGATTTCTACCGTGAAGGTATTGCTGGAACAGCAGATCTTTCTTTTTTTTAAATACCGATGAATGATTTCTATGTGGGGAGGTTTCAGAATGATGCATACTGAATATGTGTTCCCGTTCGTGTGTCTTAAAGTAAAGGTTACAGGGATCCGCTGGATACGAGACGCACGGGACCGGTCAATGTGGCGACACTTGGGGGAGGCCTATGTCCAGCAGTGGACGTCTTTCGGCTGAAATGATGATGATGATGATGTTCGTGCGTCGGTATCCCTAGTACCGTGTATAGACTTGCGTTTGGCCTCAACTCGTCTGATGTGAAGCTATGATGCGGCCTAGGGTGGAGCACGCTTGCCTAGAAGAAACCGATTCACTCGAAGTTTGAAGAGATTTAGATTATAATGATCGGGAAATTGAAGAGCCGGCCGTGACTTCCATAGGCGCCGATGAAATGTGCGACAGTTTGAAAGAGAGATGGAATTCCAATTGGTCACCCTCATTCATGTGTAACAATTTTAAACACAATCGGTTCAGTAGATACGGAGAAAATTGGCTGTGACAGACGGACTGACAGACAGATATACGAATAATACTTTAAGGCATCGTAATGCCAAGTCATAGGTCTCAAGTTCGAACCCAAGACACGCACCTCTGATTTTTCGGATTCATGTGCGTATTACATAATTATCACTTGCTTCGGTGAAGGAAAACATGGTGAGGAAAACAAGCCAGCATGCCTGAGAGATATTTCTTGAAGGCCAAGTCCAATTTCTTCAAAGCTAAGTCAGAGGCCCATGGGCAGCATAAAAACTCTGACACACGCACGATAAAGAAAGAAAAAGAAAAAGGGATCCGTTTTACATACGGACGTACGGAACCCTAAAAAAAAACATCATTTCAATGCATTTGTTACAAAGTCACTACGTCCGGGTTTCGTATCATTTGATGACCTATTGTTGACTTTAAATACAAACATTTACAGCTAAAACCATGTTTCCTCAAGTTAAAAGTAGATTTTATTTCAAAAACAATTCTATTGTTTATTTTTCATTTGAACACCACAATGAATAAGACGTGATTGTATGTGTTACGGCTAATAGCCGTAGTGCGGCTGCACCTAGTTTTAGCCGGCTAAACCTAGGTGCTGACCGTACTTTTCGTTTCGAAAAAAATACTATAACACAAAATAAGTGAAAGTTTTTTTTTTTCATAAAAAATAGACTTTAATTAGACCATCACAGGCACTTTTGAATGTCAAAAAAAAAACAAAAAGAAGCGAAGCTACAGTCACAGTCACAAGAGACAACTTGAGAAAGTACTGTAGTTGCACATTCCAAAGCGTAGATCTCTATGGAGAAGAATGGGCTAGAAACTTCATGGACACTCTTTTAAATCAAAATATTTTAACAAAATCTTGGTTTTGTTTTATTTCAACATGCAATCCATTCGTAATATGTTTTTTCTTGGATAAAAAATTCTAAAAAGTATTTTTGTTTCGGTAAGCAGATGGGTGAAATAAATAAAGAAAGAAAGAAAACATGTTCATGTGGCACATGCCACAAAAAATATAATATGAAATAAAAGAAAAAAAAAACCTAAAATCAAACAACAAAAAAAGATAATATTGTGTGTCTCACGGCTGCGCCAAATAGGCTCAAAGGGGTGAAGGTCGATCTTAGGCGGGATCTCAATATATAGGGTCTAACTATTCATACACGAAATATTTTCAGGGAATCATCTAACGGCTATAACAATGCCATTTCAAGGGATTTTTTTTTAATCCGAGTATATTTTTTTATAAAAATAAATAATTTAAAATTACTTGACCCACAAAATAAATACTGGCTCCTTATTTTTAAGCATCCATTACGCTAGTTTACTACATCGTATTTACCTACTGTCATTGTTAGAATATGGGAGTAAAGGTTTTATGCAAAGTCTCAAAAAAAATTAGAATTTTTTTTTTTCGTTGCTCTGGCGGCTTTACGACTTATAGAAGTTACTGTTAAAATATTTCGTGTATGAAAAGATAGACCTTATATATCGAAGGCCTTCATTTTCTTCTACTCTTGTCTTTCTATACAAGCTTATGGGATTTCCATTGGCAAAAATGTCGAACTTCCAATCAAACTTTTATGCCCTATTAAACCATTTAGGGGACGCATTTTAAAAAAATCCTTCTATAGTGTTCATTTTCTTCTAATTTTGATGGTTGCACCCAACGGATAGACTGTGCGTTATCTGTCAGTGAATTTTTTATTTTTTATTTAGTATATGTTTTATGTATATTTAAATGTTTGTTTTTCATTGTTACAGAGTCTCAAAAACATGCTAAAACAAGGGGAACACTGAAACCACGAAAAACACGAACGAACGAAATGTGTTCAAACTAAAAACTAACACAACTGAACGCATCCAAAATAGAAAGAGACAGACATAGCGAAACAGAGCTGCGTCCCAAAATAGTGCGTTCGAAAATAGAAAAAAATATGCCTAGCTCCCAATCAGTTACCGAGAAGAACGCGGCGGGTGCGGACGCCGCGCAGTGGTGGAGAACACCATGGAAAGCTATGGCCGACCTTGCCGAAGCAGTTGACGACCTCATATGTAGCTTCGATTATATGGACACAGCCATGGATAACCTAGTCATGTTAATATTCATATGGGTCCTCTTTTCCATTGTCCTCCTCGGCATAGCGAAATGGGCGTACGCTCGCTTCGCGAACAAAGTGGTGGAGGTCGATGCTAAACAGAAGCCAACGACAGATGACACGAAAAAAACATCGAACGAAATCATAAACAGTGCTGATAGTGTGTTGGCTACTAGTGCTAAAATAAAAAGTGCCGCGTTTAAACCTGCTAAACCCACTGGGTTCGTGCCAGCTACTCCACCAAACAAAAGGAGGCTGGGTCGCATGTCCCCCGGCCCCGAACAGCTGACTTTGAAAAAGCACCAAAGTGTGTTAGTACCGACCTGTACGGGACCCGACCCGCCGAGTGTGCAGTGGGTGAACGACCTACTGACGTGGTTATATAATGATCTAGTTATTGTAAACGAATTGGTGCAGCAATGGATAGTGTCCATGAACGAGTTCTCGAAGAAGTCCGTCGAAGAGGTAAGTTTATATTACAGCTTGATTTTATATTTTTGTCTTTTCAGTAACGAGGATTTCCTTTTTTACCCGATTACGGCGAAGGCAAAAGGAAGGGTTCTGATTTTAGCAGTCTGTGTATGTGTTTGTATTTACGTATGTTCGTCCGTAGCGTCTAAACTATTCATCCGATTTGGATGAATAAGGTGACAATCGATTCGTTATTATGGCCCAGATAACATAGGCTACATTTTTCTCAACTTCTTGAATAGGAGAAGTCGATTTTACCTTGTAAACTCCGATTTTAATTAGAACGTGATTTTTCAGTACTCAGGTTCTTTTGTTGTAGTACACGACACAAATTCTTGTTATTTTACCATCAATAATATGTTGCGTGTACATTACTTGATGTGTTACCAACATAAGATTATGCGTCATGTTTTCTATATTGAGCAGCCATGCTTTCCAGTCAAGGCAATGTTCATTCAACCATCAACAGTTTCGCTCAATCTCAATACTGCTCTCTCGTTCCCTAGTAACGGTTGATGTTAGAACTAGCCATAGCAACAAGAAATGGTCAATATGAGGATCCATAATACAATATGTAACTATCTGTTGCTCGTGAGCTTCGTCTGCGTGGAATTATAAAAATATTGCGTCCCTATTTGAATCGGATTTTGTTAAAACATGTTTTTTTTTTAAATTTTTGCACGGAACCCTAATCCTTTTTCTAAAATAGAAGTAGCTTAAGTTACTCCTTATAACATCAACTATCTGCCAGTGAAAGGGCTGTCAAAATCGGTCCAGTCGTTTCGGATATTAGCTGGAACAAACAGACAGGAAGAAAACAAAAAAAAAAAATTTTTTTTGACCGATGTTCTTCTGTTCTGTTCAGTAAAAAGCAGTTATTTTGAAATTATAAACAGACACTTCAATTTTATTTATTTGTATTAATAAAACATTTATTTTGTGGATCACCAATCTATCGATATTAAGCGAATAAATGTTTTGATTTATTTAGATTTGATTTGATTTGGAAAGTCTTGTTTTACTAGTAGTAACAGTGGGTTTTTATCCATTTAGTTTTATTTTTAATACAGTTTTAATGACTACAAACACGTTGCCAGCAAAGTAATGTCTCATTGAAATATTCTGAACGAAACGACTCCGGAATGTCTGTGAATGACTTTGTGACGATTTGGCGATGTTTCTACCAGCTTGATGATTCACACTTAAGGATGGTTTGCACCAAACAGCACGCATCGCATCGGATCGGAAAGGATACGAACGGATGCGGCGACAGCTGATCACGTTCGGCAGGATGTCGACGCATACGATCGGATCCGTACCGTCTATTGCGAACGTCTCTGTTTCTGTGCTAGGTCAAATAGTTTCATTGCTACCGTGTTGACAGTCGAAAGGATCCGATCGGATACGACGACAGGCGATCACGCGTCGCAGCATACTTTCGGCTACAATCGCGTATCGCGGAAGACGACCGCGGTCGAGCTGCTGGGCGCGGCTTGGTAATATAGACTTTAAATACTGTGTATACGATTTAATATCGTTTAAAGATTGTGTGTTTCCGTTTAGTGGAAATTATCCTTTATTATCTTCTTTTTGAACGTGGACACTAACGGTACGGTTGGTTCATAAATTCAAGGTCGCTTAGTGAACTCTGGAGCGGGCTGTGCTTGGAGTCTCTCTGAGGGATCGCATCCGGAACGAGGTGATCCGACAGAGAACCAGAATTGTCGACATAGCTCACAGAATATGTAAGCTGAAGTGGTAATGGGCCGGCCATCTTAACCGTAGAACCGATGACCGTTGGGGTAGACGTGTTCTTGAGTGGAGACCACGAATCGGAAAACATAAGGTGGGACGCCCTCAGGCTTGATGGAGCAACGATCTTCGCAAGGTGGCTGGTAGCAACTGGATGAGAGTTGCTGAGAGCGGCGTGCTATTTAAGAGGCCTATGTCCAGCAGTGGACTGTTGTAGTCTGATGATGATGATCTTCTTTTTATTCAATATCTGTATCTAACCTCTGTTTTGACTGGACGTCAGATAGGCAGTCGCTCCATGTGAAATATTTACATTCAGATGCATCCGGTTAGACTGGAAGTTGACCCAAACAGATTTGAGTAAAGGCTAGGCAGATGATGATGAAGTATATTTTGTCGCACCATAATCGAAACGAACGCCGCCATCTTTTTTTTTACAATTTGATGTTTTTTTATCCGCCTACTCGAAATTAATTATTTTGGAGCTTAGCTAGTCTAAATGGATTTTTATTTTTAACCGAATCCGTCAACACCAGAAGCTAGTTAAAAACTAGGACAAATATGCAGTAAACTGTTCTCCGCTTGGATTCGCATAAAACAAACTGGAATTAAAAACATTGATTCAGTTAAACAAGCAATTTGTGTTAAAGGCATCTTCTTACATACCGGTTTTTGTTTGATTCTACAGTTCTGTAGTTTAGTTACGAATATAAACAATAATACATCAAGATGTGGTGTGATCTATGTTTTAATGATAGATTGAGAAATAATAGAAAAAGATTCCGTTTAAAAGAAGATGCAGTGACAAAAATTGAGGAGCTCGTGGCTAAACAATAACAGCCGCTCGGGTCGATCTTTAGGTTAAGCCGTGCTTGACTAGGTTGGTCTGTGGATGGGTGACCACCCATTACATACCGAGTTTCCTCCGTGCCTCGGAAAGCACGTTAAGCCGTTGGTCCCGGCTGTCATTTGTAGATCTTTGACAGTCGTTAGGCAGTCAGTGGCCCAAAAAGTCTGACAACCAGTCTTACCAAGGGGTATCGTATTACCCAGTACTGACTGGGTTGTGGAGGTCAGATAGGCAGTCGCTCCATGTAAAATACTGGTATTCAGCTGCATCCGGTTAGACTGGAAGCCGACCCCAATATAGTTGGGAAAAGGCTAGGCAGATGATGATGTAGTGACAAAAATTACAAGAGCATGCTTAGTTGCTTCAACATTGTAGGCTTTGTAGATGCCCAGCTGCTTGTTAACTTTTTATTTTTTTGTCGCAGCATGTCTTCTTCTTCCATACTTTTCTATTACTCTTCATCTCATCAGTCACCTCCTTTCTTGTCATATCATCCTTCACACAGTCCATCCATCGTTTCTTTTGTCTTCCTCTACTCTTACAGCCACATTCATACCTCATGTTCCTCTTATTTAGTTATCATAATCTAGCCTAGCCTTTTCCCAACTATGTCGAGGTCGGCTTCCAGTCTAACCTGTTGCAGCTAAATACCAGTATTTTACATGGAACGAGAGCCTATCTGATCTCCACAACCCAACTCTATTACTCGTCATCTCAGCAGTCGCCTCTTTTCTAGCCATATCGTCGTTGACACAGTCCATCCATCGTTTCTTTTATCTTCCTCTACTCTATTTCTAGTGCCTTCTTATTTGAACGTGTTTTCGTTGATTCTACAGCTCTGTAGTAACGAATATAAACAATAATAAAACACGCTGTTACCTTGAGTAGAGGTCATGTGACGCGGCTAAAGAAACATATGTTATGGGCCTCTAATTAGATTTACTTCGATATTCTGACCGTTGGTGTATAAAACTTTATGTGTTGTTTTAATTCTTCATGTTTTGGTTTTACGTACTGCGTCCTTTGCTAGTAAAGTATTCTCCTCGACCAAGAGTAACGATTCTGTGCGTGTGTCAGGCTGACGTATAAGTAAAATGTAGTGAGGAAATGATGAATATGTGGCTATAAGAGTAGAGCTAGAGGAAGACAAAAGTGAGGATGAACGAAATGTGTGAAGGATGGTATGGCTAGAAAGGAGGTGACTGCAGAGATGACGAGTAATAGAAAAGTATGTCAGATGAAGCTTGCTGCGAAGACCCCAAATAAATTGGGATAAGGGTAGGAGGATCACCATTCTTACCCCAGAGCTACCAAAAATCAAAAAAAACTTGTGAAAAAGTTGGAACTTTGACCCCCAATATCTCCGTAACTAGAAGGTTCCCAGGTATGGTCTAGAACAAAAAAAAGATCGCAATGACGGGGAAAAGAAGTACCTTTCGGCTTCGTTAAGGGTCTATTTACACCCTTTATTGCCAGTAGGGACCATCTCAAAAAACTGCCCAACTTAAATGAGACTGGCATGTCTGCTGCATGCCGGACAAACGGGGCTAAAATCTGAGGAAACTGGTGCCCTGACACAGTGAGGCGGGGTCGCGGCAGGCCACGAAGGAGATGGCGAGACGAACTGGACAGGTTCCCTCAGAACTGGAAGGAGGCCTTTGCCCAGGAGTGAGACAGAGAGGCTTTATGTATTATATTAATATTATATATGTAGTATGGATTAACACGTTTTTTGCCCATGGTACACTCGGGATTGGTACATAAGATCAACAATCATAATGGTAGAATCTTTATCAAATTGTTTTTTTTATTTATCAATCAAAATCTTCCACATCTCGTCAAATATTGAGTCTCTGCATATCCTTGGCAATAAATATCGAATAACAAGGAAACGATTAAATGCATTCCTATCAAAATTAATATGAATAGGAAGTAGCTGTATTCGTATTTAATTAATGTTTAGTTGATTCTTATAACAGGCTGTAAATAACATAACATAACATCACATCTTTAATCCCCCAAGGGTTAGGCACACACCAAAATTTCGCTAGTTATGTTTAAGTCCCATTTAATAGGGGGCGAGCCTATTGCCAACAACCGGACGGAAACCAGACTCCGTGGCTTCCACTGAGAAATTCCTGATTGAATAACACTTTGCTTAGTTTTCACTTTCGGTTTTTCGGGTCGATAACCAAGGGGTATCGTATTACCCAGTACTAACTGGGTTGTGGAGGTCAGATAGGAAGTCGCTCCATGTAAAATACTGGTATTCAGCTGCATCCGGTTAGACTGGAAGCCGACCCCAATATAGTTGGGAAAAGGTTAGACAGATGATGATAACCAAGGTGCGGGGAATCGAACCCAGGACCTCATGCACAGCAGTCACGCTTGCGACCACTTGTTACTATGTTATCTTTTGTTGTATTACCGCTTTGCAATACATCAGAACTACAAACGAATATGAGTTTCTGATATTATCTCAATATCTATCTAAATAGCCCTGAAATCATTACTATTTAGTCATACATCCTCTAATACACAAAAAAACTCCAATCATACAACATTGACTCAGTAACACACACTGTTGACATCACATCCTGCGACAATAATACACGTTGCGGCTCTGGAAATAGATTCAGCACCAAAATAAACCATGTTGGTACAAAATAAGGTCGGGTGTAATGTATTTTTAGGTTCAGCAGGTGTAGGGTCAAGTTGTACATTATTGGGCACAAATCTATGTATACAAATAAATAAAATTGAAGTGTCTGTTTGTAATTTCAAAATAATAGTTTTTGACTGAATGCACCTGAAAGTATAATACGGTACCTACTTATAAAAAAACATTCTTTTCAATTTTCGTCTGTCTGTCCGACTGTTTGTTCCAGCTAATCTCTGAAACCACTGGACCCATTTTGACGGGACTTTTACTGGCAGATAGCTGATATAAAAGGCTACTTTTATTGTAGAATAGTAATTAGGGTTCCGTGAAAAAGTTAAAATCCTTTAAATTGGTATCAAAATTCGATAAAAAAATGGAAGTAATATTTTTTATAATAATTTCACGTGAACGAAGGTCGCGTGCAACAGCTAGTGGGATATAATAACGATAGATTAATGAGGTAAGAAGATGTTATTGTAATCACAGATATAGAAATACCTATAAAGAATGTAACAAGCCTTAACGAAGCCGAAAGCCACTTGTTCTCCCCGTCATTGCGATAATTTTTCACGTGACCCCCGACGCCCAGGGCGTCTCCCGCGGCGGCTGGGACGTGAGGTTCTCTCCCTCTCACGTCCCGCCACCTCCTTCACTAGCATGACTGCTTCGCAGAAGGAGCCATATCATCCTTCACACAGTCCATCCATCGTTTCTTCGGTCTTCCTTTTCTTCTCATCTGAGAATGACATGACCGACCCACTTTGGTTTTGGCGCGCATTGGTATGTTCCATGTACGGTCTGAATCGGATAAAAAAAGTAGCGCGAAAAGTTACGATTTTTTCACATTAGGTGGGTCGTCGCCCTATCTTTGCGAATTATTATTACTCTATGGTTATAATAGGCTTTAGCTATAAGTTACAGGTTTTTTATCCATGGCTTCATAAAGGTACATTGACTTGCAATTTCTTCTATTCACCAGTTCACCAGTGACTGGCGTTTTTGTGACATCAAAAAAGAAGGTAAAAAGACATCGGATGTATCTTTATTGAAAACTAGATAATGCCCGCGGCTTCTCTCGGAACAAGAAAATTAGAAAATATCCTACTGGGACGTCATGTTTTCTGTTAAATATAGTCTATTACACTGTGGTCCCGGAAGTTAAGAATACGACCGCCATCGTAAAAGGGAACTTACGACCCAGTGCAGACTATCAAGCACATTGGGTCAACCGAGCTTGTGTAATTTGGGTACGTCCCGTTTGGTAATTTTCCCGTTTCACCGACGAAATAAAAGACGTGCGAAACAAGTGAAAAATGTCCCCTTTCGTAACTATTTTAATGTTTCGTCAACCATTTTCAACTATTTTTTTTATGGTAGATACAGTCAGTTCCCAAAGTTACAAGGAAACTTCTTGTTGATTATTTGTGTAGTAAAGTGTGTGTTACCATTCGGTAGTAACGTTCGTAGATAAAATTAGACTACGACCTTTCTTTGATGAACTAGAATCAGTTTAGTATCACTAAACACTATTGGTAAGAAACTTTGCCTTCATGTTCATGTTGATGATGATGCCATATAGCCAATTTCGGCCACAGCGACTGCTTCGATGGCTTTCTAGGGAGGTTGTCGAGAGCTTTGGTGTGCTGCTCTTTCAGTTGCTCTCAAGTGCATAGCCTACCCAACTTGGCCGAAAAACTCCAGCACAAAGCGGGCATGTCATAACACCATTGACGACGTTGTAGGGTTTAGCTGTAGGTGGTCTAGCTTTAAGAAGTCTAGGTCGTCGTCGTCAGCCGCGGTTGCTGGTGGAACCGCGCGCGCGAACTAACCTGCTGCGTGAGGCGCCGCTCACGAGCGCGCTCCGCACTCTAAACCTCATTGCTGAGGACTTACACTTATTCTGTTGCACTTAGGGTGAATTCACAAGAACAGCCACGTATTATATAATTTGCTATGTTAATAAATAACTGTTTAAATTTTAAGTGTATAATTTTAAGTGTACAATATCGCATTGGGTCTAACCTGTAAAGATAATTGTAAGTTTGGACTAAATAAAAAAAAATAAAAAAATAAGATCATCATGTTTTTAATCTAACTGCGACCTTCTCTCGTTAAATAAAAAAAATATTAAAAGAAACCATAAAACAAAACAAAAAAAAAAGCATAAACGCGCGCACGCTTGCGTTAAATGCTTTGACCTGCCGATGCATATCATGACGTTTATAAGAGAAAGACAAATGCAGAAGACAGTAGTGGAAACAGCCAGTTGCAGTACTGGCAGGGCTTACTGCTCAGAGTGCATCGGAAATCTAACTTTATGGTTATAGAAAATGGGCTTGCCCACTCTTTGGCACAGATATCGACATTTCGGAACGCGCAACTAGCTTCAACATTCTGTCTAACTGATCGAGCTCCTTGATACTTTGGAAGTGCCTGTAGACGCTTTTATTGAAATAAAAGCTTTGGCTGCCTCGTTGGTTTAGTGGCCTCGCGACTGCTGAGCATGAGGTCCTGGGTTCGATTCCCGGGTCTGGCAAATTGTTATTGGGTTTTTCTAACTGGAATTTCTCAGTCACAGCCACGGAGTCTGTCTTTGTGCCCGGTTGATGGCAGTAGACTCGCCCTCTATTACATGGGGCTTAAGTATCCAACAACATGTGGGTGTACTGTTAGGTACCCCTCTGCCTAACCGTTCGGGGGATTACAGGCGTGATGTTATGTTAAATGCTTTGAGTTTGACATGGATTCTTTAGAATGTGGTAAAAACTAGATTTAAATAAATCTATCGTTTAAGTAATCTTGCATTCAAATCCAACAACATGTTAACACAAAACTACAGTAAAGAATTTTTATAGTTCTAGGTTTTATATCGAGGTAACCAAGCATATAGAAAATAAATAGCCGTTAATGCATTCCAAATAAATTGTTTTATTATGGTGAATAGGTATACTATACAAGTATACAGATAAACAGTTATGAATCATCATCATCGGCCTAGCCTTTTCCCAACTATGTTGGGGTCGGCTTCCAGTCCAACGGGATGCAGCTGAATACCAGTATTTTACATGGAGCGACTGCCAATATGATACCCCTTGGTAAGACTGATTGTCAGACCTTTTGGGCCACTGACTACCTAACGACTGTCAACGATCTACAAATGACACCCCGGGACCAACGGCTTAACGTGCTTTTCGAGGCACGGAGGAAACTCGGTATGTAATGGATGGACCCATCCACAGACCAACCTAGGCAAGCACGGCTTAACCTAAAGATCGACCCGAGCGGCTGTTATTATTTAGCCACGAGCTCCTCCTCCTAGTTTTTATATCCAGGTAACCAAAGCATATAGACAATAAATAGCCGTTAATGCATTCCAAATAAATTGTTTTATTATGGTGAATAGGTATATATACAAGTTTTTAGATAAACAGTTATGAATGTTGATTTAAAATAGTTTGCTATAGTATACTAACCTATGCATTAAGTCATTTCTTAAATTAGAATCAAATTATCATGAACATAAATATATTTTTGCATAATATTTTATTTAAAGTTCTCAAAATAATTTATGACTTTTCCAAAGCTTTTTATTAGGTAGGTTATATGTGTAGTAAATTTAATTCGTATTACCCAGTACTAACTGGGTTGTGGAGGTCAGATAGGCAGTCGCTCCATGTAGAATACTGGTATTCAGCTGCATCCGGTGAGACTGGAAGCCGACCCCAATATAGTTGGGAAAAGGCTAGGCAGATGATGATGATATGTGTAGTAAATTTGAATTTACATACTTAATATGACTAGGTAAATCACTACATAGTATAAAACAAAGTCGCTTCCCGCTGTCTGTCTGGCCCTATGAATGCTTTTTTTTTTCCGATGGTAAATCATCAAATGACCCCCCCACTCTGGGCGGAGCGGAAGGGAGTGTCAGACTTGTACTGACTAAAACCCATCCATGTTCCTTCTTTGCCCTTTGTGTTCCAGGGCCACGGTATCTCTTTCGAACAGTCCCGCAGCCCTGGCAGACCCTATGTATGCTTAGATCTTTAAAACTACGCAAAGGATTTAGATGCGGTTTTTTTTAATAGATAGAGTGATTCAAGAGGCAGGTTTATATGTATGTATATTGCCCCCGTGCGAAGCTGGGGCGGGTCGCTAGTTCTCCTTTAAAATAAAATCACGCTTGTGTGTATAACACGCATTTCGTGTTGGTTATGTTAGGTGACGTTCACACCACACACGTATGATCTGTGGTAGCCACTGTTGTGTGAAGATGGCCTTATAATTAAGTCCCATTTACTTAATTATAAGGCCTATTGGAAGCGAGTCTATTGCCGTCAACTGGGTACAAATCATTATTTATTTAGTTTAAATGACATACCATTCAATTTAGAGGTTTAGGCGCAGAAGGCCTAATTCTCAAAATGGCAACAGAGTCGCAAAAGGACTAGTTCTCAAAATGGAGAATTCTGTAAAAGCCTAATTCTCTGAATGGCCGATTCTCTAAAAGCCTAATTCTCTGAATGGCCGATTCTCTAAAAGCCTAATTCTCTGAATGGCCGATTCTCTAAAATCCTAAGTCTCTGAATGGCCGATTCTCTAAAAGCCTAATTCTCTGAATGACCAATGCTGTAAAAGCCTAATTCTCTGAATGGCCAATTCTCTACTGAGATAACTAAATGCATCAGGAATATTTTCCATGTATATTAAATCATTGTTTAACCATACGCATCACATACATCTTGTTTATCCAGGCCTTATTCCCAGTTCTTGGGGTCGGTACTGAAGAAAACACCCATGATTTTATCGTAACCTACAAACTCAAACTCAAAGCATTCTCAAAGATTTCATTTATTTCAATAAATGAAATCTTTTATTTTAAAGAATACCCAATTGTAGAAAATGTGCCATTTTGATAATTAGCCATTTATTGAATTGGTCATTTAGAGAATTAGGCTCTTAGAGAATTGGCCATTCAGAGAATTAAGCTTTTAGAGAATCGGCCATTCAGAGAATTAGGCTTTTAGAGAATTTACCATTTTGAGAACCAGTCCTTTTGCGTCTCTGTTGCTATTTTGAGAATTAGGCCTTCTGCGCCTAAACCAATTTAGATAACAGCTGTACCAAAAAAATGACTTTTTAAAATAAGACGAGGAAGTTACTTTTTTTTTTGTCAAAACCTCATAATGGATTGCAAACAATACGATCACAGCGCGCCGCGGTAAATGTTGACGCGCACGCCTACAAATTTTTATGCACGCGTTACATGGAAATCAGTAGATTAAATTTATGTCATCCTAGCTGTAGCCCGCGACCTTAAATCCCGTTAAATTATTTAAAAAAATACGACTTCCTTTTTAATCGGATTTTGCTAACAATTTCAAGGAAAGTTTTTTTTTTTTTTTTTGCCTGGAACCCTAATTATTTTTCTAAAATAAAAGTAGCCTATGTTAGACCTTATAACAATATCTATCTGCTAGTAAAAGTCCCGTCAAATCGGTCCAGCCGTTTCGGAAATTAGTCGGAACAAACAGACAGAAAGACAGACAGACCGACATATACGGTACACAGACAAAAATTAAAAACAGGCTTTTTTTTATAAGTGCTGGTATATATTTTCACATGTATTCAGTAAAAATCTGTTATTTTGATATTACAAATTATAAACAGACACTTCAATTTTATTTATTTGTATAGATACTAGATACCTAGCTTACGTTTGGGGCATGTGCTTCTATAGAATATTAGTGTTTAGTTATAGGTAATGTTTAGCCTTCATCATCATCATCATTTCAGCCGAAAGACGTCCACTGCTGGACATAGGCCTCCCCCAAGTATCGCCACATTGACCGGTCCCGTGCGACTCGCATCCAGCGGATCCCTGCAACCTTTACCAGGTCATCGGTCCACCTAGTGGGAGGCCTTCCAACGCAACGTCTCCCGGTTCGCGGTCGCCACTCCAGAACTTTCCGGCCCCATCGGCCATCCGTTCTGCGAGCAACGTGGCCTGCCCACTGCCACTTAAGTTTGGCTATTCTTCGGGCTACGTCGGTAGCCTTGTTGTATGTTTAGCCTTAATTGTGTAAAAAGTACCTTGTTATTGATGGAAAAGTACAAGTAGTTTCATAAATATAAAATTGAGCTACATCTGCCAACAAACTGCTTTACAGTTTGGCAGAAGTAATTTTTTATGTAAAATGATGTCACCACAAATAAACGCTTTTGCATTTTTTTTTCCGTACACTTTCTCGAAAACTGGTTCTTATTGCACTACGATTAGGTTCAACATGCAATGTTTTTCACACCAGTGGATTTTTAATATTTTTCCACACACGTGCGTTAATAAAAATTTCCACTACTGCAGTTCTCTGCTCCATAACACCCTCGCTTGCAGCTCGGGTGTTAATTCCGCCTTGAATGCAATAACAAAGTTTCCCCACTTATATCAAAATGTACTAGGTATATTCCAAACTCCATTCTGATACAAAGAATTTTGACAGAATTTGTAGTCTGTTTATTAACTAAATATTACATACATTTACCTCAAGCAGCATAAATATAGTACCTAACCTTATTGGTAATTATATTTTCGAGCCGTTTGAGGTTGAAACTCTAGGACCCGTGGCGTCCGAGTGCTCACAGCCTTTTCAAGGACATTTCAAAACTCTTAGTTGACACTTCCCGAGACCCAAGGGCTGGCTTTTAGTATGGCCAAAGGCGTGGCCACGTTGCCATACAACGTGGCACGCCGCCATCAGTCTCTTGGGTACATTACCAGTTGACAGCGTTGAGGAGTTTTTTGACGCCATTTTTTATTGTTTTATTGTTTATTGTTAAGTTAGTTACTTTAGGTTGTTATAATCGAGAATTTTTAGACGTAAAAAACAAAATGACACACTCCGCCTAACCAGGAAATCGAAACGAAAACTAACTACAATTTTGTTACCCATGAATTGATCCAATGACAAAATATGAACGTGTTTTATATTAATATGATGTTAGTCATTACTACCTATTCAATAGTAGATATAATATTCATGATTCATACTATCTACGAGTATCATTGTTATACTTGAACTATGGCCTAAAGACCTTATTTTTGAACCCCACATTGTCACGTGATAACGTCATGTTGTTGCCAACTCTTACTAAGACATATCTACCTATCTTTTATTGAGGTTTATTTTGCAAATAGGTTTTTACAAAAACTTTGACACGTCGTCGTGTTTTTTTTTTAATCTAGATGAGGCCGGTTTTTCGTACCTGACTACTCGACTACCCGAAACAAACTCAGAGGTCGTAGGCTCTCTAAAGATAGACATGATCTTGGTCAACACACGTGAGGACTATGCAGATAAGTGTCTGACATGGTGTTTTGAAGAAAGAACCATATAGATTTGAGACATTGAGTGCACCTTTTTGTCAATACATAAACATCATGTCTCGTAACGTTTTTCCCGAAGCTGTATGTAAGCACTCAAAGAGTAAACGGGATGGAAGGGACACCGCCGCGAAAACGGTAACCACGTATTCAGTACATCATTCTGAGTACATAGATTTTTTTCATCGGTTATTGAAAAAAAATCAGCTGTTCCATACATTTTAATCGTGTAGGTTTCGCACTTTTGTAGGAAACAGCAGATTCTTTGCTTGTCACATACAGTCTGACACCACATCTGACACTGACCTGCAAATTGCAAAAAAAAAGTAAGAAAATTTGAAATTCGCGGGCTGACGAAAAAATTTCAAATGTGGTGAAAAACATGTGAAAACAAAACACTAATCAAAAAACAAATGACTGAATTTGAAAGAAGAATTCCATATTTTTTAAATAAAAACCATTCGAATTTTCGAAAAAATTGAATGATTTTTCAAATTATTCTTTGCCATCATACATTACAAATTGATAGCATTGTAGAAAGGCAACTTCATAGAGTTGGACCTATTAGGTATAATGTGACAAATTGAACCATCAGTAACAATTTCATCGCCAAAATCTTATAACTAACCTAAAGAACAAAATAATTAGTGTATGAAACATGTTCACGCACTGATTATTCATGATCTTTGACCCGGGGGGCCGGGGCACTGGCGCACGTGGTGGGATTGAATGGTGTCGACTGAATAAAGACCCATTCATACAACAATGTTTATGAATGGTGTCTTAATATGCAGTTGCCATGTGTTACCTTTTGGTTCGGGTACTTAGGTACGAATGAATTTGTGATCTGTGTGAGAAGTTCGTGGCTAAATGATAACAGCCGCCCGGGTCTATCTTCAGGTTAAGCCGCGCTTGCCTATGTTGGTCCGTGTATGGGTGACCACCCATTACATACCGAGTTTTCTCCGTGCCTCGGAAAACACGTTGCCGTTGGTTCCGGCTGTCATTTGTAGATATTTGACAGTCGTTACAGGAAGTGGCCTGAAAGTCTGACATCCAGTCTTACCAAGGGGTATCGTACTACCCAGTATTAACTGGGTTGTGAAAGTCAGATAGGCAGTCGCTCCATGTAAAATACTGGTATTTAGCTGCATCAGGTTAGACTGGAAGCCGACCCCAACATAGTTGGGAAATAGCAGGCAGATGAATCTGACAATCGTCTACTTTAAAAAATCCAAAACACAAAACCGCTAAGTCTGAAGCAAGACAATTCACAACGACCAAAATTGCTTACAATCGTAATTACTCATTCCGATTGCAAGTATTTCGCTGAAACTAAAATCAGTTGAAATCTTTATCGCTCCAACTTTAGCTTGCACTGCCGAGCTCCTTAAAATAACCTGCGCAATGATTCAAACGTAAACAAATGAGTACAGTGTTCTTAACCTCAACTATGCTTATATTGCAACGTTGCCACAGTATAAAGATTATCAGTAATGCAACTAGGTCCCTTTTTGTGAAATCAAACGTAGATTATCAACTAAAACTTTGGCTCTGCTGCACTGCACACATAACACTTGACCACTTGTGTGACTGACACTAGCTTGGCTACCATCCGGGATTGTAATTTTGATAACACAAAAAATTTGTCGCAATTTAGTCGAAAATTTGTCGCCAAATATCAGAATTTGTCGGTCACTGGTTCAAAAGATATAAGGGTTTATAGGTGGCCGATCTGGAGAGTCTCCCCAGCTTGGCCACATATCTCAAAAATTCAATTTTCCCATACAGTGCAAGCAAGTACAAAATACTTTAAGTAGTTTCTAGTGTCGGTCACACTGACCACTTGTCTCGCTTCGACAGTCTTGACCTCTTGATCAGATACAGATATACCCAGATAACGCAGGCATCACGAACCGTATGAAAACCAAGTGTGCCATTTTTTGACTACCTACTGTGACGTCATAAGCACTATTTAGTTACTATACAAAATAGTTTTGTTCTTTAATTAATGTTTAGAATTAAGTTCATGAGTTGTAACGTTAGCTTGCTGCGACAATAGCCACGTTATGCATAAAATGCTTAAGCCTGACACGTGAAGTAGGTGCTCTTGCGTTATTTAGGTATAACTATATCTGTGGCCCTGACTTACTCACCGAGTAAGTTCCGTTGTTATCTGAAGCATTCTTAGAATTCGTGTAAGAGCTTTACATGGGATAATTTTGACAACACTTTACATACACTATTAAGTAAACCTCTGCTTAACCCTTCGGGGATCACAGGCGTGATGTTATTTTATGTTGTTTACGATCAACATGACATCGCGCTGGTAATACCCAAAGGCCCCACGCCCACATTTCGCCCGTTACGTTTAAGCTCCATTAAACAGGGGGTGAGCCTATAGCCATCATTCGGGCACAAATCGAAACGCCGGACATCTAACCCCGTAACACTTTGCAGGACCTCATGCTCAACAGTCTTGCTTGCGACTACTAGAGTTAGTCCTGGGGGGTTACAAGTAATTCCAGTGTAGGAAAGAGACAGAGCGCCATCTCTTTCCCACACTGGAATTACTCCTGCTTTAAGACGTCATGGTAGGGCACCTGACCATGTGTGTGTTTGTGTATGTGCGTGTGTGTGAGCCAATTCCGACCTTTTGTTCCTAGTTGAAACACTGTATGTTAAATACTGTGATGTCTACTGTGTGTCTACTTATGTTACAAAATTGTCTGTCTGTTTGTATGTTTAAAAGTATTTGCACGAACACTCTGTGAGCTGAATATGTTAGAGGGTGACGTAGTGTTGAAGATATAGGTGTCTGTGTAATGGACCTTGACTAGGTTATCGAGTGCCGTAAGACGGTATTGTGTAATGGTGTTGTTAGTCCATTTAGAACAGTGAGGAAATGAATAGCGAAGATGGGAGCGAAAGTGGCGCCATCGAAATGAAAAGTTTTTCTAAACACAAGATAGGTATTTTATAGAGCCATCATCATCTGCCTAGCCTTTTCCCAACTAAGTTGGGGTCGGCTTCCAGTCTAACCGGAGACAGCTGAACACCAGTATTTTACATAGAGAGAGATTTTAAATGAGACTGCCTATCTGACCTCCACAACCAGGTAACTGGGTAACGCTACGATACCCCTTGGTAAGACTGGTTGTCAGACTTTAGGCTTCTGACTACCTGTAACGACTGTCTAGCACGGAAATCTGGATGGATGGACTGTGTATCTTTCACACAGTCCATCCATCGTTTAGCCTATTACCATCAACCGGGCACAATTCCAGGCTCCGTGGCTACTACTGAGAAAATCCTGATGGAAAAACCCATTAACACTTTGTCCTAACCGAGAATCGAACCCAGTACCTCATGCTCAGCAGTCGTAATTGCGACCCCTAGACAAAAAGAGGCATCGTATTTAATAGTAGTATCGATACTCGATAGTATTATTTATAAATGGTTCCTGATTAGCATTGTTTGCACGACTGCAGTAGGATGTGAGTAGAATTCGATGTGAAGTGACGTCACGCGTTAGATCATAGTTTTAAATGCAGTGATGTGTGTTACGTTCTTTATAAGGATTACAAAATGAGCCGTGGGTTTGTTGGCAGTGCAATGTTTTGTATATCATTATTTATTAGGTTTCACAGCCAATTATGAAGACAAGGATATAAAAGTATTTATTGACTCGATACATTTTTAATAAAGGGTGTAAATAGAAGGGTCTATTAGGCTGCCTTCAATGATAGCAAAATGGTAGATCTGATATCTATACAGATTAGAAATTACGAAGTATAAAGGGTCTACATAGACCTTTAACACATGCGAAAGGCACTTGTTCTCCCCGTCTTTGCGATCATTTTTTTGTTCTAGACCATACCTGGGAACCTTCTAGTTACGGAAATATTGGGGGTCAAAGTACAACTTTTTCACAAGTTATTTTTTTAAAAACATGTTTTTAATGTAAGATTTTTAATTTACACACCTCCACGACCCCCGTACCATTCAATCCATCCATCAGCACAATGCTTTGAATGCTTTCCATCGAGTCCTACATTAAAACGTGATTTTTCACCCAAAAAAAAAAAGTCGTTTCCCAGCAATAATTTTTGCGTAAAGTTACTTAGTTTGATGTACAGAATGCTTGGTTGACGGCTATGTGAAGGGTCTGTTTACACCCTGTCAAGTCTCTGTTGCCTAGCAAGGAGCGCTAACAGAACTCGAATTTGCGTTGGGCGCGAGATACCTCTTTTCAGTGCCTGATTTACCCGACAACAAGAGCGAGTTGTACGAACTTTAGAAAAATATGAATTTATTAAGCGTATAACCAATATTATTTTGCACTAAAAATTACTGAAAACATTGTAAACCTGCGCAAATATTTCGACGGGCTGACAATTTTCTTGGTGGACCGGGGACATTACCAGAGTGTCGAAACCGTAGTAGATAATACAAGTATGAAAACCAAGCGTGGCATTTTTTGACCACCTACTATAACGTCATTAGTCATTAGTCATTTATTCATAAACAATAAATTGTATCTGAAATTACAAAGGAGAAAAGAAGAAAACAAAAACACGTTAAAATATTACAGCAATTCATAAATACAACACAGGAATTAAGATTTTAAACTATCATGGTTACCAACATTATCATTAACACAGGAACAACAACAACATGGGAATTTTGTTGTAGATCTTCAACAGCATAGAGGCACCTATTCAACAGGAAAAGTACTAATAAAAAGAAAAAAAAATAAATGGTACTAGTACGTCATAAGTACTATTTAGTTACTAGACAAAATAGACTACGTTTTTGTTCTTTAATGTCTAGAACTACGTTCTTGAGTTGTAACGTTATTCTTTTAAACAAAGAACACTGGCGAGGTTGCTTGTATTTTGGGACCCACACTTAGAGGTAGCATTCATTATGGAAACTTATACATAGTTGGAAAACGACTAAAGACTAACAGAAAAGTAAGACGAACAAGTTGGGAGAAAAGAGATATACGTCTTTATACAAGATAACCTAAAAATCTTACGATTAAGGTTTTTAACTAAGGAATGTCTCTTTATTTATTTAAAATTAATCAAAAAATAATAAAAACACATGTCATTGGATTGGAACGTAATCGGAAAAAAAGTTGCGTTTTGTAATTGCACGATTACTTAATTTTAAGTAAATTAAAATGTTTATAACTTGTGATTAGTGTCCTAAAAATTCAATATTTTTAAATAAATATCTCATGAAATTGTAGTTATAATTATTTTATATACACTTGCATGGAGCTTCGTTAATTTTTAGATTCTTTGGGTCCACTTTCGCCGACCTGCTTTGCTTGCTGCGACAATAGCCACGTTAAGCATAAAACGCTTAAGCCGGGCACGCGAAGTAGGTGCTCTTACGTTATCTAGGTATATCTGTGGTCGAAACGAAAGCGAATTGCATCCGTATTCCGTGTAAATGTCAAAAAGTAAAGAATGCACTTGTCCCCTTGATACGATATAAACAATAACATTATAATCAATATCTAAGTCAAGCCTAGTAACAAAACGCATCGGTTTTGGCACTAGGGACGCTTACGTAAGCGTCTAGGTAATTCTCAGGGCTGTCAGACACTATGTTGACGTTAATTAATTATTATTTGTGACTGCATCGCACAGCGCCACCTATCGGGTCCAAAACTATATCTAATGTAAGCTATATTTTAAGTTACGCATCTAGCAGTAGAGCGGTAAAAACTGCGGTCAAATCCATGCAGTAGTTTTTGCGTGACGCGCGTACAAACATACAGACAGAAAGACAGACAGACAAAAATTCTAAAAACTGTTGTTTTGGCTTCTGTTGCTCTAATAATATAATATACAAATAATATAATATAATAACCCAGAGAGTAATATTTTTTTTTTAATATCTTCAATGTACAGACATCGGCCTGTTACAATTTTATTATATGTGTAGATGTATATAGATTAGATTTTGGCGCATTCATTCATAGTGATCTTTTAGTTTAATTTGATGACATGTTAATTACTGTAGTGGTTTTTTACTAAACGCTAATACTCATCGGAATCGCGGTCATAACATGTGCGAGGGAGAGAGTAAACAATTGTAGTACTGGATTTCTACAAACAGTTTACTAGTTCTCATGTCATCTCGCTCCTGCATATTATGACTGCGGCTGCCATAAAAGATGGCGGACACACAACCATAACTTTTTTCTTTGTGGTCTGTCGTAGTAAATGTTTTGATGAAACCGCAAGACTCAGTCTGTGGTTTGGCAAAACTCTTCACGATTAACGTTTTACTATTATAGTTGAATTTCGTGTCTTGTAATGTGCCACAAATTAACTTAATTTGCACCAACTATTTAATTTAAATGCTAATTTTTTTTTCTTTTCTCAAAAAATTTGTCTCTTTTAATTTCCTTATGCATAAGGTTA
This sequence comes from Noctua janthe, assembly GCA_910589295.1. Classification (NCBI taxonomy): domain Eukaryota; kingdom Metazoa; phylum Arthropoda; class Insecta; order Lepidoptera; family Noctuidae; genus Noctua; species Noctua janthe. The sequence goes on from OU342578.1 coordinate 9,940,039, forward strand.
CCCTAAAAATTACGATAGAAATGAAATCATGTTGTTAACTTGTTATTAACTATTACCAGTGACAACCCTGTTAGCAGTTAATTTATATCTTCTGGCATGTCGTACACGGAACGGACCGGCCGTGACTGAGTCGGCTCGCTTCTGTACAGGGTGTATTAATAACTGAAGAGATTGAACGGTGTGATAATACTGATTCTCACGGTATCCTGGCAACTTGGTCAAATCTCTGACCATCACAATCACCTGAAAGGCAACAGACTAAAAAACGATTAGAAGTTTGTGCATGAGCGAGCGCCTCTGAACGGTTGTAGGCTCTTAAGGTGGACGCGCCAGGATAGTCCGCGAAATTCAATGAATGGGGATAAATGAGTTTAGAGTGTTGTTTTCATGATTTTAATGCTTATAATTCTTTAATTACATATGTGCTACTTGGCATCCAACGTGACAATGCTGCCAGCCTTCTGGGCACTTTTCCTGTTGACAGCGATGTGGACGAATTTTTTGAAAAGTGTTACAGGGCTGTAACACTTTTCATACTTATACATATTTTAGTATTATAGAGTTGTAGTTTGTTGTGATTGTTTGTTGTAGCCGTTGGTCCCGGGTGTCATTTGTACATCTTTGACAGTCGTTAGGTAGTCAGTGGCCCAAAAAGTCTGACAACCAGTCTTACCAAGGGGTATCGTATTACCCAGTACTAGCTGGGTTGCGGAGGTCAGATAGGCAGTCGCTCCATGTAAAATACTGGTATTCAGCTGCATCCGGTTAGACTGGAAGCCGACGCCAATATAGTTGAGAAAAAGGCTAGGCAGATGATGATGATGATGAGAGTTGTAGTTTGTAAATAATGTAAATAAAAGTAAGTAAAGTATGTAACGTTGTTAAAATAGTGTTAATAATTATAAAGGCTGTTTGTCGCAATATGTCTGCAGGCACCCCCAGGGCCACAGAACTTATTAGAAATAGAGGCAATGGAAGTGTGTGAAAAACACGCCCTGTATACATTTTAATCGGACATTTTGAGGACTCCCGCGCGTCAAATACCTATGTGTGACGCTACGGACGGTAGTGAGGTCGATACGGTAATTAACATTGTCATTATTTGTGCTATACAAAGAACTATTTATGGATCATTACGTGTTTTTTTATTTATGATGCTTGCTTTTGTCAACAACTCGCCTGATGTGAAGCGATGATGCGGCCTAGGGTGGAGCAGGCTTGCCTAGAAGACGTTAGATTACTCAATGAAAACTTTTATTAAGTAAAGTAAACTAAGTTTATACATTATTAATTAAAAACGATTAAATAACTAAAAATAAATAAACTAGCAACAAACTATAAAAGGTCATCAAAAAACTCCTCCTCAACGCTGTCAGCTGGTAATGTGCCCAAGAGACTGGCGGCGTTGCCACGTTGTATGGCAACACTTAGCCTTTGGCCCAAGTAAAAGCCAGCTCTTGGGTCACGGGAAGCGTCAACTAGGCGTTTCGAAATTTCCTTAAAAAGGCTATGAGCCCTCGGACCCCACGACCCCAGAGTTTCAACCCCAAACGGCTCGAAAATATAGTTACCACAAAGGTTTCTATATTTACGCCGCTTGAGGTTCTCTGCAGCCGCAGCGGTAGCGCCAGCACAGCACGTTGAGCTTGGAAGATGTGATGGCGCAAAGGCTTCGAATAAATAGTGAATGAATAGTTTGTCATTAATTAATAGACAAGTTTTGTATGAGACGAAATTTGTGTCCGAGAAATAAGCTATATTCGCCATCACTACAGCTTGCATAGCTTTTATTTCGGAAATGTGATACTTTAGAAGATTTTGTCGCATACAAAGCTTGTCTGTATTGATACCAACCATACATTATATTTTTTTTTGTTCTAGACCATACCTGGGAACCATCTAGTTACGGAGATATTGGGGGTCAAAGTTCCAACATTTTCACAAGTTTTTTTTTAAAATTAATTAATGTTTTTATGTAAGATTTTTACTTTAAACACCTCCACGACCCCCGTACTATTCAATCCATCCATCAGCACAATGCTTTGAATGCGTTCCATCGAGTCCTACCGTAAAACCTGATTTTACACCCCAAAACAAAAAGGGGTTTCCCAGCAATCATTTTTGCGTAAAGTTACTTAGTTCGATGTACAGAATTCTTGGTTGACGGCTATGTGAAGGGTCTGTTTACACTCTCTAGTTGGGTAAAGGCTAGGCAGATGATGACGTACCTTATATAACCAGCAGTGTTATTGAACCTATTTCTTAAAAATAAAAAAGTCTGTGGGTCAAATTGGTACTTAAGTAAGTAATTTCACTTTTATGAGTCATTCCTTTTCCTAATCATCATCATCTGCCTAGCCTTTTCCCAACTATATTGGGGTCGGCTTCCAGTCTAACCGGATGCAGCTGAATACCAGTACTTAACACATGGAGCGACTGCCTATCTGACCTCCACAACCCAGTTGGTACTGGGTAATACGATACCCCTTGGTAAGACTGGTTGTCAGACTTTTTTGGGCCACTGACTGCCTAACGACTGTCAAAGATCTACAAATGACAGCCGGGACCAACAGCTTAACGTGCTTTCCGAGGCACGGGGGAAACTCGGAATGTAATGGGCGGTCACCCATCCACAGACCAACCTAGGCAAGCACGGCTTAACCTAAAGATCGACCCGAGCGGCTGTTATTATTTAGCCACGAGCTCCTCATTCCTTTTCCTAATGTCGTAAAATATTTTAATGACAACTGCACTACCCCTGCATTATTCCATAAAACGACTAATGTCTTCAAGTTAGTTCAGCCGTCAGCTGCAGGAATCCATTTACTACCAACTAGCGACCCGCCCCGGCTTCGCACGGGTACAATATTTACATATAAACCTTCTTCTTGAACCACTCTATCTATTAAAAAAAACCGCATCAAAATCTGTTGCGTAGTTTTAAAGATCTAAGCATACATAAGAACAGACAGCGGGAAGCGACTTTGTTTTATATTGCACTTTTATGAGTTATTCTTTTTTCTAATGTCGTAAAATCTTTTAATGACAACTGCATTACCCCAGCATTAATTCATAAAACGACTAATGTCTTCAAGTGAGTTCAGAACAGCTGTCAGCTGCAGATATCCATTTACTACCAAAGCCATTACCAAGCTAGGAGCTTTTACTAGCAATTTTATTACTAAGAAAAAGCTACTGTGCTAGACTTCTAGGTTATAATCTAGCTTTGCCTGGGCGGATTTAGGTCAACATTTGGATTATGGCTCTCCTAATTTAGCATGTTCCTTAAAAATAACACCCGCACGGTATGATCGTCAAGGTTAAGCCGCGCTTGCTTAGGTCGGTCCGTGGATGGGTGACCATATATTCAATACTGAGTTTCCTCCGTGCCGCCTGGCTGTCATTTGTAGATCTTTGAAAGTCGTTTAAAGGTCATGTGGCCCGAAAATCTGATAACCAGTTGTACCTACCAAAGGGTATCGAATTTTCCAGAACTATAAGTTTTTTAAACTACCATGGTCTCTAACATTATCATTAATACTAGAAACGGGATAAACACCCACCCGCAATGACTTCAGTTTATCCGTGATCATGGTGCTTGCAACAGCGCCGAAATATCGGGAACTCAAAACAATCAGTAAACATAGTAAATATCCCGTTTCTAGTGTTAATGATACCCAGTACTAACTGGGATGTGGAATTGTGGAGGTCAGATAGGCAGGCGCTCCTTGTAAAATACTGGTGTGCAGCTGCATCTGGTTAGACTGGAAGCCGACCACAACATAGTTGGGAAAAGGCGATAATGATGGTGATAGGTGTCCTAAGTAAGGCACGGAATATTTTGGCCTATTGCCATCAACCGGGCACAAATCTAGACTCCATAGCTGTTACTGAGAAATTCCTGAAAGAAAAACCCAATAACAATTAGCCTGACCCGGGAATCGAACCCAGGATCTCATACTCAGCAGTCCCGATTGCGACCTCTAGACCAACGAGAGAAATGTAACTTAAATAAAAACGTCCCCATCACATTAGTGTTGCGATCGTGGCGACGTGACAGCACGCTCTAGACACGCCCGGTGACATAACTCGACTATGTCGAGTCGTTACTGGCCGTGACGTCACTGCCCGTGACCGATCAAGGCACCGCCAGTGGCCTATTAGTTGTGCGAATAGCCTAAAGTTAGGCCGTTTAGAAATGTGTTGTATTTATAGAAAGAAAAGGCCGTCATTCCTTCGTCGTCTTACTGGTGAAAAGATAATTTGAGCAGACAGGGTGTGCCAGACGCTGTTTGTCACCCTGAGTTCAAAGCAAATATAGGTACGGCATATTATAAAACTCGTGGCTATGATAACAGTTGCTCGGGTCGATCTTCAGGTTAAGCCGTGCTTGCCTTCGTTGGTTCGTGGATGGGTGACCGCCCATTATATACTGAGTTTCCTCCGTGCTTCGAAAAGCACGTTAAGTCGTTGGTCCCGGCTGTCTTTTGTAGATATTTGACAGTCGTTACAGGTAGTCAGTGGCCCGAAAGTCTGACAACCAGTCTTATCAACCCAGTACTAACTGGGTTGTGGACGTCAGATAGCCAGTCGCTCCATGCAAAATACTGGTACTCAGGTGCACCACAGATGATGAAATTGCCTTACATGACATGAAAGTAGGAGGCATCATCTACACATCATCATATGAAACAATGCTTGATAGCATCGTTCAACCAGAATTATCTTGGCGAAGGAGATTGATGATAAAAAGTGGCTGCATCGAAATTGCCTTGTTCAAGTAAACGAGAATTAGGATTTCCCTAATGTACAACGAGATGACGAGAATAAGTACAATAGAAAATATATTGCAAACTAGCTTGCCCGCGGCCTCGCTCGCGTTAATTTAGTATAAGACAATCAGTTCGGGTTGTACTCTGCTTGAAATAATACAATTCAATCATGATTCGAAAGACACGTGGCGCCATTTATTATCATCAGAACGTTATTGTTGTTTTCCTCGGAAACAGTACTTCATTTTCGGGATGAAAGGATGTCTATATCCGTTTATGTACACCTGACAACGTATATGCAAAGTTTCAGGATGATCGGTTCAGTGGTTTAGGCGTGAAAAGGTAACAAACAAAGAAACAAACTTACTTTCGCATTTATAATTTTAGTAAGGAAGTAAGAATAAGGATGTGAGAAAGCCACATAAAATAAAAAGATGGTTATTATGTCTCAATTCCTAGCCTAGTTTACTCCTAAGAGGACAGGTATACCGGGTGTAAACAGACCCTTCACATATCCGTCAACCAAGCATTCTGTACATCAAACTAAGTAACTTTACGCAAAAATTATTGCTGGGAATCGACTTTTTTTTTTTGGGGTGAAAAATCACGTTTTACGGTAGGACTCCATGGAAAGCACTCATAGCATTGTGCTAATGAATGGATTGAATAGTACGAGGGTCGTGGAGGTGAATAAAGTAAAAATCAATCATTAAAAATAAGTATTTAAAAAAAAAAACTTGTGAAAAAGTTGGAACTTAGACCCCCAATATCTCCGTAACTAGAAGGTTTCCAGGTATGGTCTAGAACAAAAAAATGATCGCAGTGACGGGGAGAACAAGTGCCTTTCGTTTATGTTAAGGGCCTATTTACACCCTTTATAAAGCAAAAGAATTTCCGAATCTATCGTACAAAAATCACCAACGAGATGTTGTTTGCAGCATCATAAATTCGACCATTCCGCCCCCGCACGTCATTCCGAGACACTCAATCGACGGATTCCTTTTAGATGTGTCTGCCATTACTGATCACAAATACACGACCACGCAAGTTTTAGTAGGTAGGTATGACGTCATGATGAGGTCATAGGGTAGAACTGTTACAGATCATCTACATAAATAAATAAAATTTAAGTGTCTGTTTGTAATTTCAAAATAACAGTTTTTTACTGAATGAATATGAAAGTATATACGTTAGTTAGTACCTACGTGACTAACGTATAACAATTTTTTTTTTAGTTTTTGTCTGTCTGTCTGTTTGTTTCGGCTAATTTCCGAAACGGCTAGACCGTTTTTGACGGGACTTTTACTGGCAGTTGATGTTATATGGAGTAACTTAGGCTACTTCTATTTTAGCAAATGGATTAGGGTTCCGTGCAAAAAAATAAAACCTTTGAAATTGTTAACAAAATGTAGGAATATTTTTGTAATAATTTCTAGCGGACGATGGTCGCGGTCAGATAGGAATCGCTCCATGTAAAGTACTGGTATTCAGCTGCATACGGTTAGACTGGAAGCTGACCCCAATATAGTTGGGAAAAGGCTAGGCAGATGATGATGATGATGATGATGGTCGCGGGCAACAGCTATAGACCGACCGCTTTAATGAGTCCTCCGCCTTGCCCCATCAAAGGCACATTAAGCGTCCACAAAGTCCTAACAATATCCCACAGGTTATTTGCTTTAAAATAACCATAATTCACGTAGGTATTACGATACGAATTGAACCAATACGTGATCAACCTATAGAATATTCCATTTAAATTGATACCTTCGCGAGGACTCATTAAAGCGGTCGGTCTATAGTCATTAAATATGAACACATCTTTTAGATACATGCTGTATAATATGACCTACGATCTATTTTTTCTTCCAAAGTTGGATTTTACCTCAAATATTACATGACCCACTGACTTTCTTAACGCAATATCTTTCTCATTTTATCTAATCTCTGCTTAGTGACAGTGTTACATCTGTAGTCGTAAGATTATCTGCGAGTAATCTATCTGCATTCCTGACTGTGGTGAATGTGACTGATATGTGGATGTGTGATGTCATGTTTCCTTTTGGGATTTTTATGTTTTAGTAAGTGCTCCTCGTTACTTTCGTCCGTGTGAAATTATTTTTAAAATATTGCTCCCTATTTAAATCGGATTTTGTTATCAATTTTATGGGTTTTCATTTTGCACGGTTTCTGATTTTTTTTAAAATAAAATTACTCCTTATAACATCAGCTATCTGCCAGTAAAAGTCCCGTCAAAATAGGTCCCGCCGTTTCTAAGATTAGCCGGAACAGACAGACAAAAAATAAAAAATGTTTTTTTTTTTAAGTACTGTATACTTTCATATGCAATCAGTAAAAACCTGTTACTTGAAATTATGAAATAACAAAAAAACACTTAAATTTTATGTATTTGTTTAGATTTCAAAATAAAGGAACTTGTTCTTCGCTTTCGGAGGAGAATTGGCCATCCTACTGAATGGTAAAAGTTATAAAAAGTTTAACATTATAATGAAGGCTCTTTTGTGCAAGATTGTTCCTCCAGCGAAGTCATTATAGGCTTGTAATTTATCAATCGATAAATTACTGAGTAGGTACGACAAGGTTAGGCTGCCTTCAATGATAGCAAAATGATAGATCTGATATCTATACAGATTAGAAATTACGAAGTATAAAGGGTCTAAATAGACCTTTAACATATCCGAAAGGCACTTGTTCTCCCCGTCTTTGAGACCATTTTTTTGTTCTAGACCATACCTGGGAACCTTCTAGTTACGGAGATATTGGGGGTCAAAGTTCCAACTTTTTCACAAGTATTTTTTTAAAACATGTTTTTATTGTATCCATCCATCAGCACAATGCTTTGAGTGCTTTTCATCGAGTCCTACCGTAAAACGTGATCGTTTATCTAAAAAAAAAAGTCGATTCCCAGCAATAATTTTTGCGTAAAGTTACTTAGTTTCCGCCATGGGATCTGGAGGCGATAGTCCTCGCGCGCCTGCATGAATGGCGCGCGGAGGCACTACGTCGGGGGGAAACTCCGCTGCCGCGGCAAATTGCCGCTCAGCGGACAGACCTCCGGCGTGATATCATGGCGACATGGAGAGAGCGACTGTTGCAACCCCGTGCAGGGCACGCTACCATAGTGGCGATAAGTCCCCTCTTTGAGGAGTGGCTAGAGAGGCGCCACGGCGCCCTCACCTACCGCCTGACGCAGATCCTCACCGGACACGGTTGTTTCGGGAGGTTCTTGCACCGAATCAGGCGGGAGGAAACGCCCGGGTGTTTCCACTGCGAGGATCGCCCGGAGGACACGGTGGAGCACACCGTAGAGGTCTGCCCCGCTTGGGCGGAGCACCGCCGTGTCCTTGTAGCGGCGATTGGCGGCGGCGATCTCTCGCGTCCGACCCTGGTTCAAGCCATGGTCCGGAGCGAGAGGGAATGGGAAGCCGTCACCACCTTCTGTGAAGCAGTCATGCTAGTGAAGGAGGTGGCGGGACGTGAGAGGGAAAGAACCTCACGTCCCAGCCGCCGCGGGAGACGTCCTGGGCGTCGGGGGTCACGTGGTGGCTCCCGGCCACCGTAGGTGCGGGCCTGTGGACGGCGAGTTATGGGCTAGCTCGCCGTCCGGCCGTCTTATGACGACAGGCCGTGTCGACGGCGCGTTCGTGTTCCACGCGCGCCTCAAAGAGATGTCAGCAACCGAGTAGGGGTCCGCATGGGCCGATGCCTGCCAGAGCTGCGGGACTGTTCGAAAGAGACACCGTGGCCCTGGAACACAAAGGGCAAAGAAGGAACATGGATGGGTTTTAGTCAGTACAAGTCTGACACTCCCTTCCGCTCCGCCCAGAGTGGGGGGGGTCATTTGATGATTTCCCATCCAAAAAAAAAAAAAAAAAGTTACTTAGTTTGATGTAAATATACAGAATGCTTGGTTGACGGCTATGTGAAGGGTCTGTTAACACCCTGTATAGGAATGTATACTTCGTAATTTCTCTTCTATTCTAAATTATGTAGGTGAGGTAAGAAGAATTTAAAATCAATAAAAATAAAATGTAGCCAATCGCTGTTCAGTGCTTCGTCTGTCAGGTTGCATAAACCACAACTACCGGTCTTCCGCATTCAGACAGTACAAACAAACTGCTAGTAAATATATTCTTGCATATTTTGCCGCCAGTCATAAAATTTACAGCCATGTTTATTTTTATGCCAATCTTAAACGTCAGCAGTGGCGCCATCTTGATTAAACAGATATATGATGGCTTGACGATTAGTGGTGCTCTCACCTTCCATGTTGAAGATTAGTGCATCAGCTTTGGACATTGTTAGGGTGAAGAAATCTTAAGATAGGAAAGCGCCAGGGTAACTTTTGTTATTATATAAGTAAAAGGTAACTAACTCGCTGGATTGCAGTTTACAGAAAAAATACATAACGCATATCAGTCATATTTATTGGAAGAGTGTTGCCAACTTACAAATTACATTGTACCTAGTATTATTATTGCCAACAGTAACCCTCGAAATTGCCTGCCAGGGCTGCGGGACTGTTCGAAAGAGATACCGTGGCCCTGGATCACAAAAAGCAAACAAGGAACATGGATGGGTTTTAGTCAGTACAAGTCTGACACTCCCTTCCGCTCCGCCCAGAGTGGGAGGGGGGGGAGGGGTCATTTGATGACTTCCCATCCGAAAAAAAAAACCCCGCGAAATTCAAATTTTCTTACGTTTTTGTGCAATTTGCCGGTCAGTGTCAGGTTGTATGTTGATTAAAAGACGATTCGCGACCGTAACAAATATATGGCTTCACAGAGTGGTTTTAATTTTTTTACGGAGATTACAATGCGTGATATTATGATATGTTACGTTTCTCTGCAATAACAAATCGTCTACGAACACCGATGCCCCATAGTAAGTAGATGTGTTGTAAGTCTTACGCCATAAATCACAAGTAAAATCAGGAAACTTGTAAAACCGATGGGTGTTAGTTCCGTGTTTACGTGTCTTCACTATTTTATGGGCTAAGCAGTAGAGATATTTATGTTTTGACGCCCGTAAAAAACGGGAAAACATTGTAAGACGAGGCGAGCCTATTGCCATCAACCAAACTAAAAAAATCCTGATGGAAAAACCAAATAACACTTTACCCGACACGGGAATCGAACCCAGGAACTCATGCTCTGCAGTAGCGCTTTCGACCACTCAAACTTCGGTTTCCTTACGATGTTTTCCTTCACCACTTTGAAAACAGAGATATAACCTTGATTCAAGTAAGTCACGTAAGTCGGGACGTTTGTACCACTGAGCCACCATTGGTCCACGATGTGTGGATGCTTGAATTATGGCTAGAACAGAGGAAAACTGACACGACTGCTAATAGAGAGGTATGCAAGAACAAGACATACAACACCGGTCCGAAAATCATCATTCTCAACATTCCTCAGGCTTTATCCCAATTCATATGGTGGCACAGCATGTCTTCGTCTTCCTTATTACTCGTCATCTCAGCAGTAAGTAAGTAAGTAAGTAAGTGTTTATTTTTCACCACAAGCCAAAATATACAAACAATATTGACACAGCATTAGCCAACGATTTTGGTTGTGGATCACTGGAGCCTGTGGTAGGTAGTAACACCTGTATTACAGGTCACCAGGGCCCCACCTGTTTAAAGGTTCACATTTGATTGCTTACCAAATGTAAGCAATCAAATGTGAACTACTATATACTATCACAACTAATAACAATAGTTACAAACAATTAGTGATTTTTTTTTTTTTTTTTGAAGGAGACACGAGAGAGAGAGAGAGAGAGAGAGTCACCTCCTTTCTAGCCATATCATCCTTCACACAGTCCATCCATAGTTTCTTTGGTCTTCCTCTACTCTTATAACCATCTACATTCTACACCGGTCCTAAAATAACCTTTTCAATGTAAAATACCTACGTGGATTATGGTTATTTTAAAGCAAATAACCTGTGGGATATTGTTAGGACTTTGTGGACGCTTAATGAGCCTTTGATGGGGCAAGGCGGAGGACTCATTAAAGCGGTCGGTCTAATATAGCTGTTACCCGCGACCATCGTCCGCGTGACATTATTACAAAAATATTCCTAGATTTTGTTAACAATTTCATGGGTTTTATTTTTTTGCACGGAACCCTAATCTATAGGCTAAAATAGAAGCAGCCTAAGTAATATAAAAATATTAATATAAAATGGTTCCAATGCGGTTCCCCATCCAAAACTTTACCGCGGCAACGTTTTTTTTTGCCCCATCACCATCCTAGTTATCTCACATTAACATACATGGTATGTGATTGATCCCATTTACGACGAACGATCACATAATACATGCAATATGCAATCTATCACATTTCACATGGAGTCACTCGCGCGCAGCATTCCATGAATGATCGATAAATCTCAAGACGTTAGATATCTTGAGATAAATTCGTCATCAATCATTACTGAGTTATTGGCTGTTAGCATAATTTATAATATTATGTTAGATTCATCATCATCAGCTCGTCGGCTTCCAGTCTAACCGGATGCAGCTGAATACCAGTATTTTACATGGAGCGACTGCCTATCTGACCTCCACAACCCAGTTAGTACTAGGTATTACGATACCCCTTGGTAAGACTGGTTGTCGGACTTGTTGTCGGACTTTGGGTCACTGACTACCTGTAACGACTGTCAAAAATCTACAGATGACAGCCGGGACCAACGGCTTAACGTGCTTTCTGAGGCACGGAGGAAACTCGGTATCAAATGGGCGGTCACCCATTCACAGACAAACCTAGGTAAGCACGGCTTAACCTAAAGATCGACCCGAGTGGCTGTTATTATTTAGCCACGAGCTCCTCTGTGTGAAAACAACCGTATAAGTAGAAAGATAAATTTGTTAACAACGAACAAAAAAAAATGCGACCCACTTTTTTGATAGACATCCCGTGTGCTTAACAATGACCCATCCCCACGGGAAATCTTCTAAAGATATCACTTTTATTCGCAGTACATACAATTTTCGTCCGTATATTTTTCTTCGTAATCAAATATCGTAGGACATAAACCTTGACCGCTTACATTGTTAGTAATCAACTTCTAGTGTGACAATTTATGTAGTATCAAGTGTAAAGATACTTCATTGGATTAATAGGTTCCCAGGGGATTAAAGATTTATTTATGGTATAATGTGGTGATTAGTTACCAAGATTACATGCACTTAGGGTCTTGTAGCTACATAAGTCCACCGCAAATATTTAAATGCGTTTAACAGTAAATGTTAAAACAAAGCGAATAATGTTTTTTTATCAATAAATTTATTTTATCAATATAGAAAAAGCTAGAGAAAAGACTAGAGAGCAAAATTTTCCTTTGATAAAATTCTATGTTTTACCATAATTATAAACATTTTTAAAACTTTTCGTAGTTTTATAAACTTCCAAAATTAGACAAGGTCCTTCGAGCCGGATTTTTGCTCTTGGAAAGAATTTTAATCTAACCGGATTTTTCTTGCAACAGAATAATACTCAAGATAGATAAAACGACTAGACTACACCTCTTCCCCATGATTAAACCAGGGGGATATAGATTATCATACGAATGAATGAAGTTTGCACTTCAGAGAGAATTGTTCACTAGTCCATTAGGTACTGCTAGAGCGCCATCTTGAATTACTATCGTAAAATGCAACGACGCAACGACTGACTGTCTGCTTGCAATATGGTATAATGATCTGCTAAATGGTGTTACACGAATGGACAAATTAAGAAATCCTACTAATATTATAAATCTGAAAGTTTGTACAGAAATCACGTAAAAACGGCAGAACGGATTTGGATAAAATTTGGCACAGAGATACTTTATAACCTGTATTTTATCCCGGTAAACTCTCTGGACCCAAATCTGAAATCCATCCAGACGAGGTCGCGGGGGTCGAGTTCGAACCCAAGACAATGTGCATTTTGTATAATTATCACTTGCTTCGGTAAAGTAAAACATCGTGAGGAAACCAAATCAGGATGCTTGAGAGATATTTCTCGACAGCATGTAAAGCCCAGTCAGAGGCCCATGGGCGGCAGGAAATCTGCCACCTTGTTAGGCACTAACCACAAGAAAAAGAAAGTTATCAAATTGATCCAATATTGATCGATCCGTTCGGATTTTATTGTAAACCTCCTCACAATATTTAGCTTCAATAAAATTTTACGAATCTCCAAAATAAATACGACGTTTATTGAAATATTTTTGCTTCACATTCGCATTATTTGTTTACTCAAAAAGCTTTCGTTACTCGTATTTACTCAAAAAATACTATTTGTAACTTATAAATATTTCGAATGACCGTTAAACAGCTGTTTTTAAATTATGACTTGCTCTTACGCATAATGTCAGTGCATATTCATTGACATTCAACAGTTTTAATGTCAAAAAATGCATCTAGAATACTTTGATATTTGAATGGAGTTGTGGACAGTGACTTGTGGTATACACGGCGACACATCAAGCTGTCCATTTCCAGTATAACATGGCCTCGCTTTGTATAGAATTCCTGTACAATAAGAAATCCGCATGAACTGGTTTTTATAGTTTGATTGGTCGCCGTGCACTATAACTACCTTTTATATTTTAGAGGCATTTTAGGTCGCATTTGAGGGACTTTGTTGATGCATTTAATATTGAGCTCGTAATTGTCTATTTTAACCAAACCTCCGAGCATAGCTTATTTATGAAAAATATTTTGTTTATACACATTTTTTTAAAAGGGTTATAAAAATGTCGCTTGATTTTAGAGTACCAAGGAAATGTCAATTGGTATATAAATGACTCAAAAGTAGATTATTTTCATCATTTTTGTCTAAACTGGCAATTAATCTGCAAATAACGAACAAGCGTAGTAGAAGCAATCGAATTTCATTCCAATCAGACCAAGCAATTTAACGCGGATTAAAAATGGCGTCGTTTCACTAATCCCAGATTTTCCGTTTTCTTTTCACAAAGTCGACTTCAAAACATTGAAATCTACTTTTTGGGTTTATAACGCACTAAAATCCTACAGATTATTATGATTTACGACATTTTCCAACGTAGGATTTATAACCACGTTTCCCGAGTTCGTTGGACTTATAAAAAAAAATCTGTCAAACAGTCCGTCCCTCAGGAACTGGGAATGTAGGTCGATTGGCGCGAGAATTTAAAATTAGAACACGGATCTCCGGCCGGCGTGATCCGTTCTCGATTACTTTCACTCTATTCAAATATAGATTCTCGATTATGTTGCGTTCGTTGTCTGTGGTCTTATTAAAAAGATAAAGTTTTCTTATTTAACCCAAAGGTTGACTGGCAGAGAATGCCTTGTGGCATTAAGTCCGCCTATGTATCACTATTGTACATGAAGTTTAAATAAATAAATAAATAAAAAAGGATGTAGGTTGGTAGGCACTGCAAAGTTGGGAAATAAAAAAGAGAAACATGCTATAATTTTTTTTTATCACTAGCATCGACACAATGCCTTGCTTGTCCTTGCTTCCCTTACCCAGCGGATTCGTCCAACCTTCACTAGAATGCCTAGATAAAGTCAACAGTGATATCGATGATGGAAAACTCAAAAATAACAATTCGTTCGACAAAAAATACTGAAAAAAAATTGTGGCTTTAGCAGACTAATAAGATAATAAATATGAATCTCGTTAAAATTCTTATAATGGTCACTGACGCAGTTAATATTATGATTTGTCACTTTGTGACCATTTTACGAGTTGTAACGTAATTCATATTATGAGCGGCGTTCTTAGGCTCCCTGTTGAAAGTCACTTTGAAACCGATTGCCGCCTTTAGATCATTGACATAATACATATTAGAGTTTGTACAATAACCAACAACGGTAGTACCCGTAGTACGACATAGGTATCTAACAGAAGACGCCAAGTTTCTATATCAAAACTACCAGGATACAAGCTAAACGCAAAATCAATACTAGACACACTATCCTAACCAACAGCAAAATCATAGAACCGTTCCTATTTACCAAGTTTGACATCGAACAAGACAATATACTACCAACAATACGGTTCTGGCATCCCGCCAACGTTTATATAGCTTGCCAACAGTAGTACTATCAACCAGAGATGAGAACGACGAAAAACAACTTTATAGCTACGAAAATAAAGCAGCTGTCAATGTCAAAATTGTTACCATAGACACGCGGTTGACAGTATAGAGCGACAAATTGTGACTGCATATAAAAAAGTTGTCTATCTAGTGTGTTCAATCAATGTCATGGATATTCAAGTACATTGCTGATTCTGCGGCTAAAATTAGATGACGAAAACTGTCGATTTTGTGCCAGTAGGAAATTGACAAGTTAATATGGGAGATTTTTCACTTACTTTTTGTACCTATGTTCAACCAGACTATGTAATAATAGCCTCACGGGTCGATCTTCCAGTTTAAGGAACGGCTTCTAAGGCTGGTTCGTGGATGTTTATGAATGAAGTTCAAGATAACAGATGAATATTTATAAAACACACGCGGTACATAACATGCCAACAGTTAATTAAGTTCTCGCTGTTCTCGTATATTAAACGAATGTCGTCAAGGTAATTGTCTATGGAAAAACAGACAGCCATAGATTAAAGACCGCCAGGCAGGTCATCCGTCTATTATCTATGGCTGTCTGCCTGTCATTATATTTTTTTATGTCGCAGATTATAACTAGTAGTTATGAGCACATGACAAAGTGGTTTTTATTCTTCACTCGTTTGTTAGGATTACCTATCTATACATATAAAATTCAAAGTCCTGACTGGCTTACTGATGATATATCAACGCACAGTCCAAACCGCTGGTCCTAGAGACAAGACGAACTTCGACTTTCTTTGTGAAGAGTAGGTATCCATTAAGAAAGGGTTTTTCCAAATTCCACCCCTAAGAGGGTGAAATGGGGGTTGAATTTTCTGTGAAACTTTATATTCTCTGTGTCGATTAACTCGAAAATTGGGACACTCTTCAATAAAAGTTATGTTTCCAAAATTTATCCCCTAAAAGAGTCAAATAGAGCTTCGAAACTCACGTAGACGGGCGCATGGCGCGCAGTGTTGCGCAGGGCGTGCGGGGTGCAGAAGTATTTACCTATTAGAAAGAAGATAAGATTTTTTAAGAGGTAGACGTTTCTGTAACTATATGTGAAATCCCGATTTTCGCATTGGCGTATATAAATGCGAAAGTTTGTGAGGATGGATGAATGTTTGTTACTCTTCGTTACTTGGATGAAATTTAGCACACAGATAGTTTATAACCTGGATTAACACATAGAATACGTTTTATCCCGGTAGTATGATTCTGTGGGACGATTATCGAACTCCACGCGGGCGAAGCCGCTGGCATAAGCTAGTAATATTATTGTCACGACATTACACCTGTAATCTCCAACGTGTTAGGCAGAGACGTACCTTATAGTATACCCACATTTCGCCAGTTATAATCCAATCCAATGGAACAGGGGGCGAGCCTATTGCCATCAACCGTGCACAAATCCAGACTCCGTGGCTGCTACTGAGAATTCCCGTTGGAAAAGAACAAAATCACTTTGCCCGACACGGGATCGAACCCAGAGCGCAGAATCAAGTCGAGGATAGAGAGAGATAAAACGGTGCCTTTTTTGTTCGAAACGCAGTCGTAAACATACACTTAAAACTAAACTCTAAACAAACACAGATAGAGTCTGCAATTGTAATAAAATCTGTTACATGTGACAGCTGTCATTATATCGTGCACTGTGCAATATTAAAAAACACGTTGACAATGCATTCACTGAAATTCTCAGACGATCGAGACAGTTATTAAAAAGAAAACGTGACCTTATTCAATTTAAATTGTTTAAATTGTGTTTGTGTTTGTACATACCAAACTTTCGCTTATTAAATTTGGAATTCGTAAAAAGTCTGGCAACATGGATTAAAATGCCAAAATATACGAACACGCGGGCATAGGAACGTTGCACTACGCCTTTGTCGCATTTCAGATAAATTGGGGATTCGATATATGAATATTTGAAATATTTTAAAAAGAAACATGACGTTTGCGTCAAATTCTAATTTATAAAAAGAGTTGTATTGATGATTTCAAATTATAGATAATACGTTTCTAAAAATCTTTAATTCACTCACTGATAGACAACACACAAGAGTAGAGGAAGACCAAAGAAACGATGGTTGGACTGTGTGAAGGATGATATGGCTAGAAAGGCGGTGACTGCTGAGATGACGAGTTATTACTACCCCTGTCCTATACCTAATTCCCTTACCCAAATTTATTTGTGGTTGGCGTAGCATGTCTTCTTCCACTCTTCTTTATTACTCGTCATCTCAGCAGTCACCTTTTTTCTGATCATATCACACAGTCCGTCCATAGTTTGTTTGGTTTTCCTGTATTCTTATAGCATTCCACGATTTCCACGTGCAAGACTCAATACAATATGTCTTCGAACTCGCCCTTAACCTTGACAGAGGGTGTCTCTGACCTTGAGAAAGTCGCCGCAATCGATTGTCAATATGCGACATTTATGTAACACAAGAAAAGTGTCGAGAAGTGCGTGGGACTTAGCAGGGTTATAATTAGAAGCTCTGTGTTAATTGATGCTAAACGTGTCGGTAAGTAACGGAAATAGTTGTGGGAAAGAATGTGATTGAAAATTATTTTAAAAAATATTACAAAAAAAATAAATTGATCTTTTGAAAAAAATACCATCAGCAAAAGTGTTTTTTTTCTTTACTCTTGTCGTCAATGAGGACTATTTATCGAAGGTAATTCTATGGTTTCTGGCCTCTCGGTATAATAAAGACCCTGAATGGACGCTTTAAATAATACTTTGACCAATTTGACAAAATGACAGATTCCTTTGCACTATCTGTCATTTTGTCGATTCTTCCGTCTAAAAAACCCGTTTCTACGGTCATGCTACGCGTGCTGATGATAATGTAATATAAGTACTTAGTAGTATGTAAACATTACTTACAATTCGAATGGAGTGTGAAAAAATAAATAAAGTAGTTTGAAATTGACAGCACGATTGTCGCAGTGGCTGATCGATTGGCTGCTGCACTGTGTGTCGCGGGTTCAATTCCCGCACGGAACAAATATGTGTATGGCCTACAGGTAAGTTGTTCCGGGTCTGGATGTTTGTGTATGTGAGTTTAAATGTTTGTAAACGCACCCACGATACAAAAGAAATTCCTAGTGTGGGGCAGTTGCAATTTGTTTTTATAAAAAAATAAAAAAATTGGGCCATCCGGTGGCGATACCACAAAAAGATAGGTTTTTGTATGTTGAACTGTGAAAACAACGATTCGACAAAATTTCAAAAAAAAAAAAAGAAAAAACTTTAAAATAATAATAAAAATCTGGAAAATGCTGACTGCCCGGTTTAGACGTTACCCATCTTAGGATCCAAGACATTTATTAACCATTAAATTTCAGTTGACCAATCCTGATATTTTTTGATACTCCAAAAAGGGCAGATATCAATAGACCACCCACCAAGATACCTAATATGACAACAACGATGAAAATTGTGTATCAACACATAACACACTATAGGCACGCACGTACTCCATAATAAAATAAACCAGTGCTCCCAAAAAAGGGACAACGCAATACTTTAATAGCACTTTCTCTATCATTTAAGCAATGTTTACAACTATTTAGAAAGAGACAGCGCTGTACAAGACCTATCTTTGACACTTTCTATTTCGAAAACAATCGTTTTGATTGGGCATAGGCAATTGTATAGAGCAGAATGGCGCATGCCCATAGTCGCAACTGACGCCGTTTATTAACACGCTTTTATTTTTGCGTTACAATTTCCACAATTTCACAAATATTTACCTACAAATAGCACCTTCCTGACAATTTCATTCTTGCAAGCGCCAATTTAGTAGTACGTAAGTATATGAATAAACGAAATTATAAGAATAATTTATTAAAAAAGTATTACAAAAAGTGTACATTTAGGCGCAGTAGTATTATTTAAAGCGTCCATTCATTTATTTTACCGAGAGGCCAGAAACCAAAGAAATACCTTCGATAAATAGTCCTCATTGACGACAAGATCAAAGAGAAAAACACTTTTGGATTTATTTTCCTGATGGTATTTTTTTCAAAAGATCAAGTTATTTTTTTAAATAATTTTGAATCACATTCTTCGAACGGGATTTTTAGACGGAAGAATTGACAAAATGACAGATTGTGTCGACACAATGACAGATTCCTTTGCATTATCTGTCATTTTGTCGATTCTTCCGTCAAAGAAATCCTTGTCTACGGTGGTCATGCTACGCGTGCAGAGAGTTCATCATCATCACTAATCAAGACAATCACTCTTTATCAAAAGTAAATGGAAAAACCATGTCTTCTTGATTCATCACTCTCATCTAGTTAATCAATTTATATCGATAAGATAATTAGAGAATCAGATTAATACCATTTTATTCATAAATCGATTAAAAGTATCGGTAACCTCAATTATATTGACCCACAGTTTATAATAGATTTATAATTGAATTGCGGCTATATTTGGTATTATCTTAGGTTTTAATTTGTTTTTAATGTTTATCCGGGTTCTGATCCAGTAAAATTATAAATATACTAATACACATCTTCGCACTTCAAATTGTCTTATTGAATGACTATTCAAACACTGTTTTAAGCTATCACGGTTTACAACTAAACTTAGACTGTCACTTATGGACAGTATAAGTTTTGAATGACTATTTCACCAAATAATGATGTTTAAGGTCAGTTCTCATCATCTGCCTAGCCTTTTCCCAACTATGTTGCTGTCGGCTTTCAGTCTAACTGGATGCAGCTGAATACTACTATTTACATGGACCGACTACTTACCTCTTGGGGGGGGTCATTTGATGATTTCCCATCCGAAAAAAAAATGCTCATCATCATTCTCGTGCCCTTATCCCAATTTATTTGTGGTCCGCGCAGCATGTTTTCTTCTTCCATACTTCTTTATTACTCGTCATCTCAGCAGTCACTCATCCTCGTCGTCGTCTCATCATCGTCGTGTCTCGTCGTCATACATAGCCCATTTTTAACCGTTTCATTTTTAATTTTTAACTGTTTAATTATTTTTTTATTGTGTGCCATAGATTCTGTAATGCTAATCTTACTTGCGCTTTTATTAATTCTGCGAGTGCTGTGCACTTCTATAAAAGACAAATTCACTAAACCTAAAATAGTATGTTTTATTTTAGTAAGTCGTTGAAGTGCCATTTAAATAAATAAATAAATATAATCCTTGACATCCTTCACACAGTCCAAAAGACAAATAAGGCCAGAAAAAGCTTGAAAAGAACTACGTCGAATCACTTAAAATTATAAATGCTTTAAAAACCAAAAAAGATCGTCGAGGGGACACCCGGATTTGAACCGGGGACCTATCGATCTGCAGTCGATTGCTCTGCCACTGAGCTATATCCCCGATGAAAAGTCGCTTCATATACGGCTCCATATTCCGGTACTGACAATGCGTAGGTAGGATAAATGATACTAACAAAGGCACGTTTTTCCGTAATTATTCAGAAGTTTTTAAATACTAGTTTTCAAGGTTATAACTTTACTTTAAATACCTTCACGACCCCCGTATTATTCAATGCACCCCAGTTTTGAGTGCGTTCCATGGAGTCCTACCGTAAAACGTGATTTTACACCCCAAAAAAAAAGGCGTCTCCCAGCAATAATTTTTGCGTAAAGTTACTTAGTTTGATGTACAGAATGCTTGGTTGACGGCTTCGTGAAGGGTCCGTTTACAACCTGTACATCTGTGTGGTCGTGAGCCTTACCTCAAAATGTCGGGAAAAAACGAGCAGATGAAGAAGTTCACTAATCAGAAATCTGGTTGTACTCCGGGATCCTACTGACTATATGACCATTCTAACATGTTGTTTCCTTTGTTCCAGCAAGGTATTGGCGTGGAGATGGTGCGTGCGCTGGACAGCAACCCGCCCAGCATCTCCAATGTCTTCTGTGAGTGCGACTCCAAGGATGACGTCGTGAGTACCAACCGTTATTCTTTACCCCTACAGACCCTTTTATTGTCGAGGGGGACCCGAGATATATACACGAACAGCTAATGTCATGATCAAATGTGGACGTTTTTTTAGTACGCTAATAAGGGGTCGTCCATTAATCACGTGATGTTTTTTAGCAACTTTTTCATCAAAAATAATTATAATAGGAAAATAAACTTATCCTGTACGAGGCCATAAGACCTATCCCAGCATGGTACCGCACCATGCTGAGATAGGTCTTCTGGCCTCGTCAACATTTAAAAATAACACAGCACTGATATTACGATAGGGCCCAATAAACCCACTAAAATCTGGGTTTTGATCGTAAATAAATGAGACCCGGTTTGCAAGCATAGTTTAAATTAATGCAAAAAAATATATTGTTAAATAATAGCGGCCGCTCGGGTCGATCCTTAGGTTAAGCCGTGCTTGCTGTGGTTGGTCTGTGGATGGGTGATCACTTATTATATACCGAGTTTCCTCGGTCCCGGCAGTCATTTAGTCGCTCCGCTCATAAGAAAGAAAGCACACAAAAAGCACAAAAAAAAATTTTTAAAGTAGCCTAAATTTATACAATAAAAATGTTGAAATAAAACAAAAAAAAAATAGGAGATAATATTGTGTGTCTCACGGCTGCGCCAAATAGGTCCAGTTCAGCAAACTGCCGCGCAGCTAGTGCCCGGAGCTGGTTTTCAACTGGACCTGATAAGTGTAAAGCCGTGGTCTAAATTCACGACACTAGTCCAATGCATGAGAAAACACAATATTAGCAGTCAGTATCGAAAATATCTCCCCAACGAGCGCAATCTAATAAAAAATGCATGGCAAACAGATTTTCGCTGCAGGCTGAAAATTCCACTATGATTTGAATGAAACTGGATTCTATACACAAGTCAATTTCGAGATAAAGCCTTGGGAGGGCCTAGAATTTAAAACTACGCTTTGGCTAGACTCAACGTATAGCATAGCATAGCAGCAGCCTATAATGTTCCCACTGCTGGGACACAGGCCCCCTCTCTATGAGAGGGAATGGGCTGTAATACACCACGCGGGCCCAGTGCGGGTTGGTAGATGTCACATGACTTCGAATTTTTAGGTTCTAGGACATGCCGGTTTCCTCACGATGTTTTCCTTCACCGTTTTGAGAGCAGTGGTGATGAAATAAATTACACAAAGTAATGCGCTTGCCTGGGTTCGAACCCACGGCTTACTGCTCGTAAGTCGGGACCGCCACCACTGGGCCACCGCTGCTCTCCGACTCAATGGAGACTCAATGTGCGATTGTTTTAAGATCAGTGTGTGATAAGTTAATCAAAAGCATTAGATGTTTACTTGACAATGTGGTGGATTGTACTCCATTCCCTCTCATAGAGATGAAGCCTGTGAGAAAATAAAACAATGTTAATTAATCAACAAATCAATTGTTGTCAATGTTTTCTTATTTAACCCAAAGGTTGACTGGTAGAGAATGTCTTGTGGCATTAAGTCCGCCTATGTACCACTCTTGTACATGAAGTTTAAATAAATAAATAATAAATAAAATAATACTATGATTATGATGAAGTTACTAAGATTTTCAAATTGTATGTTGACTGCCGCATTGAGAGCAGCGGTGGCCCAGTGGTGGCGGCTGCAACTTACGAGCAGTAAGTCGTGACTTCGAACCCAGGCAGGCGCATGACTTTGTGTAATTTATTTCATCACTACTGCTTTCAAAACGGTGAAGGAAAACATCGTGAGGAAACAGGCATGTGACATCTACCAACCCGCACTGGGCCCGCGTGGTGGATAGTAGCCCATTCTATCTCATAGAGAGGAGGCCTGTGTCCCAGCAGTGGGAACGTTATAGGCTGATTATGCTATTATGCTATGTCTCGTCGATGCTGAGCATGAGGTCCTGGGTTCGATTCCTAGGTCGGACAGTGTGATGTTGGTTTTTTTCATCATTCATTTCTCGGTAGCAGCCGCAGAATTTGGGTTTGTGCCCGGTTGATGGCAATACGCTCGCCCCCTATTACATGAGACTTAAACAAAACTGACGAAATGTGGGTGTACTATTACGTACACCTCTACCTAACCCTTCGGGGATTACAGGCGTGATGTAATGTTATGTAAAATACAGCTATTATTAATTTAATTAAAGAAAAAAACATTGGTCTGTTACATTCCATTATGTACAATATGTACATGTTTCCACGAGTGTACCTAATGGAACGCAACCAATCAATGTTTCAATTCAAACTCAACTGGTTGAACGGATGTTATGATTGCGTTACACGGAACGCAGTCATACAATCCTATTACCAGGGTTATGACAGGTCAGTTACACAGTTTTATCCTATTAGTATTACGTAAGCAGTGATAGCGTAGTGGTGTGGCCAAGTCATAGGTCTCGAGTTCGAACTTAAGACACGCACCTCTGATGTTCATGTGCGTATTGTATTATAATTCTAAATAATAATTAAATAATTCAAAAAAACTCAAAGCTTTTATTCCATAACAGGCACTTTTGTTTGAATGTCAGATAAACAAAGAACGCGAAGCTACAGTCCCAGTCACAAGGCATAATAACTTGTGAAAGTACTGTAGTTGCCAATTCCAAAGTATAGACCTCTATGGAGAAGAATGGCCAAGAAACTCCATGGAAACTCTTTTAAATCAAATACACCGTGACTTTTTAGTCGTCTTACAACGGCAGCCCACTTCATGTATCCAAAATAATTTGAAAATAAAAATATTCTTCAGTATTATGACTTATGATGTAGTTAAAACACCCTGTTGCGAGCGATGATCTACTGACGCGAGCGCTGGGTAGGTATGTTCTCCCGTTTGACACGTAAAAATCATTAACAGGATGTTTCATAATTTTATTCTAATGTATTATTTATTTTTCTATGTACCTATTATGCGACGTAAAAAAAAATCGCGTCTAGACCTATTTTATGTCGGGTACATTAAGTGGACCACCTTTGTAAGACGACTAAAAAGTCACGGTGTATTGTTACAACAACAATATAATAACTATTCTGCAGTGGCGAAGGTTCCATACAACTCGATTCTTACCAGCATCCCTTTCAAAACGGACACAATCAGTATTCCATAGACAAATAATAAAATCTCATTAAAGACATGTACTCCGGCTTACCTCTTAAAAAAATTGACCCTTCGCTACTGCTATACTGTCCTCTATGTTTATTAAAATCACACACCGCATCTATACATATAATAAAATTGTAACAGGCCCATGTCTGTATATTGAAGATATATAAAAAAATATACATATATGGGGGGTCTTTATTAGAGCAACAGAAGCCAAAACAGCAGTTTTTAGAATTTTTTGTCTGTCTGTCTGTCTTTCTGTCTGTATGTTAGTACGCGCATCACGCAAAAACTACTGCATGGATTTGAACGCAGTTTTCACCGCTCTACTGCTAGATGCTTAACTTAAAATATAGGCTACATTAGATATAGTTTTGGAATCGATAGTTGGCGCTGTGCGAAGGGCGGGTTGCTAGTCGATATATAAACTTAAATTAGTACCATACCATTCCTTACCCATGGTAATTAAAGGGTAACTCACCGAACGCAATGGCAATGGTGAATATACAACATTAGTTTTAGTATATGCGAAACCTGAAACACGTGTCTAGTATTTTTATGTAAAGAATCGATGTACATAATTTCAAAACTGTATCATTAAAAATCACAAAGTTATAAGCTTGTTCTGTTACCTAGTTGTCCGCACAATAACGTGGTCATCACGCAGCGCGGGCCTCCAGCGTCGTCTTGAGCTCATTGATAATAATAATTTGGCAGTAGGTACCTACCTAAATTATTGCAATAGGTACTTAATGCCGCTCGGTGTCCAACTTGTAACTTTTTTAAAATATTTTTGGGACAAAATATAACATGGTTTAAAAATGATTGGAATCGATTCTTATAACTGATACTTATTCTGAACAAACTATATTCAGGTTTCGCATATACTTAAAATAATGTTGTATAAGTTTAAGAAATATTAAAAAATGTAGAAGATTTGTATAAAAATAAATAAAGGAAATTATAATGTTGTATAATATTTTTATGATTTGGCTTAATAAATAATAAAAGCAAAAATGGAACACAAATTGAAGAGACAAAACAAAATCAAACCTAATTTGGCGTAGCAATCTCGTAGCACTGTCGTAGCAAACTTCGTAGCTACAAAAAAACTTGAAAAACTATGTAAAAATCCCTAAAAAAACAAAAGAATGGCTTAGGGGACACCCGGATTTGAACCGGGGACCTATCGATCTGCAGTCGATTGCTCTACCACTGAGCTATATCCCCGATGAAAGCTTGTTCCAATTACGGGTATCCATGCCGATACTGACATTGCGTAGGAAGGAAGATATGAGACAAACCAGCATAACTTGAGCTATTCATTTGTTTTCAATTAGTTATCAATGTGTTCAAGAAGAAAGATCTTGCTTAAATAGTTGTTTGTGTGATATCATAGTTCATTGAACTTGTTTATCTGAAATTCTCGTGGTAATAGTTTTTATTTGTTGTTTTCTAAAAAGAATGGTATCATAAATTAGGATGTTATTTTCTTTTGCTGATGTTAGGAAGTTTATTTACTTATTCTTATATACTTGGCCTTGGTCTCTTTGGCGGAATAGTTTTCGAGATAAAAAGTAACTTATTATGTAAAGTATAGGGTTCGAAATAATACGGTTTATAGAATTCTAAGCAAGGAAATCATCGTTTTGGAACACTTATCAGTTTTGGCTTGCAATGGGAAATTATGTTATTTATTTAGATCTTCGGATGCACTAATACAGAAGAGCTCGTGGCTAAATAATAACAGCCGCTCGGGTCGATTTTTAGGTTAAGCCGTGCTTACCTAGGTTGGTCTGTGGGTGGGTGACCATACATTACATACCGAGTTTCCTCCGTGCCTCGGAAAGCACGTTAAGCCGTTGGTCCCGGGTGTCATTTGTAGATCTTTAACAGTCGTTAGGTAGTCAGTGGCCCAAGAAGTCTGACAACCAGTCTTACCAAGGGGTATCGTATTACCCAGTACTAACTGGGTTGTGGAGAGAAAATACTGGTATTCAGCTGCATTCGGTTAGACTGGAAGCCGACCCCAACATAGTTAGGAAAAGGCTAGGCAGATGATATGGATGCACCAATACAGGGTGGAATCCCCACCGACGCTAAAACGGTTACCACGTATTCAGTACCTCATTCTGAGCCCCCTACATAGAAATTTTTCATCGGTAATTAATAAATAATCAATTTCATCGGTAATTAATAAATAATCAAGTTCCATACATTTTCACCGTATAGGTATTGCACTTTTGTAGAAAACAGCTGTTTTTTTTTAATTACCGGTGAAAAATTTCTATGTAGGGGGCTCAGAATGAGGTACTGAATACGTGGTAATCGTTTTCGCTTCGGTGTCCCTTCCACGCCGTATTAAACAAATAGGGTAGGTAGGTTTAGGTAAAGTTCTGGAAAAAAAATATTATTATCTCTTATTCGCAACCGGCTCATCCTATAACCGTTAGTTTTTGTACGAGAGCAGCGGTGGCCCAGTGGTGGCGGGCGGCCCAGATTCGTAAGTCATAGGTTCGGACCCAGGCAGGCGCATTACTTTGTATAATTTATTTCATCACCACCGCTCTCAAAAACGGTGAAGGAAAACATCGTGAGGAAACCGCCATGTACTAGAACCAAAAATTCGAAGACATGTGACATCTACCAACCCGCACTGGGCGCGCGTGGTGGATTATAGCCCATTCCCTCTCATAGAGAGGAGGCCGTGTGTCCCAGCAGTGCGAACATTATAGGCTGATTATGCTTTTGCACTCGAGGGTATGCAGAAATCACGGTTTCCTACCTTCTTATTTGTAGCAAAAAACATAAAAAAAAGTAAAATGATGTTTATTACAATTTCAGACCATCACATGTGACTGTGAAGCTACCCCGGCCTTCCAGCTGAAGGCGTTCAGCCAACGAGGGGAGAAGGTCGAGGTGTCGCACTACAGGGTTAATGTTAATAGGTGAGTTGCTTCATCATTCCTTTATTTATTTCTATACTGGGAGATTACTATTACGTCGTAGAGCAGGAGTAATTCCAGTGTGGGTAAGAGACAGAGCTATACAGGTCGTCTAGCGCCATCTCTTTCCCACACTGAAATTACTCCTGCTCTAAGACGTCATGGTAGGCCACCTGTACGTGTACATGTCTAGAAATTCTGATAAAACAATATAAAAACATTTTAAAATAAAAAAAAGTTGCCCACTGGTATCGGGAACAGAGTACAAGCTACCGGCGGTGATCAAGGCTCCAGAAAGAGGTAACTCCTAACAATACAAGCCTTGTCCAGAAGTACCGCTTTCTGAATCAAGCCCTTGATGCAGCTGCCTACCAGGAGCCTCCTCAGGTGTATGTGGCTCTCGGCAATTAAGCAATTGCCTGACATGACTATCGGCACAATAATCGCCTGTGGACTCCTATTATTATCATCATTCAACCTTTGAGCAACGAGGGTAGAAAGTCGAGGAGTCCCATTCCAGAGTTAATGGTAATATGTGAGTTTCATCATCATCATCATACAACAGATTTTAGGAGGAGCTCGAGGCTAAATAATAACAGCCGCTCGGTTCGATCTTTAGGTTAAGCCGTGCTTGCCTAGGTTGGTCTGTGGATGGGTGACCACCCATTACATACCGAGTTTACTCCGTGCCTCGGAAAGCACGTTAAGCCGTTGGTCCCGGGTGTCATTTCTAGATCTTTGACAGTCGTTAGGGTAGTCAGTGGCCCAAGAAGTCTGACAACCAGTCTTACCAAGGGGTATCGTATTACCCAGTACTAACTGGGTTGTGGAGGTCAGATAGGCAGTCGCTCCATGTAAAATACTGGTATTCAGCTGCATCCGGTTAGACTGGAAGCCGACCCCAACATAGTTGGGAAAAGGCTAAGCAGATGATGATGAGATTTTAGGAGTCCACTGCCGTGCTGGAGATCTCCTTCTTCGTCGCTTCCTCAATTCTGAGGATCACAACGACATAAATGATGCGTTTCCAATTAAAATGTTTCAAATTGCGGTCTTCTGCAATATGAACTGCTCTGTACAGGCTGTCTCCAATAGCCTTTTTGGTCGTGTCTGACCATATTGCCGGCGCTGCCTTTTCTGAAATGTTTAGGTGAATGTATCAATGTGTTCGACAAGGCTGAGGTATGCTTTTGGCATATTGTAAAAGCAGTTTGATTTAATGGGAAGCATAATTATCCCCAAGGCTTTATTTAAAACCTTTCCATGTCATCATTTCCGACAACAACGTGAACAAAACCGCGTGCAAAAGTCATATATAAATAAATTATTAACTCCATGCCATTTCACATTTCAGGTTTAGGGCTCGTTTGAACATAGTCTGCGTGACGGACAAGTTGACGGGCGAGCTGAAGTGCGACGGCTGGCCTGAGGTGAAGGTGGCACTGGCGCCAGTGGGAGCACTGAGGCCTAATGCCACTGAGAGCAATCTGCAACAAACCATCAGGTATAGTGAACTAATTAATTTTTATAAAGGCTGTGTTTTAACCAGTTCTGTGAAATTATTGATGGCCTGGAATGAAACGCTTACTTTAGAAGTCTTTTGGTGTGAAGATCTAAGCCACCGCAAAACTAGAAAACGATTTGTTTATAAAATGATTTGTTTTAAACTGCATTTATATCAAAATGCAGTTTATTTCTCCAACCGATTTCCATCATAACCGAAATCGACAAAAAGCCTAAAATGGATGCATAATGCTCCCTATCCTTTTTGTTTTTTTTTTTTACTTTTGAGATGTCCTTCATTGAACAAAATGTTGAGTATAAATGTAGATGTCTATAAGAGTAGAGGAAGACCGAAAGAAACGATGGATGGACTGTGTGTAGGATCATATGGCTAGAAAGAAGGTGACTGCTGAGATGACGAGTAATAGTGAAATATGGAAGCATGCTGCGCCGGCCCACAAATAAATTGGGATTAGGGCAAGAGAACGATGAAAAATGATGAAATATCCTTCATCCAGCAAGTACCTTAAGATGTTTCTTCCCTACCCTGACTTCTTTCAATAATATTACCGAACTACCCTCCTCTTCCAGTGACATAGTAGTGAACGCACTACGCAGCTCGAACCTGCAGTTCAACCTGGCGCACTACCCCACCTGCCCGCGTCTGCGCAGATACGTCGAGACTCCCGGTCCGAGACTGCCACTGCATTATGACTCTATGGTAAGTTACTCATGTATTCAATGAGTGTTCTGCCCGCCAGACGAGAGTCGCTGACTCTGAGAGAGGTATTTCTTTGATAGCTCTTGTCGCTCCAACAATTCCCCTTGTGCCACTCCCACTCACTACTGACCACCAAGTGAGCATCTTCCTGCAGGGTCTAACCTTCCGTGGTCCACCTGGAAGTCTTTGAACCGTCTCCGAAGTCAAGTGGGAAGATGTAACTCCAACCTCGTTAAGTGGTCTTACCTCAACGAAACAGCAGCGGGGTGTAGTTGTGGAGCTGTGTCGCAAACTATGCTCCACCTCCTATCCTGCCCTCTTAGCCCAAAAACATGCAGCCGAAGTGACCTTTGCGCTGCCGCCGACAACGCGGTGGAAGTGACGAAGTTTTTTGTATAACTGTTCGCTTCCTCGGAGGCGGTGGGACACGTGGTCTTATTATGAGAAAATACGCTGCTTCTCGCCTGGAATGAAAAATATTATGAATTAATACGGATATAATTATGACATGTTTTTCATTGCTTTTTGCTTACAAATGATAATGGAATGCGGTAATTGGAAACGAACATCCAATTCAAAACATTGTTGGCTTAAGAGGTGTAGGTGGAGCAAACAGAACTAAAAATTTTAAGATTTGTGCATCCTCTGAAAACCACTTACCTACACTAGACTCACGAGGTGAAGTACGACCTTGACCTACACGTGTAAGGTGCAAGGTGTAAACGGACCCTTCACGAAGCCATCAACCAAACATTCTGTACATATAACTAAGTAACTACTACTACTGTGCAAAAAATATTACTGGGAAACTATTAGGGTTTACGGTAGGACTCAATGTACCGCACTCAAAACATTGTGCTGATAAATGCACTGAATAGTACGGGGATCGAGGAGGGGTTTAAAGTAAAGTTATAACATTTTATCTTCTATTGACAAAACGACGTGTAAAAAAGTTGGAACTTTGACCTTCAATATCTCCGTAACTAGAAGGTTCCCAGGCATGATCTAGAACACAAAAAATATCGCAATGACGGACAGAACAAGTGCCTTTCAGCTTCGTAAAGGTTTTTTATACACCTGTTTTTTATTTATTTATATGTTATATTTTTAGACCTTGAGTGGAGCTAGAGTCTAGAACGCGTAGCAGGACTACCATATAAACTGTTTTTGTCGACGGAAGAATCGACAAAATGACAGATCAACAAAAGAAATGTCATTTTGTCGATTCTTCCGTGTTACGCGTGCAGCCCCCGTAGCATGACCACCATAGACAAGGATTTCTTTGACGGAAGAATTGACAAAATGACAGATTGTGTCGACACAATTCGACAGATTTATTTGCACTATCTGTCATTTTGTCGACACAATCTGTCATTTTGTCGATTCTTCCGTCAAAGAAATCCTTGTGTCGCTGCTACGGGGCAGGAAGTAAGCTTTTGTATTCCGACGCGTCAGACTTCTCGTGGACTGATTATTGGCCATTTTTAACGGTATTGAGTCCTATTTCAACCCATTCTTCTTCATCATTTCAGTTACAACAAGACCGTGCACTGTATACATCAACCCCGAACTCCACAGCCGGCAGCGTCACCCTACTGGGAGAGAAGAGACTGCTCGTCAAGCTGGTGTGCGCTAAGGATCTGGGGGGTAAGCAGCAGTTGTAGTGAGATCAAGAGCGTCAAAACCTTTACATACGTTAAGCCGTTGGTCCTGGCTTCCAGTTGATAATCTTTGACAGTCGTCATGACTCACGTTACGACTCGACAGTCTGAAAGTGAGAACCAGTCTTACCAAGGGGAAATCGTGTTACCCCTGCTCCTGCATATCTGACCTCCACAACCCAGTTAATACTGGGTAATACAACACCCATTGCTAAGACTGGTCCACCACCTGTAACGACTGTTAAAAATCTACAAATGACAGCTAGCACCAACAGCTTAGGGTGCTTTCCGACACACGTAGGCAACTCAGTATGTAATGAATGGTCACCCATCCACTGAACGACCTTGGCGAGCGCGGCTTTACTTAGAAGATCCACCCGTTATTGTTTAGCCAGCTCCTCCCAAATAGTTCCTTATATTTTTATTTTTTTTTGTTTCAGGTAAGACCGGTTGCATAGCACCGTACTGCGTGGTGGAGATGGACGAGCCTCCACAGAAGAACCAGACGGCCTTCAAGAAGGACACCACCAACCCGCAGTGGGAGGAACACTTCCTGTTGTGAGTACTAGTCGTTTATAGAGCCAAAATAAATCAAAATAGG
Organism: Noctua janthe; assembly: GCA_910589295.1. Taxonomy (NCBI): domain Eukaryota; kingdom Metazoa; phylum Arthropoda; class Insecta; order Lepidoptera; family Noctuidae; genus Noctua; species Noctua janthe. The sequence goes on from OU342578.1 coordinate 9,971,416, forward strand.
TACAGTCGAACAAGCTATTTGGTATACACAGGGTGGAATCGGACATCGACGCACGCTGTTGCAAGTAAGCTTAAGCTGCTCATTGCTATGAGCAGCTCAAGCTGCTGCTTGAGCTTACTTACAACTACTTTGTGTGTGTGCAGAGTAACTACTTAGATTAATATTTTGACTGTACTTATTACGTATTTGTATCTACCTATAGAAGTCGCAAGAGCAAATTGACTGGGATTTAATCCCCACGTCAGGGATATTAAATTAAATATAGGAATTTCTCAGTAGCAATTTTGAGTTCACAGTTTGTTTAAAAATGAATTATTATTACGCCATGATCGCGGGATGACGCTTGCAACAGCGTCGAAACATCCGGAGTTCAAAATAATGAATAATCACGGAAGATATGCCGTAAGTGACAGTATAAGATTAGTTTTAAACCGTAAAAGCTGAAAACAGTGATCGTTTAATATTTTTTTACTTTTAGTCAAATACCTATTGACCTGTTATGAATGTATTCGTGTTCCTTGATGTTCAAACCTCTTTTCTATTTTCCAGCGACCTGTCCCCGCAGACGGCGGAGCTGCTGTTCGAGGTGTACGACCGTACCGGGCCGCCCTCGCCCGGCGGAGGTGCCTCGCAGAACAGGTGAGGACCATCCTAGATCTTTGATACGAGACCCCTAATTCACCCGCTAGATCTTAGCATGACCACTCAATAACTTAAGGCTCTTGAAACATTTTTTTTTTACAATATTGCTCTTTCTATGATTACAATGGCGGATTTATTGCTGATAGTGAGAGTTCTTCGTTCTCCATTGAAAAGGGGGATCCCTCGACCATACGGGAGTTATGGTTTCTGTAGTGTGAATCGGATAGATAACTCTGATATCGCGATGTTTAAGTCTGTAAAGATGACACCACATACTAAATTACCTACGATTATTTAAAAACTAATTAATTAATTGACTAAATAGTCAATAGCGCAGAAACTTGAACTCAAAACTCAAACTCAAAGCATTTATTTCAATTAGACCGTTACAGCCACTTTTGAAGGTCAAAATCAAAAGGATGAAGCTACAGTCCTTCACAAGGCATAATAACTTGTTCAGTTTTCAATTTCTGATATGAGTTTTCTCTAAAACCCTTTATTACTTCGCAGATTCCTTGGTCTGGGTCTAGTGGGTATAGACGAGCTACTAGCAGCGCCATCGCAGCGACAACAGATAGCCCTACAGACCAGACCCATGGAGCAACATGACGTCAGCGGCACGCTTACTGTTGAGGTAACTATCTCTTCCATTGATAGATATATACACATTTTTTACAGTATGAAACTAAGAACATCCGGACATAATATACAAAATAATAATTTGTCAGAATTTCTACCATAGCCTCGTATTTATTACTTGTGGCAACACTTGTTGGAACCGTCGGCTTGGAAACACAGTACTAAAGCTGTTTGTGAAGTTGCATTTGACGGGTCATCATCATAATCATTGGCAGCCTAGTTCCAGCCACTGCTGAGGTTAGGTTCCTCCTCTCTTGAAAGATGCTTGTGCCAAAATAGTGGTGTAGAAAATTGACAATAAAGATATTTTAAGTTTGTCTGTAAACTCCTAGCAGCTTTTTTGCATAAAAAACTACAATAAGCATGATAAACGAGTGCCTCCGAAGTGCAACAGCAACTCGTCATGGATAATGGCAGATTAGTACAACTCCATTAAAATATATCTCATGGTCTCCCACAGTTCCTGTTTATCGAAGGAGCCGACATCCCAGACCTGGGCTCCCGCCCCGTCAAGATCAAGGAGAGTCTGCGCACCCTGTCGCCGCATGGACACCTTACCACCACAACTAAGACTACATTCAAACAAAATGGTAAACCAGAGAACATATTTTTTTAATTTTTATATTTTCGTGAATGCCTTACTTAAAAATAAATAAAACACCTTGAACTATCAGGAAATACTATCTCTGGCTGAGGTCTAGAAAGGGGGTTCAGAAAGATTTTTGAATAGGTCGTTTTTTACCCTAATCTTTCTACATTTGTGTAAGGTGTGTACGACCCTAAATAATAATTTAATTGCCACGCGTAACAGACGAATAATATAGCGGAAATAGGATGTTGTTTCCCCTTTCATTTTAGTTTTCGTAAGCATATCTTTTCTTGCCCGACTGAATCACAAAGCATATTTTTTTCTTACCGTTTCAGGTCACGACAACTCCCAGCTAACAGAGTCAGCGCTCCGCGAGCTAGAGCTGAGCCCCACCAATGCGGCCAACAAGTCCACGCTCATCATACACTCTGTGCAGAGGGTGAGATACCAGTTATATAGCACACCTCTAGTAGAGTGTGGGTTACTAGCGACATCTGTAATTTTACAATAAATCAAGCCGTGTAACTCAATAGGATTTGTCATGTGTGAAATGACAAACTTCCATATAAAATCTTGATCCATGTCGAGGATGATTTTTCAAAAAATCTTCACTTTGTCCTAGAAAATCACTAGCGATTTTTTGTCAATTATTTTTTGATGTACAGTTTATAAATTACATTTCCGTTTTTATGATCTGGGCGTTTATAAAGTGCTCTAAAAAAGCCTTGCAAAAAAATTGCGGAGAAATTTGTGTGTAAGCTACAAACTACAAACTATTGAAAAAAAAAACAAATACTAAAAAAGCACAGTGAACGTGCCATTGCAATAAATTTGAGAAACTAAATTACATGAGATTTAGATCGACTTTACTATTCCACCTTAATTTAAAAATAACTAAAATTACCATTATAAATGTCGCTAGTAGCTTGCATAGTTTATCATTTTGCGATGTGTACTTTTGAGTTATATAATCGTACAGGCACCGACTAGTTATGAGAGTAATAATGATATATTACCTCTTTTTATTGAGGCATGTTGTTTAGAGGAACGCTAAAACAAATACGCTTAGGTTAAAAATATGAATTGACATAGACAACGTAGAATACAAATATACATGCTAAAATATTTAACAATTGCCTAAATATTAAAAAAAAAGTTCCAGTTCAAATTTAAAAAATAAAGATTTTATATTTTCTACCAAAATGGTAGAAAATATTGCAATTTCAAATAGGTACCAGCGTTCTTCTAAATAACAGAGTCTATACCAAAGCACTGTATATAAATAGTGTGTCCCTGAATTCCCCAACATGTCCCCGTTTATAAGGTACCGTCAGTGCCCAACTTTACTTGACACCTCTATCGAAGAAATATAGGGTTGGGAGTGGTCAGGTAATGTTGGGCACTGAGTGTACTCAAATATTAACAAGTTGTTGGTTTTCCTTTCCATTGCGTGCGTGTGCTGTGATAACATATCAGGAACCGAAGAAATCCATCAAGGTGAGATGTTTTACTAATTATGTTTAGATTTTATTTTAGTTTAGTTGTTATATTAGGATTGCGTGTTGAGTTCGAACATACAGAATATTTGAAACAGTTTAGGCATGCAAAAATAAATCGAAAGTAAAGTAAGAAGAATTGAACTCACGCTCGTAAAAACTAAACACACAGACATCTTTGCTCTGCTAAATTTTTGTAAGCGAACTTTAAATGATTGGTAAGGTAGTTATGGAAAAATGGTTTTGAGTTTGTAGTGTAAATAGGTTTGATATAATGTCTGCCTATGGTCCTAGGTGAAAGTCTTTTGTGCAAAAAATAAATAAGTAGATAACAATTTTGGTGCTTTTAGTTCATAATGTGATGTTGTCTGCTAAGATTCGCTCTGTGTTAGAACTTACAGCTTATGGCGCTACAAAGTCTAGTTTAAAACGAAGTAGTATATAAGTTAATAAATCCTAAGCATGATTATTTTATTCTGGGAGATATTTTGTGACATGACATCCTCATTAGTCTATTGTCAGCACCATTTTTTAATGACTCATCCTAAACTACTAATGGAATCTCTACATTTATTTCAACTATACATGTAGCCAGTGAATATTTTGCAAAACATTGAAAATTATTGGTATTATTAACAAGCCTCGCCTTTTTTTTTTTTTTTTAAAGCATATCTATTCTTTAAACCCTTCTGGGTTTGATTTTTTCTTATCTGTCAATGTCACTGTCACATAAAATCTCTCAGAACCCCGTTTGCTGTGTTGCCATACTAACCCCGCAAAAAATCTACCCAAAAAGATGGAAATAACCGACTCGGGGAAATTCATCGAAGTGGAAAGAGCCGAAACGGAATCCGAAGTACCTCAAGAGAGTGACACGTTCGATGAGAGTGAGAATGAGGCAAATAATATGCCTATCACTGTCACTCCTAATACTTCTCCCGGAAAGACGGTGAGAATCAAGGAGAACGGTGCGAAAACTAACGGCGATACTGAGGTAAAGTATATTGTTTGTGGTTTTTCTACCTTTTTATACTAAAATATTAACTTTCCTCCGTTTTTCTTTGTGCACAGATTTTGGTAGACTAGTAGTTTTTTTTTTGTTTCAATGTATGTATCCGATTTTTTTTTCAATATTTCGTGCTTAAAGATATTTATGGGGTTTTTTTCGTATTTATTTCCCACTTTATTTACAATGCCCAATAAAACTCCACTTTGCTATTATGTATTTATTCGATATTACTCGATTTATAATTCTCTTCTCTTTGGCTTTACTTCGGGTGTAAATCAGTGTCATCCAATACCTACCTGATTCCTCTTCTTTTACGAGAATATTTTACCAATGAAAATGAACACAATCAATGCACCTAAACCGCGTTCGATAGCTGTCATGTTTCCTTAGCAAAGATGACACTGACAGCTGTCAAACGCAGTAAAAATCGCGGTTAGTTTCACTAGTGAAATTCGCCCTCAGAGTAAGAGGGGTCAGGTACTGCTAAGCACATACTGTAACTATACCGTTGTTAAAGTCTCAATTCAAATAAAATCGTTGTCCTTTCAGCAGGGTGACTACGTACACCAGCAGAATGAGAACGTCCCACCGGAGCCCGCCCCTCGCAAGAGGAGAAGGGACTTCTTTGGAACTATTAAGAGGAGGTAAGCTTTAGATGGACCAACGATCTTCAAAAGATGACAGCGCCAAGGGCCGAGGAACGGATGTTGCGACCCATCGTGGGTGGGAGAGCCTTGCAGCAGACTGTGAAAGCTAAGTTGTTGGAGCTCTCAAAGTAGAACAAGCAAGTCGTAGCTGTTATAACTGGGCCACTACGGGTCTTACAGAGGCGTGGAGGCCTGTGACCGAGCAGCTGGAACGTTATGGGCTGAATAGACGAGCTTAGCCTGCTGCTGTCTCTTGGTTATGAGATTTGTGGTATTAAGAGAGATGTTGATTTATAGGTTACAACGAGGATTTTGTGTGGCCTGTGGAGACGAGCCTGTAAAAATTTGGTATTTAGTGGAAACAAACTAAGACCGTAGATCATCCATAGATTATAATTATCTTCATAAACTGTTCATTTACCAGTCTGAAGCTATTTTGTCATCCAATCAATCAATAGTACATTTTGATATAAGTGGGGAAATTTTTTTATTGCATTCGAGGCGGAATTCACACCCGAGCCGCAGGCGAGGTAGTTATGGAGCCGAGAACTGCAGTAACAAATGCTCACGTGTATCAAAAGACGTTTTTCAATACACTATCGAAGTAATAAAATAATGGAACAAAAAGTATGTTTGTCATGAATTATTAGGAAACTATGATTTAATTTGCGTTTTTTTCCGCGCTTTGGATTCGCTGGTTGAAGAAGAAGCTAAGATATGAATCTGAGAAACAGCCCTTTTGAATTTAGAACACAAATAAATGTTAATTTGTTCATATATAAGTAAATTTTTTGTTTTAATAATCATGTTTATTTATGATATTCTATTTATAAACACAATTTCAATATTAAAAAAATATTTACGCCGTAAGTCTGCATATCTTTTTGCCGAGTTTTAAAAAAAAAACAAGCACCGCGGACTACTGGAATTGAACCAATTTGGACTTGTAAAAGTTTAGTTATCTGTGGATTTCTCAATTTCCGTACGCGTTGTGATAAATGAAAAAAACCCACGTGTGTGAAATACATTGCATATTGAACCTAATCGTAGTACGATAAGAGCCAGTTTTCGAGGAAGTGTATTGAAAAGTATTTTTATCATAAATTATTAGGAAATTATGATTTAATTTGCTTTTTTTTCCACGCTTTGCTTTCGCCAGGTTGAAGGAGAAGCAAAGGTACGAAGCGGCTAAACAGCCTAATATGAAAAATGATTGATTCAAATATTTTTGAATTTAGAACACAAATAAACATTAATTTGTTCATAAAAGTAAATGTTTGTTTATTTATTTATGGTATTCTATTTATAAACACAATTTAAATATTCAATAATATTTACGCCGTAAACACGCATATCTCTACGCCGAGATTAAAAAAAAAACAATCACCGCCGTCTATAGGAATTGAAGCACTTTGGACTTAGTATAAGTATAGTTATCTGTGGAATTATTTTTTTTCGCACACGTGATAAATAAAAAAGGTCCACGTATGTGAAATACAAGTGCGTTAAGAGCCAGTTTTCGAGGAAGTGTATTGAAAAGTTTGTTTCCAGTTCGAAGCACTTGGTTGACATAGGACAGAGAGTCGCGAGACTCTAATTTTATGTATTTTGTTTTCAGATTAGGCCGGTCCCGCACTCGCGGCGCGTCTCTGGACCTCACGGACTCGGAGCTGGAGAACCAGAGCCGTCTCCGCAGCATCAGCGCTGAGAGGAATGCACATGGTGAGCTTATGTTGACTTAATACAGATACCGTAACAATTGTTCACTATAATAGGCAAGGACTGGGACAACAGCTATTTAAGGAAATGTCTAAATATTTAAAAAATATCATTTGTGTAAAGGTCAAACTGCGAAATGACCGTGACGATACTGATGATGCCACTGACGGCACGGTTGGCGCAGTGGCTGAGCGGGTTCGATTCCCGCACGGAACAAATATTTGTATTTGGGCTACAGGTAGTTGTTCCGGGTCTGGCTGTTTGTGTAAGTCGGCTTAAATGTTTGTAAACGCACTTACAATACTGGAGAAATTCCTAGTATATTCGTTCCTGTAGTTCGTTTTTTTTTTTTTTTTTAAATGAGCTTTATATTTTGGTTGTCCTTATACCAACCAAAGTCCGAACAACCAAGGGTTATACTTATCATCCTCGGGGTTCTCTCAATGCTTCCACTTTCAGGATTCACTTGCATATATTCAAACCTAAGCATTGTATAAAACTGCCCTTTCTACACTCAAATTGAGCTTCTATTTTATTTAAGATTTGCGTCAAGGAGACTTCTGAAAACCTTAGTGAACTTATTTTCATTAGTGTCTTACTAATAAATCTAAAAATCTTCACTCCCCAACAGAGAAAGCGCTATCAATCCCCAACAGGAACGTGTACTCAGCAGGCGCGTCGCCCGCGCAGTCCGGAGACGAGTCCCGGACATCCAGGAGGTATGATCATCATCCCATTTCATTTTCGATATAGTGCAGCATGATTCTTTCTGGCTCTCGAACGACATCGTCAGTACACGCTGTTGGTAAACATTTATAAAATTTTGTACAAAAATTGTATCTATCTGTGGGAAAACTAAGATGGCGGTGTTAGATCCGACAGTGGTCACGCGTCAAGAGATCCATGGTGCACTGTACTTGGCTAGTCTGTAGGTATTTCATAGTCTATGAATATGATGTTGCCTATTAGGCCCGAAGGCACGAAGAAGTTAATTCCGGCCGGCTTCCCTTCGGGAACAAGGCACTCTAGTTGTCTATACATACAAGGTGTAAGACATCGACGTTCTAAATTTTACCATGAATTCAGTACATGATTAGGTATAAGACTTCATCAGAGCTAAAATATTTTGACGGTCGAAAATAAAATCTGCTGAGATCCATAATTTTTTGTGTAGCTATTTTGTATAAAACAGCAGTTTTCAGGGTTCCGTACCTCAGTCAAAAACGGAACCCTTATAGGACTTTTGTCCGTCTGGCAAGACCCTTTTTCTCGGAAACGCGTATCAAGCTGAAATTAATATTAAATTGGTCTGCTACCCCTTGGAGCAGTGAAAAATCAAACTTCTAAGTCAACGCAATCAAAATATATGACTGTTTATGTCGCATATTATGCGATTCCACAAGGGAATCAAAACCTATAAGGTGCTTTCCCGTTGACCTAGAATCATGAAATTTGGCAAGAAGCAGTGTCTAATGCTGCGTTTCCACCAGAGATGAGTGAGGATGCGTAGCGAGGGATGTTTGTGGAACTAACCACCTGCCTGCATATTTTTCTTTTTCGTGTCACTTTGTTGGTGGTTGGGAGCAATTCAGGGTAAAAGGGACTGTCTAGAATCTATTATCTACTTTCTTTCATTTCCATGGTTCATTTTCATCGACATAGTTTGAATGTGAAGATAAACGATCAATTAGTTTGTGTACGATCATTTTTAGAGTTGAAAGACGAGAATGAGTAGGTCAAGAATATTTTCCTTCATCGAAAATTAAAAGAAATAGTAGGCAAACAATCAAAATACAACGTGGAATGGGACATCGACGCTTAAACGGTTACCGCGTATTCAGTACATTTTTCAGAAATTTTTCGTCGATTATTTAAAAAAAAACAGCTGTTTTGTTTGTTTTGTAGGAAACAGCTGTATTTTTCGCCCTAAGGCGGGTTCAAAATAATGTACTAAATACGTGGTAACCGTTTTAGCGTTGCTGTCCTTTCCACCCTGTATATTTTATTTTGGAACTATACCAAGATAAAAAGATATGTATTTTCTGTGTGTAGAAGTTGAGTTCTTATTGGATTTAGCTTTACAATAACCAATTGGCAAAACCCGAGCTTACAAAAATAAAGGGTAATACCTAAAAAATGTAGATGCTTGGCAAGACTACATTATTTCTAATTTTAACAATATGTTACTCTAAAGTTATACATTTTTAGATAATACTAACTACACCGCTTAACTAAAATAATGCTGTCTTGCCATAGTATTTTTGAAACTGTTTAGAGTATGGCAACATCGACACTAATAAAAGATTTTTCTCTTTTTTCCATCTGTCAACACTCACAATGCGCTGGGGGTAATGGCACTCTGCAATCTGGTAACACTGGTTTTTCATACTAAACTATTATACATTATCAACATTTTTACATTGTATGCGTGAATGAAAATGCTTGATATTGTTATTATTATGTCTTGATCTATGCTTTTGCACTATTTGATTTCTTTCTTGTTTTTTTTTTTTACTTTATAAATCATACTTATACCTATCACCTTCCTACCTTCTACCATAAATTCCTTACTTAATCTTTTCAAAATCTTATTTTCTTTTGGCTTCTTTTAAAACTACCTATATTTTTCTCCTATTTGATATACAAACCAATGTCCTAAACCATACTTACCTTGCATGAAAACCCTCCTTTTCACTCCCGACCTTCGAGAAAAAAAAAATTAAACCCAAAAGGTCATCTCTCAGCGAGGCCTCCGGATTCAGTACAGCGTCAGCCAGGACGTTCATCCACGAGGCTTCGACCCTGGTCCTGGAAACCATAGAGGCTGGCATCAAGAAGCACTACCTGGTGCCTCTGACTATTGCCCAGAGGTCCAGATGGAGGCGGAAGGGGATCAAACTGCATATTTATAATGAGCATACTTTTATTGCAAAACATCTTAGTGGGTGAGTTAATTTTTTCTATATTTATTTTAGATTTATGTAGTCTTCTCAACCTAGAGATAGCAAAATTTCTTGTAACTGACCTGGTCAGTTTGGCTCAAGCAAAGAGAGGCAGCAGTAGGTGAAGTCGAGCTGTGGATGATTGATTGAAGATGAGTTGACAGTGCCAGTCCCTTACTAAAGGTTTTCTCTCGGAGACGTAGACCTGACTAAAGACACGTTACACGGCACACTACCAAAAAACAACCAACCAACTTAGTATAATCAGCCAATAACATTCCTGTAAGGATACAGGGTCCTCTCTGGTCCACCACGAGGGTCCAATGTGGGTTGGTAGACGACGGAAGTGTTGGAAGTTTTGCCACGAGTAGCCGTGGACCACAACATAAGTCGGGGTCATGACAGAGTTACCACTGCTCAAAAATCTAAGTGAGCTACCAAAATTCACTGTTAATGATTATTGTATATTGGTTAGCGCTTCGCTCAAAACAAACTTCCATCTGTCTACAACCTTTATCCGAGTTAACCCCCTCATTCTACTTATTCCAGTGGCACAGTATGCGAGGTATGTACCAAGACCATAGCGCGACGGCTCGGCAAGCAGGGCTACGAATGCCGAGACTGCATGCTGCGCTGTCACAAGCACTGCCACGTGAAGGTCGCCACCAACTGTCCCCGCTCCACCGTGCACAATATGGAGCTGTGAGTGACCACTTTATGCAGCATTCACACGAGATTATTATTCTATATAGGTTTAGGGAATAACTAAAGTTATCGACGCAGCATCGGCTTACATCGAGCAGAGAAAGCTTGTTACCCATGCAATGAAAACGAAACCGTCCCGATACCTCGTCGGACTATTTAATTAATAGACAAGGCTCTTTCCGTCTTTCTCAAGCCAATGGTCTTCCAATCTGCATCGATAAGTATAGTAAGTCCCTTATGAACAGGGAACAGACAAAGAAAATAGTCAAAACACTGAAATAAGGGTTCAATAACGTATCATAACATCTAGTTAGTGCTAGTTTCTAGATTCTTTAATATTATAGAATGTTTTTGCTCATAGCACACTCTTCACTGCGTCAGTAACGCAAAGTATAGAAGGTATCGAAGTGCCAATGCTATAAACAAGGATTCGTTGCTTCTGAAGAGATATAAGAGCAGCGTGGAGAAAACTATTATTACATACAAATCAATTCATCATCATTCACCCAAAATTTTTACCATTTTAGTAGAAATTTATTAACAGGCAACACTAATGCAAAAAAAATGGCGCCGTAACATAACCATTTATATTTTTCATTTATTGTATGAAATGAAATTAACTTATCGCCAATACGGTAAGTGATTAGTTGTTATTTGATAGTTTTTTTTACAAATTATATTGTAATCAGTACTTAGGTTTAGCTAGTCACGGAATAATTGCCCACTATACAATTTTTACAAATATTTTACAGTCTACCTCAGCAATACCTACAGTTAACCAGGGAAGCAATAATATTTTATTCATGACTGATGTTTTTTTTTCAGTATAAACTACTTTACTAACTACGTTACTTATGATGATTATTTAAAAAAAAAACATTTTTGACTCCCAGATTGACTGTTAAAGGTTTTCACTTTTGATCTTTTATAATATTTTAAATACACTTTGATGTTTTGTAGTCCTCCTATTCTGTTCGAGGACCAGTAAAGTTTCAAGGTGTGTTATATTAAAATAATAAATAAGGATTTGTTCCAGTACGCTTGATATTTTAATAATATCAAAACACTGCACTCATCCATGCTAGAGGAGAAATCAAACATATTTTTATATCTGAATTGCTTGGATGGACAAATAAATCGCTAGGAATGCGCTAGCAACATACACTGTCAAAATAAAATCATTCACTAATTTATTAATTACACTGGGAACAAGATTAAAAAATGTAAAACAAAAAACTGAATTTCATATTATCAGAATTTGAATATAAAAGAACAACAATACAATTTCATAGTAAAATAAACAAAAAAAAAACAAAATCAATGAAATATTTTTTTGCAATACATATTTGAATATTGGAATACTTAAATATTGCAAAAAATAAATAATTGATTTTGGTAGTTTTTTTTTATATTTTACTATGAAATTGTATTGATATTCTTTTATATTCAAAAAGGTTTAGCCTGATATTGGTATAAATAAGACACTGAATGTAATCTTAAAAGACCTTACCACATTTTATAAACACAATTCTTGAGTTTCATAACATCTGTAGATACACTAGTTCTGTAATTATTACATTATTCTATTTAGGTATATTTTTACTCGAAACATAAGCTGCTAATGCTGCCTTTTATAATTATTCAAAATTAGATGAAAAAAAGCTTATGGCGTTCGAACTTCCATAATATTTTATACTTTTATCAGAGCTGTTTTAACTAAATATTAACCTTGTAAAAATATTTAAAAAAAAAATATATTAACAAAAGTTTTCTGATAAAAGTAAAAATATGCATTTTACAGTATACTTACACGCAATTACCTACTTAGTCATATTTAACATTTAAAACTGACCAAAAATTACAACAACATTTACTGAAATCAAAAAAAAAAAAACAAAGAACATTATTTGTACTTAATAAATTAACTTTAAATTGCATATTCACATTGAACAATAAAATTGCCTGTTTAGTGATTGCATTACTGAACTTATTGAAGTTTAAGTAATTTTAAAGCTCATTGTACTCGGGCAATTATAAATTATTGTTAAAGAAGTTTCTTTATAATTTTTGGTCGGCTCATATAATTCTGATTTCATCTATGCTGTATTGCTTATATGTATTTTTATTTTTAACGCTGCCAAAGGTCCCATTCCCATAGCTTTGGAAATGGAAGGTACTCGTTTAGTTACTATCATTTTTAACTGTTACTATAGCTGTCATTAGCTCATGTTTTCGGGTTTTTGGAAGAAATATTTGTAAGTTTTATTTAAAAAAGAAAAAACAAAATCTTTGTTTTTTTATTTATTTATTGAAGCATGGCAACATTCAAAAGCCCGAACGTATGTTTTGTTATTTTTGAGGCTGGCAATATCGCGCGCCATGTATTCTATTAGTCACAACTTTCATGAAATATCAATAACCTGTATGAGCACAGAAAATTAGCAGTCTTTCATTAAAAAAAAATAGTACTATTGGATATCACCAAAACTAAAATTAGTACCCACTAAAAAAATTATAATTTCCATACATTTTCATGAAAAATCACTCTAGTTCGCTTGGCTTATAAGATGTATGTATTCACTATCATATCAAAAACAATATCATGATAGTTTTACCTCGAAAGAAAATAGGGTATTTAGAGGTCACCTTTAATTATTAATTCATACAAATATCTTATGTATTTTCGTGAACCTTTTTTTATTGTTGTTTATTTTTTATCTATACTTAGGTCCGCCTGCACCACCAATCACTACGGACGAATTTCATCAAGGGGACTAACCGCGATCAACTTAAATAAAACGGCATTTAAAAACTGTCAGCGTCAATTCCATAGCAATTATGACACTGGCAGCTTTTGAATGCGGTTTAACTAAGCTGATCGCGTTCAGTTTTAAATAAGTTTAACGATAAACGTATTTTGAAAATCGTTCTATTTCTAATAATCATTTGAAGATGACAGAGACAGAATTATGTTTTAGTTAAACGCATTTAGTGAGATGTGGTGTAAGCGGACCTTATAAACATTATTATTTGCAAACTCACGTAAAAAAAAAATGTAAAAAGTGTAGATAAATAATGGACATTAAAAATAATATGTGTGTATTTGTCATATTATTTTATTTATTATGTATTAACAAAAGAAAATACTATTTTTCTAGATCCATGCTCCCTGTGTTAAGTGAATAGTCAAGCTAAGCGAGAAGACTGCAAGAAAAAATAAAAAAAAAATACAAAAAAATATAACAAGCAATATTCACTCAGGTTCTTTAAAACTATTGAAGTTTGTAGTCGTCAATATTTAATTATTTTTGCGTTTTCGTGTGTTTTGCATGGCGTTTTATTTATTTTTTTTGCATTAGATTTTACTAAAGAAAAAACTCAGAGAACGGAGTACTTGTTTCTTTTCGTGATTTTAGAAAAGCTATTTTGCATGATTTTTTAAATAATTCCTATTTAACACACTTTTTATTAGATACACACTTGTATTTATTTAAAAAATGCGATAAGATCAATTTCGCTGAAGGAAAATGTTGCAATAAAATGTCGCTTGAAAATTAAGCTCACTTATTTTATAAAGATTTATTTCTCTTATATCTATTGGCTCTATATTTGATGTCGTTTGCATGCCGTATAAATGTATTGCTGTTCAAGGATCTTTTGACGCGTGGTTAAAATCGGAACTAACATCGCTCCCTACTTTTTCAATACATTTCACAAAAAAATTCAGCGCCAAAAGATCCATGTCGCGTTGTATATTGTTTTGGTGTAGTTAATAGAATTTAGCCCGAAATTATATATTTTGTTTACAGAAGAGGTGTTACTTTGGCTGAAGTGCGCAGATAATAAAAAATTGGATAAATATACAAAATAGTAGGTATATTGTAGTTAGTTATACATCATTCATTGGGAACGGTCATATCTTCAGCTAATATACCACCTACTTCTAAAATATTCGTTTTGTTTTCTATTTTTTATGCTATAAATTTTTTTTGACGTGTTTTTTTTTCTTTTCCAGGACTTACATCGCATCTCCGTACACAGACAAAAACATAAGGATGTTGTGATAATACCTACATAAAAAAGCTTGCGAAGTGCACAAAAGCGTTTTCAAAAATCTACTTAAATTATTAAAAATAAGTACAACACTTATGTACCCTGCTGACATATTATACAATATATAGGCTTTTTTACATATATTTATATGAAAAAATGAAGTTTAAAAATTAGTGTTTAAGTAAATCGTAGGATTTCTAAGCGTCGCTGACTATTTAAAATCTTAAACATGTTACCCGCTTAAATATGTCACTGTTGGAAAATGTTTTATTCAGATGTAATGGAATAAAGACAAAAATATATTATAATAATAGTAAAAATATACTGTTGAATGATTAATTGAAATAAGGTTGACAGCTTTGACAGTTAAGATTATGGCCGATTGTTGTGCCGCTTCCGTCTGAGTAAACCAACTTCCCTTGGCGTAAAATTGTTAGAATTAGTTTAGGTATCGCTAGAGCCCACCATCAAAGCCAATTTCGAAGCAAAATATTAGATTTCATTACCACATAATATTACTAAAGAAAATGTCAGCCAAAATTAAGAATTTCACACAAAATTTTCTACCTCATTTCTTCAAAGTTACGACAATATTTAAACAATTTATAGTTACCATTATTTGTTTTTTTTTGTTGTTGACAACACTGAATGTTTTATTTAAAAATGAAATTGTATAACTTGAAATATTTATTTTTTAGTTTTAATAAATGTGCTTTTTCGCACAAAATTGTGATCTGTAATCGTCGAATGTGCAATAAGTCTAATATTTAATAATAAACACGCGCTTTGAGCTTTCAAATTTATACCTTACTATCTTAGAAATTAATATTTGGCCATAACTTGACAGTGACCACCTAGTAGTTTTTGGAATTATTACTACTGGAGATTGAAATATATGAGAAAATAGCGAAAAACATAATGTCAGAATCGACTAAATACTCTTTTGTATAGTAACAAAAATACCTACATTCATCTGCCTAGTCTTTTCTTAACTATATTGGGGTCGGCTTCCAGTCTAAGCAGATACAGCTGCCTATCAGACCTCCACAACCCAGTTACTATGTAATACTATAATTACCTTAGGAAGCTTCACTAAAAACCTAAAAAGAAAACGAGGACCATTTACAAACATAATTATCTCATTCTCCAGTAATAATTTAGAATTTTCTCGTTATATGTAAGAACTATAAGAACGCGTAATGTTGATTTTTGTTAATTAGTGTGACTGATTGTAATGTTGTGCTACAAATATTTTGTGCCTTAGTTTCCCTCCTGGCCGATCTAGGCATAAATTAAATATAGGCCTAATCTCAATATTAAATGACCGACCGAGATCTACCACACACTTCAGCCAACTTATGTTTACAGGCGGGAAACTCAGAACTAAAAAAAATGTACCAAGTTTGTCATAACGGCGCCTTTTTTTCTAGACAAGCAGCGCCACCTAGAACCACTACGAACGACCACTTAAAGTGGTCATACCATATCTCAGCCGAACCACATAACTAAGTAAAGTTTACAGATCTAGGCCTAAACTCAAATACTAGAGATTTTTAATCGATTATTATTGCCAGGTGTGCCTAAAACATCGTTTTTTTTTTAATCGACTAAGTTTTTATAGAAATGGTCTAAGCAATATCGAATATTATACAATTTAGTTTAATTTTTATGAATCCTAGTCGATAGTGTTGTTCTTTAGAGCCCAGTACATAATATTTGTAGCAAAAAAATGATTTTTTTTTTAAGTTAAAAGGAAGGTTCATATTAATTAATACATGACAAACCGTAACTGTATCTTTGTATACTAAGATTGTTAACGCATATTGTATTATGTGGATCCGTATTGAAAATATACCTACTATTATTATTATTATTTATAAATGTTGCGCTATGTGTTCTATGTAATTTTATTTTTCCTCTTTTTTAATAAAATGCCTTTTTTTTATGTGATTTTTTTAATAACCTTTTGACCGTCAGAGCATAAGCTCTGACGGTCAAAGCGCGCGCGTGATCTCCACGCCAAGCCACAATTTCACCTACCATTTTGTAACAAAAATTATTTGTGTCATTTGGCGTACAGGGCACGCGCTTACTTGTCACGCATATGTGACAATGGCGGTCAAAAGGCGGCAATAACCCTAGTGTCAGTCAGGTTCCCGTCGATTTTCACGTAGAACCGAGAGAGTGTGCTGCCGAACGTATCGTCGATGCTGCCGCGCACGATAGCATTACCCCTGTGTCTCGCTCTAGCAAATGACAGTTCTGAGCGACAGAAAAGAGTAGGAGCATGGAAAAATACGATGCCGTGCTACTACATGAGGTTCAACCCTTACGGGTCTTAAAGGGTAGGTTGTTAATACCGAACAGAATTGAAAGTCCAGCTTGCAGTATTTATTTACGAACTATGGGAGACTTTCAGCTGAACAAAACAAAATAAAAATAATAATTGGAACCGACAGCCAATCTCAAATCTAAAATTATAAAAAAGACTCGTAAAGAAAGTGTGAACAAACAGCACTGCCCACAAAAACAAAGGGACAATTATTAAAGCTATAACTAAAAACAACACATCTACACTAATATTAGAAAGAAGTGAAATTGGTATGTATTGTATAATCTCCGAATCTACTGATCGAATTTCGCAAATTCTTTCACTAATAAGAAACTACATTATGTACTAGTATAAGGCTTTGTTTAAAGCAAAATCAAAAAGCAATCAAAATCAAAGCATTTATTTCAAGTAGGCCAGTTACAGACACTTTTGAATTGTCGAAACAAAGACAACAATGAAATGTAGTAGAACCGGAAAAATGAAAATAAAATGAGAAAGAATGAGAATGAAATGGTATGTGTAGTCCCAGTCACAAGGCATAAAAACTGTGAAAGTACTGTAGTTGCCCATTCAAGCGTTCCTGTGGGATAATTTCCGACCTTATCGCAAGCGAAGCCGTTAGTGTCTAATATAGACAAGTTTGTTAGGGGTAACATTTGACCGTTCTTACAGATGTTGAGGTAATCTTCGGATCTGGGGGCAAACTGACCTTAATACTAATAATAACATGATTTAGGAAAAACTAAAATTTCATCAACCTTAGATAATTTAGGAACAGGATCAGTTATAAAATGACGGCAGCTGGGCTGTGTGGTGTTGCAATCAGTTGCCGTCGCTACTGACTGCATGTCGGGTTTCTCGACTTCAAGTTGCACGGAGATATACACTTTTTACCCTTCGGGCCATATTTTATATGGTACCAGGCCACAGGTTAGGAATTAGCCAGGCCAGGATTGCTGTGGCGTGTGCGAGTGCTCAGTGACCTCGAGTTGCTCCGTAATTGAGATCTCTCGAAAGCAGTTTTGGTGCCCCGAATATGGGTCGAACAATAATTCGTTCGTGTGCCCACAACCCGTATCCGAGTCGACGTTATAATTAGCTATTGATGACTTGTATTCATGCCCAGAAACCAACTAGCGGGCGACAGCTAAGTAAGCTTTAAACAAAAAAAATATCGCGGATGGCTAAAAAAAAATATACAGGCGACGCGACGCCACGAAGGGGCGGGACAAACAGAAAAGACGTAAGACGAGGACGCGTCGCAGACGCGGCGCCCGTTCAATAAATTTTCATACAAAATGTATAGAAGTGTCGCGACACAAAATAAACAGAAAAGACAGGGCGCGGACGAGACCCGGAAATGAAATACGCGTCCTCGTCTTACGTCTTTTCCGTTTGTCCCGCCCCTAAGGTGAGTTCACCAATGAACATTACGTGACGAAACTTATCTTTTTCAGGAAAAGATATGTCGGATATGTCAGGATTTACTCCGTTAGGCTTGTACATCATGTGGGCAGACCATGGGTTTCGTGCTATGAAAACACACTGGGCACAATGAATCGGGTACAGTTCCAAGACGTCTCAACTCCGCCGCGATCCGACACTCAATGTCGTCCTCCCTCGAGCTGGACATCAGGGCTCTGTAGAAGCACACCGTGTGGTTGGTAGACTGGTTAGTAAGTCGCGTGATGTCACCGCTACACACTGGCGCGCTTTCCAATTCATTTTATGTTCGTACCAATGACCGGATGATACCGGACAGGTATAGCTTTTGGCTGGAGAAGATAATGTTGCTGTTTGATGGATCCTTTGGCAACTAATCTTTAATCGAAAATACAATTATCCTGTAGCATTATAGTTTAATTGTTTACAACAATCAATATCATCCATAGATATGAATACATTCAAAAAAATATGAAAATATCATCTGTGAAACGAGTATTTTTTTAAATCGACGTATTTACAAATACTACTTTAAGCTGTCCCGGTAGCTTTCAAAGAAAGAGGGACAGCAGACAAATCTATCTAAGATTTGTCTGCTCTTAACAATTTATTTTCCATCCACCCGCATTCTCCAGTCAACCCGTGATCATGGCGCTCCCAGCATAAAAGTTTGCGTAGAGTTACTTAGTTTGATGTACAGAATGCTTGGTTGACGGCTTCGTGAAAGGGTCCATTTACACCTTGTATTTAGTCTGGATTGTATATGTGTACTTAGTTCCTCAGGTATGAATAAAAAAAAAGAGGTTTAAATCAAACATAAACTCAAAACGAACAATAAAAACAGTCATAATAATTGATTTATCCGTTTATTGACGCCAGCGTTTATGTACATTTACAACAAGCTACCTCCCGCATTCCGTTCCGTACCTCTTATATATATTACTTGTTATATACCTTTTATATGCCACAGACAAACAATCGACGCTTAGGTACTTACTTTAGATTAAATTCACTAAGTTTTATAAATATACTGTTAGAAAAAAACGTACCAAACAGTACAAAACTAATAGCTAAGAAAAAGCTTTGCTAAAAGTATAAAAGAGTTTTTTTTTTGTATAAAATATTAGCGAAATTAGAGTGAAATTTTGTGCTTTTCTAGTTCGCTTTATTTTCGTATGGATTGGCAGTGTCAGGAGAAACAAATAAATACACATACATTGATGATTGAAACATAGCACTACCATTTCTTAACACAGCACCGTATGATGAGCTTGTGCCGATAAAAAATACTTAAATATATCAAGGCCTATTATACTGGCCTGGCCTGTTTAATATATAGATTAATATATAAATTGACTAAGAAAAAAGAAATAAAAGGAAGGAAAAAAAAAAGAAAAAAAATACGATCACAAAAAATATAATTCGTTACCAAAAAATTCTATTTACACGATGTGACTTGAACATAGATACATTACAACACGTTATGGTAACCTACTCCTAGCGACAATACATATATACTTGAGAGATTATGTCTCACAATAAATTACACAGAACTTTCTTTCAATATACATGCTGTAAGATGTGAAAAATATACCTTAGAAAGCGCAAAAGAAAAAAATAACTAAGAAATGTATTTTCTTATATTATTATGTATTTTTTATTATCAAACTACAGTGCCTAGGCCTTACTAATCATGTCTTTTTTTCTCTTTCGCATTATCTTAGTGAAAATAAATCTATTCAGTCATTCAGTGATTCTTATTTTCATTCTTGACTAAATGTTGGCTTGAAATTCATTCAAAAAAAGGTTGATAAAGAAAAAGAGATCTTGGGCACAAGTCAAGCCCACAAATTCCAGACTTATTTTTGGTATATGGCAATATTACACGTGACACTGATATGTTGCATTTTCTAATGACTTATATTTTTCACATCTTACAGATAAATTCATCTTACATTATTAATGCACCACAAAAAATTACTAACAAAAATATGAATTTAAGTTTATTATAAACAAAAATACTGGATAATTCTCTAAATAGTCGATTTTCTAACAGGAAGTGCTCAACACTATTATTATAAATTATTTATTTAATTTTTCTAGCGAAGTTATTCATTGCTTAGTATTCGTTCTACATTTTTGGATATTTATTACAAGATTCGATAATTCATACTAACCTAAGCTAAGAACAACTTCAAAACTAGTGTGTGAATTAGAAAATCGACTAAAACATCGGCAGTTCTCACAGAACTGTTCTATATATTTCAAATAACCACAGACACTCCTAGATAATAATTATATAAATTATATGGAGCCAATGCATTATTCACCTCTTCAACATCGCTCACTACATGGCATACATTCTTTTCAATCTTTGACATAACTGAGACCAATAATAATAATAAAATTAGTAACCCAACTAAAATTTGGTTAGTTTAGTTTAACATTTTAATACTTATCCTTACTTACATAGTAATATATCACTACTAATTTTTAATGTACGTTTTTTTAGGGTATCATTATATTTTGGGCGAAAAAAATCTAAATAAACATATTTCTCTATCGTAAATGCGTAGTCAGTCAATAACTAAAAAATGGAATAAATACAATGATTTGAGCACCAGTTTTTAAACTCAAATTCAATGCATGGACACGTTACACTTTTGCTTGTCATAGTACGAAGAAACTTTTTACATTATGTGTTAATAGGACAGTTTTTATTACATAAAAAGGGGTTCTTTATACATTTCAGGTCAAGTGTAGGCGACTGCGGAGTACGCAAAAGCGAACTGTCCTAATGATTAAGAAATCCCAAAAGAGGATTTTATTCCTAAATAGGTAAAATATTTCAAAACTGATTGTCCGTATTTATAAGTTGTTTGTGTGTTTAGTGTTATACGAATAGGCCGATTGTGGTCGGTCTTCGGCGAGTGATCTTAGCAAAAAAAAAAGTTTTGACTTAACTTTTCCCGCGTTTTCGCTGTCATGTCAAATTCATGTCAATGGCTCTACTGTGTATACTTCGCATCTCAAATTGTAAATTATACTCAGCGAAATGTCTACTAAATGTAGTTTCGTTTACTCTGCAATCCCAGTAGACGCTTGACAGAAAACCTTTAAACATTTAATTTGATAAACTTTGTAATATGTCAAAAAATAAAAATTCCAAGTTTTTATTTTTTGTGGTTTTTACACAAAACAAAGTCGTCAAATCAAATGTATAGGAGAGTAGAAAATTTACGTCAAATTATTGCGGGATAAAACTAAATAAGGGTTTATTAAAATCAATGTTGGCAACATTATTGCCGTTTCACGAACTTGATTTTCACACAGCGCCATTTAGAATTTCCTTAGCCATACTGCCGTATATGAAAATATTTGCCAATCAAAAATCCACCTTATTACTGTTTAGATAATTCCTCAAAGCTTATGTATTTGATTGACGCTCGTCATCTGACATTGTCATGAACATTTCACTTAGAGAAATAGTTCTAAGCGTGATTGACAGATACTGTCATAAATGGAATATAGCTAATTGGATTGGCTTTGCATTCCAATGACGCTGCGGAAAATGATCAAGGCTCGCGAAACGACATTGGGATTATTATGTTGCACGGCAAGAAAACGTCACTTCCACGGCTGATGACTTATAAGTACATAGGACTGTTTAAGACGGTCTTCTCTAAAAAAACCCATATTTGAATGCCGTTACGATAATGCTACGTTGTTTTATCGTGCAATGAAATAAAAGCCACACGCACTTACCACAGCATATCTGATACAGTATACCAATTAGTTATTCAAAGCATTTGAAGATCTTGGGTTGCGTCGGTAGTTAATGAATGATATTGGTACACTGTTATCATGAATACACCGTGGGAAGTCAATGGATTTATGAATATTCTAGTTCTTACGATGAGCCGACCAGTTTACAAACACGGGAACAGTGTCTTAGTGACAGAATATCGATAATCTGTAATGTTGTCAACATTAAATGCACGTACGGAAATTAATAGTAATGGTATATTTCGAGGACTTGTTTATGGCAATGTCCAAGTCCTTTGAATCTCTTTACAGCACGTAATAAAGTTGGAAATAATCCGCAGAGGAAGATCAAATGATACTAAAAGTATTAAAAATAAACTGTTAAAAAGTAATAAGAAAATGGAAAAATAAGAATTGTCACCAGAGACGGAGATTTAGGAGGCATTCAAACTTTTCCATTTTTTCGTTTGAGTACGGTTCACTTAGGCTTATTCGGCTAGCCAAATATGAAAGTCCCCAAACGTAATTTTGGGAACTCAAAAAACGGCAAAATTAGTGATAGCCTAACGTCCAAATAGAAGATGAAGAAAATCAAATACAGCTTAATCCGGCCTACAGAGACACAGCCAAGACTACTCGAGTTGAAAATGCCCAAAACGTCGTACACTTCCCCAAATTCCACTTTTCAGCGAGAATCGGAGACTTGTTATAAACTCTTTGGACATTAACCTCGGATGTAAGCCTCGCGCAGACAGAGGGGTCCTAAATATCAACGCGACCATATCCAGGAAAGTGGAAACTCAACGTCGTCGCAGTCGATATATACTACACAGGTTTATTTACAAAGGAGATGAATGTAAACACAAAACCCCCAGCTTCGAATTTTAAAAGACCTTGACATCGATGCTGAAGGATTGACGGATGACGTCTTTTACGGAAGTCGTGGCTAGGTGGTAACTATTTACAGGGCTGGTACTCTTGACAGCTGTATTACGTTAGTCTCACTTCAATGTGGGGAGTGATGTAGCACACTGTAGTAAGATTAAAGTAACAGCTATAAGAGATCATGGAGGTAGCCATGCAAATTATGGGTTTTTACAGGTGAACTTAGTCTAATGGTGCAAAAGTAACCAGTATCCCACGTCTTTTGGGGCCCGATCTGGGTTGAGTGTCACGTCATTCCACCGCCTTAAAAGCGGAACCCCCGAAGAGTGCGCAGGCAACCTGCTTTAGTTGTTAATCAGTAGGGTACCCACCGGGATTTCAGCAAAAAGAGCAAGGCACGAACTGAACACCACCAAGTCTTTTAGCTAACTGAATGAACTAAACACATAGATTTGACGAAGATTGAAAGAGAACTGCTAACTGGCGACTCATTCGAAACAAATTGAAGCTTAGCCTAGGTACAGGGTGAAGGTAAAAAAAGATCTGGCAACTAACACGATCCCGAATCACATGTACACGAAAATCTGAACCAGAACTCCACAATGTTCGCCTTCAAACACCACCTCTTTAGCCCAATTTTGTCACAAAGTATCGTGTCGTTCCAACGAGTCCCGTTCAAAAAATGGCTCCACTAGCAAGCGATGTTTCTCGACAATAGTGTAGTACTGTTCTCCAATCTTCATGTACAAGCTTTTGAGGTCTATCTGTTCTCTTACTTTCAGGGAATATTCCACAGGCTTAAGTAAGAGGGTGGTGCTTACCCAGTCGAGGCAGGACAGCTGTGCTTTCGTCAAAGTACGTCAGTCAAGCCTCTACCACCTCATGGCCGGGTTCATCGCCTTTTACGATTCGCTTTCCCGGTGACGTTGGGGAATTGTATCGGATAGGGGGATGATGGTGATCCCCCAAAACGGTGCTTTAAGGAAGGTTGGACTTCGGAATATACTACTTTTTAACCCTATTGTTGCTAGTTGTAATGCAAGCTTGAGGGATTAGCTTGGCGTCAATATGACATACCGAGTCTTCGAAAAAAAAGACGGAGTGAGAGACCAAGATCTTAAAGGGCGATTTTTCCTAGTTCTCGGTATGACATATTTTCGTCTCAATACTGTATTTCCTGTCATCTGAACGGGATGGCAGAGACAGATATTGGTGGCATAGTATACCCCAACGGGATAAGCCCTGAAACTGATGTGGAGGATGTTTGGAGACCAATTTTATTGATATCAAAGCTTTGAAGGTCGGGCAGTTATACGCCGGATGGTTTGAATACCTTGGAACTTTAGAAGCGGTTGCATGAAAGCGTTCAGTTCTTCGAAAAAGCTTTTGGGTGAAATGTGGTCAGGAATGAAGACTGTGAGGTTAGGTAGTTGGTCAGTAGCATTTTCCTCTTAAATTAACCTTCCAAGATCTTTAAAAGCACCATTTTATATCCGAGTACAGCTCTGTATATCTTAAATTCAATGTCTGTATTGAGGGCTCTAACGAAAATTACATCTAATTAAATAGTGAAGCTTTATATGGCTTGATTGTACTCTGTAGCTACACTCTACTACACCACCTGAACTATTACACTACCTCTTATACCATTCATGTATATTTTAACCTTACTTCAGTATGAAAGATGGAGCAAGACGGAGTTCCAAGCTTCATCCCACGTTGAGGTAAGATCCAAATAGTTCTGATGCTATATGAGGTGGTGGTTAGCCTTCAGTACACTGACCCCAACTATTTTGCCACACCCAAACTTTTGGTTCTAGTCTGAGATCGACGAAAATTATTCGAGGCGACCGTACCAACTTTTGAACCAATATTGGCTTAGTTGGGACCAGTATTCGGATATTGGTGACGATTGATATTGTTCTATCTGCTATCGAGAATCGCTCTATTTTAACTGATGGTATATGGAATGGTGAACTTAGTTCTAGATTAAGCGTAATTTGCGTTAACCTAAATCACTTAATGAATGGTACCCTAATAACTGCCAGAACGACCTATTTTATGATCATTTCGGTCATTCAAAGAATTTGGAATGTTGAAATGGAAATGGAAGGTGTTACAAAGCATTCCAAAAGAACCTATGTATGTACAGCTGATGAGATGCTATTTGACACTAAAAAAACCTATGTCGGGTTCCAGAAGGGCTTATGTCCAGATGTTAGTGGAGCAAGCTTCGAAGGATGTTATAAAGCAAATTTAGAGAGAGAGAGAGTCATCTTCATCTGCATATACGCCACATGCAGATGATGAGAATCAATTTTAAAAGGACCTATCCTAAGATGTTATGATTCTAGGAAGACTAATGGTGATGACTGTGACAGGCTGGGACGATAGATGGAAGGTTCGACACCTAAGGTGATACTAAATGCTACTATCACAGTATAACAGCAAGCTTACAGGTTGGCAACATAACATCCGTCTTACAGGAAGTGGTTGCAGATTCTGGAAAGTAGCTGCAACTCAAGAGGGGACTGTCTGCGTTGCCAACTGTAGGATGTTAACAGATGTTTCATTTCACGGAGTCTGATTCATAGCAATATCGCTTTAATATATCTTCAAAAAGGGAAAGAGACGGAGCTGTACAGGACGTCTAATTCCATATCTTTCCCACATAGAAGATTAAAAAAGCACTGCTATAAAAGATCATACGAAGACTTCGTAAGAAAAAACATCTATACCAGCCACTAAACCAAAATCAATCGAAGTTATCGTAAGACCCGCCTGTAAGACTTCCGACGGATTTTAGATGACAGACACCGATTGATCTCGGTCGAGTGACCGGTAACATATTTAAGGTACCCTTCCGAATGTGACCGCACGCAAACCGCATCGGCAAACGACGGACATTTGCAACGACAAACTGCAGTAACACGACTGGTTTCTATGTAACCGTATTTAAACCGTTGCCTTTTCACGGTTCTCATACGGTGACAATAAAAAAGAAGTCGTGTAGGTGTGGAGTGTCAACGCTGCGATTCTTGTCTTCAGAAAAGCACCTTTTGGAGACAAAAGTTGGAATGTCTCGTGTGCCTGTAATGGCGCCGGCACCCATACCCTTCGAACCGCATCACAGCAAAGCTGCTAGCGGTTGAAATAGGTATGGTGGTAGTACTTCCCCGGGCGAGTCCTTTCACGTGGACTCTACTACTGCTTTATTAGGTTCCAAAAATAGAATCTTTATTATTTGATGTTTCTGTCAGCCTGTCACCGACATTTTCATGGTAGTAGGTTTGCCACCACACTTACATATGTCTATATGATACAGTGAATAGTACTTTGGGCCAATATTGGCGAATAGTAGAGCCAATGTTTGAATTAAGTAATCAATTACTATTCTATCGACAGTTATTATTAAGATTACTATTCTTTGTACGACTATTAAATTCCCTGTAAAATCTATGTTGAATGATGATCCTTATACTAATGCCTGTTTTCACAAAGCGATATTTTTCTAAATGAATGCTAAATGTTATTCCACTGTTGTAATTTCAATTCTCGGCACTAAGATGAGCTCTGAGTTCAACATGGGTGGAGCTACGTGCCGTCGAAGGAAAATCCGGCTCGAAGGACCAGGTTTAGATAACAGTCATAACATTTTTGCTTAACTAGTACAAATGAATATTGTTCTCTGTATTAGAATTCTGAACGCATAACTGTGTCTCCGTATTTCGAACATGTATTTGATTTTCTTCAGAAAAATTACGAGGTAAAAATGTTTTTATAGAAAAGATTGCGTGCAAAAGATTCTGTCTTTTAAGAAAGGAATGGCAATAGTTCAGTCGAAGCTTAAAAATAATGAAGCCTGTAAGAAGCTGTCAGTTCTAAAAAGAATTTCTTTTTCTAGATTATTCCTGCTCTCTAAAATGTTTTTATTTGCAATTTTTGACGTGAAATTCATTTTTTTAGGCAGGTTTAGAGGAAACCTTTTGTTTATTAATTAACCTCTGAATGTGTAAAAACCAAATTGGTGTTTGGTCATCGTAAAAGTTTTTATGACTAAGGGGACGTGGACCGGACTTTCGATTTGCCTTTACCAAGGAAAATTAGGTGACGAAACACCTAATTTCCATACGATATCAACGTTGCATGTAGAAGAATAAGGTCCATATTCGGACGTTTAAAAATTAATTTTATCTTTCCTTTGCACTGACAACTC
Source organism: Noctua janthe (assembly GCA_910589295.1). Taxonomy (NCBI): domain Eukaryota; kingdom Metazoa; phylum Arthropoda; class Insecta; order Lepidoptera; family Noctuidae; genus Noctua; species Noctua janthe. Next base: position 9,998,498 of record OU342578.1, read on the forward strand.
CCTTTCAGCTTCAAAGTTATAAAAAATCACGATTATTTAGTCATATTGTCATTAGGAATGTCTTAGCAAAAGTTTGGATACAGATAGCCATGTGTAAAATAGCGAAAATCTAAGCATTTTGGCATCAAGCAAAGTGATTTAATAGTAACGGACAGATAAGTCTGAATTTCTAACAATTTGTCTGAACAGAGAATGGTTTAATAAAAGTCGAGATCTGACTACTAGTTTACCAGAGGAACATGTATGATAGTCATTATGGGTTATGCAAATGTCAAATAGTCATACGGCATGTGTAAAGTTCAAAAATCCAAAGATTTCATTCAATTAAATCTTTTTTTATACTTATTTAGGGTCTATTTCTGTTGTATAAGACATTAGCATAATCGGTCTTTAATGTTCCCACTGCTGGGACTCAGGCTAGAGAGAGAGAGTGGCTGTAATCCACGCTGGCCCTGAGCGCGTTTGCAGAAGTCACATGTCTTCGAATTTATGATTCTAGAACATGTTTCCACAAGATGTTGTTTTCAAGATATGACTAACTCAATCCTATAAGGTGGAAGGTAAATATCAGATAATTATTTATCAACATCTAGTAAAACTAGTAGTCAACTCAAAAAAAAACAATGATTTAAAAATGGAAGCAAAAAGTTGCCACTACGAAAATAAATTTGAAAATGTTGCCACTACATAAAATAAGAGGGATTAAAAACTTATGTTTTATGGAAGACGTTCTAATGGAAAGTTAAGGGTGTCCTGGTTTTCTTCTAGTGTTAGTATAGTATAACCGGGATTAGTTTAGGTAATGAACAGTAATTGTTAGGCTCAGAATTAAGTAAAGATTCGCAATAAAAGTTCTGGTTTTACTGAATTCAACTCTTTCTTACGTCAGATGACGATTAAATTGTTTATTTTTTTTTTTCTGTACAGCAATTCTATTACGTTTTAAATGTTAAAAATTGTGCTTTTTTTGAGATATAATGGCTGTTTGAGACATAGGTCATTAAAATCAGTAAAATATTCGTTTGCCTTCTAGATTTACCATTAATATAGTTTAATGGGAGCTCGTGGCTAAATAATAACAGCCGCTCGGGTCGATCATTAGGTTAAGCCGTGCTTGCCTAGGTTGGTCTGTGGATGGGTGACCGCCCATTACATACCGAGTTTCCTCCGTGCCTCGGAAAGCACGTTAAGCCGTTGGTCCCGGCTGTCATTTGTAGATCTTTGACAGTCGTTAGGCAGTCAGTGGCCCAAAAAACCTGACAACCAGTCTTACCAAGGGTATCGTATTACCTAGTACTAACTGGGTTGTGGAGGTCAGATAGGCAGTCGCTCCATGTAAAATACTGGTATTCAGCTGCATCCGGTTAGACTGGAAGCCGACCCCAATATAGTTGGGAAAAGGCTAGGCAGATGATGAGGCAGATGATGATGATAGTTAAATGAGTATATGACTTCGAAGAACGAAAGATTCTTATTACTTTTGATGTCTTTTCAGTAATACTATTGCGAATCTGCCCAATCTGAAGAAACTGTTTAAGTGTCTATGTGTTAGTTAGTTATAAGTATAACATAACATTACGCCTGTAATCCCCGAAGCGTTACGCAGAGGTGTACCTAATAGTACACCCACATTTCGCCGGGTCGGGTCGAGCCTATAGCCATCAAATGGGCGCAAATCCATAGTATTGTAATAGTTATAAGAATGTCAGTGTTTTATTATTAATGCCCTTATTATTTCAGTATTTGGGGACCTGTTATATGTTTTTAGAGCCCCGAAAAGTTGTTTTGTAATATCTCAGGTTGTAAATCAATTAATAAATTCCTTTGGACAACAGTAGTTACAAAAATGAATATTTCTTAATATAAATCATAGATACAAAAAAATCCTCGATTTTTTTTTAAATTACTCTAATGATGTACTTATCGATAAAAAATAAATTAGTCGATTATATGTAAACGATTATTAGTCGATTTTTGACTGCTCATTACCTATTCAGTTTACATTTATTATTATTATAATAGTTTACCCATAGCATAGTATGTATAATATATGTCACCTAATCTAACGTGGCGTAGTCATATACGCTTATAAGACAATAAATATAGAATAATACTATTATAACTTGACGCTAAATGGATATTACAATTATATATTTTTATATTTTATTTAAAAACGGCACGTTTTGAGTTTTATTTTTGGGGTGAAGAGTTTTAAAATGACATTAAAAAGTTAAATAAGTGATAAAAATGTAATATGGCCGAGTTGTTAACTAAATGTACAACCTATGTACTTTGAATTTTTCTTACTGTATAATCGTTTTAATTTTCGTTTTTTTTTAATTTTTTTATTTGACCCTAAAATAAAACTCAAAAGTAACTTTAATACATGTTATACCTTATCACTACGTACATAATATACGTATCCGAATAAATATTTTATTTAAGTATAAAATTAAAAAACACAACTGCGTTTATGCTTTCGATATTCGTGCGTTATTTATCGATTCCACCTCACGTTTTTCATAGTGACGTTATAGACCGATTATGAACTGGCAACATTGAATATGGTGTTGCCATGTTTTATCGTTGTTTTTTTAACATGTCCACACAGACCCTTGGCGGGCAACCCTAAATTACGTAATACGTCATTTTGATCACAAAAATCCGCGCCTTTATTTATGAACATATATTTTATTTAAAAAATATTCCCCATAAATCGTTTTTGTAGTAAACAGAGAAGTTAATCACTTTATGTACCTTAAATTCATAAAAAAGATTAATAACAAACACTTCGAAAGCATGGATGTAAGAAAAAATGGTCGAATATTTCAGGCCCTTCGCAAAAAAAGAATTATTCGTAAACAACAGGTGGTGTTTCATATACAAGTAGTTAGCACTGACTAAAAACTTTAAACTGTATTCAACAAAAAGTTCCTACCGACTTTCATTTAAATATTTATCATTTGCATAATAATTATATTAAATTCCAAAATATAAGAAACGGACATAATTTTAACTTCCAATAATTATTCAATGTCTATTTGAATGCAACTCGGGTATTTATACCATAAAGTTTCTAATCAGTGTTGCAATATCCGTCCAAATTCTGCAATTCTGTACCTAAGCATGTTCGCAGAGACCATTCTATTAGCAAAAAATTATCATATTCAGTAAAAACACCGCTGTAAATTTTCAATACTCAGTGTAAGAATAAATCAAAACATATTACTTGTACTGCGATCCACCTTACTCCGCTTTTTCTACCTTACAATCTTCTATAATACAGGGTGTAAGGGACAGCCCTCCACAAACTGATGGGGTGAATTCAGTATATCATACTAAGATGACCGGTACAAGAAATTATTTCAGGGACATTATGAGAATCCAATAAATTTGATTAGTTTTATTTCTTCATACTTTGATTTTTTGTTTTAGCCGTATTATTTACATAAATGGAGTGCTGCGTACAAGGAATGTAATTTTACATTGGAATAAAGGAAAAGAAACTAAAAAAAAAAATTAAATCCCGGAGATAAAATTCAAAACAAAGAGCTGAATGCACCCTGCCAGTTTATGGAGGGCTGTCCCTTACACCCTGTATACTGGAGTATATTTAACTGAAACCGCTTCGCTGCATCGCGTATTACACATAGCCCAGCAGTGGGCCGTACATACAGCTGTAGTTCGATGGTAGGTACATAGTGTTATGTAATATATAATATAATAAAATATGTGTTCATTCGGCGACGGGGACTAGCTTCACTCGGCGCGTCACGCGACCTTACCTGCGTGCGAACTCCGCCTTCATTGCTAGAATGAGAAAGAGATTTGTGTTAATTTTACGGGTATATTTTTCATTAGTTACTTGACTGCAAAAAATACAACTCAGTGGTTACCAAATACCAAACGTGGCAAGCCCAGAAGAGATGCGGGATGTGCCTATGTGTCTTTCGCAAAGGATTGGCCTACAATCGCACTAGATTGCGAAATGTGGAAGGAGGGATAGGGAAGGGAGGCCTTTGCCCTGCAATGGGACAATATAGGGTCTAACTATTCATACACGAAATATTTTCAGGGAATCATCTAACGGCTATAACAAAGCCATTTCAAGGGATTTTTTTTTATCTAAGTATATTTTTTTATAAAAAATAATTAATTTAAAATTATTTGACCCACAAAATAAATACTGGCTCCTTATTTTTAAGCATCCATTACGGTAGTTTACTACGTCGTATTTACCTACTGTCATTGTTAGAATATGGGAGTAAAGGTTTTATGCAAAAAGGCTCAAAAAATTTTAGAATTATAATAATTTTGTAAAAAAAAAAAAACTCAGATAATTTTTTTTTCGTTGCTATGGCGACTTTTACGACTTATAGAAGTTACTTTTAAAATATTTCGTGTATGAAAAGATAGACCATATATAGACTTATAATAATAATATCATATAAATATGTATCGTTAGGAGGTTCCACTCTCAAGAGCCTGACCACCGGTAGTTCGGACCCTGTTCCCGATGCCGGTGGGCTACTATTTTTTAATTTTTATATGTTTTTTTTTTATATTACTTTGTAGAGGAATATTTAAAAATGTAAATTATATGTAAAGAAAATAAAATAAACTTGATTGTCATTCATATTTCATAACATAATGTCACGCCTGTTATACCTGAAGGGTTAAGCACAGGTGCACCTAATAGTACACACATGGGGCGAGCCTTTTGCCACTAACCAGCCACAAATCTAGACTCCGTGTCTGCTACCGAGAAATATGTGATGGAAAACCCAATAATGCTTTGCTCGACATGGGAATCGAACCCAGAACTTCATGCTTAGTAGTCACACTCTCAACCACGAGACTAACGGATCAGGAGACATCTACACATTCAAATGATATACAGACACAGGTACACTCTCTTCTATAACTTTTCAGACGGAAATCTGACACTCGCGGGGTGCGATCGGACAAGGATTGTACAACAGGCTGGTGTCCGCAACTCCACGTCCGGAGCCAGTATTTGCGTACGGATGAGAAAATCTATCATTCGATGTACCCCAGCTCCTCGAGAAAGGCCAGCAACGCCTTGGTGTAACTGACGAGCTCGCGGAGAGTAACTGGGTTACATAGTAGTGACATACCGTCTAGTATCTCCTTCTTGATCTGGTTGAGTTGCTGCCTCATCTCGCGCATCATGTCTTGCTTGAAGGTGTCCCACTCCGCCGCGGATACGCAGCCGCCGTCGTTGCCACCGTTCACTTGCTACAAACAAATATAATGTTGAAGTTATTTAATCAGAAGGACCTAAGGCCTCAAGAAACCAGCCTGGATGTAGAAGATGAAACCAGTACAGAGCTCCTGTAGCGGCATTACAAAAAGCACTACAGCAACAACAAAAAGTACTACAGCGCCATCTATGACACAAACGAAGAACCAACATCAAAATTCTGAATCGTGCTATTAAAGTTATTCGCGACTTAAGACCATATAGAAAAATCCGACAGCAACTGTCGGGTAGTAGCCCGCGCACCAGTAGCGAAGAGTTTATTTTTGTAAGAGAAGCCGGTAGGAATCGAGTAGTATGGAACCTTCGCCACTGCTAGCCACGACACCCTTCTGGTCGGAGGATACTCCCTTTTCTATGGGAAACAAAGAAGTTGGTACCCAGTTCTTCATGCCCGGCTGTGGACTGCTAAAACCTAAAAATACAGTAACCACCATCTTAACTATAAAACTGTGTATAACTTTATCTTACCTTAAGTATAGTCTCCTCACTGGCAGATCCGAATCTTTTGCGAACGGAGCGCGGAGACTGTGGCTGCTGCTGAGCGTTGGAGTCGGAGTTGGCTGCAAGGGATTATGGTACTTATAGTGGTGGAGATAAGTGTCTCGGTGATTGTAATTGCGATAGCTGGTTTGGCTATAAAACCGCTAGAAAATAAATGAATTGGCCAATTTTAACTATTTTAGTCTTTAAAATATTTGGCATAGCCAGGGCATAGCATAGCATAGCAGCAGCCTATAATGTTCCCACTGCTGGGACACAGGCCTCCTCTCTATGAGAGGGAATGGGCTATAATCCACCACGCGGGCCCAGTGCGGGTTGGTAGATGTCACATGTCTTCGAATTTTTGGTTCTAGGACATGCCGGTTTCCTCACGATGTTTTCTTTCACCGTTTTGAGAGCAGTGGTGATGAAATAAATTACACAAAGTAATGCGCCTGCCTGGTTTCGAACCCACGACTTACTGCTCGTAAGTTGGGACCGCCACCACTGAGCCACCGCTGCTCTAGCCAGGGCAATCTACAGTAATATTCCCTCATCAAGATAAACAAAAAGAAATTGAAAGATAAAATTGGATGTCCAGAGTTTTACTTCATAATATTCATTATCGCCTCTCCCCTTGCACTCATGCACGATATTTTGTTCAGGTATTATCATCATGATCATCATCAATAGTGTTCAGTTCATCATAAAGCAAAAAAAAATCGGATGAGTAGTATAATATTAGTATAGGAGGTGTCTACTCTTCAAATCCCTGGCTATACCCACAATTCCTCACAAAAATAACGTGTACGCACGTCGACCAATCAAGCTATAGCAAACCAAATTAAGCTGATCTGCCATTGTACGTGAAGTTCATACAAAGCGAGGTCATGTTAAACTGGATATGCATAGCTTGGTGAGTCGCTGTGTGCAGTAAGTAGCAGATGATATAAGCTGTGCGACTCACGCGTGTTGCCGTTACACGCGGCGGGCAGGCGGTGCGGGAGGGTGGCCGAGCGCTCCCACGTCTTCATGGGCGTGTTGTTCACTGAGTTGTCCGTCGATGACTCCTGCGCAAACACATACATTGGTAAGATATTGACGACGAATGGAGGATTGTTGAGTTTGAAGAAAGATATCCAAGTGGTGGACGACCATCATCTGCCTAGCCTTTTCCCAGCTATGTTGGGGTCGGCTTCCAGTCTAACCGGATGCAGCGGAATACCAGTTATTTTATATGAAACGGCTGCCTATCTGACCACCACAACCTAGTTAGTACTGGGCAATACGATGCCTCTTAGTAAGACTGGTTGTCAGAATTTCAGTGGTAACGATGGGGAATGGAATTAATAAGGGCATTTTAACTTCTTAGACATAAGTTTATCTGAAGTTGTGCCAAAACACCAGGTTTCTGCGGCATATTTATGGCAACAGCTAAAAAAAAAAAACAAAATGGTATTTTTCTTATTTAGATTTTTGTACTCTATCACAGTGCTGTCCTATTTGACCCAAAGGTTGACTGGTGGAGAATGCCTTGTGGCATTAAGTCCGCCTATGTACCACTCTTGTACATGAAGTTAAAATAAATAAATAAACTGCTGTATATGCATATATAGTAGGAATATATATATATTCCAGCTATACAGCGTACACCCACTCGCGACATTGGAAATCCTCGATTGGTATAAAAATAAAAACAAGTTAAACCTTAGGCACCTCAGCCCTATCGAGATGCGCCCGACGCCGTGCCAGCGTGCGCGCCATCTCGTTCATCATGCACGACAGCGTGGCGCCGGGCCGCACGGAGCCGCCCGACGACGACGACGAGCCCGAGTGCTCCTGCCCGCCCGGCGGCGACGCGGCCTCTGCGCTCGTCTGTCCGCTGGACTGACCGTTTGTTGCTTGCTGGAGGGAGAAAAGATAACTTTTGGATCAGGTCGGTCTAAGAGAAAAATCCTCATACCTAGGCCTCTCAACACCGACCAGCGGGCACAAATTGCTCGGCTCTTTTTATTTAAACCTGTCAAACAATAATTGGGAAATTCATCATCATCATCATCATTTCAGCCGAAAGACGTCCACAGATGGACATAGGCCTCCCCCAAGTGTCGCCACTATGACCGGTCCCGTGCGTCTCGCATCCAGCGAATCCCTGCAACCTTTACCAGGTCATCGGTCCACCTAGTGCGAGGCTAACTAAGGCTAAGGCATTGGGAAATTCAAAGAGTGTTTATTAACAATAGAGGCAAATTATTCGCAGGAAACAAATTTTTCGTGCGAATTATTTAAATATTGAAAACTTTGACGTTTCAACAACCTGAGCAAAGAGTTTTTCACCCACGTAAAACACCTTCATAAATAACTCCCACCGTAGAAGTCAACCTACCTTGGCTTGTCTTTTCAGCCTTGCTTGCTGTAACTGCGCAGCGAGACCAGACACGTCTTGCGGCGGCGCGGGCGCCGGCGGCGGTGGCGGGGGCGGCGGTGACGTCACCGGCGCGGCCGGGGCCGGCACGGTGGGGCCGGCGGTGGCCATGGGGCCGGTCGCGTACACGGCGGCGGCAGCCGGGGGCGCGCCGGTCGGGGGCGGCGGCGGCGGCGGCGGGCCCGACGATGTTACTGCTTGCGGCACCACAGCTTGCGTCTGCTAAGGTGTTTACATTTTTGCTCAGTCGTTTAGTTAAACTAAACGACTGAGCAGAAAACATAAATCTTTTCTACGATTTTATTGAAAAGAAATTACAAAATTTTCATTCATACAATATGTACATGAACAAGCCTTTGGCGTTTTTTGGTTTTCTTATCTACATAGACTCCTGCATACCTGTACTTCGACTTTTTCATTAACGAACCTATTCTTAATGTATTTTTAATACAATAACATACGTAAACATATACCTACATGCATACGAATGCTATTTACAATAAAATTCATAAAAACAACATTCCATACATACCAATACTATTTACAATACCATACATAATTCTATATTTCATAAATATACACATACATACCAATAAAATTTACAATACAATACATGATTCTATATTTCATACTATACACACATACACATCATTTTTTTACAATATAATAAATAAGTACAACATTCCATAGATACGCAGATACATACCAATACTATTTACAATACAATAAACAAAACCACACAATCATCTAAAAACACACGTCAATCAGGACTTGCTAATAACCAAAGAGTATATCTAATAAAGTTCATAACACTCCACTCATGGGTCATGGTGTCGCCGTGTCTTTATCTCCTGGAGGTATAATCATCAGCAGAATGTAGGATTTTGTGAAGAGTTGGTACCGCTTGCTGTCTAATACTCCGCAGGTCTTCGGCATTGTAACAGACGAAGGTTTGTTATCAGCGAGACGGCTTCTAACATCGTACCATTCAGGGTCTTCCTTCAGATCTTGTAGCTTTGCCAGAACAGCCACGGAAGTAACTCCTTAGATATTGTCTCTTTCACTTTTCCCACAAGATGTTCTATAGACTTGGCGACGGAAACAGTACCATCTGTTCCTACAATTTAGTTCGACAGTGATACTAATCCATGCATGTTGGTCGGTGAAGTTTCAATCATACGTAATCAAACTCTTCACCACACAGGAACTTAAAGTGATTGTCATCTTGTGATAGACGTCTGCTCAGCAGCGGTTGAAAACTTGGTTTTCTAGATGTTGATGAAGTCTCATTCGCTCGCAGATACACTCCAAATTTAGACTTATGAACTTAAGATACAGAACTGCTTATGGCTAACTTAAAATAAACGCGACTACGAAAATCGTGAGTAAACGAGCGCGCAAATTAATTAAAATGATATTTTATATATCAAAAGCTTTAGGACAGCATATATCTATATATATGAACCGTCTTCTTCCTGCCACCCTCCCCCTGGTTTTGAGCCAGGGTCTGATCGAATCGCCGAACGTTCTAAAATTAAAGGGGTAATTCGTAGTCGAGTGAAATTAAAACTAACCATTGGTGGTGGTTGAGGGGCTGCTGGCGGCGTTGGCGGCGCTAGGGGACCCTGAAGAAGAAAAGTGTTACGTCAGCATTGTGATGGAGGTCTTCTTCTATCTTAGTAAATTAGTCACAGAGGTCTGTCGTCAATGTCTTTGTTTCGAGTTCTATTTCGATCATGTAAAAATTTTGACGAATATGTCAGCTATATCAGGGTTCGGAAGGTGAACAGCAAAATATGGTAAATTGTAGGATATGGATGCAGGTGTAATCAAAGGTACACGAGAAATGGCAGCTTTAAATCTATGATGAGAGGTGACCATCGGCGGCGGTGACTAAATAACATCAGGTTGAACCACCACCACCAAATCGAAATCACAATTGATGAGGTCTCCCAAAAAAAAGCCATGGTTATTTATGGGACAACCTGTGGTTAAACGTAGACTTGTATGGACAGTGGTCTAGGTGATAAAGTACTTACGTTAGCAGGTGGCGGCAGGTTTTGATGCGGCGGTACAGGGGGCGGCGCGGGCGCTCCGGTCGCGGCGGCCGATAAAGACATGTTCGGAGGCATTGGTGCGCTAGACAATATGAATACAGTTAAGACAAGTAGGTATTTTGAAAGGTATGGGCGTTGGAAAACACAATGCCTTGAAGTCACTTTGAATAATCTAAGTAAACCGTATGACAGACAGGCTTCGATAATTTGTGGTGAACTCATCAACATCCGACTTCACCCACTGCTGGGAATAGACCTCTCTGTGCCTGTGCCAATCTCCTGAGTCCTGTGGTGGACTAGTTCATAAAGTGGCTGCCGTCGGTTCATGCTAGCAAATGTCCGATATTTATCACCAGCTTAACCAATTCTATAAAACGTTCAGGTTAGTTTCCTACAAATGGCTGAAGTAAAACAAAATAAACAATGGTTCAAAAGTAGCTTGGAAGGACGGAATGAAAAACTATGAGAAAGTCAAGCATAACGGTCTCATAACACAGCTCGAAATAGAAGCAGCTGCCTCCACTCCTAAATAAAAACTCTTCTTGACCTGTTCCATGATACACCATCATTACCATTCGCAGCCTTTTTCCAACCATTGCTAAGGATAGAGCTCCTACCCTGTGCGCCATCCTGTTGAAGATCTAGTCGTAAATCCTTACCTATTAGTGCGGTGATGTCCAGGCGTGGGTTGGCTGGGCTGATGCGGCAATGTGTGGTGGACGCCGTGCGGGGGTGGCGCGGGAGGGGTCGGCTGTTGCGGCTGCTGCTGCAATAGTACCGTTGTTTTGCAGAAATGGTAACAAAAGTGTGATGGATAGAGTGTGGCTGAATGAAGAGCTGGGAGAAAAGGAATGAGTTGAGGAGGTAATAGCAAGTGTATAAATGCAAGTGAAAGTGTTGAAGACGATGAATGCAATTGTGTGAGTTGAAAAAGGGAAGGTTAGTGAATGGAAAGCAGAAGACGAGGCAGATTCACAAGTGCAAAATTGATCACAAGAAAATTAATTAAAGAAGATGAAAGCAAGTTTAAGGAATTAATAGCATGATTGCAAGTGTATAAATAGGAGATAATGATTGCAGGTTCATGAGTTGCAGAGAATGATGCAAGTAAATAAATGAATGTGAATGAAGATAAAATAACCTGTTGTAAATAAAAAAGCTTCAGAAGGAACACATGAAGACGACGACTTTAGTTCGTGAATCCAGCCCACAGGTCACAAACACCCAAATTCAGAAAAAATAACAGGATGGTTTGGATGTTCAACATAACCACCCTAAAATGTCCAGTTCCCACTGCTGGGACACAGGCCTTTGAAGAATATAGACAAAACTGTCGCGGCATTGTCGGTGGTGGTCAGCCGTCACCTTCAAAGGTGTACTTTAACAGGATGTAATGATGTAAATGATGATGATCTTACCTGGTGATGATGATGGGGCGCATGGTATTGGCTCGGGGCCGCGTGGTACTGTGGCTGTTGGTGGTTGTGGGGCGCGTGGTATTGGGGCTGTTGGAATATCGCCGCGTCCTCACGGGTCATTGTTCTGTTCAGATAAGTTGGTATTAAGGTTGCTGTACTTGAGGGTCAATTAATGTGATGGTGATCTTAATAGTAAAAATTAATGATTATAAGAATGTAATTGTTGTCACATGTCATTGACATATCTCAGGATCCTGGAGACCCGCGCTTTTAGCACAAACGGCTAAAGCCAATCCACAGTGTCCCGTTACAATTAGGTCGGTACTATTATTGTTATGTTACATAACTGCTAATTAGTGTATGTGATGACAACATACACGCCTGTATTGCCCTCAAATTCGGCAGATGGGGTTTAGTACACCCATATTTCGCCGCTCAAGCCCCATGAAAAAGAGGGACTCAAGTTGAAGTCCCATGTAACAGGGGGCGGCTCCGATGAACTTAGGACATATTACCTGTACCCCATATCTTCGTCGTAGGTGTGCGCGTTGTTGTGTCCGTTGTAAGGGACCGGCGGGTTGGGCGGCTGCGGCGGGGCGGGCGCTGAGTTGCCCGCAGGCTTGTTGGCCAGGATCTAGATAGAGATGAAGATGTTGATAGAATTGCTAGGGCGAATTTACTACAGAGGTTTTGTTAAAGCTTGAAGTTGAAAGGCTACTTCAGCTCCGGTGACAAAGCCACAAAAAAAAAAACATTTTTGCAGCACCGGGTCTTGCCGGTGTGACGGTTCTGTGCGCACACGTATGCATTTAAGGTTCCAATAATTCTATTTTATTTAAACCCTAATGATCTATCTATTTAAATATTTATTTCAGTTGCTTCGGTGAAAGGAAACATCGTGAGGAAACCAGCATGCCTGAGAGATATTTCTTGACGGCATGTAATGCCAAGTCAGAGGCATAAAAACTCTGACACCAGGTTAGAAGAAGACTAACTTCAGATTAAAGTCCAACTTTTACAAAACATTCCAATAACTAAGATATTCTCTTCGTTCGACTTAAAACTATTTATCCAGCTCCAAGACTGATAACGATCAAAATCAAAATCAAAGCATTTATTTCAAGTAGGCCAGTTACGAAAACAAAGACAACACTAAAATATAGCTACAGTCCCAGTCACAAGGCACAAAAACTGTGAAAGTACTGTAGTTGCCCATTCCCTAACGTAGATCTCTATGGAGAAGTACTGGCAAGAAACTCCATGGACACTCTTTTAAATCAGAATACTTTAACAAAACCTTGGTTACATCATTCAAGATCATATCCCTTTCACTAATATCTAATCAACCACTAGAATCCACTTCCGTGAATACTTTTATCTTCGGCATTGCTGTGTTACGGTTGAAATATATCCATATGCAGCTACCAACAAGGAAGCCGTCTGCTTATTTTTTTTAACTTGAACTGTTCCACTCCTAGGCCCTCTCTCATACCTACCACTTTTATCGATATCTTCAAATCACGTCTGAATCACGTCTGTTTATGAACTTAATTTAAAAAATCTTCTCAAAGACTTACCTCGAGGGTATGCATCATAGCCCTGGCGAAACTGTCGGCGTCTTCTCTGCATGAGAAGTTGAGGCCGTAAACGTGTCTCGCATCCCGCCATTGGTGAAATGTGGCGGTGGCTTGGTTGTACTTGAGGCCTCGGACGATACCACAGTTTATCACCACCTAAGAAAGAGATATCACGTCAGGAACGTGCTGTAGGTACATCATTTGTATGGGCATTGTAGGCGAGTCAAATGTATAGGATATTTGAAGACGGAGTGAAAAGAAATGGCACATGGTCTTTTAGCTTTATTAGTAAATTGCTGCTGAAAAATCTATTTCTTTTGTAGATATTGCAGTATCAGAAAATTTTAACTGCACAAAACTCAAATTCGACGGTCTTCATCTTCAGCCCATACTATACGGCCCTGTAGCAATCTGCAGCAAGACATAGGTCTTTCCAATCGCTGACAACTCCGGTCCTTGGATCCTCCTATCCAGCTGCTAGTATGCATGCGAAGATCGATGCGTCACTCCACTCCGTGATCATACTACTCCGATATCCCCCATATAACGAGTCTTCTATAACTAAGTCCACGTAGAAACTAGCAGAAGATGGAACTCAAGCAGATACTCCACTAACCTCGTGATCATTCAGCTTCCTTCCGACAACTCGAAAGGTATTGTGTTGCGTGTGGTGATAAATGTGGACCTTGGACAGTCCGGAACTGGAGCCCGAGGGCACCCAGCGCTTCAGCACGTCATCGTACACCATCACGGAAGCCCGGGCGCTGCTAATTGATTGTTCACTGTGGAAAAAAAGCCGATGGTTAATAAAGGGAAAACTTCATGGGAACTTGACGTGGGAATTACAGGTCGGTCTCAGGCTATTGGGAGAGATGACACCTTGTCATAACACTCGCCGCACGTGATCATACTCGCATTCGCTCACGATACTGCGATGATGTGGCATTGATATGGTCGAAACGGGAGGATCCGCTTTTGCCGACACGAGTCGTACCCTGCCTACCCTCTAATTATACACCATTTGTGTTGAAGACGACCGTTAAAGTAGTTTACAAGTGTATATTCCAAAGGTGACTAAAGAAAGTCAATATAAAGTCGTAAATGATTTGACGTAAAAAAATAATAATATTTTTAAATATCAGAGTCTAATCGAAAGCTCCAACAAGTCGCACAAGACAACATTAATTATATCGTAAAAGCACTAACTAATTAAAACCCAGTCTTTCAGCGTTAATAAGTAATTTATATTTCCACACGAAAACATCTCTTTATCTTTAAATATCTCCTTAACTCAAAGACTGTTCTTGAAACATCGCAATCCGTCAGGTATTACGTAAAACTCCGTAGTTACATAAAAGCGTTGCTACCTACGCAAATCCTACGTGTTTTCGTACCTAGATAAAGGGCCAGAGTCTGTGTATAATTTTCTACCCATCTGCGATGTTATGGAGGAGGATTTATTCCAGTTAGGCCTTACTACATGGCTTGTTTAAGTTATGTTTAACATAACATGTGAAGGAATGGAGGGAGGCCTTTGTCCAGCACTGGGACAATGTGGGCTAGCTATAATAATAATATAATAATGTTTAACATAACTGGCGTTGGTGCACTGTGCGCTTCTGCCTAGCCTAACTTCCAAATGATCACTGAGTATTTAAAATCAGAACAAGTACGGAAAAAATGCATCTTCTGCATAGTGTAATAACAAAACAGAGGCGTCAAGTCAATAAAAGGCAAATACAATAAAACCTTATACAATAATGTATAAGGTTTCATTTCCATAACTGACATACAGCTACAGTCTGCCATGTACTAATATAAGAGGTAAAACCGCAGGAAATCAATAAAATTATTCTGTTAGGTATAAATAAACATACTTATCAGCTATAGCCCGTATGATTGAAGAAGCCATAATTGGTAATTAAGCATTTTAATGAGGAATCTACTAATAAACTACATCAGCATTCTCCTTTAGTTTTTAACGCTTTTGTTTAGCTGCAAAATCAGCTTTTAACACGTGAAATAAGTATCACTTTCAAGACCGCTACTTCGATTACTCCACAAATCCATTTTTGCATGTTCAAAAGCAACATTTTTTCGAGCACATAAACCACTTTTGGGTAAGACTGGAAGCCGACCATAAATTAAACAAAAGGCCATCACGATCTTTACCAAAACAGCTCAGTTACGTAAGAGATTTCGCCGAGAACGGACGTGTGGGCTGATTGCCTCAGAAGGTCACATTGGTAAAATGAAACGTCTTTTTCTTAACACCGGGTATAAGTAGGAGGTATTTAACCTAAATAATGCGCTTGCATTCAAATTGATGTATTAAAGTATATGGTGGTGTATGTGATAGTAGTGGGGCGGGCCGATAATGGCCCGCATTTGTAATTAAAGTTAAGAGTTGATAAGAGGTCCCAGTGTCTATGTTCCCGAGCAAAACTCCAAATTGAGACTGGTAATTTAAATATCGAGATCAATCGACTACTATCATCATCATCTAGCCTAGCCTTTTCCCAACTATGTTGGGGTCGATTTCCATTCTAACCGAATGCAACTAAATACCAGTATTTTACATGGAGTGACTGCCTATCTGACCTCCACAACCTAGTTAGTACTGGGTAATATGATACCTCTTAGTAAGACTGGCTATCAGACTGTCGGGCCATTGACTACCTGTAAAGACTGTCAAAGATCTACAAATAACAGCCGAACCAACGACTTAACGTCTTTCCGAGGCACGGAAGAAAATCGAATACTACAAAATAACCAATAAAATTTTCGTAAAATTTAACCCATATTTTAAAAGTCTTTCCCCACCTAGCAGACTTAGGGTCGGTATAATATAAAA
This sequence comes from Noctua janthe, assembly GCA_910589295.1. NCBI lineage: Eukaryota > Metazoa > Arthropoda > Insecta > Lepidoptera > Noctuidae > Noctua > Noctua janthe. The sequence continues at coordinate 10,014,593 of OU342578.1, forward strand.
AAAAAAAAATCGCTAAGTCAAGGTCAACCAAATCAAAACACAACTCAACTATGAATGCATTGAACTGCGTGTCACATCATAACAAATCGATTTCCGCCCACCTAGACAGAAGATACATCTATCTATTCCATCACAGACGGTTCAATATTTCAACATTACTATGCATAGGATGATCCGCTGGATGCGAGACGCACGACCGGTCAATGTGGCGACACTTGGGGGAGGCCTATGTCCAGCAGTGGACGTCTTTCGGCTGAAATGATGATGATGATAATGCATAGGATCAATTGACTACAGTACCTAATATCATAACTTCATCATGACTATATGTGCTTGCATGGGTGTATAATAATACACCCACAATTCGCCAGTACGTTTCAGGTGGAAGCGCCAGAGTCATCATCTGTCTAGCCTTTTCCCAACTATGTTGGGGTCGGCTTCCAGTCTAACCGGATGCAGCTGAATACCAGTATTTTACATGGAGCGACTGCCTATCTGACCTCCACAACCCAGTTAGTACTGGGCAATACGATACCCCTTGGTAAGACTGGTTGTCAGACTTTTTGGGCCACTGACTACCTATAACGACTGTCAAAGATCTACAAATGACACCCGCGACCAACGGCTTAACGTGCTTTCTGAGGCACGGAGAAAACTCGGTATGTAATGGGTGGCCACCCATCCACAGACCAACCCAGGCAAGCGCGGCTTAACCTAAAGATCGATCCGGGCGGCTGTTATTACTTAGCCACGAGCTCCTCTGGAATGTAAAAAGTGGAAGCGCCAGAGTAACTCCCGAAATTCAAATTTTAATCAACATACAACCTGACACTGACCTGCTAATTGCAAAAAACGTAAGAAAATTCGCGTACTACCCTGGTGCTTCCCCATTAAGTACCGAAGACGAGCCTGTTGTCATGAACCGAGCACAAAACCAAACTCCCGGCTGCAACTAATAAATTCCTGATCATCATCATCATTTCAGCCGAAAGACGTCCACTGCTGGACATAGGCCTCCCCCAAGTGTCCACATTGACCGGTCCCGTGCGTCTCGCATCCAGCGGATCCCTGCAACCTTTACCAGGTCATCGGTCCACCTAGTGGGAGGCCTTCCAACGCAACGTCTTCCAGTTCGCGGTCGCAAATTGTAAAATTCCTGATGACAATACCCAATAACACTTCGTAAGTTTGCCAAAGTAAGCTCTAACGCTGAGCAATAGTCTATCAAATAACAACGAATCTCCTGCCAAAGCCAATCGATTGCCGCCTACCTATACAAAATATACATCCATCTATTTTACCAGACAGTTCAATATTGCGACATAAGTACAGGCAGGTATGATATTGCAACCCCAGCTTCCCCCTGTCTGTCTGGCGGCTTAATTACTGAGAGCCAATCAGGACATAGGTGAAACATCAAATAAAAGGATATGGAGAGGGCTTTTGTAATTTGGATCCATCTGAGTGGGTGGATGTTTAATTATGTCTTTTTGGGATTTAGTAGAGCAGTATGAGTTCTTGAGTGTATTTGGTTTCTACTGAGATCATCATCTGCCTAGCCTTTTCCCAACTATGTTGGAGTCGGCTTCCAGTATTACCGGATGCAGCTGAATACCAGTATTTTTCAAGGAGCGACTGCCTATCTGTCCTCCACAACCCAGTTAAAACTGGGTAATACGATGCCCTTTGATAAGACTGGTTGTCAGACTCTGGTTTTTACTGTAATGAAGGTGCGTATTATGCCCTTCTTTTCATGTGTTCTATGCATAAAAAGTATTGTCTTTCTTTTTAAATAATTTTTTCAGTTTATTAGTTGCGTTGCTTACAAATCCAACCAGGGATGAGTAAATGACAAAACTGGGTTTTCAATTTCAGTGGCCCAATCAAATCCCGGGCATTTTTTTAAATTATTAAACAAGCAATCTTTTTTTTTTCATTCCTTATGAAACGTTAACAGTAGTTGCACATGCCCATGTCAATTTTTTTTTTTACTCTGCTTGCTTTTTGGAAACTATTCCTAAAAGTTTCATAATCATAACATAACCCAAATAAAGGCAGTCAAAAACGACCTAAAAATATTATCCACATTTGCAAACTTGTCGCACTTTAGGTTCGGTTTCTCAAGATGGCGATAATACTAGTTACATTAACCGATTGAAATCTGACATTACGACACAGTTACGACTAAAATACTTTAAATACTGCAAAATGCACACGTTAATTTTAACACCATTTTGGAATTTTAGTTCGGTAAAATTAGTGTGAAAACATTTTCGCATTCACGTAAAATTTTCGCACTAATGAACATTTTGTTTGGTTTTCTATTATTTGTAGTTTCTTTGCTATTTCGCTAGATTTAAAGAAACATAATAAAAGTTTTAAAAGCAACTTAATTTTAAACTAACGGATCATACACCATTGAAGCTCATACTGTGAAGAGAGAACTGGCCAAGCTTCACTTCCTCACTGCGGCGATTATGAACCGGAACACATCCACCATTATAGATTGTCAACATAAGACACGGTGATCAAATCAAATCACATAATAAAATGATTATTTTATTGCTATGTAACAGCATACTTGCACTAAGCAAAAAAGAAAAGGGTAGAATAACGCGGAATAGTAATAAATTGATGAAACAAATTAAAAAAAACTGTAAAATAACTAAAACTCAGCCCATCGACCTGTATGGTCTACTCCAATACCCGACAACACACCAAGAACAAAGTAGCAAACGGGCGCCATTTCGCGATGCTTCGGTGATGTTCTAAAATGGTGGCGGTAAGGCCGCATCCTAGACGGCAACGGCAGATGGAGCATGACGGTAAGCTTTATCTCGCCCCTCTACCGCCAAGCGACTGCCGCGCCGCTACTGTCCAGGGCGCAAACTCACTTTCATGCCCACTCCCCCCCCACTCCGCACTGCGTCTCTCAACCGATAACGCCGCTGCCCGCCGCTACCGACGAGGGCGCCACGTGGCACTCATGAACAAAGAGATTTTCCGAAATAACCTCTGTGGGATTTTTTTTTAATTTTAGCAGTACTTTGAAGCAATTGTAGAGTTTACTCAGAATTTGAATACCCGACCGGACACATAGAAAGCCTCACTCACAGATGCACATGAAGGATAATCTATCTGCAACGCCCACGAAGTACTACACCGGCGCCATTTTGTGTTCAGCTAACCGGTGACCCACTTTACTCTTTCAGGGAATACACCTCGAGGTGAAAATTCATTATTTTATTGTTCGCGAAAAAAAATCAGTCCTTAGTTCGTACTGGCCATCTTGGGTTACACAGAGATTTTTGAGAATATCACCGATTTTTTTAAAAACATTCTTAAACTCCACGCATAACGAATTAAGCGGGTCCACGATATACACAAATGCACCGATGAAAACTACAAAAGCAATGAATTCCTTTACAGTATGCGACATTGCAAGACTTAAAATTATTTCGGGTACTGTCTCAAACGACTGCCAGCTCCCACGATCCGGGCTAGAGTGACAATTGGCCGGGCTAGCCATTGGACGCACCCTAGCTCGAACAAAGAACAGCCCGATTTCCATGCGCGCGCACCTCGACGGCGAGGGGCGAGGAAGCACGGCCGCTATTTTAAAACTGTTAATAAGGCACTACTCACAAGCATTCAAAAGTCATGGAAAAAGGGGTTAAAAATTGATTCATGCATCCCTAGTTCATTCACACAAAAAAAATCTTCACTTCAGTTGCGCGGGTATGGCACTCCTACTTGGTGACGGCCGTTATATTCGAAGCAGGCGTTCGAAAATTTGAACTACTAAGGAATTAGGGGAACAAAGAGACCTTCAGTTCGGATGCGCGCGCATGTCCCACCCACTTATTTCTGCGCAGTACGCGGCACACCCGTTTTCATCGCTACCATTTCTCGGAATTCTAGTCATGGTGGTACTCGCGATGCAGTTGCCCTCTAAAGAATTATTAGATTACGATTTTCGAAGTAAATTATCAAGTGACGCGTCCTTTATTAAAATTATTGTAAAGTGTAACGAAATTCCAATACGCGTGTGTGATTCCGAACAGTTTCGCCTCTTTGAGTGATTACCGGAAAAATGAAATATCGTTTTGGAAATGGCACAGCTGAGAATGGTGGTTATGATGAGTTTGCATCATTTTGTATTAAATCAGCCTTATTGGCGCCCAACAAATCAATGTTGGGCGCAGGTAAATTATGAAACAAAACACGAACAATGGGAGCTTAGAAGATGAAGATTAAGTGATTAAGCAAGAAATACATACTGACCACCACAGACACGCCCGGAGGAAGCTTACAGGTCTTTCCCACTACCAAAAATATATCAACTGCATAAATGTCATGTTCACTGTCACTATCTTGCTTTTTTCTTCTCGCAAATATACAACTAATACAACAAAACAGGTAGCACATTGTCTTTTTCTTATTTATTGTTCACGATCACGACACTTAACTACAACTAATAAAATTATATTCACTTAAACGAAAATTATGTTTAGGCAACTGAAGCCATTACGCGGTATTGCCTGCGTCTACCCCACCACGTGACATCAGTCATTTTAATTTTCTGTGAGGCATATGAATGAGTTTTACATTGCAGACATTGCAGTCCGCCAGAAGCTTGGCTTCTTTGTTTCCCAGCACTTGCGACTGCCATTTCAAAATACTCATGCGTAATAATTGTATTGTTGTTTTCAGTGAGTGATCTACCTCCATTTAAATCCGTCTTAGGTAGCTTTCGAATTGCAGGTTTCATTTGTAACTGCCCCAAACGTTTGGCAAGCTCTTTGAATTGTCCCTTTTGCTTGTCCGCAGTTTTTAATCGCTGCATATGGCCACGGCTGATCGCTTTTATTTTAATTTGCTTTGCCCAAGCGACAGCCATTTTGAATTTTTTCAAATTTTGACCCGCAATTTTATGTGTCCTTGCGTTAGCACAGACTGAATGGAATCGCATTTTAAGGGCAGCAGCTAAGTTTAGCGTTTTTACCATTTTGATTTTAGCTATTACTTCTTGAATCACAATTGATTCATCTGCTTAGTCAATCGCAGGGAGTTATTATAAAAAATATCAGTCACTGCAAATGCGCACTCACTACTCTATACACTTCCAAATAATCCCCCTTCTCCCACATTACCTATGTTCTTAATTGGATCGAGCCCCGGCCAATATTGGACATGCGCAGTACATATCGGGGCAGTTTTAAAGTTCATATGTCATAGCCACCATTTTGGAAATCATCCCCGCACCCTTCTTCACCTCCCCGCCCAGGGTGCGTTGTGTAACAATAGATTTAAACAAAAGATTGTGGGCTCAAAATTAAGCTGCACTTATTTTAATCACAAATACAAGCACACTTACTGCGCACTTCATTTAAAAAATGATCACTTCACTTAATGTGAACGATCACTAAAATTAAAAATATAATCCATCGTATAAGTCTTAGCGTCACCCGAAACACGGTGTGATAAAACCACTAACAAGAATAACTCACAGCCGATCGCGGCCGAGTTCCGAGCTAGACTGTAACGAAAGCCTAGGGTTCGCAAGGCTCGTGCGACTCACCCCAGATTTATGCACATGCGTAGAAGAGCTGCTACCTATAGCAGGTTATATCAACCATGTTGTTCCGCCCACCGTCATTTCCCGGAATTAAGATCAATGCATAAACTGCGTCACATTTTATAGAACAAAGAACTATGGCTAACCAAATTTTACAAAATATTTAAAAAAAAAAATACCAAAATTACTACGTCTTACACACTGCATTTCTGTAAAAACTAACACATTTTTACAAAGATATTCACTGACAAAGAAAATTAGTATCAATTCCCACTTATGACATCTTACAGAAACATATCATCGAGATAGAAGATGTAAAATTAGGAACGTCTAAAATCACTTGAAATGGATCACTATTGAGGAAGTTACATAACAATTAAAAATGGATTACTAATGAGTTGCAATTTTTCACAAACAAATGTACCTTCCTTCCTAAACCCCAGATTTCGCATTTACCACCTCTATCTGAGAGAACCCAGTTCCAAACTCCTAGTCGCCAAAGCGCCGACCCACTCAATTCGCGCATAGTTACAACCGCCTGTATACTTAAATGCGTTGCTGTTCTAAATTACCTAACTGAGTTTTGGCCATATAAAAACAAAGGCTAACCGCCACTTTGCCATTTTATTAGAGTATTGCATAGTGAAAAGTAGGGAATGCAACCTCGTCCATATTTTACGAGACTGAGTTTCGTAAAATTGTCGTACGAGATCTTGCGAGATTGCGAGATTCAGTTTAGTTCGGACATGACTGCCTACCGTCTCTGGTTCCTATGAGTGTAGAGACCGTACGAGCATTTTTGGACACAAAATCAGGAGTCGTCTGTCAGATGAAGCTCTTGATATGCTGTTTTTTGAAAAACTATATTCAAAAATAACTTTTACCATTTAATACAGCATGACAAAAGTTTCATCTGAATGAAAAATTTAAACCTATTATTTGCTCACTAAAGCAATTCTTATTACTTATAATAAGTTAATTAATATGTTTTATAAATATTGAGAACTTGAGAAGTTCAATTTCATTTTATTAGTTCCTAATGTTCCTGTTATTTTTTAATTATACTAATGACTAAAACTATTTACTAAACTGATTTAACTAGGTTACCTAAAAAAGAGATTATGATATACTAAGATTTTAATACTGAAATTATAAGCTGATGGTAAACTATTTAGTAAGAACGTTTTATTTTGAAATAAAAGGGATATATTACATTCATGTTTTATTTGTATCTTACATGTTGATAATCAGTAGATGAAACGAATAGCAGTTGCAAACATTTTCAGTAAAAAATACCTAGTTTTGCGAGCTCTTAAAATAAGGTCTTTGTCTCGGATAGGTCTAAAATATGGCGAGATTGCATTCCCTAATAACAAGTAAGAATAAAACGTGCTGCGCCGACTTCAAGTAACATGGGACACGGACGGGATGATGATGATTGAATCGTGTTTATTGCACGATTTGCCTTAAGCTAATTACAGTTATCTAGAAAGAAACCTACATTTTTTCCGAAAATTGATTGAAAATACTATTCTATTGTGACCTAGATATTAATATCAGTATTGTGTCCTGAAAAATACTGGAGCAACTTTGAATGAGCTAGATAGATTCATCTGAAATAAAATTGCACTTTGTCGGAAATAGACCATAGTACTTTTTTGTGGTCACCTAGTAGATCGTCGCCCTGAATCTTAACGCTACTCCCATTGTTTTGTCTGCTAAGTTTTTATGTAGTTAAAGCTTGACGCCGACGCTGCTTACAGCAACAGGTTCGCGGCAACTTAAGTGCTTGTGACAGATGCTAGCCATGTGTAGGATGGCAGAAAAAAAAATGGAGGTCGCCAAAAAATGGTTTCACGTTTTACAGGCACAGTATTTAATCATTGTCTCTAATTTAAAAAGGCAGTTTTTGGTTGGCGAAGCAACTGATTATGACCAATTTATTGTTCAAATTTGAAAAAATAAAACACATACAAGAAAAATGGAAATCTAATATGATATAGAAATATTTACCGAAATGCAGAGTTGAAATCGCCTCCCAAACTGCACTTAAATCAATAAAACCGAAAACAAAAACTTGAAGGACAAAGAAAAAATCGATGTGACGTCTAAAAATAGCTACTCAAAATGTCCTTCACTGAAAACCACAATTTAAAAAAACGCGGCAAATATTTTAAAAAGAATTACTCACTATCTCTTACATGTTATAAAATGATCACAGGTGAGAGTTTGTACTAAAATTCCAAAATTTTAGAATATTGATAAGACACAACCGTTTATCGAGGAAGGCATCCGCGACACTAGTTGGTGGCCCTGCATCCCAGCGGAGGCTCGACTGAGCTAGACGACGCGCGCATCGTATGATTGATTTAATGCAAGAGGGGAACCAGGTATTGCGTTTTCATTTATTTATAGTAACAAGCCAAACAGCCAGCCCGGCTGTCCGGGGCCACGAACATGCGTACTAAGGGCTAGTTTCAGGTCTAGAAAGTTCCGGCCAACCCCGTTGCAGCGCTGAGGCCAATTATTATAGGGAGACCAATATTCTGTTGCTATGTTTATTATTGAGATGGTACGCCATCTCCTTTGTGTAAACAGATTCCATTTTCAATATGTTACGGGGTGGTAGGAGACTTTATGGCAGATATGCATTTGAATTACTTGTATTTCATAACTTAAGATTTGAAAATATGATTATAGACGAAAGGAATATACACTTTATAACAAGACTAGCGACCCGCCCCGGCTTTGCACGGGTGCAATATATACATATAAACCTCCCTCTTGAATCACTCTATCTATTAAAAAAAACCGCATCAAAATCCGTTGCGCAGTTTTAAAGATCTAAGCATACATAGGGACAGACAGACAGCGGGAAGCGACTTTGTTTATACTATGTAGTGATAAAACAAAGAAAGTTAAACTTTAAAGTTGTTGAAGGCGACAAAGCAACATTGTCGCTTCCCGACCACTTGTAGCTTTCATAAGACACTGTTCTTGGATCTTTTTCGCAACTGCAGTAGGTGTTCGACAGGGTACAATTTGATTGGCATTGTTCTAAAACATCACGAACCGCAATTTCTATTCTACAAAATCTTGGAAGGAATGCGGAATGCGTTTTCAAAAAACAAAAGAATCCTTCGAAGAAAAGAAGTAACATCTCATCAAAGGTGACCCCTATTGAAGGAGAAGGTTGCATTATCCCCAAGTTACTTGTAACATGAATTGGCAACATTCCAGTATACCACACATTTGGGAGTCACCAAGCACGTGGTTGTTTGATAACACGCTGCAAATCATGCATTATTCTTAAAAGGTAAGCTCGCTACAGCTTTTCGCGTCTCGATGGTGTTTTTATCGTGTTTTCGCAACTCTCTCTGAATCTGGTAAAAATTTAATTTTTTGCTATAAACTAAATGCATGATTAGAAAAACCGCCAAAACTCGAGATTTTTTTTTTATTTTCTATTCGCCTATTTTCTTACATTTCGAGTCCATTTTGATCCGGTCAATGTCAAGAAACCGCAAATAAAATAATAAAAAGCTCTGTTGGAATCAATTTATTGCTAAAATATCAATGCTATACCTTAGATAAATCGCCATACTAACACGAAATCTCCAAGTAAAGTTAAGAAGTTAACGACGGAAGTTGAAATTCTCAAACACAAGAATTTTAAAACGCATAACTTAGTTGTAACACCTTATTGGCAACGTTCCATAAACCACAGGAGACTGGAGTCCCCAAGCACGTGGTAAATGTTTGTTTGATAGCCCGCCGAGTGCCGGCTGCACCTCATAAATTATTCATACTTCACTGCTGATACCCCAGTGCGCTATTGAGCAGTTGAACTAGTGTTGGTTTTTGTTAATGAAAACATTATTTCTATAATCCACGCGAATGCTACCAGCATTCGCGTGGATTATAGAAATAATGTTTTATTAACTAGTATTGTGCTGTTAATAACTAGTATTGACTTACTAAACTTATACTGGTCACTTACTTACTTCCGTGATTGTTCATTATTTTAAGCTCCTGATATTTCGACGCTGTTACAAGCGCCATGATCGCGGGTTGACTGGAGAATGCGGGTGGATGGAAAATAAATTGTTAAGAGCAGACAAATCTATCTACCCTCTTTCTTTGTTTTTTGCTACGCGCACTGCTGGAACTCGACACTAAGTCACGGCAAAACACACTTACAACACGACAACAAGACAATCAAGGGATATCTTCCGTGATTGTCTTGTTGTCGTGTCACACTATAAGTTTAGTTGTAAACCGTGAAAGCTTAAAACAGTAATTGACTTACTATTAATAAACCATCGTTATTAACGTAGTATTAATATTATGTGGGTATTCTGTATTAATTATTGTAATCAATCCATTGTCCTTAACGGGACATAAAACATGGAAAACGTGTTTGAATTATTAATACAAAACATGACCTATTCTAGTTTTTAAACTATACTTACATCAATCGAGAACCTACTGCCTGCATACCTGTGTTTTAGCTCAACGTTAATATTAAAAACAATAAAAAGGCTGAGATTCATGTGAATATACGATCAAGAGCAATTAAAAGTAAACACAGTAAAGAAGAACATACTGATGGTAAAAATGCAAACAAGAACAGATTGAAAAATCATCAGAATCAGTTGGCCGTAGACCCGCTTCAACCAAATAATATCAAGCGCTTCTAAAGGCACCACATCCTTGAGCTGAATAAATAACTGAATTCCTATATATACAGTACTCTGGAGCCCTGTCTCAACCACGCCCAGATTCAAACAGCACATTTGTTTATAGCCGAAAGACTGATCGCTGATTAGAAAAAGAAGAAGAAAAAAACAATGGCGGTATCAGCACTTTTGAAAGGTCAAAATTTACCAAAGGGAGCTGACTACTAGTCGCATAAATTGGGATAAGGGCAAAAGGTGACGAGATGGACGCGCACAATATGAGTACCTGAAGACCTATGGGGGAGGCCTTTGCCCAGGAGTAAGACGGTAATGGATAACTAAAAAAAAATGACAAAAGAATGATGTCAATGATCCACAAAACCTTTCACCGCTTCCTAGGAGTTATAAAGATTATTCCTTACCACACAACACAAGTGTCACTTCAATACATCACAAAGCTAACATTAACTCACTAAAGCCTACAAGCCATAAAGCACGTGGTTAACAAAGCACCTGTTAAACTCGACAAACAATAAATTATTCATGGACCGACTCGGTCCCTAATGTGCTGTTAAACTGGGATCAGTACTAATTAATGAGGTTTCTGAATTCGTATGCTTTGGCAAATAACTAGAACAGCAACATTATTTATTTTATCTCACTAATTTAATTGTAATCAACGGCAAAATTAAATTTACTATGGTTTTGTCAATTACTATTTGGAATAAAATAACGCGGATACATGAAGCGTTATCTGTACCTCGTGGTTCATAAATAAATCCTAAACGTTGTACAATGATACATTCCTAATGATTTCGGCTATTGGCACACAAAAAAAACCCAAATCTAGGATTTTTTGTAAACAAGAGATTTCAGATAAAAAAAAAGTATTTTTTTTTACAATTTCACAAATCTACGTCATCTGATTCACGCTACGTAAACTAGAAAGACTAACTATGTATCACTGCATGAAAGCAATCCTATGAAACTACTAAACACGGAACTTAATAACAGTGAATGGCACATAGCGGCGCTGTAAGCAACGGAAGATGGCACATCCAATACCTTTAAAGTTAGTTCAATATTTCAGGAAAAAACCATAACAACGCCATCTGATTAACCCTAGAAAGACTACCTATCAATGCAAAACAGCAATCCTGCAGAAACAAACCAACACTTCACCAAACAACACTGGATGTCGCATAGTGGCGCTGTCAGCAAACATGACATATCCAGTACCCAACATTAGTTCTCTATTTCGCCACGGGAACTCGGAACTTAAATCAGCGCCTCCAGTTCGGAACTAAGTAAGGGCGGATGCGACGACACGGATACGCGATGCAACCCCCTAGTCTGTTAACAAGTTCATAAATCATACGCCAGATGGCAATGTTGACGTGAAGATGCGTACTACAAGGACAGTTTCGCATTCGAATGATGTTAACACGCGCTGGGTTTTAAATGGTATTCAAAATTAAAAAGATGGCGTTACTACAAATTAAACAGATGGGTGAAGAAAATGCTGTGACATGTTGGTTTATATAGCTGTTGTAAAGAAAGTCTTGCCTAAAATATTGTGTGATTACAAAATAAATATTTTTAGGTATGTATGAGAAGTGAAGGAACAAGATAGATGCGAGTGGAGAGGCACCATTTTATGAGAGTAAACAAGACAGAAAGGGCGTTGCAAAACCTGTGTACTGCGTAGTAAGTAGGGAAACGTTATGTATAAGGATATAACAGCAATTTATGACCAAATTTTGGAATAAAATTAAAGCCACGATCTCCCAGGGAGGGAGGGTCTGTGTCCCAGCAGTGGAGAAAACATTGATTAATTTATATGAATGTAATAGTAGTCTAGGTTTTGGTGTAGTATCCCTATTTCGTTTTTGTTACTGAATATAGCAAGGCCATATTACACAGAAAGAAAATGATTATTTGAGTTGTCACTTTTGACTGTTTCTGATTTATGGATGGACTGTCTGAAGGACAATGCTTATGGCTAGAAAGGATCAGACTGCTGAGACTTCGAGTAACAGAGAACTCTTGAAGAAGAAGACATGCTGTACCGACCTCAAATAAATTAGGATAAGGGTAGGAGGATGATGATGATGATGCATATAGCATAAGCATAAGCAGCCTATTAATGTTCCCACTGCTGGGACGGAGGCCTTCTCTCTATGAGAGGGAATGGTCTATAATCCACCACGCGGGCCCAGTGCGGGTTGGTAGATGTCACATGTCTTCGAATGTTTGGTTCTAGGACATGCCGGTTTCCTCACGATGTTTTCCTTCACCGTTTTGAGAGCAGTGGTGATAAAATAACTTACAGAAAGTAATGCGCCTCGCTGGGTTCGAACCCACGACTTAATATGATGCATATGATTGTATGCAAAAATACAATTAACATTAAAATAATAATGCGTGTAACCTTCGAAAAAAATAAAAACACTGAGTCATCTTCAATGAAATGGCAATGAGTGGACCAGCAAATTCAGTCAGGGAAAAAACAACACGCCTAATTCGTGCATGCCTTCAAGTTTTCGTGAGTGCCTTTTTTCATGATTTCCTCCTTGTATCCTTGCGGTGATCGTGTTTTAAACGACTGTATCCTCATTTAATAAGGTTCTTGCATAACTTTGATTGAAACG